>CM031238.1:49014079-51414079 GCA_018340775.1 Taxus wallichiana var. yunnanensis
GCGAAAGGACACTATTAAATTATGTATCTTTGAAGATCGACTCATAAGAAATGAAGATTCACATAATCAAGTAAAAAGGTAGATCAAGTTGTAAAGGTAGAGAAGGAAATAAGAAGAGAAAATATCGTGTGTTGTGATTGATTCATGTATATAAATAATAGACTATTTTAGGATTGTGGTGTGGATAAGGATTCATAAAGGTGTAAGAGGTGTTATATACCATGAATAATATGTGTATCTAATTTGAATATATGAAGTGATGAACTATAAAGAGAAAGGTATCCATGCTTAAGTCAAGGTGAAGAACAAGGATAAATGAGTAAGAAAAGTGAGTATTTTGTGAGTCTTCAAGAGTATAAGACACGGTTTATGGATGTTTTAGGATCATATTATTTTCAAATAGGTTTGAGATCATGATGATATATCAAATATTGAGAGAATACCAAAAAGAAGAAGAGCGGAAGAGAGAAGAAGATCAAAGTAGTCCATCATTTGTTGAGATAGAAACAAGAAAAGGTGGAAATAATTTTTATGTGGATGATTTGGTGGTTCACTAAAACCCTATGGGTTGTTGATACTTTTAAATTTTGTGCTTCACTAAATTAGGGCTAGGTCCTCTTTGCAAGTGGGTGTTTGTTAAAGTCTAGTTGGTGCTAGATAAATAAGGGGTTAGAGCTCCTTGTGGAGTTGGTGCTTCACTAAATCTTGATTTTTTTATATATAAGTATATTTTAATGTTTTTTCTTCACCTTGAGGGTTTTCCACCTATATTTTATGTTCATGTTTTCTTTCTCTTATTTCATGTTCTTGTGGATGGTTGTTTCGTGCATAACATGCATGAATTTGCTTGAAATTTGAGCGGGAGACCTCTATGAGTACCAGGACCATTTGAGAATGTGTGAAGGACTGAAATGTGACCACTTTTATCTCATTTCACCCATTTACTATTTTTATAATATCCATCATTATTTCCCCATTCTAGCCAATTTTTCCAATTTTTGAGTGTCTCGATCATGGGGAAATGAAATGAGGAGTATGAATGCAAATTTTCTTGTACTTAATAATTTTAGTAAGTGATTCCCTAGATAATACAAATATAAATTGGTCTTCCTAATGGAAGATTCAAACAAAAGAACTTGTTTAATTTTACATAATTTATCTCAAGGCTTTGCTCCAATTTTCGAGGATTTCGATCGCCAAGTTTTTATAGATTTGAGAAAAGGTAATTTTTGCTGAAAACTTCATGTTTCTATAAAAAAATTGAAAAAATGAATTATGGCATGCAAATAATATTCTTAAAGGAGTTCTCACAAGGAATCCATGGTTAAAATTTGGTGGCAAACGGAGTTCGGGAACATGAGTTATGAGAAAAACAAGATTTGGAAGTTTAGGGCACAAAAGTAGGGTTTTCATGTTTGAATTTCATAACCAACTTAAAAAATGATTTAATGGCTTCCAAGGAGGTTTATTTATGTTTTTAATTTGTGTTTTTGATATTTGAGTGGTAGTGAGCATGAGTGAATGTATTTTATGAAGGGGAGATGGAGGGAGGAAACACATGGCAGTTAAAAAATTAGAATATTTTTTGTTTTTGATTATCTTGGGAGAGGGTGAAATTTTTTCCAAACTATCCCAAAGGGATGGGACAGATGGGATGGAAAACTAAACCCTCACCCTATCATGAGAAGTGGCGGAACGTGATTTGACAAGCCGAAAAAGAAAGGGTGTTAAAAATGGCTTGCAGAGCCTTCCCGAGGTCACATGATAAATCAAGGATAACATGGGCATGGGGTGAATTTTTGTGTCCTAACTATCCCAAAGGGATGGGATAGATGGGATATAAAATTGCACCATCACCTAGGAGTGACAAGTGGCACTTTGTGGTTACACGAAGGGAAGGGATGAGATTAGGTGAGAAGGGGCTTAACTGACCTCATCGAGCTTCATCAGGGTCATGTGATGGACTACTAATAATATTTTAAATGTGCCATTTTGGGACAATGTGCCACATTCTGGGAGTGACATGTGTCCACTTGTGAAATTGACTAAGTCTCGGAAGCTTACCTTGAGGAGAGCCTTGAAGACAAAGTTTTTGGAGCTCTAGGAGGACATTTTAGGAACTTATTTATATTAATTTGACTAAAAAAACCTTTTGAGAAGAATGGAATGGGTCCCATGATCTAATTTTTCCTATAACTCCCTAAAAATAGCCTTTTCTCATATCCAAGGTGTACCTTCCAAAAATAGACTATGGAAAGAAGTGCTTTGGTCTTGTGAAAAATATGAAAGCACCATCATTTAGATAATTTAATAATATTTCCAATGGTATCTTGTTTTACCTATAACTATTTACAGATCTCCCGAAATCATCTTTTGAAGCTCAAGACACCATTTTGAACTACAAGCTCCTTCACCTTCAAAACCCACTTTCACTAAACTTGTCCCTAAACCTTAAAATATTCCTTAAAATTTCCTAAATCACTTAAAATATGATCTTAGCTCCTAAATACCACTTCTTGATTAATTTGGGCCTTTAACTCTACTCTAGAGGATACCCACATGTCTCAGAAAGGCTAAAAATAGCCATTTCTAAGTCTACTAAAAAAATTCTTGAGAAGCACTAGAGCGGAGGAACTTTATAAACTTATTTTCATATTTCAAACACATGGGAAATTTTATTACAACACATATGAGTAATTAGAGGATTTGGATAAGCCTAAAAAGAGGGGGAACTAATCTGCAGGAGTGCTTGGGAGGGTTTACAAGCAAAAACTTTGACACTAGGGTAAATTTTTCATGTTTTCAACTTGAATTTTGTCCTTACAAAAACACATGACAAAAACCTATAAATAAGAGGATAATCCCTTCAAAAATCATATGTTTGAATCTTAAGTAATTTTTATCATTAGGGTAAGTGCATGGAAATGGGGGGCCAAAAGGGGGTCTTAAGTGGACACTTTTTCTAAAAAATAAAAATCATCAACTTGTATGATTTATTTGAGATAATTACACTCAAAATTTGAAGATGTTATAAGAACATGAATTATAGTATTTCAAGTCTACTTTCTAAACTACTAATATTTTTTTAAATGGTTAAGTGTAAGTGGGTTAAATATCTAAAATGTCAATAGGTGCTCTATTTTTGTAAAAAAACATAGTAGATAGTCGGTTGTGCCCCCACCATTTTTTGAGAAAGATTTATTATTTTTAAAAACTCTTTGGTAGAAAGATAGGTAGGAGAATCTAGTTTGGGATAGAATTTTTTAAATATTTTTTAGCAAGTATTTATTTATTTATTATTTTTCAAGTACAAATATTTTGAAAATTAAGAAATAAAGGGATAGCCGATCGTTCCCCCCTAACTACCTCAAAAATATGAAAATTAGTTTTTAAATGTGTATAGAACTAGTCCTAGTTTGGGACTGTATAATTTCTTTCCAATTTGGAGAAGTGAAAAATATATACATGACAAAAGATAAACATTTATAATCACTAAAAATAGAGGTATAAAAGACATAGTTTGAAATAAATATAAATGGAAACCTTAGAATAGTTAGAAAAATATAAAAAAATATATTTAGAAAGAGGATAGTTTTCTTGACGTTGTAGGAATTGTTTTAAGAAAGATAACAATCATTTTTGTATGATTTATCATGGTGAAAGGTGATTTTTTCATATTGTGTCAAAAACATGTAGGTTATTGTTTTGTTACAGGTCCAAAGCACAAGTTTGGGAAACCAAAGCAATACCAAGCCTATTAAATCTTGGTTTGGGTGCATAATTAAGAGAATGTGTATGCATTAAAATGTGTGAATGTTATAATGTGAGTGTGTTTTGTGTAGTATGGACCTTATATGTCTTGTGGAGGGACTTATAGTTATAAAAATAAATCTAATTAGGGTCACTCTGCACCTTATGGAACTAGTCTCACCACTTCATGAGTCACGGTTTAGGAAATAGTTTTTATAATCTAATTGGTCAATACATAGGTAAGTTTCATGATGTCAACATCCATCCTAAATATTTTAGCATTTAAATTCTACAATCAATATCTATTTTGGGAAAGACTATAGCCATTGTTTAGGTTTGGGCCCTTTTGGATTTATGGACATCGTGTCTTGTTGTTGTCATTGATGTCAAGTCTCATTGAAAGAAGAAGGTGTCAAGGTAGAAAATGATTTTCTATCCCAAATTTACCCTCAGTAAATTTAGATAACTCTTAACTAGAGTTATCCATTTAACATGTATGGGACTTTCATAGTTGTCATTTTCTCCTTCTAAAAAGTGTCGGCCATTGGTATTAAAACCTGTGGGAGAACTTAGTTTACATATTTGGAAAGCTCGACAAACATTCATTTTGATGTTAGATTCAACACATAGTATTTGAAAATAGACCACATGGCGGGATTCCAACTATCCTCAAAGGTTTCGAGGCTTGGCGGACCTCAAGTCCATGGAATAAGCCTAAGTTCATAATTCGTCAGGAGTTTGGGAAAAGTCAACAAGGTCAATCGGGATAGGTGGCACATTTTTTTAAGACAAAATTTTCTAAGTCCTCCCAAGGGAAAGATTGTGATGGAAAGGCACGAATAATTAAAAGCGAGCACGTATCAAAGAGACTGATATTTTCAAAGAAGTGTGGAGCCTCCTCATTTCTCATGCTTCGCAGTGGCTAATGTAGGTCCAAAGATAGTTTGACATTGTAAAGATCGTGGCATATTTCAACCGGCTCACATTTCCTAATATGTCGACATTTATAAATCCAAAGGAAAGGACAATGAAAAGAAAAGGAAAATCAAAGGAAGAAAATCCCGACCCTGTGAGCCAACCAGATCTCGACACATGGTAGAAGACAAAGTAGATGACACATAAGAAAAATCAATCCCTCGAGAAAATAAAATACTGTCACTTTAATTATCTCACTCATCCCGACATGTAGAACTTAAAATGCTCGTATCTTTTGATTCAAATCTCCAAATTTGAAAATATTTATGTCATTGTAAATATATCCTCGAGCCCTTCAATTTGATATAATCCAAATTGATATTTTATGGAATTTAGTGGGGAAAATGAGAAAATAAGTCTAGGCATTGAAAACATAATTACAGGTAGCTCAACCACCGAAATGGATGGAAAAATGGTGCTCATCCCTTCCTAGTGGAAAAAATGGATACGTGAATGGCCTTATAGGGTTTCAATGTGCTTTTCAAGTGGTTTTAATGCATATTATTGGTGGATGGAAGGAGAAAATCAAGTTCCCATTTTTTTTCTCTCCCCTTCTCTCTCTAATTTCTATATATTGTAAAAGACTTCTCATTTGTAATGTTGGAAATTCTTTTAATACTTGTGCACTCTGTCTCAAGTGTTGTATATGCATATATGGGTTTCAAACCCCATATTTGAGCATCTACCTAGTAAATCTTGCCTTTTCCTTCACCGTAATGTATTGTGCATCTTTTAAAAGAATTAAAATAGTGGTTTTGTGCTATGTATCTTCCCTAGCTTGTGTTCTATTGCAAATCGATGTGTTTCATTGAATTTTGGGGTATTCTGTGCATATTTTTTCTCCTTATAGAATATAAGTCTGTTGTGTCTTTGAAAATCATAGTTTAAATGAGTTTTGGATTGTGATAATTATGTTTTTCCTCTCCTTTCTCATTTTCTCCCCGTTTTTCTCATTTGATAGTGTCTCTCCACCCTCTTCTTGGTGTTATTACATTTTTAGTGTAATATTTCCCATTTTATGCACTTTTTCTCTCCCTAGTCCCTTGGATTGTTAGAATAGGAGTAGATAACTGTATTTTATTCATTAGGAGTAGCTTAACATTAGGATTAGGTAGAGGAACCAGCCTTCTCTAGAGGTTGATCTCATTTATGAAAGTCCCACACTTGTGAGATCATCCCATGTTAGCCAAAAAGTAGGGATTTATATCAGATAAATCCTAGGGTGATACTTTTTGATATAATAGTTTTGGCACACACGGTGGGACAAAATTCAATATTTCCATTTTTAAGTTTAGGTGTGTATATTGGTAAAATTTAATCCTTTAGAGACTCGATCTGACAACACATCTAGTAACTCCAAACATAAAATCAATTGGTTTCAACAAAGATTGGTTCCTAATTTCATGATAAGAATTCAAACAAGGTCTAGAAGAGCGAGAAGAATGATTTTTTGAATACATATAACTATCACTTCAAAGGAGAATAAGAGGAAGAGAATTTCAAAGGTCACATTCTCCATCAAATAGAACTCTATCCACACCACCTCTTGGTAGGCCTTTCTTGCAGTCTACTAGAGTTCTCATACCTATCCTAATGGCACAACAAGGGAACTGACCATTTGTTAACTTTGTGGGTAGTGGTCTTCTTTCTCAATGCACAACATTACATTCTTACATCTACACTTAAGAGTATCCCTTTATTAATGGGGTAAAATCATACCACTCCATTTTACTATATTCAAGACATTACCAATTTTTGTGTTATTCATCAAAATGTTGAATAGATGTGCCTATTAGGATATTATATTCTTCATTCAAGGGGAGGTATCTTGATTTAGAGAGAAAGAAAATTTTCATACATGTATACCACTAGTCAAAAGATAACAATAATCCATTCTTACTTTACTTGCATCCTAAGGATCACTAATAAGCCTAAGATGGATAAATTTGCAAAACCGATAAAGCACCAACTTTATGGATTCTTTGGCATCATATCATAATCTTTCCACTACAATAATATCAAGTATAATATAGATCATTGTTTCATGAACCCAAAGTTCACTAATTACATCTCCTTGATTGTAGTCACTTATTTATACCCAAATTCCTAGGCACGTTGGCATTTCATTCAGACATATTTGAATGCTCACCCAAATTGCGTGACGCTACCAGTACCTCCTTTGTAATAGATTAACAAGGTGTTAGCATGCATGTTCATGATTACCAATACCAAGCATTCATTCAATCATAGATCATTACAGATATCACAAGGAAACACATGTAATAAGGAAACATAACAGATCAAACCATTACTAAGATCAATTACACTACATGATCACCATAATTAGATATATCAATTACAGAATCCATCCACATTGATTCATTCATAACAAAATCATTACATTGAATAATTTGAATATTATCACAGAGTCATGCAAACAAAACATCAAAGTGACATAACCCTATTACATCACACTGTGTCAAAAACAATGTAGTAAAGTACATATATATAGGGGTGGGGACTTTTCCTTCACCACATATGCATTCCCAAAATATACTACATCCTAAAATAGCCAAGCATACATACAGAAGCATCTATATAGCATTCATGCTTTCTACAAGCCTAATAATAGTTCATTCCTATAATTAAACTCCGCTTTAACTCCTATTCTTGGCTCGATCCACATATGAAATTTGATCTACACATGCATGTGCTTTATCTCCCAAAATAGTTGTTCCTTTATCTCCAAATATTCATGATTTCTTCTAAATCTTGAATGTTTCTTTAACACCACTCAATCTCGGCATTGTATATTTTTATTCCGTGGCTCAAAAATTGTCTAAGTCTGGGATAGTTCTTGTTTGGGAACAAGCCTTCGTGCATTATCTATTTTTTCCTACATGCGACCCTTCACGCGCGCCTTACATCCTCGCACGTGGCATATACTTAGTATATTTTTTCCATGCAACATTACCCCACACTAATTGTATTACCACCCTTAGCAATGCTTCTGTCCAAGTTGTTCTCCAAATAATGTATGAATAACAAAGAAAGAATAAAGAATTCAATCCTCAAAATAATCATCATACCCAATCAAGAATCAACTCAGACCTCAATTTTTTGGAATACTTATATAATTTCAGCATCTATTTCACTCTCCACCTTCTTCCATTCATCAATTTCTATCATAGCCTTCCCAGGAGCCGCTTCTACAATCCCTAACACTTGGTCGCGCTAACTCTTCATCCCTTCTCTTGAGATCTTGAATGATCACAATCATTCTTTCAACGCACATTCCCTCAATCATGTCCATGTGGTCTAGTACCATATTTTGAAATTGACCTATCCAGAGCTCTAACTTTTCCTTTTCAGCCTTAATCCTTTTTTTTATTACCTCAATCATAACTAGGGTGCGCTCAATTTTATTCATGGGTGTATTCTCTTGGATAGTTTTGATAAGTGATTCCTCATCAATCACATGCGTATCCATAATAGGTTCACATTTTTGGCACCTATTAAATGCCACATCATCCTTACCACTTGTTTCCTTGATATTTAGAAACAAATCTTCAATCTTAGTAATTTTTTCCTTAACACAACCTTATTAGCTTCCTTTTCCTTTGTAATTTATTCTTCTTTTGGCCCTATTCCACTCTTTATATTCTCCAAAATCATACCTAATAGATCCTTCAAGTACTCCATCTCATCATTTTATTCGCATCTAGCTTAGCTCACTAAATTTGGGCACTATCCAAAATCCAGTTCACCAAGGCATCAACCCTATCATACACTTCCTTAGTGTGGCCCTATTCTCCCTGGAGGTCCTTTTAAAACTTATCAAAAGTACGTTCCTTTTCCTTCTTATCTCGCTACTAATAATTTCATAGTATCACCTGCATCTAAATTTCTTTTGTCAACATCCGTAGCTAACTTGTTCGAGTTGTTACACACCTACTCCTCATTTAGATACTTGGGGTCAATTTCCTTATACTTCTCCCCTAGATATTTCTTCAACTCAATGACACGATGGATTTATTACTTAATGTTATCAATGAATTATAAAACCTCTACGATTTCCTATCATTTGTGTGTGTGAGGAAATTGGTGTAATTGGGTAACATGGAGTCAGCTCAAGGTGTGGGACCTTGTAATTGAGATAACTCTCTAGAGAAGGTTAGTTCCTCTTCCTAATCTAAGCACTAGTACTCTTAAATGCAAGAAAAAACACCTATCTAATCCTACCCTAACATTTCCAAGGAGAAAGGGAGAGAGAGTGTACATGAAAGAAAGGAAAGTCTACGCTAAGGGGTGATAGCAACAAGAAAAGGGAGTGCTACAAAATTTACAATGGATGAAAATGAAATAACATGAGTGTAGAGAGGATGAATAAGCATCACATACCACAATGGCATTCAACACAATATTCCTATAAGCACATCATCATCTAAACATGTAATGTAAATAATATAATGCATAAAATACCTAAAAACATGATGAAAGGTAAGAGAAAACAACAAAAACTAATGCGAGGATAGAGAAATAACCACAACATCAGTTTTATTGCTCCAAAGTGGTTCTCAATACATCATTATAGAGGAAGAAGGCATGGAATCCCATTACAATGTTTAGAAGAGAAGGCTTGAATCTGTACAAACTACCCCGGTGAGAAGAAGGGAGCCAAAAAATGAAAAATGTCCAACTCACTTTTAATTAAACCCTCTCTTTAGCATATATGGAAGAATGAATGTGAAGAGAGAGAAGGATCCTAAAATCCTATTTCAACCACCCAAAAAATCATTTCACTTGCAAAAGGGATGGGATCACTTGCAAAACCCATACCACCTTGTACCCTAGCTTGTGGGAGATGGAATGGGCCTCCATGTCTTCATTTACTTCTTTTTTTACACCTAGAAGTGATTATTTTAACTTGGGAATTTATCCTAATTTTTTGCTATCCTAATCCACTAACTTCTAGTTTTTATGATTTCATGGTATGGGGATCTGAATTATGAATCCAATGACTATAATTTTGTTAAAAATTGATGAGTTTGGAGGAAGCTATGTAAATTTTAGTTTGGTATTTTGTTTGGGCTTCCTCACCAACTCGGTGCATCCGACATTGAATGTTGGATCGGCCAAATCACCAAACACCCCGACCTCAACTCACTTATGAAATATGATGAAGACCCAAAACGCTTAATTCACTTTCTAAAAACAACTCAATAGGTTTTAGACCTTGACCGGCTTGCCACTTCCATCTTCCCATGTCATCTCGATCCCGATCTCTAATTCCAAATTGCACCTCCGACTCAACGAGTTCCACAGACTTTGGGTTTCATGGGTCTCCTTGCATTGGATGTGTAACTCACCTGAAAACTCCCCAAATTCCCATGCACCACATTCCCTAAACTCTAAAGTTGACTCACCGCAAACTCTAAATGTACACCCCTCGTTAACCTCGACATAACTCATTGTGCATCAGACCTTGGGTGCATCATACATTCAACTCCTTGTTACATGCAACGTGCCCTCCAATCCCTAAAATTCCACAACTCCAAATCTTGACACCGACTAACTTGCTTGAATATTCCTGAAATACACCCGATGAGGCCAACATCCCACCGAGTTCGCGCATTCGCCTAACATAATCCCGAGCTTTGAGTTATCTCGGAGAGCTAATCCATTCATGTCCAAGTTTCGATCCATGTCAAATTTATTCACCATTGCCCATGTTTCGTGCAAAATCCTTAGCTTGGCAAATAGCTTAGTGAGCCCTCCAAATATCTTATCCACCATTCACCTTGTGCCAACTCTTCCCTAGCTCAACTCGACGACCTATCCCTTCATGTCACATGCCAATCCACTACGTAACACCCCGCCAGAACCTTTCCGACTTACTCAGCAAGTAGGACCCTTCAAGCTTGACCTCTTGATATGAACAAGCTTCAATCCATGACTCTCCTAACTACACCGAGATTGACCCTACTTTCCTGACACCTCATCTATCTATTTTTCCCTCCTGGATAACTTGGCACCATGTAATTTCATCTCACCCAACATCTTGGCAAGCCTTTTTTAGCCCTTCACTAATACTTGGCATTTTTTCATTTTTTTATGAAATTATTTACTTTTCTTGGATTTTTTTGAGAACCAGAGAGCCATGAAGACACAAAAGTTTTCAGGTTTTCCCATTTTATCCCCTTTCATATTGAATGTGAGCCTCAAGGGCTTGTTTTCTCTCTCGGTTGAGCTCTAAACCTCGAAACCCAAAAGAGGAAAAATTATTTTGAATGATTCCAAACTTCTATGAAACAATGCAAATGCTCCCTACACTGATTTTTACCCAAGATACCCCAAATTATTCTTTGAAGGTTTGTCAATTTCTAGGTACCATTTTCTCAAATTGTCCATTTCACCTAGGGGTAAAATGGATAACAATTGGGTGAATCATGGGGACATCTTCTTGCTAATGGAGTTGACCAATAGCCTTAATCCTCCATTGGGCATGGATTCATCTCTCCTAGCTCGAAACCGACCTAAATCCTTGAAATTTGATCCCCAAGCCAATTGAAATATTGTTTGGACTAGAGTTTACATCTATGCTCATTTTTTCCAAATTTCTTATAATAAAATATTGAAACTTGCATGAGTGGAAAATTGTTTTGATCTGAAATTTTATTTTCTCCTTCATCTCTACAAATTAATGTTGGGGTGAAAATGAAGACCTGAACTTGCCCCCAAAATCTGATTTCTTGCTAAGCTTGAAGGACAATTGAACTGATGGTTTCTTGGTAAGGATGAAGTACTATAAAGTTGGAAACACTTGCTGATTTGGGGAACTAGGAGCTTCTATTAAGAAGTTATTTTTCTCCTTTTTATGCTTCTCGGAATACTACCAAAGGCTGGAGATACTCACTAAGAATCAAGGCCTACAAAATGCCATGAGATTTTCCATTTGTAACACAACAAACTTCCACTTGGAACTAGTTTTTGATCTTACAAGAGGAATGAAAATCTCAATCCATGACTGATATGAAGGAACAAGAGAATGGAAACTTGAAATCTTCCTCTAATCTTGTTTTTAGTTGCTCTGCATTTGAAACCTCTTGAGGATTGCAATTGTTTCCTACAACTTTGAGCTTCTTGCTACAACATTCTTTCTAGGAGGCATACTGAACTATGTAAAGAGACCACTAAGAACAATATATCCGATGCCTAAGGAACTTAGGAAACTAAAACCTATTCTAACAACAAAACAATATGCTACAAACACTTAGAGGAATTATAAATCCTAAGCTAATATGTACAAATATCATAATTTATTTTAGTAACAGTGCTTGAGATAGATTCCATTGACTAGAATCTGCGGTTTTCTCCATCCAACTTAGGAGGTTGGAAATAATTATTACTTTTACACCTCGTGATCATGTAGGGATCACTCCATATAACATCAAATTTGGAATGCTTTTCTGGTTTTTCCTAGAAGCATCCCACTTCAGCACCAAATATCCTTCTTGAAAGTTACTAGCTTTGGCATTCTTGTCAAAGCTCCTCTTAATCAAATCTTGATCTTTCTCCATGGTTTACATTTCTTGCTCTCTCAGCTATTCCAACTCCATGAGTTATGCATATCTAGCCTCCATGGGCTCAAACTCAGATAAATCCAACTAATTGAGGAGCTCAAGTGTTGGCAACTCGAGAGATATGGGCAACCTAGCTTCTTTTTTTGTAGAATATCTTGTAAGGAGAGATACTAGTAGACCTCTTTAGTGTGATTCTATCAGCCCACAAGGCTGATTTGAGCTTGGTATGCCATGTCCTTTGGTTTTCATCCAGATTCCTTTTGATAATCCTCAATAAGTTCTTGTTTGTGGACTCATCTTGTCCATTACCCTGGGGGTAATAGTTAGAAGAGGTGCTTAGATATATCTCATTCTGACATAGCCCATTAAGAAATCTTGGTGGCAAGAAATGCTAAGGAATTTCCTAATATGATGATAGCAGCTAGGACACAAAACATGGTAATAATTCCCTCATAGAAGTCTAGTGTACTAGGCTCATTTACCTCCTTGAGTGCTACTACCTCAGTCCACTTAATGAAATAGTTAATAGTTGTGAGACTCCACTTGTGGCCTTTGCTTGAGTTAGGATTAATAACCCCAATGAAAACCAATCCCCACTACATAAATGGTTGATCAAATGATATTGGGTGAAGTGGTAGTGTTGTTATCTTCTCCTTGTCTGTGAAGAATGCACATTTCTTACACTTTTAATCCATGCATAGTAGTCACTAAACATTGTGGGACAATAGTAACTAACTTTCATGATCTTGAGGGTTGTTACTCATGGAGAAAAATGACCTCTAACTTCTCTATCATAGAAATCATGTAACACTTTATCAATTTTATTGGTTCCAATGCACCTCAATAGAACTCCATTCACTTCCTTCTTGAATAAGATATCATTAATGAGAATATAAGGAATGTATTAGAGTCTAAAATACCTTCTTTTTACTTTTCTTAGCTCCATAGGGCATAGAACTATTTAAAGGAAATGTATCAAATCCTAAGTCCAACAAGGAGTGTATATACCATCTCACACTTGTTATTGGTCATCTTGAGTACCAGACAACTTTTCTTCATCTCCGACTCAACATGTTGATTAGAAATTATTTTTTCACATAAGCCTTTTCCATGAACCAATTTAGTTACCTTGATTTCTATATCATACTCCATGACACAGTGATCCATCCAACTCTTTTCTCATTAAATTCCTTTTTAGGAGAAAGTATTTAACCCCAACATGAGACACTAACAACTAGATTTTTTTTTTGAAACCAAGTGTCTAAACTTCTTCAAGCTCCTTATAACAACAAGGACATTATTTTCAATAAAAGAGTACCTCACCTCATAATCCTCCAAGCTCTAGCTGAATAAAGCTATAGGATTATCGGATCCCTCCTTATTCAATTGTACTAAGATGGAAGAGATTGTGTCTAAACCACCAAGATCATAGAGGATGAATTTTTGGGAGAAATCTGGATTGATGAGAGTTGGGGCTTGGGATATTGCATGTTTAATAGCCTCAAAACTCTATTTTCCCTCCGATATCCACTTAAATTCCATACTCTTCTTCAACATCATTGTCAGTGGCTTAACAAGAGTGGAAAAATCTAGCATGAACCTTGTGACGAAATTGATTCTCCCCAAGAATATTTGGAGAGCCTTATTATGGTTTGGTAAGGGTAGAGAAAGGATAGCTTCAACTCTTTCGGATCAATTATCAACCCCTTTTCGGACACAATGTGGCCTAGGATCTTTCCTTCATGAGCCAAAATATACATTTCTTCAGATTTAAATACACTCTAAATTTCCTGCATCTTTTGAACACTTTCCGAGGTGATAGAGGTGATCTGTTGCATTCTTGGAGAATATAGTAATGTCATCTAAGTACACAAGAACCATATTTTTATCAGCCCCTTGAACACCATGTCCATATCCCTCTGGAATTTATCTCTAGCATTGGACAAGCCAAATGGAATATTTCTGTAAGCATATGTGCCCCATTTTGTGGTGAATATTGTTTTAAATTGGTCTTCCTCTTTTACCATGATTTGATTGTAGCTCGGGTAGCCATCTAGAAGTGAAAACCTCTCGAACCCAGATACTACCTACAATATTTTCTCTGTGAAAGGAAGTGGATAATATATTTGAGAAAAGCTCTATTTATATCTCGTAAATCTACACACAATCTAATTTTATGTTTCTTTTCCTAACTAGCACCAGATTAGCAACCCATGAAGAGTGCTTGATTGGAAAGATGATACTTGCCTCTATGAGCTTATTCAATTCCTTCTTCATGAGAGGCTCAATGTGAGGATTCACTGGACTTTTATTTTTCCTAATGGGATTAGATTATGGATCTAAGTTGATACTATGGTGTACCGAGTCTTGGGTCAAAGCCCCTCAAATATTCATAACTTCAAGAAAAGATATTGGGAACTCTTGAAAATTTTGTATGAAATCAGATTTTTCTTGATGAGTACTTACTTTTCCAATCTGGAGTAATTTACCCTCTCCAACTGAAATGGGCTCTGAATCTTCCCCCTTGATCTGGATATTAGACTTTTCTTTCTGGAACTAGTCATTAGGATTGAAAATTGATTCTAGTGTTAATAAACCTTTTGGGATTTTGTTTCTTATCAATTGGACTATTTGATCACCATATTATCTTTCCAATTTGTCTTGATTCATGGAAGAGAACTTAGCTTCCTCCTATAAGAATTTGATGATTTGTTGGTCATTATCGAACACTTTCCAACAAGTGTTGTTTGCTGGAATAGATGGCCTCACAACCACTCTAATATGCGGCTAAGTTTGATCCTTTTTTATACTTTCAACCACATCAAATGTTGCTCCAATTGTTGCAAGCCTTGTATGTAACCTAATTCTTCTTCCTTGGTATGGAACTTATGTTAAATGCCTCAAAATCCTCAATGAGATCCCATACCCGTTCTTATAGCTCTTGAGAAGATCATTTTTGACAACATTCGAGTTCTTTTAATTTGGTTTACCACAAGTAGATCACTATCAAAAATTACAAGCTTTTTCTTTTTCTTTTTCTTTTTCTTGCCTAATGTAATCCATGGATTAATACTTCATATTCAACTATATTATTAGAAGAACTAAATTGGAATTGAAAGCTAGGTAGTACTTGTTACCTTTGGGAGATATAAGCATTGCTCCTCCTCCTACACCTTACTTTCTCCTTGAACTAGAAAATAAAATCTTCCAAATTCCATTGTCATCTTCATCATTTAGTTTGGTGATGCTAGGAAGAGGTGGATTTTCCTCATGTAGACAATAGATTCCCAATTCAACTTCCTCCATTTCTTTGTATGGATCATAGGCATGTCTTTTCCCACTCATCAAGTGTTAAATCCAAAATGCCTCCAACCTTAGTATTTGTCTTTAGAGTGCTTGGACATACTTCTTGGTCAAAATATGAGCAATTAGCATTGATTGGACTTGGTACATGGGGCTCAATGTGGTAGTTTGAAATTGGCTCATACCTAATTGTGGCTTTAGCTCCATACCTTGTTCTAAAGATCATGTGTGACCAATCATTTGATAGGTACCCACCAATTTTAGCCATGAAGTCCCTTGACAAACACAAAGCAAAGAGTGGTGGTAGGTCAATGACTGATATGTCTTGTTGAACTGTGATATTTGGGCATGTATGCAGCATTAGATTTAAATCCTTGATGATTCCAACTATTCCCAATATTTTCCCATCTAATTACACCACTCCTATGGAGATAGTTTCATATTTTAACACATCTAATCTGCTATTTATTTAGGAATCACTAAGCTATTTACACCTAGTCAATCATGCAATTGTGTAAAAGATTTTTTTCAATGATCAACGATACATAAAATGTTGGAGGTTTCATATTTCCCTTTGGTTATCTCATTTTTGTTGAATTTCATTATTTAATTCCTTTCTTGATCCTTGGGTGCATGATTTGGAATGGATAAGTTTTCCATAACATGTATGTAGATCTCTTTTTCCTGGGATTTCCAAAGATTCCCACATAGATATGCTTACATTAGTTTTCTTCATTTGGTCAATGGTGTTGAAAGGACATGGGTTTTATTTTTTTATCTTTTCTTTACAAAAATTTATCTTGAACATGAGTTGTTACAACAGGGAACTCGAGGCTGATTTTGTGGGCTTAGAACGCATTCGGACTACTAACTCCTTGAAGTGTGGTAGAAGGTTGAGGACCACTGGTATTTGATGATTGTCCTTCCTATATATTTCTCTTCTTGGATCTTCTGTTCACTTCCACACCCTGAGAAGGAGCTTGATTCATCCCATAGAAATCTTCAGCTTGTCAGTTCACAAGTGAAGTCTCACTTGGAGGTGCTTCTTGAGTGCTTGCTTGTTGTTGGTTTTCTTATTGATTAGTTTCTTAAGAAGAAGAAACATTTTGTACCATTAAGGCCTGATTTAGAGGACCATTAAAACATGTTTCCTGATTATGGGTTTGGCCATAAGGGAAACACCATTCATATTCATGTGCAACATTATTCTAGACTAGAACTAAGGCTCTATATGTTGAAACTACATTTGGATTATACGCTTGAAATTTCCCTGGTAGCTTGGGGTTGTCCTTGGTTCGGTTTTGATTTGCACTTGAGATGGATGTATATTTGAATGAAATGGAGGCCTATTTGGTTGGGATTTGAGGTTGATAAGGTCTAAAGTTTTGGGCATGTTTCCTCTTTATTGTTACCAACTCATTTCCTATATTCTACAATTGTTTCAGGACTTCCTGGATCTAAGATGAGGTGCTAGAAGAGATGGAAGATTCATTAGAACTTTGATTTTTGGGGTTGGGATAAGGTCTAACATAGGTGCTTGACTAGAACTAGGATTCCCCATTTCCAGATAAATAGGCATAGGTGGCCTAGGTGCAAGTTTATCGGTTTGAATTAGGCAATTCTCATCTCTAATGGCTATTTTATAAGCTCCTAGAAATGTTTTCCCTCCCATATATTGTATCATCATAGCTATATCAGAATTAAGAGCTTTAAGGAAATAGAGGAACATACCTTCATCATATGGTCTTATGGAAATTGGAATCTTGTCCCAAGTTCTTTATAATTTGAAATTAAAGTCATCATCTGTTCATTTGGTGCTCTTTTGATGGTAGTCAACTACTCCAATACATATAAATTATCTTCCCTTTCTCTAAACTGGTCACAAAGAGTGTGAAAATTGATCCCAATTTAAATTGATCTTTCTCTAATGCTCTGAACCACTGAAAATCTTTTCCTTTGAAAGAAGAAGGTAAAATTTTTTGTCACATCCATCTCAAAAATCTTTGTATATCAAAGACATTCGCAATATCTTGGATATGATCAATTGGGGTTGTGTGATTTTCTCCATTGAAGAATGGAATGTTCTTCAAGGTTGCCACTAGAATTGGGTTTTGTGCATTGAGGAAAAGTGGACTAATTCTTGAAATTAACAAATGGATTTGGTGGTTGTTGTTGAGCCATTAAATTCAGTCTAAGAACTCTAGTAGATTGAAGAAAATGTCTACTAGATGTAGGTGTTGAAAGAGTTATATTTGGTGGAGATGGGGATCTTTGAAATTTTCTTCATCTTCTTCCTCTACCCAAAGATAACTTCAAATAATAAAATATTCCTTCTTGTATTTTATTGACCTAGTTTTGATCCTTTTCATGAGTTTGAGAAATTTGCTTCTGCTAAAACCACCAAGTTCTAAGGAGTTTCCAAATGTTCTATCACAATGCCTATAAATATTAATATTCTAGCAAGAGCACACCGACTCTCTACAATGAGAATGAAAACTATATGTTGTATGGAACACCTATAAAAATGACTTCCTTTTGGTCGCACTAGGCATGCCATAACTATTTTCACCAAATTACATAAACCCTCGATTTCTGTCATTTTTCGTGTGTGATGCAATTGAAGTAATTGGGTAATATGGAGTCATCCCAAGTGTGGGACCTTCAATTGAGAAAATCTCTAGAGAAGGTTGGTTACTCTTCCTAATATAAGAACTAAAATACTCCTAAATGTAAAAAAAACACCTATATAATCCTAAACTAAAAATTCCAAGGAGACACAGAGAGAGAGAGAGAGAGATTACATGAAAGAAGGGAAATCCTACACTAAGGGGGTGATAGCACCAAGAAAAGGGAGTGCTGGACAATTTACAATGTATGAAATGAAGGAAAATGAGTGTAGAGAGGATGAACATGCATCACAAACCACAATGACATTTAACAAAACATTCCCATAAGCACAACATCCTATAAACATGTAATGGAAACAAGAGAATGCACAAAATACCTACAAGCATGATGAAAGGTAAGAGAAAACAACAAAAATAATGCGAGGATAGAGAAATAAAGACAACATTAGTTTTATTACTCCAAAGTGTTTCTCAATACATCATTATAGAGAGGAAGAAGGCATGGAATCCTATTACAATGTTCATAAGAGAAGGCTTGAATCCCTACAAACTACCCACATGAGAAGAAGGGAGCCAAAAATGAAAATGTCCAACTCTCTTTTCAATAAACCCTCTCTTTACCATATATGGAAAAATGAATGGGAAGAGAGAGAGGGAGCCTGAAATCCTATTTCAACCACCCAAAAAAATAATCATTTCACCTGCAAAAGGAATGTAATCACCTAAAAACCCATACCGCCTTGTACTCTAGCTTGTGGGAGAAGGAATGGGCCTCCATGTCTTCATTTACTTCATTTTTACACATGGAAATGATTATTTTGATTGATACTTTCTCTTTTTTTTCTCTCACCTACTCCACTAAATTCTATTTTTATGATTTCATGGGATGGGGCTCTAAATTATGAATCCAAAGACTATAATCTTGTTAAAACCTTATGAGTGTGGAGGAAGTTATGGCATTTTAGTTTGGTCTATTGTCAGGATCCTTCACCAACTCGGTGCATCCTACATTGAATGTTGGCTCGGCCCGCCTTGCTAAACACCCCGACCTCAACTCACTTCCATAATCCAATGCCAACCAAGAAAAACCCAACTTACTTCCTAAAACACCTTGGTGGGTTTCATACCCCAACCATCTTGTCACTTCATATTCCCCATGTTGGCTTGATCCCGATCTCCGATTTTGAATTGCGCCTCCAACTCGGTGAGTTCCGTGAACTTTAGGTTTTGGAGGATGCCTTGCATCGGATGCACAACTTATTGATAGCTCCTCAAACTCGATGCACCACATTCCCTAAAATCCAAAGTCAACTTACCACAAACTCCAAATGAACTTCCTCCATTAACCTCCGCATAACTCGTTGGGCTTGGACCTTGGGCACATCGGACATTCAACTCTTCGCTACATGCAACGTGCCCTCCAATCCCCAAAATTTCACAAATCCAAACCACGATGCCGAGTAACTCACTCAAGGATTATCGAAATCTAATCTAACAATCCTAACATCCCATTGAGTTGTGTGTTCCACCTAACACAATCTCAGCTAACCGAGTTAACTCGGTGAGCTAACCCCTTCATGTTAAGCTCCGATCCACACCAAATTTATTTATCACACCCCATTTTGTGAAACCTCCTTGGCTTTCCACCTAGCTTAGTGAACCCTCAAAATCTCTAATCCATCATTCACCCTCTCACGACTTGTCCCAACGAGTTATCCCTTCATGTCTCCTATTGATCCACCACATGCAACACCCCACAAGGAACCTGCTGATTTTCTCAACGATTTGGACCCTTCAAGCCAACCTCCCGACATGTGACAAGCTTGAATCCATGACTCACCCGACCGCACCGAGATCGACCACACTTTCCTAACACCTCGGCAATCCACTCGGCCCTCCTATCCAACTTGATGCCATGTATAACTCATCGAGTTGTATTTCATCTCGCCCAATAGCTCAACGAGCCATTTTTTAGCCCTTGAGCCAATACTTGGCATTTTTAATTGTTTATGAAAATATTGAATTTTCTTGGATTTTTTTGAGAATTAGAGGGCCATGATGACACAATGAGATGCCTTGAGGCTAAATTCTTCAACTTTTCCCATTTTATCCCCTTTTAGGACTAAATGTTGGCCCCGAGGGCATATTTTATCTCTCTGGTTGAAGCTCTGAACCTCTGAAACCCAAAAGAGGAAAAAATGTTCTGAATGATTCCAAACTTCCATAAAACACTACAAATGATCCCAAAACCTAAATTTTACCCGAGATACCCCAGAGTATTCTTTGAAGGTCTATCAATTACCTAGGTACTAGTTTCTCTAGTTTTCCATTTCACCTAGGGGTGAAAATGGATAACACTTACCTTAAACTCAAGTTCTTCTACAAAATTGTGTAGTTTTTAGCTCAACATATTCCCGGTTCATAACACTCCCCATGTTTTTCCATCAGCCCCCAAGTATATAACTTCTCATTTATCACTCTTCTTTTAAAATACTCCTGAAGACCTTCATAGGGTCATCCACAAAATCCATGTGTGGTGACCTAGGCATCCATCTTTATCCTTCATCTTTTCTTATCTGCTAGAGACACATACACTTGTCCCAAATCCTATGCCATTATCTTCCCTAATAACATAAGTGTCATCATTCATCTTATCTTCATGCACCTCCTCCTCCACAGTGTTTTTTTCTTTGCAGACTCATATTCACCTCTCCCTCTATTGTGCGCTACTACTTGATCCTTAGCATTAATTTTCTCAAACCAATCATCTCACTCATGCTCAATTTCCTCGCATAAATTCCCTCCATTATTTTCTAAATAAGAATCCGCACTTTGTCTCGAGCTAGAGACAACTATCAACCCTCCACACTTGAATTTTTCCTTCTCCGCATTTTCCTACAAAGTGGCTGAGATGTTACGGTGCAACTGTTGTTTTTCTTCTTGTCTAGTACATCTTCTTATGTCATGAATGATCAATTTTACCTTCCTCTTCTCCTTCTTCCTCTTCAAGAGTGTCCTTGTACATTCTCTTTAATGGTGCCACCACTTTTCTTCCAAGTTATGGAAGGGTAGAATCTATAACTTCCATCTCAACTCCTCCCCGCATCTTTGACCTCAATCACACAAATATTCTTCTTATCAATCCCTTAATGGTAACATTCAGTTGGGGGCTTAATTCCAGCGATTCAGGCTCCATCGTTTCTAAGTATGTGGGCATCCCATCATACATGTATGTCACGAGTAAGATGTGTAAGTCCGAGTGAACATTAAAGGTTAACTTCTATGTGTCTTTAATGTTTCTTTAATATGAAGTACCAAGTAGTGAATACAAAGGGTAGTTTTCACCAAGGACCTATCTCCCCATGATTTATTCTAAACCATGCAAGATTGTAATGTTGATCCACTGCAAACCTTTCCTTCTCTCCAACTTCTATGGGTAATTTGTGAGGAATGTGCCTTTTGTTCTCAAAATCCACACGTAACCCGTTATACCACTTATCAATTTTGGCCTTGTATATATTTGAAATTGCACCATCATAGGTGTAGCCAACAAATTGTAAAACATGTGATTTATTTATAGGTGGGTAAACCCACATATCATCATCCAAGCCATCTGGTACTCCAATTTCTGAAATACAATGAGGAGGATCGAACCCCAAGTTATCTTCACTCCTTCCTCATTCCGCACCATCACCTCTTCAACAATTTCCTCGGTAATTTAATGCACAATGTTATAGTGTTCTTTGTTTTCATCCTTTGTAGAATTTATATAAATTTTTATGCATGTTTTCCATCATTTTGAGGCACCCAACTTGTAATCTGACCTATCTAGTTGTAACCCTAGTTGTATGTCTCTGCAAGGTTATCAATAATCATAGCCCTTCCTCCCTTCTCATAATTCAGTGTTGTGGCCAATTCATCAAATCTTCGATTTAGAGCATAATTCCATCCCCATGTTCTCTCATGTACTCCTTAACCTAGTGACATGCTCAATTAGATGAGTTATAATCCACATCCTCTCGGCCCACAAAATAAAATAAATCTTCATGCACCCTATACATGACCTACTAGAATAAATGTTTGGGATTCACGAAGAAGGATAATTCAAATAATTTAGAACTCCCACTTTCTCCAAATTCCTCTTTACTAATTCATCGACCAGCACTTTCCCTTATTACTTTATTCTAGCATCTCTCACAACATGTCCACCTTTAAAGTTTCCTCGTGTCAGAAGCTATGTGGTTGTATTCACTGATTGTACACTTGGGAAGCTGAGAATTCCAAGTTTGAACCCTAAAAAATCCTCACTTGGGTACTGAATTTCCAAGTATATATCCTCAAGAGGATCCTCCACCTCAAATTCAAGCCATTTTTTGTACAATGCTTCCTTATAGTCTTAGGTGTCATTTCTCCTGTAACTCTTTTCCCTAGGTACTTTATCTCACCACACTTTGTTATTCAAGTGCTACAAACCCTAGTTGTTTAAATTCACCCGCAAAACCCTTCTTGGCATGCCCTAATTATTGTCTTAAACTCCTCTCAACATAAGGAACTGCACATAACTTTGTATGCATGATGCTCTAGTTTGTTCTTATTTTCTCTCTCTTTTGCAAAAAGGTGCTCGATAGCTCGATTTCTCCAAGTTCTCTTCGAATACAAGGTAGAAAATGAATTTGAATTGCCCTTTTTATACTTTTTTGTACCCCACTGATCTAATTTTTCCACTTAACACACATTTTTTCTCACTTTAGCACTTTTAAGTCACTTTCTTAATAAAGTACCTTTTTCACTTTTTGCTTTTTTTTACTACTTCCTTTCGCACGTTATAATCGTAACCTTTGGGCACACATACTACTTCTTAGCCATGGACCTCCTTACGAGAACATCCATGTGCAAAGTACATAACCCTTGCACCTCATACAAATTAGGTTCCCATGTTGTTACCTACCTCACATTACACTCGTGAAATCATTCTTCTCGCATTGTCTTCAACTTTAGTAATTTTATTAAGATCACTTTCATTCATAACACCTATAGCACCTTTCTCTCGCGTGTTAATATTTTTTGAATATTAGTACCAATAGATTTCTTTTTCTTGTACCTACGCCACCCCACATTAAAATTATGTGTGGTCCTCTTCGCATGAACTCGATAGATAATAATCATCATCATGCGCGCAAGCACGCTTATTACAACAAAACAAAGAACTAAAGTGAAAAAGCATCAGAACAACTAAAAATAAACACATAAAAAGGAAACCTAATATAAATGGAAACGATACCTTATTAGAAACACCAAGAAGGCTTACTTATAGTAGGGCTTTAGCCTAATCCCATTAGAGTAACCAGCAATAAGGTATCTTCCAATGCCTATAATCGACAAGCACATGATTAAAGTATCTTGGTTACTACAAAAGGTCCCAACCAATGCAATTTAAATTTTCTTAGGTGGCGTGAAAACTTGGAATCATACAGAAGAACCATCTTTCCCACTTCAAATGTTTTGTTCCTTATGTCTTTATCATGTCATGTTATATGTTTGGCCTTCTTAGTTTTCTAAACCCATTAAAAATTACGCATCACTCATCTAATTGCATCATTTTTTAATGCGCTCTTTAACAACTTTCTCATCAACTAGTCCACCTACATGCACAATATGTAGGGATGGTAACATAAATTCAACATGTAATACATCCTTTGTGCCAAACACCAACTAAAAAGGTGTGGCCTTATTCAACCTTTTATAAGTAGTCATATATGCCCAAAGTACAGTGGATATTTTATCATCCCAGTATTTTCTTCCAACATCAAAGATTTTTGTCAATGTATGTACAAGAATCTTGTTGAAATCTTATGCATTACCATTATCCTATGGGTGATAAGGAGTAATCTTATGGTGTGCCACCATAAACTCTACCAAAATAATTCTGATTGTTTCATTTTAGAAATGAGTTTTTCTACCACTTGTTAAAGTCAATGGAAAACCATACCTACTAATGATATTCTCACATGATAATATTGTTATTTTGTTGTTATAAAATCCTTTGTAGGTGTTTCCTATGTCCACTATGTCGATAATATATGTAAGTAATAATATAGTGCACGTTAGTCCTATGCACATGTGGTGAAATAGGACTAAAAATTCAATATCTCACTTCTCAAAGGGTTCAATGCTTATAATGGACCACAATGACATCTCATCTCTATGTCCAGGTTTTCCAAGGCACTAACAATGATCACACGCCTTGACATATTCCTTAGTATCCTTGTACAAGGTTTCCAACCAAAATCCAACCATCAAAATCTTACGCATTGAAGATCGCCAACGTAATGACCTCTTGTGATTCAACCATGAGCTTCTTCCATAATGGCTTTGAGCTCATGCTCTATCACACAATGGCATAATACTTCATCACAACCCAACTTTTACAAGTCTCCACCAATCAACTGATAAAGTTTCGTGTGTATTGCAAGTTTCTTCTTCTCTAATGTCTTCATTCCTTTGGGTACATATTCAATGCAAAAAAATACTACAATATCTTCCAATTATGTGGGAGTATGGTTTAATCTAAAAAATGTTCATCTAGCATAATATCCCCAATACTTTGTGTGTCCTTGCTAGAATTTATCCTTGATAAATGATCGTGACCAAAATTACTCTTCCCTATTTTTATAACAATTATAAAATCAAATTGTTGAAATAGAAGTATCACACCGTAAATGCACCTTGTAAAGAAGGCTTGTTGACCAAATACTTAAGTGCCATATGATTTGTATAAAAAATAATGGTGTTTCCAATAATTACTACCTGAACTTATGCAACACGTAGATCATGGAAAAAGCTTTGCGCTTAGTAGTTGTATAATTTTGCTATGTGGGTGTTAACTTCCTACTAGAAAATCAGTTAGCATGACCCACAATTCCTTCTCTTGGTTGTGTAAATATTACACCAATTTCCATTCAAAAGAATCAATATGAACATGAAAAGGTTTTTTCCATAAATAAAGTGCAAAGTAGGTGTTGTCAGAAGTCGCCTTTCCTTCAATTTTTCAAACACCTACTGTTACGCGTCACCCCAATAAAATTTTCCTTAGCATTCAATAATTCCTCCAAGGGCATGGAAATATTTGCATATCCTTTGATGAACTTCCTGTAATAGCTTGTATGTCCCAAAAATCCATACACTTCACTTTGATTGTTAGGTTCTTCTAAACCCAAGATCACAACTATCTTGGTTAGATCTACCAACAATCCTTCCTTACAAATTATATGCCCAAGTAAAGTGCCAAAAGGTGTTGCAAAGATGCACTTCTTAATGTTGAGAGAGATGCTCAATTGCCTACACCTCTCAAACATGAGCCTTAGATTATCACAATGATCCTTGACTAAGCCATATATTATCCAATCATCTAGATACACATGTTATCATTTTTAATAAAGTCTTGAAATTCATGCACAAGAATAATGTTGGCACATTCTTGAACCCAAAGGGCATAACTGTGTATTCAAAACTTCCCCATTTGGTGGTAAAATTAGTATTTTCCTGATCTTCCTTCTCGATGTGCACCTAGTGATAACCTAAAAATCCATTTATGAAAGAATATATCTTACTCCCAATAACTCCTTCAAGGATTTCTTCTCTTAATGGGGTGGGAAAAGGATTTATAACACATGAAGCATTAAATTCCCGTAGTCCACACAAATCCTTATCCTCCCATCCTTCTTAATGCTTATTACCATGGGGCTAACCCACTCATATTCTTCAATAGCCTCAATGATTCCAGACTTGAGCATCTTGTCAATTTATTCCTTTACATTCACGCATGATTAGGATTCATCCTATAAGGCCTCTTCCTAACCTAGTGTGTGTCTTCTTTCAAATTGATTTTCATCTCACCGAAAGAAGGGTGTACTCCTTTTTACTCGTGATATCCCCCGTGGAAATAAATCCTAAAAGTTATGAAATAGTTTGTTGGAACATAATGATTAAGTGGTATGGCCAACCTTAATGTATATGGGTCCATCACTAATATATAGGTTAATGTTTAATAATATGAAATATTTCTATTTCTATTAATAAATATGCTAATCTAGGTATATACTTTAGGTTAAATATTTAATATCATGAAATGATTATATTTCTAATATTAAATATTATAAAACTAAGTGTATGTAAACCATTTTAGGTTGAAAATTTGGGTTGGGAGATATTCCCAATCACCTTATATAAAAATGACTTTAGGTCGTCATTTAACATATTCGGGAAATATATCAAAGGTGTGCAAATCAAGTGATTTGGTTTTACCCTTGGTAAATAGGGTTTCAAAGGAGGATGTGATCTTACTAGATGTAAAATAAGTTCTTTGAAGTAAAAGGTTATTTTCAAAGTGGTTTTTACCCTATTTGGGTTTTCCACTATAAATATTGTGTCACCTATGTTATTTATTTCCTATAAGTATTTTTTTATTTACTTATGTTATGATGTAATATTTATTGTAACATTATATAATATGTAAGTTGATTAAATCTGTATTTATTAGAATCCTCAAATTCTAACATAGTAATAGAGCAGGTAAATTAAATAAATTAAGATCAAATGTTGTGTATTTGTAATTTTATTTTGGCACTACATTTGTATCCGGCTTAATTAAATTTTGGTAAAATTTTTTAAAGGTAAAAATTTTTTAATTTTAAATCCCTATTTTTGGGGGAGATGTAATATGATATGATTCTTACTTTCATTTACATTTTGTAAATTATATGGAATTAATGTTTGTTTGGAGATTGATGTGTGCACATGTGAAAGGGGCTTCAAATATTTACCTGCGTGAAAATCACATACATAAAAGGAAATGATTTATTACTATATGAAATAATTTTCATGTTTTCTATAATTTCAAATGTTTGCAGGTTAAATATTTCGGAAGGTAAATTCATACTTAAACATACCTACACTATAAAACATTGTTTTAATCTTAATGTCCGATGTGGTGAATGGTGGGTAGTTGAAAGTTGGTAGCCTTAGTAATCACTATTACTAAGTTTAATCCTATACTTGTTGGTTAAAAAAACAAAATATGGACACCTAAACCGTAAAAACTACTTCAACTCTAAAGTGGCCCCATTCTTTTTTCTAAGTGAGATATAAAAAAATTAAACTTAAAACCTAAGTAGTTTTTAAATCATATGGCATTTTCTTAGGTTTTTCATGTGGCATTGGTAACTATGGCATGTTTAATTAAAAAAACTAATATCCTAACTTATGTTTCCAAATTATCATGCCATATTAATGTGAGTCGCCTTGACATAGTTTATGTTTATAAAAACCTTAAATAATAATTACATATGAAGTGCCCGATGTTATTTGGTCATTGTATTTTTTTATTAAAAAAACATACTATAGTTTATAATTTTTATGAACTATATGTTGTTTTTTATTTACATTCTATAAACTATATACCTCTTTTTTAAAAAGTGTATATATTTTTATATTATAAATTATAATAGGCTATTATAATGTATTAAAATATAACCTCCCTAATATTATACAGAAGAAGAAATTCTAGAATTTCATATTTTGGAAATACACAAGTTTTGGATTCATTAAATTTGATGGTCAAATGACCGTCACAGAGACCAAACATAAGTCAATATGACGGTCATTTAGACATCAAATTTAATCTCGTAGGTTCCAAGAAACTTTCATTGTGTTAAAATTGACGGTCAAATGACCGTCATATGGAAAACAAAAAATAAGTCATTATGACAATCATTTAGACGTCAAATTTAATTTGTTGAGATCTTTGCCTACATTATTTTTTTTTAGAAATTTGAAGTTATACATTCTTAGGGGTCTCTTCTTCACTTTTATATGGTGGAAATATTTTCTATATAAATATGGGGTATAAGGCGAGAGCCCTTTATATCACGGGTTATCATTTTGATCACATGAGGTTAATTATAATGCATTGTAATGACATAATTAGTCATGATCAAATAGTTTCTTTAGATCTATAAAATTTAGATATGATTCTATTAAAAGTGTTGTTTTTATTATCGATAAATATGTATCTAACTCTTTGGTACATTGTATATTATAATGGGGTGTGGTTTACAAGTTTAGGAAAACAATGACATGCAACTATTTATGTCTTGACAAAACCGAGATCCTGAATGAAAAAACTACAACATTTGGGTCAAAACAGAATTTATGGCGAGGAAACTCTAGATAATTATTTCTAGATCTGAGGTTGCTCCCACCAATCATCAAAAGCAATGCAGATAACATGAATGTTATCTTTGAATGCAAGAGGCTCTTTCTATGATTTTACGCAATGTGAATGACGAGTACCTTCTACACATTGGTAATATCGAACATCTAAAAGAGGTATGGACACAACTAGAATCCATGCATGAAGGATACTTGGTATATCAAGGATAGTAATGAGAGTATAATAGCTGAAGGAATTCAAAGAAATGGTCTGTATATTTTTGATGATTTCTCTTCTACATCTTGTTTTATATCTCAGAGTTTGAATAATTCAAAACTATGGCATGAAAGGTTAGGACATGTTAATTATCGAAGCTTATATGAAATGTATAGATATAATCTAGTGAAAGGTTTACATGTGTTGTCTTCTTCTCTTAAAGTTACTTTATTAAATGCTTCTAAATGATGGTTTTAATTCTGATTTAGTAAATGGTCATGATGATGTTTTGATGTTATAGATGTTTCTAAAACTCTTATCTTCCTAGATAAGAAATTAAATTGGGCTCAATCTATGTTAGAAAGTTTAAATCCTATTAACCTTAGGAAAATGACCAGAAGCCATCATATATACCATGCATTAATTACCTTGTATGAACCTGAGCCACAAAGTATTATAGGGTCTAGGTGGATATACAAAGTAAATTATAATGTTGATGGTAGTATTAACAAACATAAAAATAGACTTGTTGCTAGAGTTTTCAATCGAAACCTAATACTAATTATGTTGAGAAATTCTCCCTCGTAGATAAAATGAGTACTATTAGGGCCTTATTTGCAATTTCCCTCAATTTGGGTGGGAAATCCATCAAATGGATAAGAAAAATATTTTTTTAATTGTGATTTAAAAGAAGTAATTTACATGTTTCAACCTAAAGGATTTCAAAAAAACTAGTAAAGAAAACTATCTTTGTAAGTGAGAAATCCTTATATGGTTTAAAATAAGCTCTTAGAGCTTGGTATATGAAAATTGTGTCCTTCTTTAAACCGTTAGGTTTTGTTAATTATTCTTCTAACAAGATATATTCATTTAATAATGAGGCTCACATATTATCATTATATGTATATATATTGATGATTTACTTATGATGTGACAATTCTCGATTTAATTCATAGGATTAAAGAGAAATTAAAGTAGTACTTTGAAATGAATGAGTTAGGTCTCTCACATCATGTTCTTTGTATGACTGTATTTCATTCTATTGTTATTTTTCAAAACACAATATGCAACCATTATATTGAAAAAGTTTCTTATGATTGATTGTAAACCATTTCTACTTCAATGGATGTTGGGATAAATATTGACCCTAAATCTGCATATGAAAAAGGTTGATCATATTTTATATACGTTGTTAGTTGATAGTTTGATTTATCTAACTATAACTAGATCAAATATTTCCTATACAATAGGAATTACTTCAAGGTTTATGCAGGAACTGTATTAGAGATCATTATAATCTTGCAAAAATAATTTTTAGATATATTAAAGGAGAAATCAATTATGGGTTGCATTATACTAAGAATGAAAAAGTTATCTTATATGGATTTTGTGATTCTAACCATACTGATGTTGTGTTATAAAATATATTGGATATGTGTTCAAGTTTTTTTGGTATAAGAACCATTACTTGGAACAACAAATGCAATCAATAGTCTCCATTTCTTCTACTGAGACAGAGAAGTACAATGGAAGAAGTAAAGAAGCCATGTGGCTACAATGGCTATTGGTAGAGATACACATGGAAGTTAAAGGAATTATTCCTCTTCTATGTGGTGGCTAGAGTTGTATTACTCTTGATTAAGAATCGGTTCAACATCAAAGGATGAAGCACATTGAGATACATATATGCTTCACCCGTGAGAAGGTGCTAAGTGATGACATAAATCTCAAGTTCGTGTTGAATGAAGAGCAAGTTGTTGACATCTTCACAAAGTCCCTGAGTGCTACAAAGTTTTGTCACTTTCGTGAAAAGCTTGGATTTTCAAATTTTCCATTGAGGGGAAGTGTGCATGACAATGTCACCTCCTAATGGAACTTGGTTTTTGTAAAAGTACCTTTGGGCATTTGTAAAAGACCTTTGGGCAAGTGTAAAAAAAGACCTTCGGAAAAGTGTAAAAATACCTTTGGTCATGTATACCTCCTCGGATTATTTTTTAAAAGGAAGTGTAGAAATATCTTAAAGGTGGTCTTGATAAACTCTTTAGTGCTATTGAGTTTATGAGTAAAATACACTAAGGAGGTCATTGGTTGTAAAAGGTTCCTATATGCTTGGGTTTAATAACCTTTTATGAGAACCTGTGAGAACATGTAAAACTCACAAATCATACTTAGCCATTGATCATGGGATGATATTTGGGATTCCAAATCCCTTTGTACCAAAAGGTAAATTGAGTATGATGAAGGTGTTATAATTCCTTCAACTGATATGCTAGCCTAAAACCTTTATGATTTAAGGATTGTAAATCTTGTAATGTACCACGGGAAGGTAATATATTAGCATATGTTATGTTATCCCACTTAACATTAAGAGGAGTGTTGGAATATAATGATTAAGTGGTTTGGCCAACCCTTAATGTATATGGGTCCATCACTAATATATAGGTTAATATTTAATAATATGAAATATTTATATTTCTATTATTAAATATGCTAACCTAGGTATATACTTTAGGTTAAATATTTAATATCATGAAATGATTATATTTCTAATATTAAATATTATAAACTTAGGTGTATGTGTCAACCATTTTAGGTTGAAAAGGTGGGTTGGGAGAGACATACCCGACCACCTTATCTAAAAAGGACTTTAGGTCCTCATTTGACATGTTTAGAAATATAGCAAAGGTGTGCAAATCAAGTGATTTGGTTTTACCCTTGGTAAATAGGGTTTCAAAAGAGAGGAGATCTTACTAGATGTAAAATAAGTTCTCTGAAGTAAAAGGTTATTTTCAAAGTAGTTTTTACCCTATTGGGGTTTTCCACTATAAATATTGTGTCACCTGTGTTATTTATTTCATGTAAGTATTTTTTATTTACTTATGTTATGATATAATCATTATTTAAATATTTATCAACATTATATAATATGTAAGTTGATTAAATCCGTATTTATTAGAATCCTCAAATTCTAACAAAGTTCTATAATATTAGCCACTTTCTTGCTCTCGACCAAGTAATCACCAATAATGGCCTCCTTAAGATTTGCATCTGTACTAATGTTATTCATATTTATCTTTATACGAGCACGATACATGCACAATTTCTCATTTGTAATGTCCATTACCTCGCATGTATATTTAGTCGGTTAACATTCAGTTATCCACTTCCTCGTCATCCATCATGTACACAAGTTTTCCCTTTTATTTTTATTTCTAGGCACGGACCATCTCTTCTTCATCTGTTTCCTCAAGATCAAGGTGCACCTCAAGATCAAGTTCTCCAAACAGTTCTAACATAAGCTCTTCAACCTTTGCATTATCTCCCAAAGTGATGTGATTCATTATCTATAATGCTTCATGGACTGGAGGCTTAGTATAAAAGTAATTAAAAGGTTGAATCATACATGCAGTCATTTCATGCCACTTTGCAGATCTCCTTTTAGTTTTGCATGGACATACCATGCATGCACGTAGCCATGCAATGTGGAGTAGAACTTATGTACCCAAATTTATGGTGGTAATGCCTCCTTACTCGTGCCCAGGATCTCTTACACTCCTAGACATGATGAGATATAGAGACTTCCCATGGAATTCACAAGTTTCGTGGGTAAATTATTCCAAGTAAACTAAGTAGAAAGGAGATTCTCACTTATCACCATTCCAAAAGGCCATCTCTATGTGTTTCCCACCATCACTTTGCATTCCCATGCAAATTATAGACCAACATATTTCTCCTATTCCCTTCATTCTACCATTGAGTCTCCGTGGCATGTAGAAATGCATCAGGATTCCCTTTACCAATGTACCTTGGTACCCAGTTGTTTCCTAAATGCCTAATTGTGTGTGGTATGATTATATGAGTAATCGTGTTCTTTATTTATTATCCAACTACTTTGTATGTGCCATGCACCAAATTATCACAAGCAATACTTGTGGTGTCACTAACTAACTGAGTATGATCCCACTATATCAATCCTTCCTTAAATGGCTCGGGATTACCTTAATGTCTCTCGATCGTGTGCGTATATATCATGTTCAATTCCTCTACACTCAAGGGATCAACATATGGAGAAGCCTTTTCATCAGTCAAAGGTATAATGACATGATCATCCTTGTTCTCAAAGCTAATGTACCCCTTGTTAAAGTGTAAATATGCATTATTGGAATAATACCAAGGTCGCCCAAGTATTGCTTAGAAATTATGCGCTTCAATAATCTCTAAAACTTCAATATCCCCAGTAAACTTGGCTCCCTAAATTGTAATAGATGCATCCTTTAGTACTCCAATAGGCATAGCCCTAGTTATATTTTCCATATACAACACATTCGAAGAAGGCTGTAATGGTGGTCTTCCCATCTGATTCCATGCATCCAATGTGAGTACATTAACCTCTACACCTGTATCTATCATAATTTTTCTTAGAAGCCACCCATCTATGACTGCATTAAGTGTAATTTATTTTTAAATTCATGATTATGTGGGGGTATATTTGAGTAGTATCTTCCTCTCACACTCAAAACAAGTTTGATGTACCTTTTATTGCAGCCATTATCCTAATAAATGGATGATGTTCTCTTGGCACAACATTCGACATACCTCCTTTAGGTCATCTACGTCCTTTTCAGGAGTTCAACCTTCTTTGCTCATTCCATAACGCATGCACTGCTCCTTCAAGCACCTTTGAATCTCTCTGTAGATCCCTCGATGACATCCAAGGTTTCTCAGTAAACCTCTTTTGATGTGCAACATCTGGATACTTGGCATTTATCACTTCTTGCTTTGTTATAATTTGGTTTATACTTTGTATATTCACATGCATGTGCAACCTTAGCGTGCATTTAGTAACTAAAAATGGTTGTAAATCAAGATTAGGTGTTATCTTTGGTATCCATATATCTTCAATTTGCACATTGTACCTTAATCATTCCCGCACCCTTGTCTTGTTTGTGATGCTTTCTCATGTGCTCATATAAGTCAGGACATTCTTCAAAATTGTGTTGCTTCCCACACCATGAGATAAGAACATTCGATGTCATCGAAGATGATAATGATCAAGAGATCCACAAGTAAAGCAGTCCCTCTAAGAAATCCTCCTCTTCCACCATTGCGACCTCAACCTCTATATCCCCCATGAAAGCCTCTATTCTTGTTATCCCCATTATTACACCCTTCATTATGTTATTCTTCATGTTCCTTAGATCCACTTTTCACACTATTTTAGCACACACCAGTCTCAATGGCTTCGTGAATATGATCAATTAATCTACAATCAGTGGTGTCATGAGTATGGGTTTTACAAATCTTACAATACATAAACATATTATTTTCTATATCGCATGCTATAAGAGAGTGAATTTACTCACATTGTGGTCTAAATGAAAAATATCACAATCCAACAACATGGCATGCACCCAACTGCAAGGTTATCTATCCTTAGTATTTCCTATAACCTCATAATTTGTGCACCATATGCCACTATATATCTCATAAGCTGAATTAGCAGAGATTTTTTCTAACTTCTTCGACATGGATGTGATATGTGCTTATAAGAATGGACTCACTCTAGTGTCCACACTTTCAATTGCCTCATCACGTAGATTTACTTCCAAGGCCTCATGTGAATCCACTAAAGTCTTATGAGATAGCTCCCATCGAAAGGAGTAAAAATCCTCCAACAAACCATTTTGTATGTTGGCTAAGATTTATATCATAAGACAATTTTGACAATAAAGTTTTAAATTGCGTGTCATACTCCCATACGCTCTCATATAAGCCCTATTTGATGTCCTTAAGTGTTCTTATAATCTTCTAGTCAAACTACGGAATATGGAACTCGGCTTAGAAATGTAGAGTGAAAAGCATTATAATCTACCATATTCTAATGCGTAAGGTCATACTTTTTGTACCAGCTATGCTTGCACCCTTAAATACTGGTAGAAAAATGACTTACTTTTCTATATGATGTTATAATTCCTTTAGCATGCCATAGTATCTCACACTTGTGCACATGCTCTATTACATCTTCAATGCCCCTATACTTAGGAAAGTGGAGAGACATCTCATAGTAAACTTGATGTGGCTAATGGGGGTATGGATCCTACCCACCAGATCCAAAATCATAACCTCCATGTGTATTTCCTGCACCTCCATAACCACCAATCTATTTGATCCCAAACCTCATAATGATCCTATATAGTGTGCATCAACCCAAAGGATGTACTTCCTTACATGCCAACTGTAGTGCTAAAATAAACTCCCATGATCTATAAAGTTTTAATACTTCTAGATGTATTCCCAATATTCTACACACCAACACTCTATCCTGATGATGCACCTAAAAATATTCCTCCAATCGGACCCCTAAACAATGAATCGTCTATGCTGCCATAGGTATATGCATTGTCTGATGTACTTCTGAATTTACTACAAAATGATACCTACATGTATCTATTTTCTTACCAATATTATCCTTCTTCTCAATGAATCCTTTTGAACCGCAACACCATATGCAAGGGCTAGGTTTGCGGAAGTGGGATTAGATGCATACCTTCGGTCCTCAATATTTCCTCCTCTAACACACTCTCATTCAAGGTTAAAGGGATTCTCTATTGCACTTTCCTAAGTTGTGGGAGTTCATGATGTTCTCACTCCACATCTTCCGCATGAGATTTAAAAGTTTCAAAATTTATCTACCTCCACAAACCCATAGAATCCTCAACATTGTGCTTCCTCTCAAATTCCCTCTCTCGCACCTCATTATACTTGAGTTGTCTTTGTTCTCTCTACCTTTACGCCACTAGGTTCTGCCATCTTTCACCACACCTTCCCTACCCCCGTGCGTAGTGGAGGGTTTAGGTAGCCCTAGGAAGTTTCTCTAGACTCAATATCACCATCAAGATCTTATCTACCAAAGAAATAAAGCACAAATAAGACCCTCTATGCTCACGCAAAAATTCAAACTTGGTAACTTCTAGACACAAATACATAAAGATAGTATACTCCAAAGTGTAACTACACACTACACCAGTCCACCAACGATCTATGACATGATTCCAAGCTTCATCTACATCGAGAAAAATTTGGTAATCTTCCTACATCCAAACCCTCGGTTTATATCCCCATTTTTTCTTCGATGCGTATGCTGACAACCACTTTTACAATTCTATTGGAAAAAGTATGAAAAATGTCTCATATAGCTCATGATAGATATGATCTTTCCACCAGGTCCACAACCATATCTTCACACATTGATCTTGAAATCATCCACTCACCTAACTTTCAATGCTCTATAGATTGAAGATACCATCTATAGTCCCTCCTTTATCTTGGATTGAAAATGTGTTACTTATTTATACCTAAATGCCTAAGTCATGATTCGGGAATGATCTAAATGCTCACCTAAAGCATTGGCCAAGCATTCATTCCTTTATATCATGTATCATTACAAATATCAAAAGGAAACAAATATCAAAGGGTAATAAGGAAATATAATAGATCAAACCATTACTAAGATCAATTACACTACGTGATCCCCATAATTAGATACATATATTACTAGAATCCATCCACATTGATCCATTCATAAAAAAATCATTACATAAAAAAGTTGAATACGTAACAATAGTATCACATATTCGTGCGTGTAAAACATCGAGCGACATAACCCTATTACATCACATGGTCTCCAAAAAAATGAAATTTAATACATATATAGGGGTGGATAATTTCCTTCACCACCCATGCATTCCCAAAATATCCTACATGCTCAAAATATCCATGTGTACATATAAAAGCATCTATATAGCATGCATGTTTTCTACATGATTAATAATAAATCAGTCCTATAATTAAACTCCACTTTAACTCATATTATTGGATCAATCCATGTATGACCTTTCATCTTCACATGCATGTGCTTTATCTCCCAAAATATTTGTTCCTTTATCTCCAAGTCTTCATTCTTTCTTCTAAATCTGGAACATTGCTTGAATGCCACTCAATCTCGGCATTGTCTATTTTTAGCATATGGCTCCAAAATTGGCTAAGTCTGAAATAGTTCCTACTTGGGCACAAGCCTTCACACATTGTCTATTTTTTCCTACATAACCCCTTTGCACCTTCTCTTGTGTGTGCACCTTACATCCTCACGCGTGTGACATATACTTAGATTTTTATCCTACAACATTGACCAAGACTAATCTATTTTATTTATGAAGCCTTCTCTTGCAAGCACTTGGCCTCAATGGAACTCATAAAATTTTATAATGCATGCACCCTATGAAATAAATTCAACACGTTTGTCAAATAACATTTAACATGATCAAAATGATTTAGGACTTCCGCTTTACAAATTTTCTTTTTCTTGCATTTACATCCCTAAGACAAACTTGCTTGGGTCAAACATGCCAAGAGACATCTAAGACAACCCACAAATTCAATTCAACTCATCCTTAGACCTTCCATCATGCTCAAGTTGTGTAAAATGTTTCCAACACAGCTCCTTAATTTTTTTATCTAACTCAACTTCCTCTCTCAGCTACAAACCCTTAACTAGGTCATAAACAACCCTATGATATGTATATATTTTTATTCTCTAAATAATCAAGCATAACCTCAAGGTTTATGGACACCCATTATATAGATCTAGGTGTGTATAAAGCCTTGTGCTTGGAATCTAAATGAAAACACTACTTCTTTTGTAAATTGGTCCACTTGACTAGGTCTTTTGGACTATGTAACTGAGCAAGATGGACACTGTCATGATTTTCTTTATAGTCCACTAATGGAAGTTAAAATTTCTACCTCTAATAGATGAAGGACCCTTCAATATTATTTCTATAAGATTTTAGAGCTAGGTTTTGAGTATTGAGGATTTTATTCTATCTTTCTCTTCAAAACCCTAACTATGTCATTGTATGAGCCCAAGGAGGGTTTTATTGCTATAAGTAACACTATAAATCAATGTAATCCTTTAATATTTGCAAGAATACATGTATTAATAGTCTAAGGGAGATTCTCTTACCAATTTCTTTGAATAACTAGTACACTTTGTAAATTGAGGAAAAGTTCACTATCCCACTCATGTAAAACAAGGGATTTTATAGTCTTCCAAAGTAATAATTCCTTAGATTGTGATATGTACTTAATTGAGTCATTTTTCCTTTGGGCATGTTAAGGTATAATGTTCTCCAATCTTCCCAATATCAATTTTTCCTCCTTATCCTTCAATGGTATTTTTGAGTATGAAACTTCCTTGATTTAAGACCCTCCAAATGGTCTCTCTACAATTACCAATGTTTGTTCAATCCATGTCAATCTATAAGTTATCGGTTCTCTCGAAGCACTCTACAAACACACAACTCTAAACCTCATATGTTTCATTTACCAACCATAAGAATAAAATGATACTCACAGGAGTGCAGATCATCTACATGCAAACCCACAATTGGTATAGTGGTTTATTCTTAATCTTCTAAGGACTACAACTATTTCCATAGTCCATTTAAAAACATGCATGATACAAAAACAAATATATCATATTGTTCTCAACTTATTTGTTATTATATGTATAAAGTTGCATACAACTACCTTACACAAAAATTCACACACCATCATAGGGGAATTAATGCTCAAGGACCACTAAAATAATTCAATGATCATGAACATGTTAAATATCACATTCCTAAGATCAAATATCTTTTCCATGTATAGAAACAAACACAAACTCCTGCAAGTAATGTCACAAGGACTAAGTCAACACAACTTTCATGCAAGAAATGTCACCAAACTAATTTTCCACCTCCAATTCCTTCTTGAAACCTTACAATTTTATTCATACCTCAGTAGAATGAATAAAAATAGTTACATTCTCCCTCTTATATTTCTATATCCTTCCTTATTTGATTGGTTTTCCCATTTGGGTCAATTACAAGTATGATTTTTGATGAGATTCCATTCGGGGGAGGGGGTTACTTAGCAGTCCTTTGTTTAGTATACCTAACCCATGACATGACTTGTGATTCTAGGAAGGTCCTAATACCCCTTTATTACCTCATTCCACCCTTTTCCAAGGTTACAAGATCAAGAGTTCATGAAAACAACAAAAATAAGCCAAAATGGCCTCCACATTCAAATTTTACATTTTAGAGGGAAATGCTCCATTTGAATTTTGAAGAACCTAGACACCAACTAACACCTCAAAATGACTTAAATTGACCCCTAGGACCTACAACCACACCTGCAAGCCAAAATTGATGTCATCTTGATCTATTTACAAATATGGAGTTGATGCTCCTACATCATACTCTAGGGGTAGGAAAGATTGTACCCCACAATTTTTTTTTCTTCTTCTTCTAATTTCTTGGTGTCTTTTCCCTTTCTCTGATCTTTCATATACCATAATCTTCCTCTATATGTATTGCTTTTATCTTGTGCTCTTTCTAGTCTTCATGGCCTTCTACATCTTCATGAATGAGTTCTTGCACTTCATAAATGTTTTCCTCTTCTTCAATTATCACATTTTCTTCTTGCTCATGTTGTTTTTACTCTTTCTCTATCATGGAACTAGTTTCCCTCTCTTTTCCACATGATTCCTCTTTGTATAAAGAATGCTCTAAGGCTGTTATTTTGTTCTTCAAATTTCTCCCAAATCTCATAAACAATTGCATTTCCTTGTTCACTTATCTCTTCTTGTTCTTGGCTTACTTTCCCCTTATTATCTTCTTTTGTCTCAAGATCATTCTTTATCCCTACAAAAACACATTTGCACACATTGCTAGATTCAAAATATTGAGGATCCATTTGCCCCTAGAAGTTCTTCCTTTCTTTTCATCACTTCACTTTGTTCCTCCTTGAACTTTTCTTCCTCTATTTCTGCATACCAACTATCATCATGCTCATCCATCTCAAGAGAATCCAAAAATGCTTCTATCACTTCTTCTTCTTCACTCTTATCCTCTATCAACACCATCTCTTTAATCACCTCTATTTCTTGCTTACTCATTCTCTTTTCCATATGTCTTAGTCTTCTTTCTTCTTGTCTTATCCTTGTCCTTATCTGCTTCCTTTGTCTCTTTTCCATAAGCAATTTAATTAGCCACCTGGATCTCCTTTCTATCATTATTCATATCTCTTATATTTTCTCTTCTCTCTCTCTTCTATGAGCATCATCGGTTGCTCTACCTCTTCCCTCAACAATGTGATTTCTTTTTGAAACAACATCTCTCTTTCTTCCTTCTTTCTTCTTTTATTTTTATCTTTATCTCTCTCTCTCTCCTTGTTCTCTCTTCTTATACCTCATTAACTTTATCAACTCTATAATCACCTCTGTTATTGGTTCTTAATCCTCTTCATCATCAATCAGGTTTGATTCATGAGGCCTAATAGCCTTCACTCTCTTTCTCTACATGTTTTCCTTGTTTCCATCATCCTTCTTATTCTTCTCATTTTCTTGTTCCCTTATCCTCTCTTGCACTTTTTTATCCTAGCCTCTTCCCTCTCTCGCTATTGATTTATTCATCTAATGTGGCATCTTGTATCCATGGTCAAAGATTGATTTCAATCTCTCTTCTCCTCTTATCTTCACTGCCACTTCCCAACTACACACACTCACACAACATTGTTAGCAACAAAAATAACTTACTCATTCAGATCTTAATGCCATGCTCTAATGCCACATGATTTAGAGAAAAGTAAATATTCATACATGTATACCACTAGTAAAAAGATAACAATAATCCATCCTTACTTTGTTTGCATCTTGAGGATCAATAATAAACCTAAGATGGTTAAATAATGTAAAATTGGATAGCATCTTCTTTATGGACTCTTTGGTCTCATATCATAATTTGTCCACTATAATAATATTAGTATAATCTAGCTCAGTGTTTCATGACCCCAAAGTTCACTACTTGCATCTTCTTGACCAAGACCGGTCTATTTTCTTTATCAATCCTTCTCTTACAAGAAATTGGCCTCAATGGAACTCATAACCTTCTATGATTCATGCACCTTGTGAAATAAATTCGAAACACTTGTCAAATAACCTTTAACATGATAAAAATGATTCAAAACTTCCTCTTTACAAACTTGCTTTTTTTCGTGCATTTGCATCCCTAAGACAAAATTCATTGGGTCAAACATGCTCAGAGACATCTAGGACAACCCATAAAGTTACTTCAACTCATCCTTGGACCTCCCATCATGCTCAAGGTGTGTGACATGTTTCCAACCTTTCTCCTTAAATGTTTTTTTTCTCTAACTCAACTTCCTCTCTAAGCTCGTAAACCCTTAACTAGGTCAAAACCAACCCTCTCGATATGTATATATTCTTATTCTCTAAATACTCGGTCATAAACTTATGGTTTATGGACACCCATTATAGAGATCTAGGTGTTTATAAATCATTTTTCTTGAAATCCAAATGAAAACACTACTTATTTTGTAAATTGGTCCTCTTTCTTAGGTCTATAGGAGTGTGCAATCGAGCTAGATGAACATTGTCATGATTTTCTTTACACTCCAACAATGGAAGTTAAAATTTATTCCTCTAATAGATGAAGGACCCTTCAAGATGATTTCTAAAAGATTTCAGTGCTAGGTTATGAGTATTGATATTTCTATTCTACCTTTCTCTTTGAAACCATAACTATGTCACTGTACGATCCCAAGGAGGGTTTTATTGCTATAAGTAAAACTAGGAATAAATTCAAAGCCTAAATATTTACAATAATACTAGTATTAAAATTATAAGGGATATTATCTTACCAATGGCTTTGAATAACTAGTACACTTTGTAAATTGAGGCAAAGTTCACTGTCCTACTCGTGCAAAATAGGGGATACTATAGCCTTCTAGACAAAATTACTTCAAAATGTGATATTTACTTAATTGATTCAATTTTCCCTTAGGCATGCCAACGTCTAATGTCCTAAAATATACCTAATCTCAATGTGTTCCTCCTTATCCTTCAATGGTGTTTTTCATAGTATGAAACTTACTTGATTTAAGACCCTCTAAATGGTCTACTATAGTTCCCAATGTTTGTTCAATCCATGCCAATCTATATGCTACCAGTTCTCTCAAAGGACTCTACAAACACAAAACTCTAAACCTCATATGTTTCATTTACCAACAATAAGAATAACATGATACTCATAGGAGTGCGAGATCATCTACATGTAAACCCAAAATTGCTACATTGCTTTATTCTTGACCTTCTAAGTACTATTTTTTTTTCAAGTCGTTTACAAACATGCATGATATAAAAACAAATATATTATACTATTCTCAACTTATTTGTTATTATATGTACAAATTTACATACAACTACCTTGCACAAAATCTTCACACAAGATGACAGGGGATAATTAATGCTCAAGGACCACTAAAATCATTCAATGCTCATGAACATGCTAAAGATCACATTCCTAAGATCAAATATATTCTTCCATGTATAGAAAAAATGACAAAATCATGCAAGTAATGTCATGAGGACTGATTCAACACAACTTTCATCAAGAAATGTCACCAAAATGAGTTTTCCACCTCCAATTCCTTCTTGAAACCTTACAAATTTATTCATACCCTTGTAGAATGAATAAAAATAGTTACATTCTCCCTCTTATATCCCTTTATCCTTCTTTATTCAAGTGGTTTTCCCATTTGGGTCAGTTATAAGTGTTGGGGTGTGGAGCCTATTTTTTGTCTTCTCAAATCAGTATTGAAGTGTGGAGTTTGAATTGGGAAGATGAAAGGTCATGATCGTTTCTTTTCTAGCCATGAGAAGATGAAAGCTCATGATAGTTTATTTTCCAAGCCGTGGGAAGATGAAAGGTCATGACTTTCAAAATTCTATGGTCAAATTTTGGACTTCTTAAAGGATTGTAATCCTATAAATAGAGGTGTTAGGGTATATTGAAGATATCTTGTGTGTTCAGAGAGGTCTTGAGTCTTAGTGATCAAGAGGTGATCAAGAGTGATCAAGGTTAATCAATTGGGTGTCAATGTGGGTTTAGATGTGGTTTAACATCTTTGGAATTTATGTTGTGAGTTCATAATCGAGAGAAGACTGTGAGAGTTGTTTTACTCTTGTTGATAATAAAATCTATGCAAGTTCTTGGTGGACGTAGCCCACATTAGGTGAACCACATTAAATCTTGTCTTGTCTTCTTTTATGCATTATTTATTTATGTTGTTATATTTCTACATGTATACTTATGCTATATAGTTTCTTCTTTGTTTTGATTTGAGAATTGTTTTTGTATATTTGTTCTCTAATTCCTAACAATGGTATCGAGTCTTTGGTGGTTTTTTTCTGAAGTGGTAAATCATAGGGAAAGTTTAGCTTGAGTGGGAGCTATGGCGGATGAGGGAAGATCAAGGGTTGAGAAGTTCAATGGGAAGAACTTTGGTTTGTGGAAGATGCAAATGGAGGATTACTTATATCAAAAGGACCTCCATGTTCCTTTGGATGGAAAAGAAAAGAAACCTACAACATGTTGGATGAGGATTAGGAGTTTTTTGGATAGAAAGGCACTCGAGGAAATTTGGTTATGCCTTGCATCTTCATTTGCTTTCAACATATCGCGAGAGAAGACCACGGAAGGTCTCATGAGTGCGTTGGGGAAGTTATATGAAAAACCCTCTGCCTCTAATAAAATATTTTTGATGAAAATTTTATTTAATATGAAGATGTCTAAGAATGGTTCTATTTTTGTTCATTTGAATGAATTTAATATGGTGTTGATTATGTTAAACTCGATAAAAATTGACTTTGATGATGAGGTCAGGGCTTTGTTGATTTTGTGCTCCTTACCAAATAGCTGGGACATCTTGGTTATGGCTGTAAGTAATTCAGTCTCTAATAATTCAAAGCTGAAGTTTGAGGATGTAATAGGTGTGATCCTAAGAAAGGAAATGTGAAGGAAGAGCACCGAGATTCTTCTACTTTTGGAAACACTTTGACGGTGGAGAGAAGAGGAGAAAAAAGAACAAAGGAAAGGTAACCATGGGAAATTGAATGATCACAAAAGGTCAAATTCCAAGAGTAAGTTAGAATATTGGCACTATGGGAAGGCTAGTCATGCTAGGAAAGATTGTTGGGATCTTCGGATAAGAAGAACAAGGAGGAAACTAAAGAGGTAAATTTGGTAGCAGGTGATGTTTGTCAGGATGTCTTAATTATTTCTTTAGATAATATTGTTGAGTCTTGGGTGTTAGATTGAGGGGCTTCTTTCCATGCCACCCCACATAGACATTACTTTACCAATTTTGTTCAAGGAGATTTTAAACATGTATATCTTGGTGATGATGAACCATGCAGAATAGTAGGGAAAGGTTGTGTTCGGGTGAAAATGTAGAATGGGAACACATGGCTACTTAAGGATGTCAGGCATGTGCCTAAGTTGAGGTGGAAATTGATATCAGTGAGGTTTAGGCAAAGTGATGGTTGTACAATCAATTTTACAGTGGATTCTTGGAAGGTTACCAAGGGAGCTCTTGTGGTTGCAAGAGGTAAGAAAACTGGTACTTTGTATTTAACCAGTGGTGTTGATTATTGTAATTTAGTTGCTACAGATGGAGATGCAACTTTGTGGCACTAGAGACTCGGTCATATGAGTCAAAAGGGCATGTAGATTATAAAGGACAGGTTTCCCAAATTAAAGGAGTTAGATTTAGACTTCTGTGAGGACTGTGTTTATGGAAAATAGAAGTGGGTGAGATTCCTCAAGGTTGGACCTACCAGGAAGGAGGGTAAGTTGGATTTAGTGCATACAGATGTATAGGGGCAGCTAAGGTAAACTCTATTGGTGGTTCATGTTATTATGTCACTTTCATTGATGATGCAACTAGAAAAGTTTGGGTATATTGCATTAGAAAGAAATTTGATGTGTTTGAAACCTTCAAAAGATGGAAAGCCTTGGTTGAGAATGAAACAGTCAAGTTGAAATGTCTCAAGTCGGATAATGGAGGGGAGTATTGCAGCAATGAATTTCTTGATTACTATTCGGTAAATGGGATCCACAGGAAAAGAACGGTTCCAAATACTCCACAAGAAAATGGAGTGTCAGAGATAATGAACAAGACAATCATGGAGCATGCTAGGTGCATGAGGTTACATGGGGCTTCCACTCATGTTTTGTGGAAGCACTGAGCACAACTATTTATCTGATTAACAGAGGACCTCTATGGCTTTGGATGGAGGTACACCTGAGGAGGCTTGGTCTGGTAAGAAAATTGATTACTCATTTCTTAGAGTATTTGGATGTGAGGTATTTTTCACATTGATAAAGATGATAGGACCAAGTTAGAGGCTAAGTCGAGAAATGCACCTTTGTTGGATATGGTGAGGATGAATTTGGTTTTCCGTGTTTGGAGTCTTAAGGACAAGAAAATATTTGGTCTAGAGATATTGTCTTTAATGAAAAATTCATGTATAAAGATCAGCTACAAGAATAGAAAGAGGAATCAAAGAAAAATAATGTTAGAGGACTTTGTCAGACATGTAAGGTGTCAAGGGGCGGTTAGTGTGCAAGCATGTTCTGAAGCATAGCCAGATTAGGAACCTACTCATCAAGAACCCCAAACTCTTGAGGTGATAAGGTATTCTAGGGTAAGAAGGGAACCTGAATGATTTAATCCATCTTTGAATTATTTATTACTCACGACGGTGGAGAGCAGAGTGCTTTGAGGAAGTAGTGCGAGTGGATGCCAGGAAGAAGTGGGAGAGAGCCATGATGAAGAGCATATATCTCTTATGGAAAACCAAACTTTGGATCTGGTGGATCTACCGAGGGAAGAGAGCATTTCAGAATAAGTGGGTGTATAGAATCAAAGAGGAATATGGAGGAAGAAAAGATACAAGGCCCGGTTGGTGGTCAAGGGATTTGCACAAAAGAAAGGTATAGACTTTGATGAAATTTTTTCTCTTGTTGTTAAAATGACTTCTATTAGAACTGTTCTTGGTTTAGTAGTAGTAGAAGACCTACACTTAGAGCAGTTGGATGTGAAGACTACATTCCTTCATGGTGAGTTGGAGGAGGAATTTTATATGCAGCAGCCACAAGGTTATGAGGTCAAAGGGAAGGAGAGGTTAGTGTGCAAATTGAAGAAGATCTTATATGGCTTGAAACAAGCTCCACGGTAGTGGTATAAGAAGTTTGACAGTTTTATGCAGGAGCAGGGTTACTCCAGGTGTCACTCAAGACCATTGCGTGTACATCAAGAAGTTTCTTGATGGTAGTTATATTATTTTGTGCCTGTATGTGGATGATATGCTTGTTGCAGGGAAGAACATGTAAGAAATAAAGGTACTCAAGAATCAGCTAGGTGACTCCTTTTCTATGAAGGATTTGGGGGAGAAAAACAAATCCTTGATATGAGAATAACTCGGAATAGGAAAGATAGGAAGTTGGTGTTATCTCAAGAAGAGTACATAAAGTAAGGTCTTAGAGAGGTTTAGTATGCAAGATGCTAAACTAGTTAGTACCCTTTGGTAGGTCACTTTAAATTATCAAAGGAGCAGAGTCCCAAGACTGAGGAGGATAAAATCTAGATGTCCAAGGTACCATACTCATCAGTGGTTGGTAGCTTGATGTATGTTATGGTATGCACTAGGCCTAACATTTCCCATGCAATGGGAGGAGCGGTGAGTAGGTTTATGAGTGATCTAAGTAGAGAGCATTGGACAGTGAAGTGGATCCTTCGGTATTTGAGAGGGACCATGGGAGAAACATTGTGTTTCAGTGGATCGAGACACTACATTGCATGGTTATGTAGATTTGGACATGGCAAGAGATTTGGATAGTAGGAGGAGCATGACAGGTTATGTATTTATGGTTGGTGATACAACAGTGAGTTGGATTTCACGGTTACAAAAGGTTGTGGCTTTGTCAACCACGGAGAGGAGTATATTGTCGTCATAGAGGCAAGAAAGGAGATGATTTGGCTATAGCAGTTGCTTGATGAGTTGGGTCATAAGCAAGGAAGTTGGGAGACTACACAGTGATAGTCAGAGCGCTATTCATTTAGTGAAGAATCCACTTTTCACTCTAGGATGAAGCACATTCAATTGAGATATCATTTCATCAAGGAAGCTTTGGAAGAAGATAAGTTGAAGTTGGAAAAGATTCATACCAGTTAGAATCTTGTGGATATGATGACCAAGGTGGTCACAAGGGAGAATTTGAAGTTGTGTTCAACTTTGATTGGCCTTCATGGTTGATAATGAAGGGTTGATAAATTTTCTTAGTAGGAACAATCTCCAAGTGGGAGATTGTTGGGGTGTGGAGCCTATTTTTGGTCTTCTCAAATTAGTATTGAAGTGTGGAGTTTGAATTGGGAAGATGAAAGGTCGTGACGTTTCTTTTCCAGCCATAGGAAGATGAAAGGTCATGACAATTTCTTTTCCAACCATGGGAAGATGAAAGGTCATGACTTTCAAACTTCTAGGGTTAAATTTTGGACTTCTTAAAATATTTTAATCCTATAAATAGAGGTGTTAGGGTATCTTGAAGATATCTTGTGTGTTCAAGAGGTCTTGAGTCTTAGTGATCAAGAGGTGATCAAGAGTGATCAAGGTTAAGCAATTGGGTGTCAATTTTGGTTTAGATGTGGTTTAGCATCTTTGGAATTTTGTTGTGAGTTCATAACTGAGAGAATATTGTGAGATTTGTTTTACTCTTGTTGATAATAAAATTTGAGCAAGTTCTTGGTAGACGTAGCCCACATGGGTGAACCACATTAAATCTTGTCTTGTCTTAATTTTTGCATTATTTATTTATGTTTTTATATTTATGCATGTATACTTCTGCTATATAGTTTCCTACTAATGTGATTTGAGGAATTGTTTCCACATATTTTTTCACTAATTCCTAACAACAAGTATGATTTTTCATGAGATTCCATTCAAAGGGGGTTACTTAACAATCCTTATCTTAGTATATTTAACCCATGACATGACTTATGATTTAGAAAGGTCCTAATACCCCCTTATTACCTCATTCCACCCTTTTCCAAGGTTCTGCTCAAGATTTCAAGAGTTCAAAACGCCAAAAATGGCCTCCACATTCAAATTTTACTTTTTTGGATGGAAATACTCCATTTGAATTCTGAAGAACCTATACACCAACTAACACCTCAAAATGACTTAAATTGACCCCTAGGACCTACAACCACATCTGAAAGTAAAAATTGATGTCATCTTTATCTATTTTCAAAGATGGATTTGACACTTCTGCATCATCTCTTCCATGGTTCACAAGTCCTGGGAGTAAGAACAATTACTAATTGGAATGAACTTGGAACATCCCTTTGCAATCAATTTAGGGAAAAGGTAGATAACCTCTCCTTGTTAGAGTAACTGAAAACTATAAATAGGGCTCCCAATGAGCTCATGGCAGACTTCAATTTCATATTTTAGAAGACATGGGATAGAATTCTAGTCCTAGTAAGACCAACTCCAGAAGGTGTTTTTATTTACTTTTTAAGAGCATTAAATTTTGATATTGTTGTCATGATTCAATCTATGGGGGGTGTAACATTTCCTAGTGCTTATACAACTGCTTTATTAGGCTTGAAAATTATCTCGATACAATCTAGGAATCTAGCTCCTAGACCCCAATGCCTATTTTCCCATAGATTAAAAACCCAAATTCTCATCAAACACATAAGTTAGCCCCTATCCCAACCCCAAGAAATCAGATCTCTAGTGAAGCATCTACCTCCTCAAGTACCTCAACTAAATTACAAGAAGTAATGAAGCAATTACAAAATCTTGGGAATGAGTTGGTATCCATCAAGAGGAAGCAAGCCCAAAACTTAAACCTTATCAGCCTCCATACCAACCTAACAAGACCCCTTACAATCCAAATAAGCCTTCATCCCAAACTGTTCCTGAAAATCAAAACTAGTTTCCTCCTAAAAAACCTTTTCAACCATATAACCCGAATGAATTTAGTTCATCTCAAGCTTTGGTTCATGTTCAAAACAATCTTGTGCAATATTATGAGTGGTTTTTCCCTTGTCATCTTCCACACAACTAAACAACCTACCCAAATGGAATTATAAACCAAGCCTTGATGGTACAAATTGAATATGTTTCACAAGATGCACCTATAGAAGAAAATCAAAAACAATATGTCGCTCAAGAGGACCTCAAAGTGACACTTCACTTGTGAATTGGCAAGAAGAATACTCTTTGGAATGAATCGGACTATTTCTCGGTGTGTGGTGGTAAACACTAGATCAAAGAAGAGGCCTATAAAAGGGGAAAAAATTGAAAATGTATGCCCTTCTCAACCTTCTTTGACACTCAAGGAGGTGGCAGTTCAAACATAGCTCCAAATGTGAAAAATCATCTTAGAGGATTTTCCACACCAACTCAAGTGCAAGAAAAGGTTGTTATAAGTAAGGTGCAGCAAAAGGATCATTTGGCTCCTTTTAATATCCTTGAGTAGATGAAATAAAATATCGTAAGCATATCTATGTAGGATTCATTGGAAATTCCAAGACAGAGGGACCTCTTACAAGTTGTTATGGCCAATTTTCCTACCCCAAATGAGTCATACAAGGAGAAAGAAAAGTTTCTTACTAATTCAATGAAACAAAAAGGGATCAACCAAGTATAAACATGAATCATACACCTTTTTATGTGTCTTTTATCATAGGAAATAATTTGGTACACAATTTCATGATTGACTCTAGAAAGCGACTCAAGTAATGCCAAAGCAAATTGAATACCAAATAGGCATCAAATATGAGCCTCTTTCGAAAGGTGTAGTGCAATTGGATGGGGAAAAAGTAGGAATTGTTGGAGTTTTCAAATGTCTAATCCTCACACTAAATACATATCTAAATTTTTAGTCTCTCAAAATGTGTCCATAATTGATCTACCTCCACTTTTTGCTCTATGTTTATCTAGAGATTTCACTGCCAAAATTGGAGGATACTTATCAATAGATTGGTCTCACATGATCTTCAAGATAAATTATGGCACTAAGGATACTATTAATTCTAAACTTATCTTTGCATACCATGTAGAATCTTATATTCCAACCCTGTAAATGTAAATTGTATAATCTTTAATGAAGATGTTTTCCCAAGTACTCAAGATAAAGACAATCAAATTGGGGAATTACTAACTTAACACTTGATGAGTGGGCACATAAATATTATAACTATGATCCATATAAGGATATTGAATAAGTTGTTCTTGGGATCTATTATCTACATGAAGAGAATGCACCCATGCCTAGTGTGGTCAAGCCAAATGATGAACAAGATGAGGGCATCTGGCAGATGTTATTTAATGGATCAAGAAGCAGACAAGGTGCAGGAGGAGGTGTAGTACTTATATCTCCTAAAGGTATCAAGTATTACTCATCTTTCAGGTTCTAATTCATCTTCTCTAATAACATAGTAGAGTATGAGTCCCTCATTCATAGTCTCTAATGGGAAAGGAAGAAGAACATCAAAATTTGCAGATCTTTGGAGATAGTGAACTGATTGTAAATTAGGTCAGAAGATTGAATGAAGCCAAGAACTATCTACTCAAAATATACATGCATATATTTTGGGATATGTTGGAATATTTTGAAGGTTTTAACATCCGTGCCATTCTAAGAAAGCAAAATGAAGTTGTTGATAGAATTTCTGCGTAATTGGGGTGAAGTTTGATGTTGTTGAGAATTTCAAAAGAGAAAAAGTTCAACCTCATATCAAGGTGATAGTGAGGCCTACTATACTAGAAAATGTTACAAATTGGAAATTATTTGAGAATGATAAGTAGATTATCAATTTTATTCAAGAAGTTGATTTTTCTTTAAGGAACTAAGACAAGTTGGAGAAACAATATGGAGACCAAGTGGTTCAACTCAGAACAAACAAGATGCCTAAGGGCCTAGTCACTTTGGAATCCATTTTCAACCCCAATGACCAATTCAAAAAAGAAAAAGTAAACATAATAGTCAAGGGGGAGGATTTATATCCCATCTCAGTTGGTGAGGGAAAATTCCTCAACATTGGCAAGGTAATCAATATAGAAGAGAAGCATGATTTTTAGAAATTTACCATGAATTTGCTAATGTATTTGCATGGAACTAAAAATACCTTAGGTGTTTTAATCCTAATTCAGCCCATCATACCATTGAGTTAGATCCATCGCAAGTGTGTTAGATAGAAGAAAACACCTTTGAATCATCATATTGAGTCCTTAATGAAGAAATAACTAAAAATGTTAATTGAGGAAAGTATTATCTTTCCCATTAAGCACTCATCATGGGTGGATAATCTATTTCTAATGTGGAAGAAGAATGGAGAGATCAGGCTATGTGTTGACTTTAGAGACTTAAACAAGGCTTCCTTGAAAGACCATTACCCACTTCCCTCCATGGAACAAATTTCACAAATGGTAACAGGTTTTGGAAGATTCTCTTCTAGATAAATACTTAGGATATAATTAGTTCATGGTAAAAGAGGAAGATTTGTAACATTCCCATTTTAAGACTTTAGAAACAAGGGAAAAAAATTTACATAATGTTCACTATTCTAAATAAAACTTTATTTAGAACACACATTCAATGCCAATCAATCTCATAACAGATAACCATATGCAATTGTAAATGACTTGGTGATACACCGATCTATTCATTCCATGACTCGGTTACCTACCAATCTATTCATGTTTCACTTTAAGTATTGAATACTTATCATATACTTCGTATACTTGGTTTTCACCCTAAACTGGGTACTGAGTGATCTTGTTTAAAGAACATACCTGAATATTTGTTACCAATATTCATCTGATATCACGTGGCTTTAAACTAGGTGACATAGGACAACGCAACCAGTAGAACTTGTGATACTTTGGCCAAATATTTACAACATATTGTGTATGTCGCTATTCCTAGATGACATACTCATCATTTTGGAATACGTCCTTCACCTCACTCCTCTATTATCTAGAATGGTCTTAACTGACTACCGCCAGTCCACTTGCCCAAGGTTTAACCCTATCTCGGAGTTAGGAACATAGTTTATTATAGGAAGACACTTTCGAGGACTTAGGGTAAAAGGGCATACTCGGTTGGCCTAAGTCAACCGGATGTGCCAAAGTACCCTGAGTTATTGAAAGTTACTCCCTATCCTAAACATGTTACTAACTTGACCTAGAGAAAACTAAGTTCAAGTCCTTATTGTGTGTAGATCTAGATGATCAATGCAGAAGGGTGTTGCTGCATGTCAACTGGAGCGTTGTATCCTTGAGAAGACCCAAGTCTTCTCGAAAGGCTGATCCTACAATTGGCGTGTGCCAGCATCCTACAGAAACTACCTCATCATGATGTACATACCCCAAGGAGGTTATTAATGTTAAATTAATTTGGATTATAAAATATATTACAACATCTATGTTAAACCCTAATCCAACACTCCTTAAGTCCTTGTTCTATACTTGAATCCATTAAGCATTAAAGAACTTCCTTTAACTCATGATTGCTTTTTAATGTTCGTTTATTTAGTTTAACAACAATTAACCAAAATAGGACAGCAATATCATAAGTTCCATTAAATATATCTTAATCATTCAAAGAAGGTGTAGCAACCAATAGGTTCAACTAAGGTAGACTTTATAAGAAATGAAGTCTAATGTTTAACGATCATGTCACCCTTCTTTGGGTTACATTTCATTTAGTGAGGAAGAACCTTCCTCTATTTGATTAAGTGTTAGGGTTTGTCAAACCCTTCTTATTTTCACAAACTCTAACGTTCCATCACATATTCATTACACATTTAAATACTATATTAGAATTGTTTTAGATAAGATTGATAACTTATGCAACTTAACAAGCTGCATCTTATTAAGGGAGATTAAACTAATTCCCTTTTATCTAATCTATCAAGTTTATCTAAATTAAACATATGACAGATATGAATAATACCATCAAGATAGGAATTCCATCTTCTTCATAAATATTAGATAGTTTACACAATAAATACAAGTAAATCTCCAACATTCAATTCCTCATTAAAAACTTATTCATTTACAAGACTATGTATTTCAAGCATGTTGTATAACAAACAAATTTCATTTCAAAAGAATACAACTTTTCTTTTTCAATACAATTCAAGAATGAATCGAAACTCTTTACATAAGGTTCAAAATTAAATAACCCAATACAACATGAAAGTTCATGTCTTCTTTAATCACTTATGATGTCCATCTGCAAAATTGCTAGCATGGGTCAGTTTAATGAACTGAGCATGATAAGCACTAAGCATTAAAGTAAAGTGCATTCCACTAATTGCTTCATTAAACAAATTTTCTTTCATGAAACAAAAGAAAAACCTCATGCAGATAATCATAAGTTAAACATCAAGAAAGAAGTACAATTAAGAAATATGGATTTACTTTTTAAGAAAGGAACATTTTATAATCTGAAACTTCAAGATTATACCACAAGACTTAATTGATCCTATAAACTACTTTTAAATTAGTCAACAAGTCTTATTAATAAATTATTTCATAATTCATAAAGATAGAAGGACACACTTAACTTTTCCCAATCTGCAAAAGGGTTAGTTACAACATAACTGATATTAGTAAGTTTCATCCCTCAATAAAGACAAAGAAGAGAATGAATAATGAGAAGTTCAATCCATAAACTTATCAGTCAACTAGAAAAGGATCACATACCCACAAGGACCCAAACCATATTTCATTTCATTTATACTATGAAATGAAATCCAACATCTAATACAACTTAGAAATTCTTAAGTTAGTTTCCAAAAGAGAACTCAAAACCGAATGCACAGTCAAGCCCGTATACTTCCAATTTCCATACAACCTTTCAGGAAGACCTATTCTCATTCACCTAGCTCAAATCCATATCAAATCTCAGAAGAAATACATAGTATAGTCCCAAACTATAGAATGCCCCCAAGAGAGTATAATTCTTTCTCTTTAATACATGGTGGTTCAACAAGGATATAACAGTGGAGTAAAAGTCCTCCAATCAAAAAAATATTGGGAAGTCACAACAACTCTCAACTCGAAGACCGACTCCTCATTATAGACAATAACAACAAACTACAAATGAGAAGGTAGTTCAAAATTCCAAGCAAGAGCCACATTTTTTTATTATTGGCAAATATTTTTGAAAGGGACTATACCCTTGAATACAAAAAGAAGGCACGAGAGCGAGAATAAGAGTGAGAAAGCAGAGAGAATGGATCAAGATCCAAGTGTTACAACAAAGCTCCAGTAGCTGAGAAGCATTTACTCAATCGAGACAAAACAACAAAACAATGAAAAAATAGCAAACCGACCGCAAAGAAACAACAGAAAAACAACAAAAAGTAGCAGAAGCATCCAGAACTACTTCTTGGTAGCTTTATCGATACTGATCTTGATTTTCTTCCAGGCATGAAACATACCCAAAGCAGTCATATGGGCAGCATCAGTCTTATCAAGCTCCTCAATGGTTCTTTTGCTTTCTTTTTCGTTGCCCCAAAGTGCAGCCGGGACACCGCTGAGGTTGGAAACACTTTTGGCATGGCCCTGGATGAACTCCTCAATCGCCCTAAAGGCTACAATGTTGTAATCATGTCTAGTCTTGGCCTTTCCTAAGTGGAAGTCTAAGGAGGTCAGCTTCTTGTATATGTCCTCAATCTGACTGCTATCAATGTTCCCCTCTTCCTCCCTGCTTTTCTTAACTCGCTTAGCTAGGTTCTTGACCTCATCCTTCAAAGCCAATTTCATCTCGGCCTTCTAAGGCCTCCAACCTCTTAGAAGAGCTATCCATCCTCACCTCCCGGGGTAGCACTCGATGTTCAAGCAAGATCCACATTACCAACATCCATATAAGTGATATTGTAACTTTTCAGACCACAAACAAAATAACAGGTTTGAATTTAGCATTCTACAAAAACCCACTACTCAGATGGAAGTAATAGTTAAGTGATTCGATAAGACAAGTTCTGTCCTACCTTCTTCCAACTCATCTGAACAAAATAACCACAACCTCTCTAGTTCCTTTTAAATCATACACAAGTAGGGTTTGTTCAACATAAAAGATAGAAAGGAAGAAGTAACTCATTCCATGAACCTCTACAACTGATACGTGTGTCCCATAATAGAACACAGTTCTAGTTCCAATTACTTCTAAGAACATAGCAGTTAAGTTTTCCCACAAGATACGGGTACACTTAGAGCAGATATGAACAACATACACTCTAAAATTCATACGCCCCATCAAGTTTGAAAACATAGTGCAGGCTAAAAGATAGAAGTAAAACAACCATTCCTTCTCAAAGTCAAAACAAAGGAGGCCACAAAGAAGTTATACAGTCTACTTCGACCAAAAAACTCACAATACCCCATCCATCAGACAGTAATAAAAGAGACTGAAGTTTTCAATATAAAATACCTATAAGTATATAACTCATCACTTCCAAATATAAAATCAAAAAAAACAACAAGGAATACCGTGTTACGTTAAATACGTGCATCGGTCACAAGTTCAAACAACACAAGCTCAAATATGAATTTAAAATGGAATCACATGGCTCTAATAAAAGCTCAGAATAACACCAACACCCTATTACGGGTTCAAGCCTTCCATTTTCCTAAGGAAGAATAAAACCTCAGTTAAGAACTTAAGTACAAAGCACAATGCAACAACTCAACAACAAATTTAGTATTCATAAGAATTGTATACAAGTTCCAAGGTTCAAAACTTCAATAAGTTCAACACAGTCCAAACAACCACACGGTCCCAAATAAAGCTAAAACAAATCTCGGCTGTAATACAAGTTTAGAATATTCATGGAGTTCTATTACAACTACCCGAACACAAACTTAAACAGAGATACAAAGCCATCCAACAATACTGTCAGTTCAAAATGGCAAGGAGCTTCTACTTCAAACTCAATGAGCTTAAGTATAGGTTGACGCGATAACCCAACAATGAATTCAGAACCCAACAACTAATAAGCCAGCTCTTTCCACATTATTTTCAAATGCAAGAAAACAAAGCTTGAATACAAGCTACAAGCTTCGAATACAAATAACATAACTACAAGTTCAAGTTACAGAGTTCAATAAGCTTCAAGTATAGGTTATAGAGTTCCATAACAAATCGCATGTAAACCTCTAACAACCAGTACAGAGAAAGTTCCCAAAACTATCAATAACAACAAAGAATTCACATTCCAAAAACCCACAAATTTCCAAGAATACATGCAAGTGAATAACCACATACATCATGCAAATATAAAATTTCCAGTGAGTAGAATTGTTTTAATGAATCATTTAGAAGAAAGCAAGAAATATTAATGGGTAGAGCCTATCATGCCTGATAGTGCCTCTGCCGATTCGAAGAAGACTTCCAGCTGAGTTTCCAAGACCTCTTCTTCTCCAAGCAAGATCAAACAACCATAATCTTTTTCCACAATCCCACTTATACATTCCTCGAACCAAAAATAGCTCAGAGAGTTCAAAAATAACCACAAAGTGGAGATCAAACTACTGGTTCAAAGAACTAGATAGCTCCATGTGGAGAAAAATCATGAAGCATGCAAAGAAAAACAACCCCAATAAATCCTGCCAACATGCCTTCCAAGACGGCTTGCTCGCCAAACCCGAGGCACATTAATGCCATTAAAACCAATTTTCCCACTTATCTTTCCTTGCCACCGCCATTCATAGTTGGCAAGACCTAATTACAATTCATAATGCATTTCCAAACTTAGAGATGCCTCCACGTAGATTCCTCTAACTTTCACTAACCCCTGCCACACTGGCAGTACTTTCATGCATTAAAAACCAAATCAAAATCAAATCCCAATAAAAACTTAGGAACCGCCACTAGTTTCTCCCACTTGCTAATGGCCCTTAGGTCCCCTTTCATATCCCATTAGTTTAGGATAGATAGAATTTAGCTTAGGTTAGATCTTAGGTTAGTTTAAATAATAACCTTAGGATATAACCCCCAACAATAAATTGCCACCTTAGGATAGGATGTAGATTTAATAAAAATAAAATAGGTTTAGAAATAACTTAGCATCCCCTAGGTTATTTCCTTTCAAGATAACAACTTAGGTTAGAATTTCATCCCACATAAAGTGGTGTAGTAATAGTTAGGTAAATTACCTGAGTCCCATATCTATTAGGGTAGACCGTATAGATAAAAGGGTACATAATGATTTCTTTTACTCAAGACTCGGAAGCAGGGTTCCTATTTCCCCTTAACGCCATTAAGCACCTGCAAGGGTCGATCAAGAAGAGTCGAGCACCACACAAAACAAAATGCAAGTACTATTTCCAAGATGATAAAGAATTTGCAATAACCACAAGTTCAATCATTAAGTATTTCAATCAACGAATGTCAGTTTTTCATTTAGTTTTGATAAGAAGATTTAAAACATTCCTTGGATCAATGGAATTGATCCAAGGATGAGTCCAATAGTGAAAGGTAAGTTGCAACTCTTAAAACCAGATTGCAGCTTATCCAAAGAGAAGTGAAATAGATTATTGCAAGCAACAGCATACCAGCCCTTTAATCAAAGAGCATAAATGATTTATCCATTTCAAGCATGATCTTCAATAGTCAAAAGAACACATCTTTATCAAGAAAATCACATGTCAACACTTGAAATGCAAAGGAGGAATATAACCATTACCGAGGGTGTTACAGATCGGTATAATTGTGCATTTACCACCAAGTGGGAACCTATGATTATAGGAAGATCTCAAATTTTGGGAAAACATTCCAAAGAGCCATGGACATGGAATTCAGAGTGCTGATTAAAAAAATTTCTTATGTATCTTGATGATATTACAATGTTTTCTAAGGATGTAACTGATCACCTCCTTCATCTCAGGTAATTATTTGAAAGGTGTAGGTAGTTTGGATTTTATCATAATCCTAAGAAATGTATCTTCTTAGCTCATGAAGGTAAACTCCTTGGCCACATTGTCTCTAAAGAAGGACTAACTATTGATCCAGAAAGAGTTAGTGCCATTATTGCATTACCATTTCCTAGTCATAAAAAGGCTCTCCAAAGTTTCTTGGGGAGAATCAACTTTGTTAGAAGGTTTGTCCCTAATTTTCTAACCTTGTCAATTCACGTACATTAATGTTGAAGAAGAAAATGGATTTCAAGTGAACTTTAGGAGGAAAATAAAGCTTTAAAGCCATAAAGCAGGCTATTGCACAAGCCCCAACTCTCATAAATCCATATTTCTCAAAGGATTTTACTTTGTATTCCTTTGGAGGTGTAAAAAAATACCACGCATGCTAATGCAACTGAATCAAGAAGGATTTGGAGTAACTGTTTCATTCTTAATCTAGGGCCTTGAATATTATGAGGTAAGGTATTCATTCATTGAGAATCATGTCCTTGTGATAAGAATTTTAAATAAATTCAGACATTTAGTGTCCAATAACAAGATCCACTTGTTAGTTTCACATGTTGGTATAAAATAATTCCTCTTGCTTGAAAAGGATTTAAATGAGAAGAGAGTTGGTTAGATAACCAAGGTGATGGAATATGATGTGGATATCAAAATAACTAAGCTAGTTAGAGGCTAGGGGCTTTGTGAGCATCTAGTTTCAGTGTCGAAAACTAATGAAGAAGCCATCCTTGTGCTTCAAGATGACCAAGAACAACTAGTTAACCCTTTTCCTACTCATTGTTAGACTCAAAGTTTGATGCACTTTCTCCAACCATGTTAATTACCTCAAGGATTGAGCAAAGCTAAGATAAGATAATTTAGACTTCAATATATTCCTTATGTGATTGTTCATGGAATTTTATTCAAGAAAGATATGAATGGAGTTCTCCTAAGATGTATCATAACATATCAAATGGAGAAAGTGTTGCATGAATTCCATGATGGAGAGGCAGGAGGTCACTTTTCACCAAAGGTCATTGCTCTCTGAATCTTGAAATTTAGTTATTACTGGCCTAATCTCTACAATGATTGTTATTCATGGGCTAAAAAATGCAATAAGTGTGCCTTCTTTACAGGAAAATAAATACTAGCATCCCTTCCACTCCACCCCATCTCTGTAAATAAACCATTCATGTAATGGGGTTGGACTTCATTAGATTAATCAATCCAAATTCAATCTTGGGTCACAAATGGATCCTCACATGACCCATGATTACTTCACCAAGTGGATAGAGGAAATTGCACTAAAGGAAGAAAATGAGGCCAATATTCTACATTTTTATGAGGGTATTGTGGAAAGATTTGGTGTTCCTTCCATAATTATTTCTGATAATGCTTTGGATTTTCTTAGAATAAATATATCTGATTGGGTGTGAAGAATGGTGTATACTTGAGCACATCTTCAAACTATTACCCCCAGGGTAATGGTCGAGATGATTCCACAAACAATAATCTATTGAGGATCATAAGGAGGAATTTAGATGAGAATCAGAGGACATGGCACACAAAAATGAAATCAGCTTTGTGGGCTGATAGAATTACCCCCAAGAAATCAACTGGTAATTCTCTTTACAGGATATTTTATGGAAAAAAGCAGCACGACTTCCAATATCCCTTGAATTACCAGCATTATAGCTTATCAAGAAGCTAGAACTATTTGATTTTGAGGCCATAGAGGTCATATATTCAGAGCTCATAGAGATAGAGGGACTGAGATTCCAAGCTATGCAAACAATGGAAAAGACCAGTCTAAACTCAAGATGAGCTTTGACAAGAAGGCCAAAGCTAGGATATTTCAAAGAGAGTTGGTCCTAAAGTGGGATGCGGAAAGAGACAAACCATGTAGACACTCCAATTTTTATACAATATGGATTGGCCCCTACATGATCTTAGGATGCAAGACAAACAATGCTTTTCAATTATCAATATTGGATGGAGAAGAATTGTAGATCCTGATCAATGGAATCTACCTCAACAACTATTATCGAAAGGAAAATTTCTACCTTATACATAGTCATTTAGTTTTACAATTCCACTAAGTGTTTTCAACACATTGTTTTGTTGGTAGAATAGTTTCAATTTCCCTAAGTGATTTGCACAATTTTATTGCTTTTGGATGGTCTTTTTCACAATGTTCATGGAGGTTGTAGAGGAAGTAGTTTGAGAAGATTTCTAAGGTGTCAAGGATCAGTTGTAGTACTTCAAAATCTAAATGTAGAGAAACTAAAATTAGAATTGGGACAGTTCCATATTTTCCATTCATTGGTTCCAACAAATCAGTTACAAGTCAGGTTTGCATGCATTCAATATTGGATTTTTTTTTTTTAGTCTCTTTATAGCTTGGAGAGGGAACATGGTTAAAAGAATAAATCAAAACAATTTTCCACTCACACAAAACTTATATTCAGAAAATTTTATGATGAGATGGTCAATTCAAGTTTCAACTCAGTTTCAAGTTCAGGAGGTGTTTCAAGTGGGCTCTGGAGTGTTTAAAGTTTGGATTAGTTTTTAGATTATTGGGCTCAACTCTATGCCCAATGGATTGGAAAAAGTCCATTTATCTTCATATCTAGCAAGTAGATTCCTCTGTGAGTCACCAATTGTTATTCCAAATTTACCCTGCGGTAAATTTTGATAACTCTTAAATGGACTTAGCCATTTCATAGTTCTACGGGACGTTCATATGGCCATCATTTTCTCTTTCTCAAAAGTGTCGGTTATTAGTATTCAAAACCCACGGGAGAACTTAGTTTAAAGATTTGGAAATCTCGGTAGACGTTCATTTGGCTATCGATTCAACATCTAGTATCTCGATGCAGAGCCACGTGGTAGTATTTTAGCTCTCCTTAAAGGTTTTAGGCACAGTGGACCTATTTTCCACAAAATAAACCTCCTAAGTTCATAACTCGTCGGAGTGTCCGGAAAAATTCAGCAAGGTCAAGCTGGGATAGGTGACACACTTCTTTGAAGCCAAAAGTTTCTAAGTCCTCCCAATGGAAATGTTGGGATGCGAAGGCACAACTAATTAAAATTAAGCACATAGTATATAGACTGACATTTGTAAAGAATCATGAATCCTCCTCATTTGCTCATGCTTTGCATTGGCAAGTGTATGTCTAAAGACAATATAACATTGCGAAGATCATGACATATTTCTATTGGTTTGAATTTCCTAATGCATCGAGACCTTTCTAAAGCCAAAAGAAAAGACAAAGGAAAAGAAAAAGAAAAGTGAATGAAGCAAATTTTAACCACGAAAGCAAACCAGAGCTTGTCACATGACAAGAAGATAAATTAGATGACACGTAAGCAAAAGGAATCCCCCGAGAAAATAAAATATTTCCACTTTTCATTCTCTCACTCATCCCAACATGTAAAACATTACATGCTCATATATTTTGATCCAAATCTCCAAATTGGACAAGATTTATGTCATTGGAAATATCTCCTTGAGCCCTTCAATTTGATATAACCTATTAGCGAGAAAAAAATTTGCGGAATTTTTTTTTGGATTTCTTGTCAAATCTCTAGAAATATAAGTTCCTCTACTTAAACTAGTACATATTCCAGTATATTCATAAACAAGTGAATTGAGTTTCATCTGGTTGGCCTTGTGGTCAAGGATCCAACAGGGTACTCCATTGAACCTGTGGAAAAAGCTAGATACTATAAGGGAGATGCCTATAAGGGAGTAAGAATATTAGATAAGATGAACTAATGTTGTAAGTATAAAATCGAGTCTTGCATACATTAGTAATAAATTTCATCACATGCACTAAAATTAGGAAGAAACAATACTACAAAAAGCAACAAGACCAATTAGAATTTAATGAACACAAAGTATTGGTAAACCGCTTAGTCAAAAAGGATAAAAATCCTTCTTGTATTGATGCTCAAGCAGAAATTGTACATAGTATGAGAATAGAAGACATTGAGAATAATTGGAAAAGGGCTAACTCTTTTCACTCTCAAGTAAGAAAAATTTATCTCATGAACTTACAAGAATACAACCAACTAGAATAATTTCAGAATTAGAACCCTTTGGAATGAGGAGTTCATTACAATTTATAGAGTGAGGAGAAACTCTTCATCTTCCTGATGACCCTCCATATGCCTTATTTCTGACTTTAGACTATTCACATTCCTACCAAATATTAATTCCCTTTTATAAAATCAAGGTGACTTAATTTACATTATGTGTCTAAGGTCACCTTTAGATGACTTAAAGGCATATCAAAAAGTGTAAACCCCAATGAAGAATTAGAACACTTGAAGAGAGAGAAAGTTGAGGGAAGAAAGAGAAGAGAGAGAAGAAGAGAGGATGTCACTCCTGATGAAGTTAGATGATCCTTGTTGATGGAAAGCTCCAATGCGGTGAAATTTTGGATCTTTGAACTCTTTGCACCCTACAAAACTCCTTCAAATTGGCTCATAAATGCTTTGGAAAGAGTGTTTAAAAACACTGTTGAATGGTTCTACCGATGAACACGAGTCATGAAGATTCCTCAAAAGAGATAGGAGCTAAAACTAGTTGTACCAAACTGAATGAAATGTCTGGTGATGCCCACAATTTTCAACGTGTGACCTCGAACCATGAGATTCGAGAGACACCGCCAGGGTCTCCCGAGATGACTTCTGAAATATCCATGAAAGACGAAAAGATACTTCTTGTGAAAATGTTACGACTTACTAGCGCATATAACACATTAAAGAGATGGGCATTGAATCTTGGTGAAGGAAATATTTAGTGACAATGCCCATTTTATAAACTTGAGTCCCGTCGTCTTTTGACACTTACTATTTTAGGAAAAAACAACTTACTATTTTTAGTAAGTGTGAAAATTATTCTCCAAACTCCAACTGCAATCGCTTGCAATCTGGATGCTCAACTCTTAGAATGCTCCTCTTGTGAAAATCACCCTCTAGAATGACTTACTATTTTTAGTAAGTATGAAAAGCAGCTCGCTGCTACGATTCACAATTGGATGTTACAACCTAAATTCCTCCTTATCCATGTGTTCCCCTCACCTTACGGATCGTTTTCAATTTTTAACGAGTGTGTGTGGGACCACTTACCATTTTTATTAAGTGTCGATTCTTGACCGAGATGACCACTTCAATGAATTTTTCATGTGTGATACCTCTTATGTGTTCACCACCTCCTTCACAGTTCTTCAATCGACAACTTCCCAAAATAGCAGTCCCTTATGTAGAAGACCTGTTATTTTTAGAAAGTGAGCTTCTAGTGGTCATATTTCTATAGACAAATTTTTCCAATATTGGGTTTTTTCCCAATATTGCCCCTTTGGAATCTTACACCGCCCGATCAGTAGTTTGGGAGATTTTAAAGTTTCAAAATTTGACCTAACAACATCTCTTAGCATGCAAATGGCCATTAACGGACCTTGAAAATTGTAGGTATTTTTTCATATATTTTTATTATTGTGGTTTTTTTCCTCTTATTCCACTTGTGAAATTTTTCTTCAATCTGATTTCGGTTTGACGAGAAATCGAGCTTTTTCCTTCGTTGAGATGAAAGGAACATTTCTTCATTGTGAGTGGTTTATGCTATGGAAGCAGGATTTAAGAGTGAGGTTTTAATGTATTTTGAAAGATAAGAGAGCATAAAAATGGCTCTTCGTTTTGTGCACCGGTTAGCAAGATCTGTTTGAATCTTCGCTCTATGGCAATGGAGTTTTTGAAGAATTCCTTTGCTTTTCCCCTTTGTTATTCGTTCTTTTGGCTCTTTCGGTCAATCTCTCCTTCAAAATATTTGCATTCGATGGATTTGAGATTTTTTTGGTATTGGAGCTGGTTTGAGGTACCCAATGGTGTGTGGAGCTTTAGACAAGTTGTAGAGCAATGGAAGAGTATGGAGAGTAACAAGTTAGAAGTGGGAAGGTAAGCTTTCAAAACAAAATTCAAAAATTTTCATTTTAGGGATAGGGTGTAATTTTATGTCCCTAATGTCCCTCAAGCTTTGAGGGACATGAAGGACATAAATTTTCACGTGGTGCCTCGCGTCGGACATTGGTAAAGATCGACGATGGGGGTTTTGGCCAAAAAGCATGCTGGAAGCACATGAGGGCTGGAAGATGGTTGCATGAGGGACCAGGAGCCATTCCTGGGCTAGGCAAATTTTTATTTCCCTTATGTCCCCTAGAACAAAGTGACATGAGTTTCATCAATTTTCATGATGTGCCTCACTTGACACTTGTCACGAGATCTAGTAGTCTTGTTTAGCTTCACTAACTCCTGGGGCTGAGAAAATACACTAGATGGGGTCATGTGAGTGACCAGAAGACTTCATGGGGCTAGGCACATTTTTATGTCTCTTATGTAACCTATAAAAAGGGACATGAGGGTCATCAATTTGCATGGCGTGCCTCAGCTTGACAATTGTCACAGATTTGATGGTTGAGGGTTTGAGCTCCTACAAGCACTGGGGATAAAGCGATGATCCGGGAGGTTATATGGGTGACCAGTGGGCTTAAATGGGATAGGAAAATTATCTTGTCCCACATGTCCCTTATATTTATGGACTCAAGTGATACAAAATTGCACTAGGTTCCCGGAGGTGACATGTGTCCTCATCAAATTTGACTAACTCTCGAACTCGTTCCTTGAGGGCAACTTGAAACGATGATATCTTGAGCTCTTGATGGAATTTTTGATGAAATTTTATATGATATTGACTTAAAATTTCCTTATAAATCCAATGGTGGTGGTATTATATCTTTATTCATCCATTTAATCCCACAAAATAGGATTTTGATTTGATCCCTTACTATGCATGATAAAACTGCCTACAAACCTATTGCGCCAAGGTTTTGTGAAAAATATTATTTCACCATCTTGTAGGAATTTTAATTAAATTTCCAAAGATGTTTTTTTTTTATCCTAAACCCATCTAGAACTCTTGGAATCACTTCCTCGAAGTTTGAGTAACTCTTTTGACCTTGTGCACTGCTTAGACATGTGAACCCTATTTTTGGTGAAACTGCCCCAACTCCTCCAAATCCTTCCTGAATCTTCCTAAATCACTTCCATGATGTTTATAGGCCTTAAATTCACCTCAATGTAATATTTTTATCCTCCTCTTTTCTCTAGGTGGTTGCTCCAGTTGGGAAGGCCAGTGATAGCCCATTCCACAGTTGCCCAAAATTTACATTTTCTAAGAACTCCTAAAATCACCTAGGGGATTTAAATTGAATTTCCTAAAGAACCTAGGGTATTGATTTAACATTAGTTGGTAGGTCACTAGATTGATTTGGTAGACTGGGGTACCTTGGAAGGGTAAAACTTGAAAGTTCCACACAGGGGTATAGTTGTCATGCTTGAAAATTGTCAATTTTCTTGTTGCACATTGCATGACAACAAATCCAAATGGAGATTTGATGGAATTTAGTGGGAAAAATGAGAAAATCAGTTTGGGAATTGAAAACATAATTACAGGTAGCTCAACCACCAAAATTTATGGAAAATGGAGTTGCATCCCTTCCCAGGGGATAGAATGGATGTAGGAATGGCCTTACGGGGTTCCCATGTTCTTTTTAGATGGATTTAATGCATATTTTTGGTGGGTGTAAGGATAAATTCAAGTTCCCACTATTTTTCCTCTCCCCTCTCTCTCTCTCTCTAATTTATATATATTGTAAAATAATTCTCATTTGTAATGTTGGACATTCTTGTAATACTTGTACACTCTATCTCAAGTGTTGCATATGCGTATATGGGTTTTAGACCTCAGATTTGAGCATCTTCCTAGTGAATATTTCCTTTTCCTTCACTGTAATGTATTGTGCATCTTTCTAAAGTAATAATATATTGTTTTTGTGGCTATCCATCTTCCCTATCTTATGGCCGATTGTAAATTCATGCCTTCCATTACATTTTTTGGGTATTATGTGCATATTTTGTTCTCCTTGCAGAATATAAGTCATTTGTGTCTTTAAAAATCATAGTTTAAATGAGTTTGGGACTGTGGTGCTTATGTTTGTCCTCTCCTTTCTCGTTTTCTCATTTGAGAGTGTCTTTCCACCCTCTTCTTGGTGTTATCACCTCTGTTAGTGTAGGATTTCCCATTTTATGCACTTTTCTCTCTCCCTAGTCCCTTGGATCATTAGAATAGGAGTAGTTAACTACATTTTCTTCATTAGGATTAGGTAGAGGAACCAGCCTTCTCTGGGGGTCGATCTCATTTGTGAAATTTCTACACTTGGGAGATCATCCCATGTTAGCCAAAAAGTAGGGATATATATCAGATAAATCCTAGGATGCTACTTTTTGACATAATATGAGTCAATATGAGGTGTAATCCATAATCAAGATTGAAGGTTTATTGGTAGTGTCCAATTTTTTTGGCATGATATTTTTTATTATTATTAGGGGTAAATAGTTTTGAAGGGACTATACCGTGATATGTAATCTTGGTATCATTTCATGGTATTTTAGTTTACATACATGGTTGAGTGCATGGGTCTAGCATGGAGGTTATTGTAAATGTGCTCCAAAGGTTGTTTTATTTCTCTAAGGTGTTAAACATGTTTAGTAAGGTATTTCAAAGTTGTTATAGTATCTTCATGGTGAAGGAAAGATCAATTTGTGTGAAGCATGGTTTGAAACTAGCCATTCTAGGCCTAGTCTTAGACCTAGTTCATAACAGGTGATATGGTGGCATGAAGTATGATACAAAGCAGGATTATGTGAGTATGTGATATGTTTTTTGAGATTATAGGGCACGTGTAGAAATTTTCAAAGGACATTTTACACTTTAGTGCATGTTCTAGGTCATTTGGAGGCATGTTCTTAAGGAAAAGTCAAGAATGCATAAGAAAATGAGATGACATTGTAAGTTTTAGAAGTATCAAAGAATGTATGAGCATTGGAGATCATTGAGGAGGTCATTGGAGTGTTTTGTGCCATGTTTTAGGACATGAGGATGAATCAAAAGTGAGATGAGTCATTTTTAGCTCTTGAGCTCTCAGAATGATCATTCCCGGCTTAAAGGCCATGTTTGTAGTGCTCACTTACATGTGAATTATGTACATGGAAAATTGATCCAATCACCATAGTTCAGGCATGGAACTAAGAAATTTTTGTAGTTGGAATGAAGTCAAATGATTCCATATCATTTATGGGCGATTGTTAAGAAGCAGATTTGGTCTAAACCCTCCTTAGAACCCTAGTTTATAGAAATAGAGAAGAAATTATTTTTATGGTCTCCAAATGAAATGAGAAAGAAAATATGAAGCTTCAAGGTTGTAGAGAATTTTTTTGATCTCTTTTTGGTGGTGGTTTCATGCTCAAGGTGTTTTGGTAAGTTGAAGAAAAACCTTTGTTTTGAAGATATTTACTAGTACAATTGTGTGTTGTAAGTGTCATGATTAAAGACCTTATGTGGGGTCTTTCTTGGGATGTTTTCCAAGAGATCATGAAGATATATGGATAGGTTTATGGAGAAAATGGGTGCAACATTTCCTCTAATGTGCCCTACCGCTAATGGTCTTGTGAGTGCAAAACCAATCATGATGATATGAGAGTGTGTGTGTCATTTTTCATGATGTAGTAGGGTTGTTTAGACATGAATAGCTTGGTATGGTATGACATGATGTGTTTGAAGTCTTGGTTTGATCTGAAGAGGTGATTTCTTGCTTAATCCCTAATGGCCTAATAATCCCTATTAGGCTTGTCAAGAAGCTAGTTAGAACAAGTATGATTATGAGGTTTTCTCCATGTGACTTATGGTTGTGAGTACTTTATCATGTTGGTGTGGATTCCTTAAAGTATTTTAGGTGGTGGAAGATCTTAGAAGTGAAGTTTGAGGTGTTATTTCATGTTGAGTCTCAAATTCCACTCACTACTCTGACAATTGGAAAGATCATAATATCAATGGAAAAAAACATTCTAAGATCAATGGAACAAATTTCAAGACTTGATTCTTCCTGAACCTAAAAATTTAGGTCCATTGTTTTGGAACCAAAAGGGGTAGCCACAGTGTTTTAAAATTCTTCATGAAACCTTCTAGCCTTAGAGAAAAATGGATGTCTATAACATGTAGAAGATTTGCATAGCTTTCCAATGTCTATGTTTCTCCTAATAACTCCTTATAGATATATTGGAAGCTTTTAGAGAAGTGGATTTCACCATTAGAGTGTTTGTTTCCTACACCTAGAAAACCCGTTGTTAAGAAAATAGTCCTTGAATGAGAAAAAATTTCCTAAATATTCTTAAATTACTGCCAAAACTTATAGGATTCCCCGAAATCACCTCTGGATGCTTAAGATCTTTCCTAAACTCTCTCGGAGGGTGTTTTATTAGTTCCAGATCGACCAAAATAACTAGCATGAAAATTGAAATTTTTAAAGCATGAAAACTAAGCCCTTAATTAAAAATAAGGCTTCTTAGTCACTATGCATCCTTCCTATGGCTATCCTGTCATCAGTTCAACCTTTACCTTGGCTCAAAGGAAATTCCTAATAATATCATTCAATGTGTTTTAGTGTAAAGGGAATAGTGTTTAAGGTGATTGATCAACTCATTTAGTATTGATGAGAGACTACTTTATTCAAGGCCTAAAAAGCCCTTTTTAGCCATTTTGTAGCTAATTGAACACCCTTCGGAAGTGTTTAGAGAAAATATAAAGAATATGAGGGTGATTTTAGAGACAATTGAAGATGTTTAAGTAAATTTAGGAAATTTTAGGAAATAAAATCTCATTCAGGAGCAATTTGTTTAAGATTGGGTTTTCAGATGCAAGGAATGAAAGCTAAAACGGTGAAAGTTGACTTCTCTGGATGATTCCAGGAGTTCTAGAAAGAGTTGTGATAAAAAAGGCATTGGAAATATATTAGAATACTCTACAAGGTAGAATAATCAATATTGATTTAAGGCTCAAATACTTCTTGAGGTACATCAAAACTCTACAGTTGCCCCTCCCAGTTTAAAATGAAATAGGACCCAAATTTTGAGTTGCAAGTAGAATTAGATTTTTAGAATAGTTTCATTTATTGTAAAATTTGATTTGCATTGTTTCATTGAAGTATGGAGGTCAAGAAAATGTAACTCATCCTCAAATTTCATTCAAGGATGATTTTAGAGCCATGAAAGGTGAGGGGATGATCTTCATATAGAGCACCATATTTCCAAGAATGACCAATCATCTCAATTCAATTGGTGTTTTGTTCTTAGAAACTCATTCAATACCTAGTAGTGTGATCAAACCTTAAGGAGGAGGCATATTACAATCACCTCATTTTGGTTATGGGATAAGAATCCCATTCAAGGATCCATACTCCACCAAAAAGTGAGGGGGTAAGTGCACCAAGTTGGGGGCCAAAAGGGGGTCTTAAGTGGACACATTTTTCTAAAAATAAAAACTTCAACTTGTATGAGTTTTTCGAAATAGTTACACTCAAAATTGGAAGATGTTGTAGAAATATGAATCGTAGAATTTTGAGTCTAGTTTCTAAGCTACTAAATTTTATTGAAAATGGATAAGTTTAAGTGGGTAAAACAACTAAAATACCAACAAGTGATCATGTTTTTGTTAAAAAACATAATAGAGTGACTTTCATGCCCCCACCATTTTTTGAGCACCATTGAGTATTTTTTAAAACCCTTTGGTAGAAAGATATCTAGGAGCATCTAGTTTGTGTTAGATTTTTTTAAAAAAATTAACGAGTATTTTTTATTTACGATTTTTAGTACAGAAATTTTATGCTTTGAAAAATAACGGAGCTCCAACCGTGCCCCCTTCCCTAACTACCACAAAAATATTGAAAATTAGATTTTTTTTTAATATGTATAGAATTATGCCTAGTTTGTGCTAGTATAATGTTTTTTCAATTTTGATGACCCAAACAAAAGATACATGATGAAAGATAGACATATTTAAACTTCAAAAAATAGCTATAAAAAGGCATAGTTAGAAAATAAATAATATGGAAACCTTATATTACTCGAGAAAATTTGAAAATTTAGATTTTTAGAAAGAAGAAACTCTTCTCTACGTCCGTGGTATAATTTTTAAAAATGGATCGATTGTTTTATTTTGGTTTATCATTAGGGAAGTGGCATTTTTACATTTTCCTAAAAAACATGTTGTTTGTTATGTTTTTATAGGTCCATGCCTCGAGCTTGAAGATTCAAATCTGGATTCCAAGCCTTGAGGCATGGCTTGGGAAAAAGAGAAAACACAAACGAGTAGGCATTATAACATGTATGCGTTATAATGTGTACGTGCTATAACTAAGAAATATAAATTCATTTATTATTACTTATTATTATTTATATTTTATTATTTCTTATACTTTAAATTTATTTATGTAAATATAAGAAATTAGGGTCACTCTGCACCTTATGGAACTAGTCTCACAACTCCATTAGTCACGGTTTAGGAGATAGTTTTTTATAGTATAATCTAGTCAAGTAAATAGGTAATTTTCAGCCTAAATCTTTTAGCATTTAAATTCTACAATCGAAACCCTAAACCCTAAACCTTAAACCCTAAACCCTAAACCATGATCCCTAAACCCTAAAACCTAAACCATAAACCTTAAACCCTAAATCTTAAGCCCTAAACCCTAATCCTTAAATATTCATCCCTTACCCATGAGCCCTAAACCCTAAACCTTGATCCTTAAGCCCTAAACCCTAAACCCTAAACCCTAAACCATGAACCATGAGCCTTAAATGTTAAACCCTAAACCCTAAACCTTGAAAACTAAATCCTAAACCCTAAACCCTAACCCATAAACCCTAAACCCTAAACATTGAATCATAAACCCTAAATCCTAAGACCTAAACCATAAGCCTTAAATCCTAACCCTAAACCCTAAACCCTGAACTCTATGACCTAAACCCTTAACCCTCAACCATGAGACCTAAACCCTAAACTATAAACCCTAAACCCTAAAACCAAAGTAATAAATCCTAAACCCTAAAACCTAAACCTTAAACCCTTAACCCTAAACCCTTAACCCCTGACCATAAACCCTAAACCCTGAGCCCTAAGCCCTAAACCCTAAATAATAAATTCAAAGCCCCGAGCTCTAACCCCAAAACCTTAAACCAATAACTCGAACCCATAATCGTAAGCCATAAACCATGAACCATGAACCCTAAACCATAATCCCTAAACCATAAACCCTAAACCTTAAGCCTTGAACCCTACACCCTAATCCTTGAGCCATAAACCCTAAACCTTAAACCCTGAGCCCTAAACCCTAAATATAGAGCCCTGATCTCTAACCCCTAAACCTTAAACCTATAACTAACCCCTAAACCTTAAACCCATAACTTTGAACCCTAACCCTTAAACCTAAACCCTAAACCCGATCCCTAAACCGTAAACCCTAAACCGTAAGCCCTAAATGTTAAATCCTAAAAGTCCCTAAACCCTAAACTCTAAGCCCTAAAAACTAAATCATAAACCCTAAACCCCGAACCTTTAACCCTAAACTCTAAACCCTAAGCACTAAATCCTAAACCCTAAACCCTAAGCCCTAAACTGTAAACCCTAAACCCTACACCCTAAACACTAAACCCTAAACCCTGAACTCTGCGACATAAACCGTTAACCCGAGACCTAAAACCTAAATTATAAACCCCAAACCTTAAACCATAAAACAAAAATAATAAACCTTAAACTCTCGAACATTAAAACTTGAACCCTAAACCATAAATCCTTAACCCTAAACCCTAAACACTAAATCCATAACCCTAAGCTCTAACCCCTAAACCTCATATATTTCTAGTAAGTCTCATGAGTGAGTTCATTTTTGAATATCTTAGGACCATATTTCCTAGTCATGTTCCTAGAACCATCATTAAGTATGCTTTTACAACTACCATGTTTATGAGAGGTGGAATTTACCTCCTTCAAAATATCAACAGATGAAAGACATCAAATTTTGATGAATCTCTTTGAATTTTGTTCTTACGAAGTTGATGAACCCTTTTTCAGTTGAATACTCTCTATCAATACTAATAAGAATGGGTAAGACATAAAACATTACAGTGAGTGAAATAGTTCACATGTAATGGGAATTTCCCTCCTTTAAAATATCAGTAGATGAAAGGCATCAAATTGTGATGACTCCCTTGAATGTTCTACCTACGAAGTAGATGAACCTTTTTAGTTGAATACTCTTTGTCAATACTTATAAGAATGGGTAAGACATAGAACATTATTGTGACTGAATGGGTGAGCCTAATCCATGAGCCTTAAATCTTGAACCCTAAACCCTAACCCCTAACCCATAAACCTTAAACCTTGAGCCTTAAACCCTAAACCATGAACCCTTTTCCCTAAACCTTGAACCCTAACCTTTAAACCTTAAACCCTAACTCCTAAACCCTAAACCCTAAACCCTAAATCCTCAACCCTAAACCTTAAACCCTGAGCCCTAAACCCTAAAACATAAACCATAAGCCTTAAACCATAAACTCTAAGCCCTAAATTCTAAACCCTAAACCCTAAAACCTAAACCATGAGCCGTAAACCCTAAACCTGAGCCTTAAACCCTAAATCCCTAAGCCTCGAACCCTAGGCCTTAAGCCATAAACCCTAGGCCAAAACCCTAAACCTTGAACCCTCGAACATAAACCCTCACCCCTAAACCCTAAAAACTAAACCCCGAACCTCAACTCTCAACCCTAAACCCTAAAATTTGAGCCATAAACCCTAAACCCTAAACCTTAACCCCTAAACCCTAAACCTCGAACCTCGAGCCCTAAACCCTAAACCCTCAACCCTTAACCCTAAAACATAAACCTTAAACTCTAAACCCTAAACCATAAACCCTAAACCATGAACCCTAAGCCCTAAGCCCTAAACCCTAAACCCTAAAATATAAACTATGATCCTTAAACACTAAACCTTAAACCCTAAACTCTAAACCTTGAGTCCTAAACCCTAAGCCCTAAACCCTAAACTTTGAGCCCTAAACCCTAAATCATAAACTCTCACCCAAAGGAAAGTCCTAAAAATATCATTCAATGTGTTTCAGTGTGTAGGGGATAGTGTTTAAGGTGATCGATTGACTCATTTAGTTTTGATGAGAGACTACTTCCTTTAAAGGCTTAAAAAGGCATTTTTGGCCATTCTCGTAGTTAATCGAACACCTTTTAGAAAAGCTTAAAATGAGCTAGTCATGTTACCAAGCTATCAAGGATCATTATTTGTGAAGTATTAAGTCATCGTTTGTCTCCATAAGAGACATATGAGCAAAAACATGTATGATAATCATGAATTTGATTCCATGAAAGGATGCTTTTAGAGCTAGGAAAGGTGAGGGGATGATCTTTATATGGAGCACCATGTTTCTAAGAATGAGCAATTATCCGAGTTCACTTGATGCAATTAACTTGGTATTATTCATAACAACTCATTCGACACCTAAGTAGTGTTATCACACCTTAAGGAGGAGGCACATTACAATCACCTTATTTTTATTTTTTTTTTATTATGCAAATAGTTTTTGAAAGGGACTATACCCTTGTACACCAAGGCTCGGAAGCCAGAACTGAAAGTTAAAGCACAAGAGATGGATCAAAATCCAAATAGAAAAATAGAGCCCGATTACTGAGTAAAATTGTCAAAGAAAGTAATAACCAACAACCGACAAAGTAAAAAGAAAAAAACAACTCAAGTACAACAATCAAATGAAGAAGAATGGCATAACAACACCATTAGAAGCAACCTACTATCCAGCTAAGAAAAATGAGACCAATGTAACCCAGCTAGCCAATAGCAGAGATAAGAATCATCAAGGCGAAGTGTTACCCTTCAGAGTGGTAGATTTTTTCTTTTTGTTGACCGTAACCCATCCTGATGGAGCCTTCGCGGTTGGAGAAGAAGACAAAGGAGGATTATTTTCCTTAGTCACATTTGTCCCTTTTGGGACAACCACATTGTTAACCTAAGAGAGATATTTATCACTTTCCATGTTGCCCTCAACAGCTTGTGCATTTTTCATCTGTTCGCTCACAATTTGAGATTGGTTTTGAGGCTGAAATGGATTCAATATTTGTATCTGCATTTGAATCTAGTCCCTTTTTTGCATCAAAAATCAGGTGTTTAAGTGCATCTTTCCACCAGCTACGCTTCTCATGTTGACGTTTTTCCATCCCACACTCAGTAGAGGTGTGCCCTAAGCAAAAACATCTTCTACAACGAAAAGGAAGACCTTCATAATCAAGAGGTTGTGACCAAGTTTTGTTTTGCACTCTAAGGTCTATGGTTGCAAGAAGATTTTTATCGGTGTCAAGTTCCACCAGGATTCGAGCATAAGTAGTATGGGTGTAATTAGTGGTTTGAGAATCTATATAGAGTGTAGTTCCCAAGGCATTGCCAATGGATGTCAAATAGTCATGACTCCAGTAACAGAGAGGTAAATGGGGCAGCCTGATCCAAACAAGTTTCCATGAGAAAGATTCTGTGAGTGGGTTGAAGGATGGAAACCAGGGTTTAATGATCAAATATTTAGATTGGCAGGTCCAAAGTTTGGAAGCAATGATGTTTCTATCAGCTATTAAAGAGAAGGTTACAATGAAAATACCTTTAGCACATGGATACAAGTCTATTTTTCCAGTTAAAATTGGAGTCCAGTGCTCAGAGATCCACGCGTGAAGAATAGGAAGGCTGGGCCATAGTCCCCGAATCTACAAATCAGAGCATGCTCTTTGTAGTAAATCTCAGAGGAAATGACCTCTTCCCTGAAAGTAATAGATGGGGTAACATCTGCAGGTTTCATGGAAGATTCCTTGCCGTTTAAAACATTTTTGAAGGATGACCCAATATGGCCATGACTAGCATCTCTGTCGAGCTCCAATCTATCACGAACTGATCCTTCCAACACAGATTTTAAATGTCTATTACCAGGTGTTGCCGCACCCCCAGATGGATCTTGTGGTAGATTTCGGCTAGGGTTTACGCAGCCATTCTGAGGTAGAGGAATGGAGCTCCCCTGCCCCGATGAAGGAAAGGTCGATCCATGACCAGGTACAGCCATGCCACCTCCATCTCCCTCACCTATCCATTGAGTTCTTCGGGTCAGATTTAGGGTTCACTTTGGATGCAAGGGCTCGGGTAGCCACCATGGCGCAGTGGCGCGAGTAGAGGAGGTGCGAGCATTGGGGCGTGAGCACAGGCACGAGCAGAGGTCGCGAGGGCACACGTAGAGGGCGTGAGCAGAGGCACGCGTAGAGGGCATGAATAGAGGCGCAAGCAGAGGGCCATGGGGACAGAATCCCATTCGGGAACAATCCTCTATCTACAAAGTGAGGATATATTTTTAGTAAGAAGTAGACAAGCATTATAGAGTTGATTCATGGTCACTAAAGTGAATTATGGACCAAATTTAAAAATTAGTACCAATTCAAGCAAAGTGGTAGGGAAAAATCCATTTTAGAAGGTCAAAAACCTAAAACATGACTATATGCTTTCCCAAAACAAATATCGATTTGAAAGTTTTAGGTCGTTCTTTGAAATCCTGAAAATGAGTAAGTACTGACCATATTAGATTTTGAAAAACTATCTTCTAGATTATAATTGTTGGAGCTACATGACCACTTCCATCAGTGTGAGGTGCCCCTAATTGCTTATATTTACTAAAATAAATTTAAAGTATAAGATTTATTTTATTATTTCTTATACTTTTATTACTTCAACATTTATTTTTGTAAGTATAAGAAAACCAAAAACATATACATGGTCCATACTATTCAAAATGTGTATTCATTTTGACTTCATAAAACGCGCGTACATTTTTTTTTCTTCTTTAAAACACGTGGGTGTTTTTCCTTCCTTATAATGCGTACACGTTATAGATTCGATAATTACCAATCAAAAATTAAAATGTGAACGCATTTTAGCAAAACGCGCATTCGCGTTTCATTTGTTTTCAGGTTTTTGTCCACTTTTTCGCCCCCTTACTTCTTGCACTTACCCGAGGAAATTATTTTGTTCAAAAGTAGACAAGCAAAGCATAGAGTTGATTTTTGGTCACTAAAGTGAATCATGGATAAAATTTCAAAATTGGTACAAATTCGAGCATTGGTAGGGTCAAAATCCAATCAAAAGGTTAAAAAACCTACAAAATTACTATATGTTTTCTAGAAAAAATACGACAACAATATATATGACCTAAAAGATTTAGGTCCTTGTTCAAATCCTAAAAATGAGTAAGTATTGACCGAGACTAGATTTTAAAACTATCTTCTATATTATAGTTCTTAGAGCTATGGGACCACTTCCATCAGTGCACAATGACCCTAATTTCTTATACAAAAACATTTATTTTAGTAAATATTCCCCTTCCCCATTCCAAAAACCATAAAATTAGAAACATGTACGCATTTTGAATAAACTAAAATTGCGTACGCATGTTAGGATTGGTAATTAACAAACCTAACAAAACGTAATGTGTTCACATTATTTCAAAATGTGCATGTGTTTTAGCTAATTTCAAGATTTTTTCCTCTTTTTGGGCCCCCATTTTGGTGCAGTTACCCATTACTTTATTCAATTGTCACTTGAATTCATATGTTGTTAGGCTTCTCATTTGATCAAAAATTTCATCACTCGTCCACTTTCTTGTGGCACGAAATTTTCTTCCATTTGGATTCACATTTGGAGCATCTAGGTAAAAATATATCAAGGAGATTTAACAAACTTAGTACTTCACTCCATGCTTCATCCATCTCATTTGAGGTTGCAATGAAACATGAAGGAAGATCTAGTTTACATTGTTTACTTTTTTCTTCCATTTACTAGATTTTTTTAATTATAGGTATGACCTACATCATGTCAACCTTGAAGTCTTGCAAAACCAACATCCTTGGAGAGATCATTAATCAAGATAAATTTCAAATTCATTCCCAAAATTGAGGATCCTAAGAAATTTACTAATTGGAGGCCTATTACCTTGCTTAATATCTCATAAAAACAATTTCCAAAGCTCTTGGTCTCCAACTTAGGGAGTTACTTCCTCTTATTTTTCAATGAACAAACTATCTTCATAAAAAAATTGCTATATTTTATAAAATGTCATTTATTATGCAGGAAGGTATGGAATGGACTAGAATCTCTAACTAAAAAGAACTTTTCATCAAAATTGATTGTGAGAAATCTTACAACCAGATGAATGGACTTATATCATTCACATGTAATTACTTGGGGTTTGAACCCTAGTTTGTTTGTATAGTGATCATTTTATTCCAACATGTTGGTTCTTACATACTATTAATGATGTTTAATCCTCAAAGTTTGGGATCTTCATATATATAAGGAAAAGATGCACCTTAGCATTATTTCTATATGTTTTGGCTACTAAAGGTTCAGGATGTTGGATGAAGAGAGAGAGAGAGAGAGAGAGAGAAGAATGAATTGAGTTTATTCAAATCAAATCATGATACTATATACAAGAGAAAATAGTTCGTGGAGGAAGGAACCATCTCACGGGAGGATGGATGGATATGCCACGAAGGCATAACCGACATGGTCGGTTAATAAAAATGTAATGAATATAAATTAATCTAAAATTCCCCCTTATTACATCATTTTTACAAATGTACTCTCAAAATAGTTCAAATTTCACCTTGCCAAGAGATTTGGTGAGTATATCTACTATCTAAGAATTTGTTGGGTAGTATTGGATCTGGATGTGGTGGTTCAAGAATTTTTCTCGAATGTAGTGACATTCGACCTCAATTTTCTTTTTTCTCTCATGGAAAAATGGATTTTTCACAAGCTTCAACACACCATGATTGTCGCAATGAATGATGGGTGGATTTTCTTCAAGAATTCCCATATTAGCCAAAATATGATGTAACCAAATTGCTTCACACATCTCCTCATGCGAGGCGAGAAGATAATATGCCTCAGTGGATGATAGAACAACAACAAGTTTCTTATTTCTAAACCGCAAGATAAGTCCATACTCGAGATGAAAAATATAACTTGTAGTTGATTTCATATCATCAACTAATCGATCATAGTCTAATTTTGTATATCCTTTCAAGAATAATCGAGAGTTCTTATGATACTCCATATCATATTCAATCAGTAACTCGATATATCTCAACACATGCTTCATTATTACCCAATGACATTTTTTTCATCTCCCTGTATTGATTTGGAAAGATAAGTCATAGAAAAATAAAGGTATGGTCTGGTATAGGTCAAGTAAATGAGACTCCCAATAAGTTATTTGTAGTGAGTACCATCTACTTGAGGTGAATCCTAAAATATAAAAATTTGTAAACCTTTTTCCATTGGAGTGGACATAGGTTTACAATATGGCATGTCATACATTTCGTGGAGTGTCTTTTTGTATTTCATTTGAAAGATAAAATCATAATTCTTCTTCTACCATATCTCTAAGCCAAGACAATAATGAAGTAACCCCAAATATGTCATGTCGAAGGATTTCTTCAAATAATTCTTCACATCTTTGATGAGATTTTATGAAATACCGTGATCAAAAGATCATCCACATACAAAGCAAAATGAAAATATTTTTGGGGTAAGTGCAGCAAGTTGGTGGACAAAAAGGGGTCATAAGTGGATGTCATATTGCAAAAACAACAAAATCTCAACTTGTAGGGATTATTAGCAATACACGCACTCAAAATTAGAAAAATTATATAAATATGAATCATAGCATCCGGAATCTAGTTTCTAAACTACTAAGTTTTTAAAAAATGAACAAGTTTAGCTATATTAAACACTTAAAATTATATGACTTGGGTTTTGTTTTTTTGAAAAACCTATAAGATTGTAGTCTGTTTGCCCGTGATTTGGATGACCAAATCTTGTTTTTTTTTCATTTGGTGAAAAGTTAGATGTAGTTGTCTATCTTGGGATGGATTTTATTTTATATTTTTTGAGTAATTTTTTTATGATTTTTTCCATGAAAGTGGTCTGAAAAGATTTATAAAATGGAGCACTTTCTGTTTTCCCACCATAACTATATCAAAAAATATCAAATCAAATATATATATATATATTTTAAAGTGTATATAATTTCTCCATGCTTGGGATGGTATAATTTTTATCACATTTTGATAAGTGAAACAAAAGTTGCAGTCTTAAACGTAGACATGAACATTCATGAGAAAAAATGTCTTAAAGACCTATTGTTAGTAAAAAAATTATAAAATGATATTTATCTTATTCTATTCACTTTAAAATCAATATTTCTACGAAGCTAATAGTCTCCCCTACGCGATGGCACCATTTTTGTGAAATGTTTTCAATTTTTCAGCATGGTTCAAGTCTCGTGAAAGAGAAAATTTAAATTTTTTGACCTTTTACACTTCATAATGACCTTCCATAGCTTTGGTTGGGGAAAACAAAGATTTCCCAAGCCTTAGGGTCGGATTTGATGATACGGATAGACTCGCGATCACATTTTAAACCGCGATCACGTTTTATAAACCACGATCTCGGTTTTATAACAAGAAACATGATCATGCTTTATAAACCGCGAGCGCGGTTTGTAAAGCACAATCACGGTTCTTAATTCATATTTAAACACATCCCAATGTTCTAATTACCATGTGATTTTTACTTTTTGACTTTACATATCAAATTACTTGAAATTTATCATTTTTACATGTCTTTCTTATCGGAGCAAAACATCATGGGAGACAAGAAACGAAGTCAAAAAAGGAAGTCATTAAGTAAAAAACACCAAATAAATTAGAGGAAAATAGATTTCAAAATGCTGAGCGAATGGAATCTTTGTGAATCAAGAAGAGGTTCATCTTCAACCCCTACTATTGTAAGCAATGAGGAACCAGGTAATGTTTCTACTGTCAATGTTGAAGTTGAATTAAATACTCGTGATGAAGATGTTTTTATTGTCAATGTTGAAGAAGAATTAAATACTCGTGATGTAGAAAATGTTGAAATTGAAGGAGATAATGAAAATGTGAATAAGGAAATTCAGGTTGAAACTGTAGACAAGCAAAATTTGACAAAAACACCTCCTAGGATTTTCCGTAAGAAACCTAATTATTTTATTGAAATTGATGAAAACATTTTGAAACCAATGTCTGACAAACTTTCTAAATGGCCAATCAGAAGAAAAGACACTAAAATATGGGATAATCATTTTGAAATTTTAAATGATTCCCAAAGATGTCATTTGTTGGTTAGTTTGATGAAATTGATTAAAATGATACCTACATTAAACACCTTAGGATTGACAACATCTAATATACGTGGTCAAACCTCTACAATTGTTGAAAACCTTCATGATGCATATCACATTGTTGGTGTCAAGATACGCACTAGGGATAGTAATATTGTGCGTCATGTACTTGCTTTACTAGTTTTGTAAGTGAATCAATAAAAATAACATTTGATTATGTAAACAAGTTGAATATTGAAAGTTAATCGAAAAACTCTAATGAAAGCAATTAAAAGATGTAATATCCTTCAATCACTCAATAACACTTATTTTTGGGCATTTTCTGCTAGAGCACCGTGTAAGGACAAAGATAATTCTGATGCTATAAGATAATTTGTTATTCAATTTTAGCATGATAACACTAGAGTTTCACCTAATACAACAAGATGTTGTAAAATGGATATTTGGTTCTACTAATCGTGAACCACATCTAAAGCATTTCTTAGATATGAATCAAACTCAATTTTTTCGTAAGTTTGAACAAGAGCATCTGGAAATTAAAATTAGTTAACAGTTTTTTTGAAATGTTGAAACCATTCTATGTGAAAATCAACCACGCTCGCACCACTTGTTGTTGTAGGCAACATGTTGAATTTATGATGCATTATGCTAAATTTTTACGTATTCATTCTAATTTTAATTATTAAACTATGTTATTAAATGTGGTGTTCAATTTCCACCAATATCTTCTAGGGATTTCATTCCTACGATATTTTGTGAAAAATAAGTTGGACAATTTTTTTATAGTCAAGATTGTTTAGATGGAAGTTGTGGTACATGCGGCGGATTACCTAAATTGGAAAGTTGCATCCATGAGAAAATTGAAGGTGCAATAGGACATAATTTAGTTGAGTTTGATAAATATAAATCAGTTGCATACCAGTTGAAAGATGAAAAAGAGTCTAAATGGTGTGAGCTAGTTACAGAACATATGCATGTTTTTCAATTTATGAGAAAATTTAAGGATGAAATTTTTATGAGTATGTTAGGCATACACATAGAGCTCGATGGTTGGATGAATAATTCAAGATATGCAAGGACACATTTCCTATTGGTACTATTGTTTTAGTGGTCGATTTTGTAGAGAATTACACATTGCAATCACAAATGGAGGTTCAATCGTAATATTACAACTTAGTACAAGTTTTCATTTTTGTGCATATAGAATTTATACATTCTCCTGCCAAAGACTGAGAGAATAATCAATTTAAGAGAGTACCACTTTTATATCAGTGATGATCATACTCATTCTATTGAATTTTTCTAAGGGTGTTTCCAGTTATTTTATGGAAACTTGTTTGATAAGGACATCCACTTCAAAAACCATTATATATGGTCAAATAATTGCACGTCTTAGTTTAAGAATGCACGAATGTTTTATTGGATGAGCAAGATGCACATCAAGATGGGTGTGTAACATATTTGGAGTTTCAATGAGGTTGGACATGGAAAAGGAGAGCATAGCGGTGCAGGTCCATGTGTCAAAAGAGCTCTTACAAGAGAAGAGTTGAAGTACAAATATGGTGCTAAATTGAAAGATGCAAAGAGCATAGTGGAATGGTGTATTGATAACATGGCCCGAGGTTCTCAAGAAAATTCCACAATTCATAAATATTTTTGGTTGATAGAATAACAAAAAATTGCTTACTACGAGGATTGTATGACACTCATTGGGTTGTGATATGCACTCATTTTGTAGCTCAAAAGCTACTTCGTGGGTGATATGGATAATAAATTTGACATGTTTTTGTGCATCTTGTATCAAATTTTCACTTTGTTGAGTGTGATTCACAAGAATGGGTGGATGGATGGATTTGATGGGAGGCCTCTAACGATGACGCGCTTCCTAGTTATCAACCTCCACGAAGATTATTATGACTTGTTTGACGCTGCAGATGAATTCTCCGCCGCGCCCGCAACATCCAAGGACTTTGACAAAAATTTGATTTTGGTGTGACAAGGTATTTATGATTATTTACAATTTTTTATGAGTTATGTCCATTGAAATTTTAATATGTAATTTAAATTTGAATTGAAACCTTTTTTTTTTACTATGCGTAGGACGTGTATTTACAATTATTGCGCTACAATAACTTAGAAGACAATGAATATATCATATTGTTGAAAAATGTGAAGTAGAAGTGACCATTTCTTATGTCGTTACATTGAGCCGACCCCTAAAAAAACAAATAAATTGACTTATCCTGTTAAAGATGACGAAGATATTGACTACCCTACGATGGGTGGATGGTCGCAGTGGTAGTTATCAACCTCCACAAGAACTTGGATTCATTTGACGGTATCCATTAAAAAATTCATTTGTTTAGGAGTTTGAAGACTTTGAGACACACATGAAAATACTCTTATATTCGCATCTAGTTCTACCAACAAATATTCAACTATATAGATATCGAGGAAGACCTAATAACAAGATTCTTTGAGAAGGTTCGAGATTCTACCGAAAAAATCATGAAGCAATCATGTTCAAGAGTCGCTATTCGCTATTCGTGAGTAGATCTAATCCCGATGGTTCATTGGAATGAATTTACAATGCTCATGTCTAGTATATATAATTTCTTTAATATAATTTTTTTGGTATATATAAATTTGTTAGTTAGATAGATTTAAGTTCATATCTTTTATTAAATTTGTGTATTTTGTATATATCTAGTATGGTTTTGATTTGAAACTTAAATTTCTTTAAATAACACTTTAATGTATAGGTTAGTGGTGCCATAAAAAGCTTCCACCTTCACGTGGTTAACATTGTTAGTAGATAATTGTAAATTCTTGAAGCTAAGAGAAGCTTTCATTTTTTACAAGAAAGAGAAGCAATTAACAATGATTTATGTACTGTGGAGGGGGTTCTTTGGCTTGGAGGAGGTAGCACAAAAGCACTGGAGCTTAGAGAACCGAAATGATGCCTCCCCAAGTGTTTACAAGACCATCCCTACGTGTGTGTGCACAATCGGTTTGGTGCCATGACCCACCATTTACAAAATATAACATTTGACAACCTTACATTGGATCAAATTGCACTATTTCACGCGTTTGCAAACAATAGGTCAGTGAGGAGCACCGATTGGAGAAGGAAAAAACTGAGACATGATATTGTAGAGGGTCCTTACACCGAGGTGTAGGATTAGATGAGACGTCTCTAGGTGCCACGGAGTCCGCGTAGTCACCCGTCAAAGTTGAACAATTTTTGGTCTCGTAGCTCTTAAGGGACTACACCGAGCGAAGTAGCACGGAAGAAATGATGTTTTCATGCACCAAAATGAAGCCTCCTCTAGCATTCACCTGAATACACATGACATTTCATCGTAGTTGGTTTGGTGCCACGACCCACCGTTTGTAAAATATAGCGTTTGATAGTCTTACGTTGGCTCAAACTGCACTATTTCACGCATTTGCAAACAATAGGGCAGCGAGGGCATCGATTAGAGAAGGAAAAACTGATACGAGTTTATTGTATAGGGTCCCTACACTAAGGTATAGGATTAGATGAGAGACATCTCTAGGTGCACATAGTCTGCGTAGTCACCCGTCGAAGTTGAACAATTTTTTGGTCTCAGGGCTCTTAAGGGACTACACCTGAACGAAGTAGCCCGAAGAAGCACGCGTTGTCGTGCACCGAAATGATGCCTCCTATAGCATTCACCTGGCCACTTGGATGTGTCGGCATAGTTGGTTTGGTGCCACGACCCACCGTTTGCAAAATATAGTTAACAACAACCCTACACCGGCTCAAACTACACTATTTCACGCGTTTGCAAACAATAAGGCAGTGAGAGTACCAATTGGAGAAGGAAAAAATTGAGACAACATATTGTATAGGGTCCCTACACTGAGGTTTAGGATTGGACAAGACGTCTCTAGGTGCCATGAGTCCACGTAGTCACCCGTCGAAGTTGAACATTTTTGGTCTCGAGGCTCTTAAGGGGCTACACCCGAACGAAGTAGCCTCGGAAGCAAAAAATTTATCACGCACCAAAAATACACCTCCTCTAATGTTTACCTAGCCACTCAAACATTCAAACATAATCAATTCAAAGTGCTACGACCCACCGTTTGTAAAATATAGCATTTGAAAACCTTACACTGGCTCAAACTACACTATTTCACATTTACAAATAATAGGGCAGCGAGAGCACCAATTGTAGAAGGAAAAAACTAAGACATGCTATTGTAGAGGGTCCCTACGCTGAGGTATAGGATTAGATGAGACGTCTCTAGGTTCCACAAAGTCTGCGTAGTCACCCGTCAAAGTTGAACAATGTTTTGGTCTCATGGCTCTTAAGGGGCTACGCCCAAACGAAGTAGCCCTGAAGCTCGACGTTGTCACACACCAAAATGAAACCTCCTCTAGCATTCACCTAGACACCCAGACATGTCAGCGTATTCATTTTGGTGCCACGACCCACCGTTTACAAAATATAGCATTTGACAGCCTTACACTGGCTCAAACTGCACTATTTCACATGTTGTCAAACAATAGAGTAGCAAGAGCACCGATTGGAGAAGGAAAAAACTGAAACAGGATATTGTAGAGGGTCCCTACACCAAGGTTTAGGAATAGATGAGATGTCTCTAGGTGCCACGACAGTCCGTGTAGTCACCCGTCAAAGTTGAATGATTTTTTAGTCTCATGGCTCTTAAGGGACTATGCCCGAACGAAGTAGCTCAAAAGCAACGATGTTGTCATGCACCAAAACAACACCTCCTCTAGTGTTCACCTAGCCACCAGAGTGTTTTGCTGTAGTCGGTTTAGTGCCATGACCCACCGCTTGCAAAATATAGCATTTGTGACCTTACACTCAAAGCTCAAACCGCACTATTTCACGCATTTGCAAACAATAAGGCAACGAGAGCACCGATTGGAGAAGCAAAAACTGAAATATGATATTTTAGAGGGTCCCTATGTCAAGGTTTAGGATTAGATGAGATGTCTCTAGGTGCCACGGAGTCCTTATAGTCACCCATCGAAGTTGAACGTTTTTTAATCTCAGGGCTCTTAAGGGACTACGCCCGAATGAAGTAGCCCAGAAGCAACGACGCGTTATTACGTGCACAAAACGACACCTCCTCTAGTATTCACCTTACCACCGGACATGTCAGCATAGTTGGTTTGGTGCCATGACATCCCGAGGCATGACTTCTCACTACTCACCTCCATTCATTTCCTAGGACTTCCTAGAAAAGGTAGTTTGTAAACATTTATGCCACGAAGGCTCAAGGAATGGGGAAGGCTCCAAATCTGGTGGTCTGACTCAATCTGGGCCTCTCTAGAGCCCACCATAGCACCTAAAGGCATATACCCCCAATCGAACGTGTTGGTGGTGATAGTTTGTTAGACCACGACGTCCTGAGGGCATGACTTCTCGTGCTACTCAGCTAACATCAATGAGATTGCAACAAGGTTAACACATTACCATATAAATACTCTAATGATTGTTAAATGATCTCTTTTTAAGCATGTTAATACACAATAGAACTTGTTAAGAATATTTTTGCATATCTTTTCCAACTAAGTTAAGAACCTTCAATTTACCATTATATAACATATAACATCATATATGATATGTGTTGATTGTTATATCTTAGTTTCAAAATTAAATGTTAAACAAATAGATTTTTATTAGATGTTAGGGTTTCAAATAAATATGACAAGGATACCTGCTAGCATTTGAAATGCCTACAAAATTGTCAGTGTATCATCTTTAAAATGCAAGGATGTGAATTATTTGACAATATACATTACATACATATTTATGTGTTCTTATCTAGATTGATATGTCGTAACATATGTACAAACATCCTAAATAAATATGAAAAGAATGTTCACAAATTCCTTGATATATATTTTTAAAATTCATTGAAGAACCTTGAAATTTTTCAAATACCTTGGAATGGTAAGGATGTGAATTATTTGACAAACCCCTCACAAAAATGTGTATTTTGGACTAGAAGGATTGTAGGGTATACAAAAATGGGGTTTTTAAAGTGTGTGCTTAAATACAAAAACATATAGGACTTAATAGGGAAGTGAATCTACTTACGATAATCAAATCATGTGTAACTTCTTAGTTGATTGGCATAGCACCAAATTATAAAGAGATAAGGTGTATCTATTGATCAATGGGATAAGCCCTATTAATGGGATAATCTCTAAAACAATGTAAATGCTTCCCTTAATTTCTTAACAATTGTACCATGCAATGTTGCACCATAGTAACGTTATATTCATATAGTTCAAGATGAACTCTACCTTGCTTATTTCTAACAATGTTCACATTAGTTGATATGCAATAGATGAGTGTTAGCTTTAAAAGAAAAAATGTTAGTTATAGAAATTCCCTCACAACCATTCTTTCAAAGATGTGCACATTGTTAGGAGGCGGGAAAATAATTAGAGTTGCACATACACCCTACGTAATTACTGTGAAAAAAGTAATTATGTATTGCCCTTTTGTAGTTCACCTAGCATGGTTATCATAGGTTTTGCTTAATGGAATAGGTTTGCTTAACAATTGTACCATGTAGTGCTCTGGGACGTGGTTTTTAATTTTAAATCAAACATACATATAGAACTAATATATGGTTATGAAAACATACATAGAAGGATATCATGTGCAATGAAATCGAATCAAACATAGAAGTAATATCATTATGAAAACCAACACATGGATATATAATGTATCAAACTAAGTGTGTTGGACGCACGTCTCTGAAAATATAAGTTCATAACATGTGTACATCTCGAACTAAGTGTGTTGGACGCACGTCTCTGAAAATATAAGTTCATAACATGTGTACATCTCGAACTAAGTGTGTCATACATATAGGACCACATGTGGTTGCATAAGGCTATATATACAATGGATTATAAAATGAAAGGATCATGAACTAGGATATATATATATATATATATATATATATATATATATCTATGTACATCCATGTCCTATGAATCTAATCATGAAACATCTTCCCTCTCTTCGCCCTGCTAGAAGTAGCATGTCCATGACCTGGGGATGTAGTGGAGGGATATACCACTATGGATTTCATCTGTGTGGTCCTAGGTGTCTCTAAGTAGGCTACAACCTAACTTGCACATTCATAAACAACAAGTTTTTAACACCCAAATTTTTAAAATACATTCAAAATTTAGAAACTTAGAATTTAGTTAAAATGCATGTGAAATATTACCGCAATGTCATGATCCCTATCAATTTGTCATTGACATGTCGTAGGGACAACAGTAGACTCACGAGGGGTAAGCTACATACAAATAATTAAATTTCAAATTAAATATTTCATGTACAAAATTTGATATTGTAGATTTAAGTAATAAGAAATAATTCCTCCAAAATTTAACAAATTTGAAAAATTGTACCTCAGTTAGTGGATCTACAGATGCTATGGCAGTATCTACAACAACCTCCACAGTCTGCATATATGGAGGAGTCTCTCTGGTAGTCATAAGCTATACAAAAAAACATGTACAAATCAATATTAATCTACATGACTGCCACATAACAAACCCAAAGCATAATCCATGTGAACTTCCACAATTAGAAACAAAGTGTAAAGAGAAACAAACCTACGTAAAAGTCACGTGAGGCGTGCGATAGCCTTAGTTCCTAGAGAAAAGGATGACCCTCCGAGGATCTTGTGTATAAAAGATAAACATATATTAATATGTACATGTACACATGAAACATTATAATAATAAAAGTGCAATCAAAATGAAATTTGAAATTTAAGTACAACTTGAAACTTATGTTTGTAACACGCCCAACTACTGATGGTAGCTAGCATGTCAACACTGGATGTTTCCTTCACCGACTCTTGCTATTTAAAATACAATAAAAAATTATTTTTACATGTATGTACATGACGTACAATCAAATACATATATATTAAAATCTCAAACTTGAATTAAATATATATATATATATATAATATTTATTTGACATTTACCTGTGAAAGACCAAGATCATTTGCACCAGTCCCAAAAACATCTGCCATCATCTCATCTAGAGAAAATAAATCATGTGATCTAATAAATGATGTCTCGCCCACAGTGCATACGGCACCACATGATCCACAGTGGTGTGGTGCACTAGAACTGGCACCTCCACCAACATCACTAGATGTAATTTGGTCACTATGCTAGGTCAAAGTGTCAGTGAGCTCCCTCAATGCATGTAGTGTGTCAATCTCCACAACCTCCTTCACTGTAGGAGGGATAACTGAAGGTAGTGGGGTTTTAGGGCATGGGGGATCCTTGGTTGACCTACGTGTGCACCAGTCTACTCTGTGCAAAGCCACCTCCTCACCCATAAAACTCAGAAAAGTCAAAATAATTTGGGACCTCATTAAGCACGAACTCGCAATATAATTTCTTCAAAAAATAGAGAGGAACCTCATTGTTGTTGCATGGTGGATAATCAAAACCATCCACCATCGGTCCCAAAAAAAATTCTTGATTCGGTCATCGTGGCACCAATGGATTAGGAACCGTTTACAAGTATTTGCGGGGGCATTGGTTCTTAGGTTAGTAAATAATGCACAAATGTGGTCTTTTCCAAAAAATTTATCTTTTATGGCCGCATGGGATAATTTATTTACATACCACCACCTACAATCACCTCTAAAGGTATTCCATTTGTCTATTTGGTTGGTTGTGGAGTCGACTTCACCAATCAATGTTTGCAATGTGTTGGCTAAAGTCATGCGGGATGGATTTGTGGCATGATTTTGTCTTATAGTCTAAATAAGGTTCTTAATGACAATTTTATTTTTTCAAATTCTTCCAACGATATCAACTTGTGTTCTATTGGTTTTGTGGGGATGAAGGAGCCACATGAGGCAAATCTATGTTTGGAGGAGGGTTTTGAGGAATGTTTGGAGGGTTTTGAGGAATATTTTGATGGTTTGCAGGATTACGAGCTTGCCGAGCAACTGACAAAACAAAAAAATTGTATACATAAACAAAAAATTGAAAAACCCATGAAAATCACAAAAATAACCTAAAATGCAAAAAATTTGATCAAAATCGAGGGCTTACCTCTTTGTCTTGGTGGCATGGTTGAAACTATCGCAATCTAGAAGTCGGAGAGAAATTTTTAGGGGGTATTCAAAGCTTGAGTGCCAAAGGTCTAGGAGAAATCATGGTTCGAAAGAAAAATGGGGAAAATGAGGAGTCACGGGTCTTTTTTTGTCTAGAGGACCGCGATCACGGTTTTAGGTTCAGAAATCACCAAACCTATAAAAACCAATTCCACAGCATGATTTAGAAACCGCGATCGCGGTACCTAAATTTCAGGTTTTTATGTCCACCAACTTGGTGCACTTACCCTTTGCCTATATTTTTATATACATATTTGAATAAGAGGGTTATGAGTGAATTCATATTGTAATAACCATGCCTCGGGTTCTTATTTAAGTCCATAAAGAGACTTAATTAGACGACATACCTTATGAGGATGTTTCTCATCGAAAAATCCTTTTGGTTGGGTCATGTGTACTTCTTCTTTGAGATCACCATTCAAGAAATAAATTTTAACATCCATCAGCTGAAGTTTCCATCCTTTTTGTTATCAGTGCACAAACAACTTTGATGCTTTTGATCTTTGCCATGGGTAGATTTTTTTCTCATATTTAACTCCTTGTTGAGCATATCCCTTTGCAACTAGTCGTGCTTTGTACTTTTGATAGATCCATCTACCCTGTATTTTTTTATGAAAATCCACTTGCAACCAATGGACTTATTTCCTATAGGTAGATCGACAAGTTCCCATGTCTGATTCTAAATCAAGGAGTCATATTTTACATCCATGACCTACTTCCACTCTAGTTGAATGAATGTCTCAAGAACTATATCAAGTTTGGTGATATTAACCATTGAACTCATAAGTGTGAGATTTACCTCATTTCTCATTTGTCTTCTTGTTCTAACTCCTGATGAGTATTTGGAAGAGAGTTCAGGTGGGAGTCCATCATGGTGTTTTGGACCTACTTCAGACATTGATGTTGCTTGTAATTTGAAGAATTATTTTCCAAATCACCTAGATCAATGAACAATTCTCCTTGCAACTTTTCTTTTTTTTGAAGAATCCTCATGCTCATCATATGATTGTGAGAGAAATCTATGAGAGGAGACCGGTTTGTGATGGTCAATGTGGTGATGAATGTCCTAAAATGGGAAGGAAGAGTTTGTAGTTTAAGAGAGACAAGGAACTTATCTTCCACCAATTCTTCGAGTGCTCCAAGTTGTGCTCATAGTTATGCCACATGATGCAAGAATTTCTCTAATTTTCTGCCTTCTTTCATACTTAGTGTATGAAGCTTTGATTGGAGATGGAGGATATTTTTCAAGTTATTTGCTTCGTAGATGGTGGAGAGAGTATCCCAAGCCTCCTTTGATGTCGTCACATCCCATATGTGTGGTTGCACCTCATCGGAAATGTTGAGAGTGATCAACATCAAGGATTTTGCATCATCCTTGTCATACTTTGTTTTCTAATCTACATCGGTGGGACAAGAGCGACTATGCCAGTGACAATCTCCCAGAGATCTTCAAACATGAGAATGGTTCACATCTTTATCTTCTAGGAAACATAATTAGGCCCTTTCAAGAGTTGATAATCAAATAACAATATTTTAGGGGCTGATATTGTTTATGTCTTGCTCAATACAAAGTAAATGTGCTCACATGTTCACAGTGAGTTGTTTCTTCAATATTGACCTCCATACTACATTTGTAGAAACTATTTACCTTTGTAAATACATGCTTCAATGATAAGGTGCACAGGTATTAACACTGCCAAAGACCAGTCTGCCTCCTTTCACGCACATCTTTTGGTGCTACTTATGCCTTCCTATGAATGATGTCAAAAACATGTATACACTAAAAGAGAAGAGAATAAAATAGACAAACCAGGAATGGTGGGCACTAAAACAGTTCTAAAAAATGCTCTAGCAAGAAATATATTCACACACAAAATATTTCCTTTCTCCAATGCGCTGGCTCCACTCCTCAAGTATTGTGCAAAAGTAACAACAAAAATTAAAAAAATGTCCAAACGCAAAAAAATTGATTGTTGGTCTGATATGCCAATAGCCATGTTTCCAAAATAGCGGGTATTTTTTTGTTCGCTGCCAAGTTTAAACTTAAAATACTAATGCTCATATGCAGCAGCTACACGCCAAAACATTAAACAAGTCACTATTGGTTTGAAACATAGGGTCTCCATGCCATAACAATCTCCAAACTACCACGTCAAACAGGTTGGGTCCTTCGCGCAAGCTGCTTTGTCAAAGTGCTCTGATACCAATTTTGGATGTGAGAGAGAGAAGAATAATGAATTTAGTTTATTCAAATCAAATCAGGACAATATATACAAGGAAAAATGGTTCATTGAGGAAGGAATCGTCTCACAGGTGGATGGATAGATATGCCACGACGGTATAACAGACATGGTCGGTTAATAGACAATGTAATAAATATAAATTAATCTAACATCAGCTATTTTCTTGCTCACTACACTTCTCAGGGCCTTGTGAAAGGCATCTCTCCCAATTCTAGACAATAATTAACTAATGGCCATTTTTTCCAATGTATCCTTTCTCACTCTACCTAGAGAAGAAAAACTATGAATATTTTTTGTCCCGCCTCCGGCTCGTCCATTTAGTAGTGAAAAACCCAATGTTATAGGTAATATTCCACCCCCATTTCTCATCGGCTCGCGTATTATCAATGGAAATTGATTCAACTTGGGATTCAATTTAAATTCTTAGGCATTCCATTCACCTTCCAAGCCTCCCTTGTTGAGCTTTGGACCTATGTTGTCCAACATGTTGAACAAAAAATTACCTATTGGATCGCTAAACCACTCTCATTAGCTTAAAATTTCTAGGTATGCTTTAAGATCTTGGATTCCACCCATGCTTATTATTCTTCATGTTGGGCCCCCTCTAAAATAGCTTATAGTAAAACTGGAAAAACTTCTTAGGGTTTTCTTTGAGCTAGTCTCAAGGCTCTAAAGAATTTGATAGGGTGGCTTGGCATATTTACTATGCAGACTTAAAAGGTGGGAGGATGGGGCTCCTTGATATCCGCCTTCAAGTTCATGCTCTTGGTGTCAAATGGACTATTCAAAGTCCGAACGACTTTCAAGCATGGAAAAGTATTCTTAGGAGAACCGCATTCTCCAAGGGTTCTCTCTTGGAAGGAAATCCTGGATAGGGCTGGATTTTCAATCCCTACTATTCACTCATGTTTCTATCAAAATTGGAGCCACATTATTGGCCAAAAGTATCTTGCACACTCGGAGCTTCTCAAACCCTATCTTATTTGGGTGGGGAATTTCTTCGGGAATCGTTTTCTATTAACTCCCATTCCACATGGTGGTCCCCCCCAGTCAACTCTAGAATGCTTTTCTTGCAATTGTTCTTGGAATCGAAGGATTGAGGTTGTTTAAGAAAGGAATTTACCATATATATACATACATACACACACACACACACACACACATATATGTACATACATATGTATATATACATATATATACATACATATATGTGTGTGTGTGTGTGTGTGTATGTATATGTATGTATGTACACACACACACACACACACATATATATTATTGAAAAGTAAGAGTTGACTACCATGGGATGATATTAAGAAATAGTTTCACCTTTAGAATGATGATTCTCATTCCATATTCATCATCATTTAGATTGTTCTGATGAACATCTTCACAAATTTGGATTTTCACCTCCAAGATTTTGGTGGAGGGATTGAACCGATTAAGCTAAAATGTAATTTTATATACCTAATATGAATGCAAGATTGCAGTAAAATGAATATATAATGAAATACAAAAATTATACCCAAGAAACTAAGTAATAAATAATGAAACCCTAATTACAAAGAGAGGGTAAAAATCCTTAGCTGATTTGTAGAGTTATGGAGAATGCATAGAGTTAGAAAAATGGAAAATGCGAAGCACAAACCATCATAATGGAGCACAAAAAAATTCATAACCAAGGAGATAGGATGGACATGGGCACCTAGAGAGGGACAAGGATAACCGTGGGTGCTTGGGTCTGCGGAAATGCTTAGAAAACCTCCTTTGAGGTTTTGCAAGGTGTTCAAATTTAGTCATCTTTGATTGCTTTGAGGTCACACCAAGATCTCTGAGGTCACTGTAAACCTGCAATAAATTATGAATGACTGAGTGATGCACTACATCTCATACCCAATGTAGTTCTCTCTGTGTAGAATTGTGCCCTAGGTTTCTCTTGTGCCAGTCGCACTTGGATAGAGAGCAAGTAGTTAGTGGTAGAATGTAATATGTGTGCACATGGAATAGAATGAACTTCCCTCCTATGAAGTGTGATGTAGAAAACTAGCCCTTATGTCTCTTGTGATGGGGCTAAATGGATGCAATAGAGCTCTTAGATGCCTTGATGGATGTAACCTTAAGTGGTGATAGATAGTGCTTAGTGCTTGGTCCTTTATTATCATCACATAAATTTATATGTATATGATTCCTTTTCGTTAATTTTGTAATTAACTCTAAAAAGGATTACTACCAAAAGGATAAGATACTCAAATGGCTACAAAGGACCCAAAAAGTGTGAGTAAAGTACAAAGACGACATGGGCACCCAAAGGGGACAAGGGCGCCTAGCATTGGCTTCCGGCTGGGAGTGGTGTCCAGGATGAAAAATATCGAAGAGTAAAAAGTTAAGCTGAGCAAGTAAGAGTGAAAGACTTAAAGTAGCAATAGAAAGCAAAGAAAGGTGGCCAAAGACATAGGTTAACTAGTACTTTTCTTACTTAGGTATCATATGAAAAGTATTATGCGATAAGGACTATATAAGTACCCAAAGTACGTGATTGTGCGTCGACATTTTCCCCACTTTATGTTAGTGAGAGAAAATCTCTGGTAAGATAAAGTAGATAGAGATGTGTACATGATAACCATGTAGATTGATGTAGAAAGTGTTCGATGGACTCAACAAATGCGTGGAGTGATGAAAATTTGAAGCGTGAATGCTAAAGAGGAAAAAGTGTAAAAATGATGATGAAAATGAACATAGGGTGGAAACGCATGCGTAGCTATCATGATGTAAATGTTTTTGATTTCGATGTATGTGTTGTTGTTTATTGTTGATGTTGACTACCACTTCCCATAAGGATGGACTTGCAACAAAGAATCTGACAAGTAGTCAAATACGCATGTATATGATCAAAATATGTAAAAACCATTTGTAAGAAAAGTAAGTAAAAATGTTGAAATTGTGAAAAAGGAACATGTGCATCTGATCCTTGATGAGGAAATGGGTGTAGAAAGGATCCTTTAGATGATGTCGATGTGTGATTTTTTCAGGCAATCTCATGCCAATGAAATGGAAGAAGTGTAGGGAGAACCATCCGGTGTCATCCTCCAACGTTTAACTTTTTCCCTTTGTGTAGAACACCATTGAAGATGGTGTGTATAAATGTATGTACTAAGGACTATATGTCTTGTAAAATTCATTGTGTATGGAGTTATGTATACTATGTTGAACTACCAATTGATGTGTAACTTCCCCTAGTTTCTGTGTATCCAAGAAATATTGTCATTGCCCCCGGTTTTAGAAATCTAGGAAAGGCCATGGTGCTAAGGACCCAAGTCCGATTCTGAGCCCTATTTGAAACTAAAAACTATGTTGATGAGTATCATGTTGTTTATATGATGTATGGGGTAACTAATTCACCCAAATGATGCCCTCCTCATTCAGGATGTATGTGACGTTTCATGTTGAGTATGGCCCAAAGGAGGACCAATCCTTGTGTTCAAATTGTGCCCCGTAGGGGAAATCCCACATGGAGCAAAATCACTTATTTCTAGTCTCAGGAAATGGCCCTAGGGGCATGATTTTGTACACTACATGGGCTATGGTTTAATTTTTGCTCCATAACACCTTACTTTCTCATATTATACATGCCTTGACTTAATTTTTATCTTTTTTAACATGTTAATGGGTGCTTCATGTGCAACATTTATTTTTAGGACCTTTGTATTGTCATGGTTGTTTGATACATTGTCAAAATGATCAGATCCCTTGTTTTCGGGCTTTGCCCTTTGTCTGTAGATGTGCACACTTGTGCTTCATTGACCTTGATTGATTCTTCATGTGACATTGTGAGTGATGTTCCATGTTTGAACCCACTTTTCGTAGTCTATATTGACTTCGCATGCCTTTCTTATCTTACACATTGTCTGCTAGATTACATTTTACATGAGTGTTTGTCTTTGCTTGTACTAACACTTGTTTTCTTATCCACTTGTTTACGTGTGCCTTGGTTTCTACCAAGCAAATTCCCTCTCGATGGCAAGAGTTTAATCATGTTGAGGAAAGAGACAGAATGATATTCATTCAATGCGTGTCTTTACAAACAAATGCAGCACTTATAAAGGTGGATTGGGTGGAGGTGATAATATAATGTGTCCACCATAACAATGTATTAAATATTAAACTATATTAAACTAATGCTAACATTCCCCCTTAATACATTGTTTGTATAAAATACATTTGATAATAGGTGTGTTAAAGAGAACATCGCAAAGAGGGTCTTCACATGAGCATGTGCCTACATGGTCTTACATGGTTTTTCTAAGGTGTGAAAACCTAGAGGGTCAGAACACTTTCCGACTGCTCACCCCTCGGTGGTTTTACAGATTACCACGAACCAAGAGGATTTTACCCGGTGTTTTTTACAGCACCACAAACCCAAGAGGATGATACTCGGTGGTTTTACAGATTACCACGACGAACCTGTGGCCAAAGTACCATGCGCTACTTTAAAGCACCAACGACGCTCTTAATTAGAAGGTCCCAAATAGGAAACTTGCATACCATTTGTACTTTATTCAACAACAAAACAACAGAATGACACACAAAAATGAAATAAACAAACCAAAATTGAGGAATTGGTCCTCAATAATCGCCAAATATTTGTTGGCGAAACTTTGATTTATAGGGGGAGGTCTGCCGCTGTGTGGTAGAAAGAGGTCAAGGATTTCCTCCACCTCCAACATGATGCTTACAATACAGAGATGATGTGAAGCCAATCTCATCAAAGCTTCCTCACTCATGTCAAAATCTTGTGGATCTTCTATATGAGTAAGATTAGCTCCATTGTGTTTTATATTTCCTCAGTAGAACATCTCTTGCTGATATGACAGCCCACATCATGGGATGACCTTTCTTCCGACAATAATGGCATTCAATCTCTTGTTTAGGCCTTAGTTTATTTTCCGATCTCCTATGAAATATTTGTGGAATAAAGTGCACTTACTTGTTGAGTATCACCTTCGCAACAAAAGTATGTTTTTCCCATCTACTATACCCCATAAGTTTTTATGCATAAGTTGCATTTGAATCTTCACCTTCCATGTATGAAAGTTTAACCCAGAGTATTTTTCCAAGTGAATGTCCATAATAACTATGAGAAAGTAAGGTGTTATGGAAATAAAATTAAACCATAGCCCATGTAGTGTACAAAATTGGATGCCCCTAGGAGCCATTGTGAGACTAGAAATAAGTAATGCACCAGCATCCATGTTGTGTGTAATGGATCTGTAAAATTTGCGATCACAACTAGAAAAGCAAGTGAACATATATGTGTATGATAAAGATAATGACATACAAGATATCTATCTAGCATGTGTAATAAGATGAACATGTAACAAGTAAATTTAAATAATACTAAATTCAACTAAGATATGTAATATGCTATAGATGAGCAGAATGGAATGCAACGTGAATGATAAAAGTAGTGTGCCCCCAGTGGATGTGTATATGTATGTAATGAGGTTCATTTATTTATGCCCCCTTAGTAGTCAATAATGAACCATAAATGAGAGTGCATCATCGAGAAATGGTTTGAGAAATGTGTTGTCGTGTGGAAAGAGTTGATGAATTGAGTGTAGATTGTTGATTGTAGAATGATGATGTGTAGATGATATTGAATGCGACATAGGGATGATTTGATTTTAAATTTATAGAATGAGGTGTTAAGATGTGTGATGATTTATCCTAAAGTGTATATCACAAGATTGGTGAGTAAGATGTTGGAAAATGTGATGATGTCACACAAGGTGTATACCACATAATATATGAACATGATGATGTAAAGACAAAGAATATATAACGAAATTTGTAAATAAGGTGATGGCTAAAAATTTCACATAGTATGATAAAAATATTGATTGATTGATTGTGAAGATTAAAGTGTAGAATGATATAGGTTTGATGAGGTGAGGTTCAACTTTGATTTAGACCCTCAATAGTCAAGTATGAACCATTAGAATAGATTTTTTTGTTGGGTAATGTCAATATGAGGGTGTGTGAAGATGTATATGTTAAAATCGAGGTGTGAAATGATGTGAATATGAGACATGTATCGATGTTATGGGGGAATGAGCGTAATTCCCCAAGTGTGTGTTGATGAATGAGATATCCGATAAAAGTAAAGGATGAAGGTCCTCTAACTCGATGTTTGTGGTAATGAAGGTGTGTGACCATGCTCTAAGAGTGGTGGTATATAAGATAGATGATGTACAGGTGAGTGAATTCTATATGCATGTGATTGATGAGTGTATGGTGGGCACCTTGGTGTAACAAAATGTGTAGGTGATGGAGACCTATGTAAAGAAAAACGTGGTGGTGATGGACACTTACATGGAATAAAATAAGGTGGTGACATGCGTCTAGACATAGGATTTTTCCTAGGACGGATCTAGACTAATGTACTAGACTAGCAGAGTGATGAGACCACATAGGTTGTGTGTGAGCAGGTGAGATATGAGAAGATTGCATTTTAGGTGCTAGAGGTCATGGCGTACTAGATGGACTAGGTGATGCATTGGAAAATGGGTGAGAGGAGATTGCGACCATGGAGGAGATAGAGGCACACCATTGATAGAAATGACTTGATTGTTGTGAATGAATTTTAGATGCAAATGATTCATGGAGATGATAGACTTAGACCTGTGAATCCAATTGACGTGGAAAATATCATGTCACACCCTTCAACTACTTGTCCAACAAGGAAGGGCACCAACATGGTAAGAGAACCGAATGCAACTTGAAGCTTGATAACACCATATGAATTTTTCATCGGATATGAAATTTGTGAAAGTGGATAGTCAATAGCAACAAGAAGTGGAATAGAACATGCGTTAATGGGACATGACATATCAACTTTGGTGTTATTGATAGGGATAGATCCGATAGAGGCACTAATGTGTAAGTGATTAGAAGAAAATTCTACATGATAATCATGGTCAGAGAAAGAAATAACTAGAGGGGATATTTCTGTATTAGAAACTAAGAAATCAAGATCCCTCGATGTAAGAGGAGGCACTGTGAAATATGTATGATTAGCCGAGGAATCATCCACTTTCTTATCATGTTTTGGAAGAAGATTGGTGAAGATCTTGAGCTTATGATTTTTGTTGACAAACGCATAAGTCATAGGCTATAGAAGTTCCATTTTATTATTTTCGATCAAGATCTTGAATGAGGTTATGAAGTTTGAAATAATGATCTATAGAATGCCCTACGCATTAATGATAGTCACAATGGAATTTTTTTTTCGTCATAATAACAACCTTTTGACGACATGGATCTAATTGGAGTGGAGGAGGAAGTGTGATGATATTACTTTTGATAAATTATGGAAGGAGAGTATGTGGAAGAAAAGTTAACTTTGTGTATGTACAACAGAAGTGGTTATGATTGAATCTCTTTAATTGTTGATACTACATTGACAGTGACCTTTTTTTCAGTCGGTTTGGTTGCAGATGGTTTGAATGTTGACTGAATTTAAAAACGTATATAAGATGACTCTTGTTACATATATTTAAGCTTTCCTATAGATAATATTTTAGTTTCACGAAGCTTGAGAGTATGGCATAGTTGATCGAATGAAGGAGATGTCTCAAAGAGAACACTCTCCTAGAGATGTGGTAATAGAATTTGAATGAATAAGTCCTGAAGCTCAAAGTCCGCAAGCACATTTGAAATCTTAGCTAAGTGGTTTTTGTATCATCGCAAAACGTAATCTACTAAGTGTTCATTAGATCCTTGTTTAAGTTGTGCTTAGTTTAGCATAGGAGATATTAGAGCCGATGTTGATAGAAAAATGAGTGAGAAAGGCATCAGCTAGATGCGTGAAATATGTTACTGAGTGGAAAATTAGGTCATAGAACCAACACATTGCATAATCATGGAGACTACGGGGAAGATTTTAGCCAAGAGGATATGATCATTCGCAAAATCTAGACAAGCCACATGGAAGGATCGGAGATGCTCTTGTGGGTCAACATGCCCATTAAAGATGGGAAGTTTAGGGGTGATGAAATTAGGATGAAGTGAGTAAGCGGAGATGGTGGTGCGAATGGAGTGTGTAATAATAAAGTGGAATCCAAAGATGGATACGCACGAAGTAGCCTGTTGTAATTGATGAATTTTTTTCTTAGAAGTCTTGATAAAGGAGGCTAAATCTTAAGTGCTAGTGGAAGAGACTTGCCGCATGTGAGAAATAAGAGGCAAAGTGAAGTGGTTAGTGGGTGTAGGAATAGAAATGGAAATAGTAGAAATTGGCCGCAGAGTAGAAGCAAGTGGTTGAGGAGCAATAGAAGTGGCGATGGCAATGTAAGCAACAAATTATGCTAGATTGGTGGCCTCCTCGAGAGAAACATGTAAAAAAATGTAGATCTTGGGGATGCTCAACGATATGATCATTAAGGGATTTAAGATGGTCTTTAGTAAATTCCTCATAAGATTGAGCCATAGTGATGAGAGTATGAGGGAGTTAAATGGAAGGGGGATTCGAAGATCGGGTTCACCAAAATGATTAAGCTAAAATGTAATTTTATATGCCTAATATGAATGCAAGATTGCAGTAAAATGAATATATAATGAAATACATAAATTATACCCAAGCAACTAAGTGATAAATAATGAAACCCTAATTGCAAAGAGAGGGTAAAAGCCTTAGTTGATTCATAGAGTTTTGGAGAATACACAGAGTTGGAAAACTAGAAATTGTGAAGAAGATAGACCGTCACTAGAGCACATCAAAATGAATGTATCCAAGGAGATAGGCTGGATTGGGGCACCTAGAGAGGGACAGGGCGCTGTGGGCACCATAGACCTTTTTTTGGGTGACTGGGTCTGCAGAAATGCTCGAAAACCTCCTCGAGGTGTCACAAGGTGTTCACCTTTAGTCACTTTTGATCGCTCCGAGGTCACACCAAGATCACAAGAGAGGGTTGTAAACCTACAATAAATTATGAACAACTAAGCGTTGCACTACATCACAAACTCCAATGTAGTTTTTGTGTGTGTGTGGGGGATTGTGCCCTAGGTTGCTCTTGTGCCAATCACACTTGGATAACGACAAAGTAGCTAGATGTAGAATGTAATAAATGTGTGTATGGAATAGAATGAACTTCCATCCTATGAAGTGTGATGTAGAAAACCAACCCTTTTGTCCCTTGTGATGGAGCTAAATGGATGCAATAGAGCTCTTAAATGCCTTGATGGATGCAACCTTAGGTGGTGATAGATAGTTCTTAGTGTTTGGTCCTTTATTATGATCACATAACTTTATATTTATATGATTCCTTTGTTTGAATTTCATAATTAACCCTAAAAAATCGACTACCAAAAATATAAGATGTTCAAACATCTAGAAAGGACCCAAAAAGTGTGAGTAAAGTACAAAGAGGACATGAGCATCAAGAGGGGATGGGGCACCTAACACCGATGCCCCCTAGTGTCTAGGATGATAAATGCCAAAGAGTAAAAAGTTAGACTAGGCAAGTACGAGTGAAAGATTGAAAGTAACAACATAAAGCAAAGAAAGGTGGCCAAAGACATAGGTTAACTAGTAGTTTTCTTACATGGGAATCATATGAATAGTAGTATGTGATCGAACTAGATAAGTACCCAAAGTGTGTGATTGTGTGTCTATGGAACTAGCCTGTTGCCACTATTTTTGTTGGTATAAACCCCATATTCATTATCACCTTATGGTGGAAACTACAAAATGATGCTCTTAATCGTAGATTGAATCTCTACTCATCCCCTCATGTTTGGGAAAATATATTTGACAAAGTTTTGTAAATTCACACAAAACCGAAGAAATCTCATTTTCTTCTATGTATCCTCTGTCAATTTCTTCCTATTAGGGATAAACTAAAGAAAATGGGAGTTTCAACTTGTTTTCCCTTTTTCTATCAACTTAAACTATCAAGTATTTTTATGGTTTTTATCCTTTCTTTGTGATCAACGTGGAGGTGGATCCAGTTCCTTTCTTCTCCTTTTCTTTTGGATCCATTTTCTTGGAAAATGATTCTCCTTTGGGACTCAACTTATTTACCTATAAAATACAACCAAATATGGCAATTATTGAGAGTGGATATTAAATTTCAAATTTGGGAAGATATAAATTTTGTAATTTTCAATCAAATTCAAATGGATAGAAGCTTAGATCTGTTTTCTAATCAGTTGGTGTTATTTCAAATGTGTTTCTCTAGATTCAGTCCATGCGGAGAAAGTCTTCTTGGAAGGGAGGCATTTGCAAATCCTCAATGATCATTAGGGCAATGCTCCATGTGTTGTTAGTCGAGAATCGCCGTATCATGTGTGTCCTTGTTCTCCCACTTCGGACACAGTTGTGCTCGACACGTTACCGCTCTCGTAGTAGGTGTAAGAGCCTTAACCATCGGGATCCACCACTCCCACCTCAATGAGGTAGAGAGGTGGATAGAGGAGTCTCGCTCCTACTAGTATTTCTAGGGCCGAATATCCGGTGGGAATGACATATGGAAAACTCTAGGTAGAAGTAGCAAGGTGGTGATGCGGTAGATTTGTGGAGGGTTCCCCTTCTCCGGTAAATTCCCTCGCCTTCTCTCGGTCATTCCCGCATAAAGATGATAACACAAAAGAACAAGATGACCGAGTCGAAGATCTTGATAACGTAACCCCTTGGTGTAGTTCTAGTTTGAGTGGCAAACTCAACAATTTGCCTCCACGTTCGCCTCCATGCCACTACTTAATGTATCTCTTTACTTTGTCTCTATTTTACAAGTGTTTTTCGGTGAAAAGATATTAGCTAATCTTGCGCATATGTAATCTAACCTGATATTTGCACGGTCATGTGACTTGGGTTTTTAGGGTGTGCTGCCATACCACCCACTCTTTTGTATGTTAGCTATGTACATTAGCTTTCTTTATTATTACGAATAGCTTTTCAATAAAAAAAAAAAATAGAATAATTATATTTTATAAGAAAAAAATTCCATAGAAAATGAATAAAGAGTTGTTATCAAATAACTATGAAGTTTCCATATGTTTGTAGTCTCGAGCTCGTGCTCGTAATTTTACTTTCAATTCTCATACCTTCAAACTGATTTGATTTTACAAACATACTCTCTTACCACCTACTTCTTTGGTATATATTTCTAGTATTTTAATTCTCTTAATATAACCACTAGTTCATTAAAAAAATTAAAAAGTGCTTTTTTTTTTTCATTTAAGAACAAAAATAAATCATAAATTAATTGTGGCCGTTGGGTAGGATCGCATTTGGAATTAGAGAAGTATGCTTTTGTACTGAAAAATGGTGAAAGCGTGGTGGGCGGCTGAGTGGTCATTTCATGTCCTAAACACGACAAAGAGGCATGCCAAACCCACGGGACACTTGGTACCTTATGCTCAATCATATTATTGGCCACTCCTCACTGTTTTCCCTATATACAAATACGGCTTCTTTTGTATTTTGCTGTTAAGAGTTTTCCTTTAAATGCTCTTTGGTAAGTAGTGATGATTACATGTGTAGCCACAAGGAATTCGTTCCCTATCTAAATAGTATTGAAAACAATTGTTATAATGGATACATGTGCTTCCATGTGCCCTCCTCTCCCACGCATGCCCCACACTCGTGCCTTTTCCATATTCTCTAGTTCCTCCACCAACCTACCTATTTCTTCTTCACCACTTAACCTAGTTACTTAATCAAGATTCGTATGCCTGAGAAAAAGAGTGATCATTTGCAAGGTCCCAAGCTTGCTTCTCATACTCCTCCATTAATCCTCACCTGTGTTTTTTTATGGACCACCTTGGAATCGAACCGTGGACCACATGAGAGGCAATTACAAGTTCCTGATAAGCAAGCAACTCTTCTCTCCCTCTCCCTCTCCCTCTCTTGTCAAGGACGTTTAGTTGTATTGCTATTGTGATAAGATTGTAGGCGGATCGAGGACACAACTGATAAGTTATCAAAATTATTTCATTATTATCTGCACAGAATTTCGAAACCATGCAGAGCCGTATAAGAGATTCGAGCTTCCGACATGATCTCTATCTCAAACGCCTTCTTCCGGCTCTCAATGCTCTCGGCAAATCCACGACCAGTCGCGGTGATCACGACGAAGCTCATGTCCCGTGTTCGAGTCGCAATATAAAGCTGGCAGCCGATCTGTCCCTCGTTCTCACTGCAAACCGCACGGCCTGGAAGCGCGCCCTAATTAACAAAATCTCCAGCGATGAAAGAAACACGCCCGCTCTAAGAAAAATTCTGGGGCCTAAGAAATTCCGAGCAATGTTAGCACAGAGGGCCAGGTACCAATCTCGTTTGAGATTACAGTCCAAATTGAGACAAACCCATACGCAGCAGCTCATGAATTCTTCCGGGAAAAGAGAACAGGCATTATCATTATATAGATTATTCTGCTCTAAGGGACTCGAACCTGGTACTTTGTCATCAGAAACTCACGGGCTGGTTAAGAGGCGTACACGTCAGCTACAACTGCTTATTCCAGGTGGGAAATCAATGGAGACCTCCTGTTTACTCACAGAAACAGCAGATTATATCGCTTCACTTACAACACAGGTAGAGGCTTTGCAATCTCTACTCAATTCTGTGAATAATAACAGACAGTACCCTATTTAAAATATTTCCATGCAAGACAATAGAAGCAATGGCCCCCATTTATAATTTGGGGTAATATAGTTTTATTTGTTGTTCAAAAGAATAAATTGCTTTTGAACAGCACTTCTAAAAATGCCAATTTTAACTGCTATTGAATTCTCATCCACGGCTGCTGCTGCTGCGAACTACATTTTCTTGCCAAAATCCAAATGAAAAGACGCACATCCATCTCAATTTCCCATCGTATATTATTCGGTGCTTGAGCGTTCATGTGAATTTTGTTAGCAGATGTACATTACTTTTTCTCGCTCTCTTTTTAATATACTATTTAATACTTGCTTAATTCGCTAAATTTTATTAATTATATTCTACCATTGATTATTTCATTCTTATATGCCAATTATTACTTGTATTCTAATATTAATTTTCTCGTATTCATTTTTCTGCCACCAGACAATTACAATTTTAACGGAAACCAATTTAGATTTGTTTGATATATGTGATTCTTTTTTGAACTGTAGTATTAACCATCTGAAGAATTGTAGCTTCCAATTGTTCTCCTTGTCTTTGCATTATCACCCATGATATTTATTACAGCTTTTTATGGACAAACTATTACTATATATTTCCGTATACCTGCCACTCTTCAATGCTGTCCAACTTTTATAAATAATATATATATATTTTTTTAAGGTGTTTATAGTTCAATAATCGATAAGGATCTTCATCATGTATTATTTTATAATTGTTATGGTATTATTTAATAGTGATTATAGTACAATTTCTTAATTATATAATTTTGATTTACAAGACTTCTAATTATTAAATATCTAATGTACAATAATTATTATTTATATACAATTATTGATCTCTACTATGCTTTTAATGTAAGTCAAAATTATTATTTTAAATCAATGTAGAATATAATTTTATATTCAATTAAATATTCTAAACAAAAATATATATGTATACATATTAAATCAATTATAGAATAAATTTTAAATACTAATATAATGTCATTTAAATATCAAATTAGGGATTTCCACTACTCCTCGTATTTCAAACATTCATTTTTCATTACATAAATTGAGTTTTAAATGATTCAATTAATAAGAAAACAGTAATATTTTTTCACATTTTATTTAAAATACTTATAATTATTTATATTATTTTTTAAAAATATATACACAAATTGTTCTTTTAATCTTTTTCATTTACATTTTCTTAAATTTATAAAAAAATAAAATTTAATTATATTTTTTAAAAATATAAATTTTATTGTTGTTTGTGGATACTTACTTCCAACTGTCCAAATTATAAAAGTCCGCCACAAACACTAACATATTGGTTGATTTTTATTTAATTTTTATATTACGTTACTAGCCAAATTACACCTCAATTTTGAAATCACTCAACCTTATGAATTAGTTTTAACAGCTTTTATCATTCTAACTGTTAAAAAAATTTAAAAATTCCAATATAATTAGATAAACTTAAACTGTAGTGAAATATTGCATGTGTAGATGCCCAAGAAATGCAATTAAAATATGTCACAATGCACATTTTTAAAAAGTAGATTATGTGCTTCCATAATAATTTATCTATTACCAGCGAAAACAACAGCATGTCTTTGTTTTATTTTAATAATTTAATAAAGCAGGCGCACTTCATCAGTGAAAACAACATTCCATCCTTGTCTCAATAATATATCTTCTTTGCAACCTTATTTATTCCAATAAAACTAATATTAGTACTCCATCGCAGCTTTAAAAAAAAAAAAAAAAACAATTGAACCTAGGTACTTGCAAGATTTTTTTATGGAATTCTTTACAATAAAGAATATCTAGAATCTATGTGTTGGAGGTGACGTTGAACTTGAAGCATGTGGTCAGCACACCAAATCTCTTCCGTAAAAACAACTACATTGATGTAGTCACTGTTAGTCTTATGCAACTTACAGTATTTGTGTGCCACTACCCAAACTAGGTGCACACATTTAGTATTTCATGTGTAAAAAAACAAATCAGCATGTATTTTAATTCAATTACAAGCATAAACATGACCACCTTATTATAATATTGAAATGCAAGAATTTAAATTAAATATTTCTAATCTATTTTTAGGTTCGAAGTATATTTGTGAACAAACATTGCTTTGCTTTGCTTTTCTTATATAAGTTGTAGCAATTCACAATATTTTTCTCATTCTAGAGTAGATGCATTAATACTCTCAATCCCCTCAATGACTTCAATCATCATATTTATATAGGAATAGAAAGTAATTATGGAAGTTGAAAGGTTTCATCTTCCTATCAACTAACCTTCTTCGTGTTACACATCAACTCCCTAAATAGTAATGCATTTTAGTCATCATGGTCTTCTTTATTCCTCGTGTTGACTCATGACCTATTAAGGTCAACACTAATTACAACCGACACATGTTTTTTTATTTCATCTTCTATTCCACAATAACGCACAAGAAACCAAACTATGCACGAGTCTTCTCAACCTCAAATTCATGTGTTGCACATAGATATGAAAAGCCAAACTTAATCTGCAATACTTGAAGTCATACATGGTGCAACATCTTCTATGCAATTTGTGCAAAACTCCAATAGTTGTGCAAGATATTTGTACCAAGCTTTTCTATATTTTTATTCAAGACCTCTTACCCTTGCACAAGAGTGCACCAAGGCCAACACTTTTATTATATTAAGGATTGTACACACACACACAATGGTCAGCACAAGAACATGCAAGCATGTCACTTTTGAATTTTTGAGTTACACTCCACTTTTGGACTATAATGTATTTTTGGAAATATCAATTCACGATCTAGGAGTTCATAACACTTAGAACTCGTGCTAATACTTATTAAGCTTCAAAAAATTCAAACTCTCCTAAAAATTCCATAATTTTTTTATGAATTCACCAACAAAAACTAGTTCATTGTGCATATTACTTATTATTACTTACATTTTTGGATCATGCAATATTACTCTTGTATCAACCATTGTTTGCAATAAGAATGAACTTTAAGCTCATGTTCATGTGTATTCCATGAGGTCTTCAACATTTTTTCCCAACTTAGCAAATTTGGATGTGCTCAATCACATCTCACCTACAACTTCTTGACCCTTCCGCTTGACCAAATACTCTATATAATCATTTCCATACATTTTCTTTAATCTATTATGAATCACCTGTTCAAACTCCACATGCACTCTCTCAAAAATAACTCTCTTAGATCCAACTCCCATATTTTGCATTATCTTTCTCTACAAATGTTTTTACTTGAGTGTAAGGGTACAAATATGCAACATTCAAGATAACTTATCTGTTTATCTCAATAAGAAAATCTATCTCAAATGCACTAGTTGAAAAATTTATGAACATCTTAGATGGTCATTTTTCTTTTAAAATTCAATTTTTCAGTTGTCTCTTTAGGAAACCATTCCTTTTGTAAATGTGCCAAGATCAAGTTAATGAAAGATGTTAGCAACAAACGTTGACAATTCAAAACATGTTTTGATTTATGAACTTAATGTCAATAAAATGATTATCCATTTTTAAGAAACAATCATCCATTTATTTGAATAGATCCATATATTTGATCCTAAACATATATACTTTTGAATTAGATATCCATTTCAAACAAATAATTATTTCAAGGATAATTAAAATTTAAAAATATGGCAATCTCATTTGCGAGGACAATGTAGACCGAAATGGATATTTGAGATTCTTCCTAAAATAAATATTTTTTGTTATTTGTGCTTTTAGTTACATACCCTTCCACATTGTTAGGTAATGTTTTCAAGTTTTTTTATTTGTTGATAATTATTACATATTTATGATAAAAATTTGATTATAATTTGGGGTTTTTGTAATTCTTAATGTAAATAGGAAAATGGAATCCCCAATCAAGAAAGCCATGTAAAACCCCTTATGAAGATAAATTTCATGCAATTTAAACAGAAATACAAGAAAATAAATAAATATGAAGGAATTAATTGTAGAGTTTAGGGAAACAACACACATATTTATGAATAGTGTTTCCCTTATGAAAACGTTACATGAATTATTTGCAAAATATAAATGACATAGGCTACACAATATTCTACCATAGGCTACAAATTCTCTATTTTTGAACCTCCCATATATCCTGGAACATCAATATTCAACCTATTATTCTTTACATCTAAGGTTCTAACTAGCCTCTCTTCAATTGTCTCGAGTTTTTTTCTTCCTCTTGCTAAATTTCATCTTCCTACTCTCTTTTCCCATATGAGATTTTCCTTTCTTAATTCTCTCTTTCTTCATGGTTTCATATTCTAGATGCCTTTATCTTAGGCATGCAATAATATTAGTATGATATTCTACTCTTCTTTGCACTTCTTACATATTCTTGTTCATCTAAGTGTAGCCTCCTCTACCTCTTGGCATCTTTCTCAAATGTGTTCTTCACCATAGTTTTTCTCCAAAATAAAACTTCAACATTAAAATAATTCACCAATAATATCACCTTGAGTTAATCTTTCTAAGATAAAAACTTTCACTATATTAGATTATGAATGGATACTTATAACAAAGGAAAAAGAATGAACTATACAAATAAAATTGTAAAAGAAAGAGGAAAATCTCAACTTCATTAATCATAAAAATTACATAAGAGTCCTTAAATAAGACAATTGAAAAGACAATTAAAAAAATTCAATCCTAAAACTAATTAAAGTAAAAAGCTATAAATCTTATTATAACTAGCCAAACTTAATATTTATACTACCACCTCTTTTTAGTAATCGTTACATATAAAGATCATAGGTCTAATAATTATCCCTTATTTTCTAAATGTATAAATTAATGCCTTAACTAAATTTTAACTCAATTTTATATCTTGATACAAATATTAAAACTTTTTTAATTATTTTTAATATTGAAAACTAATTTTCAGTCTTCAATTAATAGATTTCAAGTTAAACATGTCAAGATAAGGAGTACCTCAATTATACTAGATATGGAAACATATATTTTTAAGATATCTGTTTAAAAATTAAACTTAACATGATTACCTAATCAAAAGTTATGACCTTTGAAATATTAAAAACTTACGAAATAGTAAAAGAAAACAACATTTCATTGAGGCAAAAGTACTTTTTCTAAGCTTAGTGGCTAGACAAAATAATAAATATGCTAAGACATAATTTTATATGCTAAATTAAAAGTTAGAATATTCGATACTTCATACGAAAAATAATATGAAAATTTATAATAAGAACCCAAATGCAGAACTGTAGAAGAAAACTTTAACAATGAGAAAGGCCACGTCCAACTACAAGAAAGTAATAAAAAAATACTCCAAAAGCTTCCAAAATATTGGTATCTTATTTGGACTCATCACATCAAGGAAACTTATATAAAAATATAGCTGAAAACCATGCCGTGACGACATAAACTACAACACGAAATTGTAAATTCTTTGTGTAATATGCCAAAATGGAACCCACAATTTATTGATAAACTAGAAGAGTGGTTGCATGAAACTACCTTCTTGTGTTTATTTTTAACACCAAAAATAGCTTGAATTGTTTCTTGTCTAATTGAATGAGGCATACTTTCTCGGTGAATTTCACCTTTAGTAAAATAAATATCCACTGAAAGTACACATTGAATCATTTTCAACAGTAATTAGATATATTTCAAAGAAACAATTAATATGTGTATCTTTAATACAATTATCTAAAAATTGTTAAGAGATAAATCTTGAGATCTGTATCTTGGAGTTTTTGTATACCAATTTTGTTGACAACTTCATAATTTTATTTGTATATTTTTCATTTGTTCGTGAGAGATTGTGTCAATATAGCTACAACAATGCATATAAGGCTCCAAAAAATATTTTCAAATAAAAGGGGAACCAAACTCCATTACATGGCGAAAATATTACAATTTTACCATTTAATTCTTGAAGAAAAAGAAAAAAATCATAATGATGGTTAATTGGATGTCAAATTCAAGATAAAAGATAAGTATTTTCCCAAAGTGACATTACAACCCTCCACTACCACCCCATATTGTAGAATGCTTTTAAACATAAAAAAACCTTGACATAAACCCCATATATGTTGCCTAAATAACAATGAGAAATTATTTTACCAAAAATGCATTAAACTAATATTGCACCATATTATCTAGATTATACTCTAAAAATAAATTGCGTTTCACATTGCTAAAGGAGATAGTGGAAGAAATCTTGAGAGTATTAATTGTTGTTACCAAAAATTGCACCCTTTGAATGGCCATGAAAGATCAAAAGAATTCTTGGGTAACATGGGACTGTCTCCAAGTTGTGGGACTTACACTGTGAGATAGACATCTGGAGAAGGTTGGATTCCTTTACCTATTTCTAATGCTAAACTAATCCTACAGCTAATCCTACAACTATCTAATCATAAAATAACATTTCCAAGGGCCCAAGGAGAGAGAGAAGGGTTAGAAAGATGCATGGAAGGAGAAATCCTAAGCTAAAGAGGTGATAGCACTAGAAAGAAAGGGATGAAACACTTTGAAAATAGGGAAAATTTGAGAAAATGAAGGAGAAGAGGGCATGCATCACTACCACAATCCAAAACAACATTCAAACTTCCATTTTTACATAAAACACAACAAAAATCAACACTTTAAAGTGAGAAAAGATGCACAACACGCCTACAATGAATAAACAAGGCAAGAGAAAACAACAAAACACAACGAGGGCAAGGAGAGAATAGCCACAAAAATATATTTCATTGCCTTATAAATATGCACAAGTTCATTACGGTGAAGGAGGGCAAGAACAAATTATATAGGTCCAAATTTGAGGCTTCAGTAAGTCATATTTTTCTCCTAGAACCATTTTGACATGGTGTCATTACAATTTTGAATGTCCATTTTACAAATGATTAGATTTTACAATATATAGCAAAAGGAGAGAGAGAACATGGAAAATAGAGAATGGCATAAGTTTTCTTGTCCAACCACCAACAATTAAGCATTAAAACACTAGAACCAAGCATGACACCTTTGTAAAAACATTCCTTCACGTTAACTTCCCTGCAGAAGAAGGAAAGAGCCCCATACTTCATTGAATTTTAGTGGTTGAGCTGCATGTATTCACATTTAATCACCCAAATTATTTTTCTCCTTTTTCTCCCACTAGATGTCATCAAATCCCAAATATAATTATACCAAATTTAAGGGCTCAAGGAGATATTTCCAATGAGAGAGATTTTTCTAAATTTGGAGTAGTGGAGAAGAAGTTATGGTGATTTGAAGTTTGGGCAGTCGTGATGCACAAGAACATGACACATGGTAGCTTTTGATTGGCCATTGTGATCGTGATTCGCCATGTATGAATTATTTTTTCCTTTTACCCACGTGTTCATATTTTATTGGTTACGGGGCTAGAAAATGATTTATATGTTGCATATTGACCGTGCACTTCCCTTTTTGTATTTTACCCCATGGACCCAAAAGTTGCATGAATTTTGATTAATTTTATAGGCATAACATCCACTAGAGCCATCTATCTTGGAATGTTCCATAAACCTTCCATGTGTCCTACCCGAACCACTTTGATGTACGCCACATGTCAATTTTGTTCTTTGTTGCATATCTCTCGACTCGCCTTTGACCTATGTTCTCCTTTATGGACTGACACTATTATTATCCCTAATTTATTTTACTGGGTTTCAATTCCATCGAGTCCATCATTTTGAATTCTTCTGGAATGACACCACATTTTGACCTTAGATTGTTGATTTTTAACCATTTGGCCACCTATTTTTTACATTTGTGTGTCCTATCTTGAATTTTCAACCTTGCTCGCTTTTCCACCTAGACTTGATGCTTAAATTCAATGTGGTTTATTATGTAATCTCATGTCCTTCGAAGCCCAAAATAAATGGAGAATGCTTGAAAGCGGTAACATTTCATGGTTGTCTTAACATCTTTTACCCGAAAAATGGATAAGTCCAATTTAAATGATTATCCAAATTAATCGGGGGTTGATTTGGATAACATTTTTGGCAACTTCTAGGGGATAATTTTCATGCTAAATTTGATCGGTGGCCTTATGTGATACATTGGGCATGATCTCGATCCCTAAAAACATTAAAAATGAATGAAACTTTTAAAATTATTACCCATGAGCCATGTGAAGCATGAATGGACTTAGTTGATCAAGTGGGCTCTAAATAAAACTTTTAAAAAATTTCCAACTATTTGATTCCATCATTAAACCCGCTTGGGCTTGGAGATGGACCAAAAACAACCTTGGTTTCTCTTGAAGATGATTTCTTGGGAATTTTGATATACTTTTCAAACTGTCCCAAAACTGAAATTTTACCAAGGAAAGGGCACAGAAGTCCGAATTGAAACTAATCTATTCACATGAAAAATGCACTTGAAATTTCCCCAAAATCTTATTTTACTAAGGAAGGAGAGACATAGACATTTGATCTTGTTAGTGCTCAAAATAGTCTCACCCCATTTTGCCATTAAAATCTATCAATTTATGGCCTCTACCATATTTCATCCCCCGTGTTGTGCCTGAGAAGTCTCTACCTTCCTTTTATTTCCATAACCAGTCCTTCCTAGGCCGAGGATCACGTATGGATCCATAGTTGTTTCCTTGTTTCTCTGTTTATCTAGAAAGGGTCTATAATTAGGGTCCCCATTCTCTGTTCATCTAAAAACTTGGGCTCTCCCGTTCTTTCCATTTTCCACAGTCGGGATTTGTTGTCCTTGTCATTTTTGCCCTAAATACTTGAAGAAAAATGAATGGATGTAGCTCAGAGGAATGTATTTGAGCCTTGTAACATTTATAAATTCTTTGTCCTTGGAGAAAATTTCATCTCCAGCTCAAATGGTCGCTTTTTCCACATTTTACAATTTGACGGGCATTTTTCCCAGTCAAATTTACATCTTTGCATCAATAGGAAACGTGGTCTCTTTTGGTTGGACGCGGCTCAACGGGGCACTCTAAAAATTCTATGGATCACCTTGACCCAAAACTAGTCCACATGGAGGAACGGTGCTCATTTGAAGATTTGCTTTTGGTTTGGCCTTGGAGTTGCGCCGGGAGGACACGTGGAGGTTTCCACTACTTTTCCCAGACTTAGACAATTTTTATGCAGCTGGTATAGTTTGGCGGAACAGGGACACGTGGTGAGCCCGCGCTCATTCAGGATCTCCACTTTGGGTCTCTATGTTGAAGATGTGCCATTGTGACGCGTGGCAGTTTGAAAGGTCAAAGGGGGGGAAGCGGACCATCGGAGGCAACTTGGATTTTTTTCCTCTTGTTGCCAAAAGGATTAAAACATCAAAATGGCCCATAGACCCGATAGAAAATAGTCAAAATTTTGCCCCGGTCAACGGCGGAGGTGCGGACTTAGGGGAAATTTGAAAAATTTTCTTTTCCAAAAAGGAGGTGAAATAGCAGAATTTGGCCATGGTTCTTTTGGGCCCCACCTTAGGACACGTGTCAAGCTCATTTCTCAAGGGCGGAGGTGTGGAGAAAAATGTGAAATTTCTACATCTTTTCAAAAGTTGTAAAAAGAAAAGGGGACCCATTTTTCAAACTATTTTCCCACCCATTTGTATGGATTCGATACAAGCTACGAAGGGGCATATCTTTCGACTCAGAGCTCAAAATATTGCAAATCTGACACCGTTGGAAATCTCTAGACCTCCACTACACCATGGAAGCATAAAATATTACTTTCAACAAGCCTTGATGGGAAAAAAACTAAAAATGGCTTTCAATCCATTAAGGTGGATCTGGTTGCTTCCACTACTGTTTTTTATATTATTTGCCATTCTTCCTCCTCTAATACACCAAGGCAAACATGGAGGATATATAAAACAATTCCAGATTGTGGACAGATTGGTAGGAGCATTAACGACTGGTGGTTAGGTTGTCATCAAATTTTCCTTTTTCCTCGGTCTTGGTCGCTTCTGATATAAATACAAGAGCTCGGCTCTAGGTTGGGAGGTTTGAGTGTTAGAGGTCAAAACTGATTTTCTAAGAGAAAATTTTGATAGAGCCCGTATTTCTGAGGGACTGTTTGAGAAACCCGTATATATCTTTTTTTGTTAAACTCGATCATGTCAAGGTGGTCGCGAGTGTACAGCCATTGACAAGCTCTGAGACTATCTAGAAACTTTCCCCTACTAATAAGTTTAATCAAATTTGAGTTATTTTGTGTTGAATCTGAGCAATTAGTGTCTACTTTGTTCAGAATGTATGCAAATAGTTTCATTTGTTCCTATTGCAATCTTATATTTTGTGAAATCACACAAGATCTCATCCTTGTGATAGTTTAATGGTATTTGCAATTTCATCTCAAGAAGAGCCTTCATCTTGGATGAGATAAACAAATTTAAAATCAATTCACTGTCATTTGTTGATAAATATTGTTTGTAAGTCTTTGGGTGTACCTTAGGCATGGTTAATCAGAAACTATAGTGTTTAATTGAGTCTTCTAATTCGAGCCTTCGTATTGGAGTCTTAAAGATTATGTGAAAACGTGTTGATTTGGGCCTCCATTGAAGCACACCTTCTGGTTGAAGGAACGTCTTGACTGAAGCTTTCTATTGTGAAGTTTCTCATTATTGTGAAGTCCCTCCAAAGATCTGGTATAATCAACTTTATCCTGCTTCACCTCCCACCAAAAATTCACTTAAAAACAATTAATCATACCCATACTACCCCTGTTTGTCATGTATGTATACAAATGCATAATTTTTACTCACCAAAACATGTAGAAACAATCAGGTTTTCATTGTCTTTAGTGGCCTGAACCTTGCCTAGAAAATATCTCCATTATCTAGAGTGAAAACTCGTGAGAGTTAGGTTTTGTTGCATTGATCATATTTTCTTCAAGGTTTTCTTAATATTTCATAAGGAAGGAAATCTCCATCTCCTCCATAAACAACGGAGGCTACAAAAGGGGTCCTCTCACCTTGGTTCAAAGGCACAACCATAAAGTAGTGAGGATAGGTTAAATTTTCTTGAGGGTGCTACCCATTTCTCCACATCCGAGTGACAAAAGTAAGTCGCATTTCATCCCCGGCTATAAAACGACACACTACATGCTATACTTGTCTCTAAGCTTCTTACTAAACCTGTGATGCTGCTCAAATTCTGAGAAAGAATCAATTTGGGTACCTATAGATCCTTTAATGAGAGTAGAAATCTACTTAAAACTGGATCAAGACAATGATTTCTTGGAAAACATGATCCACTATAGAGTTCTGAATTGCATGTTGATTTGGAAATGGAGTGTATGCATTTGGTACAACCCCAAAACACTTTGGTTCCACCATCAATCCTACTATGCCCTCAAAATGACCATAAAACAACAACAAAAAAGGCCAAAAACTATGTACAAAATATAACAATCATACATGTTACAAGAGAAAACATGTTGAGTGTGCACAAGAACTTGCTTTGTAATAAGCAAACCTACACTAAGATACTCTAACTAGACATAAAGGGAGTTAAACAAAGCCCACAACATGTAGGGAGAAATAACTTCCCTTTCTTACAAAATTAGACCATGTAATTAATTTGGCAATAAACATGGTCTTTAATGAGAGTGAAAAATTATTTTAAAGCCAATTTTCCACCCTACTTCCCAAAGTATCAAAGAAAACAAAATGAATACCTCATCAAGTTGTTTTGCATCTGGTTAGAGGTTTTGATGTTGACCTTTGGTGCTTTGATACCCATGCTCATACTCTAAAATGGGCATGATAGGTTACAACTCCATTTTTGGCTCTAGATTAGCCAAATATATGATTGGGCATGATCCGATCCTCCGATTTTACCCATTTTTTAATGCTCAATTCCACATATGGGATCATCATGTAGATATTCCCATAAAGGAGAGTGTTTAGAAGTTGGTTTATGCTCTTTTTGCCTCTATAAAAAAATTCATCCTCTAAAATAGCATCCTCTAAGTCTAGTTGACTTCCTCTTGAGGTAGATTTCCTCCTTTGTTCATTTTCAACAATTTCATCTTCCCAATCATAATCATACCATTCTTCATTTTTTCTACATTCATCATACATGGTAAGATTGGTTGGAGATGATACATAAGTGAGGGACTGCTGGTTAGTTTCTTTATCAGACAGAGAGGATTTGGAAGAAGATGGAATAATGAGAGCAATGGGGATGGGTTTCCTTATTCTAGTTAGAATGAGCACCTTCTCAAACTTGTATGGAAATTTAAAAATCTTGAGGAAGAGTGTTACCTCCAAGATCTTGATTAATATAGCCAAATCAAAATCAAAGGCCCTAAAATAAAACAAGAATTCCATACCTTGTAAGGGTATGAATTCTTGAGGAATTTGATTTTAAAATATTGAAATAAATAGATGTTAAATCTAGATATATACCAACGAGAATATAGAAAATAAAGTACAGATTTTGACACAAGAAAGTAAGATAGAAAAATATGAATTTCTAGTTGCAAGAGAGAGGGAAAGATACATAGCTGATTTACAATAAATCCAAAGCTCTACCTAGCTAGAAAACCTGGTGAAACAAGAAAACAAGATGTCACAATTAGATCCAGATAAATGTAAAGATGTCGAAATGTCGGGAATAAGGTGCCTATGGCACTAGGGACCTTCTCTAGGCATTGGTGACTACTCAAAACCTCAGAAAACTAGTTTCGTAGGGACACGAGATGTTCATTGGATCTCACCTTTATTCTCATGTACTTCACCGCTCGATGGTGAGTTTTCCTAAAATCTGCAAGAAGAAAGAGCACCCACAAAACTCTAAAACACATCAAATCCTAAAAAGAAAAAGATGTAAATGCGAGTTAGACTGACCCAGTGGTCACCCAACTAAGTGAACTTACGATCCAAGTGTTGAACTACATTTCATAATCCACGTAGTTATGTGTGTGTGTGTATAGAATCATGCCCTAGGTGGCTCTTGTACAAGTTGCACTTGATAGCGTGCAATGGCTAGATGTGTGCATGGAAAAATGAACTTACCCTCCTATGAAGTGTATGTAGAAGAATGCAATCTCTTCTCCCTTGAATGGATTCTAGATGGATGTTTTGATGCTCTTATAATGGCCTTTGGATGCAACCTTACGTGGTGGTAGTAAATGTTTAGTGCTTGGTCCTTTATTGTGATCACATAGCTTTGTATTTATATGATTCCCTTGCTTGAATTTCATAATTAACCACTAAAATTCCAACCACCAAGAAAATAAGATTCCCAATAGCTAGAAAGGACCCAAAAGATGTGAGAAAGATACAAAGAGGTCGTGGCGCCCGAGGAGGATAGGGCGCCGGGTCCGACATCCTAGCTAGCGCTGGTGTCAGACTTAGAAAAAGTGAAGTGTTACAATTCATCTTTGGGAAATAAGGTGTGTAAGACCAAAAAGGAAAATAGAAAGCAATCAAAAAGGCCAAAAACAATGGTCAAATAGTACTTTTCTTGCTTAGGAAATATATGAATAGTGGTATGTGATACGAATAGTGGTATGTGATTTAGTGTCTACATTTTCCCCACTTCATATTATTGAGAGAATTTTTGATAACATAAATTATATAAGAGATGAATCTGATAACCATGTATATCAATGGTAAAAAATCATGCCGAGGAGATAAGAAAAAGTGTGGAGTGATAAAAAGTGAGGTGTGGAAGCTAGAGAAGTGGAAGTGAAAAATAATGACCCTAGGGATGAAAGCATATGTGTAAATGTCGTGTTGTACTTGATGTTGTTGTTTCTTGATGTTGTATGATGTGAATGTTTCTTCCCATAAGGATGGACCTACAAAAGAGAAGAGAAAATGAGTAGTCAAATTTGTGTATATGAAAAATTTGATCAAAACGCATAAAACTTGTTTAAGAAGTATGTAAAAATGTGAAAAAGGAACATGTGCACTTGATCCATGATGAGTGAGAGAGATAGAAAGGATCCTGAAGATGATGTAAAAGGATGATTTTTTTGGGCGATCTCACTCCATTTGCGCTAAGTGCAAGTTTTGGGCGATCTCATGCCAGTTGCGCCAAGTACGAAAGAAGTGTGGGGAGAAAATTCTAGTGTTATTCTCCAACCTTTGAATTATTCCTGAAGTATAAACACCACTGCAGATGATGTGTGTAAATCCGATCTAGTCCGATCCAATGTAAAAATAGAAAAGAAGGTATAATGCATGCATTCAAAGTCTTTCAAGGACCATGTCTGTCCTATAAAATGTGATATGCAAACCCCTCTAAACTATGCCAAAATGAGAAAAATTGTGTAACTTCCCCCTGGTCATAGGCATCCAGGAAGGGTCAAGGGAACTCAAGCACTATTATCTAGAGTTGGGCACTAGTTTCTATGTTGTCTTTCAAGACCCGGAGTTAGATTCTGAGCCATTTCTATGTCTGAAAAATGTTTTTTACTGGTACCAAACTATGTTGTACTATGATTGTAAAATAATGCATGGGGTGACTATTTCACCCAATGATCCCCCTCGTTTGGGGTTCATGTGACATCACAAAGAGTATTCGACCTAAAGGAGGACCAGATGTTGTGATAAAATTGAAGCCCAGTTAGGTTGAATAATCTTGGTAGAAACCAAGGTACATGCAAAAAAAGGGGTTGAAAAATAAATGTTAGTGAAAACAAGATAAACACGCATGTAAGCTAGCAAACAAGAAGACAAATTTGACAAGAAATAGTGAATACAAAGTAGACCATGACAAGCGGGTTGCAAACATGGGACATCACTCATAATGTAGCAAGACAATCGAGGCCGACATGGTAAAATCATATAGTGTGCACACAAGACATAGGGAAAATCCCACAAACAATGGCAAACAATGAAAAATAGTAGAAGCAAATTAATAGACAACCATGGTGGAAAATGGCACTTGCAAAGAAAATTTTGGATGTGAAGTACCCATTAGCATGTTAGAAAGGTATAAAGTATGTTAAAATGTGTATGATTTGATAGTAGTTGCTAGTAAAAATAAGTAGTAAAAATCAAAACAATAACACTTGTGATGTATACGGAAGTGGATGCTCCCAGGAGCCCTGTTGTGGGACTAGTAAGAGGTACAATGTTAAGCATTGGTGTTGCGGGTAACAATCTATGTAAAGGTTGCGATCACAAATATAAGGCAATTGAATGTGCATGTGTGTACAAAAATATAATTACATATAATGTATCCAACAAACATAATAAGAAAAGTGTAATCATGTTAGTATAAGTAACAAAGAACAATTTACAACAAAGATATACAAAGTATGTTTTGGATAAGTGAGATGGAATGGAATGTAGGGAGAGTGTGATAGGATCCACATGCTCCCCGAGTGAATTTTAATGAGTATGCATGAGATGAGGTTCATTTATAAATGCCCCTTCAACAATTGAGAATGAACCATAGAACAAGATTGTGTCATCGGAAATCGTTTGAAGCTGTGCACTAGAAAGATGTTATCAATAAAGCATAGCATAGAAATTGCATGAGTATGGTGAGGTTAAATTCAGATTTATACCCTCAACAATGAGTATGAATTGTGGAACTAGAGTGCAATATAGGGAAGTGTGTTGTGATTAAAATGCTAGAAAGATGTGTTGTGAATGCACCGAGTATGATTTTTTTGTGTTTATGATGTGAGGTTCATGAATGTAGTGGGACCTCAACAATCAAGTGTGAACCTTAGCACAAGAATGCATCATCAAGTAATGATGATACCAATGTATCAAGATGTGCAAGACGTGTGCAAAAGAATAGATGTGAGGTGTAGAGTGAAGCAAAGAGAAATGTGAGACACCGACAATGCTAAAGGGGGAAAATAAGGATTGTCGGGATCATCTAAGGATTGTCGGGAACCGGACTTACAACTAAGCATTACACTTGATTCCAAACCCAATGTAGTTTTGTGTGCTTGTTTGTGCAATTGTGTGCCTAGGGTACCCTAGCATCAATGACGTAGAAGTAGGGGCAATAACTATATATAAAATGCAAATGGTGGATGGAATAGAATGAATACAACCATTTCCCCCTATGCTTGTGTGATGAAGATGTAAATGTTTCCCAAATGCAGTCCTTTTCCTTAGTAGATAGCTAACTCTTGATAGTAGATAGTATGCGCTTAGAATAGTGAGTATGTTATGTTTATATAGGGATCTCTTGTTAAAATTTTGACACTAATGACCCAACATGCGACTACTACTTAGGAGAATGAGAGGGAAAATGACAAATATTGACCTCAAATAAATAAATTAGATATATGTGTTATCGGGACTAGGGCGCCTAAAATAGGATCTGGGCATGGACAGCACCCCAAGTACCCTTCTAGGAGCCCTAGTCGAGACTAGAGATGAAAAATGGCTAAATAAAAACACTTTATATTCCCCTGAGAGATGACCAAAACTATGCAGACAAATGATGACTATGGAAGACAAATGACGATGCGGACCGACTAACTAACGAGGAATAAGGAATAGGTCATTAGTGAATACTTTTCTTACACGAGATCCATATATAAAATAATATACTTAGCGGTATAAATGTAATAGTAAGTGCATGATTTTGTGACTACATTTGCCCCCACTTTATGTTGGTGAGTGAAATCTTGGTAACATAAAGTAGATAGAGATGCATACCTGAGAGAAATTTGGAGAAGCCCCGCTATAGTAGAATGTGTAGATGTGTAGTAGAAGCATGCCGAAAGAACCATAAATCATCTTGAACCATGGATAAGTGGGTTGATCCACACAATATAGTAAAAATCATAATGTCATGAATAAGTGGATTAAATGAGAATGATAATGTTAGATGATTTTGAATGTTATATGATGACGATGAGATGGGGTAGTGAGTGATAAGTTCGACCTAAACACGTGTATACGAATAGTCAGCCAGAGGATTTGGGAATCCTTTTGCTAGAGGAAGAGTGTAGGAGAAAAGTGTGTTATTCCTTAATCTCTAACTACATCCTCAAGATCTATCCATTATAGATGAATTCGAATCAAAGATTTGTGGTTTCTAGATCCAAACAATTTTGATCAAACAGTTGACCCATATAGTAGTGGCATAGGAAAGGAACTCTTGCCCCCACTCCATGAGTTTCACCTCAATGTGATGGCTCCTAAGTTAGGTCATCTAGAAGTGAACACAAAATACATGAATAGCTTCCCCAGTTGGGTCATCTCAGAAAGCAATGAATGTAATCTCCTAAGATAGGTCATCTAGGAGGACACACGTAACTCCTAAGCTAGGTCATCATCGGGAGGCCAATTGTGTTAAATTTGCATTAATGGAATGATATGATTTTGATTGTTATAAATTTTAACACATTGATTGATTGATTGGTTGGTTGATTGATTGGTTGATTGGTTACTCGTGGATAGATTTGATGCTAGTTTCCCAAGTTAGGTCATTATGGAAGATCGATAAAAGCGGTGAATGATCACATAATAAAAAATTTAATCACTTGTTGCCCCTAGTTTAGGTCATTAGGGGGAATGATGAAATGTTTTATATAGAAATTTTGTGTTTCTTGTCCCCAAGTTAGGTCATTAGGAGGAATCAATAGTGAAATATCGCATAATGCATTAGTAAACACTTGGAATTGTCACATTGGTAGTGTTTTAAATGTGTTATGATATAAGGGGAATTATAAGATGACCCCATGATATACCCCCTTTTGGTGAAAGGGGAAGTGATGAGAAGAATGAAAGCTAAGCCAAAAGTAAAGACGAGATGATGAAGAGTGATAGAATTTGTAAAATTATGTATGGATTTTGATGGAAGACAAATGTGATTATAGTTAATATGCATATAATGTGTTCATTATGGTGTGTGTTGAGTTCTAAAAATAACACCACAAACGGGGTGTAAATCGGAGTAGAAACGCTCAAGATATGATGAAAATTGTGTAACGTGTATTTGTTGTGATAATAAGTGTGAGATAATGACTATAGTAAAGTGGGTGATGAAAAGGTAACTATAAATAGTAAGGTGAAAAATTATTTTACTCACCTCATTTTTTATTTGTGTAGTTGAGATTGAGCTCTAAGTAAGTAAAGATGCCACAAGTGAGAGTAGCGCATCCTTATCGGTTTGAGAGAATGTCACGCACGACTACAGAGTTGATAAGTGTGGTGTTTTTGAAAAATGTATGGTGTAGTAGTCATTTTCAGTGAATTTTTGAAAATTTGAGAATTTGAATTTTCTTGACGTTTACACTGGATGATAGCGGTAAGGGTGCTAGTAACCCTTGGGACAGAGCACCCAAATCTAGGTGTTAGTGTCCTGCTCCCTAGGCATCCTAGTCTTGCATCTAGTGCCCTAGTCCATAGTGTTTGCATTTGGTCTAGAATGATTCAAAATAATATTTTTCATGTATATGAGTGTGATAAGTGAGTGTTTTTATACTTGTAATGTTTTCTAATACTATGTTTTTTTGTTTTTTGTGGTGTGTAGAGGGATATTCACTTGAGGGAGTTCTGCGGTGGGCGTCACTTGAGCACTTTTCTTGGGTTAGGTTTGTCAGATGAAGATTGGGATGTTATGGACCATGTCGGCCTGCAACACATAGCACGAGATGGGGATGTGCCCCATAATATGCCTATGTTGATTACACTATGTGATAAATGGTGCGTGGATACATGTACATTTTGGTTGCCTACAGGGGAGATGACTATTACGTTGGAGGATGTGTATCATATATTGTGGTTGTTGGTTGTTGGTGAGAGGGTATAGGTGATGCCAATGGAGAATATGGAGAGGTAGATGCGGAGTTGCGAAGGTAATATTTTGTGGGGACTCAAGTACTTGTTGAGGCCAATATTAGTTTGGATGTTATCATGAGGTCGATGTTCCACACTTTAGTAAGTTCATTGCGGTGGTCAATACTTCATCTATAGTGGTGGAGGGAGGTGGTGTGGGCATCTTGTATAAGATGCATGATATATGTCAAAGCATATAGAGGAGGAGAGTACTAGATATGTGTGGGTGTGGTGTGTGTTGGCCCACCTATATAGAGACATATACCAATTTACTCATGATGAGAACAAAGGGGGATATGAGCTACTACATTGTTACATGTGTGGGCATATGAGCACATAGTAGTGTTGAGGCAGTTGGAGGCCCACGAGCAAATTAGGCTAGACCTAAGATATATGCGAGGAGGTGTATTAATATTCATGGGCGTAGGATGGATACAGATACCTACAAGGAACTGATAGATAAGATGGGGTCCAGCGCATCACATGGAGCCATATCGTGATTATAGAGGATGGCCCAAGGATGTGGTAGAGTTGTGTTGTATTTAGATAACTATGTGTGGTTGGAGGATAGATTTTTAGGTGTGGTAGAGCTATTCCAGGTGGAGAGGGTATCGCGTCAGTTTGGTATGGCTCAGGATGTGCCCCAGAGCCATATATGGTGAGAGCTATCAAATCACCGAAGAGGGCGGGGGGCCGGGGAAGGGCCCAAGCAAAGCAACTAGCACCTCTTGGTCCAAATGAGGTAGATACGGTGATAGAGGTGATAGACACAGACAATACTGGTAGCACAGAGGAGTACCATGCATGGTGGGCAGCACATCGATGGGTATTGTTGTTCCCATTATTTATAGGTCCAACGGGGTTACCACATGTAGGAGGAGGAGAGGGGGAAGCACATGTCCCGACAATGTAGAAGTGACTATAGTTATGTGTAAGTATCTATATGTAACTATGTTGTGTATTTTGTTGTTGGCTTATGTTTTAGTAATGGTTGTCTAATGCGTTGTGTTATTTATTTTGTAGGCAATGTGTATTGGTCCTTGATAGTCGACACATCCATCCACACCTTAACGTGGAATGTGTCGACTGATATTCTTGGTGGAGGCATACTTGAGCGAGTGGATGAGATCACGGTGAGCATGCCCATCTATTTAAGCCAGTGGCCATAGCGACAACCACATGTATTGTATTACTAGCCAAGAGGGATGAGGCATGCGAGGAGACTCAATGAGCCCACATGGCATTGGGTGGTGGTGGTTTGTTAATGCAAGATGTGTTTGTACAATTCGTGGATTTCTAGCGTCACGCCTTTCCGGAAATTCACGAAGAATACGTTATTGCGTAAGCAAGTGGAGAGATATTAAGGCAAAAACAACAACGCAAATTTAGTGGTGAGGCATCTAGTTCTAGGGCTCTCACAATACCTGAGAGTAATAGTGATGATGAGGTTTTATTAGTATGATTGGATATGATGTAGGGGATTTTCCCCTATATTTGCTACATATGTATGGACACATGTTATTTATATGTGATGAGCTTATTTTGTGGTGTATTAATGTTGTAATGTGATTGATGACGTATTTTTCAGCGATGATTATTTTCGTAATGAATGTGATATGTTTGCATATTGTTAATGTTTATTAAATGTAATGTGTAATGCATAGTTAGTATGATGATGATAGTAAAATGAATGTAGAAAGAGGTGATGTATGATTATCAAACTAACGTGTTGTGATGAATGTGTGTCATAATAATGTAATGTAATCGTAATATGTCAATGTGATGAATAAGAGGGGGAAGTAGCGATTCCCCTAACGTATATATGATTAGGTTCATTTAGTTAATATCCCTCAATAATCAAGAATGAACTACTAAAATCCAGAGAGCAGCGTTATCGGTAAGTGATTAGGGTGTGTTATATGAATGATGGAGTGCATGATGAAAGGTTCTTAAAGAAAACTATAAACAATCATGTAAGAATAGTAAGAACACAAGTGTGTCATCGGGAGATAAGGTGATAGTAATCACCTACCAAAGACCAAGGTGTCACGAAGCGGTGGAAGTATGTGGTATGGAAGCAACATGAGTGTATGGACTGAATCGAATGCCATACAAAGTCTGTGGTGGGATGCACATGAGTAGATTGTTGTGGAATCCAATGTGAAGGAGCAACATGATGCGGTGGATAGCGTGAATGAGATGGTGATGATGTAGCGATGTATGGATGTGGTGGAGAGTGCGCATGAGTAACAAACTGCGTTGAACGTACAATGGTTGGAGCACCGATGTGGAGATGAATCACTTGTAGTAGAAATCCTATGTCGAGATAGAGGAGAGATGGATCACTCACGTGAGTGAGAGCCAAAGGAGATGATGCCCTTATCCTCTAGTTGTTGTAATCGATCATCATGAAGAGCAAGAAAATCACTATCCTTATGGCCATTTATGCAATGATAGTTACAATACGGTTGATCATGCTACCGTTGTAGAAAGTGTTGTGGATGATTTTGGTTAGATGGTAGGAAAATTAATCACTCAGTAAGTAAAACACGCAGCACATCATGTGGTCGAGTGTGATGAGAGAAGTGCAAAGGCTCATGTGACCGAGGTGGAGTGGTAGGAGGAGTATCCTATCATGGATCTAGATAAGGAGTATGATTTTGTGGTTGAGTGGGTTGAGCTTGTTTGTTTTCTTATGAGGAAAAGGTGGAGATTGTGTAGGATGCTCAACTAGAGGAAATGGTGGAGAACTAGATGAGGCAATAGTTGTAGAGGTGTGTGAGGGATCTATGATGTGTGTTGAGAGAAGATCTTGTTCTAGGTCAATAACCTTGTAACATAGAAGAATGAATGACTCACATGTATCATATTGTAGTATTTTCTTGAGTGGAGGAATGAGACCATGATAGAATATGAATTGCTTCTCAATATCTATTGGTTAGAATACTAACTGATGCATACAAACATTGAATCGTAAAATATAATCCTTGATAGGTTCAGAGGATCCCTGATGTAAAGTAGGTAAGTAGTCATAGGTAACTTTAGGGCCATTTTTTATTATAAAATGATGGAGGAAAACATCCTCCATGTCATAGAAAGTACTAATTAATCCAAAGGGAAGATGAGTGTACCATTATAACGCCTCATCAATAAGGATGTAATGAAAGGCCTTAAGTAATAATATATCATTAGAAAAGGAGGTCATAGCCATACGATAATGTAGAATATGAGCATGAGGGTCACCAATACTATCAAAACATATGAAAGTAGGCATGATGAAGTCCGAGGGAATGCAGAGTTGTGAATATTCTTAGGGACAGGGTTACCATGTAAGGAATTGTTATCAATGGAAGCATAGTAAGCCCTACTTTCTAAAGTGAGAGATTGAACTTGAGATTTTAACTGACCTACAACATGCATGAGAGAGAGGATATCTTGTGAAGGAATGGTAAAAAGATGGAAATAATTTATTAAGAAGTTATAATTTACCATTGTGGGTGATCATACGAATATCCAAAGGTGGTGAGGGATATTCTGTTGCTAAATGGACACTAGTAGTAGGTGCTGAGGAAGCTATAGTAGGTGATATAGATGGAACATCCATAGCAATAGTAGGAATAGCATCAGAAACATCCTTAATATATGAGGAGACGGATGGAGACACATCTATAGGAGAAGATGGACTAGGAGACGTAGATGATGCACCAAGAGGAGATGAATCAGTAGGAGAAGCAAAAGTGATAGATGGTGGTGAGTCATGGACAGTGCTAGATGTAATCTCATGAGAAGGAAACAATGGAGAAGGTGAGTCACATTCAGTAGTGTGGAAATAAGGAGAACTATGGCTATTAACCACCTCATCATCATCAGAGAGAGTCTCAGATATGAGAATGTCACTAAGAATACTATCAATAGGATCGTCAACATAATGTGAAGGAGTATGTAAACTAGTAGTAGATGTATCATGAGAAGAAATGTCAAAAGGGTAGAATCATGAGAAGGAACTATATTAGTAGTTGGAGTAGAAGATGAATAATTATGCACATGTGAGTGATTGTCAATACCAAGTAAGTAATCAATAAGAGAATCATCTAAAGTTTCCTTTGAAAGGTCGAAGGAGGATCACAAGTAGTCATATAGCATGGTGTACAATGAGTAAAGGCTATTGGATCCTCAACAATGCTAATGCCTATAGGATAATCTTCAAAATGAGTAGGCACATGTTGTTGGCCATCTAAAAGTTGTTGTTTGATATGATTAGGTGTAGTAACATGAGTACTATATAGAGCTTTGAGCTCAGTATATGACAACCTCATCATAGATAGGGTTAATGCTAAAATGAGACATGATGGTGAAGAAGATGAGCTATCTTTAGCCATTAGGGTTTGATTGGATCCTAGGGAAATCTATTCAAAAGATGGGTTCACCAAAATGATTAACTAAAATATGGAAATTAATGGTTATATTCTAAGTTAATCTAAATAGGTACAAAAATGTAATAAATGGTATAAACTGAAATATTGATTCTAAATATTTTATTTTGATATTTAAATGAAATGAAATAATGTAAATAGGAGTGATAGGATACTAACCTAAAATTGACTTACCTCGTTGTATGTTGGACTTGGGTAGGTTGATGTGTGTACAGGGAAAAATATGAAGGTGCTACCCAGGAAGTCAGAATAATCGAAGATTTGACTGGGTGGGGCACACCGGGAGAGGATTGGGGCGCTTTGGGTACCCTGGTCTATAGTCTGGGCACTCTAGTGTGCAGAAAATATTAGGATCTGAAATTGATAGTATCACTAGATCTTTGTAATATCTTAGTTTTTGTCATGTAGTTGTCACAGTGTCTTCGCTTATGTCGTTGTAGGCTAGTGATGAATATCTACCTGTAAAACCCCATATAAAGCATCAAATCCCTAAAAATAAAGGTGCATATGGAGGTGTCAAACTAACCTTAGCTTCCACAATGGTGGAATTACAACTAAGTGATGCATTACATTCCAGACCCAATGTAGTTCTATGTTTTTGTGTGTGCAATTGTGTTCCTAGGGTGCCCTAGCGTCAATGACGCAAAAGTAGGGGGCAATAACTAGATGTAAAATGAAAATAGTGGATGGAATAGAATGAATACAACCCTTTCCCCTATGCTTGTGTGATGCAGATGTAAATGATGCCCAAATGCAATCCTTTGCCTTAGTAGATAGCTAGTTCTTGATAGTAGATAGTCCACCCTTAGAATAGTGAGTATGTTATGTTTATATAGGGATATATTGTTCAAATTTCAACACTAATGAGCTAACATGATGACTAGTACCTAGGAGAATGAGAGGGAAAATGAAAAGACCGACCTCGAATAAATAAATTAGATCTAAGTTTATTAGGACCAGGGTGCCTAAAAATAGGACCGGGGGTGCCACAGGCGCCCAACCTTTCTAAGCACCCTAGTTAGAGACTAGAGATGACAAATGACTAAATAATGACACATGATATTACCTTAGAGATGACCAAAACTATGTAAACAAATGATGACAGAGTGCGAGAAAATGACGATGAAGATCAACTAAGCGCGACATGAATAGGGGATAGGTCATTAGTGAATACTTTTCTTACATGAGATCCATATATAAAATAACATACTTAGTGGTATAAATGTTATACCAAGTGCATGATTTTGTGACTACACCGATTCAAGGTGAAAATAGAAAAAATGGTGTAATACATGCATGTCAAGTGTTGAAGAATTGTGTTTCTGTAAAAAACATTGTGTAAGCTACTATAAACACTACCAAACTGATAAAAAAATTCTAACTTCCCCCGATCAAGGAACCCATGAAGGGTTAGAGGAACCTAGGTGCTACTATCTATGTCCTGGGAACTACAGTCTATGTTGTGTTGAGGACCCAATTCATTTTTTCATCCATTGTTGAGATTGAATACTATGTTGTATCAATCTTGAAGTGTGTTGAACTATGCTGTAAATCTGTTGTATGAGGTGACCGATTCACCCGGTGATGCCCCCTCATTTGGGGTGCATGAGACGTCGTAAGGAATATGTGACCCAAAGGAGGACTAGAATTTGTGTTGAATCTAAATCCCTAGGGGGATGGAGTTTACTTAGTATAAACTAAGGCACATGCAAAAAAGTGACCTGAAAATAAGTGTTAGTGCAAACAAGATAAACATGCATGTAGAAGACAAATATGTGAGATAGCAGAGAAAGAAGACAATGTAGGCTATGAAAAGTGAGTTATAAACATGATACATCACTCACGATGTCACAATAAAATCAAGGCAAAAGTGGCCAAAAACATATAGTGTGATTAGAGAACAAGAAATACATAGGAAAAGCCCCAAAAATGGCAAGCAATGACAACCAATAGTAAGAAAAGTAATAGAAAACCATGGTTTCAAATATTTTTGTAAGACAAATGTTGCACATGAAGCACATGTTAGCATGTTAGAAAGATAAAAATTATCAAAGTCAAAGTGTAAGAGTGTGTGTGTGTGTGTGTGTGTGTGTGTGTGTGTGTGTGTGTGTGTGTGTGTGTGTGTGTGTGCGCGTGCGTGCATGTGCGTGCATGCTAAACTAATTAAGCTAATATAAATGAAACTAACACCAAGTAGTTTCAAAGAAAAATTAATCTACCATTAACAACATGATAAGAGCTTAAGGAAAACAACTTCTACAATGCATAAACATGATAAATCCATTAAATGCCAAGCCATTCCTACTCTTTGAGATTGTTACCTAATGAATGAACCTAATTAGATCACCTAGCAATCAAATTGGTGTTGTTTCCTCAAGAATTGAAGATGAGATCTCACCAAGAAATGGCTACAAGGCCATTTTTGGATCTTCCCATGCTCTTCAATTTGAGAGAATGGATGCAAGATGGAGAAGCTATTTCCAACAATGGATAATGACTCATTTTAAAATGCCTTTAATTTTCACTAATGCAAATGAGGCGTGTAAGAAGAAAGGGAAGAAGAAGGGTTCCTTATATAGCTTTCTTGTTTGGGAAAGGCTTGCAATTTGGTGGATGTGGGACAAATCCCAAAGAAGAAAATCAAAGGATATGCATGTTTAGAAGATTTAATAAAGTATGTGTACTTTATGGGAATTGAGAGGGCTCTAATTAATCAAATGTGATTACTTAATAGGTAGGGATAATCTTGTAGAAGCTATTAGAGGGGGTTTATAGGGAAATTAGTATTATTTGGAGGATTTAATAGGGAATTTAACCAATAAAATGGTTTATTGATTAAACAAAAGGATTAATTAATTAATAAGGGTTAATTAATCAATTAAAAGAGGATCATAACTAACGAAAGGTTGTTAATTGGCATCCGGAGTGATGTGTGAGCTAATTAATTAACATAATGTCATTAATTAATCGAAATGAAGGGGAATGTTAGCTAATTAGCGGGAAAGTGCTAATTATTACGAAATGATGGGAAAGAGGATAATTAGTGCAATTTTAGTACTAAATTTATGTAGGTGGATTTTAGGTGTCTACATTTGCCCCTCTTTGGGGTGGGCATGTTTGACACCACTTCAAAGATAGCAGAGATAATTACGAGATAAGAAAATTTTGAAGGAGTGGAAGAAAATTTAGTAGAATGAAGGATGCCCCTTGAGTTTTGATGGGGTGATGGAAGAAGTCAATTGAAAATCGAAAAAGATGAAGGAAATGGATAGAAGAAACAAGTATGGGGAGGGGGATAAATATAATACCTATGTGATATTGAAGAAAATTTTGGGAGAGAAGAAAATGAAATGAAGAAGAATGGAGATGAAAAGAATGGAAATAGATTTCCTCCATCTTAGCTTAAGAACAACTTTGTTTCATCATTTTTCTTTATGGTATATGTTACTTTTTGCCCCTTTATTATAATATATGCATACAACAAAAGTGTATAATAACATGAAAAGTTGTAATATGAACATTTTCCCTTGCTAAAACACTAACTCAATGCAACATACATAACGTAATGCAATACAAGAAAGTACAGAATCTAACCTAACATGGAAACAAGTACAAACAAACATACTCAAACAAACAATGTTTAAGGTGGCTGCACAAATGTTGTGTTATCAAACTTAAATTTTGACCTATGTGAATTAACGACAAGGGTTAAGAATGGCACCCCAAGCAAGGAAAATGTGAGGTGAATATACGAGAGGACACATGAGTCCTATGAAAAAGTAATCGTGCACTATGAAACGGTACCAAACAACTCATTGTGCAAGGGAGTACAAACATAGTAAGCAAACCAGCTTTATTAATGGTGGTAGATCTAGATGATCTACAAGTCATGTGTAAGAACAATTAAGGACCAAAGAAAGATGTTTTGTAGGAAAAATTACTATGTTTGAGGATGATGCGTCTAATAAATGCTTGATTGCGTGTATTCTTCTTACCAATTTTTAAATGAAATTTTTACCCATTTTTTTGGATTTTGTGATGATTTTACAATTTTTATATTTTTAAATGATTTTACGAGTTTTTGGATTTTTGATGGATTTTTGAAATTTTAGGGTTTTGTGAAATTTTTCCAAAGCTATGTATAGGAACACAAAGATGGAAAGGTTCCCCAAAGTGAGAGGTGAGAATGCATAAGGGAAACTCTTGAATGTATATACTAGAATAAGATAATTCGATCAAGGCCAAGATGGATATGTTCAACATGATGATGAACTCAAACCAATAAAGTGCTAGGAAGGAACAATCATATCCCTAATGTAATCGCCAAGAAAAAGATCATAGATAGAAGTGGAAGACTTTTATTGAAACAAGGGACAATTTCTCTCAAACATGGTAAAAGTCAATCTTATACACATGGATGTTCCGAACAAAGAAGAAGAATAGAAAATGTTATGAAAGGATATAGAAAATGTAGCTACAAGATTGACGATGAAAAGGTGATTAGCCCAAGGAAAAAATCATGAGACAAAATATAGACTATAGAAAGATTGAACAAGGTCCAAACAAAACATGGTAACATACTAGTCATTTTTTCTCATTGAGATCTAGTGTGTGCACATGGAAATTAATTACCTCTCAAAGTGAATATTTTATAGGCAGCAAGTGAAGAAAAACTAGTCAATGTGTAGGAATGATTTATTTTGATAGGTGTTTTGCAAATGGAGGGTGGAAGGAGAGTCATACATTGCTTCATTTGCATGCCAAGGCATCTATAACCCCGATGGATATGTATTTAATTCTAATCAAAACACTTGCTCTACTATCAGTCAAGCGTCCATAGCCCAGTAGAGATATTGGAAATACCCCAAAGAGAGTTATATCTTGATTTTCTTTTAATTTTTGATGTTTTGGTTTATTTTTTTCTTTTTGAAAATTATTTCAGCTCTCTCTATTTTTTTATGAAGGGTTAGGAACCATAAATGGCTTAACGTAAGGATGTGGAAGTGATTGTAATTATGGCATTGGCTAGTGTCAAAAAATACGTCCAAAAGGTCTTCGCAACAAGTTTTTTAAATGTATGATAGTGATAGGATCTCTAAGAGGCCATTCGTTCTTTAATTTACTAAAGGTGATGAAAGACCAAGATCAAACATATACCATAGAGATAAATGTTGCAATGAGCACAAATATACCAACCAAAAGATCACCAAAGGGATGAAAATGGTGGGTGACTAGCAGAGGAATGGAAAGAAAGGGAAGAAAGAACATCCATGTGTATGCAATACCTGATTACAATGTTTTATCCTTGTCCCTTTTTTTGGTAATGTTTTAATGTTTTCTCATTTTATTTATATTTTTGAATTTTTTTATTTTTAATATTTTAACAGATTTGTGAAGGCAAAACTATAAAGGGAAAATGATGAAGATGAATGATTGGGAAGTTGGGACCAACAATTTCACTCCATGTGATAGGATCCAACAACAATGTTTGTAATTTCTTTGATGAGGGAGACTAGGAGTTGTTGCTTATCAAGAGTGATATTATCTCCAATCTCAATGATCATTGTGAGCTCATACTCGATAAGTGATTGTGACTTATCTTGAAACATATATTTTGTATGCAAGATCTTGAGTTACCTATCCAAAGGTTTATACACTTTACGTCATACTTGATTAGTACGTTGTGGCGCATTCTTGAATCACGTTTGATTTTTAGATTTGTGGGTGTTGGATTTAGTGGGAGCTTTATAGATCTTCAGTCTTTTGATCTTAGCTTGATGAAGAAACTATTGGTGTTTCCTACAAGATAATGTGTGATTTTGTTGATCTGAGAAGTGGGAGAAGAAAGTGAATGTTTAGGATTGATGATAGGAACGTTAGGGATGATGGTGGGATTTCCAAAATTGTTGATAGAAGGATGATATGATGGAAAAAGAGGATATGGTCCAAGGATTGAATAATATGTGTACTCTTGGCGGGAGAGCCATAAACAAAAGATGAAGGTCTACTAGGATGTGGCCCAAGGATAGAGAATGGGATACCAGGAGGTGAGCCATAGATAGAAGATGAAGGGATACTAGGATGTGGCCCAAGTATAGAAGATAATGGGCTACCAAGAGGTGTCCCATAGATGGAAGACAAAGGACTAATAGGGCGTGGCCCAAGTATAAAAGATGATGGGATACCAGGAGGTGTACCATAGATAGAAGATGAAGGGATACTAGAATGTGGCCAAAGTATAGAAGATAATGGGATACCCAAAGGTGACCCAAAAATAGAAGATGGCAGGATTCTAGGTGGTGGCCCACATATAGAAGAAGATGATGGGTTCTTTAGGAGGTGAATTAAGTTAAAATTGTGATTCATTAAATGCGATATGTAAAGAATGATGGGGTGATGAGAAGATAGGCCAAGGATCAATGATAGACCCAAGTGTTTCTCCATGTAATGGGAATGTGAAAATGGAAGAACAAGAAGAGGATCAAGTTTGATGATCTTAGGATCTTCCTCTATTTTATGAAAAAAGGAATCAACTTCTTCCCACAATACGTGAACACATTGAGGTCAAAAGAGAATAATTTCTCATGATCCTCTAGAGGAATGTCATTGTGTAGCCCCATAAATTCTTTGATTTCTTCTTCATTATGAAATAAATTGATTGGTATGGGTCGTTGTTGGTCGATGATAGTAGGTTTTGTTATCGCCAAATCACTACACCATCCAAATGGCCAAGTGATGGATAGGGCATTCGATGTGATTGGGTAACATGGGATCACCTCTCAAGCTTTGGGACTTGGGATTGAGGTGAACCTCCAAAGAAGGTCGATTTCCTCTTCATAAACTAAAGACAACACTACCTCTAAAGTAATAAAATAGATAACTAGACCTATACTAACATTTTCATGGGATTTAGGGAGAGATATTTGCAAGAAGTAAACATATACTAGAAGTGGTGATGCACCAAGAAAAGGTTGTTGCTAGACAAGTTTTTGGTTTTCCAATGAAGGAAGATGAAAATGAGAAGGATGAACAAGCACCACAACTCAACCACATATAAAGATTCACTCTCAGATAAGCACAAAACTCCCAAAACTTGCAATGGAAACTTGAAGTTGCACAATATACCTACATACACGAGAAAGGCACAAAGAAGTAGATAGAATGATGAAAGGACCAATAATTAGTCACATAACACAATTTTATTACTTCAATCACATGCACAATGCATCATTACATGAGGAAGAGGAAAAAATTTCCATTACAATATTGAAGAGAGGCTTGAAAGTCCCCACAATCCACAATATCCTAGTTTGCGAAGAGAGAGAGGAATACTGAAAAATGTCCAACCCTTTGGAATGAGTTCCTCCTTTACATTTATAGAAAATCCATCTGTGAGAGAAGAGAGGAAGAAAGCCTAAATTCTTGGGTAGATGGTCTCCATAATCTTGGATTATGCCATTAAATTACACATTGAATACATCCATCCATTATGCCCTCATTGATTTCAAAGATTGAATTTATCCTTATTTAATTAAAAATAATATTTTAATAAAAATAATGTTATATTAAAATATTTAAATAAAAAATTTTATGTCTTTGGAGAAGTCAATGGTGGGACCATGATTAAATAATTTCATGTGGAAGAGCCCACATGGCTCACTTGGTGAGCCACACATCCCCACCGCCAATGCACTAGACGTCGCCATGATTTGCATCCAACTCGGCCTACAGAGTCCCAACATATACATGGCGAGTTCTTACTTTCTTCACACTTCAATGATCTCGAATTTATCATTGGATTGTTTATCGATAACATCAGCATGGCCTTACGTGCTAGGACAAATCATGTTGAGCTATGAACTCACTTACCATTGAACCATTGACCGAGTCCCTCGTGACATAACCTTGAGTTTCACATTTTCCTTTTGTGTTTCCCATGGCGATTCGTTAGTTCTTTGACACATTTGTTTTTACTCTTGGTCCATGTGCTCCCTATGACTCGAGTCTTACCTTTATAGGTGGAAAATCATTTGACTTCAATCTTGGCTTACCTTTATCACTACATGTTCCACCACGTCTCACCAAGCTCCATGAACATCGTTCCATCTTCATGCACTAGCCAAACGCCTCGACATCCAACTCGATCCCTTCTCGTGGTAGGTATGCCCACCTTGCTTCAGTCATGGAGCTTGTTGGTAGAGTCCCCTTGGGTACTAGGGCATAAATTACCTAGCCTAGATGTTTTAACTCCCCACTTTTTCATACTCTTATGAATTTCCCATGGCGATAACCAAAGTGTAGAATTTCGGCGCTATTTTTCCAACTTGGCCAACACTAGATCAAAAATTTTCCAACTCAGATTTTTCCTTAGCTCATCCCCATGACATGGCTCATCATCCACATGATCCCCATGTAATGGCTTGGCTTATTTTCCCATGGGTTCTAGAAAATTGGCTCTCTATCTCCACTCTTCCACCATCATGCGGGATTACGTGAGCCTTTTCCTTGGCTTGGCATATGCCTCCTTGAGTCCGGCCATGCGAGCTACTGAACTTGGATCAACATTGACTCAATCCTCGTGAAGTGGTAATTTGGATCTTGAGACTCGAAGGCTCCCTTGATCCCACATTATACTACTTTCTCTTAATGGCCTCGACTCCTCCATTGGCCATAAGTCTTCACAACTCCTCAACTCGGGTTTCCTCGTAGAATTTTCCCACCAAGCCCACTTCATATCGACTTGATTCTAACTCAGCCTAGCTGTTCCTCTATGAAATCCTTGAATTTTCCATGTTAAGCCCAATTCTTCAGCTTGGTCCACCTATGCACGAGCCCGTTGTTTGAACAGGACTATTTTCACCATCCATCTCGTGCCACTGCGTGACTTGGTTTCCCACTGTCATGGATCTATAATGATCTCATCTTCAACGAATTCTCACTCCCACCCATCGATGCTTAAACCCATGTTTGTGTTTCAAAGCCCATTTCTCAGGCTATGTCCGGTCCATTGGTTTTGCTACCATATCTCATTTAGCTTGCACTCATTCACAATGAGCTCCTCCCCATTTATTTCAAATTTTGTTGAGCATTCTACCTGTGAGCTCTACATTTTCCCTGGTTTCCTAAGCTTGTTCATGTTATATCCCATCTAGGCCATTTCCTTGACATTGGACACCAAGCACCCCGAAATGACTCACAATGAGCCCACAGAACTCTATCCCGACTCCTTGATGCTTTAAATTCGATCTCTCACCACATCGACTAGTCCTTCACACTCAGATTGATGAATGCTCTACCTCCACGTCTTGCTACGTCATGAGGTTACATGCTTCACTAAGCCCTTAGGCTCATTATGTCATCCTTAGCATGCCTCACCATGGATCGAGCTCATCCATGATTGAAAATAACCTTACTCATTAATCCATTGGTGATCTGAGCTCATACCTCTACTAAAACTATCGAGTCCACACTACTTGAGCTCGATGTAAAATACCTTAAACACCTCCCATTTTATAATGCATGCAAAAAAGTTACTCACCATGCATGTTTATGAATCTACAACACTGATTCAAGCCAGTCCTATGATCATCCAAACTACCATCATGTAGCAAATCGATGTCACCATTTTGGCCAGTAGTTTTCCCTCAACATCACTTGATTTCTTTCCACCTCTTCGCGTACTTCATCGACTCAACCTAAACCATTTACATGATTAGCTTCAATACTTACCCCTTTCATTATGTCGAGTTACGAGGATGTCGAGCTTAGACCTCCGTGACATCCACATGAACCATTTAGCTTGTCATTGAACTTGAACCACATTGCTCCGGCTTGATACAAAGAAACATTCAACCACCCAATGCCTCAAGTACACGTGACGACCTAAAATTCCCTCCATTTTAATATGATAAGCTCGTGCATCGAGCCATCTCTCGAACTCAAGTCTTCCTATAATGTCAAATCACACAACCACATGATTTAAAAATCAAACTTCATGTCTCCTATTCTTGGTTGAGCTTTTCTCTGTAACTTGATGGGGCGACTTAAATCTTGCACTTGGTTGTGTTTATGTCTCCACAACTCTTAATATGAGCTTTGCACTCTTGAGTGGCTCACCACGAAGAACTCAATCAAAATTTCCTTTATGGATTCGACAAGTTATGAATTTGAAATCTCATATCTCGACTTGATATTATCACAAAGCCAAATGTCCCTTCAGAACAACTCAGCCATCTTTACTCCTAACATGTGTTGAGTTCCATCTTCTACATTCAAACTGAGTCTCCAACCTTTTTGCACTCAAAATGTGCACAACTCACCAAGTTATGACAGAAATCGGTGACATGTATAAGTGTTGAGCTCAAATCAAGCTCCAATAATTTATCCTTTAGCTCTTCAAGCTTACTTCGATGAGCTAGTTGAGCTCAAAACTCCCATCCTGGGCATTTCCACACTTAGCCTTGAAATCTCTGAATTTCCACTATTCTCTTGAACCATGAGGGTCATTAAATGTCACTAAGGCCCCTTAGGATCAATTTATTCATTTTTGATCATTTATTTCCCATGTTGACCAGAGTGGGCCCGTTAGGGTCATTTTCGCCTTACGAGAAAACCTTGAACCTTAAGGGCCTGCAATCAGTCCTAGAGCATAAGGGCTCGTTGTCCAATTTTTCAGTGTAAAAAAATGGATAACATTTTTGGTTAACTCTCGGGATGATTTCATGTTAAGCATGGTTCTAGTAGCCTTAAGAAATTCATTCGGCATGGAGTCAAGGTTGACATCTCAAAACCGCTCTGATCCTTTATTATGGATCCTAAATTCTTCTTAGGCATTGTTAATCCTGAACCTTCCGATAATGCTAAGAATGAGGTATACTGAATATGTCCTTTTCTTAGCATGCATAGCATACTATAGAATTTTGACTAAAAAACTTGTTAGACTTGAACATCATGGAACACTATTAAAATTTGTACTTTTTCTTCGAGAACTTTCACTTTCGATACAATGTGCAATAGCAACGACAACACACAACACACACTAAAATAATGAACACCATACATGCCCCAATTGAAACACGTAAGGTGTATAATGCACTTATTCTATTGAAGGTAAACATATTCCTACCCTATGCTAACTAGAGGCACAAGTGAGTTAAATTAACCCTACAACTAGTTGTGAAAAATAACTCCCCTCCTCACAATGGGCAGCCATGCAAGATGATTTGATGATAGACATGGCTGTGATCAAGAGTGAAAATCCTTTGAAACAAGCCCAATTGGTTGGGCTTCTCGTGATTCACCAAAGCATTAACTAGAAAGGAAATAATGCCTCTTTTACTTGCTCTGCATTTATCTTGTAGAGGCATAAAATTACAATCAATCCTTTGGGCTTTATTAAAATCATCCTCACCTTAGGTTTAGAAGTGAATTTGATTGGTTGTGGCTTCTCCTCTTAAAATTGATTTAATAAATCTCTTTTTAATAAATAAATCTAGATTCTAATTAATGGTACATGGTCTCATCCTTTAAATTTTCATCCGAACTATTCTAAGATTCAACTTTGATAATGAAGTTTTGTAAAGACATTGAGTGGATAAATTGTGTTGAAGTGATGTCCTCTTCAGAGGGGGACCCTTTTGAATACCTTGTCAACGAAGAAATTCATCCACAACATGTAGCTCCTTTGGATTGTTTACTTTTTGGTTTCCAATGTTGAACCATTTCCAATGTTGAACCACTACAAATTTTTAAAATGTGTTGCTCATCTAAGAATTTCTCCTCCTTTGATTGACATGCACTATCAATCTCCTCATTCAACATAAAACCTTCATTCTTGGTTCATCAACTAAGTTAGATTCCCCAATTGAGAGAAAGAAATTCTCAATGACATCATCTCCGTCAAATTCTGAATTTGACTTAGTCTTTTCCCATGTGTTCCTCTTTTCCTTCATTCATCGATCTATATGGAAGATTAATTCCTCCACATCCGAAAAATATCTTGTTTCTTCATTCTCCGGATGTGGAAAATATTTAACTTCTTCCACCATGGTATTCTTGATTGGAATTTTGTTCACCCTGATTGTCCTCATCCTCAAACATGAAATTAGAAAGATCAAATTCATCTAGGAGATCAGAGTTTTGTAAGAATGAAGAAAGGGAAGGATTTGAAAACGTCTCTGCATGGCCTCATCTATATTAATGATTGTTGAATTTTCCTTAGTCTCATGAAACTCCTAATGATGACCTTGGAAATTTGTTACAACCCTCCAGAAGCGATGCAAGTTCTTGACATGCATGGCAATTAGGATCATTGCACTCACTAGAACTACCTTGTACACTTGAGAGTTTTTCTTCTTTGACTTGCACATGCTCTTCTCCTGGAAGATTTGGAGTTGGCTCTTGCTCTTCTACAACTATTTTTTCCACTTGCGGTGATTCAACCTCCTCTGAAGATATGGAACCAATATGGATACTGCATTCCTGGATAGGTAGACTACTGGTCTTCATCCTTCATCTCTAGATTTTTTTGGTACAAAATTCATTTGTTATATCTATTTCTAAAATTTCACCTCTCTAAGGTAAGGTTTAGTCAGGAATGAAGTTTGTTTGATGTTAAGTTTTACATCCCATTTCTTCATATTATTTGCATACTCTCCTTTGCTAGTCTTCACAAACATATTTTCCTCTGCTTTACTACTATCATTTGTTTTGTCCTTTCAAAATGGGTTTGGAATGCAAGAGGAGGGGTGGGTTGGGATTCAATAGTTTCATTCACCATGTGAGATAGTGAAAAAATTTCATCTTCTTGTCTTGATGGCCTTTGTAGAAAAGAAGGAATTTTAGAATAACAAGGCATAGAAGATTCATGATGGGATGGAGGAATAGGATATGAAGTAGTGAATTCCATCGCATGGGTAGCAGTTAGAAGGTTAGGATTATGAGGCTCAAGTTGAAACTACATGGATGGAAACATGGGAAGAGGGTTGATAGGTAGTAATGCAAGGACCTCCCATTGACAAGATTGACTAACATTACATTCATAAGCTTATCTCTTCTTGATCCATTCTCCAACTTGAGTCATCATTTTTATTATGAATCGAAGATTTTGCTAAGTATTAAAATCATCTGGTATAGGGCCAGTCTAGGGGTATGGAATGTTGAAGCTAATATGAGCTTCCTTTTTCATTTCATTGATCCTTATTTACACCATGTTATATTCCAACTCTCAAACCTTCTTCTGCAAGTGGTATTCTTCAAGTGTAGGATAGATTCCAGAATCTACATGCCATTGTTCTTCAACAACCTCAAATTTTGGTGGGTAACCAAATTGATTTGCATCTTTCTCATGTAGACATGCATGCTCAAACTGATATTCATCATGAAACTAGTCTGGAGGTGGATTATAATATCCTGAAGATGGAAAGAGTTGTCGTTGTTGCAAGTGGGAATTCCATTGTAGGAATGAAGCCATGATTGCACAACTTCATGAATGGGAGAAAAATGGAAATATGTGGAAGAAAACTAGATGGAAATGGGTAAAATTGAAAGTCTACAACACAAAGAGTGGGTTACTTTGACCAATGGAGTCACCGTTGTGCTTGGGTATACCTCCTAAGGCTGAAATTTCACTAAGAGCACAACAACTTAATGAAATGAAGTGAACACAATACACACACCTATGAAAGATATGACTCTTGTGGTCCCACGGCATGCCAAAAATTGTTAGTGTTGGTAGCACGGTGGCTAAGATATTACAATGGGATACCTGTGAAATGTAGAGCTTTCACCTACTATCCCATCGGGTGTGCCAAAAATTGTTATCACCAAATCACTACACCCTCCGAATGGCCAAGTGATGGATAGGGCATTTGGTGTGATTGGGTAACATGGGATCACCTCTCAAGTTGTGGGACTTGGGCTCAAGGTGAACCTCTAGAGAAGGTCGGATTCCTCTTCCTAAACTAAACACAACACTACTTATAATGCAATAAAATCACTAACTAGACCTATTTTCGCCAAATCAATGCAAACCCCGAATGGCTTGGGAATTAATCACAAAATTCGGTGTGATTGGGACACATGGGATCACCTCTCAAGCTATGGGACTTGCGCTTGAGGTGAACCTCCGGAGAAGGCTTCCTCTTCCTAAACTAAACACAACACTACTTCTAATGTAAGAAAGATGGCTAACTAGACCTATACTAACATTTCATGGGATTAGGGAAAGAGAATGCAAGGAAATAAAATCTATGCTAGAAGTGGTGATGCACCAAGAAAAGGGATGTTCAACTTCCGGAAGGGTTAATGTGGGTAGGATGCTCGCATCATTGGCCACCTTCACCTATTGCAACTTGGAAAGGGTACAAAATACCACAGACTGGAAGCACACATTCCTTTGCTAAAATTTAAACATACACAATAGAAAGATCAGCTTTGATTTGATACAGATAATTTATCAAGAGGATAATCATAAGCACATGTCAAGCATCCACTTAAGTGATAATAATAATGCAACTCTTAATCAATGAAGGAAAATAGTTTCTCACAATTGACAAAAGGTAATCACACTATTCTTTTCACAATATGAAACAGATAATCTGAAATAAAGGTAAATTAATCAATAATGCTAAGGAATCACATTCACAAAGCATGCAATGACTAATCATTCAACACAATAAAACAGATCTTCAAGTGCAAGGAATAACTCTAAATATAATTAAAAGGTTTCAACAAATCTCTGAAAGCACTCTTCCAAGCTTGAAGAGAAACTTCACCAAAAATCTCTAAAAATATGTATCTCAAATAATGGAAGCATTCCACTATTTATAAGTTCCTAGGCTGAGCCATTACAAGTTGGGCCTTTAACTAACATTTAACTAAAAATAGTAATGTCATTAATATAAGGGAACATGATCCCATGAAAATAGCAAATTTGTTGTAAAAGGTTGACCAAGTCAACCCTGCAACTTTGACTGATTCCAGAGCTTGAACCTATCCTTTCATGGCCGCTCAGCTTTGGCCTGATTCATCTGCATCTCCCTTCTCTACAAGTTTTTGTTTTCCTTCCTCCCATACATCCATTCGGTGTCTGTACTCAAAGAAGCACTTGATAACACCCTAAGTTTCTTCATCTCTAGGTCCACATGCATAGTGATTCACTACGTCTGCTATCTCGATCTCTTTGTGATCCCACTGGAAACCTTCAAAGTTTATTTGTGAATTTCTTGAGTCTCCCTATGAAATTTTGACATAAGACCAGTCATTCAATGGAGTCACTATTGAAAGTCTTCATGATGTCATCATCTCGCTTCACCAAATATTTGAAATCTTCCTTAATTTGGTCCTCAGGAAGAGCATCGATATTTTCATTGAAGAACTTACAGTTGAATTGCGAGAATAATCGAGATGTCATTCAGGGAATCTGTAATCTCCACTCGTTTCTCCTCCAATTTCTTAATCAAATCTTGTAATACTTGACACTGGAATTCCATGGCCTTTTGATATTCAAACAATTTAGAGGCATCATCAATCACCTCTTCCTGAAGAAGAAAGTCAGAATCCTCTTCTCTAATGTCACTCCATGTTGCCAAAGTTAAATTTAAATTATTATTATCCTCAGAGAAGGATTCGTCCATCTTAGAAATGGTGATTTTTACAACCTACAAATCATTATATATCTCAATGGCTTCCTTGATCAAAGGATTAGCTTCTTGCAGAATTCTTTCCATCCATCCACTCACTGATCTCCCTTTCTGGCCTAGCTTCTCGAGCTCATGATAAGAAATATCATCGATTGTAGATGAAATTTTCATAGCCATAGTAGTTGAGATGTCAGTGGATGGAGTGGGTTGGGTTACTTTACGTAGTAGTGTAGTGAGCTGCTCGACCTTGGCCTTGAGCTCATCCTTGGTGGCCTTGTCTTTGTCATATTTCTCCAAAAGGGCCCCAAGAGCAGTGTGTACATCTTGCTTGGCTCCTTCATGAGTAGCCTTCCCCAATGAGAACTTTGATATCCGGTAATCTACTACTGTGATTGTTTCTTTAGTTTTCCCCTCAATGGGGGTAGCCACCTCTATCACACACTCTCCAGATGAATTAACCATCAGACTTGATACGGTTCTTAGTCTCTTGGCCTGTCTTTTGGGCATAGAATCCAATATGCTAAGATCTATAACATCTCCCCAGAGGAACCTTTTTCTTTTGCTTGGGAGTTTGTCTAAACAGCCATTTTGGTATGGCTAGAGCTGATGAAGATGGAGTGGCAGATCCAATACCTGAAGCATCGGTTAGAGAAAGATCACTAGAAATACCAGCTGGTATTTGAGCAGAGGTAGAAATGATGGAAGGTGTGGAAGTAAGGACAGCCATAGGAATTGACAAAGCAATGCTGGGGGTTGTAATTGAAGAAAATGGAAGTGTCAAAGGAAGTGAAGAGGAAATGGGTGACCCAATATTTTCCCCAGCTGATAGAACTGGAAGTGATGAGAATACCTGGGCCATAGAAGGGGATGGGAAAGAAGAAATGATGGTGGAAGTGGAAAGAACTAATATTGGAAGTGATAATGGAGGAAGGAGAAGATGTGATGGATCCTGGATGACACTAGGAGAGTCACTGACTTCAACTACTTTTGTCACAGCACTACAGGTGATGTAATCTTGGGAGCAACAGACTTAGAGAGAGATGAGCCACCAACAACAAAGGAAATCTTCTTTGGAATTGTAGGAACCCTTTGAGTCAACCTCTTGCCTTTTGTGGGTGTTGGTTGGTTTATTGCTAGTGTAGCCCCTGTATTTGTAGGTTGATTTTCCCCTTTGGGTGAGATTCCCAAGGTGGTCAACCAACTGAAAGTCCTCTTTAGAATGGGTCCTACCCTTTCCTTAGTATTGCTACATTCTTCCACATACCAATCAACCCATGGCAGTGGTTGATTGGCAATATTATCACTCTTGTATGATGAATCTAGGACTCATCATCCTGCATGTCCTTTGGCACATCAGCCAAACCAAATTGTTGAACTTCATCAAGGGTTAACCTTTCATAATCCCTTTGCCGCACGATGTATTTATCCCGAAAATGAATCCATATATCTTCTAATTGGGGTATGTGAGCACTGGACCAACCTATCTCCCCAAACTTACCCCAATAGTCAAAATTAGTTCACGGATGAAAGGTCACAGGTTACCTCAGCCATTTTGCATCCACATTTTTTACCTTGTGAATATTTGGGCAAGAATACCTGCCAATCGAAACAGGGAAATGCATTCCCGCCTTGTGATGCTTATTTTGGATTCGATGATAATCCAACAACTACCGAACTAATTCCAAAAGAATCCATTTATCAGTGGGGCACCTCGGCAAACTTGCTTGGGGCACCTATGAAACTGGAATCCGAATGTAGGTGAATGTAGGAAACTGAAAGTAGATTGCTCCCCATTCTCGCACCTCTTGGAAAGCCTCATCGGAAACCCTCCAATTATATAGTTCTTTATCAAACGATAGAGGATGACGATTAAAAGAAAGTGTTTTTGACTCTTGAAAATTCTTTCTCCCCTCGTCCAGGGTGAGTTGGGGATAAAACTCATATATTTGGGAGGTGTTGCAAACACCCCTAGTATTCAAACCCGTAAAATCTCCCATAGCAGCAGCCACATATACCAAGAAAGATGTCATGTAGAAGGTATTTGTTTTTTGACACTTTTCCCAACTGATAGCAAATGTTGCTACTAATATGCTCCCCCATCGGATAAACTCATCATTCTTCTTGATAGTTGTTATGTACAAAAACATCCATTCCTAGAATTCCTTTGCAGAAGGAAGACCTGAGACTCTACTTAATAGCACAATAAGATCATTGACTTCCTAAATAAAATCTAATTGATGTATAGTTTTGGGTAATTTGGTGAAATTCTTGATAAATAGGATTTCATCATAACCTTTGAGCATACTTCTTCTTTTTTATCCTAGTGTTCCACGATTATTTCCAATGAAATTGTGGCGTAATCTTGAACGTCTGAAATTTAAACAAATCCTCGATCAAGCAGTTGGAGGTCCAAGCGAATTACCACCTTACTATCCCTAACTGAGGAAGACATAAATTCATTGTTAAAGTGGGCTATTATAGCTAAGATAAACTCTGGGCAATACACGGATGCGGGAAAGCGGAAGTAAGGGAAAGACCACTATCGTAGATGGCCTGCATCTATGGCTTCTTGTTTGGGGCCTCTAATCTCAAAACTTGGGAAGATCAATTTGTCCTAGATCTCAAAATCTACCCAAATGAATGTCCCCAATATTTCCTAAGTTGGAGGATAGGAAAGATTGGGGAGTAACCCCAAGAAATGTGTACTTCATCTTCTCTTTTCCCTTTGAAGTGGAGGAAGACATCAAAACTTGTGTTTTAGGAGCTGAATGTCAAAGAAATGAAAAAAAGAAATTCTAAAAAAACCTGAACCAAAAAACAAGAAATATCTATAAATTTCAAACCAAAAAATCTCCTAAATGAAAGGAATCGAGAAGATTTTCCCAAATCGCAACAAATCTACGAAATTTCTGAAAATTTTCCCCCAATTCTAAAATTTTGAAGAGAGAAATTTCCAAAATCTAAAAGCAAAACTAAAGCGGTGACAAAGTTAAAAATGTGGGAAATTTGAAATCCAGAAAAAACAATTTTTCCGAAAGATTTTCCCAAAGCAAAGGAGGTTCCTGGAAGAACATAAAAATAGAAAAAAACCCGAAAGCAAGAAGAAACAAATCACAAACCGAATTTCAAACTGGAAAATTTCTAGTTTGAAATCCCAAGAAAGCAACAAAGGAGTTCAGTTGAAATTAGACCTCCAAAAGAAATTTCTCCAAAATCCTACAAAAGCATCAATTTATAGAAAAAATGAGAAGGAGAAGAGAAGAGAAAGTGGGAAATCCTAAAAGCAATATTACATGTAGAAATCTCCAAAATCTGCACAGAAAAGTTCAACCAACCATCTTTGATGTTAATCCAGAACATAAAAATAGACAACAAAGTTTAAGGCATTAAATTGAATGGAATGGGTATACATTACTTGCAAAAGGCTCCCCATATCTGTCCCATGTGCTTTGCGGCCGAGAAGAGAAAGAATGATGATCATGCCTCTTAAATCTACCGAAGATTTTGAACCCGGCCACGTTTTCTTAAAAATCTCAATCAATTTCTGATCAAATCTGGAATTTCTTGATTGTTTTGCATCGGACTCGAAACACGATTCCAACGGTACCAATTTTGTGCGATTTCGTTGAGAAATGCAAAAGTTAGGCCTTCTCTTCGAGTTGAGTATTTTGGGCCTAGCAAGGCGTTTTATCTTCGGAAAGATCCGACTTTTTCTCTGCCCAAATTTCAATTCGGCTCTCGAATGAGTCTTTCCCAAATATTTGCTTTTGGAGTAAAAGACAAATTACCGGTCGCCGGCTGTAAAACTAATGTTAAATCGCAAGTTCGCCTTGCGTCGCAATTTCTTTGAAAATTTTTTGGGCTGCCTTGACTCATTTGAGTTCGCGAAAAGAAGTATCGAGAGGCCCGCCGCGTATTTTTGTCCCAAAAAGATCTGCTTTTGAACAAATTTGCGGAAATTTTCATGACTTTCCTGGATCGAGGAAACTCAGGGGGAGTTAGACAAATATGAGGGGACCTGTAAAACAAATGAATGACTTTTCACCCCGAACATGGTGATGTTATCAAAATAATGACATTACCAAAATACCAAAACGCATAAAGAAACCAAAAAAAACCCAAATGAGGAGGAAACGAAGGAAAATACCTAAAACCAAAAGAAAAATAAACAAAAAAACATACCTTGAAAAAGACATCGCAAAGTACAAGAATGGAATGTCAGAGCGAATGTGTCAGGTAAAAATGACAAGTAAAAATCTGAGTTTAAATAGAAATCCCGATATTAATGGTAAAAATCTGATCCATACGGAGGTAGGTGAAAATTAATTACGCATAGAATCTCTGAAGGTCCGAAACCCGAAAGCACAAATTTCGAAAATTTGAGATTTCAGACTTTGGAAAATGGGAAGCAAAAAGATGAATTGGTGATTGAAAAGTCTAAAACCTAAAAACCGAAAGTTTGAAAATTTAGACTTTTGGAAATTTAGACTTCAGAAAACTTCAAGTGAAAATCCTAAAAATGACTCGGAGAACTCCGAAAACCCAAACCGAAAGTCCAAAAATTCAAACTTTTGGAAATTCAAACTTCGGAAGTCCGAGAGGGATTTAAACAAAATGAGCCAAAAAGTCCCAAAACTTAAAATTTTGAAAATTTAGACTTTCGGAGTTTTGGACTTTGGAAAATTTCAAATGAAATTCTAAAACTGAGCTTAAAAACTCTAAAAGAAAAAAACTCCGAAGTCCGAAAATTGAAAAATTTTGGATTCTCGGCTTTTACCAAAATTCACTGTGCGAGGATTTCTTTAAAAAACATTGGTCTAACATATAGCCTTCTTCTGGGTAGGTTAAATGGTTAACAAGACCTATAATAACATTTTCATGGGATTTAGGGAGAGATATTTGCAATAAGTAAACCTATACTAGAAGTGGTGATGCACCAAGAAAGGGTTGTTGCTAGAAAAGTTTTTTGTTTTCTAGTGAAGGAAGATGAAAATGAGAAGGATAAACAAGCACCACAACTCAACCACATACAAACCTCCACTCTCGATAAGTAGATATGTAGTTCCCACTTCCCTTTGACACCTTTTTGATACGATCTTCGTACCGCTTGATTGATTATATTATGGACATTATTATGGTTTTGATTTAGTATGATGTTAGATGTTGGACCATGGATTATTGTTGATCTTGATTTGGTTATGATGCATGATGATTATTAGAGACACTTCATATGTGGATGATGATATACTATTTGACATGGATATATTGTGAATGTTGTTCGGGCATGTGATTTTTGGATATTGTGAGTAGACTTGGAAAATGGACATTATATGATGATGATATAGTTGTGGATATAAATTGTAAGAGATATTGTTGATTTCTTTGATGTTGTTGTGATTCATGTGTATAGATGATTCTGTGATTATATTTATATCATGTTGGATGTTTTGATATGGCCACAAGGCCAAAGGAGGTATTTGTGTTTTGCAGGTTAAAATATCACAACAAACATCAGGGGATTGGAGACCAACCACATTGGAATTCTAGATGAATTCAACAAGGTCACCATGACAACTTGTTTTGTTGTGTTTGTGTTTGATTTTGTTAGGGATTCCCATGGGGGGATCACCTTTAAATGTGACCATTGGGTTTTGTGTATTTGTTCATGTGGTTCCTTTTTATTATTGTTTGTATGTATTTTATTAGTGATGTGTCCCTTTCTTTTATTTAATTAAATTGTGGTAGATTAATGTGAGAAAACATATGGTTAAAAGTTAATTAATTAAATTGGGACATAAGAAAGTAATTATAGAAGTTGTTGGCTTTTGTATTAAATGTGGTAAGTGATGTGTAAGTATGTGTAAGAGTTGTGTAAGTCAGATTTTGGAGTATGAAACACTCCACCTCTTTAGAAATTCGAATTTGTCCTTGGAGGCTATTTTTGAGGCTTGTGGGACAAGTAAAACTTGTCCCATACCTCTTAATTTCATTTACCAACCATACCTATGGTTGGAGGGTTAAATTTAGACTTTTATAATGCATTTTGGGAAGACAAATTGTAAGTTTTAATTGCACTCTTCTTACATTTTATTAAATTCAGTCCTTTGGGGTGTGGATTTTTTTGGAGTGTGTAAGTTTATTTGTCATATTTTCACCCACCTCTTTATTGTGCTTTGGAGAATGAGATTTGACTTTTGTTGGGGTTGAGGATGTGTGATGTGGCATCCTACATGGATCCACCTCATCCTCTCCTCTTCCCTCTTCTATAAAATTCAAACTCTTTGCTTTGTTTTGGGTTGTTGAAACATTTTGCATGCTTCCTTGGGGTGAATTTTCTTGTGATTGGAGCTCTTGCTTTTGGAAGGAGATTGGAGAACTTTGCATGCTTGTTGGTTGCTGATTTTGGGACTGTGTTTTTGACATTGAAAGCTTGTTGTGTTGGAACAAATTCTACCATGGAGAGGTAGGAGCTTAGCTCTTCATTTATGTTTTTATTTCTTTTGTGTTTGTGTGAATGGTGAATGTTTTGTGTGTTTATTGGTTGTTTGGGTAGACTGCCATAGGAATGGTGTAGGAGAAGGCTATGGGGAATTCATGTGGGGGCATAAGGGAATGCCAGTGGCATCAGAATTCTTGTGGAGGGAGTTTGGGATTGGGATCCACCATGGAAAAGAAATAGCTTGCATTTCTTACTTTGTGGGGGCATAAGGAAATATGTGGGGGCATAAGGAGGGATTGTGGGGGCATAAGGATATGTGTGATGAATTATATTGGTGGTTTGTTATAGGTGGATGCCCAATTCCCATTGGGAGGCATAAGTAACTTCCCCATAGCTCTTGCTCCTTTGTCTTGCATGATGAAGCCTGAGTTCTATTTTAATGTTTCAATGCAGTTGTAAACTGCTGTTTTGTTTGGACTGTGTTTTCAATTTTGAAATGTGCATGTTGAAAGATTGCTTGTGATGTGGAAGCCTGTTGTTGCCATGAGTTGAAATACATTTCCTATTGCATTGTGGTTGGGTCTGGGAGCCAATGAGGAAGGATGGATTCTCCTCTTCATTGGATGTCTTAGTTGGGTGGAGAGTGTTGCCTTTCCCCTGCCTTTGTTGTGATCAAAATTGAAAATGGAGGATCTTCATGTTGTTGTTCTAGAGAAAAGGAAAATATAGTTTGATAGTCCCTTATGAGAATTCTTTTGTAACCTTTCCCACTTCAAAGTGGATGAAATTGTAATATATTTTGTGAAGAAAAGATGTTTGTATTTGGTTATGAAATTTGTAAATTGAAATGTAAAAGAGTTGTGCTCTGTATTCAGTTTTGTTATTAGAAAAGAAAGACATGTATTCTATATGTTGTATTTTGAAAATATATATGAAAAGAATTGTAAAAGATTCATTGAACTTATGGAAGTTGTCTTACCTTGTTCAGAATGACATTGTTATAATTAAAATTTTGTATTTGAAATCCTTGGTTGGAAAACTGGAAGAAAGAAATACGTTTGAAGAAAGAAGTTGTAAAAATTGTCTTTGGAAATAAATGAATGAATGAAATGCTTTTCCCAAATTGCATTGTTAAATTGAAACTGATTATATCAATGTTTTGAAATCTCTATTTGAAAGGAAGAAATGTGTGTGAGAAAAATACAGTATTTTGTCTCTTTTGGAAATGTATTAAATTGGAAATCAAAATTGCATTTTGGGTTTAGAATGGTTTGTTTAAATCACTTAAATGTATTAGACTGGAAAGGAAATGAATTTCCATACTTGGAAGAAGAAATGGCAAATAGATCCCTCAAGATTTGATCCCTGTTATTGTAAATTTAAAACTGGAAAATAATTTATTTAAAATGCACAGTTCGAACTGAAAACAATAATCAACATTGAAACATTAAAATTTAGTATGCTATGATATCAATGAACTCAATTTGACAAAAAACACTTAAGGAAATAATTTAAAACATTGCAAAATCGGGCCCAAACCTTTCACAGTTATTTTTCTGTCAAATGTTGGAAAATTTGAATTGGAAATCAATTGAGCAAAATTGCCTTTCAATACATCCTAAAATCCTTCTCATAATAATTCTCCATGTCTGTTTGGCATGTTGAGTGAAGGAGAAGATCAAATTGAACAAAATTTTATAAGTTAAAATTTACCAGTTTGCTTTTAAAAATCCTGCAGAATGTTTTTATGAAATTGACCCTTAAACTTTATCAAAATCTAAAATTAATGATTCCTATGCAAAGAGGGCATCGAGAGCTTTCCAGAAAGTCCTTGTTTTCCCAAAACCGAGCTTTCTATCAAAAGTTATGGCCTTGAAGTTTTTTCTTCACTGGCATTAAAATTTTGGGAAAATTTTCCTTGGCGGGCCCGTGGCCCGAATTTTTCCCTTGGGACTTAATAAAAAGTTTAGGAAAATTTTTAACATTTTTCCCATCGCCCGCAACCAATCAGAGGCTGCCACGTGGCCTCACGAGGCATCGGTGGAGGTGCAACATAATTTTCTTACTTGGAACCTTTATTAAAAATTTGGAAATTTTTCTTAATTTCCTCCACCGCCCGCAATCCCATATTCCATCGGCATGCGCCACGTGGCATGGTGGAGGGGCGGAACTCTTGAAACTTTATCCCTTTTGAGAAAATTTTGTTTTTGGAAAATTTTTGCAATTTCCTCTGTGGCCCCACACTCCCACCCTTGCCTCAAAAATATCATCTCGTGGGCGTGTGGGTCTATGCATGCAACTCACCCCTTATCTCCCCCTTTGGCAAAATTCCCCAAACATCTTTGCCGCCCACCCTTCCCTCGTTTTTTTTCTACTTTGGCTTGGAGCTTGACATGTGTCCCCAGCGGTCCCCAGGAGCTAAAGGCGCAAATTGGATTTTTCCCCCATGCGGGAAAAATTTGCAAAGTCTTCCCGCGACCCACCAACTCACCTTTTTGGGAAAATTTTCATCCCTGGGCCCGCAGCCCACTCTTGGGGGAAATTTTCACCCCAAGGCCCGTCGGCCCATAACTTGAGTTTTATGAGGAGTTAGGAGGACTTCTTTATATCATTGGAAAGGTGAGGAAATTTCCTATCCAATGAGAATGATTTAGGGAATTTTTGAATGTGTTAAGTGTGAGAAAAATCAAGTTAAAACTCTAAGCCTGTTAGAGAGTGGGTATGGTGATAATTTACCCTCTGAACCTAATTAAAACTTCTAACCCTAAAATTTGGACCTTATGACCTCTATAATCGTTAATACAAGAAAAGTATGTTCTAGTGGAATAGAATTGTTCTGGAACTTGTTAGTGACAATTGTTGTCTTGCAACCTGTTAGTAGACTCTTTTAAACAAAAAAAATTATTCCATAATTTTCCTAACAAATCCTAGGTTGTTTCTTGGGTCTCAAGTGGGTTGTTTTAGCGGGCATCACAAGGTAACTCCTAAAATCTACAATGGAAACTTGAAGTTGCACAATATACCTGCATACACGAGAAAGGCACAAAGAAGTAGCTAGAATGATGAAAGGACCAATAATTAGTCACAGAACACAATTTTATTACTTCAATCACATGTGCACAATGCATCATTACATGAGGAAGAGGAAAATTAAGCCATTAATATATTGGAAGAGAGGCTTGAAAGTCCCCACAATCCATAATAACCTAGCTTGCAGAAGAGAGAGAGGAAGACTGAAAAATGTCCAAACCTTTGGAATGAATTCCTCTTTTACCTTTATAGAAAATCCATCTATGAGAGAAGAGAGGAAGAAAGCCCTAAATTATTGGGCAGATGGTATCCATACTGGATTATGCCATTAATTACACATTGAAGACATCCATCCATTATGCCCTCATTAATTTCAAAGATTGAATTTATCTTTATTTAATTAAAAATAATTTTTTATAAAATATTTGATAAAATATTTTATGTCTTTGGAGAAGTCAACGGTGGGACCCATGATTAAAGAATTGCATGGGGAAGAGCCCACATGGCTCACTTGGTGAGCCACACATCCCCACTGCCAATGCACTATACCTCTGCCATGCTTTGTATCTAACTCATCCTACACATAGTCTCAATGTACACATGGCAAGTTCTTACTTTCTTCATACTTCAAGACTTCAAACTTTGTCTTTGGTTTATCTATCGATCAAATCATCATGCCCTTATGTTTCAAGCCAACTCATGTCGATATATGAACTCACTTACCGTTGAACCATTCACTAAGTCCAAGGAAATACCCTTGAGCTTCACATTTTCCTTTCGTGTGTGCCATGGCGAGTCATCAGTTTTTTGACACATTTGTTGTTACTACTTCGAACTCGGCATTAGACGGAATGTTTGGCCACACCCCCAACCACTTGGTCCATGTGCTCCATGTTACTCGGGTCTTACCTTTATTCATGGAAAATCATTTGACTACAATCTCGGTGAGCTATCACTACACATTCCACCATGTCTCACCAACCTCTTTGAACATCGTTCCATCTTCATGCACTAGCCAAACGTCTCGACATCCAACTTGGTCCCTTGTCATGGTAAGTATGCCCACCTTGCTTTGGTCACGGAGCTTGTTGGTATAGCCCCTTGGTGGACCGAGTCTTCTCAGTGCTAGGGCATGAATTACTGTTGCCCAGATGTTTCAACTCCCCACTATGTCATGCTCTTATGAATTTCCCTAGGTGATAACCAAAGTGTGGAATCTCAGCGCTATTTTGCCAACTCGGTCGGCACTAGATCAAAACTTTTCCGACTCAGATTTTTCATTAGCCCATCCCAACGGCATGGCTCGTCATCCATATGATCTCTATGTAATAGCTTGGCTTATTTTCCCATGGGTTTCAGAAAATTGGCTCTCTATCTCCACTCTTCCACCGTCATGCTGGATTACTGTGAGCCTTTTCCTTGGCTTGGCATTCTTCCTCCTCGATTCTAGCCATGCGAGCTACAGACTTGGCTCAACATTGACTCAATCCCCGTGAAGTGGTAATTTTGATCTTGAGACCCGAAGGCTCCCTTGATCCCACATTATACTACTTTGGCCAAATGGCCTCAATTCCCCCATTGGCCACAAGTCTTCACAACTCCCCAACTTGAGTTTCCTTGCAGAATTCTCCGCGCAGATCCCACTTCGTATCGACTCGATTCTAACTTGGCCTAGCTCGTTCCTCTATGCAATCCTTGCACTTTCCATGTCGATCCCAATTCTTCAGCTCAGTCCACCTGTGCACGAGCCCGTCGTTCGAGCCAGACTATTTTGACCAACCCATCTCATTCCCTGACGACTTGGTTTCCTGTTTTCATGGATCTGCGATGAGCTCATCTTCAACGTTTTCTCATTCCCACCCATCGATTCTTGAGACCATGTTTATGTTTCCGGGCCCATTGCTCAGCCTATGCCGGGTCCGTTGGTTTTTCTATCATATCGCATGCACTCCTTCACAGCGAGATCCTCCTGTTTATTTCAAATTTTATTGAGCCTTCTATCCACGAGCTCTACATTTTCCCCTGGTTTCTTGATATTGTTCATGCAAACTCCCATCTAGGCCATTGCCTTGGACTCGGTACCAAGCATCCTGAAATGACTCATAGTAAGCCTGTAGAAATCCATCCTGACTTCTTGATGCTTTAAACTCTGAGCTCTCACCACTTCAACCCATCCTTCACACTCAGTTCGATGAGTTATCCACCTCCACGTCTTACTACGTCTTAAGATTAATTACTTCACTTTGAGGCCTTAGGAATTTGTGACATCATTTGCATGCCTCTCCATGGATCAAGCTCATCCATGCTTGAAAATAACCTTACTCATCGAGTCATTGGTGAACCAAGCTCATACATCTACTAAAACTAACATAGTCCACACTACTTGATCTTGATGTGAAAAAATACCTTAAACATATCTTGTTTGATCATACATTCAAAATAGTTACTCGGCGAGTGGGACAACTTAGAATGTCGATGCTCAGGCGGTGAGAATCTATAAGACCAAGTCAAACAGCGAGGAGTCCTATGATCTTCCAAACTACCATCACGTAGCAAATCGATGTCATCATTTTTGCTCGGGTGCACACACAGCATGGACTTGACCGCACCACTCCACCACCCCACTGTAGTTTTCCCTCGGCATCAAAAAGTCAGGAGGGTAGCCTTTTGGCAAAAGTGGTTTTTGTAACTCTCGGACATTCCTCATCACATTGAGTTATGCTTGACCCCGACCTCTTGAACACTAAGTCGTACTTCATCAACTCGACTAAGAACCATTCCTGCATGATTAGCGGGGAATGGACCTCGATATACTTACCCCTTTCAGGTTTTCCAAGTTACTCGCCGAGGATGTATAAGAGCTTCAGACAAATCGATGTCATCAGTTTTCCCTGCATCACTTGAGTTATTTTGACCTCTTCTCGTACTTCCACTTGAACCATTTGCATGATTAGCATTTTCCATCATTGAGCTTAGACCTCCTTTGTAACATCCACTTGAACCATCGGCTCATCATTGAGCTTGAACCAAAGCTGCCGACTTGATACAAAGAAACATTCAACCATCAATGCCTCGAGCACATGCCGACCTCAAACACCCTCCATTTTACTATGATAAGCTCGTGAGTTGAGCCATCTCTCGAGCTCAAGTCTTCCCACAATTTTGAATCTTGCACTCGGTTGCGTATATGTCTCCACGACTCTTAATATGAGTTTTGCACTCCTGAGTAGCTCACCACGAAGAACTCACTTGAAAATTTCCTTTATGGATTTGATGAGTTACAAATTTAAATCTCAAATCTCAACTTGACATTATCATAGAGCCAAATGTCCCTTCCGGAGAAACTCGGCCATCTTTACTCCTGACATGCATCGAGTTCCATCTTCTACATTCAAACCGATTCTCCAACCTTTTTGACATTCAACCATGTGCACGGCTCACCGAGTTATGATAGAACTTGGTGACATGCATAAGCGTTGAGCTCAAACCAAGCTCCTATAATTTATCCTTTAGCTCGATGAGCTAGTTGAGCTCAAAACCCCTATCCTAGGCATTTCCACACTTAGCCTTGAAATCTTTGAATTTATACTATTTTCTTGAATCGTGAGGGTCATTAAATTTCACTAACGCCCCTTAGGATTAGTTTATTCATTTTTATCATTTATTACCCATGTTGATAAGGAGTAGGCCCACCAAGGTCATTTTCCACCTTATGAGAAAAGCTTGAACTTTAGGGGCATGCATCGGTCCTAGAGCATAACAAAGCCTCCGTTGTCCAATTTTTCCAAGTGAACAAAATGGATAACAGGTTTATTGGAATAAATAGGCCCAATAAGTGTGGAAGATTTATAAGATGTTTTATGATGATTGATAGAAGAAGATGACTCAAGAGACGAAGTAGATTTGGATTTAGATGTCTCGTGAGTGGAAGAAGATGGGGATTTGGAATGGGTTGGTATTGGTTTTCCTAGAAGATGGCATAGTGTAGGTAGACAAAGAGGATCGTGTATCCAGTCAGTGGATTGTGATGTAGGGGTCAACTTGGATGATTGATTAGAGGAATTTTGAGTCACACATATCTTCAAATGAGGAAGATGTCATTGAGGCGGCTAATAAAGGGGGTCTTGTGAAGAAAGGGAGGACCACGAATCAAGATTCGAATTAGATGTTTGATTAGAGGAACTTGGAGTTGCATGGATCTTCAAAAGAGGAAGACATCGTTGAGGTGAATTATAAAGGGGGTCCTACGAAGAAAGGGAGGACCACGACTCAGGAGTCAAATTAGAGGAATGATGGGGAGAATTTTTGGTGACACAAATCCTTAAAGGAAAACATCATTTAGGTGACTAGTTATTCCTTAGAAGAAATTTGATCGGATGAGGCTCAAGAGATTAAGGGGAATCTGAATAATAACATAAATCATAATAATCAAGAGACTAAGGGGAATCAAAAGAATAACATGGATTAGAATCATCAGAATCATACCACTAACTATGAGATGAAGGTGGGGAAAGGGGTAGCCAAACAAGTTCTCTAGCGAAGAACCAATCAAGAGTTAGTCATGATGGGCGTATTTCAATGTGAATTCCTAAACCTAGGTTCCCTATTGTCGTAAGTGTGAGGAACCATGTGATAGTTATTCATTATTGGCATTGTTGGGACCAAATTCCTAGACCTAGATTTTATGATTGAACTCCTTCAAATGGAAGGAAGTTCCATGTCGATTCAGGAAACATAATGACAACCAACTAGACATTTTGCAAAAAAATATGGGATACTTATGTGAATTTCCAAAGGGATCTAAGGAAAATAGAAACCATAATGACACAATTTTGATAATCCAACAAGGTTTGGAAAACAAGTTGCAAGTGTTAATGTAAAAATGTTTGATCAAAATTTAGCATCACAAAGGATACAAAGGACAACTTACTAATGCTCAAATTTATTCAAGGTTTTCTTGATAGGACATGTTTTTACTAAGGCTTGAAAAATGTGTACAAGTACCACAATGAACCTAGGCAAAAATCAAGTAGTGTGATAACTACAAATGTCACAATGAATTTCAAAGAATCAAGGCGAGAGATTCCAAAGAATAAGGCATCAAAGAATCAACTACTCAAAGTATTTTCCAAGGAAACAAATCTACATGATTAAATGTCACAAGGAACAATCACTTAAGTTTGGTACATGAATCCAATCTATAAGGAACTACTCCCTGTGCAAAAAAGGTGTCTCAAATTTTGCATTTAAAATGACAACACAATTCCAACACTTAAATCAAGTTTTTAGGAAAACAAGATTTAAGTATTAGAAAAGGGTTGAGGTGAATTCTGACTCAAGGTATACTAAAACAAGTTTAGATACAAACAAGGCCTGAATCCCAAAAAGTGGAACTTACAAATGTAAACAATGCAACAATACCACTTTTCAAACTCAAGGCAATGTTTGTAAGAAAACAAGGTCAAAGTATTCAAAGGAGTTGCTAATGTGTGAGCAACATAACGATACAATCTAGAAACTTATATCAAGTTTATGAAAAACAAAATGTAAGTATCAAAATTTTATCAAGATGATGCAACTAGTGTAACAAATCAAGAGAACATCAATGATGAGAAATCCTAACTATAAATGAAACATTTTGGCGTGGGTATCAAGATAAGGCTACTCAAGATTTGAGGACGTACCAACACACTTTCAATGCTTACTATTGTAGTCACAATAAGGAAGGATGTAAGTGGGTGCAAAAGTGGTGGACACAATATTGAGTAACACTTTGTATGTATGATTTATTTTGTCCTAAAAGGGCAACAAGAAAACAAAGGAGTAGACCAAGTGGTGATGAAAAATACTTGGCATAACTTCAGCAAAGTTTCTCCTTATCTTAGGACAAGTGAAAAACTAAGACAAAGTAACACTTCACAAATTTCATGATGAATAACACTAGGCTCAAACTTTAATGGACTCTCCCTTGTTCAACTAACAAGGTTTTGAATCCAAAAAAGTTATTTCTTCGTGAGAGCTCTTTGAAACACGATTGGTTAAGGTTAACTTGGCTCCAATGCGAAATGGTTTCCTAGGATTTTTTCATAACACTCACCAATTCTTACCTAAAGGAGCTATGTACTTCTAGGATTTATCCTAGAGAGGTGGACCATAACCCCATAATCAAATTAATGAACGAGGCCCCATATGGGTAACATGAAGCTTTTCTCACAAAGGTTTTAACTAGTCAAGTGGGTAAGCGGAGCGCTTCCCGTTTGTCCACTAGTTCTCTCAAGGTGTGGATTACTTTGGGGTTCTCGAGGTAATCTTCATAATGTGTTTTATGGCTTATACCAAGGCACTTCCACCAGTTTAAAGAATATGAGCCATATCTCTTATCCGAACCTGCAAATATAGTGTTTTGAATAGTGGTGTGTTTTTTTATCTTTTGTCTTAATTTGGTTTTGCACACCATTGGAAACCTGCAACAAATTGTATTAGTATTGGTTTAGATCCGATTCTTTGACAAATGAGTATTGGTCTTGCACATGAAGGTTAATAGTTTTCACAAGATCAAAACATTATGAAAGAAAGTCAAATGTTGTTTTTATTCTCAAGATCATCCTAAGACACAAGAGAAGAGAATACACAACAAGTCACCCAACTATATCAAAAATGGAAAAGCTTGTAAATCAAAGGACTAGGCAACTCGTTTTAACCAATTGTTGTTCATTCCCTTAACCATGAATTTAATGAAGTGTTTGTAAATGCAAGAAGGCTTAGAGTTGTTTCTAATTCCCAAGATCACCTAAAAGGTGCAAAGGAAGAGCATACACAACTCTATCCTAAGATATGAAAGCATGACATTCATTAAAGATCATCAAACAAGTTAGAAAAGAAATGATTAAAACACCCTACAAACATAAGTTAGCATTAAAAGGATGCAAAAATGTTAGAAATACCAAAGACCAAATCCTACAAAAACTCGAAAACAAAGCCAAAATGAACATAACACACTCTTGCGGGCCTCTCAACAAAAGTAGCACACCATGAGCAATAGTAGAGACACCGTGAGCAATAGTAGATGCGGCCCTAATGAAAAAATTGTGATCCGAACACAAAAACATGGGTCTAATGGAAAAAAATGACTGACAACGAGACATAATGACACTAACATGGCCAGAGAGACATATACATGGCCCTAAGTAACACTAGCATGACCTAGAACACAAAAACATAGGTCTAAAGGAAAACACAGACCGACACTAGCGCGCCAAAGAGACATAAAAACCCTAATGACACTAGTGTGGCCTTGGTAACAAAACACAGAGATCCAAAAAAAGTGTTGTGGTAACGCGCCAATGAAGTAATGATGTGGGGGGTCACACCAGCGTGAGGGTGATATAGAGAAGAAAGTGACGGACAAAACCCTCACAGTGGTGTAGTTAACATAAAGGTAGTGTGGCCCATTCAACGGTAGTGCTTGGATTATGATGGTAGTGCACGAGATTTAATAGTAGCATTTGGGCATCATAATACCAATGCAGTAATCTGGAATGATGTCATAAACATGTGAATGTGACATAGATAAACTCAAAAAGGTCAAAACTTTGTCATCTTAGCCCAAATTTAGCAACAACCCATTTCATGTACACCTATAAGAAAGACTCAACACATGTAAAGTTTAAAAAATACCTCAAGGAATTCAATTTATTTAACATGTGCATAATAAGTGTTAGCCAAAATTGAGACAAAACTAACAAATCTTTAAATCAAATCTAAGGACAATGGAGTAAGTCCCACCGAGCATCTCGTTGGTTGTCAAATAAGGACTTTAATGAAAGCAACAGTTAGGGGACAAAAAGTCCCTCCTCTTTAATGGGAGAGGTTCCCTTATTGAAAGCAAAAACTATTCACAAATGTACAATGTTTAATTTCAAAGAGGAACTCTGATATCATGAAAGTGTTTTAAATGACAGATTATCAATACAAAAGGACAGAAGAACTAAGGAATGGAAAAGGTAGAATAGCATTCTCAGGAAATATAGATAGAAAAATAATTCCTTATAAATGTTGAACTAGGATAGTATAGAACAGAATCATTCACATTAAAACCATAAGATGTTATTTCATAGACACAAAGTTCCAGAGATGACATCCACAAGAATACAAAGCTTCTTAATGCAAAATAGATTAATGATTCAATAATTGTTAATAGATAAGAAGGAATGAGTGAGCACAGATAGAAATAGAAAGGGAAACCTTCTTGTATTGATAGCTTTTGACTCTTTTACACTTTCAAAAATAATCAGAGTTCCAACCCCTTAGAATGGCATGGAGAGCTCATTATATAGCTTACAAATTGGTTACATTTGGTAACTATTTCTTTTAACTAAAAGATTAATTAAGGAAATGCACAATACAATATCCTTAATTAATTACAAGGATCTCAACACTAAAAATAGAAGAAGAGAAAGAGGAGCTAGAAGAAGAGACATCCGATTATGGCTGAGGAGGGCCCACCGATTTGAGGATCCGATATCTGAATTTCTTCAATGCTTCTGCTATTTCCATGCCTCTTGGAATTGTGGTGTTGGTAGTGGCATGAGTCCAAGTGCCTAGACATTTCTCCATATCTTTATCGAATTCTAGTATGCTCTAGGTATTCTTTATTGGCCTCGCAATGGCAGATTAAAGAGAGCAAATGTCCTTTATCTTCTCTTTGGTAATTGACTCCTCTCTAAACAAGTCATCCTTGACAAATGTTCTAAACTGAGCTTTGATTTCTTGAAGAGAGAAAGGAATGCCTGAAATTTCATCTTGAAGTTGGTAGTGGATATCTTTAAAGGCAGATGAAACACAAGTTTTAAAAGACTCTCCTTTCTGCCATACATTCTTTAATTCTCCCAATGCTTCTTCTAGAACCTTCATCTTCCATTCGACACTGAAAATCCATGCCTTTGACAAGTTATTCTTGGCATCATCAAATACATTGTTGACCAATAGGATCTTCTCATCAATTTGGCCCATTAGGCGAAGATCTATAATACAACTACTCCAGAGCTTCACTCTTTATCCATAGCTTTGATTGAGGAAGTGAGTCTCTGTTGTAGATTAATCACCTTCTCATTGGTCTTGAAGGCTTCCTCAATGAAATTCAAGCTTGCTATAATCATGCCATCTACCATGGCCTCAACAGCCTTCCCATAAGTAGAATACTTATGTATGTCTTTGATGCTCTAAAATTCATCCTGGTTGAGAATCATGGGGGTGGAAGAGCAGCCATATGGGGCAAAATCCAAAACCTTATCTTTGGCCAACAATGACTTGATAAAGTTGGAAAGAACTTGGTTCTGTTCTTCCAACTGTTCTATGGTCTGCTTTCCCTTCTCCACTCATTCAATAACCTTTGTTACTATTTCTGAAGGTTATGAACCTCACTTTCAGGAGTGGATTCTCCCATTGGGATTCTAGAAAGCTCTAAATCAGAGACCAAAAGATCCTGCTCTGCCTTATCAACCTTGGGCTTTGCAACCTCCAAGAACTGCTGGCCCTGAGCATCAATTACTAACCTTGAAGTGGTCTTGGCTCTCTTTGCTAGAGGGGGAGGGGCAGTACCCAACAGAGCTGCCACAACATCAAAATCTAGCCCTGTTAGATGAGAAGAAGATTTTCTCTTCTTGCTATCAACCAAGGGCTGCACCCAAGCAAAGGTAGAAGAAGAAGAGGAAGGAACAAGAGGCCCAAGAGCAAGTGAACTCATGGCACTCAAAGTATTAACCACTGTTTCCTCTAGTAGATAAGTACTTTGAGTCCTTAGGAACTTCCTTTGTAAAGGAGTCTGGTATACTAGGAGGTTCAGTACTTGGCACTTCTTTTCCTTCTTCAACAGTGATTTCAGGAGCTCCTGCAGGATCTGGCACTTCACCATCATCACTTTCACTAAGAAAAATAATGTTCTCGGCCCTGAAGGCAATTCTGACCACCGGAAGAGATTCTTCATCAATTGGTTCTTGCTTAACCTCTTTAATCTTCTTTTGATATACTTGAGTGGAAGAAGGAGTAGATGATTCAGGCTCTTTTATTGAAGAAGGAGGGGTTTTCTCAGGTACCTCAGTACTAGTTGTATGTGCTTCCTTCCCTGGTGTGGAAGTATCTCTGGAAGAAGATCTACCCTGATTCTTCTTGAGCTCACAAACTTTCCTGTCGAACCAAACCTTAGTTCTTACAAGAACAGGGGCAATAATCTCAACCAAATCATCTTTTTCTTTCTTGTACCAATCTAGGTTTTCTAAAGGAGTGTGTTTGATTGATCTTTCATATTCAAAGGATTGTAAGTCCTCATCATCATCCTTAAGCCCTTCAAGAACTTGGTAGAGATTGAGATCTGTAATTTGTTGCAGAGAGAGTCTGCCATAGTGCCTCCTTCTAGCTTCAAAATCATCAGCACAATCAGCCTAGTAATCCTCAGTGTCTGGCTTATGATGATAAATTATCCTGAGGTTATGATCAATAAAATTCTTTAGATCAAAACAAGTCCTGGGTCTAAAGAAATGGACAGTGAGAGGAGCAATAGCCCTTTCTATGTTTTGGGCATCCAAAGCTATTTTGCATGTATAATTTCCCAAGGAGATAGGGAAATGAAGACCAGTGATCTTCTTATCTCTGCAGGTTTTGTGTAGTTTATCAAGCTACCTACATACTTCAACCAGAGCCATTTTATCATTGCAAAACATGGGGAGCTTGAGGGGTGTATTTTCATAGCCAGCCAACCTGATGTATGAGAACCTTCTGAATTGGATGAAGAAAGCCCCATACTTATCTATCAGAGTCATAGCTTCATCAAAAATCTCCTAGCAGTGTCACCCTCCAAGAGTCTTACAATATACATGGTGAAAGCATCATTGACCCTTCTAAAATTGTGATTACTAGCTTCAAGGGTAAACTGAGGGTAGTATGTGTAGATAGGTTCATCCTTCTTTCCTTCCATGTAGGTGAAACCAAACCACTCGGGACGCAGCTAGGGTATACATGAGATAAGAAGTCATATAAAACTTCTTAGTCTATTAAACACTTGACAATTGCTCAGTCAAATTCATACAAACAATTTCGGCCCAATTTATGTTCTACTTACCCTCGCAGATGATGTTTATAAAGGGGCACATCCAGAAATGAAATTCATTGGTGGAGGGAAATCCCATGATACGGGTGAGCAAAATGATAAAATCATACATTCCTCATTGAAATCAACCCTGAATAATGCTTTGGAGAGTCAGGATGCTCCCTTCTTAGGGTTCTTTAACCATGATTTTGCTATTTGTGCCTTGTATCTTTCACTGTCTTGGTTAAACAAGATCTGAGCTTAATCACGAGTGAGAACGATGGAGTCTTCAATCTCTGGAATGCATAGGGCAGCAGCAATGGTGGAAACATCCATTTTAGCAATTAATTTCCCATGCACATTAGTAAGTTCCTTGGTATCTGAGTTAAAATGGGCTCCGTAGGAAAGCACGGTGTCAGCACACTACACAGAGATGGGAAAACCAGCCACGTACGTAATTCCACTGTCACAAATCATTTGGGCCATGGGAGTAGGATTGGCACATGTTAGTCGGCCCCAAAAATCTCCAAAATCCAAGTGTCAAACCTCACCATCCCCAATATCGTGCGAGAGGTATCGAGAGGTGAAAGATGCTCCCGCCCTTGAAACTTGATCTTCATTTTGCAATGCATAGAGGAATGACCTTCCAAGATCAAATTCATGATGAAAATGCAAAGGACACAGGAAATGAACAAATGTCTTCAATTCCGAGGATACGAGCAAGAAAAAAATAGGTGAGCAATGTAACAAATGCATAGGTAGTAGTCCCTTTAAATAGTCATTTCATGAGAGAGAATGTCATTAATGAGCACTAAATACAACTTTCACGACTCAAAAACATGAGACGGAAAAGCGGAAAAAATTTTCCCAGACGGTCCTTGGAACATTAGGAACATGAAGACGTAATCCGCCGATGCATGCCATGCGGGAATCGGGCCAAATGAACATGGGTGGTCCAGGAATCGAGATGCGAGGATGCAAAGATGTGATCTAGCTGATGCAAGCAATGTGGGGAAGTGGTGAATAGGAAGCCCAAACGCATTTGGGACAGATGAGACAAAATTATGCAAAGAACCCGATGTGGGTGATGCGGGCGATCGAGGAAAAGGAAGTCTGGGTGAACTTGGGACAAATGGGCCAAAAAGTTCGATAAAGCTGAAAGACAAGGATATGTGGGTAAATTGGCGATTGGTGAATAGAAGGTCCAGAGGTACTTAGGACATGAGGGACAAAAATGTTTGACAGACCCGCAAATCACCAAAATGACTCCAATAAATGCAAATTTTCACCATCTCTTCGATTTTCACTTCACTAGAACATTACTAAAGGGTGCCAACTCAAATTTTTCAAAATTCTAACTTTCAAAAGAGGGGAAATTTTGAGAGGACAACATGTTCCAAATGTATGCATGCTAAAATAATAAAGCTAATCTAAATGAAACTAACACCAAGTAGCTTCAAAGCAAAATTAATCTACCATTAACATCAAGATAAGAGCTTAAGGGAAAATAACTTCTACAATGCATAAACATGATAAATCCATTAAATTCCAAGTCATTCCTACTCTTTGAGATTGCTACCTAATGAATGAACCTAATTAGATCACCTAACAATAAAATTTGTGTTGTTTCCTCAATAATTGAAGATGATATCTCACCAAGAAATGGCTACTAAGGCCATTTTTAGATCTTCCCATGCTCTTCAATTTGAGAGAATGGATGCAAGATGGAGAAGCTATTTCCAACAATGGATAATGGCTCAAATCAAAATGCCTATATTTTTCACTAATGCAAATGAGGTGTGTAAGAAGAAAGGGAAGGAGGAGGGTTCCTTATATAGCTTTCTGTTTGGGTAAGGCTAGAAATTTGGTGGATGTGGGACAAATCCCAAAGAATAAATGCAAAGGATATGCATGTTTAGAAGAATTAATAAAGGATGTGCACTTTATGGGAATTGAGAGGGGTCTAATTAATCAAATGTGATTAATTAATAGGTAGGGATAAGCTTGTAGAAGCTATTTAGAGGGGATTTAGAGGGAAATTAGCATGATTTGGAGGATTTAAGAGGGGAATTTAACCAATAAAAGGGTTTATTGATTAAATAGAAGGCTTAATTAATTAATAATGGTTAATTAATCAATTAAAAGAGGATTATAACTAACGAAAGGTCGTTAATTGGCATCCAGAGTGATGAGAAGGCTAATTAATTAACAAAATGTCATTAATTAATCGAAATGAAGGGAATGTTAGGTAATTAGGAAAAGCGCTAAGTATTATGGAAATGATGAGAAAGGGGATAATTAGTGCAATTTTAGTATTAAAACTACGTAGGTGGATTTTAGGTGTCTACGTGTATAATCTGATATAATGTAGTGTGTTAATATGAATAGGAAGTAGTATAAACTAAAACAATAACACATGTGATGTGTATGAAAGTGGATGCCCCAGAGCCTATTACGAGACTAGTAAGAGATATAGTGCCAAACATCCATGTTGCATGTAATGATCTATGTATATTTTGCAATCATTACTAGAAGACAATTGAACGCATATGTGTATATAATAAAGATAATGACATACAAATTATTTTTCTAACATAGTAAGCAAAGTGTACATGCGATAATAAATAAGAAAGACCAATGTGCAACCAAGATATGTAGTATGTTGTGGATGAGTGATATGGAATGGAATGTAATGTGAGTTTGATAGGAGTAGCATACCCCTAGAGAGAATGTGAATGAGTAACATGAGATGAGGTTCATGTTAAAATACCCCCTCTACATTTTAGAATGAACCATAGAACAAGAGTGCATCATTGGGAAATGGTTTGAAGTGTACTCTAGAAGATATGAGAAATAAATCATAGAGTGTATAGGGTGAGTGAGTGTGGTGACCTCATTTCACACTTAGACCCTCGGCAATGAGTATGAACCGTGGAACTAGAATTTGTCATAGGGTAATGTGTCATGGTGAATGTGTGCTAGAAAGATATGTTGTGAAAGTGTTGAGTGTGTAATGTTTCATGTGTATGATTTTAGGTTCATAAATGTAATGATCCCTCAATATTCAAGTGTGAACCATAGCACAAGAGTGCATCATCAGAAATAATGATACAAATTCACCAAGATGTGCAAGATGCATGTGAAATCCTAGATATTAAATGTCAAGTGATCAAGTAGAAATGCAAGACATCTTAAAATACTAGAGGAGGGAGGATAATAAGCATGATGATCCCAAGTGTATGATGATAAGTGTGATCAAGTAACATCATCTAAGAGATCATCATTGTCGTGGTCAAAAATGAATGGTGATGCATCTGATACTTGATAGGCTATAGTATGTGGTTGATCCCATAGAGAGCCATTAGCAGCATAGATTATACATGTCCATTATGTATTCTTCATCGAGTAAAGATGTTAGTGGACATCTATGTGCACACTAGCAAGTCAAATTTTATGAATAAATGAGGAATGAATCATTGCATATAGAAATACATCCGAAAGGAATGGAAATGTGACACTAGTATGATTAGGGTCCAAGATGCCCCCAATGTAATCAAGCCAATATTTCCCAAGTGTTAGCGGAGAAGTGTGAGGAGCGTGTTCAAAACACCTTTGTTAGATAGAAGAAAAGAGAACCATAGGCTGTTGTAATACTAACACATCCATGATAGAGATGGGGTGAGTGAGGTGGTGGTAAGATATCATCAATTGTAAAGCCAAGCCGAGTCAAGCCATCATGTGTGCAAACAATGTCATAGCAAGTGGGGTCGAATGGAATATGATTCCAATAAGAGTTATTCATGAAAATCATGCATGTAAAAGAAGGAAGAGCAGATGTGAATTAACCATGAGAAGGTAAATAAGGTGAAACGGCATCCAAAGTATGGAAAGACCCCGATAAAGTACCATAGCATTAGTAGAAGTAGGGTTTTTGAATTGATATTCATCAGAGCCAACATCAATGAAAGTATCATTGAAATAAGAATAATTTATCTTGATATGAGTGAAATTAATTTTGTACAATTTGGCATCGTGAGATTAATAGTATCAACCTCGTCATCGAATAATCACTTTTCACATTATCATGTTGGAGTCGCACTAGATATGGAGTGGGAGGAGCCTCAACGAGTGGAAAAGTAGTGCTTATTGGAGTAGACACGGTGGGTGAAATGATAGCAGTATTATGAGTTGAAATAGGCATAATGCTCAGAGTAGCCAAAGAATGTTGTGAAGCGTTATATTGATCAATGTTGTATGTGTCAATATTACTATATGGAATAGGTTGTGATGGAGGAATAGGAAGAGTAGTGATAGGGTCGATGTGACAAAACTAGAATGGATTAGGGTATATAACAATGGTATGTTCATATTCATCATGTAATAATTTGATGCATCAATGAATAGTGGATGAGACCACATGAATTACATGAATCCAGGGTCTACCCAACAAAATATTGAACTAAAACGAGGCATCGATAATGAAGAATTCAGTAGGTTTTAGGCCTAACTTGTATAGGTAATGTGATAGTGCCTAAGAATGTCTAAGTAGTTGAATCATAACCATGAATGAGAGTGGAATTCTTAGAGATTAGATTATCTGTAACGTCATTTTTCTTTAAAAGGGAATGAGCACATAAATTAATAGTAAATCCATTATCATTGAGCACATGTTTGATACACATGGTGCCAATTATAATAGTGATAAGAAGAGGCGTACATGGATTGTCAACAATAGATGATGATATGTCATCATCACTAAATGATATAGCATTTGGTATTTTTTTGAGAGACTGAATAATGCGTGTAAAATACACCAAAGAATTAGTACTTTTGATGTGAATAGAATAAAGGGTTTTCTGTAATGTATGATGACGATAAATAAATGCTAAATCTAGATATGTACCAACTTAGAATATAGATAATAAAGTACATATTTTACCCAAACAAGTAAGCTATAAAAATATGAAACCCTAGTTGCAAGAGAGAGGGTAAGATACTTAGCTGATTTGTAATAAATATGAAGCCATACGAGTTGGAAAACTAGTGAAATAGGAAAATAGGATGTCGCAATCAGACCCAAAAATGCAGAGATGTCGGGAATGCCAAGACTAGGGTGCTTCAAAGGGTTAGGGGTGCTCGGGGTGCAAGGACATTTTATGGGTGCCGATGACTACTCAAAACCTCGGATAAACTAGTTTCGTAGGGTCACAAGATGTTCATTAGATGTCACCTTTGATCACTTGTACTTCGTTGTAAGATAGCAAAGTTTTCTTGAAACCTAAAAAGAGAAAGAGCACCTGCAAAACCCCAAAACACATCAAATCCTAAAAATAAAATATGCAAATGGGGAGTCAAACTAACCCCAGCGGTCACCCGAATGAGTGAACTTACGATCCGGGCGTTGCACTACATTTCAGACTCCATGTAGTTCTACATGTGTGTGTGTAGAATCGTGTCATATGTGGCTCTTGGGTAAGTTACACTTGTTAGCAAACAATAGATAAATGTAGAAAGCGTAGCTAGATATGTGCATGGAAAATGAAATTCCTCCTATGAAGTGTAAGCAAAAGAATGTAGTCTCTTGTCCCTTGAATGGAAGCTAGATAGATGTTTTATGCTCTTGTAATGCCTTAGGATGAACCCTTAGGTGATAGTAATATATGCATAGTGCTTTTCATTTATTATGATCACATAGCTTTGTATTTATATGATTCCCTTAGTTGAATTTCGTAATTAACCACTAAAATGTTGACTAGTAAGAAATAAATATACCCAATAGCTAGAAAGGACCCAAAAGATGAGAGTAAGATACAAAGAGGTTGGGGGGTACCCGAGGGGACGGGGAACCTAGGTGCTAGCGTCCTGGCTAGGCATTGGTGTCCAGACTCAAAAAAATGTAATTTTGAAAGTTATACTGGGAAAAAGGTGTGTGAAACCAAAAAGGAAAATAGAAATCAAGAAAAGAGGGAAAATATAGTGGTCAATTAGTACTTTTCTCACTTATGAATCATTTAAATAGTGGTATATTATGAGGACTAGAAATATACCCAAAGTGTATGATTTAGTATATACATTATGTGAAAGAGAGCGCGGAGGTGATGAATACCTATATGGAGTGCGGAGGTGATGAACACCTATGTTAGGTATAGTGTGGAGGCAATGAACACCTATGTGAATTAAAACTAGGTGGTGATGTATACCCATGTTAAGGAGTTATCCGAGTAATAGACCTACACTAATGTGACAAAATAGTATACCTATGAGACTCGAGTAGGATGTGCCGAACATGCGATCTAGGAGTATATTGTGCTTTTGATTTGATAGCTCGTAGGGACCTAGATGGTCTAGTGAGTGCAATGGAAACCTCAATAGGATGTTACGGCCATGGTGTAGATGTCGAACACCATTTATAGTAATGACTTTCCTATTGTGAATGAAATTTATACACATTTTATTCATGGAGATAATAGCATGAGTTGTATGGAGCTAGGGAATACCTAAGAGCATGTCACACCCTTTAACTGAAGGTGCCACAAGAAAAGGCACAAGCATAGTAAGAGGACTGATGGTAACTAGAATCTCGACATAACCATATGATTTAGGAACTGGATATGAAATTTTTGAGAGTGGATAACCATTATCGATAATAAATTCAATTGAACATGAATTTACACAAAATGATGGATCAACCATAGTGTTATTGATAGAAATAGATCCAATAGAAGCACTAATGTGCAAGCGATCAGAAGAGAATGTAGCATGATAGTCATGATCAGAGAAAGTAATGATCGGTGGAGATGTCTCAACATGAGAAACTAGAAAATCAAGAGCCCCGATGCAGGAGGAGGCACTACACAATATGTATGATTGGCAAAGATTCATCCGCTTGCTTGTCATGTTTAGGAAGAGGATTATTGAAGATCTTGAGCTTTTTATTTTCATTGACCAATGACGAATACGTATGCTCAGAAGCTCAATTGCATTATTATCGATAAGATCATGAATAAGATTTTTAAGTTTGAAAGATCGATCAGTAGAATTTCCAATGCATTGATGATAATCGCATCTAAAAAATATATTGTAATTACGACCTTTAGGATGAGATGGGTACAGATTGAGTGGGGGGAGCATAATTGTATTTCTCTCAACTAGTTGCGGCAATAGAATATGTAGAGCACAAGGAAATTTAGTTAACATATGCTTAGGTGGTTGTCATTGAAGATTTTTAAGATTAGATACAACGGTTATAATATATTTATCTTAAGAAGGTTTTGTAGATGGCTTGAAATTTGATTTAATTTGAAAGTGCACGCGGAAGATGAAGTTTTCTCATGATACTTAAGATTTCTATAGATAATATTTTAGTTTCACGTAGCTTAAGAGTATGACACAAATGATCGAATGATGGATATGTATCAAAGATAACACTCTCTTGGAGAGGTAGTAATAGAATTTGGACAAATAAATCTTGAATTTCAAAGTCTGCAAGCACATTAGACATCTTAGCTAAGTTGTTCTTATATCGCAAGACATAATCCGCTAGATGTTCGTTATATCCTTGCTTAAGTTACGTGAGTTGAGCATAAGATATCTTAGAGCTGATATTAATAGAGAAATGAGAGAGAAAAGCATCAAATAAATTCATAAAATATGTTACCAAGTGGACATGTAGATCATAGAACCAACACATTGCATAATCATGAAGACTTCTAGGAAAGAGCTTAGCTAACAGAATATGATCATCCACAAAATCTAGACATGCCACATGAAATTATCAAAGATGATCTTGGGGGTCACCATGACCATTAAAAATGGGGAGATTGGGAGTGACAAAATTAAGATTAAGTGCATAAGCGTAAATGGAAGGTGCGAAAGGAGTATGAAGTAACAAAGTGGAATCCAAGAGATGGAGATGTGTGAGAAGTAGCCTGTTGCAATTGATGATTTTAACTTGAAGATCTTGATAAAGAGAGGCTAAGTATTGAGTTCCAATAGAAGAGACTTTCCATGTGTGAGAAACAAGAGGTGGAGTGAAATGGTTGGTGGGAGTAGGAATAGAAACAAGAATGGTAGAAGTAGTTGAAAGAGTGGGAAAAGGTTTGTTGAGTAGCGATAGTCATGAAAGCTAGGATGGATGAAGGAACATTAAGCTCCACAAGATTGGTGGCCTCCTCACAAGTAGTGAATAAAAGTAGGTCTAGATCCCAAGGATTCTCAACAAGATGAGAATTGAGGTCATGAAGATCATCATCGGTGAAGGGTAAAACCATGATGTAAAGGAAACAAGACCCCTAGAATAAAAGGTGCGATCAAGCATGGGGTTAACCAAATTATTTAACAAATATGAAAATAAATAGATGAAAAATATAGATATGTGCTAGCACATAATATAGACAATAAAGTACATATTTTTGACATAAGCAAGTAATCTAGAAAAATATGAAACCCTAGTTGCAAAGAGAGAGGGTAAGATACTTAGTTGATTCATAATAAATCAAAGGTTGTCTTTGAGATGAAAAAATGGTGAAAAGGGATGTCACAATCAAACCCAGAAAAATGTAGAGATGTCGAGAATGTCATGACTAGGGCACCTAGACAGGGCCTAGCGTATTAGGGACTTCTCTCGGCAAATTCATTGATTAGAACCTCATAAAACCAGTTTCATAGGGCCACGAGATGTTTGTTGGATGTTGCCTTTAGTCACATGTACTCCGCTTCTTGATCATTGATTTCACTTGAAACCTGTAAGAAGAAAGAACACTGCAAAACCCCAAAACACATCAACTCCGAAAATAAAACATTCTAAATGGGGAGTCAAAATGACCCCAGCGGTCACCTAACTAAGTGAACTTATGATCCAAATGTTGCACTACATTTCAAACTCCAAGTAGTTATGTGTGTGTGTGTGTAGAACCATGCCCTAGGTGGATCTTGTGCAAGTTGCACTTGATAGTGAGAAATAACTAGATGTAGAAAATGTAGATAGATGTATGCATGGAAAAATGAAATTCCCCTCCTATGAAGTGTATGCAGAATAATGCAATCCCTTGTCCCTTGAATGGATTCTAGATGGATGTTTTGATTCTCTTACAATGGACTTTGGATGCAACCTTAGGTGGTGGTAGTAGATGTTTAGTGCTTTATCCTTTATTATGATCACATAGTTTTGTATTTATATGATTCCCTTGTTTGAATTTTTAATTAACCACTAAAAGGCCAACCACCAAGAAAATAAGATGCCCAATAGCTAGAAAGGACCTAAAAGATGCAAGAAAGATACAAAGAGATTAGGGCGCTCAAAGGGGACATGGGCACTTGGGTGCTAGAATCCAGGCTGGGCGCAGTGTCAGACTCGAAAAACTAAAGTGTCAAAATTCAAACTGGGAAAGAAGGTGCTAAGAGAAAAAAGGAAAACAAAAAGAAAACAAAGAGGCCAAAGACAATGGTCAATTAGTACTTTTCTCTCTTAGGAATCATATGAATAGTGGTATGTGATCATGACTAGAAATATACCCAAAGTGTGTGATTTAGTGTCTACATAATTCTAAGCCAATTCCTTGTGAATTTTGGGCCCCTAATTTATTGGCTAAGTACAGAGAAGCATGTGGGTGCGCAGGACCTACTTAAAGAAGGGTGTGCAAGGAGAAAGCGTGCAGGATAGGGTTCTAGGAGGGTTTAGTAGAACAAGTGGTGCACATGCAAGGCAGAGAAAAGGTTTTCAGACTTATCCATATTTGGAATATCATATAGAACACGAGAAAAGTGTGACCCAACTGCGCATGTGGAGTGGATAAGGTGTCATCCTGGCAACAGGGTGGCCTAGGAAGGAATATACCTTACGATGGAAGATTATAGAAGGCCATCATTGCAAAGAGTGGAGATCTCGAGTCTGAAGAAGCATGCTCCCATGGAGGACCACCTTGGACATTTGGGAATGGATCGGCAACACCCACGCTGGCTTGAAGGTGTTGATAAAGGCTATAAATACAAGCACTCGGTAAAGGAAAAGGAGGAGATTAGAGAGAGCAGATGAGAGGTGAAGCTCTGCAGAAATACATGGAGAGCTTTATGGGTTGGGCTAGGAGATCTGTAGGAAGAATGATGTATCAAGGGATGGGTACATGTTTTTCTTTTGCATTGTAAGGGACGTAAGTCTAGTCTTGCTACATGGTTCTAATATGCACTATCATTTTGGTTTGTAATGACCCTAATAGATGTAATGTGATTACTGGACATGTTCAAATATGAATACATGTGGTTCACGGCTCATACATATCTCTTTTGTTATGTTCAATGTGTTTCATATGAATGAGTATAATCATTATGCATCATTTTTCCCTCATAGTTCAGATCTATCTTTTGTCAATGTGCTTCTTGTCTGAATGAATATATTAGTGTAGCATTACTCAAATTACTCAATTCAATAAGGAGTTTCTTTTATCTTTTATCACGCATCAATGCTACATTCTTGCACAACACACATAGAAGAGGCTCAGGCGCCCGCATGTGCCTCGGGTGAGCACCAGTTCCCACCTGGGTGATAGGTCGGTGCGCATGGGATTGTTCTTATTTGTTAAGGGGTATAAATATTGACTACATGAATCTAATGTTGAAATTGGATATTTAATCCATTGAATCTTGATGTATTGTGATAATATGTTCCATGAGAAGAATGACATCTGCACTCTCCTTGAATTAGTTATAGAATTGTTCTCCCGGCTGATCCCAAGTAGAAATGGATTATGGATATAAACTATTGTACCAATATTTTTATTTTCTTCTGAATGATATAAAAATAAGCCCGAGGAAAAAAATTTCTTCTTGGCATTGTGAATGGTACAATGGTTGACTATGTCTTGGATGCGATCAATAGGAGATTGATCTCCATTTCCATAAAAGAGAGGTAATATTATTAGGGATGTCTTGGGGTATCATCCCATTGCTATAAATGGAGGGGAGAAGAACTGAAATGATAAAATGGATGAGCTCCTTCGAGATCCATTAATGGAGTGGAAACATGAAAATAAATGAAGGGGTGAAGGGAAAGGAAGAAATAGATGAAAGAATGAACAGAAAGATCTGTAAATGAGATAATGGATTTGTTTGGATCAGTAGAGTCACCATATGTGCTAAGAACATACCTCCAAAGGTTGAATTATCACCAAGAAAATGTCAAAAAATACAACCCATTATCTCATTACAAACCTTTTTGTTCATTCTTGGAGGGTTTCTATTAATTTAATTTCCGCTAATATTACAACCCCAACAATTACCTTAACAAAAATTGTGTGTTAAAAATGGTTGGTTGCATTTTGTGCTGAAATTTTTCACATAAAATACTTTACATTTATTTACATCATACCCCACATATCAAGATTACTTTCACCCACCATCATTTGTTATGGCTAGTGTTTGCATACCTTTTATTAAATTTTATTAATTTACTTCTTCTTTTAATCCTTGAAAAATAAATTCCAACAATATATTTTTGTCTTTGTTCATCCAGATAAATGATAGGTTTGGATGAAGCTTTGGTAGATCCGGAGACCTCATATCCATAGAATCTTCCGAGTATTGTTTATTTGATGATGTTTTACAAATTGAAGTCTCATTTTCTTTGTATTGATGTATTTCATTGAAAATTTTAAGGAGTACCTTTGCAAGCCTACTTTTCCTTTCGGCATTAACGTTACTAGTGTAGACTTGGATACCCCATAATATCCTCTTCTTCCTTCTAGCCCCGAGATTCATAAACTAGTGGCCACAATGGTTTATTATCGAGTTAGTAGGAAAATTAGGTTTGGGTGTATATGTTTCTCCCATGATATATGTGGTGTCTCATTGCATGCACATGGTGGGTAAATTCGTAGTGCTCACTAGCTTGTTTTGGATTATTTACATAAAAATAATTATTCTACAGAAATGACATAGGCTAGCACCATGGTTTTAGAACGGATCATCGTGATCTAAGAAACTTCATGTTGAAACCATTATTTTTGTAATGTTTAATATTTTGAATTTTATACACAAAAATGGTCTTGGATTACAACTACATAATATCTTCCTAAACTCAAACCAAAAGATCGAATTGGTGGTGGAGAGGGATCTTATCGTGTTAACTGGGATTCTTACGCCAACATACCCCCACACGATGGATCCAAATACAACCACGTGAGCTCTGGTCCCACCATGTATACACCCAATTAGGTCTAATAGCATTATGAGACAATGATGCCGAGACTTCCCAGGAGGTCACCCATCCAAGTACTACTCCAAGTCGAGCATGCTTAACTACACTGGATCTCGATACCATGTATAATTTTCCATCACACCAAAAGCACGAATGGTGGTGGAGAGGTATTTCATCATGTTAACCAGCTGCTTTACACCAACACGAAGATCAATCTAAGAACCAATCAAGGCCATCGATCAAGCCATAAATCAAAAAAACTAGTCAAAACCATAGATTTAGGAAAGAACTATTCATCAAAGATCTAGTCAATACCATAGATCAAGGAAAGAACTAGTCCTAAAAACTAGATAATAACTTCCTAATATCTAAAAAGATAAAATAAATATCCACACACATAAGTGGGTGAGGATAAATACAATAAAGGTAAATAAAGTACCTAGGTGAACATGTGCTAAGGTAAATAACTACTCTAACACCCCCCCTCAAGTGAAGTTAGGGGCCCAAAATAAAAGTGGCATATCCATAGTATGAGTCCCAAAAATTAGGCCTGATGAGGTACTCATGTACAATAACTAGGAAAAAGGGACACCGCAAGGTACCCAAAACTAGTAATAACAAAGTGGAGAGAGAAAAAAACTCACTGCAAGGCATCCCAAGAATCTCGGCTCAAAAATTCATACAATGTTGAAGAATTTTTGTATACACTTGTGGTATGAATCCACTTCTCAATCAGAAAACTCAAAAACAAGCGACACTAGGCTTCACCCAAATAGCTCCATACAAGGAAACCATGCACAATGAGTGATGTTGAAAGCAAAAAAACACTAAACATAATTAAATCACTACTACAAATAGGTGTGCCACGATCCAAGAATAATAACTAAGGCAACAAGGTAAGGATCTAATATCAAAATAAATATGAGTGCTACAATCCAAGAAAATCCAAGGTAACAGGCAAGGACACAAAACCCAAAGAAGTAAAGATCAATTGCTATAAATAGGTGTGCCACAATCCAAGAACAATAACCAAGGAAATAAGGTAAGGACACGAGACCTAAAGAAATTAGAGTGCCATGATCTAAGAAAATCCAAGGTAACAAGGCAAGGACACAAAACTTGAAGAAGCAAGATCAACTACTACAAATCTATATGAGTTTACAAAACAACTACTCGAACATTGAAAAACTAACACTTTAGGCTTCACCAGAATAGCTCCCCACAAGAGAGACTATCAACATGCTAAAATTTTTTTAAAATACAAATATAAAATCTCTAAAAAACAAGAGAGATACACTACACCTACTAAAAATGCTTAAAACAAATAGCATTACAATGTAAAAGGTATAGAAAATGGAGCAAGAGGTCGAATGGTGGAGGAGCAACGTCTCAGTAGAGTCCTCTCAATGAATGCCTATGTCATCACCATGAGTGATCAAATATCCACCCCAAATCAACATGAATGGATGAATAAGATGCCTTCATATGACTTGGTGTAAAATGCATAATGGGTTCATGCAAAGGAACATCAGAATGTGTGTCAGATCGATCATGTCCGATTGAAATCTCGGTTTCTCAAGCCGGGTGAAAGTGTAAAACTCATGTGTAGCTCATGATCCTCGAAAAGAGTCGAGTGAAAAAAATTAGGATCTCTATCATGTGGATGCACTCTTTTACCCTTTGGAAATTTGGGTGTCACGTGTACCTTTTAAAAAAATCAACATTAAAATATTATTTTTAATAGCAAAACCTTCTAGAGCTCATAACTTTTGATCCGTAGCTCATATTAAGGTGACTTTTTTTTTTAAATGTGTATTTTTTCAAGATCTACGCATCGAGAAATTTTAATACACATATTTTAAATCTAAAATATATTTTTAATCATTGTAATATTTACATGCACTTAATTATATAGTGCCAAATTTATAATAAAGGTAAATAAAGGTAAATTTATTGTATTTTCTTTCATGGTCTTGAATAACAACTAGATAATATTTTGGATTTCATATGAAAGGAACGATAAGAAGATCATTCCAAGCCGTGAAGATCTTAGATGATCATAATACACCAAATTAGATAAGTTGAAATAACTTCACCAAAATAACTTTACAAAATAATTTGCAAACAAAGAACAATAATATCATATATTATTATGGAACTCTCATTATATGTGTACAATGAGAATGGGTATTGCTTATATAGGAAAGAAAAATCAATCTAAGAACTAGTCAAGGTCGTAGATCAATCCATAAATCAAGGAAAGAACTAGTCAAGACCATAAATATAGGAAATAACTAGTCATCAAAGATCTAGTCAATACCATAGATCAAGGAAAGAACTAGTCATCAAAGATCTAGTCAATATCATAGATCAAGGAAAGAACTATACCTAACAACTAGATAATATCTTCCTAATATCTAAATAAGATAAAAGAAATATTTACACACATAAGTGGGTGAGGATAAATACAATAAAGGTAAATAAAGTACCTAGGTGAACATGAGCTAAGGTAAATACCTACTCTAACAACTTCGTAGTGCTCACTAGCTTGTTTTGGATTGTTTACATAAAAATATTTTTCTACGAAATGACATAGGCTAGACCATGGTTTTAGAACGGATCGTCATGATCTAAGAAACTTCATGTTGAAACCATTATTTTTGTAGTTTTTAATATTTTGGATTTTATACACAAAAAGGGTCTTGAACACCCTTATTTACTAGAATATTTTTATGGGTTACCTAATTTCAATTTTAAAGTTGGATATGGATATTTTTGCTTAAGATAAATATGGTTGGAAGGGACCTTTCAATTATAGAAAAGGATGCTAAGAAAAAATTGTATAAAAAATCACATGCAATTTCTTTAAAATATATATTCTACAAATAAACGATGCTAATTACAACATCTGCACATTCATAGCAATATTGTTGAAGAAAATGTCATTACATACATACATGATCTTATTATACAATAATGTAATCTGAAATATATTTCCCCTTATAAGGACAACGAATCTTGCATCGAACTACCCAATGAATATTGGAATTATTATAAACTTATTAACTCAGAAAATAACTAACATCTATGTGGAACATCGTGATATGTATAAGTGGTTATAGTTACAAAAACCAAAGAGATATCTACTATTTTACTTTGATGGGTTAAAATATTTACTAAATGGAACTTGATGCACTCCTTTCCTATTTTACTGAGATGGTTTTACATTGCAAGTTGTTATTGTATATTATTCCAATATCCCAAAAGACCTGGAATCCAATTTTTTCAAAAATGAAATTTCATAAACCTTACAATTGGGTTCAAGTATTTCCAAAATAAGATTCTAATATTGATCGCATTAGATTCCACTATCGTCAATATGTTTAAACAATTGGAGTATCAATTACTTTCATTTAAATTTAAGTAATTATTCACTTACCATTTCACACTCATGCCTAGTGACCGTTAGCTAATTATTTAAAGTAAATATGTACTTAACAATTTTACTACAAATAAGTTATTATTATTTTCATTACGTTTGAGATTAAATTTTGTATGCTCTTCATATATGTACGAGCACTTCATTTCTTTTTCCACCATCTGTTTGAAATTGAATCTTTTTCAGAGCTAGAATTTGGCAGATGCAAATAGGTTAAGTAATGTGAAATGAAATTTTGTTGTTGGAAATGTGTTTAAAATTTCAAGCATTGTACATTTCAAATCATATTTTAAGATCTAGTTTTTGATAAAATAAATAAATTTTTAACTTTTTACTCTTAAACTAATAGTGAATTGTGTGCTTGATTTAATTAAAGTGTGCCATGAACAATCATTATCATGTGGAAAAAAATGTCTAATGAATTCACCATATGGTTGATTACCTTGTTTTGGATTCCAATATATCATAGGATATAGTCCAATATCTTAAAAGTGGATTTCAAAATTGTCCTAAACAAGCTCCAATATCCCCTAAATTGGATTCTAGAATTGTCCTAAACAAGTTCAAATATTTCCTAAATTGGATTCCATAAACTACAACAATGGATTTTGATATGTGTAATATTGGATTCGAGATAGCAATCATTTTTGAAGCCCGATTTAGTGGAATGATGGTTAATGTGTAAATATAAAAACATTACACATTATAATTGCAACAATCAAATAACATCACAAGAGACATAAATTTGTTTCAAATGTCGGTGACACTCAAGCGGAGATAATTGATTCTTATATGTAGAGGAAAGAATTTATATTGACATTTAATTTATTGGTCAAAATAGGGTTAGTTAATGGAGCCCTAGGAAAAGTTTTGAAAATTGTCTACATTTCATAATCACAAACCCTTGATTTGTAACTTTGTTATGGTTATTGGATTCAAAAATACTCTTTCTCTTTACAGGATATTGTCAACCCCACACATTTTCCAATTCCTCTTGTTATATAGGTAAATCATCAAAACGCCACTTAAAAATTTGTGTGGACTTGCAATACATAAATCACAAGGCATGGCACCTAATAAAACAAAAATATCTATATTGGTAGCATTGATCGACAAGGGTTGACATTTACACAATCTGAAGAGTTTTCTCATTGGAAGACTTGCATATCTCACCCATATTTTCATTCAAACATTACGAGAGAATGAAAAATTATAAAAACTAAATGCAAGAAAAATAAAGACACCAAAATTAACTCCATACAAATTCCTCTCCATTTCAAACACAATTGAAAACTTACTTAAATTCAAATGTTCTTTGTTATATATATTTATGGAGGTGGTGCCTTATCTAGCCGAGACATTCTAGCTTTTTCCAACGTGACAAGGTGGCCCCTCATTTTAGTTAATCTTCCAACATTAACATCCATTATGGTTATGTTGTACAAGTTTCCGTCTACCCCTAAGGATATCACTACAATTTTCGGTGAAGGATGTTATGTTTACTTTGGCAAGTAATGTATGGTGTGAATTTGAAATTTATGTTATCCTAAATTGTTTTTGTACTTTGTAGTTGGAAATTAACAACTTGATTATATATTACCTTCTCAAAATGTATGATTAAAAATCTAGGTGGCCGTAGACAATTACGCGTTGAAATATTATTGAACCATATGATTTTTTTAGGAAATTTCATAATAATTATATATGTAATTTGTAAAAATATATAATTTATTAGTTTCATCAAGTTTTGTTTGAAAAGAGAGAGTTTATTTATTTATTTATTTTCATTTCATTTTTATTTATTACTTGTCATCCAATTATGTGTGGATTTTATTTCCTCCAAAATAACATCATTTCATCATGTTTAATGTATGATGGGACACTAGATATAAAATAGTCATCAACTATACAAAATTCACCATCTAAGTATGATGGAAACCCCATAACATCGTCATAATATCTATGCATGGAACATGCATACCCATCATCATAACGAGAGGCTCCGACATGATGACTCAATGCCGATATTGACATATGATATGTAACTCATAAATGTTGGAAAATATGTATGTATTAGCTAACAATATGGGGCACATTGTTAATGAAAATTTGAAACTTGTTTAACCTAGAACAACCAAATTTTTTCCGGCACTCATTTTGTAAACTTGTGTCATTTGAAAAGGTTGCGAGGAAGTGAGGAAATCTACCAAACCAGTTTGGAAAGTGGAAAGCTACCGAACTAGTTTGGAAAGGCATCACCATTAGATGAATGAGGGAAGAAGGATTCACATGACCATGTGATGTATGACTTAGTTTCTCCCATGCTATTTCTACTAAAAATAACTATTTTTCATGTTGTATATTTTGCATGGAAAAATAGAGCCCTACTAGCATAGTTTTTAAAATATTTATGGAATTTATTTGCAAACATTCACATGACATCCAAAACTTCTAAGATTTACTATCTTAGCCTTTGCAAGCATAGGTAAAATGTGACCGTCAATATTTTGGGGTAAACAGAGAGACGAATAAACAAATACCTTGCAATTTTATTGTTTGATGAAATTTTGAAAACATCTTGGGCAACAACATAGAATCCTATATCTCAAAAAAATTGGAAATAAGGACAACTTGTTTCTATATTTTATAATACAAAGCATATTGGTTTGGGCATGTTTCATGTGATTTTGTTCGACACATTTTCTATACTTGGTTTGTTTTTAATCTCCTCTTTTGTTCCTTGCCATCTATGCAACTTCATAAACAAACAAGTATTTTTAAAAATTATTGTATTTAATCTCTTACTTAGGAAGAACCATGAGACATTAAGTTAGTCTTCCATGGAGTGTGAAAATGTAGTGTTATGTAGGTTCTCCTAACCCGCCGAATAAAGGAATGAGTTCTCTAGATTTATGTGGATTTTAGTGGAATTAGAGCTTTGTGGAGGTTGTTAGACCTTCATGGAATTGAGGAAATCAATACTCCATGACATCAAATCAGTCTCTTGTGAGTTGAAATCAAGTCGAGCATCACAACGTTCTAAAACCAATAATAAAGGTTAAAAATCAGCTAAGGATAGAGTACGTGAAGCGAAGGGTGAGAAGACAATGCTTCTGAGAATAAAAAACACGATGTTACGTCAACTTGAAGGAATAGAATCCCACAGAGTTTGTATATTCCACTTGAATAAAATTATGATACGTTGAGAAATGTCATGATGTAGAAGGAAAGGGTTACGTAAGGAACCACGGGAAAAGAAATAAATTTCAAATGTGCCTAAGGTTGGAAGTCTTGAAATACTATCCTAAGGTTTTGTGTATTTCCCAATTGTAGTGGTTAATAGGTTCTCGAGGAGACACGGGGTGAAGGAAAATAATTATAGGTCAGAATTTAGCATAAGGAGGAAGGCCTCATATAGCATAGAAGGAGTGTTAAATGATGAAGTGTGAGAATATTCAAGAACCTAAAAATAAAGGAAACTTCACTCATCACTCAAGGAATACTAGAAGTCCACAAAAAGTTGTAGATCAAATCTAAACCACAAAGCACAAGTGAAAGCCACATTTGTTTCCAAACCAGTGACCAACCACCTCAAAAACTAGAATTAAATGAAGTCCGGCATCATCCTACATAGTCGATCTCATATGATTGAATCAAGGAACTATGTGTTGGAAACTTGGACATTGAGAGGGGGTGAATCAATGTCTTTTAAAATTTTCAAATATTTATACTTCACCAAACTTGTTAAGAAAAACACATGAAACCATACACAAGAAAATGGAAAAGAGAGTTTTAAAGTGGGAAACCCAAAATGGGAGAAAACCCACTAAAATTAGAGAACTAGCTTTGGAAAAAATTTCCTATATGTTACATTGATTTCAAGTTGAGCTACAACTCAAATTTTGAGGCTACAACCCCAAGAATACAATCAAGCTACAACTTGATGATGGAAGATACAACCCCAAATTAATTCAGTCAACAATTTATTGACCTTCTACAAGCTACAACTTGCAAGGAAGCTACAACTCCCTGATTATACTGAGCTACAACTCAATGTGTATACAAAATTTGATCACTTTTCATCTTGGATATAATACATTTGATTGTGACCCTAAATTTACAACCTTTACTTCTTATTCTACTTGCAATTTCTTCACAATTTCAAGCACTGTATATCTTTCACCTTTTATCCGATTATTTAAAGCATGTAGCTCACTATTCTTGGATCATCATCTCAAAGTACTTCTTGTTCTTCAATGTTCAACATTCAAAACTATCATATATAAGTTACTAGCATTAAATTTTGTCTTCAACATCCTCCAACACTCTATCTCAATTAGAAAATATACTTGTATTTTCCACTTTCACTCTTTCTAATAGACAAGTTAATGCATTTCACTCTTTGTATCTTGTTTCATACTTACTCACCATTTATATGACACTCCCAAGCATTCATATGTTTTATAAACTAATCAAAGGCATGTCATTCCTGCATACTTTCACCTGTCATTTTGCATTTACACTTACACCTCATATCACACTCATCCTTATACACCTTCCGCAATTTTTAGTTCACATTTTTTTCTCTACACATTCAATCATCATCTATGCTCTTTCACATTCTTATTTTGTATATATTCAAACACACTAGGAAAATGGTATAAGTCATTTCTCATTCTATTTTCCACATTTCTCATTCACTATTTTTTATATCTTTCAATAATATTTTGTTTTCTCTTCTTAGTTCCCTACAAGTAATTTTTTCACTACACCCATACCATACATTCACTTAGATCACATTCCTCTTAATTCTTTTTTGTATTCATGATTTTTGCTTGTTTATATCTCATTCAGATGTTCCCTTTTCTTCACTTCAACTTTTTCTTGTTATTTCATGGTCTTGTTCCTCTTCACAACACACACATACATTCACAATCCTATATATTATATGTTCAAGACCAAAAGGAAAAGGTATATGGTCTTTTCACCTTCCCTATACTCACACAAATTAGTTTATTTCACACCCATACAAAAACACACACACTTCCTTCATCAAAATCCAAATTATTCAACATCTCATTTTTGTGCATTTACCTCTTTGATTGTCTTCTTTCTTAAGTTATATCCCTCTCACCTATTGTCTCTTAATTTTCCTTAGTTTTGGAACACAGACAACTTTAAGAAGAACAACAACATTTCATCCAAAAAAATTACACTATTACTTCATCGAGCTTACTTTACCAAGAGTGACCTAACTCTTCAAATTCTTGCAAAATTTTGTGAATATCAATCATGTTGACTTACTCATGTCACTTAATCAAGGTTTGTATTTTCAATTTCTTATTCGACCCTAGAAGAAACAATTTTGAAATTGTAATTGTCCCAATCTTTTTAACTTCTCTAAGAAATTGTGTCAAGAGCTCTTGACCTTCTCCATGAGCTCATCTTCTTCGTATGGAAGACTTAAGGCTCTTCAATTCACTTGAATACCAAAGTAACATCTTTCAAAAGATTATTGATACTTTTGTAGGTTTGAACAAAAGACATTTGAGAAATAATTCATTTGAGTAAAAAGAGTATTTTGATTCCCAACATATACATTTCATAGCTTTGAGAACTTTGAAAACCCAAAATTTGCAAGCTATATGTTGATGAGACAAAGCATTGTGATCATGACACCAAAACATTCTGTCACAAAATTTCACCTCCTTTAAACAAGTTCTAAACAAATAAAATAAATATATGTTCATTTCATAACATTTAAATTCTTTTATAACCACCTCGAAGTTCAAACATGAAGGAAATTTCATTAAACAACACAAACTTGACCTGTATAGTTTCACAAAAATTTAGAAGACTGTCATAAAATTCTCACTTATTCCTTGATGAATTCAAAAATTATTTTTGCATTAGGCTCATATCCTCCAAGAATAGCTTTCCTCAAAATTTGTAAATTTTCACTAGTTGGTTGTCGAGATTCAAGCAAAAATGTCTATCAAACCCTAGAATCAGGGTTTCCTTCAATGTAGCATCCCCATGGGTATAAAAATTTATTTCTTGATCATTTTTGATGAAATATAAAAATTCCACCTGTTGGACATGTGAAGGTGTCCTCCATCTCTTTCAATCAATTTACAAGTTGATATTCTTCCCAATAGCTTCCGTAAAAACAAAAACATATAGTATATAGTGTAACACGAACCACGACAAAGTATATCTATGTAGACCAAAAGAATATGATTCCAAGTCTGAAGTGGTGTATAGTGAGGCTTGATTGAATCATTTATACTTCTCAAAAAATATTATAATATCCACCAACACCATTAAGAGAAATTTTCTTCCTTTGAATACAAACTTTGTCTTTTGCACTATCATACTTGGCTCTTACCAGCATCAACTTTTGACCTTACTTACTTCTCCAAAGTTTCAAGTCTTCTCCAATAAATTTGAAGGAGTATCTAATGATAAGTAAACCAAATGAGAACTTCCATCATCCTAAAAACACTACAATACAAGGTAAAGACCATATTGCATCATATTTTAAAAGAAAACAAAGATTGACCACTTCATGATAGGCTTGCACACCATGACTCAATTAGAGCTTGGATTACTTGCTCACAACCTACCACTTAATTTTATACTCTTTTCACTTGATTCTTAAGGGAAGAGTCAACCAAACTCATAATTTTTTGTTACAACCTACAATCACTTAAACAAATGCATTCAATCCTTTATCATAACCACTTTGGTGGCTCCAACTAAATGCCTTGCTCCTATCTGGTACAGTCCACCCTGAGGTAAAATGGAGTCATAAGTTTGACTTGGAAACATTTTTATAACCTTATGAGAAGTGTATAAATTTTTACCAATGATTTAGACTCCGAAAACTCATGTTAATCCTATCAACTCAAGAAGGGGCCCTAGAGAGAGAGAAAACACTGACAAAAGAATTCTCATAACTTCCTTAATTATTGTCCATTTTACCTGAAATTTTTTGCAATACCTCAAACTTGTAGTCCTCTAGAAAAATTAATTATCTTATTTATCTGAAGAAATCACTATATTTTTTCTTGGGTGCTAAGAAGATAGACAACTTATTTTGCACTTCTTAAGAAGCCTACTTTTTAAAAAACTTACACAACTTTCACATACCTTTTCAAAACTTGATGAAATTTGGCATGAAGTGCAAAACTCACCCCTATACATGATAAATAATATTATTTGTCATAAATATTCATATACTTTTCAAACCTATCTCATTTGCACATCATACTAAAATACTAGTTCTCAAGGCCAACTTTTGTGGACTTTGAATTTTTCCTCAAGGGATAAAATAAGCCTTTTTGTTACTCACACATGCCCTATAAAACATTCCTAGTCTTATCCATGCTCACATGATATTTCCATGACTTGTAATGAACTCTTACACCTCATTAGGCTCTATAACTAGGCCTAAATGAGCCAGATATAGTTATGACTTCCACCAAATGACCTAAAACTCCTGTAAAATATTGTGCCCATGTTAACACCATCATATCTAAAATGTAGATCATCTTATATAGACATACTAACCATTTACATGCTTCCCATGAACTTCTTCCCAACAAAACAAGCATGTAAAACATCGAAACCATCTTGAAACAAACATGAATGCTCAATACACCACTGATGATGCACTACCAATCAACATTCATGTCCCTTACAATCCCTCGCTTCACCACTCACGCTTTGATATAGATACCACTTGACATCAATGGCAACACCAATGACCATGGCTCAACAAAATGGTGTGGTAGTTGGCTCTTTTCGGATGGCATCCATGCATCGTACTAAAAGTCAAGACTGTGATAAATCAGGGTGTCCATGCCTGTTTAGCAAGATTTCAGGGATTGGTACCCTAGCATGGTTATCCTTCATTACCTATTATCTTTCTTTCTCTTCTCCCCTAAAGTTTTATAAATGTAAGTTCTCATGCACATTATAGGGGTTCTTCTCATTTTTCCTTCACATATTTTGGAGCTTCACTCTCATGAACTCAAAATTTCATGATTTCAACCTCTAAAACTTGTGAATGGAGGTTATCTTATGGCTGATCTATATGTAAAGTATCCACCATCGATTAATGTAAGTATGGCTTCATTATTTCCTTCAAATGTACTTTTTGTCATGGATATCTCTTGCCACTTGTATATTTTGATTTCCGTGTGGTTGTTCACATTAGAGTTGTGTGTATATTTTTATCTCCATTTTGTGAACTTGTATTGTGTCCCTTAGAATTGGAGAAGTTCCACATTTAAGTTTGGTTCTAACATTTCCCCTATTAGATTAGGATTTAATTTTTGCATCTCTTTCCTCCCCTCTTTCCTTGGTTCCTTAGATTTTAGTGTAGGTTTTTGTAGGAGTAGTTTTAGCATTAGGTTAGATTTAGATCCACGGATTTTCCTAACCTAGGAACTCGAGGAACCTAACCTTCTCTCGGAGGTATATCTAAAGTCGTAAGTCCCACACTTGGAGGTATTCCTATGTTGGCCCAAAATTCTTGGTCTTTCATGATCAGATTTAGGGTGTAATTTTTAGATCTAAAAATAATTACGTATTTCATGGAATGTTTGAACAAAAAACAATAATCATGCCCTCTACAAGTTATTTTAAGACAATCAATGTGACTAATATGAGTGGTTTTGAATTTAAAATGGCTAGGAAATGAATAAATGTTGTATCTTCTAACCATGCTTAGGTTAATTTTAATGACTATTATGCATCAATAACATAAGCACACTTTTATTTTACAGTTATATAATGGGAATAAAGTAAGTGTGAAATGACAAATGTAGGTCATCTTAGCCCTGCAAGTATAGGGAATATGTTTTCGTCAAATATAGAAGTGATTTTTAATGAAATCCCTTATACATAATCACAATAAATATTCCCTAAGATGGATTTTTAAATACAATAAATTTGAGTTGATTAAGTACTAATTAGGAAGTAAATGCATTAGTGCATATAGATTTAAAATGTGTTCAGGTTATTGTTGAAAAACACGTCGTGTTTTTCAACAATAACATAACTACATTATTTTTGTTTAATGTATTGTAAAGCATCAAATATTAACTGGGTTTAATATGGGCATACATGTGTTTGAATTTTTTTATATGGGATCACACATTTTGTATAGAGATTATACATGTCCCATTTTTCTATATTTAATCATCCTTTCGAGAATGTGTCTTGTCATTTTTTTAGTTTCTCAAGGTCTTCTCATATTTAAAAATACTCTATATTATACTTATAGAAATCTTTAATATCCTATATTGATCAAGAAATTTTCTACCAATGTGATTAGAGGTACCACATATCTATTTTATATCTAGGCTTTCTTTAATAAACATTTTATGTGTAGAATATAAAATTTTGATGTTTACCATATTAATGCACTATCCAATGTGTTGGGGAGTTAAGTTCATGAATGGATATCAAATCTAACCTTGATTAAATTGAACCACCTTTTTTGCCATGCTTCTCTAAGAAAAATGTCAATATAATTTTCAAAGTAGCCAAAGTTGGTTGTCCATGGTCGTACATGTGTTTTTAAAAAAATTGATGGTGATAGGTGCATTTTGTGTAGAGAACATTCGTCATTGAGTTCAAACAGAAGAAATGTGAGTGGATATGAATACGAAATCAAAATCAAGGGTAGAAATGAAGTTAGTTTAGCCCGATCTTATGTTCTTGTTGAAAATCATATCGTAATAACCTAAACTCAAATAGTATATCCTAAGCTCGATGTTAAAGGATACCTCATTCTCTAGCCAAAATTAGTCTTATATAAGTACTCACATAAAATTTATACTTGATTCATCATATAGGTCCTAATATAGAGGCATGAAATGCATGTTAAAGATGTAATTTGAGAGTCCCTTTATCAAATCAACATCAATTTCCTATCATTCAACTTTGAGGACAAATTTTCAAGGGGGATCCCTTTGTCCTAACTCTTTCTTTACAATATTTATTCTAATAAAGGTAATGGGTATAAGATTTTTTATTCATCTCTTGAGATATCACAAATAATAGGTGTTATATCTTAAGCACAATTAATATAGGTGTGATATGTAGGGTAGTGCAAAGCCATCCATGTATTTTATAGTATTAAGATTTTTAAAGGAGGTTGCTTCCTCGAATTGAACTATGATATTGTAAAGAAAATTTTATCTTTCATGCAATTAATTTATCTCTATTTCAGTTTCACATCATGTTTTCTATAAAAATTTCATCATCCTCTTAATCTCTTATAGGAAGGTTTGCATCACAAAAGTATAAATTGATATTTAGATTCAAAGGTTGATTGGAGAAGACATCTACCAAATAAGAAATGTGAATAGTTAGAATAAATAAGTTGACATGAGGATAAGTAAAATGCCAAGAGGAAGATAGTATAATGAATATTTGTTCAAGTGGGAGGGTAGAGAAATTAAACATGTGACTTGGATAAGAATATTTAAATTTGTAAAAGAATGTAATAGTGTCAGAGAGACATAAATTAGAGATTATGTTTCTATTTATTACCCCGGATGTATGATGAGGGATCATCTAGGTTCACTTGCAAGCTTGTATCATTAAAAACATGTTAGCTTCCACAAATTAATATTTAACATTGCACATGTGTTTTCTTTTACATAAAGTCTTTATTTGGTATGTTTTACACAAATTTTATATTGCAAAAGTTTTGTTTTATGCTTCCTACAAGAACACAAGATTTACTTGTAATTTTCTACATAATGTTTTTTAAAAATGTTTTATTATTATTATTTTGTGCCTACCTTTATAGTTTTCCTATGTGTGTAATTATTTTGCACAAGTATGTGGATAGGTATACGTGTCTTGTAGTAGCTCTCATCATTGCCTCATGATTGTGAAAAGTATTGAGGGTGGGAAAGGTTCATGGTATCTTCTTGAGTCTAGAACATTCATCACGAGATAGTATAAGAATGTACTTCAATAATTTAATGTTGAATATTTTTTCCAATATTCATCCTGTTTAAAAGAAATCACCATTTATGTGTGAAAAATCACAAGAATAAATTTCATAGGCTTTCATTGCCAACATGTGTTTGCCTCAATGTCATACATTTGCTACTAAAACTATGAGGTTAATGAAGGTGCATTTCAATAGTGTGAAAGGATTCATTAAGGAACTAGTGTGCAGTCTTATGGGAAAGGGCATAACATGGTGTATATTATTTAAATTTTCAAAAGTTTAACTTTGTTTGAGGAATATGACATGATTTTATCTAGCTTATATTTGTGATTGTTGATACGATTCATTATGCATTGGTTTGTGTTATCAATTTGAACCTATTCTTACATGAGTATTGATATGTATCTAATCTCTTACAAGTCACTTGTTATTTCAAGTCAATATTATAAGGTGGACCTTGTATATATAAGCATGTCATCATATGTTTTTGCTAGGAATTCTTCCTTCATGAGCTAGAGCTATAGTCAAAACTAGCTAATTTAATTTGTAATAACTTACAATTGAAAATAATTTTAGTTAACAAGTTAAGATTTGCATATCTATTTTGTATTTGAGCATTTTAGCCTAGGAGATTGTTATATGTGTTGTAGTTGAATTTCTACTTTTTATTAATGATACTTAAATTACTAATTACTTCCCAAAAATTAATATCGTCAATATAGCACACTTTCTCTTCTATCATGCTAATTAATTACATTACGCTAATTAATTAACCCTTCTATCCAACAAAGATGACAATTAATGACCTTCCATTAATTAAACCCCTTTCTACTTGATTTAATTAATTATTCATAATTAATTAAGTTTCCTCTTCTATTAGATAAATAAATCATCATTTATTTAGCCTAAACCTTTCTATTCCCTAAATCATACTAATTGTTCTTCTAAAAGCTTCTATAAATCTTTCTCACCTATTAATTAATCACTTGGGTTAATTAATAAATCCTCTCAAACCCCATGAGTCACTACAGGACAAATTAAACTCCCTAAGGTTGACTCAACCCCTTTTCAACCATAATCACCCCCAACTAACTCAACCTAGCTATTATCCCACATGTAAAGGGATGTAGAGATTATTTTATCCATTGGGATATATAAGGAGCCCTCCTCTTACCATTCTACTTACACCTAAATGAGCATAGAGCCTATATTATAGCCATTTTATCATCTTAGAGCATTCTTCCATTAGAGGAGCTAGCTATCTTCATTTCTTGCATTCATCCATCCAAGTTTGAAGTCATATGGAGATATGTCAAATGGTCTTGTAGCCATGGATTGACAAGACTCCATTCTTGAAACCTTGGGATTCAAACATACAATCAACCCTTTTGATTGCTAAGGATCTAAATAGGTTCATTCCATTGATTAACATTCAATAGAGATAGAGATTAATTGCTTAGCATATTAGTTTGATGTTTATTCATGTTCTAATGCAAATATGTTGGTAGATTAGTCTTGTTTAAGCTCTAAGCATGATGGTGCATAGATTTTAGTTTAGCTTTGTTTGAGGCTATTAGGTGTTAGTTTGATTTTACTTTGCATAGCTAACTAATTCTTGCACACATTTGGCATGCCCAGTGGGACGGATCCTTAGTCCCTTAGCATTGTGGTTCAAATTTTGTTGTTATTTCAATTTTTGGCTAACCCTTGATATGCACATGTGTGAATTAATGTTGAATTTCTTATGATTTTTGCTAACTTTACATGTGTTGAGTCTTGCTTATAGATCTAATTTAGATGGGTTCTTGTCAATTTTGAGCTAACTATCCAAAATTTGAGCTTTTTGAGATCGATTATGTCATTTTCCATGTTTTGACATCACTTCTAGGTACATGCGTACACAAAAATGACAGAGGCACGTACATGTCCAAACCTAGGCATACACATCCAAATGCTAGTGTATGCATCTAGAGTCTAGCGTATGCATCATTCTGCCAGCATACATGATATCTGCCCTCTATGTTTTTATGTTTCTCTGTCTATTGGTGCATATGCCTGACCCCGAGTGTACATGTTCATACTCTTGGTGTACCCATTTGGTAGTGCTTTTGTTTGACCCATTTTGACTCTGTGGGCATACATGTCCAAAGTCCAACATATACATCTCATTGCCAACGTACATGAATTTCTATCTTCTGAGTTTTCTAGTCTTTTCTATTGCTAGCATATGCATTTAGACCCTAGGTGTACATGCCTATACCCAAGCATACCTATCTGCTAGTGTTATTTCTTTGACCATTTTATGTCTATGGGTGTATACATCCAAAGGCTAGCATACACAACTCTTGGCCATGTATCCATTAGCTCACTATCAGTTTCCACAGAGGGGTGTACACATCCTGAAGTAGGCATACACCCAGAGTTGAGCATACACATCACAGTTTAGATTTTTGATTCACTTTAAAATTTACAAAAACATGTTTTTGGATTTATTGACTCCTTGCAGGTTTTTATTGAAGATTAACTTCTATTTTATAGGTTTATTTACATGTTTTTGCTAACTTGATTTGATTTGTTTAAAGGGTTAAATGAACATTGCATGCTTAATCATGAGATTGGAGTCATGTATGCTCTTCCCTCGCACCTTCTAGGTGATCTTGGGAATCATAAAAATGATTTCTATATCTCTTTTTCCTTGAAAAACATTGAAAAGAATGTCAAATTTGGTTAAAATGAACAAATTTTGTGTTTGAATCAAGTATTTTCCATTGTTGATTTTGTAGTTGGATTTTATGTCACGTATGCTCTTCTCTTGCATCCTAGGATGATCTTGAGAATCGAAATGACATTCATCCTCTTTATGTGTATGGAAAACTACTAAATCCATCATGCAAGACCTAAATGCTTGTCAAAGAATGAAGGATCAAGACAAAACAAAACTACTAATACAGTTTTCATGTAAGTTGCCAAATGGTGTTCAAGAAAACCACATTAAGTATAAAGATAAAAAATACACCACAATCAAAAGATTGTATTTGCAAGTTTGGATAAGGGTACGCCCCATCCGCTTAACTAGGACATAACCCCTTTGGCATAATCCTTAAGCTAAAACAATGGGGTGGTCCTAGGAACCCCAAAGTAGTCACATGCAAGAGGGAACCTTGTGGATGAAATGGGAAGTGCTCCACACTACCTACTTGACTAGTGATACATGTGAGATTTAGCATCAAAGTTATCTGTATCGTGAACCCCAAAGTGAGAGTACATGATGGATGCATTTATTTCCCACTATGCTTGAAGGGGGTAAAGTAAATTTGGGATACTCCTTAGGAAACCTTGGAAAACCGAGCTCACTTCTAGATAACTTGTGACACCTAGTTGAGTGAACCACCTAGGAAGCTATCTTGTCCAGGAGCCAACTTTGACCATATCAAAACCAATTTGAGTTGAGAGCCATCGCAAAGGGAGAAATTTCTTGGAATCAAAATCTTGTTTGTTTTTGAACAAGAGGAGATTCCATTAAATTTCAAATGGTGCGTTCATTCATCATGGAGATTGTGAAGCATTACTTTTGTTTAGTTTTTCACTCACCCTAAGGCAAGGTAAAACTCTACCAAAGTGACACCAAACTCTCTTCAACACCAATTGATCTACTTCCTTCACTTTCTTTTGACACTTTGTTGATCAGAGAAGAGTGACTACCCTTGTGTTTCTAATTGATTGTATTCACCACTTTTGTGTCCATTTATGCTCATCCATGTTTTTGGCTGAGTTGTTAAATGTCTAAAGTGCATGGAGACAGTTTTCATATCATTGGTATCCTTTTTTATCTTGATACCCAAGTCAAGATCATCAATCGTAGTTAGGCTTGATTCATCATCTTGATTCTCCTTTGAACTATTATCTTGCTTGTATCATATCGCAACAATTTTGATACTTACATCTTGTTTCTTGTAAACTTGGCCTAAGTGTCTAGATTGTAACGTTACGCTACGCACATTCTAACAATTCCTTGGTATACTCTAGCATTAGTTTTTTTCAAACATTACCTCGATTTTGAAAAGTGTTGAGTGTTACCATTTTTGTGTGTTATATCAATATCATTTTGATATTAATACCTTACTTTTCTGAAAAAGTTTGGTTAACATATCTTAGTGGTATTGTTGTGTCACTCACAATCGTAACTATCACTTTTTGAGATATAGGTCTTGATTGGATTCAAGCTCACTTTTAGTATACTTTTTTGGGGATCGTATTAATTTTTGTTATTACTTATGCCTTGTTCATTTATTTGAACTTGACATAAGTGGTGACATTTTTTAACCATCTTAAACACCAACTACCATTTGAGAACAAACTTAGGAAGTATGAAATTTTGATTGATTGGTCTGAAAATGAGCATTGAGTGATTGTATCTTGTTTGTCACTTTTGACTTATTCTTTTAAGAAAATCACTTTGACACATTGATTCTTTGACATTCATCATTCTTTGAACCATTGACATTCTTTGACATTTGTAAACTTCCACTTAGGTTTGATGATCAATACCTTTTGAACAAATTCAAAACACCTTAGTGAAGTTCTCACACATCATGGCCCCCAAAACAAGATTGGGAGCTAGAAGACAAGTCATTGAAAAACAAGCATGGAAAATCAAACAAACAAGGGTCAAATCCCTTTATTGGTCATGATTTAGGACCTCTATTTTCCATAGAAAAGGAAGTAGAAGAGATGATAGATCATAGTGGTGATGAAGCAAGATCACCACGCGTGGAGTTTGAATTTGACCCCACCTATTAGATGAATTCCTTTTCATAAACAAAGATATGGTACTTGTGAGAGTGGTGGAATTAGGTGCTAGAATGCCAACAGAACATGAAACTATTCCACCCACAAATGAGGCTAATGAGGAAGAACCACCTCTCATTAACATGGATGAAATTTTAGCACATGGACATGCTTCCACATCAAATGTAGAAAACAACAACATGGTGGGTTATAAATTACCATTCATCAAGATGCCATGTAGAGTACAAATAGAACATGAAAAATGTGGAAAAACCCCCATGCGATGAAGATGACAAAGAAATTCATGAGGAAGAAGTCACTATACCACAAAAAATTAGAACCTTAGTCGACAATTAGCTTTACTGACATCTCATGTACAAAAAGAAACAAACAAAAATGTACATCGAGAGAAACCTAAGGAAAAAATAGTGAACTTCACATAGAAAACCAAGAGGGAGGAATGTCAAAATATAGTCGTGTGTATATGCCAGCTTCCCCACTAAAGAACAACTTATTTCACAAGAACTACAATCGATGAAAGAAACACTCACAAGCCTTCAAGAAAATAATGGGGGAAATAGCAAAAGATATCAATACGAAGAGTTATGTCCCCATCCATTTGATAAGGCTATGTTGCTTCAACCCTTTCCTAAGAAATTTGACATGCCCAAATTTAAAAGTATAGAGGGAAAGGTGATCCACGTGATCATGTGAAATATTTTTACATGGCATGCCAAGAAGTGGCCTACAATGACAACTACCTCATACGGATCTTTTCAAAAAGTCTAGGAGGACAAGCCTTGGAATGGTTTACTCGCTTACCTCGTGGGTCTATCTTCACATGGCCTGAACTAGTAGAGAGGTTTGTATGAAATTTCTCATACAACATGGAAAGTGACATAACCATGGAAGACTTGTGTAACACTAAACAACGTCCAAATGAAACCTTCACAAGTTTTCTACAAAGATGGTGGGGGCTAGCTAGCCGCTTCCCTTGCTCAATACCTAAAAAAGAAACTTGTTAGCATATTTATACCAAATTTAAATTTGAACATCACTTTTCATTTACAAATGCATTGTGTTTGAGCTTTGAAGAGGTCATCGAGAAGGGCATACAAATAGAAAAATCCCTCATTACAAAAGGAACTATCAAATCATCTTCCAAGGATAATCAATCTACCAAACCAACAGATAAGCCAAAGATCTTTAACAAAAACAAGAATGTGGTAGGAGATGGAATCATAGATTCCAAACGTATACAAGTGGTCCAAGTTGGTCAACCTTTTAAACTAACCAAAGGGTCGATCCAACCACCAACCAAGCATAGAACGTTCACTCCTCTTAACGAGTCTTTGTCCGAAATCTTGAAACAATTGGATACAACTCACATGGTGACTTATCCTACGACACAACCCTTTGATGACAATGCTCCTAAACCTTCATGGTATAAAGAGCATGAATATTGTGATTTTCATGTGTAAAGGGACACAAGATAGACAAGTGCCTAAGACTTCACCACTTCATTCAAGATCTTATTGATAATGGAGAGATAGAATTTGATGCACCAGAGAGAAATCAGATGCCAAATGAAAAGATGGGGATATTCAAAGAACCATTCCCTAAACATGATAATCCTAGATGGGAAGAAGTCCGGATCAGGGAGAGTCATCCCAAAGTTACAAAGCCACAAACTATCTGTATACCAAAAGTGATAACAATCATTACGACTCACTCATTGGATGTGTTTGCTCTTCTGATGAGCATGTGAATACCATTAGGATCAAGGGAAAATATTGTGTTGTGGTAACAAGGGTGCGCTCATCTCATGATCTCATAACCTCCTCTGTCTACCCCTCAGGATGGTCAATACAACATCTTAGAGCAACTTGAGAAGACATCTACCAAGATTTCAATCTTGGACCTTCTTAAAATATCAAATGTACATAAGGACATCCTATACAAAACTCTCTAGGGTCAGAGTGCCAATGGAAGTAGACCCTTCACATTTACAAGCCACGGTGGAAAACATTACACCGGTTGAACACATCTCATTTAACCACAAGGAAATCCCTAATGATGATCACACACATAATATTCCCCTATATATAGAGGTATTTTTACCTATCGGAAGATAAAATGGGTGTTTGTGGACAATGGGTTGGGGTTGAATATATGCACATTGAAACTAATCAAACAATTGGGACACACAGAGGAAGATCTAGAGTCCCACATTATCACCATAACGCTTATGACAACGTGGAGTGGGAGTCAGCTGGAACAATAACATTGCCGATGGAAGTAGGGCCTACTTGCCACAACATGAAGTTTCATGTCTTAGATTTGGAACTTCCATACAATATGCTTCTTGGCCACCCATGGATCCATGCCATGCAAGCCATACCATCAACATTTTCATCAGTGTATTAAATTGAAACATGAGGGACACATTGTTACCATTCAAGGTGATCTAGAACCCTTCTCACTATAGATCTCTCAACAACTTTGCGCGTAGGGGTACATATACATGTCCCTCCACTGATATTTCTATTCCCCTTCAGTCAGAAGCTCTTGAATCATGGGTAGATTTAGACTCCCTAAGTTCTTGTGCTCATGAGGCTTCTACATCCACTTCTCCCTTTGATTCATGGGAGATGAAAATCCTTGAGTATGGTTATGGAGAATATAATGTGCAACAAGCTCTCCTAGTTTAGATCTATGTCTTTGTCACCAAAAACAAAGAGGCAGACCCAACTATCACTTTAAATGGCCTAAAGATGAATGTACTATAGGGACATTCTTACCTAGTGGATTACTTGCAAAAGAGAAATTTTGGACCCACCTACAACTTGGGTCCCAGAGGACACTAAGCCTACCTACTATGAAACCCCAAAATATGCCAAATCTAGTAGAATGATGTATTCCATGGGTTACAAAGGACTCGGATGTGGAAAATTTGATAAGGAGAAAGAGAACGGTCCCACTTCCACATTTCAAAATAGAATACTATGGTATTGGTATTTGGCCATATGGGTCACATCCCATGGATCAAGATGCTACCTACTTTGAGTGAGGATAGCTCTGCTTATTTGGATAGTGACACAGATTCCCATTATAGCCAATATGAGGATCTTGCCTCCACAAACCTTTTCATGGATACCACTATCCTTACCATAACCCCCACCGATCCTAAATTTGACCTTGTATACCCTACCCTTGTCGATTGGGACCAACAATGTCATATGCCATTGGATCTCTTTGAGAATGATGAGGCTATTGTAGAATTTATGGGCATATGTGATACCATTCCTATCGGAGATCACAAGAAAGGTTTCTTCATTGACTTAGATACTTTGCATGTTTTGGTGAGGAAGTTGAGCTTTGTGGTCAAAATTTAAGAAAAAGTGAGGGAAAAAGTTCCAAAGAAAAGCCTCGAATAGCAAAAACATACATCCAAGTCACACAGTGAAAACCTCTTTGAGGTGTTGGCTGACCAACAAGTAAAAAAATCAATGGAAAAAATAAGTGACCACACTGAGGGTGAAAATCTCATAGAGATGCCCTTGGAAGAAGATCTCAACCTTCCTCCTGATCCTACGCGTATGGAGGATATGTCAAAAATGCTCGTAGAGGAAATTATTGATGTGAATATTGGAACAAAAAGACCCAAAGATAGTCAAGTTGGGAGCTTTGCTTTCAACACAAGAACAAAAGACATTCACCTTTCTTCTCAGAGAATTTTGGATATATTCACATGGTCTTATAAAGATATGTTAGGCTTAGATCCAACTTTGGTGGTGCAACTTAGTAGTGCATCCAGATGCAAAGCCTATTAAACAAAAGCTAAGGAAAATGCATCCATGAGTGGCCCTTCTAGTTAAAGAGGAGTTAGAGAGACTATTAGCAAGTAGGGTTCATCAGACCCATTGACTACTTCCGAGTGGATATCAAATGTAGTTCCAGTACAAAAGAAACCTGTTGGAATCAGAATTTGCATAGACTTTTGGGACATCAACAAGGCATGTCCAAAAGATGATTTTCCTTTGCCTAATATCGACATGATTGTCGATTCAACTAGGCTATGAAATGTTATCTCTTATGGATGGATTTTTAGATACAACAAAATCAAGATAGAGAAGAAGATCAACATAAGATGGCCTTTACAACCCCTTGGGGAACATTCTATTATCAAGTAATGCCTTCGGCCTCAAAATGTCGGTGTAACCTATCAACGGGCCATGACAGTAATATTCCATGATATGTTGCATGACATCATGGAGGACTATGTAGATGATATCCTAGGAAAATCCAAGACAAGAGAAGACCACCCTAAATTTTTTTGCGACATATCTTTGAACGTCTATGGAGTATAAGGTCATATTGAATCCAAAGAAATGTGTTTGGGGTATTATTGGGAAGCTACTAGGATTTATTGTATCAAGGAGAGGGATTGAGGTGGACCCAACCAAAGTCACTACAATTACTGAAATGCCTCCTCCCAAGAATATCAAATAGTTACGCAGCCTACAAGGGAAGATACAAGCCATTCACCACTTCATTTCACATCTTTGAAAAATGTCATTCATTCACCCATCTACTTAAGAAAGATGTTGACTTCATTTGGGGACCAGAGCAACAGTAGGCCTTCACCTTTCTTAAACAATACTTGGCAATCTACTTGTCCTCATGCCTCCAACTCTAGGTGAGCCACTTTTTATACATATCTGCTACCCAATTTTTATTATTTTTTCTCACACAATATGACCTAAGCCAAAAATAAAAAATAATGTACTATCTCAGTTGTACTTTAATCTCCTATGAGCTCAACTATCCTCAAATTGAAAAAGCTTGTTTGGCTATCATTTTTACCTTCCAAAAACTTCGCCATTACCTATTGAATACTAAAACCAAGCTTATATCTAAAGTTGACCCACTCAAGTACATATTGTCAAAACCCACCCTTACGGGTAGAATGGCTAATTGGATCATTTTCTAGTGAATTTGACATTGAGTACATACACCAGAAGTTCAGTTAAAGGACAAGTGCTTGCTGACCAATTAGTAGAAGCACCTTTACCTAGAATAGAGCCTATGAGTTTGGATCTACCTGATGCATCGCTAATGTATATTGAAGAATCTATTATGTGGCAAGTACATTTTGATGGATCATTTACTTTCCATGGTTTAGGGGTAGGTGTAGTGTTAATCAACTCCTTCAGAGACCCCATACCACAAGCTTTCCATCTTGGATTTCCTTACACAAATAACATTGTAGAGTATGAGGCGCTCATCATTTGGAATGAAGCTAGCTATAAAATGGAATATCCACCACCTTAAGGTCATTGGTGACTCACAATTGATTATCAAGAAATTCAACGATGAGTAAAAGGTCAAGGATGAAAAATCATCCCATATAGAAAGTTGGTGGAAACTCTAAAAGAATATTTTGTGTACATCACCTTTGAACAAATTCCAAGGGCACAAAACCGATCTACAAATGCAATGGAAACAGTGGGTTCTATGCTGGATTCCTCCAGAAACCAATGATAGGCCATTTTTGTTGAAAATCTATGTCATCCTACATACGACATGCCGATCATTTCTGGCATGTGAAGTTGTTGGTCCCCACTCCTCATGGTATGCCCATATTTTTAACTACCTCCAAAGTGGTACCTTTCCTCATAACATTACCCATTCAAAAACAAATCCTTATCCACCAAATAGCCATTACACCCTCCTAGGAGGCACACTTTATCATCATGGCTATGATGGGAATCATTGCATGTTTCTAGATGTAGTAGAGTCAGTCCAAGTGGTCAAGGAGGTACATGAAGGAGTATGTGTGCTCATATAAACAAATGGTATTTAGAAAAAAAAAGTTGTTAAGGGTAGGCTATTACTGGCCTACTATGGAGACAGATTTCGTAACCATGTAAGAAAGTGTGTTCTATGTCAAAAGTATGGAAATTTCATTCATGCACCATCACAACCTTTACAATCCGATAACAACACCATGGCCATTTTCTAAATGGGGATTAGACTTAATAGGGAAGCTCACCCCTACCTCATCTGATGGTCATACCCACATCATCATGGCCACATAATACTTCACTAAGTGGGTGGAGGTTGTTCCATTGACATGTTGTTAGTGCTCAAATTTCAAAGTTCATCATGAATCACCTAATTTTCTAGTATGGCATTCGCTGCCATTGTTATTGATAACGACAAGTCATTCAAGAACAAGACAAAAAATATCTCTGTCATCACTTTTAGATAAGATTAAAGTGGTCCACACCATATTACCCACAAGGTAATGGGAAAGTAGAAGCCACTAACAAAAATGCTAGTTCGAATCATGGAGAATATGGTGAGTAAGATAGGTCGTAACTGGAATTTGTAAATCCACCCAACCCTTTGGGCTTATAGGACCTCCATTCACACTCCTATGGGTGCGACACCCTACTCCCTAGTATTTGGAATTGAATCTATCATCCCATTGGAGATTGAGCTCCCTTCTCTAAGAATATCTCTTAGGGATTACCTAGATAAGGATGAGGATTACAAAGTGGCTAGACTCAGAATTAGAGCTCCTAGATGAAAGACACATCCGCAACTCCTCAACCATCTCAAGGTGTATCAAAATAGAGTCTCATGGAATTACAACAAAAGGATCATACCTTGTCAGTTTGAGGTTGGAGATTTGGTGATGAAAGAGAACCAATTCAACACAAGGGCAGAAAGAGAGAAGAAAGGAAAGTTTGAACCTCATTGGTTAGGACCTTATGTCATTGTGGCCAAATATGGGTCAAGAGCATACAAGCTTGCCCATCTGATGGTGATGAGCTCCATGAACCCATGAATTCCATGCATCTCAAATGGTTTATATGCTTGAGCATGTGCAAAAAATAATGAAAACAAAAAAATAAAAAATATTCAAAATAAAAAAAAAAATCAAAAAGGAGAAAAAGAAAAAGAGAAAACAGGTCATCCAAATGTGAAAACCACGCATAATTGTGGCACTTTGGATAAGTCCCTTGGTGAAAACTAGTTTCGACACCTTGGGAGGATTCATTGTTCATAAGCATCCTACATCTAGGGGTAATTTTACTTAGCCTAGGGCTAGTTCCGCACCTACATCCGAGATTCTTTGTGAACCTATCCTGTCAAGCCTTGATCCAACTGATTCTCCTCTTACTTGTCTGTGAAAGGATTTCCTTTGTATATTCCTCATCTAACGCTGGGGGAACCTTCACGATTTTACTTTCTTATATAACATGTGGCACCTACCCTTGTATATTCCCATCTAATGCTAGGGGCATCCATGTTTCGGTTTCCTATACATAGCTTTGGAAAACCTTAGAAAATCCAAAAACATTCAAAATGTTGAAAATCCAAAAAATTCAAAAATCCAAAAACATTCAAAAAATTGAAAACACAAAAACATTTAAATATGTTCAGAAAACACAAAAACATTTAAATATGTTAGAAAACACAAAAACATTCAAATATGTTCGAAAACACAAAAACATTCAAAAATGTTCAAAATCTCCAAAAACATTCACATAATACTTGAAAAACCCAAAACAATAGAAAAATCGGAAAATACAAAAACAATAGAAAATTGTTTCACAAACCTCCCAAAAACAACGCAAAATGCATTGAAAAATAGTACCACAAAAACAATAGTTTTAGTTTACTTGCTTTGTTTCTTTGTTTGGTTTCTTACTTTGCTTGTTTGGTTGCATGTACATTGTTTGTATAGTTTTTACTTTCTTGTACATTTCATATTGTCTTTCTTAAAACATACTTACCACTTGAAATTAATCTTTTCTTACTTAGAATAGATTTATTTGTATGTGTGCCTATGGAGTGTGTTTTGTTTACATGGTTGTACATAGTTTCTTTAAGTTGATTTAATGTGTATATTTGGTAGATTTGTTAACATTTTTTTGTGCTTGTTTGTTGCTTGTACATAATTTTGTTATCACATCATCATGTCTCCATCTATATCATCACATCTAACATCATCTATACATCATATATAAATAAAATGCTAAGTTTACATCATACATGTACACTAAGCTAATCATCACATATCGTATCATCAAATGGGGGCAAGAGGGATCACAAATATCAAAATCTATCCCCCACACCAATATCATCATATCATCATGTGCAATAAATCAAAACAACATCATATGCAATAAAAAATGATAGCATCTACAGATATATCATGAAATCAATAAACATGTGATACATCATCAATAACACAAGGTCATAATATATCATAATCATCATCATCATCATAAATATTAGTGTCAAATGTCCAAATATACATGTATGTCTCAAAATGTACATCATCTGGATACAAAACCAGCCATCATGGGTGTAGATCAAAATAAGCCTTCATCATGAGGCATGAAAAAATAATACATGTACATTGATCAAAAATAAGCCTTCATAAGAGGCATACATCATATACATCATACAAAATACATGATCAAAGTGAGGAAAAGTCATTCATGACTCTCTCCCTTGCCTGGGTTTCTGATCTAGGGAGTGGATGTGGCATCTGCTGTTGGTGAGAAGGCCTGACATTGTACTTTGTTGCACATGTGGTTGTTATACGGAGAAAACAGATCTAGATGTCCTGTGGGATCTAGTCCCGACCTACTAATAGCAAGTTGTTCAAACTGCGTGATCCTCTGGCCTCAGAACTACCTTGAGGTAAGATACCTTGTAATAGGGATCTTCCCCACTGGATCTCATTATCTTGGATAGCATATTTGTTTGTCCAATTGTTGTAGTTTCCTCTATAGAACCATCCTTCTCTCTTGTAACTTGGCCTATATTAGTATGTGTCCTGTGTCAATAAGGCAACATGTATGTCCTCAAATGTCACCACCTATCGAGACCCATCCCATAATGCACATTGATCCTCTAGATCTTGATCCCGTAACTCACCTACAAGGTGAGCAATAGCTATATGGTCCTATGACCAGATCTTCAGAATAAAAGTATGCCCAATAGTCTTATGTCTATGGTATGTAATCAGATGTAGGTCCAAATACAAGTGTGCTAGCATGCACTGGCCCCAATAGTATCTCTCTCCTCATAATAACCCTACTATAACTCCAATGAGGCCAAGCAGAAAGGTAGTGCATGTCTTTTCAGGGACAAGAATGCCACTGACAAGTGTCATCTCGGTATATAGTTCATGCGATGATGTGACCATGGATCGTGATACAACAATTTAGATAAAACATCATCCTCTCGGGGTATGTCCAATTGGCCAAACACCTCAATAAGACAATATGTAATATCCTTATCATCAGTAATATACTCAACTAACTGGCCAACTATGGGAACACGGAATATACACCAGACATCCTCGAGTGTAATTGTCATATCCCCTATCCTATGAGTTAGAAGCACTAGACTCTACGAGTGTCATTTCTTGGCCAAGGATGTAAGGAGACATGTGGTCTAAGGTGATCATAGGCATATGCGTCGCATAAGACAGTCTAGTCACATCTAGCAAGATCACAAGCATCCGTTGGTGACATGGACAGAAGCTATCCTCTATGGTAGCTAGTCGGTTGTGTCGCTCCCTCATCTGAAGCGATGGTAAACAAACTGCAAAAGAAAATCCACATGTTACAATTCTCTTCTATCTAATTCTATCTATTTTCTTCTATCTAACTAATTTTTCATCTCAATTCCCTCTTTTCATTCACTAATACTTCTTCTAGAACTTTGGCGAAAGTTAGATTCATCCCTTCTTTGGTGTATATGCACCCATTTGGGCATGTACGTGCCTCTTTAGGTGTATACGTGTCTGCACTGTATACACGCATTCTATCACGCATACGCACCCATAGTAATGTGTACGCCTTTAACTGATTAACCTACCTACCCTAGCGCATACGTGGCCCTTTTGCCGCATACACGCCCTTCTACTCATGTACGCCTCGGTGTACTTGTTTCCTACTAACTAGTGTGTATTCCCCCTTATAGTGCATACACGCACATGTACATGTGATTTGGAATGTACGCCTACATGTGCACATTTTTACGTGTGTACGCTAACCTTTGGATGCATACGTGCCCTATAGGCACGTACACATTCTACCCTAGCTACTAACCCTAGTAAATGCGTAATAAATGTAAAAAAATGACAAAGCAAGGTTAAGGCACTCATAAATGGTTCATCATCATCATATCGGGCATACTCCTAGATGGTCGGCTCATCTGTGGTGGATCTAAACCCTGGCCATCTTGTTAATCACTTGTGGTATCTCACGGTAAAAATTTAGCAAAGCTTGGTAACAAATAAAATTGATCGTGATGATTTACCCCCTCGAGAGGGGTATATATCTCTCATTTTACACCCACCGCGATGCCTTAGGGGCATGTTTGGACCATCGTGTTTCTTTTAACACTTCTTCTATCCGTTGTGATGATTATTTTTATTAAATAATCATTTTTAACTAATTTTCACCATGTTGGGGCATATTTTTATTACCTAGTGCATGTTTCTTCTCCTTGGGGAAATTTTTCTTACTTCCCAGTGATCTTCTACCTTCTTATTTCTTCTACTAAAAATCAAAATTTTCCAAAAAATAAATAAAATAGAAAAATCCTAAAAATTTAAACATTTCTCAAAAATCATAAAATAATCAAAAAAATTAGCAAAATTTGTGATAGGCCCATAGTGCTGAAACTCATATCTTTCACATGGTATTCATTCCATATATTTCTAGTATTTTCACATGTTCATGAATTTAATGACTCATGGATCATCAGATCTATAACCATCTACAAAGCTAGCCTGTTTGCTTCATCAGTATTTTGGGGCACATATTGTTGCCTGATTCTATTTCGTTGTGCACAATGCTTTATCATTGGACCCTACGTCCTTCATCATTTCCCTAGCATGTATCCTTGCTTGGGGCATCATCTTTAACCCTTGTCATCAATCATAAACATTTGGGGATATTTGGCTTGATAAAAAACATTTTATTCAACCATCTTGACCATTGTTGGTTTGAGTATGTGTGTTTGTACTTGTTTCCTATTAAATGAGCTTGTTTCCTTCTCGTATTTTATTATTGTCTATATGTTGCATTGAGTTGGTGTTTTCAACAATGGACAATTGTTCGTAGTATGGATTTTCATGTCATTCTACTTTTTCATATGCTTATATTTTTAATAAGGACCGATGACGTAGATCCTTGGCAAAATGATGATAAGAAAGTTGTTCTACACTGGATGCAAGACTAGTTCTTCCCTAGCCTTCTTCCTCTCTTTCTTCTCGATCATTCTCCTATTAATATTATTCTTCTAATTCACTTGGGGCATCCTGCCCCTACCCATTCTTCTATCCATTTCTCTCATCTTTTTGATCATCGATCACCTTCTTTCATCACCCCATCGACACTTGAGGGGGCATCTCTCACTTCTACTAATTTTTCTTCTACCCCTTCAAAATTTTACCTATCTACTATCTTTGAAGTGGTGTCACTTACACCACCCCAAAGAGGGGAAAATATAGACACCTATAATTTAGCTCCAGCAATTTAAATACTTAAATTGTGTTAATTATACTACTTCCTGCAAATTGATGACATATCATCAATATAGCACACTTTCTCTTCTATCATCATTAATTAATTACATTACACTAATTAATTAACCCTTCTATCTAGCAAAGACAACAATTAACAACCTTCCGCATTAATTAAACCCCTTTCTACTTGAATTTAATTAATTATTCGTAATTAATTAAGTTTCCTCTTCTATTAGATAAATAAATCATCATTTATTTAGCCTAAACCTTCCTATTCCCTAAATCATACTAATTTTTCTTCAAAAATATTCTATAAAGCTTGCTCACCTATTAATTAATCACTTGGGTTAATTAATAAATCCTCTCAAACCCCATGAGTCACTATAGGACAAATTAAACTCCCCTAAGGTTGACTCAACCCCCTTTTTCAACCATAGTCACCCCCAACTAACTCAACCTAGCTATTATCCCACATGTAAAGGGATGTAGAGATTATTTTATCCATTGGGCTATATAAGGATCCCTCCTCTTACCATTCTACTTACACCTAAATGAGCATAGAACCTATACTATAGCCATTTTATCATCTTAGAGCATTATTCCATTGGAGGAGCTAGTTATCTTCATTTCTTGCATTCATTCATCCAAGTTTGAAGTCATATGGAGATATGTCAAATGGTCTTGTAGCCATGGATTGACAAGAATCCATTCTTGAAACCTTGGGATTCAAACATACAATCAACCCTTTTTATTGCTAAGGATCTAAATAGGTTCATTCCATTTATTAGCATTCAATAAAGATAGAGATTAATTGTTTATCACATTAGTTTGGATGTTTATTCATGTTCTAATGCAAAGATGTTGGTAGATTAGTCTTGTTTAAGCTCTAAGCATGATGGTGCATAGATTTTAGTTTAGCTTTGTTTTAGGACTACTAGGTGTTAGTTCTAATTCTCTTTGCATAGCTAACTAATTCTTGCACATAGCCATCTTATATATTTTTAGAATCTAGAAACAATTAATGAAATTCCAACAAGATTAACCATATTGGAATTTATTATCTTCAAGGCACTATTTCAAGTTGGAGTCTTCAATTTAATTAACACGCACACGTCGCACACGCACACGCACACGCACGCACGCACACGCACACGCACACGCACACGCACACGCACACGCACACGCACACGCACACGCACACGCACACACACACACACACACACACACACACACACACACACACACACACACACACACACACACACACACACACACACACACACACACAATATGACACACAAAAGAGCTAAGGCTAAAAGATTTGAACAAAATAAAATAAATCCTAGCATAATCAACATGTTATAAGAACAACCCCTAGAATGTTACAAGTAAATTAGGGGTTACACATAGTGAAAATATTCTAGGAAAAGTTTCGGAGGTAAGAATGTGGTCTGTGGAGGAGTGCAACTCCTATTTTCTGCAACGGAAAATTCCATGATTATTTTAAAAGTTGGCTATAGGAAATAATAGTTCATATAGGCCTAAAAAATAGGATAGCCACTTTTTTTTTTTCCCCTAAACTTAAGAGGTGGTTGGAGAGGGGGTTGGGCGTTTTCCCCACAGTTAGGCTGATTTTTGTCCATGTGGAATATAATATGCATTCTTGCCATTATTTTTTGGTGATTTTATAGGGAAATATAATTTTATTTACTTACAAATAACCATAAAAATCCAATGGGATCCTATAATATATCAACGGGTATTGTTGAGGAAACTAATAAAAAAACATGGGACCTTAAAAGCTGCTAAAATGCTCAAGAAATTTTCTCAAGTGGCACCCGCATTAAGATATTTATGGAGTCCCCCTCCATGGGACCATGCTCTAAGTATTGTTTAAATATCAAAACCTTGGTTGGGTGTTCGAAAATCACAAGTTATCTCAAATATAAATGTGGAAAGTGGTTTTGAATTCATTAACTATCCTTGTACCTAAGATGTAGTTAAAACTAGTCTTAATCAAATCAATAACACATACCTAATAAGCGAGAATAAGGGTTATTTAGATAGTAGAAAATAAGTGAAATAATAAAGTGCTTAGTGAAAATAAGATAAAGACTAAAACCACTTCGAGGCCTATTACAATGCTTACTAATGCATATACTAGACCAACAGAGATAATAAGGAGACAAACATGGCAGCACATATATTGATTATCCCTTGCTACCGCATGGTGAAAGAGCTTTAGTAGGCCATAAGTTATGGCCATGGAAATCTACACTTCTACCAAAGACACACTGAAACCTCATTTTACTAAAGAATCTTGACCAAAATAAGATCCGAGTGTGCCAAATGCTAAGTGCAAGCTCAAAACCCCTGCAAAAAAACCCATCTTTTAAAGAAAAATCTCAACAAAGGTGTAGAGACTAACGACACAAAAGCTCCCAGAAAAAATTTAGAAGCCGATATGTAAGCTGCCTAAAGAGGATTCGTAAGGCCTCTCTTTCGTATCGAAGCAGTTGCGGTGTTGTTGGTCTAGTTTTCTTATTGGCTTCAAAGCAAAATGGCCACATGACAAGAGTTCAAATCATCGTGGGATTATGGGTTTATTAATCTCGTTTATTTTTAGGCTGGAGATTTCTAAAACCTAACTCAATGCATTAAAATTTCTCTCCTCGCATGCCCCTAGAACTATTGAGAAGAATAGTTCTGGTTTGAAACACATCAGTTTTTCTTTTCTATATACAACACTCCTTACTTGCAGCCCTCGCAACTTTCATGCACATCTCCCACAATGGAATACAAAAATACAGCAGATGAAATCGAAACAAAAATGAAACTAAATGACACTACATGAAGATATGATCAAGAAGGTGTCCAGGATAATAAATTTCTAAAGGGATATTAAAATTTTAATTTGTAGCATAATAAATATAGGTATGTACTATATTGACAACATGTAGAGGTTCTGGGTAGAGATGGTAGACGAAGTTGAAATGATGAGAAATGAGACAGAGAGATGCAGACGATAATCGTTTGAGTCAACATGTCACATTTGTATCGAGAAGGAAAGTGCCTGCTAGATAGGCTCGGCGATGTTCAACTAGCTAAAGATATTATTATGAGTTGTAAAAGTCCTTGGACAATTCCTCGAGGGCACCATGGTAAATTCATTGTTGTCTCACATAGATATATGAAGAAAAACTTTATGAAATGATACAAACAATATAACTAGCAATCTTACATGGAGTGTATGATGGAAACGCCGAAGGGATGGGGTGAAGATTTGAAAATTGAGGAAGTGAAAAAGAGGGAGAGGATGATGGACAACGAAGAAGGGGTTTGGTGGAGGATTGACAACGTTGTCTGTTTTGTTGTTTCACTATTGACATATAATATGTGTGTCAGTGAGTGTGTAATTATCTCCTTAGCTATTATACAAACATATTCAAAAATAAAAAAATTATGAGCATATTTCTTTCATTTATAATAGCAAGCTCTAAGAAAATTTGATCGAATGGTAATTATGTGATAAATTTATGTCAGCAAAATGATATCAAGTAGATTAACATGCACTATTTCTAATTTGATTGCAATGAAAAGTGGTCTTGCTTCATATGAAGACCAAATCTCTTCGATGTCCTAGTCTCCTAGAAATTGTATGAAAATTCATGAATGTTAAATGTCATATACATTGACATGTTTGTGTTATTTTACAATGTTGTTATTTTTTTGTTTTTCGTGAAGATATAACTTGAGATTGAAAGGGCAATATATATCACGATTCATGCATGAATTGGTATAATATTTTCAAAACACACACACGTGCACATAAGTCAAAGTTTGTTAAAACTTGTCGGAAATAATTGGAACCGTTGCAAAAGTTACAATTTATGGGAAAAGTGATACTCCCTAAGAACATTCATTGGTCAATTTGATGGTAAAGTGTATTTCAATGTCAATGGTATACAATATTTCAATGTCGAATAATATTATTTTAATATTGAATAATATTTGTACATATATAGAATTTAGGTTTAAAATCCTTTTATTTTATATAAGGAAGTTTTTATGATATTGTTGGAAATTTCATGTAGAATGAATTTATATTAACAATTACTTCTTCCAAGGGTCATTCAATTAGTTGCGGTTGAAAATTTGATCTAAATTTCAGTAGCATAAAAATATGTTACTATCGAAAATGTAAACATAACGTTATGGGAAATTGTGCTAAACAGATCTTTCACTAATAGCCATCCTAAAATAAACGCCATAATGGGTTAAATCAGTTGTAATCTTTGCATCACTAACTTCTAGCTTGTTTTCTACACATACGCATCTAACCAGACAGGTAAATAGAATAGGGTAGAACCCAAGTGTAGTCATTTTTACCCATCTACTAACTTCTAACCCCATATGCGTCGACTTATCACCCGGTGGGTAATAGGCGCTCACCCGAGTCATGTGCGCGTGTTGAACCCCTCCTTTATGTGAGCATTGTGGGAAGATATTGTCATTGTTAGAGGATTAGTTGTAGAGAATTTAATATTCATGTAAAAACACAACATGAGCTATCATATCCTTATACCCAAGCATATAATAACAAGAGAAACATCATGGCATGAAATACAAAGAACAGATCTACCATAAGATATAAGTAAATAACACTAGGGTTTGCACCCATGAACTAGATATTCGAACATAACCATATATTTATACCGATCATAGTCTCAAAAAAACACATTACATTCAAAAGGGTCATGTCGGACCAAATGTATCAAAAGGATCTAACCCATATATCGAGCTCGTAGCTATGCTTTCTTTATTACAAAATTTACAAACCTATTCCTTAGACATGATAACATTTCTACGAGTCCTCTAATGAGAAACTCAACTCCTAGGACCTCCTAGTATTCTCTGCAGAGCTTCACTCTTCCCATTTTATATGTCTTGGTGTCTCTCTTCATGCCTTCATGTGTGTATGTTCTTCTACCCGAGCATCTCTTCTTATAGGATCAACACCCATCGTCATGCCTTTCTTTAGGAGCAGATCGGATGCCAAGTGTCAATGTGGTCCTCCAATGGTGCATGCTTATTCTGCTCTGAGCTCTCCACTTTCTGTAATGATGTCTTCCTAGGAATATTCCATGCATGGAATATTCTTTCCTTGACCACCAAGTCTCCAAGTGGCACCTTATCCACTGACATGCCTAGTCGGGTCACGTTTTTCCTCAAGTGCCTCTAGAATGTTGAATATGGCTAAGTCCTTAGACCCTATGTATTGCCTTGTGCGCACGCCCGGTTTCTCCTAAACCCTTCTTAAACCCTTGTCCTATGTGCTTCTCCCCACGTGCCCTTCTTCCTATTGGTCCCACACACTCACGTGCCCTTTGGTACTTAGCCAATATTTTGAGGCCCAACATCACCCCACACTAAGCTTGTTCTTTGTTCTCGAAACATACTACTCCTTAAAAAATATGAATGATGGAATCCATACAAATTGAATGAAGAAGTAAAGAATAGAAGGATGAAGAATAGAAGAAATGAAATAATCAAAGATCTTGCTACTGCTGCAAGAGGAGTGGGAACTCCTTCCTTATTGTCGCCTCGATCTTTTCCTAGGCATCCACTTCACCCTGCACTGCTGAAGTAAGTCACCCACTAGAGCATTTACCTCCTCAAAGCTTAGTTCATCACCCTTAGCATTCAGCGTATCTACAATCCCTTCTAGCTGCTTGTTAAGGTCGTCCAGCGCATCCATTTTGTGGGTGATCTAAGGATACAGATTCCTTAAGCCAATTTTTAATTGATCCCGTAAAGCTTCGATCACTTCCATCTTATTTTCTACCTCGGCTAGGATCTTATCCCTCTCTGCCATGTTTCCTTTATTCTTCTCTTAGTATTCCTTCATACCCGCCTCATGTGTAGCAACTAGTATGCTTATTACCCTATATCTCTGTCAAAGACAGTTATCATACACGGCCTTTGCCATTTGTGTGGTAGTACATGTATAGCGGCATAGAGCTTAGAATATCATGTCACTATCTCCCTAATATTCTTCTTCTCTTCCTCCTTTCAGTGCCAATGCCTCTTTTGTTGATTCTAGAGTGAGCGATTGCCTCTCCATGGTAAGGATGTGGGTTAATTCTTCCAAGCATTGCAAGGTTGACTCGTATTTCTGCTCAGGCGGTGCTAGGTCTGGGTGTTTCAAATTGATGGTGTCGTGATCATTTCAATCTTCTTGTACACCTCATGCACCTTTGCCTTCTCCTCCCTTAGTTTGCACCTTAATTGTGCATTGATTAGCTCTTCCTACTTTAGATCCTTACTCTTCTCAATGAGTTCCTCCTTCTTCTCTAGTTCTTCCTCTAGGAACCTTACCATGTCATTCCTTTCTGAAGAGTCTCACCTCAACCTCAACCGATACCTTGTTAAGGGCATTGCAGACTTGCTCATCGGAGTAACTATTGAGTGTTTATCAAGGGGTTCACTCCCTTGTTCTCTGGTATCTTCATTAGTGCTCCTTGGATGACCTCGAACTCAGGCTCATCAACATGGGGTCTTAAAATCCCAAGATAACATCTTCCTTGTTCGTAGGTACGTTCATTCTTCTTCAGATGAAGACCATGCAAGGAGTTGGTTTGTAAGCACAATACTTTGGATGTGCACATGCAGTACCTTATTTAGATCGTTGATATAAATCATTCCATGTTCCTGTGTTGCTACCACACGCTTTCCTCTTGTATGCTCTACCTTTGGAAAGCTTACGGCTAAGCTAGGATCTCCGCCCATGCTCCCATACTCTTTTCCTACGCTTTCCTCCTTTATCTCCTTGAGATCCTTAAGCACCTCGTCGATGTTGTGCTCCACATTCGCTTCACCAAATCCTTTATTATTCCCACTACTTCTCTTTCTGCGGTCTCTTCTATCTACTCCTTGGTGAGGCTTGGGGTCCTTTGATCCTTTGTATTTACTTCCTCACTCTCCCCTTTTCCTTGAGTGCCTTCCTCTTCCCCATCCTTTTATTCATTTCCTTCATCTTCAGAGTCATACACATCATACGCAGGATGGTCCTGAGCCTCTTCATGCTCTTCATCATCTCTCTCACCTTTGTAGGCCTCCAAGTTCATTGTTCCTTCTAAATCTACCTTCTCCTCTACCTTTTGTTTCTTCCTAGCTGGTAATTCCAGTATAGGAGACTCTTCCTTCTCTTCTTCTTCAACAAGCGACCCTTTTTTGGTGATTCTTCTTATGCAGGAGGCTCTTCTTGCTCTGGAACCTCTTCCTCGGGTGATTTTTCCTTTTCCTTAATGGGGGACTTCTTCCTCCGTGCATATGTGCTTGGCTTCATGCTTGACTCCTACGCGCCCACAGATTGTGTTGTTTGCACACTTGGTGCCTTCTTCTCTAGTGCCTCTTCTCTTTCCCTCTTCCTTAGCGTGGCCTTTCCTTCCCGGTGGGGTCTTCTAGGATGGAGACATCATTCTCCAAGTAGGCACCCTTCTCATACTTGGGCTTGATGCACAGGTATACCCTCATTACAGTCCTTCCAACAATTGGCAACATCACAAGTTTTATCATGTGCACCTCATGGGAGACATACTTCTCCACATACGCGTGCTTCTTAGGGTATATCATTTTTCTTTGTAGGTCGCGGTGGTCTTTTCCACCTCGCGTTAAGGTCAAACCTTAGTCTTTTTGCCTCCTTGAAGTGATTGACCCCTGCTTAGAAATATTATGTGGTGAAAGAGAAAGGTAGTTTACACCATGGGCACTTGGTCCCACCTATCAACATGAATATGCCAATGTAGAAATATCAGTATACAACAAACTTGGCTTCTCCCTGCACTAACACCAGTAATTTTTGGGTATCCTCCATTCTACTCGAACATGTCGCACATCCTCTTGTACCATTTCTCTAGGCGCACCTTGTGGGTGGCCATCATGGTGTCACAAGTGTATTTTTCAAATATCTTTGTGGGGAAGGATCTTCATCTAGATATTCCCATACAAACTTCTCTAGCCCATCGGGCACTCCAATTTCTAAGAAGACGATGGTGAGGAGGACATTGCCAAACATGATCTTCTCTCCTTCACGCGTGACATTAACTATCTCGTCTGCAATGAAGGTAAACAAGTTATAGATGGTTCCTTCTGAAATTTTTTGGCACACATTCAACCAGGCCTTGTTTATCTATGTCCACCTTTCTTGTCCATTCAACTTGGATACCAAAGCGCATGGCCATCCTCATCACTGGGTCGGAGATATCGGGGATGTCGAAGTAGTGAGACCCCTTCTTGTAGTCATAAGTCTTCACGGTCTCCTTAATGGCCTCCTTATCCTCCAAGTCATCATCTAGTGGCTCCCCTTCATAGACAAGGCTAGTAAACTTAGAGATTAGTTAAGGGGTTATGTGCATCCTTCACTTGCAAAGTAGAAGTGGTCCTCGTGCATGTGTGACATTAACCATTGGTATAGTCACTTAGGTTTTCCAAAGTAGGGAAACTCATAAAGTTGCAACAACCCAACCTTCTCCAATTTTACCTTCACTTCATCATCATAGATTGGCATTCCTTCTAGTGTCCTTTTGTTTGTCGGGTGAACCAGTTCTAATGTCATCTCCTTCTCTGTGGTTCTTGTGTGATGGTTGTAATTGCTCACTGCCATCTTCCTTACATGGGATACCCATTATTTTCGAGAAACACACCATATGGGTATTACATCTCCACATACCACTCCTCATTGAAGCTAGTGGTGGCAGTCTGTTTCCCCTTGCCCTTTCCCTTCTTTGGTGAGATGGTTGCCTTCTTTGGTGTCATCTTTTATCGAGTTACTAAAAAAATTCTTCCTCACTCCTCTTCCTCGCTCTACTCAAATTTTTGGCTTACCTTCATGAAAAATCCCTTTACTCCCGTGCCCTAGCTATAGAACCCTAACCTAGACAATCCTTCCACAAGATGGCATACCCTTCCGAAACCTTCCTCCCCACACCTGTGTACTTTATCCACTGGTTCACAAATCACACTAGTCACGCACTCAGATTTTCACATTTTTTCCTTTGCAAAATTTTCTTCGTGGATGCCCTAGTTCGCAAGAGCTCTTTGATATCATAATTTCAAGGTAAACAATAATGTGCCCGACCTTTTAATTATAGTTTTTTTATCATCTCCGTAGTAATTTCTATGTCACCTACTAACGTACTTTTATAATAAAGGTGGATTTTTCCACTAAAGACAACCTTAAGCACTCTTACTCCCGTGCCCAATCTTGCGTGAAAATTTCTTACAACCTTCTAGCATGCAAAAATCATTCTTGTCTGAAGATTCTTACGTGCGTGCTTTTGCAATGCCAAGGAACTTCTTTTGTCCTTAACCTAATTTTTCCCTCGCCTACCTCATGTTTTTCATATGCTTCTCATCCTTTGTATGTGGTCTTTGTAAAGCTATCTTGACACAAAAATTTCTTATGTCCACCTTTTCCATGTGTTCTTTTTCATACTACGTGCTTTTAATCCGGGCCACCGAAACACAACTTCTACTACCAGCTTCCATTTTACTTCACATTACTCCACCCCACACAAAAATAGATGCACAGTCCTCTACGCATACACAACCTTTTGAAAATAAGTGGTTATCGAGTGCACAAGGTGCACAAAACAAAAACACAACAAGAAAGGAACAAGAAACGAGAAAGGGAAATACAAGGAAAAGAGATGCATAAAAGAAAATTCTAGGCTAAATGAAAATACTACCTTATTTATGAACACAAGGAAGGTTATTTATAGTAGGGCTTCACCTACTCCCATTTAAAATGTTTGGTAACCGTGTTCCATCCAAGGCCACTTATAACTGTGAAAGCGCTCTGAATCAAGGATGTATGAGATGATATATGGCCCTAACCAATGGACTTTGAGTTTCCCAGGTTGGCGTAGAAACTTGGAATCATAAAAACCATCTACCCAACCTCAAATTATTTATTTTTTATATGGTGATCATGTCATGCTTTTGTCGTGCCTTTTCAGTCTTAACTCCATCTAGCAAGTGATCACCTTTCATCCAACTACATTAACTTCTCCATGCACTCTTGAATTTCTTGTTCATCAACTAATCCTCCTGCACGCACAATACGTAGCGATGGTAGCATAAATTTAATTGGTAAAATAGCCTCTCTGCACCAAACACCAACTAAAATGGTGTGGCCTTGTTTAATCTCTTGTAGGTTTTCTGTATGCCCATAGAACGATTGATACCTTGTCATCCCAATCTTGTCTTCCCACATCACAATTTTTGTCAGCGTGTGACTCAGAATTTTGTTAAATGCCTTAGCAGTTCCATTAGCTTGTGGGTGATATGGGGTAGTCTTATGATGGGCCACCATGAACTCTACTAACAAAATCCTGACTGTTTCATTCAAAAAATGTGTACCCATGTCACTAGTCAAGCTTAAAGGACATCCATACCTACTGATTATGTTCTCCCATAAGAATATATCGCTTGTCACAACTATACAATCCCTTGTATGCACTACCTCCGCCCACCTTCTTAAGTAATCAGTGCAAGTGATGATATAGAGTGAACCAGTCCTTCATGCAGTAGGTGAAATTGGATCTAAAAATCAATTACCCATTTTTGAATGGTTTTGCGTTGGCTATAGGTCTCAAGGTCATCTCATCTCTTTTTCCTAGTTTACCAAGGCCCTAGAAATGGTCACAACCCTTGCAAAATTTAATGCAATCCTGATAGATACTCTCCCACCAAATCCCTACGAGTAGAATCTTCTCGTGTTGTGGCATTCCCTACATAGTGTCCTCTTGTAATCCCACCATGTGTTTCTTCCATGATTACAACGTGCTCATGTTCTAACATGCATCGACGCAAAACCTCATCACGACCTAACTTGTATAAGTCTCCACTAATTAGCATGTAGGGCGTGACACATATAGCTAACTATTTCCTTTCCAAATTTTTCATTCCTTCCGGCGCCACACCCATTTTGAGAAACACAAAGCAATATCTTCTAAGTCAAAAAGGCATGTGCACAACCTAAATAGTTGTGTGTCTGGCATAGCATCCTCAATGCTCTACGTGTCCTCCCCTAATTCAATTCTTGACAAATGGTCGAGCCTTGAGTTACTCTTTCATGGTTTCACAACAACTATAAAATCAAATTCTTGAAACAACAGGACCCCGAAACATATGCACCCTTGCAAAACGGGCTTGTTCACAAAGTACTTCAATGCCATGTGATCCGTGTAAAATATGAAGGGTGTTGGCAGTAGATATTGCCTAAACTTATGCATCGCGTAGATCATCGATAGTGCTTTGCGCTCATGAGTGGTGTACTTCTACTCTGCTAGTGTTAACTTCCTACTAGCAAAACACAAGGGGTGGTCAACAATCCCTTCTCCAGGATGTGCTAAGACTGCTCCAATTTCCATCCTGAAGCATCAACATGCACATGGAAATGTTTATCCCAAGAAGGAAATCGTAGTATGGGCACAATGACAAGTTTATCCTTCAAAGTGTCAAATGTCATTTGTTGCACCTCTCCCTAGTGAAAGGCACTCTTGTGTTTTAGTAACTCCTCCAATGGCATGGCAATCTTGGCATACCCCTTGATAAACTTCCAGTAGTACCCTATATGCCCAAGGAATCCACGTGTTGCACTCATTTGGTAGGCTCCCCCAATCCCACAATAATGGCAAATTTGGCGGGATCCACCAACAAACCTTCCTTACATATAATATGCCCCAACAGGTCCCAAATGGAGTAGCAAAAACACATTTCTTAATGTTGAGGGATATCCTCAACTATCGACATCTCTCAAACATCAGTCTCAAATTGTCACAATGGTATTTCACTAGTCCATATATTGTCTAATCATCAAGGTAGACTTGTAGAAACTTATGGATAAAATCCTAAAATGCCTGGACCACTATGCGTGAAAACACAACGGGTGCATTCTTCAATCCAAAAGGCATGACCGTATAGGCAAAACTTCCCCATTCAGTGGAAAAAAATTCTTCTCTTGGTCTTCTTTAGTAATTCTAACTTGATGGTATCTTGAGAATCCATCCGTGAAGGAATAGATTTCACGCCCAGCCACTCCTTCCAGGATCTCCTCGGTAAAAGGGGTTGGAAAAGGATCAATTACACATACCACATTTAAGTCCTTGTAGTCAACACAGATCCTTATCCTTACATACTTTTTAATACTGATGATCATGGGGCTTACCCATTCTGATTCCTCCATGTCTTCAATGATTCCTAAAGTGATCATCTTGTCTATCTCCTCCTTGACTTTGATGCAAAGATTTGGATTCATTCGATAACGCCTCTTCCATATCAGGCGGGAACCCTCCTTTAACTTGATTTTCATTTCTCCCAAGGAGTGGTGAACACCTTTAAGCTCATGGTATCCATGTAGAAATAAGTCTTGAAACTTACACAACAAGTCAATAATATTTGAAACCTCCTTCTCTAACCAATAGTCTCCAATAGTGGCCTCCTTAGGTTTTGTTTCTGAACCAATGTTAACCTTCTTTATTTTGAGGGGCTCATGGTAGGCACGTGCTTTCTCATCAACACTATCAATAACTTCACGTGTACCTTCAATATGGTTAACATCCAAACTCTCCATCTCTTCGCCATCTATTACATAGACCATCTTTCCCTTCTCTTTCTCCATGCATGCGCACTCTTTCAATTGCACCCGTTTGACTCTTCCTCATCAAAGTGTGGCTCCAAGCCAAGTCTACCCAATAACTCCAATATTCTATCTTCTGCCATGGCACTATCTCCCATCATTAGGCACTTAATAACTGCAATGCCCTATCCGCTGATGGTTTAGTACTTTGATACTCAAAAGCTTCAAGGAAGTCAATCGTAAACTCATGTCGATTTCCTACATGACGCGCATCATCTCGAGTGAATATACCATGCGTACGCATAGCCTTGTAAGGTGGAATATAGCTTATGCACCCATAAAGAAGGTGGCAAGGCCTCTGTGCCTTCCATCCATGATTTCTCAAATTCTTGGATGTGAAATGAGGCAAGTTTCTTCCCATAGTAGTCTGTATTTGCGGTGTGTATTTCTTCAGAAAACCTAACAAAGAACATGATTCTCACTTCACGCCACTCTAGAAGGCTATCACGATGTGTCACCCACCAACGCGTTGTAGTACCAGCAAGTTATAGTTGAGCATCCCTCTTCTTTTGATCTCATTTTTCCATTGAGCCTCCATTTCTCATAAGAAATCATTAGGGTTGGCCCCTCCAGAGTAGCTTGGTAACTTCTTCCCTCCTAGGTGCTTGACTAAGCATGCCTTTGTTACTCTTGTCACAAAGCCTCTTAATTGTCACCCAATTAACTCATAAGTCTCATGCGCCCAATTATCACATGCCACACTAGTTGTATCACTCATGGAATAAGCATCTTCAAACTAAATAACTCCCTCTATAGGGTGAATCACCTTAGGGTCCCTGATAGAGCACACATAGATCTGTCAAGAACTTCTTCTCCCAAGGGCTCAGTATAGGGTGCTGATTTTCCATCGGTTAAGGGGATGATGACCCGCTCTTCCTTATTCTCAAATCTTATGTATCCCTTATTGAACCTTAGGTTAGCATTGTTCTTATAATACCAAGGGTGCCCAAGTAATGCTAGAATTTGTATGCACTTTGACTAGCGCCAAGACTTTAAAATCCCTAGTGAACTTTTCCCCTTGGATAGTGATAAAAGCATCCTTTAAGACACCAATGGGCATTGCCTTTGTCTTGTTGGCCATATATAACACATTTGAAGATGGTTGTAATGGGGCCTTCCCATTTGATGTCATGCATCTAGAGTGATAACATTGACTTCCGCACCTATGTCAATCAAAATATTGCTCAGAAGCCACCCATCTACAAAAACATTCAAGGTAATCTCCTTGTCATAATCAAGGCTATGGGGAGGAAGGTTGGCATGCGTAGAACCTACCTCTCATGCCCTCTCCAACGCACATTACCTTCTCTCGTAACCACTCTCCTAGCAAGGGGATGATATTCTCTTGCCTCAACATCTTGCACATTTCTCTAACCTCATCCAGATCCATTCTGTGGAGCCTCAACATTCTTCCTTTTCTCTAACTGCTGTCTTGGCTGCTCTTTCGAGCCTCTGGATCTCTCCTTATAAGCTTTGAATCACATCCATGGTTTCTTGATACACTTCTTTCTAATGAGTAGGGTCCAGATACTTTCCATGCATCAACTCTTCTCTAATAACCAATGCTCTTTGCCTTGGTACTTCCTTACAATGCAGACCTCATCTCGAGTGTAACTAGTATAGGCTCTAGCTCCAACTGCATGCCACCCTTGGAGTCCATTGTGAATTGGCCTTCATTATGCTTACCACTCGATGCCTTTGTCCTTTTAGTGTTGTTGGCTCATACATGTTCAATTATCTCTATGAACTCCTCATACTTATGCTTCTTTCCAGCACTCAATAGAATTGTAATAGGTCTAGGCACTCACACTTATAGTGCTTCGTAGACCCACAGTTGTAACAGTTCCACACGGTAACTCACTTCTTCCTCCTCCACGGTTGCCATGACCACAAAATCCTCCTCAGAAACCTCTTCCACACGCCCCTCCATTCATGCACCCCTTCATAATGATGACCATCGTCCTTGGAATTATTTGTGAGGCTAGTTTGATGCGCCACTATTAATGGCATCATGTGTCTGGTCAATCAATCTATAATCCTTGGTGGCATGGGTAGTAGAGGTGCAGATCTTGCAATAGAAAGAAACATTCTTACAGATCATGTGTTGTAGTAGTGGACATCTAATTACATCATGACCTCCATGGAAAATTTCGAATCCACTATCATGGCACGTACCGATCTCTAGGGACAACTATCCTTTGTATGCCCCTCTACCTCACAATCCATGCACCATAGACCACTACGAGTCTCATGCACCGAGTTCATAGATATCTTCTCCAGATGCTTCACCATTACAGCAATCTAAGCCTCAAGGAAGGATCTAACACTGGTATCCACACTTCCGACAACCTCGGTGGGAAGGGTAGCCTCGAAGGCCTCGCGTGGGTCTATGAAAGTGTTCTCCTAAATGGTGATATCAATCCTCCAAAAACTCACTGAGCATGTTGAGAGGGGTGAATATCATAGGATAGTTTTGATAAGAGAGTTTTGAAATGCGTGTCGTACTCCTGCACACTCTCTTCCATACCTTGTTGAATCTCCTTCAGTGCATTGATGCTCTTTTGTTCAAACTCAGGGATATGAAATTCAGCCAAGAAGGCATTCCGTAACGTGGTGTAATCTACCACTGTCTGATGGGGGTCATACTTCTGGTACCAACTATGCACGCATCCTTGCAACATTATTACAAACTAACTTGCCTTCCGCTCTGGGGTAGTGATCCCCTTCACGCGCCATAGTAGTTACACTTATGTACATGCTCTGTAGTATCCTCAACACCTTTGTAGTCTGGTAGGTGCAAATACATTTCAAAAAACACTTGTTGAGGTGGTTGAGGCCCTTTTCCACTTGACCCAAAACCTTGATTCCTCCGGTGTTACCTCCACCACCAGATCCACTAGAACCACCAGGTCCTGTTCCTCCGAATCCTATACCACCAAATCCACCTCCTATAGCTAGTAAATATCCTGAAGTGGTCATGCCTAATGTTCCCAATGTCCCACTTAACTACAAGCTAAAAGTTTTGATATTGTCATCGCTACTGCATGATTTTCCCGCAACACTTCCAAATGTGGTACCCAAACTTTACATACTCGCACTTTGCCCAAACTTCATTCTAGACAATATTCCTCCAAATACAGGAAATGATTGTGTAGCCATAGATGTAACAAATGGGAAATTATATCTCCTAGGTGCAAATCTGTCACTTCCACCAAACCAACTAGGTTATCAATACTTATCCTTTGATTTGGAAGACTAAGCGTCGGGGTTGGTCACGAGGCGGATTCGGATGCGCGCCGATGGATCTTCTTTCTCCAAGAGATGAACTCTCATCAGAAGTTGAAGGGGTATCTCTCCCACACTTTCCAAGATGGGGTAGCATAGACCGCTCGGTGGTCCACATGCTCTGTGTGAACCTCAATTCCTTCTCGCAACGTCTACCTCCATAGATCCATCACTCCTACAACCTCACGTTATCTAAACAACTCCCTTTCAAAAGCCTCACTATACTTGAGTCATCTATTTTCCCTCTCCATTTCAGCCGCAAGGTCTACCATCTTCCTCCACCCTAACTTCCTCCCGCAATGCTCACAAAAGCTTATCCGATCATAGGAAATTCTTCCAAACTTAGTGTAATGATCAGGATTTTTATGGCTAAAGGGATAACATGCAAAAATGATCCTCTGGGTTCCCTTTAGAACTCAAACTTGGTAACCTCATGACAACGATATGTAGAAATAGTGAATTCCAGGTATAAGCTGGTCAAGACTCTCTTCCACCAATGATCAACAACATGTGTCTAAATCAGATCAGCATCTTGTAGCCTTTGATATTCCTCTTGGGTCCAAATGCAAGATCTATAGTACCATCTTGATCTAGATGCATATGTCAAAATTATGCATCAAAATCCATTCATACAACTCCACCGGAAAAAACAAAAATAAGGTCTCATATAGCTCATTATACGGGTATTCTCTACCCATCTACGTGAATCAAACTCGGTCTAGTACTAAATCTCCGAGAAAATTCATCCTCCGTGCTCTTAAACCATGCTTCGACGTTGTCCAAGGTCAAGCAATTTGTCATCATGCATCATTCTCAAAACAACTTCAAAAGAGGTCCGATAATGGAACCAAGATGTAGTCATTTTTACCCATCTACTAACTTTTAACCCCAACCCATCACCCGGTGAGTGTCGGCCACCTATCACCCGGTGAGTGTTGAGCCCCTCCTTTATGTGATAATTATGATAATATATTGCCATTGTTAGAGGATTCCTGCAGAGAAGTGATATTCATGTAAAAGCACAATATATCCTTATGCCATTTAATAACAAGAGAAACATTAGAAATACAAAGCAGAGAAGTAAAATATAAGGAAATAACATAGGTGCAAAGATATTCGTAACAAAGCCATATATTTATATTGATCATAGTCTCAATACCACATTACATTCAAAAGGGCATCGGATCAAATTTATCAAGATAGGGATCTAACCCATATATCAAAGGTCTTGCTATGCTTTCTTTATTACAAAAACTGGAGACCTATCCTGACATGATAACATTCCTATAGGAAATAACACTAGGACCTCCTAAGTATTCTCTACAAAGCTTCACTCTTCCCCAAATATGTCTTGGTGTCTCTCTTCGTGCCTTCATGTGTGTATGTTCTTCTACCCCAGCATCTCTTCTTATAGGATCATCATGCCTTTCTTCAGATCGACGGATGCCAGTGTCAATGTGGTCATTCAATGGTGCATGTTTATTCAACTCTAAGTTCTCCACTTTCGTAATGAATATGGAATATTCTATCCATGGAATAGTGACCACCAAGTCTCCAGGTGGAACCTTATCCACTCGGCATGCCTAGTCGAGTCACATTTTTCCTCAAGTGCCTCCAGGACACTTTGAATATGGCTAAGTCCTTAGACCCTATGTAGTGCATTACGTGTGTGCCCTAGTTTCTCCTAAACCCTTCTTAAACCCTTTTCATGTGCGCTTCTCTATGAGCACACCCTTCTTCCTATTTTTCCCACGTGCTCACGCGCCCTTTGGTACTTAGCCAATATTTTCGTGCCCAACACCGAGACACACCAAATTTGATTTGGCACATTCATGCATGGCACTCGCATCGATTTAGGAATCCTTCCATGATCGAAATCTAGTACGATGTGGTGAACATTGAATTCAAAGGATGGCTTAAGCTCGAGGATCACCTTCAACAACGTTGTTTGGAAATTGATGAGACAAATTCATCCACCTAATTTGAAATAACTAAATCATCCTTTCATTGTACTACAAATGCTCTGAATCATGTTTATGAAATGGAAGATCCGAAACCCAGTATAGAGAAAAAATAAGTGTTTTTCGGAATTCCTTGGATGATGCACATAAGAATCAAAATCTCGGTGTGGATTGGATTTTCTTTGTGGGGATTATGGCATTCACGCAACATTTTGGCAATAAGAACATGACAAAGAGGATGAGATCATGCGAGGTTTAAAACCCTCAACATGTCTTTGCAGGAGCAAGCCTCAAACCATTTCCCCATTTTTCACATTTTCCCTAGCCAGCATGAGACAACAAATATTTTCCTTTGTGAATCCTTAATGGGTACTTCAGAGAAACACCAGTTTGAAAATTAATCTCAACAGAAAATCAGGGCTTATTGCTTACGCAAAAATTATTTTACAGTTATATGCAGGTAGGTTTATGAGGAAATAGCTCGCATTGTACTATAAACATGGCAAGATAACTAGTCAGCATGTATTATGACTGTCTGCATCTCTATGATTGTGTCAGACTCAGGGGGTTTCAATTCAATAAGAAAACGCCTTGCTATTTTTTCGCTCCATCCACCTTCACTAAAAGAATATACGGCCCCAACAGACACGCAACGGCTCCAAAATTGAAAAGAGTCGCATAATGCTTCAGACTAAATAGCTCCAAAATAATGGTGAGCAACACCGGCTACTTTTCTCTGAAAGATAGCCCTATGGCGATGGAGGCCACATACAACGAACCAGGCATAGAAAAAGCTATAAAAACATGCCCAATGCACCCTATCAGTAACACTATTGTGAACATGAGAGGCCTCGGGAACTTGTATTGACCCGAAAAGAATTTCGATAGAAATCCCACAACCACGCGCCCTATAAAATTCCAGATGTTGATGAGAGAAACAAATGTGTTGATATTCACAGGGGTGTATCCCAGCACCTTGCCGATCTGACCCATATTGTCAATGGTGGTGAGGGTTGCTTCGATCCAAAATATTTACAGCTGAGAAGAGGATTATCATGTGTAGGCTTACAAGACCTTGTGGAATGGTGAAGTCTCTTCATCTTGCCAGCCCCTGAATAGTCTTCCGAGACGAGATCTCATGGGCTCTTCTAATTATCTCCTATTGGCTTCATGTTGAGATAATTTCATGGCCACCATCGTGATTTTCATATCACAGGTGCAACATGCCCCAAATTTTACATCTTGGCAACTCACCCTTTGTAACAACAGCGAGATTAGAGAACAAAAAAGTATGGCTATGGAAGCACAATTCGTTAGCCTAACCGTGGAAAATTCTTGACCCTTTTTACCACCACAATCACAACCCTCAGAAACTCAGTGAGGACGAGGGCGATGTACAAAAACTGTAGAAAAGTTTGAGCTCATTCTTCTCTATGGCAAATTTTGTGGGTCACACTACTAACATTACAAGCAGAGTTATCGCAGAGGGTAACACACCCAGAAGCAGGATTACGCCTTTGTCATCGTGGTCATAAATTACATGGTATATTTGAGTGAAGATTGCTCCGCTCAGACCCACGAATCACTTGAGAATTCCCTGCACACTTCCTCTACTCTATGGGAAAATCTTGACACAAGTGACTAGAGCTCCTGTGTTGGCAAATGTTTGGGTTTAGAAGCCAAATCCATACATTAGATGGAGGCATGCAACATCTTTTGCCAACGAAATATGTGGACAACAAAGTGCACAACAAATAACATACACATTGTTGATCTTGAGATTTCAACGCATCCTCCACCTTTTTAATCTCCACCGTCTATATTTTGACCTGTGTCAAAATCAACAGGTCCAACTCCACCATGTAACAGTGTAATTACGACATAATTATTACTAAAATTATTATTTAAAGATAGTCTATTGACTTACTCTTTCTAGAATTTCTTTCTCAAAACAAATGAATATGTAGAATTTTCAATCACTAATTAAAATAATTTATTCAAATTATGTGGACCATGTTAATGTGTTTGATAAATATGGTAGAAAGTAATTTACATGAAAATAATAAACATTGAATACGGATACATGATTAAATTATTGTTATTATTTTTATTAATAATTTTTAATATTAGTATGAAACCATTGTTACGATATTAATGTGTTTTTATTATTAATAATATGTTGTCAGTTAATTATTGCAGTATTAATATGTTTGTGTATTTATTAATTATTTTGATATTATTAATTTTAATAAATTATTATATATTTTATTTTATTAATTATTTAATTGGTTTGGGATTAGTTATTAATTATTATTATTTTAAGAAGTTTTTCTTTAAGTATTGTAATTAAATGAGTTGTTCATTTTTTTCTCAACATTAAATTTGATGTCCATTTGATCGGCATGTGACAATTCATCTATAAATTTGACTTTCATTAGAGTAGCAGATTAAATATTTTTTCTTTTTCTTTTTTATTGGAGAAGTTAAATCAAAAAATAATAAAATCTTGTCTATATTTTAATGTTTGGGCCTTTTTTCTTAAATTGATTTCATTTATTACAAATCAATGGTGAATTATGTAATGAAGTTATTATTTAATGCGGTATTTGAAAAATCTAAGCTATGAATCTTGAAATTGATATCTATTGATGTATTTACATTTATTATGTTGATATGCGTTTTTACAATAGTAGTCGGGGTTGTAATGGAGTGAGTTATTCATTTTTATTATGTACATTAAATTTGACTATCACATGACAGATTCGTCCATACATTTGACTTCCATTAGAGTGTCATTTAAGTGTTTTTTTCTTGGAAATTTTAATTAAAAAATAGTATTATCTTGACTATATAATAATGTTTGGGTACTTTTTAAATAATTATTTAAGACCGACACAATCGCGCAATTAAATTGATTCCATTTGTCACAAATCAATGAAAAATTGATAGAGAATTTAATGAATTTATTGATTAAATTGGTATGTGAAAAATTTAAGCTAAGAACCTTAAATTGATGTATTTCATTTGTTATAATATGCTTACTACATTTATTTATTTATTTATTTTTTTGGTATATTTAAATACACTATCATAACTAAATAAGTACCTCAAGATCAATATCTCTCGATTGAGAGATAAATTCATTGATTGAGCTTCTATATATATATATATATATATATATATATATATATATATATATATATATATATATATATATATATATATATATATATATATATATATATATTATATAGATTCTTTGAGATTGATTCAACATAGTTTAGATAGATATATTTAAGATATCAATATTAATATTAATTTATTTGTGATAATAAAAAAATACAAAATTTAAAAACTAATGATCTATAAGATAAATATTTTGAATTTTAAAAATTTGATGAAAAGGATCTTATATTATATTAAATGCAACATGATACAAGATTCTTTCAACAAAAAGCAAGCGGTATGAGAGCACACCCAAAAAAACAAAAAATTAGACCATGCCTAGAAAACAACAATATCAAACTATATGGATATCGGAGAACACCAAAAATAAAGTCACCCTGCTCAAAAACACCAAAATATTGAATTATACAGAAGAATATTCCACCACCTATAAAAACAAAAAATAAAAACAAAAAACAGAAAACAGAAAACAAAACGGGAAAAAGTGTTCACATGGATGCAATGTACCAAAGCTGAATGGGCAAAAACAAAATTGAGTCGGACAATAACGATATATAGTGACATGGATATGCATGTGCGTGTGGGCGTTTTCTTTTCTTTTCTGTTTAAAAGGGTACTTACTAGAGATTTGGACAAGGAAAACAGGAAACAATCGAGCGTGAAAATTATAATGAAATGTGGCCCATGCTTTACACCCACTTTATTATTTTCTGTTTTCTACTCGCATTAAGTACTTTTTATCTCATGATACCTAGATAACGGCGTTCTTCTCTCTCCCTAAACCACCGCTACCACCCTTCACTTTTCTTTTTATCCACAATTCCCTTGCCTCCTCTGCAAATGCAATACCCTGCTGTTTTCAATATCCTGCTTTGCAATGTCTATTTCATATGTGTTTATAGTTTTCTAGTTATCCCTTAAATATATGTAATGGGACCTCTTCTTTGCAGGTTATACACTTTTTATATTTTTAATTAAAAAGTACTTAATTGTTTAAAATTATTTGTATACTTAAAATATAACTCATTTTATATATAAATTTATATACAATTTATTTGTATGTTTAACCAATGGGTGAAATTATTTCCTTAACTCATAAATTGAAATTTTTTACCAAAAGTAATATATATAAAGTTGGGACGGTATTGGGATTTTTATTTAAGGAACCGTGGGAATCACGAGGATTGAAGGGCACCAAAATCACCTCATTAATGCACGTCAAATTAATTATTTCGTCATTAAATATTACTTTTGTTTTTGTTAGAAAATTTTAATCACCTCGGTTCAAAAACAATCTTGCAAAGATTTTTAAAAGATATTCTAAAGTCTATAAACTAGCAATCGCATGTGTACAATGCAATGTGAACGCCGAATGGTATATGTTATTTGTGGTAGCATTTTGTGGCCAATTTTTTTGCATTAAACATGAATACATTTGATACCGTTTTGGATAGTTAATTATTTTTGTAGTTGATGTTGTTTGTAATTATTTCGGGAAATTGTGTTAGTGTTGCATCGGTTGTTTGGTTGGTTTTTTGTTGAGAAAACTTTTTTTGTACAGTCGATAACATGTTGATAAGGGGTGTGATTGATAGTGGTAGTGTAGGAATATAGATGAAACATTACATTGAAATGTTCTATGTGTACATTTAAATTTGTTACAAATTCGTATATATATATATACGAGTTACAAATCTTATATCACGACATCTAAACTAAACATGTATACATGAAGACCTTTGTACATTTGTAGAATTTATATCATGAATAGTAGCCTTTTGTGGCCAATTTTATTTGTACTAAACATGAATACATTTGATACCCCTTGAATGGCAATGCCGCTTTGGATACAAGAAGTGTTGAGTAAAGTAATAGTGGAGGTGCTATCAAAGTAGAGGGTAGTATTTACGACGGGTTGTTTTGGTTGAGGGATAGTAGTCTTGACTCCTCCTTTCTTCTTGCTCTAAGTGGGTACATGCGCCATTTTTGAGTACTGTCGCGAATGAAAAAGGAGGTGAAATGCGAAAATTTGCAAGTGAGGGAACTCGGAGAAAGTTGTGAATGTCGACCTTGCCTTTCGTGGGTTCCAATGTCGATCCCTATGACTGTGGATAGTTAATCCCTAGGCCATTTTAATCGGCAATTGTCTTTGATTCCCTCTCGAAATAGGGGATATGGGAATATGTAATCTAAGTGGAGGGATCCCAACATGGACCATTGTATCTATCAAATTTGACAACAACAAATAAAGGTAATGTTGGTAGTGGCATTGATGTGTCGTAGACAATGTCAGTGGTTGTTCTATAGCACCATTTACGAGGCCTGCATCAATCACCAATTCATCTAAAAATCTCCAATCACTAAAGTAGTCAAAGAAAATAACATATCCTCTAAATATAACTTATTCTAAGGAAAGGATGTCATTGTCTTGCTTTAATAGATGTGTCGTTAGATCACACTCCTAATTTGATTTGGGGAAAACAGATCCCAAATAAAAACATTAATGCAGATGGTTGGTTGAACAAATTGTTGCAAATGATAATGATGGCAACATGAATGTGAATGTTTTTCAAAGATGCCTCAAATGTTTCTTATGCCAAGTCACCGAATTTGCTATTCCTAACCCTGCACATTTAGAAAATCTATCCATGGCAAAGATAATGTGGTAACAGTCTACAAGCACACTAACCTACCCAAAATCAGGAATTGAACAAGTTGGTAACGAATGGAATTGTAAAATGTCATATTACAGAGCTTTGTGTGGTGGTTTCCAATACAAATATTAAACCTCCACATGACAGGACTAATAAATCAATGGAGAAAGTTTGAGCCTTCTGGTGTTGATTTATATCTTTTAAGTTGCATATATTATAAATTGGTATGCATGTTTTTTTGGATTTGTTGACAAAAGAAGCAACGCAGAAACAACCATATATGACACCAATTATATTGTTAAGTCTTCAATTATCTCAATGTAAGGGTTATGCAGAAGTAGGCATCAATCCAATCTAGAGCATTTATATAAAGGAGAGAGGCACAAATTTAGTGCCACTAATCTTATCCAAGTCACTTGAACAAAGTTGTCAATCCTGAAATCTAACACATGAATAAGAAATCCATTATGGGTTTAACGCCAATATTCTCAATAAATCTTGCAAGTTCATATTTTGCAAATACAAAACTGAGGCAGAGAAAGAATAGAATCTCTCAGTGTCTCTAGTAATAAGAGTTTTGACCGGTAATCAATATCGGCTATCAAATTGAGAAGAGAACCTTCTCCTATAAATACTGCACATAATGCATGGCATATCAGAGGTATTGGAATTCATGTTAAAACCAGTCATATCATCATCATTTGGATTACATTAATAACACCTTCTATAAAGAAACTGATTTGTGTTATTGTGTTGTATGAGGAAAGACTAAATATTTCTACTAATCATAGCTCAACGGTAAGTACTAAAATTATTTACACAAAATCGGAGGCCATGCGAGCTTTATGTAAAATTTCTTCTAAAGTGTGAGAGATTCTTAACAACTTAAACCCTAAAACTATATAAAAGAGCTGAGATTATTGGCTGTAGAACATCAATAGGTAGTTTTTTCTTGACTCTTCAGGGGAGAAGGGTGGTTGGGTTGCTTCGGCAGTAGGTAGGAAAAAACAATGCTCAGGGCCAAGCTCTGTCTATAGTTGTGTTCTTAGAAACTCTTCTAATCATGCTAGAAAAAAATCATTCTCCTACTTTGTTTTGGTCTAGGTGTTTGTGTATATTTATAAATTTTGATTCAGGCTCTTTATTTGGTCTTGCTGGCTTGTTTATAGCCTTTGAGGTTCCTAGTTCAGTGAAAGAAGAAACCAGGCCATGGACTTCGAATGGAGTTTTGATTCTAGAATGCAGAGTGCTGAAATATTGTTGCAAAAAATTGAAAATCTTATATTGCACGGGATTTTTTTACATCAAAATCATTAAAATTATTTCCCAATAGTTGTCTAAAATCAGCACCATTATGGGTTAAATCAAACTTGCAAACAAAGATAAATTTGTAACCCTAATATCTCCTCATTTTACTAAATACAAATTGATTGATTTGGCTTTGTATATGTACCAGAACGGGTTCAATTGTAGTGCCCACTTCCCTTCGACACTTTTGATATTGAGCATGATAATGCTAACTATATTATGGACATTATTGTGAATTTTGATTTAATATGGTGATTAGATGTTAGAGCATGGACTATTATCGACTTTGATTCACATATGATGCATGATGATTGTTAGAGACATTTTTATATAGATGTTAACATGTTGTTACACATGGTTATATATATTTATGGATGTGGTTAGGACATGTGATATTTGGATAGATTGAGTAAACTGAAAAAATTGAATTAAAATTGATGATGATATAGTTGTTGATGAAACTGTGAGTGATATTGTTGATTGTCTTGATGATTGTTGTGATTCACATATATATCGATGACCTTGAAATTATATTTATATTCATTTGGATGTTCTAATATGGCCATGAGGCCAAGGGAGGTATTTGTATTTTGCAGGTTAAAAATATCACAACAAACATCGGGGATTGGAGACCAACCACTTTGGAATTCTAGATGAATTCAACAAGGTCACCATGGCAACTTGTAATTGTTTGTGTGTGTTTGATTGTGTTAGGGATTCCCATGGGGGGATCACCTTTAAATGTGACCAAGGGACTTTGTGTATTTTCTTTTATTTGGTTCCTTTGTTTAAGTTAGTATGTGTTTTAAAAGTGATGTGTTTCCCCTTTCTATTTAATCAAATAAATTGTGGTAAAGTATGTGAGAAAACATATTGTTAAAAGATTAATAAATCAATTGGGACATAAGAAAGTAATTATTAGGGTTTTTGGCTCTTGTTTTAAATGTTGTAGTAATGTGTAAGTAATGTGTAAGAGATATGTAAGTTATTTTGGAGTATGAAACACTCCACCTTCTTTTGAAATTTGAATTTGTCCTTGGAGGCTGATTTTGGAGGCTTGTGGGACAAGTTAAACTTGTCCCACACCTCTTAAATTTATTTACCAACCATACCTATGGTTGGAGGGTTAAATTTAGACCTTCATTATGCATTTTTGTAAGTCAAGTTGTATGTTTTTATTGCACTTTCTTCATGTTTTAAATTTCAATCCTTATGGGGTGTGGGCTTGATTTGAGTGTGTAAGTAAAATTGTCATATTATTCACCTACTTAATTATTATGCCTTGGAGATTGAAGTTGACTTATGAGGTGGAGTTGAGGATGTGTGAAGTGGCATCCTACATGGATCCACCTCATCCTCTTCTCTTCCCTCTTCTATAAATTTGAATTCCTTACCTTGTTTTGGGTTGCTTCACTTGTGGATGCATCATTTTGGGGTGACTTCTTTTGTTGTTTTGAGCCCTTGCTTTTGGAAGACATGGGGGATTATTTTTGAATACTTGTGCTTGGTTGCTTCCCTTTTATCACTTCATTTTGGGTGACTTCTCTTGGGGTGTTTGAGCTCTTGCAAATTTGGAGAAAGTTGGAGATTGTTGAATGCTTGTGGATTGTTGATCTAGATTGTTTGCATTAGAAATCTTGTTGTTTTGGAGCCTTGGAACAAACTCCATCATGGAGAGGTAGGAGCTTGGCTCTTGAAATGCTCTTATTTTATTTTATGCATATGTGAATGGTTGAATGTTTGAATGTGTTGTTTTATTTGTTGGTTGGTTGGGTAGATGGCTTAGGGATGGTGTAGGAGAAGACTATGGGGTATTCTTGTGGGAGGCATAAGTGCCTTGGGGAGGTATAAGTGTGGAGGGAGTGGGGATTTGGGTTCCACCTTGTAAAAAGAAATAGCTTGCATTTATTTACTCGTTATGGGGTGCCATAAGAGGTTGGGGAGGTATAAGAAATTGTGAGGAATAAGGGGTACTTGGGGGAGGCATAAGGGCATGTTAGGGATTTGAAATGATATATATTTTTGGCGGTTTGTTCTCAGGTGGTGATACCCATTTCCCTAGGGAGGCATAAGTAGCATCCCCCATAGTTTCTTGCTCCTTTGGCTTGCTTGATGAAGCCTAAGTATTGTTGTGTGTTTATCTTGTGGTTGCTAAAATTGTTGTTTTGTTTTGGACTGTGTTTTAAATATGATTTTTGCATGTGAAATATTTCCTTTGTGTTGTGGAAGCTTGTTGTTGCCATGTGTTGAGTCGCATTCCTTATTGCAATGTGGTTAGGGCTTGGGGCCAATGAAGAGGGTGGCTTCTCCTTTTTATTGGATGTCTTGGTTGGGTGGAGAGCATTGCCTTTCCCCCTGTTCTATTGTGATCAAATTGGAGAATGATGGAAACTCATACTGTTGTTTTGGAGCTGAGAAAGAAGACAGTTTTGACAGTCCTTTGTGAGACTTCTTTTTGTGAACCTTTTTCCCACTTCAAGTGGAGGACTCGTAATATTATTTGTATTGGATAGTTATTCTATTTTGGAAATGAAATTTTATGTTTAAATGAGAAAGAGACATACTCTGTAATTTTATTCGTGGAAAGAAAAGAAAGATTTGTATTCTATCTTTTGGAATGAAATGAAAAAGGAAGTTGTAAAAGAATCATCCAAGTCAATGGAATTGCTTTATTTACCAAAAATGATATTGTTTTCATTGGGAATCTGTGTTTGAAATACAGTATGAAATCTTTATTTGGAAAATTGAAAAGGGAATATGTATGAAGAGAATATATTACTCTTTTCCTTTGGAATGTATGATTTGAAAATTAGAACTGCACTCTGGCTTTTTGCACAACTTGATTTGAAACAAACTTAACATTTTAGATTTGAGTTGGAAATGAATGCATATATTAAATTTTGGTAAATAGAAATAGATCTATTTGTGTTCAAGTATAGATCCTATTTTGTTTCATTGTAACTCTTAAGGAATTTTTATAAAACTTTACAAATCAGCATAGCCAAAATCTTAGTCGATTTGTCAAAATTGGGAATTTTGAAATGATAATCAATCAAATAGCTTAACCCTTGCAATCCATCCTAAATTCCTCCAAGTGAAATCCTCCATGTTTGTTTGGCATGTTGAGAAAGTATTAATGGCGAATTTGAACAAAATCATGTAAGTTAAAAATACCAATTCACCTGTTTAGTGACAAAAAAACATTTTCTCAAAATCGACCCTTAAAACTTTATCCAAATTAAATTTTTAAGGTTTCGCAAAGAGGACGTCGAGAGATTTCCAGAAAGTCCTTGTTTTCTGAAAACCAAGTTCCCTATCAAAATTTATGACCTCCAAAAGTTTTTACTTCATTTGGCTTCGAAAATAATCTAAGTTCGAAAAAGAAAAAGTTTCCTTTCGCTCCCACCTTTCGCGCCCGAGATAAAGCCCTCCTTCGTGCTCTGAGAGAAAAAATTTCTTCCGCGCCCTCCTTTCGTGCCCGGGAGAAAAATTTTCCTCCGCACCTGTGAGAAAAAGTTTCTTCCACGCCCTCCTTTCGGCCCAGGAGAAATTTCTTCCGCGCTCACAAGAAGATAATCTAACTGTGCTCGGGGTAACTTTCACCCTCTTAGTGTTTGTAAGGTGATTTGATAATTGTTGTAATGCACTCTGGAAATTGTGTTGTGGACACTTAAAAAAAAAATTTAAAAATATATATTCCATAATTCTTCTAACTAAACCTAGGTTGTTCCTTGGTCTCGAATGGTTATTTTTAGATGAGCATTACATCAATCGTCTACGAGAGGAAACTACTCCATGTCATTGTTTTCTTTGTTGTATGCAAAAGAAGGTGGACGATGTTGAGGTTGTCGTCAAAGAAAGGGAGACATTGGTGACTATCATGTACAATGGCACCATACGCTAGAGTCGTAGAAGCAATTCCAAGATGCATTGAATTTAGGGGAAGTTAAAAGGATTAATATAATGACAATAAAGTAATGTAATGAAATTTTACGAGCATCATCTACCTCTTGTCAACTGAGGGCTATGTTTATTTCAATGACATACAACAAAAACTACTTCAGTAAAATGGTGTCTGCACTTGAACCATTCATCTCAAAAGGAATAATCCAATTCAACTATCTTCCCAGCTTGAGATTAAGGTGGAAAATATCTCTAAATGATGCTAGAAGGATATGTCTAAGATAGTAGGGAAAAAGTTCAAAAAACCAAATTAATTTGCTCAAATTAACAAAAGGGTATAAATCATCAAAAATTGTTGTAAGAAACAATAAATATGAATAATATTTCCAAGAATGAGAAATCCTTACAAGGAACAAACAACTTCAAATCAATTAAATGAAGAAAAGTTAGCCAAGGATGAGAAAAAGGAAAGTGATACAAAGTATATGATGTTAATTATCTTAAATTGCAAAATAGACTTCAATTTATAGTAGATGAAGCACTGCAAGCAGAGGAGTGAGAGACTAATGGATCACATAGTATTAGATAAATCTAATCAGTCAATCCAGGGAAAATATGCAAATGTCAATTTACAACGTCTTAGTTACCTTGCAAGTTTTGTTTACAGTGTCTGCATATACTTTGGTTAAGCAGGTTATGAATTTGAATAGAAGCCAAAATATCTGTTCTCGTCACAATAAAAACAAAGGATTTATTCAATCTAAAAAAATTATTCATAAGAATACTCCTCGCCTAATTGAATCACTACATGCTTTGACCACATCAAGCAGTCCTCAACTTCTAAACTCAGTCTCCCAGGCATTCCATGAATTGAAATAGCAGACTCGTCAATTCACATGGAGCAACTATGGTTACTTTTCTTAAATCGATAAAAATTTCATGCCCATGACAAGAATTAACTCGGATCATAAGTTCAGAAATGTTCCTTTCTAATAGTTTATTATAGTTTTGTATGACAACTTTGGACTTTCTTTTCTACTGGTTTATTACATTAGAAGGAAACAAAATAACAGTGAAGCCATCGGCAAGATAATCTGGGAGACATGAAAAAGAAATGAATCTAACCTTATGCAAAAGCAAGAGGATTACACAGAAAAATAAGCTGTGAAAAAGACATAAAACCCTAAACGAACATGAACCGCCATCAAAGGGGGGCTATGGCTAATATTCTTAAATAACCTGAACCAGAAATTAACTTTAGCAAACTTAATAAATTACAACCATACATAGATTATAAATTTCTTCTGAAATGTTACTCATAATTTTCTGTACAATTTCACTTACCTTATACAGAAGATAAGAAAGCCTTCTTATCCTTTAGATCCCAACACCAGAGTCTTCACTTCAGACAAATAAAAAGATATTTGAAAAAATCATTACTTATACAAAATTGTAAACACAATCCTAGCTATACCAATTTGAAGGTAGATTTACCCTAAAACATGATAGAATTCCACGTCCCATGATATAATTTCAATTACACGCACTTGATTTTAGCAAAAGAAGTAATACCCACATCAACCAAAACAATCTGCACATCTATCCAAATCTCAAGACATTCAAAATTTTATATTTAAAGGCTATTGCATGCAAAAACCAAAAATCCAAACTAAAAATTGGCAACATCTAAAATCGGAAAAGCAAAATTGTTAAAAATAGCAAATCTCCGAAAATAGCAGGGAAAAGATAAACTTTTAAAATGTCCAAACAACTATCAAATTTGACATAGTCCCGTGAATGTCATAAAGCCCTTTCCCATAGGAGAACACCTTCGGCGTAATTATATAATTACATGGAATTAACATATTATTGAGTGGTTATAATTCAAAAAAATTAATTTTGGACTCGTTTTTAATATATAAAATGACATATATTAATAAAAGTAATTTTTAAACATGGAAGTAAAAGAAAGGTAGAGAAGAAAAAAATTATTGAAATATTTATCTTGAAAATTATTAACAAAATTATCTTGGTAATTGTTACTCCTTAAGTTCCTATCCCTTCACTTTCCTAAGCTATACCTTAGAGGACAAATTGCATACACCTACAATAAAGTCAAATTAAAGGTTATGAGTGTCATACATAATAATTGGAATGGGCGTCCTTACAATTTCAGTTACTAATTTTTCTCATCAAATGAATAAAATAAAAGTTACTTATATTCTCATATTTTAAAATTTGTAGTAGGATTTATTGGCGACATAATTTGTCACAAGGGAAAATTAGGGTTTTCATTAAAGCTTTAAGACAATGTCCCTCTGCTTAGGAATGGAGAATATACATTTATTGAAAACAAGGAAATATGTACACTACTCTAACCATCATGGGTGGCCTTTTGACCAGGATAACACAAGAATACTCCACTAAACCCATGTGCAAAAGGATGTGGAGGAAATGTGTGTATGGAGAGAGGGGAGAAAGTGAGAAGCGAGTTTTACTCAATAAATAAGCACGATGAGTTTATTGACATAAAACCAAAGTATTTCCAAGTTAACAATGAGAAGACACCAATATGCAAAGCAAGACAAAAAAACACTATCAACACAAAGTTTAATTGTATTATATTCATCAAAAGATTCATTTTTTCCTGGTTGTGCAGGATTACAATGTTTTATTGGAGTAAAGATGAGATGGAGAGGAAAACATAAGACACGGAGATAGAAGAATTATAGTTTCTTGCTCGCAGTAAGACAATGGGGGCTATCAAACATGAAAAACAAATTCCTAGAAAAAAATTCTAACCCTTTGGAATGGAGAGAGAGCATTACAATATATAGCTTTACAATGGCTCTTTCACATCCCCTGTGTGACTTTTCAACTTAAAGTGTGATTCCCAACAACGAAATAGAAACTTTAAGTGACTTAAGTCACTTTTTACAAAATTTTCTCCTCAACGAAGAAATAGAATTCTAGAGAGGATAAAAGAGGAAAGAAAGGAGAGAGGAGAAGCTCCAAGTCTAAATGAATAAGGATGAAGAAGCTCTGACCATGAAGAAGATCTACTCCTGTGATGAACTAGTGAAATGCTCTAATGAAGTGATAAACTCATGATCCTAATGACCTCTCCAATGATGGATTCCAGATGAATAACTCGACCCTCTCCACCGTGAGAAGACTCCTCTTGAATAATAACCATATAGCTCCATCAAGTACACCGAGAGAATAAGTTGAGAATCAATTGATGAATGGACCAAAGGGTGTCTTCCCTCACTTGAATAAATATTCCAATCCCTCAAACACTTTCATCCCTTATTAATCAATCATTCACATGGAATGAACTTGAAACAATTTTCCCACACAACCATGATCCATGATTTTGTCACCTTGAGAACATTGATGACCACATCATTTGGTACCTTTTCTAAAGTAATTATTATTACTTTGGGTTGACCTTTCTAGTTGTTAATGAAAAAATTCAAACAAGGGAATCATATATATACATGACTTACTTACCATTATTAGGGGATGAACAATTGGGCCTAATGCTTAGCTATCTACTTCTCGGGGAAAAGAGTAACATTCAATGACCTGCATTTGGGCTACATTATTCACTGCATAGGAGGGGTTATTTCTGAATTTCATCTCACACATTCATCTTGGGGAAAAGTAGTTGTATCCCACTATCTTGGTACAACTAGAACAAGGGAAACCTATCTTCAAGGGACACAATTCAATCACACACACACACACACACACACACACACACACACACAAATACATAGAGTTTGAAATGTAGTGTAGCACTTGGTGAAAATCACATTAGGGTGACCGTCAAGGTCATTATGACTTAAGCATATACATTATTTACTCCAACTAATGTTTTTTTAGCCTTGTGCAGGTAGTTAGGGTTTTTTTGCAAGAACACGTGTGACACATGAACCTATAGTGAAGTGGATGTGACAAACATTGAAAGGAAGAAGATAATTTCAGACCATGAAAAGAGTAGAAGCAAAGCACATGTCAAGTCACTAACGCCCGGAGTGGTCTTATCCCCTTTGGGTGGTTCTATCCAAAGAAGTTATAGACTCCGGTTTCTCGGACAACCTATACAGCCTAGATCCAAGCCTTCTCATCCTACTTCCCAGCCCAAAATCAATTCAAATCTCCTAATACAAGCTAATTCAATCTTATCTCCTATCTTGCACACTTGCTTGTGCTTTGTATGTTATATATAATTTGTTATTGTTAAATTCATTTGATCTCATTCCTATGACAAAAGATTTAAATTATGTTGGGAAAGAGAGCAATATTCAAGTACCGCATTTGGGATGCATCATTCATTGTATAGGAAGGGAAAATTTTGAATTCCATCTCACACATTCATCTTGGGGAAAATTAGTTGTAGCCTACTATCTTAGTATGACTGGCACTAGGAAAACTAGCTTCAAGGGACATAATTCTATCACACAAGCACTAGAACTACATTGATTCTAAAATGTAGTGCAACACTCAATGGCAATCACAATGGGGTGATATTTGAGGTCAAACAAAATAAATCATATGCATATTTTGTTTCATCTTAAATGTGTTCTTAAGCCTTATGTAGGTAGCTAGAGTTTATTTTTAGGTACATGTGTGAAATTGAAACCACTGTGAAAAATTCAGAGTGACAAAGAGAAAAGTGAAGGTGAAGTTATCAAATCCTAAAAATATCAAATCTAGACTCACTATCGAGACACTAGCACCTAGTAAGATATAGACACTAAGCACCTAAGTGGTCCTATCCTCTTCTAGAAGCTACTACCCAGAATATTTTACAAATCCCTATTTTCCATACAAAGCATACATGGCTCATATCTAGCCTATTACATTATTGTTCCAACCTATAATCATCCCACACATCAAGTTATCAGCTAAGTCATTTTCATCCTCTCATTACTTGGACTTTATTACTATTGCATGTGAGATGTTATGTATTCCTGATATTATCTACTTGATCTCGGTGTTATCACCGAATCACTAGCACCCTCCGATTTTTTGTCATGTGTGTGAGGAAATCAATGTGATTGGGTAACATGGAGTTATCCCAAGGTGTGGGACCTTACAAATGGGATAACTCTCCGGAGAAGGCCAGCTTCCTCTTCCTAATCATAGGCTACAACTACTCCTAATGCAATAAAAACACCTATATAAGCCTATCCTAATAATTCCAAGGAGACAGGAGAGAGAGAGAGCATGAAAGAAGGGAAATCCTACACTAAGGGGTGATAACACCAAGAAAAGGGGTGTTGGACAATCCTCAATGCCTGAAAATGGAGAAAGGTGAGCATGGAGAGGATGGACAAGCATCACAAACCAAGATACACACAATACACCATTTCCATTTAAGCATAACCACATCTAAGCATGCAATGAGAATAATAGAATGCATAGTACACCTGCAAGCATGAAGAAAGGAAAGAGAAAGTAACAAAAACAATGCAAGGATAGAGAAATAATCAAAAACATTAATTTTATTTCTCCAAGGGTATGCACAATACATCATTATATAAGGGAGAGGTAAGATTCACCATTAAAGAGCTTAAAAATGGAGGCTTGAAGCTCCACAAACTACCTCACAAGGAAGAATAGGGGAGGCAATATAAAAAATATCCAACCTTTTTACAAAAATGCCCCCTTCACAATATATAAAAGAATGAAGTGCGAGGAGAGAGAAGGAGCTCGAAATCATGCTTCAACCACCCACAAAATTCATCATGGCACCTATAAAAGTGATGGGGTGACCTACAAAACCCATGCTCCATTATACCCTAGCTTGTGGAAGAAGGAATGTCCTCCATACCTTCATTTACTCCATTTTTGGTACCTAGGTATGGCCTCAATGTCCTACAAATTCACCCCTTAATTTTCTCCTACCTAATCCATCAATTTTCAAATTTTAATCATTCCATAACATAGGGCTTCAAATTACCTTTCCAATTACTATAACTTTGTCCATTTCTTAGGAGTATGGAGGAAGTTATGAGGTTTCATGTGGGGGCGCTTTTTGGGAAATATCCTACCAACTCCCCACCTAACTCACTTCACAGCTCGCCCTTGACCCATGCAAATCGGGTGCGGATCTCGACTCGCATCATGCTTGAGTGGCTCACCGACTTATTTTTGCATTTTCCTCCTGTTTCCCGCTTCGCCATCTCGCCTTACAAGTCGGTCCTTACCCTAATCAACTCGTCGGTGTCTCATCATGTTTAAAACCTATGCGACACTTTACGCCCCCCCGTCGAGGTGCTCGGCCACCTTGTTTCTCCGACATGCAAGCCCGACTCGCTTCCCCGACAACTCACTCGACCTCGTGTTTCATATCCGGGTCCCGACCGACACATCGCACCAACCACCGTGCTTGCCCAACGTGTTTTCCCACCGCGAAACCCCGACAAACCTTTGCTAACTCGTCATGTTTTTCAGTGCGGAACCCAACTTGCATGACACACACAACTCAACTAACATGCATTGTGTTGGTGTATTCCCGCACCTACCTCCAACGCACGGTGAACCGATGCACTCTGCAAATTGACTCAACACCAAGCTATTTGATCACCCTGCCAACCCAAGCTAGTCATCATGCACTTTCCAAGCCTGCCGAGTCGCCTCAACTTGCTCGCCTTGGCATAGTTTCCGAGCTCTAAAACAACTAGGCGAGCTAGTGAGCTCTCGCCAACTTTGGCCATTTTTCAAATTTTGACCCCAATTTTTATTTTTGGGAATTTCTTAGAACCGAAAAGGCCCATGGAATGTATAGGGCACCGATAGATGAATTTTCAACTTTTCCATTTTTGTCTATTTTTGACCAAATGTGGGCCTAGGGTGCTCGTTTCTCTTCAAAGCGCTCCGAACTTCCTGAAACCCAAAAGAGGAAAAATGTCCCTTTTGATCCCCAAACCTTCCCTAAACATCGCGAATGCTCCCAAAACCTAGAATTTTACGAGATACCTTAGATTCTTCCTTCAATGCCCCGACCAATGCCCGGTCCGATATTCTCCTATTGTCCATTTTTACGTGGGGAAAAAGTAGATAACATTGAGTTCTCTAACTTAAGATTTAATTATTTTAAATTATTTGGGTAAAAATATTGACAACACGACTCAAGATTTGTTTTAGTAGTAATGTTGGTGAGGGAGTTGTTTATGTAGCTCGACACAAGCTCTCTTGTAGCTTAGTGATGGGTCCAGAGGGACCTCTACATCCTTCGATGACGATTTACGATTATGGATATATGCCTATTTTCCTACAAAACATGGTGGCAATGATTCTCTGTAAAAATCTACCTTTTGTAGTCCATTTTGCATTCATTATGCCTTCAAGAAGCATGAGTTTTGAATGGGGCCGATACGCTTCAAAATTGTGGTGCACTTGTACAAAGGTCCTTTCCTACTTTGTGCATTATGTGGTACAAAATATTGGCACCTTGATTTTACTTCCAAAGGGAATTTTGGTGAGTTGGGTGAGGCATCCGACTTGTGTGGCATATTGGAAGATTAACTAGTGGGGCATTTAAGAGAGGAATTGATGGTGTTATGGTTTCGGGATATGCACAAAAGGGGTTTTCTTCCTAATGGTATGTTTTGAGAGAGTTAGATGTGAACATTTGGTAAAGTATAATGGAGTGCAATCTTTCCAACTATTTGACCAAAGAGCATAACAAAATATCTTTTCATGGAATAACATGTGGGTTACTTACTGAGAAGACATGGTCATCCTCATGAGGTATTGAGACTATTTAATCAAATGCAATGAACAATTGTCCAACTCGATCATCTCACCTTTACCAACATGCTCTTGTCTTGTGGAAAAATAAGAACTTTGAAGCATGGTATAGACATCCCTCAAAGCATAATATAAATTGCTTCTTTCCATATGTTTTGGTTAAGGAGACATGTTGATATGCATGAAAATGTGGAAGTATATACATGTTGTGTGGATTGTTTGACAAAATACCTCAAAGAGTTGCCATCTCACGCTGCATTGTGACGATTTAAGGATATTCAAAAAGTCAAACTCCACGACCTTTTCTAGCATCCTTTTAAAATGTGCCAAAACGAAAACTTTAAAACTAGGTGTGGACATTCGTCAAAGAATTATGAAAAAGAAAATTTTGATAGATGTTGCAAATGAAAATGTTTTGGTAGTTATGTACATAAAAGGTATAAGTATACACTCAAACAATGGAAAAATAAGAACAATTTATACACAATTATTAAAGCTAATGAAATTTATAATAGTATTTCCTAATTCCAAACCAACTAATACCTTAAATTCAACGAAATTACAACAAACAAAGTAGCACATAGCCGTAATTGTTGTAACCTTAAGTTGAAAAAAAGTAGCACATAGACATTGGGCGGAAGCCACTAAGCCCAATTGTTGGGTAGATGCATGTAAAGATAGGAAAGCAAACAGTGTTTCGTTGGAAATAGGCAAACATAGCGTGCTTAATGGGCTGGTGGTGGGCCATCCAATCCCCCAATGAGAAAGCCCCACATAGAGCCAAACATGCCGCCCTTTACATTATTATATTGTATAGTTTTAAAGGTAAAATGAAGGTGGGGCAGTTCATGGTTGGTTAGGGGAAAATAACTAGCTTTGGAAATAATAATAATGATGATAATGATAGGGGTCTGATGTGTCCATGTGCTTCCATGTGCCTTGTCGTTCTTAATGCTCCACCCGTGACCCCTCATTTCTCTTTAATTCTTCCTTTGTCAAACCAGATTTATTGTTTTCGGACGATTTCATGATAAAAATCTTGAACTGCAGTCTGCCTGCATAATGTTGCCTAATTAGTGAAGAAGCCACCGGAGATATTTTCATGGAAAACAGACACCATCATCACTACCCACTTATTATAATTGCCACCCTGCCGCTCAACGACTTTCTCTTCAATCTCTGTCAAATCCTCCTCTAAAATCTCAACTTGGGTTCCTTTAATATTCTTGCGAGAAGCATGTCCGGTTGCAGGCGGATGAATAGGCCAGATTTTGGACTGTGAAGTAGTCATCTTTTTGGCTTGGAAGCCATGAGAGATTCGAGCTTGAAGCAGCGGTATCTCAAACGCTTTCTTCAGGCTCTCAATAGCCTCCAAAAGCCCAACGCCGCCACTAATCAAGTTGATGGAGATGAAATTGTACAGGTCCCAGGTTCGAGTCGCAATATAAAGTTAGCAGCGGATGTGTCCCTCGCCCTCACTGTAAATCGGGCCGCCTGGAGCCGCGCCCTCGTGAGCAGAATTTGCAGTGATGAAAAGCATAAGCCTGCTCTGAGAAAAATCATGGGTTCAAAGAAAGTCCGAGAAATAGTTGCAGAGAGGGCGAGATACCAATCTCATATGATATTGCAGTCCAAGCTCAAACGAGCCCGCAAGATATCCCATGGCTTTAGGCCAAGATCACATGAGACTTTATCATTATATAGATTATTCTGCTCTAAGGAATCGAACCTGGGACTTTGTCATCACAAACTCGGCTGGTTAAGAGGCGTACACGTCAGCTGCAACAGCTGGTTCCAGGTGGGAAATCAATGGAGACCTCCTGTTTACTCACAGAAACAGCAGATTATATCGCTTCACTTACAACACAGGTAGAGGTCTTGCAATCTCTACTCAATTCTCATGTGAATAATAACCGACACCCACCTTGAACTCAATTCTCATGTGAATAATAAGCGACACCCACCTTGAAAATTTGTCTGTATACATAAATATACAACAGATGAAAATAAAAACCCACAAGTGAATATGAGGATCAACTTACTTTCTTTTATCTTTCTTCTGTCATATATTCATTTTTTCCTAAGGCATTCTAAACGGCCACTTTTTACCGTCAACTTCTGCAGGTTAAATTCTTGAGTGTTCTTTTTCTTTGGTCAAGAGCAATATCATCCTGATTCCTTCATAATAGGAACAAATTATCATCTTTTCCCCGATAGCCATGAGGCATGGGCAACCATAGCTGTACATGAAAAGTAATTGCCTATCTTTTTATAAAAAAATTAATAATGGTAACAAATAGGTTGAAGCCCTGAGCATGTTTCTTAAACGATTTCATTTCAGATGTGTATCAGCTTGTGATTTTTAATGGCAGAAAATGAAAACGGAATGACTAGAAAATCACAAACAAAACTCCATACAGATATATTAATTTAGGTACTAATAAAACAACGATCCTCAATTTTTTATGTCTTCACTCCGATTGTATATGGAATTAGACTTGTAAGTTTGGAAAGCGGTTGTGTTTTACATATTCAAAAATTATTATTTTTATTTTATTAAAAGAAACTCGCGTGCCCAATTTTTATAGATTTTTGTAACTCAAACAACTTCACCAATTGATCAACAACCTATTAATACAAATTTTGGAAGTTAACCTTATCTCTTTTAAATAGATGTTAAGATTTATATTTTAAGGATTGTTAACAAATCTCACTTTAACATGGTGGATGTGAATTAAATTGCAGTTCTTCCAATAAAAAAATTTGTAAAATACTTAATACATTAAATAAAAGAATTCATTTTTCCATAAAAGTATTTCAACACAAAATGTATAATATGGTAAATAAAACTTGTCAATGTATGTAATGTTATATGAAAATACTTTTATTATTTCTTCTATTTTTAGGATTCAACCAAATTTGAGCTTTTAATAGAAATGAAGAGAAAGGGATACAAAGCCCAACAAAAACTTATTGGTTCCACTCTCCCATGACAACCTCGTGTCACTTCATCATGACTTTGAGGAGTATTGGAATGGTTCCATTGTTTCTCATTTGTTCTAATATTGTAGCTAGTTCTACGTTAGATTTAAATGCCTAACCAAAAACACATCAAATCTAATTGTCACTTCATCTCTTGTCATGTGGAAGTATGAAACTATTTCTTGAGTGCATGTGTTTCGTGAAATTGCTTGAAAAGTTATGGATTTGGTGCAATCCATTGCAATAAGCTTAGATCTCAAATAACATAATATTGCCTTGCAATAAGTTTAGGTGATTTCCCATTTCTAGACATTTGTTGATATATAGAAACATGCAAACATGCGTCTTATGAGTTGGAGCATGCTCCAAATGCCAAGATTATGATGGGCATGACTACTACGTCATGGATCAATTGTGATATACACAATTTTTTGAAGTGCAACCATGTCCTTAATAGGTGATCCAATAAAATGGATGTGAAATTGATTTTTTTTATATTTTCCCAAGTAGTGTAGGCATCCAATTATATCAATACATGCTATCAAATATTCCATTTTCCTTCACTCTGTTCTAAAGAATATATTTTCATGGGAATAGTCTCTAGCAACAATGATGAATTGAGGAGATACGTAGTGGCCATTTTTCTACAATGATGAATTGAATTGAGTTATTTTTGAGTCATTTCAAGTCTCGAGTTGCTCTTGTCGACAAAGTGTAACTTTGCCAAAATATACAAAATACTATAAAGAAGCACACGATGATTGAGAATAATAAGACTTCGTACATAGTGCATTGTTTCTATTTGGCTAAGTACCTCATTGAAAGTGTTACAAATAAGATCTCTAAGAGTGGAATCTTCGTAGAATGCATCTTGGTTTAATTTGCATCAATTTCATAGGAGAAAGATTAACAATATTTTACCTCTATTGGAAGATCATGTTAAACCTAATATGAAACTTACTTGGGAAGAACCATTTGGCCTTGTACTTCCTATCATGAAGATCAAATCAAAAGAAGACATTCATTTGCAATATCATGAATCAACTTGAATGTATTGGAATAGGGAAAGTACTAAAATGATTTCCATTTCAAATAAGGAAGATAACCTTCAATCCAAGAATAGTTATTTTAGATTTTCACTTTAGTACAAATAGGGAGAGAACAAGATGAATAAAAATTTAATTTAATTTCTTGTTGAAAACAGAGAAGGAATGTATTGAAATGATTTGTTCTTAAATTAAGCTTTAAAACAACTTTGTCAGTTCTAGTTGCATAGTAGGATCTGTACAAATGAATGACATACCTATTTTTTAATAATCCTCAGTCATAAGGACATTTTATATTTTTAATGTTTTACAAGGAGGACTCTAGTTGCATATGCATTCTCAAGGCTACTAGTTGCTTCAAGCCAATCAAAAATTAGATCATTATTATTAATTTTGAAGAAATTCAAAGGCTTCATATTTAGTAGTCATAATCATGATTAGATTATGTACATGTTTTAGAAGACAAGATTTTGGCATCATAAGGGGAAAAAAACATTCAAAATCATAAGATGTAATTGATTAATTCATTTCTTGAATTAATTAAAATATTGTAATTACATAAGTCATGATGTAAAATCAAGTTATGTCAACTTGATTCAAGTTCATATTTGGGTTAGAAAGTAGCTAGATACCTACTTTTAAAAGTCTTGTATACAATTATATAGGTGATCCCTTTGTTTTTTCTTCAAATTCTAAATAATTTTCTACAAGTTTCTACGGACTTACTCTTTCCTAGTTTTTGTGAATAAATGAATGCAATGCAAATGAGATAATTTTTACCTTATGGTATTAATTCTCTTCAATCAAAAAATCATGGTTTGGTGTTTATAATTGAATAGCTCCATTAATACTCTTATTTTCCCTATTATATGTGCTTCCTTAATGCATAAACTTTGTGTTGTGTATCTATGTGGAATTTGTGCCATATCCATGTAGTTTGGGACTAGTGAAGACTTTGTGCTTGGTTCTTATCCTCTACATTGTTTTTAATTATATTTTGTCTTTCATGTGAAAGAGAGAAAGTATTATTTGGTGTTTCACATCAAGCTATCCATGTAGTTCTCGGTGTCTTTTTTATGACACAGGTTTCTATCTTGTCCCTGTGTTCTCTTCTTTTTCTTTCATACCCTTTCCTAATTTTGTTCTCTTTGTGCTTTCAGGTTAAAAACACCAAAAATACAAAACACCCCCATCATACGAGGGAATTACCCCTCTCAAACGTAGAGGAATATCACCTTACCAATAGATCATTTTCCCCAATTGTTACAAATTTTATAACGCTTTTATCAGGTGAGTCCAAGATCACACAAAGTGACATAAAGATACACACAATCCCTAATACAATTCAAAGTGTTATCTTAATGTGCATTATGGATTGATTAATGTAAACATGGAAAATTGAGTCATAATTCATGTCAAACAAAGTGTTCTATTAGGGTGTGTTACGGATCGATTGAGCCTGTTGTGCTAACCGAGACCTAATACACCAATTACAATAGTTAAATGTGTGTTTGGGTTCAATCGGTGCAAACGGGGCCGGGAAATCCCTTATCAACTCAAAGTGATATTTTGATGTGTATTAGGGACCAATTAGTGTGAAATGGTCCAATAGAACCTTAATACACATTAAACTATCACATTAGGGTGTATTACAACTCGGTTGGCCTCATCTACAACAACAAATTCCTAATACACCCAATGTAATAGTTAATTGTGTGTGAGGGAACGATTGGTGCAAATAAATACAATCAAGCGCTAATACACAAAAAGTGTCTCATTGGGTGTATTAGGGCCCGATTGACAAAAACGAGGCCAAAAAATCCCTAATACAACATTTTGATGTGTATTAGGGCTCGATTATCCCCATTTGCACCAGTTGATCCCTAATACATGTCTGTAGACACTCAAATTTGGCTATCAACTTTGGCAAATCTATATCCGAGGGAATTGATATTTATTCATATAAGAGTAGGACAAATCATATAGTATGGATGCGTCCTCTCTCCCGTATAGGGGTGGGTAGATAGGGGTCCATAGAATAAGAGAATAAGATAGACATTGATTTTCTTGCCCCATCTATTCAATCCAAACTAAATGTTTCTCTATGGAAATGAAAAGTTTGCTTATGCTCCTTAATATGAAAAATGCTCACATTCTAAGTGTAATAATTACATCTCTCTAGATCTTTTTGACTTTCGCCTCACTTTTCTCTATCAAAACTCAAGAAATATTAATCAATCAAAGCAGTAAATCATCCATGTGCATCATTGTAAAAATTTGTTTCACATCACATACTTTTAATCTAGACCATATAGTTTGGTTAGGATGTTTTATATGACATTTTCTTACATATATAGTCCTCGATCTTCTTACATTTTGAATCTATTTCTGATTTTAATACCTTTATTGTGTTTTTTCATCTTCCTAGGGTTATCCTTATCATGATATTTCACATACATAAGGCTATATAATCAAGTCAATATCACTTTATCACTCACGAGGAACTCTTTCAAGATACTATATTGTAAATAACATTCCAAAACCTTTAAGGATCTCTTAAATCTTCCGAATCAATTTTAAATCATTTAGAGTAGCCACTAGTATAGGATTGAAGCACTCAATCAGGTCAAGGAGTGTTTTCAAACATGCAAAGATTATAGAGACACGTGTCGGAAGAGTAAAACTCACTCCAATTAACTTCAAATGGTTTCAAGGGACAAAGGGTTTGGTCACATAGTTGAAGCACACTAAACCATACTACTATCATGATGGGTACATTATTTATCCTATAGTTGAACCACCATCTTAGTATCAATATATGTGAAGGCACCCATAGGGGTTGGTTTAGATCACACTCTCACTTGCACATGCACCTATATGAACTACATGCATATTGATCCCATGTGTGTTTATACCCTTGTTAGATTGTGTGAAATCTAAGATTAGTGAATTAGGTACAATAAATGATGTAAGGGTTAGCTACAAGAGGTTATTTTGATTAATTAAATTCCAACATTAATTACCAATATCGAACAAATCATTAATGCAAGGAAACGTGTGTACTAAATAAGATATAAACTTGAAAACACAAGAGGATGAGTACGCTTATTTAATTACATATGGTTCTATGAATTTATAGGTGCATAGATTGTTTGAACAAGGAGATCTAGGACTGATAATGTTTTGTTTTGGAACTATGATTGGAAACTTACCCGATGTTGGACCATATACTTACTGCTAGGACCATGTTGTATGGTATTGATCCCTCCATATGGTCTTGTAATTGTTTGGATGTTAGCTTAAAAATTCTTAAGATGTTTACCTACATGGAAATGTTTTTGCTATCAAACCCTAGTTTTTGATTATGCAATGATGCTCTTTGAACATCCTAAATGAGGTCTCAAACCCTAACCATGGATGAGATACCCTACAAAAAAATTAGTTGAGTTGTGGGCACCCCATGTATAGATGGCATTTGCACCACTCTAAAGAGGCCTTAAAACACATGTCATTCTCTACATAACATGTGATATCTGAATGAATGAAACTAGATTAGAACCTTTATTCAAAAATTATTTAGTTGAGTTCAGTTCTTGCTAAAATGCTTAGAGAAGGTATGTTTGAGTGCTCGTAAATGAGATGGGATGACTTTTTGACTTAGTAAAAAGCTTCAGCTCTGTAGTGATTTCTTCCTCAATGACTGTAGATGTGTTTTTGCAAGATTTAGGGATCATGTGGTGTCTTTTACAAGTGTTGTAAGTGAGTGTATCAATGTAATGCCATAAGATTTCCAGGTTAGAAAATGAGGTAGTCTTTACTTGCTTATATAGGGTTCTATAGGTGATTTATTAAAGAAAGGCCAACCTAAAGGGAGTAAAATGCCAACTAGAATATGAAATTGAAAGAAATTTTGGAGGACTTGTCGTTGAAAAACCATACAAGTCAGCCAAGACTAGATGTAATTTCCTCACCAAATTGTATGACCTTTCCCAAGGATGGAAAACATGTAATCGAAGTTTGCACCTTGTCAATTGATGTTTGTCTATGGATTTTATGCATTGTACTCTTAGAATTTGATGACATGTCAATGTGCAAGGATAAAAATCTAGATAAGAGACCTCAAAATGTGTTAAGTGGGAATGGAAAGGTTGTGTTTATCTTATCAAGAGTGCATTGTCAAAACCAATAATGTCAAAGAGTGAATTGCCAAATTTGAGTGTCTACAACATGAAGTCATGTTGTGCAACATTTGGATTGGTTTATAATGGTCAATTGTCAAGGGTATTTTAGCCTCACTAGAAAAATTATTTCTCTTCTCGGTTTTTTTTTTTTTCATGAAGGGTATTCAAGCTATAAGTGTCTGAATAAGGTTCCACATTTTGTGTAGGTGATTACAAGCTATCCCGAGGTTGTGTGAATAAGAGAAACACGCAACAAAGTACATTTCTAGACAAGTAAAACACATAAGAAGTTAAAGAACCTTATTGCATAAGGATCAAATACCATATATATTAATTCGGAACCATACATTTATAGAGATAGACCATACAATAGTTGTACAGTCTTACACCATCTTAATTTCTAGTTCTAGAGTTGATAACAAAGTATCTACAATTTCTTACATTTCCACCTATCCGCACGTCTAGACCTCATTTTTGCTTACATGTATATCTAAGTATTTATCTCCGCATATGTATTTGAGCTATTTTTTATTGTTTATCATACAAGTATTAATGTATTTTTGGATTATGAATGGTTAATTGTGAAATAATTAGATCAAAATAATCTCATGTAACACATCCTTACATCTTATATATTATTGTGTACTTTCCATAACATAATTTAATTAGGGTGTAAAAAATGGTGAAACCAAATTTCAAATCAAATTTATTTTGGCACTAAGGTTTTATTATTCATGTTATAGGTAAAACTTAGTGTAAGTAATTTTACATTAGTTGGTCAGTTGTGTTTACCGTAGGTAAAATCTTATTTTGTTATATTGTTTATATGGTTTATTTGTTGAAACTATATTTTGTATTTATTCATTCCCGTATGTATTTTGTTATTGTTTTTAAACTTGGTTGTATGATATGGATATGACCTGCAATACCTATATATATTGCAGTCATCCATTGCTATGTAATTTTGATGGTTTTGCAGATTAATAAAATTATACAGGCTGCCTCCCTGTTTCGGTCCTTCGGGTCCTGTCATTTGGAATCAGAGCAGGAATTTTGAGAGACCTATATAAAAGGAAGGTGCATAGTGATTGCAGAAGAGGTTGAGGAGCATTGGAGAAGCTTTTGCAAGCAAAGGAGAGCCAGAGTTGCCTCCTGCAACTTCCCAGCCCCATCCCTTGCAATACCACCATCAAATTCTTCAAAACCGCCATTAAATCTATGCAAAACCGTGTATAGTCTTTGCAATTCAAGCACGAGGAGGATAGAATCCGCCAAGGAAGAGATTGCAAGCTCAAAGGAGGGGAGAAAATTGATAGAAGTGCTATACACAGTCAAAACCACCTTCATTCACGCAAAACCACCTTCAAAACCATTGATCATTTTTTTCTTTGCTGGAAAATTTGCTCAAAACCACGTTTGAGCAAACCGTGGGTTCATAGAGGTAAGGTTTTACAGTTTACAAGTGTTTAAATAAAATGTCTTCACTTTATGTTTAGTTTGACTAGGCCGCCCAAGTGGCTAGCCTATTATTTTGTAAGACACTCTCACTAAAGGAGGTCAAGGGGTCAAATCCCCCCTCTCAAACCTTTTGGCGGGAAGTTTAGCAGAACTGCTAAATTTAGTAGGAAATTCAAATTTAGTTATAACTAACTAAATTTAGCGGAGAAATCCCTAATTTAGGGTAATTTTTTTTTCTCCCATTCGGCCTGGTTTTTCATTTTGGACATTTTTTGCAAAAGGAGACCCATCTAAAAATTGCATTTTCAGCTATTTTTTTGCAATTTTTAGCATTTTGGGTCGTATTGGGCTCAGGAGGCCACCAGGACCCGCGAAACAGAAATTTTTGCCTGCCATTCAAATTTCTATTTTTTGAATGTAAATTGTATACTACTGCATATTGTACTAATTTGCAGGTTGCCATAGTCAACTGTAAAACTTTGTAACTGCTCAAAAATTGGCAGAATTGTAATAAAAACAATAAAAAATTGGTTCTGTAACACTCACGAGATCCTAGATCTCATTCGCAGTGATTCGGTATATACGGTGCCTCTGGGAAGCGCTTACGGGTAAAGCCGTCATGACTACTACTGCACTTAACGCCTAATATAGCTGCAACAACGTCATCTGGGCATCGTCCCTATAAATCGACGGGGAGTAATAAGGTCACAGTGCACACACTATGAACCATCCCATCCGTCTGTGAATGATTGCACGACATAAATCCGGACTGAGAAATTATCCAAGTATATAGCGAAGTTACGCGCGTATGAGGATATTTCTTTGAGCCGGTGTCAATAATCACACAGACCCCATCAGTATTGTCTTGGTACCACGTATTGAATTCTTTCACGTACGTTAACGCCTCTTTCACGTATCGCGGGTATATAGAAAGGGCGAGCTTCTTCCACGTACCGACGGGTATATCGGAAGGGCGTGTATATAGAAAGGTTTGGTATATCAGACTGATGGTATATAGATTGGGAGACCTAATACCTGGAGTGATAAGAGCCAAACCCTGTCAGTGATCTCTGCAAAATGGGCACCAATGCCCCCAAATTTTTTCTTCCGGATTCACAATTGCTCAGAGGAAGCAACTATGCTGCATGGAAGACAAAAATAAAGACACAACTTGAGTTTGAAGAAATCTGGCCTGTTGTGACTGGTACTCTAACCAGATCAACAACTGATACAACACAACAACGACAGTTTGATAGAGCAGATCAGAAAGCAAAACTCATCATCTTGTTTGGAGTGTCCGACGATGTGCAAGCCCACATTCGAGATGCCACAACAGCAAAAGAAGCGTGGGATAAGTTGAGCACAATATATGAGGCCAAGAACAAGAATGTCATACTAAATTTGCAGAGTCAGTTACATACATTGAAGTTCAAGTAGAATGAGAAAATTGAAGCTTTCTAAGAAGAGTTGCAGAGTTGAGGGCTTCACTTCTAGCCCTAGGAGAAGAGGTCAAAGATGAATCTCTCATTCCCATTGTTCTGAGAGCTCTCCCTTCTTCTTACCGCATTTTTGTCACAACTCTAAACTTGTCAGATACGACAATTAGTTTTGACAAGCTGGTAAACCTATCTGCAACAAGAGGAAGCAATGCACAATAAGGATGATGAAGAGGAGCAGGCACTGTCTTCACATCAAAAATGGAAAGGAAAAGGTAAAGGAAAACCTAAATCCTATCAGAAGTCCCAACATCAGAATCAGTATCATGGGGACAATCAACAGAAGAAGCAATGTCCAATTTGCAAAAGAGGACATGACTTAAAAGATTGTTGGTATAACACTTATAAGAAAGGTTCATCAAGCAACTCTGGACCACAACAACAACAATCTTACAAGGGACATTCTAACAACTATCACGGGCAGAAAAAGGGGAACTGGAAAAGAAGACCCCACCAGCAAGGTAATATTGCTGAGCAACAAGAACAGTCAGACAATGAAGACTTCTTGTTCACTGCTCGATCAAGTGAACCATCCACGTCATCTAGTGATGTCTGGTATGTTGATTCGGGAGCCACTCGACACATGACCGGCCAGAGACTGGTTTATTTCAATGAGGACACACCATCGAAAAATCATGTTTCGTTGGGAGATGATTCTTCATATACAGTTCAGGGGATTGGGAACATCTCTCTACCCCTTGGTTCACGCAAATGCAGACTATCAGATGTCCTATATGTCCCTGGGTTGACAAAGAATCTTCTTTCAGTTAGTCAACTCCTAGATCACAACCTAAAAATTGACTTTGATAGTCAATCCGGCAAGAAAACGTGTTTGATTCGAGATAAATCAAGAGGCTCGAAAATAATTGCAAAAGCCTCCAATGTGGGGACATGTTCCAACTTGATTTTGTTTATAGAGATGATCAAGCACTTGTGGCTAAAAATTCCACCTCAGCGCAGTTGTGGCATCGGAGATTTGGTCATGTTAGTTTCAAATATCTCGAAACACTTTTCCGGCGTAATATGGTACATGGGCTACCTTCTCTTCAGAAGGATACAAGACAAGTGTCCTCACTGCCTAGCAGGAAAACAACACAGAGCTTCATTCCAAAAGAGTACATTTTGAGCTCATGGTAAACTTGACTTGGTTCATACCGATCTTTGCGGTCCAATGCAGCCAAGTCATTCTGGGTTCCAGTACTTCATGCTTTGTGTTGACGACTATTCGAGGAAAATGTGGATTTTTTGTCTTCGCAAGAAAAGTGAAGCATTTGAAACCTTCAAAAAGTTCAAAGTAGTAGTTGAGAAAGAAACTGGTCGTCACATCAGAACTCTCCGCTCAGATCGAGGGGGGGAATTCACCAGTGATGAGTTCAGAGACTACCTACAAACTCATGGGATTCATCGACAAATGCCTCCTCCACACACACCGCAGCAAAATGGTGTTGTTGAGAGAAGAAATCATACTATCATGGAAATGGTGCGATGCATGATCGATGATTCCGGACTTGCAAAGACATTTTGGGTAGAAGCAGCAAAAACAGCAGTGTATTTGTTGAACAGAGCACCCACAACTACTCTTGATGGAATTACACCACAAGAAGCATGGTCAAAAAGGAAACCATCCATTGCACACCTCAGAGTATTTGGGTGCAAAGAAAGCATGCACATACCCAAACAGAACAGAAAGAAATTGGACATGAAGTCACAAAAACTCATCTTCATTGGGTACAGTGAAGAGACTCTTGGGTATAGATTGATGGATCCTAAGACCAGAAAAGTCTACACCAGCAGAGATGTTGAGTTTTTGAGAAGAAGGAAGCAGAGACTCCTCCTCCGGACTCGCAAGATGTAGATTTTTCACCTATTGTAAAAATTGAAGCTAATGTTCCCTCAGAAGATGAAAGTGATGATGGGGATGATGGTGTTGATCAAATAGAACCACAACCCATGGGAACAGTTCAATGTATGCCTAAATGGTGTACAAGTACATTACGAGATGCAAGATTGGATGCTCCACCGGATACATCCACCCCTGGACCACGGACTCACAGTAAAGCAAGAGAAGAAGTTAACTTTGCTTTGATGAGTAGAGTTATTGAATCAGATGAGCCCTCTATAGTCCAGGAAGCCCTATAGTCAAAAGCTTGGAAAGATGCCATGGATTCTGAATATCAATCAGTGATGAAGAATAACACTTGGCAACTTGTTGATCTTCCACCAGGGAAGAAACCCATTGGATGCAGATGGATATTCAAAACTAAGTACAAAGCAGATGGGACAATGGACAAGTACAAAGCAAGACTTGTAGCAAAGGGGTACGCACAAAAAGAAGGCATTGACTATGAGGAGACATTTTCTCCCACAGCTAAGATCAAAACGATCAGGATGATCTTTGCTCTAGCTACTCAGTTTGGATGGAAAGTTCACCAAATGGACGTAAAAAGTGCCTTCCTAAATGGAGATTTACAAGAAGAAGTCTACATGACTCAACCTGAGGGATATGTTGTACCTGGTCAAGAAAAAAGGTATGCAGACTCAGGAAATCTCTGTATGGCCTCAAACAGGCACCCCGGGCATGGTACATCAAGATTGATGAGCATCTCATACAACATGGATTTGTTAGAAATCCATATGATCCCAATCTCTACCTCAAAAAGCAAGGGGGGGAGATGGTGATTGTTGTTGTCTATGTCGATGATCTAGTCATCACTGGCAGTTCAGTGAGGATGATCGATGCAACGAAGAAAGATCTTAATCGATCATTCGACATGACCGATCTCGGGCTGATGCACTATTGTCTTGGATTAGAAGTGTGGCAGAAAGAGAATCATATTTTTGTTTCTCAGATGAAATATACCAAGACTACGCTCGAGAAGTTTAGGATGATGGATTGCACACCAATTGCTACACCTATGGAGAACAGATTACAGTTATCTCATTCAGATCCATCTCCTGAGGTAAGTGCCACTCTCTATCGGCAGCTGATTGGGAGTCTCATTTACCTAACTTACACTAGACCAGATATCAGCTTTGCAGTAAGTTATCTATCCAGGTTCATGCAAGAACCCAAATTTTGTCATTGGAAAGCAGCAAAGCGCATTTTGAGATATCTCAAAGGATCAGTGGATCTTGGTCTAGAATACAAGAAGAATGAAAACTTCTTCTTGACTGGATATTCGGATTCAGATCATGCAGGTAACATTGATGATAGAAAATCCACTTCCGGATTTGTATTCTTTATGGGATCTGGACCAATATCATGGGGAAGTAAGAAACAACACTTTGTTTCTCGCTCTTCCACAGAAGCCGAGTATCGTTCTAGCAGAGAAGTTATCTGCGAAGCGATATGGCTACGTCGCATACTGGAAGGACTTGGAGTACCACAGGAGAAACCTACCACCATGTATGTTGACAATGAAGGTGTTCTCAAGCTTGTTCGAATCCAGTGTTTCATGAGAGAACGAAGCACATTGAGGTACAGGTTCATTTCATCCGAGAACATGTCTTGAAACACAATATACAACTTCATTTTGTCCAACAAGATGAACAACGAGCAGATATCTTCACAAAGTCACTTGCACGTGAAAAGTTTGAGTTGTTCAGAGAGTTCCTCTCCTCATCCCTTGAGGCAATGTAAAATTAAGGGGGGGAATGTTAGGTAAAACTTAGTGTAAGTAATTTTACATTAGTTGGTTGTGTTTACCATAGGTAAAATCTTATTTTGTTATATTGTTTATTCGTATGGTTTATTTGTTGAAACTATATTTTGTATTTATTCATTCCCGTATGTATTTTGTTATAGCTATTTAATAGCTTGGTTGTATGGATACAATATGCAATACCTATATATATTGCAGTCATCCATTGCTATATGGAATTTCGATGGTTTTGTAGATTAATAAAATTATACTTGCCTCCTGTTTGCTTCCTTCGGTGTTATAACTCAAGTCCTTTCCTTTTTCATATAATCATAGATCACTATCATTATAGTCATATTTATCTCAAACATGATGGTTCACACCCTTACTTTAGTAGGATCTAATATCCCTCTAATCAATTCCATGGTCCTCCTTCATGTGATAGTAGGGAACCATATGTTGATTTACTTGTGATGATATACACTCTAACACCATTGTCTCTAACTCTTGCATGTATGCATATTCTATTACCAATTATTTTCCTCGTTCTATCTTCATGATTTTCACTAAAACTATATAATTTAAAGGTTATCATAAAACACATGATAATAAATCTCTATCAGATGATTAGGCACAACCTTTTACATGATTCTCACAAGAACATCATGATAATTTATTAATATTATACTCTATACTATGTAGGAAAAACTTATGGATATTGGAGGCCATAACTAATCTCAATACCCCATTTTATAATGTTCATATATCTACTATTCGACATCTACTATTATTTTTCTTTGGGAAAACCTATTATTATGCTTACAATGTTGTTATGTCTATTCCTATGATGACTACTATTGCTACATCTCCTAACTATACTCATAGTGATTCACATTCTTCTTGAGTAGGATGTAAGATAAAAAATCCCTTGTTCATAATTTTCAATATCTTATTTTACAATTAAAATAGGGAACATCTAATTATTCTCATAGTATGATTCTATTCAATTGATTTATAACCAACTTGTACTACATAGTGACATCCCCCTTTTCATATTAGCTTCATTTCTCCTAATATTTCTATCAATTATGGAAATGATGATCTTGAATAGAAATTGTGTACATTTAATGTTACTTTCTTGGATTATTCTTCAAATGACACACTACTTACCAATCCCTTTCCTCTAAGTCTCAAATATTTTTATTTACGATGGTTTTATGATCTCTCCATCCATTCTTTGTGGAATTTCACTCCTTTAACTAATAAATTTCTTGTACAATTCTCAATCAATGTTCAAGACAAAGTTTCTTATGCTCAAATGGCTAAAATGCAACAAGTTTCAAATGATCCCATCAATTATTATTCTATCCGTGTAAAAGAAATATAAATTAAACTAAGATTAACAACAAGTAAATACCAATCTACATTTAATACAAATACATCAAGATTGAGGTAGAAGGGAAGGAAAACGAAAAATTTTAAGGAAAAAACATAAAAACACAAACCTCCCTTTATTTGTGTACTTTCTCTTTATCTATGTGTGATGATTTCCTCATGGAACCAATGTGTGCAAGACTAAGGTGGCATTTGGTTTCTAAGGGGTTTTTATGGAGAAAGAGGCTCATCCAAATTATCTTGAGCCATATTCATATCTCCTCTTTGTTCTCCAACAAAGGGTTTGACAAGATATCTTAGAGACATGGTATTTTTAGAAGAACATGGTGTCAAGGTCTGCTCCAAAGACAAATTCTAAAGGTTTCTTCCAAAGACATGGTGTGTCTCAAAGACAATGCGTGTTTTGGGATGGGGTAGAGTGTTTCTTTTATATCCTTCTCTTCTTGTAAAGAGTGGCATTATCAATGAATGTGGGATAATGAGAATGTAGGTTTAAGCTTGGTTAAGTAGGATTAAGATTTATTAAGTAATATTTAGAGAAATTAAATGGGATTAGTGCTCCATAGGACTTGGATGGGGATAAATGGGACTTAATTAATCACTTGAGGATTAATTAATATACCTAAATTAGCTTGTAGAAGCTATTTGAGAGTATTTTAGAGGAAATTGATGAGATATATAGGTGATTTGGTGCGGGATTTAATTAATTAAGGCTCACTCATTAATAAAGAAGGGGGATTATTTAGTTAATTAATAATGAGTTAATAATGAGGGGGATTTTAATTAACAAAATGTTGTTAAATAGTATTTAGAAGAGGGATATCATTAATTAATGGATATTTGTTCATTAATAAATGAAGATGGGTATTAATATGATTCGAGCATCTTTAGACTAAGTCTAATGTGGCAAGATTTAGGTGTCCAAATTTACCCCTCTTGGGGAGGGTGTCACATTAGCATATTCATTTCGAATAAAGTAGTAAACACAATGGGATAATAGGAGGGATGATGATATAGATATGAGGATGCACCTAACAAAAAGAGAAACCATGTAGTGATAGCAAAAGGGAATGGACTCTCAAAAATAGGAGAAAAGATCATGAAGGAAGGAGTAGTTCCTAGTGGCATGGAAAATGGAATAGATAGGGACATGGAAATGTTGATGAAGAAAAGACATTGTAGTGGTTTTAGTGAAGGGGTTGATGGCTTGGTTGCACAAGGTGGATAACACTTGGAAATTTTGATCAATGGGACAAGTTTAGTAGATTTAACGCAAGAAGGATCGATAGAACGACTTCACAAGTGGGATGACTACTTCAAAAGATATTACTATAGGATTTATGGTTGATAGGATATAAGATTTGAATGTTGGTTAGATGGATAGAAAATATAGGGATGTGGGAAATGGTACAAGGGCAGGAGTATGCTACTTATCTTACACACTTATACACTTATGAAAACCTTTATTTGATATTAACATACAATAATAAGTACTATGATATGAAAAATCGTAATACTAGTGTTTACAAGTTGTTATAGGACCGAATCAAAAATAAAGTGCAATGCAATTTATAAAATAAACAAACAAGAACAACAAAACAAACTCAAACAAGAAATTTCTTAATAGATGCATTTGATTTGTATCCCGTTTAATACCCAAGTGATGTAGAATGGAGACAAGGGAAATGGTTTTACCCTAAGGAGGATACACACAAGGGAGATGGATGGGGAACGATATGTCCCAAGAGAAGACAAAATGAACCATAACTTTCCATACCTCCTCCAATTAGATGACCCCATCCTTGTTGAGGGTGGTGGTTGCAAAATTCAATTAAATTGCACATGTGTGTAATTACTACTTGCACATGAACTCATGCAGCACAACTAGATGTGCACTTCAAATTCTCGAATTAGATGAATCAAGTACTAGATTATATGTACTTAGAGAAAATATATCTATACTTTGCACTTACTAAGTTATTATTACTACACTCTTTACGTATTTCACTAGCACTAGGGAAACAAATACGTTATTATTTTTCACCAAGGGTAAACTAGATCTCCTTCTAGAGTTCTTATATTTCCATTTATACAACTATTAATCCAATTCTAGTTGCATAGGGTATATTGTACTCAATTTTTATCATATCTCTCTCAACATTCCTTATTGTTCTCTAATTTCATGTAAAATCACAATTTACTCCATCTTGCTTTAACAATCTCAAGTAATCAGTTCTCTATCTAGCTCCGACAACATATATCCTAAAAGAGGGGTATTATCATCTTCTATGGGTCTATATGGATATTACATTACCTCCTTCCTAGAGACTTATTCTTCCCGTCTACATAATATTGAGGTCTTCAAGTGGGATTTCTAGGTTTATTTCCAACTCGCATTCTAATTTACTCCTTACTACTTCTAATTCCTTATCATTCTTTTCTTTTTATTTTCCTCAGTCATTTATATCATTTCATATATCCTTTTATCAATTTCTAAATCTCTTGCATGCCCTCCTCATCATTTCTATTCTCCTTATCCTTTTACTCCCTATCCATTTTAGAGACTCCTTACCTCCTTCCTTAGTCACTCTACCTATCTTACTCCTACTCGCAATTGTCTTAGACCTTCCCACCACAATACTAGTACCTCCCCATTTATTGCATTGTCTTAGCTCTCTTTGCATTTGTTATAATCTTATTTTCTCTTATTTATGATTCGTTTTTAACCCTTCATGGAACCTCTTGTAGTGCCCCCTTCTCAACCACCAACTCTTCTTTCATCCGAATGGAGAATCCAAAGTTCTTGATATCTTTGCATGGTGCCTCGTGGTGGGGCCATCTTTGTAGACTCCTTCATTCATTGATGAATGTGAGATTGATTTCAAAGTTCATTCATTGACAACCTCAAACCAAATTATTGACCTCATCAACCTTCGTGGCTTCACATACGAATCTTGTTAGATTTGGAGCTATAATAATAAATATAAATGATTTAAAATAATTCATAATGGGATTTCAAAATAAAATTAAAAATGTATGTATGTATGTATGTACATATGTACGTACATACGTACGTATGTATTTATGTATGTATGTATGATTAAAATTTAAAATAATAAAATGATAAAAAAAAAGTTTAAAAAAGAGAGAAGGAAAATAAAAAACAAGCGGGAAGTCGCAGATGAAAATTTATCGAAGTGGGTGAGAGAAATTATAGTGGGAAGTTGGGAAAGATGGGGAAGAGACAAAAATTGTGTCAAAGGTTCTAATTATAAATGTTGATAGATATGTATGTGTGGTTGACCTTCTTGGCCATGCTACCTATCTCGATGAAACTTTAGATTTTATCATCAAAATTCCTCCTTGGGTGTGGGTTTTGGACAACAATGGTTGCAAGATGTGAAAAAATGGGTTCTTTGAAAATCTCTTAAAGCTGTTAAGAAAATGTAATTGGCATGTCCGAATCCAAATTTCATGTCCTTTTCCAAAATCCTCCTGTTTGTGTCAAATGGGAGTTATGGAGCATGGTATTGACACCCATAAAATCATAATGGAATAGGGATTTTATTTTATATGTTATGGTTTTGGTAGAAACGTATTTAGAATCCCAAGGCACATGGACTATTTAACCTAATGCATGTCATACAAATGTCAATGCCTCACACATGATTGCAATAGTTTTTGAAGTCCATATCGTGGTCACATGGCATCCAACAAGGGGAAAGAATAGAAGGTCAGGTGCATTTCAATTGTTGCAGGCATGTGCTAGTTGAAAATACATTGGCACATATATATGTAAAATGTCAAACATTTTCAACGCACGTGATTGGTTTGGAAAAATGCTTTTATAAAATGTGGGTTCATGGAGAATGATTATTATTGGATATGCACAAATTTTGTTTGTTAAAAAGGACTTAAAACCTCTCTTGAAAATGCAAATGGCACATATACCTCCCACCATTCAAATGCCACATTTGTATTATCTCGATTTGTTCTCATTTTTTATCATAATCCCTCCTATTCAAATTTAAGAGCTATGATCTAGTTTAGGCATCTTCCAAAGTGCCTAGAAAGGAAAAAAATGGGAGTTATTTTTAAGAAAAATGTTTGGTTTTGGTTCATACTAACCTAATCATCCACATTTGTATGGTGGGAAAAAATGTGTCTAGACACCGTGTACTCTTATCATCCATTTAACTAGGGTATCGAGGAAATGAGTAAGGGACACACCAATAACGGCACACAACATATATAATTAAAGGGGTTACAAGGACCAATAAAATTGCATATCCCAAGGGAAGTAACCCTTACACTAGGACAACCTAAGGTTTCAAGGCCCTAGGTCAAAGAAGAGGAAGGAACCCTATGGAGGTATCAACACTATGGGTGGTGATAAACAAAATAAGCATGCAAAGTCTATGCTAACTGAAGTAAAGCATGTAACATGAAATAAAGAACTAAAATACAATATGCTAACCTAACATGTGCATAAAATACTAAGCTAACATAAAGTAAATAGAAAATATGTAGGAGACTACTCTATATAAAATGACAAGTCGAGTTAGAGCACTTACCTATTGGGGCGGTTCTTGATGCATCTATCTCCCAAAGGACCATACACAAAGAGAGAATAGCTTTTGGGTGGATAAGGGGAAACAATCCAATCCTACTCACTATAGGTGACCCAAAGTGCAAGAAAACCAATCCAAATAAGAATAATCTCTAATCCAAGATTCAAGCTACGATAAATCCAAGAGCTAAGTGAGCATATGTAATTTGGCGCAAGAGAGAAAAGCTAATGGTGAGTTTATTTTTGATCTAATATGATGATCATGATGTGAAAATGTGAGTTGGTATATTTATATCTACGTCATCACCTATGGGTGAAGGCATCAGACAGGGATTCAAAATTGTATCGATGTAATCACCCACGGGTGAAGGCGTCAACCAAGGAGGGAAATGAGAGGGGGTGTGTGGAAAGTGTCATGGAAAACAAAGGGAATGCAAGAAAAAATAAATGTGTTCATGAGCGAGTAAGATGTTGAAGGAATGTGGAGGAAAATAAGAAGGTAAGAGTAAAAGAAGAACATAAATAGGACCAAAATTCATTCTCTCTCCATGTATCATCCCTAACCCAATGGTTATGTGAATAACCATACCCTATCCCGGAATGAGACCTTTAAGGAACTCATTCCCATAAATAAATGCATTAGCGACCTCTAACCTGAAAAGATAAATTGTTAGTAACAGGTATGAAAATAAAAAATGTAAAAATTAGGTGTATACATATGCCCCATCCGTTGATTCTTGCATGTCGTAATAGCGGAACATATGTGGTAGTCGAGTGGAAAGAACGATACATAACATCAAAATCAAAAGTAGATGTTGAAAGTAAATAAAGGACTAGTTGAAATGAAATATACCCAACAATGCGTACCTGATAGTGTCGGTTACCCTACCACATATGGGCACAATCAATGTTGTTAGAACCCTGGAGAAGAAAAAATGAAAGAAAACACTAGAGGATCATCATTAAAATAATACATAAATCACCTAGCTATGGGCCCATGGAATGGATGTCAAGATTCAGAGATTACAAATAAAGGGTTGAAAAACGTGATTTTTGGCTAAGGAGCGGAATAGGGCGTGTAATATGTCAAAAATAATGAGAGAATATCACGATCCCAACGCAACTAGAAGCATATTTTTGGGGATCGGGAGCTAAAATGAAGGGTATTTAAATATTGATGTATTCATGTAAAGATTAGAAAGCTTAAGAAATGAAACTAGAACACTTAAGAAGTTTCAAAGCCTAGCTAACCTAACAAGAATCATCAAGATAAGAGCTTAAAGAGAGCTACTTCTTTAACAATGCAATATAACTTTGAAAAAGCATCAAAACTAACATGTCTAAGTTACTCTCTACTCTTTGAATGCTAATAAAACATGAACCTATGAAGATCCTAGCAATCAAATGTGATTGTTTGATATGGTTCTCAAGCTTTCAAGAATGAAGTCTCACCATTAATGGCTACAAGGCCATATGGTTCTCTCCATATTACTCAAATCTTGGTTTAATGGATGCAATGGTGAAGATAATAGCTCAATACAAATGAAGAAATGCTCAAATCCTAATTTCCTATAGTTTATGCTAGAGGAGGAGAAGTGTTCTTAGAGATAAGGAGGAGGGTTCTATTTATAGGTTTCCAATTCCAAGAATGGAATGATTTTGGTGCATGTGGGACAAAAGGTAAGTCCAAAAGCACTTTTAGCAAGTCAAAGCAAGATTTGACTAGGTTTAGAGGCTAATTAATCTTTTGGGATTAATTAGGGTCCCAAATAGACCTAGGTAGCTTTTGAGAGCATCAGGAGGGGGTTTTGATAGATTTTGGAAGTGTTGGAAGTGGGAGTTAGCTAATAAGAAGATTTATTAGTCAACTAGCAAGATAATAGGCTTAATCAACGTATAATGGTCAATTAAGAGGAATTTAAGGGAAAATAATCCTAATTGACAAAGTGTCATCAATTTGCTAGGGAATAAAATAGTTAGTGCAATGTTAGTAATAACATTGCTTTGATCAAACTATAGGTGTCTATAATTGAGGACCATCATGGTGAAATTTTAACGTAAAGATTAGGTTTATATAGGATTTTTTATTTTATTCGCTTATTACTATTTCTATAATTAAGAGAACTAAGCTCTGGAATTCCAAATTTGGAGATTAATGGGATAATAAGGCATGAGTACGAGGAGGAGGAACAAACCGACAAGGAGGAGTATGCGGTGGCGCTTGACCACATGTAAGTCGTTGCATTTAATTATGGGCTAGGTATATTAGGAACAATTTGGAATTTGTAATGTTATTAAGGTATTAGGGTATCATTTTAAGTCAAACTTGCATCATTAGAAAGGGTAGGACAAAATACAAGTGGGTTTGGGAGGGATTTTCTTTTTGCTTTGTCATTTTGTAGATTTTTGCTTTTTAATTTTTTTAAAAGTCGCATTCATATAGATCTGGACACCATTGCCCTCTCGAAACAATGAGCCAATGGCATCAGGGATATTTAGAAATTTTGTTAGTGGTCGATGGCATAGGAATGTTAGAAAAAACATGTAATGATTTTTAGATTTTAAATTGATTTTTGATGAATCTAATGCTTGGATTTTGTTGATTTGTGAATGTAGGAAGATCGAAGGATCCATCAATGGGAAGTGGTTGATATATCATGGCTAAATGATTTAATTGTGGAGTTGATAAATGTAGAGGTAACACATCTACACAAATGGGGATTTGGGGGCATCATGTAGATGCCCAGGATACCATTGAGCCTAGATTTGTTGCAAATGTTTTTGATTGCATGGGATCCTCAGGCCAACACATTTCAATGGTGGGAAAGAAAGACAGTGGATATGACCGTAACACTTAAGGATGTGCACAGGATATTGGGTTTGTCGATTGAGGGGGCTCCCATATCGTAATCTTACCATGGATACTACAGAGAGGAGGACCGACTGGATGTATGTGCCACAGAAGTGAGACATATGATGGGGGATGTTCAATGTATGACAAAATCTATTATTTTCTATAGAGATTCCAATTATATGATAGGTGGTTATGGGGATTATTTGGCACGCATATTGTTTCACAAGGCATACAAAACCATCTCATCAGATAGGGTGGTCATGTGCAAAGATGTATTTTAGTAGGATACTTTATTCGGTTGAGGGACAACTATATAGGTGTCGGTGCATGATTTAGACAAGTTTCGATGGAGGGCACAAAGGACCATAGGTCTCGTGATATTATTAACAACATGGATATATTATATATTTCCCATGTACATGCCTGAGAGATGCCATTGGTCATAACAGTGATGCCCGAGATTACTTCATTGGGCACAAGGTCCAACAATGAGAGCACTTCTAAGATACCATCCAATACAAAAGGTACATCTAGATGAGGTCATATGGGAGCCCTACATAGGGAATGTTGATCGGTGGTGTTGGGCATAGGAAAATGGCTAAGTATTCGAAGTATGTAGAGGTTTGCACACACCGGAAGGTCCACAAAATAAACTCACGAAGGATATACCTGGTGAGCACGTTGGAAGGACAGAGTTTTGTGCACAAAACATGGAAGGAGGTGCACACGAGAACTACGATAGAAAGACCAAGGAATTAGTGAGTTTTTGGTATGTGGAGCTAAATATAGACTTGGAGTGTGTACCATGCAAGGAGGAGTGAGTGATCAAGAAGAGTCTATTTTTTAGGAAAGAACTTGCAATTTAAACAAGCATAATGGAGCTAATAATAGGATTAGAACTAGAGTTAACTATAGATGATCTATTAAAAGGTGGATTTTGCATGCTTCTATAGATATCTTCAGTAGCAACGCGTGACTATTCTTGGCTTGTAGCCTATTTTGAGAATGCATGGGCGGTGAAGGGAAAGTTCCCCACCCCTATATATTTTTATTGATTTTCACATTTGAAGGATCATGTAAGATAGTGGAATATTTGTAAGGTTATGTTGTTAGTTTATGAGCATGCCTGACTTATGACATTCATATATATGTATTCAACTATTGTGGATTAATATAATGGATAATTGTGGTTGGATATTGATTGTTGATGTCTTTGTTACTGGTAACTATATCGTGAATATGATCTTAGTGGTTATGTGAATTGTATGTTTACTTATTTATGTGTGTTTCCAAATTAAGCTCATGGATCTGGTTGTTATGATTATGAAATATATGTTCATGCATGCTAACTATTTAACAAAGTTGGCATAAAAGAGGGACCTGGTACCTTAACACATTTTGGGTGAGCACTCAAATTGATCTTAAGTGATGTGTCAGTGCGTATAGGGTTTGATCAAAATTAAAAGACTACATTTTTGTTCCATTGTCGAGACCTCTTTTCAAGTTGTTTTGAGGATGAGGCACATTGATGGCTTATTGGTTGACTCTTATGACCATTCAAGATTGGGTTATTGATAACAGGATCAATTTACTCAAAGATATGGTTCTAGACTGATTTTGATGCATGCGCATGGGTTGAAGAAAATATGTATCATGAAATTTATGAGTCTTTCTTTTGCTACTTCACTATAGAATTGTTCGAGTGGTTATCCTTGTATGCATCAATGAGGAGTTGGTATTACATATCAAGGGTTTGGATACGAGGAAGAATATTAGACCTTGTTTGACGTCGATGAACCTTGGACACATGTTGTAGATCATTGGTGGAGTGGTGTTTTGCATAGTTACACGTATGAGTATAATGTCTCTACCTATTCCTATCCATAAGTTTTTGATTTTCAGTTATTGATGAGCCCAGAGGATATTATTTGCATGATATCCCTTTAGTGATCAAGATCTTGATTATGAATTTGGATTTGGAAGAATGACCGGTGGCTAGCTAAACCTCCACCGAACATGGGGGTAGGATCAAGTGTGGTGAAAGATGGAAAACCTAAAGAGAAATGTATAGAGAAGAAAGGTGGCTTAATTATAGTGAAGCACAAGAGAGGGAATTAACAAAGTAGAGTGATATTGAGGAGTGAATGGTGTTGCGAAGGGAGATATCTTGAAAGGATTTTGTAGCTCCCGTGGAATGCATGGAGCCAAAGCATCTAGTTCTCCCCATTTTGGTAAGCATGGTAGAGAACTCCTTTCGATTCAGCTAAGAGTGTGAAAGAAAGCATAAGAAACACGGGTGCGCATCCGATCCCATCCGGCAACCTTGCCCTTGTGCTTGGTGTTCTAGTTCTGAAATAATTATTGATAAGCAAGGCTAGTGTTGGTGATATAGTAGCGATAGGTAGATTTCATTTTCTATTAGGTACATGATTTCATCGAGATAGCACATTCATCGATGGTTGCGCAGACATCTTTGTCTATTGGTTTGATTAGGGGTATATTTTTTGGTGCATCATCAAGATAGAGCATAGGTGCGTAAAACATTGGTAATACATCTGGAAGTGGCACAACTTCACAAACTGTGGTAGTTTAATTTAGTATAACGATTGGAACATAGATTATTTCATCCTCTAGTTTGGTACCCACTACAGGAGGTTGATCAGGAGGATCTGGAGGTTTGGAATCTAGTGGATTTGGTGGTTCTGGAGGTGGAGGGAATACTAGAGGTAATACAGGTTTTGGATCTGGTGGGCATGGTTCACACAAGCTACGACAAGTCTATTATGATATGTCTCTTCACCTACCACAATACAGAGGTATTGAGGATGCATCGGAACATGTGCACATGTGTGAAATATTATGTCATGCTAAAGGCATCACAACTCCTGAATGTAAGGCAATTCAGTTTACAACTACTTTTCAAGCACGCACACATACTTGGTATAGGAAGTATGATCTAAAACAGACCATTTTAGATTACAATGCGTTATGTGATGCTTTCTTGGATGGGTTCCACACCCTTGAGTTTGAACAGAAAAGCATTAGTGCATTGAAGGAAATTAAGCAAGTTATGGATGACAATGTAAAGGAGTATGATGCACGTTTTAAAACTTTGTTATTAATTTTTTCTTATGATATCCACCCTAGCCAAAGACGCACAATGGTTTGTTGGTGATTTGATTACACCTTTCAAGACGGGCACTCTCTCGATAAGACATTTACATATACATGTGAGGATTTGGAAGTAGCTCATGCACCGAGGTAGTTGAGAGCATAGACAACGGAGTTAGCCCATTTTGGAAGCACGAATTACATCTATGGTGAAATAGTTGTAGAAATTATCATCCAATTTAGTTCATGAGATGTGTAGTGGTATTTGGTGTACGGATTGCGAGGTGGAAGGAAATACCAAGGATAGTTGTCCTCATAAATCATTACACACCATGTTGTTGGATTATGATATCTATCACTTAGATCATGATGCGAGTAGACGTCCCCTCTTGCAATGTGCAGTCCATAAGAATGTATCCATGTATTGTAAGATTTGCAAGTTTCATACTCATGACATTGTTAACTACAGAATAATTGATCATATTCATGAGGCTATTGAGACTGGTGTGTGCCAAACCAGTGTAGCAAGTGGATCTAAGGATCAGGGAGAGCAACATAATGAAGGGTGCAATAATGGTGATAACTAGAATAGGGGATTTTGTGGAGGATACAAAGGTTGAGGTCACGGTGGTAGAAGAGGAGGATTTCCTAGAGGTACTTGCTTTACATGTGGATCACCTAATCATTATTAGCATGAATGCCCTCATAATATAATTTTCTCATGGTGTGGGAAACAACACAAGTTTAAAGAATGTCTTGATTTGTATGAGCACATGAGTAAGTAGCATAAGAAAGATAAGGGTGTGGCTATGATTAAAATACAACACATTGATGGAGGTCAATGGATGTCAAAGGTTGGACTGGATTCAGAGTTTCAACCCCTATTATTCACTACCCGTTGAGGTAGTGTGCGCATGTGAGGCCCCATGAAGCAATCTTTTTATAACAAAGAAAGAAGTGATCAATGCCAAGTACCCTGATGTTGAACATCAGAAATAATTCTATCTAGAGACCATGGATGTTATCAAGAATTTACAAGGAGAGATTCAGGGCTTAAAGGAACAGACATGCGTGATGGATAGAGAAAAGAAGGTTGACCTTCCATAGAAATACATGGATGATTTAAAAGAAGTATGTAGAATGTTGTGATAGGAAAACATCATCCCCTTACTAGGAGAATGGTTGAGAGAAAAGGTTCCATGCACAGGACATGAGCGTGAAAGGAATATCTTCCATGTAAATCTACCTCCTCATAATCATGAGTATGAAAAAAATTACATTGAACGAGGTTATAGATGGATGGCTCTTGAGTAATATTTTGATAGATACATGTGCAGAAGTTAATGTGCTCACATTGGATGTTTGGGATCAGATGGGAAGACCACCATTGCAGCCTTCTACAAATGTGTTGTACATGGCGAATAGAACTAGGGCCAACCCTATTGGGGTGTTAAAGGATGCTACTATCATGATTCAAGGGGCCAAGTTTATTGGGGACTTTGAGGTATTGGAGCTTTCGGAGGAAAATAGTTTCCCAACATTGTTTGGTTGCCCTTGGTGTTATACAAATAATGTGAATTTGCACTTCAACAAGGGGTACATTATCTTTGAGAATAAAGAAAAGTGCATCATTATACCATTGAAAAATTTAAAGGATGCTCTCTTTGTTAAGTACCCTTGATTGAATAAGACTTGAACATAATTTACGCACGCATAGTCATATGTTCTACATCCATCTAATAAAGGTGGTCTGTGGCGCCCACGGAGATCTTGAAGTAAATGATCCATCTAATAAAGGAGTGATACAATGGGATGATGCTCATTTAGTTAGTGACACCACTAGTGTTTCTTGTGACAATTGGGGAAGATGACAAGCATAATGCATATAACATCTGAAGTAGTAGGACGAGAGATCAATAATATTCGGGATTAATGTACCCGCATAGTCGGGATGCGTGTTGTTTGGAGCTTGGGTCATAGCCAAGAGGTACCTAAAATATGTACATGCTTAATTATATTGGTGAAGGAACCCTAACATATTAGGAAGGACCTTGTGAGAACTAAGATGAAGAAGTCCCTATGGACAAAAAAGGAGATAGGAGGATGGATATGCTTATATATACTCTACAGAGATATCAAGGATGTTGTTGGGCACGAGATTTACTCCTTTATAAATGGGCGCATTGGTGAATTACACACAAATATAACCCTTGTGTAGTACAAGCGAGGAAGTGAGAATCACCTTCTCTACTGAAGGTTTCTTAGGATTAATGTACCCTCACAAATATGTGAATTCATGTTAAAGGAAGGACTTTGCTTCGCATGCATGTTCGGATAAGCGGCTTAGAGACTGAGGTGTGGATTTCCCCACATACAAAGGGTAGGAGGTTTTATCTCAAGGTTATCAATGAAATTGTTTAGGATATTAAGGAAAGATGATAGCCTAACTAAGGGAAGGGAATAGTGGACTGACCCCATTTTTCATTAAGTCAAGTTAACTAAGTGGGGAAGCGAGGTTTTATCTATGATTTACATGTTGCACAACTTTACACAATACTTGTTGGCTACACCTTTCATATTCTTTACAAATCACATGACGCTTAATTATTTGGTCAACAAGCCTATTTTACAAGGGTGCATATGCAGGTGGATCCTACTATTTCAAGAATTTTAGTTTATAGTTGTGGTAAAACTAGGAAAAAGTAACTTAGGACCTGACCATTTATCAAGGATCAATTCTGGTGAGGATGCACAGAGCATTGAGGACACAATGTCAGATGCACAACTATTCAGATTGAATCACGCACCCACTAAACTCGAGGAAATTGTAGTATTCTTGCACACCAGCTAGGCACCTAAGGGGATGAAGAATTTGGAAAAGAAGCAACTTGTAATACGTGTGGCGCCCTATCAGTTGATAGGTGGAGACTTGTATAAACTTGGTTGTGATGAGGTTTTGTGCCGGTGTGTTTTGGAACATGAGCACAAGGGGATAATGGTGGAATCTCATGGTGGGATTATAGGTGGGCATTATGTTGGAGATGCCATCGCGTGCAAGATTTTGATGGTTGGATTATGGTGATAGACTCTCTATAAGGATGTTAAATAATATGTTAAGGCGTGTGACCATTTTCAGCACCTTGGAAATCCTGGAACAAGAGATGAGATTCCTTTATTTCTTATTGCAAGCGTTGAACCATTTGAGAAGTGGGTGATTGACTTTTTGGGTCCTATTTCCTTACCCGCGCATAGGACCTGGTGCACGCTACATCATAACTTGTATATATTATTTGACAAGGTGGATAGAAGTAGTGCCTACGAAGGATTGCACTATAGCTATAGCAACAAGAATCTTATGGGATAACATTATCAGTCGGTATGGATGTCCATAAAGTCTTACAAGTGATAGGGGCACACACTTTTTGAATGAGACCATCAGGATTTTATTGGAAAAATTCATGGTGGTGCACCACAAGACAACACCCTATCACCCACAAGCTAATGGGATTGTTGAAGCATTCAACAAGATATTAGGCCATACATTAACAAAGATTTGTGATGTTGGATAGAAGGACTGGGATGATAAAGTATTTGTTGTACTTTGGGCATATAGAACTACCTATAAGAGGTTAAATAAGGCCACACCTTTTCATATTGGTGTTTGGCACTAAGGTTGTGTTTCTTGTTGAGTTTATATTGCCCTCTCTACGTATTACATGCACAGGAGGCCTAGATGATGAAAAAGTGGTGGAAGAGTGCATATGTAAGTTGATGCAGTTGGATGAGCGGTGCCATTGCTCGATGGAGTCAAAATATAGGAAAATCAAGAGAGAAGGCATGACATGATAGGTATATCAGGAATAAGGAGTTCTAGATGGGCAATATGGTTCTTTTTTATGAGTCAAATTTGTGCACCACCCTAAGAAGCTGATTGTCCATTAGTTGGGACCATTTGTAGTAATGAAAATATTTGAATCAAGATCTTATCGATTCTGGTGTTGGATGGCACTTTATTGCCTAATTACTTATATGGAAGTAGGTTAAAGCCCTATTATAAATAAGTCTTCTTAGTGATTGTAATAAGCTAATGTTGCCATTTAGATTAGGTTTTCCTTTAATGAATTTCTTTTACATGTGTTCCCTTTCATCATTGTTATGCTTTGATAATTTTGTTTTTTGTTTTGTTGTAATAAGGACGCTTGTGTGCATGTAGCTGATTACTATCTATGTGAGATCATGCAAAGAGGACCGCACATACAATTAGTGTGGGGTAAGAGGAAATCAAGATAGCACGGAAGAGATTTGAGATTCACAAAGGACTAAGTATTGAAGGAGCGTGTGTGTCATCGGATGATGTTGGTTGCTGAAATATGGTGATAAGGTGTCATAAAAAATGGTGATAATAAGGATGAGGCCAAAGGAAAATCCATGTATGGTAAGTGCACAATGTAACGTGAGGTAAGTAGTGGCATGGATAGGTACATGTTATAAGGTGCAAGATGTTGATGTACTTTGGTGCATGGAAAGAAGAAATATGTATTGCTTAATGAGTCTAAGTTACCTGATGGTTATTGGAAAGAAGCAATATGTAATGTTGTTTATATTCTTAATAGGTGTGAACTAAGAGTAAATAATGACAAGACTCCTTATGATCTATGGAAAGGAAGACAAGCCAATTTTGATCAATTTAGAGTATTTGTATATAGATGCTTCATTAAGAGGATTGAAGACAACCTTGATAAGTTTGATTCCAAATCTTATGAAGGTATATTCTTGGGCTATTCCTCAAGAAGCACATCTTATTTGTGTTATAATAAGAGGTTGAAATCTATTGTTGAAAGTCACCACTAATAAGTTTGATCAACCATCCACTGTGAGGTCTTTTTCTAGAGCTAATGAATGAGTTTTTGAGGATGTTTGTAAGGAATAAGATGATGAATTTGTTCAAGAGAATCAAGAAGAGGATGATGAGGAAGAAAGACAAGACACAAAGGCTCCTTCTAGACAAGTTAGAAGAGATCATCCTGAATCTCAAATCTTGGGCAAGAAAGACTCTGGAGTCACTACAAGAAGGAAATTGGTAAGTCTTCAAAATCAAGAGAACCTATCTCTTATTTCAAAATTTGAACCTAATAATGTAGTAGAAGTTAGTAAAGATGAGCATTGGGTTAAGGATATGAATGAGGAGTTAGATCAAATTGAAAAGAACAAAACTTGGGAACTTGTGCCTAGACCAAAAGATAAGAATGTAATTGGATCAAAATGGGTGTTTAGAAATAAACTAAATGAAAATGGAGAAGTAATAAGGAACAAAGCAATATTATTTTGTAAGGGTTATGCTCAAGTTGAAGGGATAGACTTTGATGAAACTTTTGCACCTGTAGCTAGGATGGAAGCAATCAGATTATTCTTGGCATATGTTGGTTTTAAAGGATTTAAAGTTTATCAAATGGATGTTAAATCTGCCTTCTTAAATGGTTTTCTAAATGAATAATTCTATATGGAGCAACATGATTATGTGTACAAGTTAAACAAAGCTCTTTATGGTCTACAAAGAAACCCTTAGAGCTTGGTATGAGAGACTTGATAGTTATTTGATTGAACAAGGTTTCAAGAGAGGAGTAGCTAATAGTAACTTGTATATCAAAAGTGAAGGAGATCATTTATTAATAGTTGTAGTATATGTGGATGATATCATCTTTGGTGGAGGTAGTGATCATATGGTTCACAATTTTGTAGAAGCTATGAAGAAAGAGTTTGAAATGTCCATGTTAGGAGAAATTTCTTTCTTTCTTAGACTTCAAGTAAATCAACATGACAAAGGTATATTCATTTCTCAATCCAAATATGTCAAATAAATGCTTAAGAAGTTTCAAATGGATGAATGTAGACCTATTGGCACACCTATGGTTATAGGATGCAAACTATGCAAGGAAGATGAAACTCCTAAGGTAAATCAAACTGAATATATATCCATGATTGGTAGCCTACTATATGTTATAGCCTTTGTACTTAATATTGGTCAAGCATTAGTTTGGTTGGAAGATTTCAAGAGGATCCTAGAGAATCACATCTACAAGTAGTGAAAATAATTCTTATATATCTTAAGGGTACTATTGAGTATGGTTTATGGTATCCTAAGAGTGAAAAAATTGAATTGAAGGCTTATTCTGATGTTGATTGGGTAGGGAGCATAGATGATAGGAATAGTACTAGTTGTGGAGCATACTTTGTTGGAAAATGCCTTGTCTCATGGTCAAGTAAGAATCAATCTCTTGTAGCCCTCTCAACATGTGAAGCTGAATATGTTTTTGTTGCTCACTATTGTTCACAAGTTGTATGGATGAGACAAACTTTGGAGGATTATAAGGTAAAGAATGATGGACCTACATCTATATTGTGTGATAGCACTAGTGCAATTAGTGTCTCAAAGAATCCAGTTCTACATTCCAAGACAAAGCAAATTCCTATCAAATATCATTACTTAAGAGATCTTGTGAGAAAATGGTGTATAAAGCTAGAGCATGTGTCTACCAAGGAAGAAGTGGTTGACATTATCACTAACCCATTTTCAAAGCCCACATTTGAGTATCTGAGGATCTTGGTGGGAGTGATCTCAACTTCTAATAAACCTTAAATGGTATATGGTGTGTTTTTAGGGAGCAAGAAATGTTATATTACCTCCTAGCAAAGGTCAAAGGTTTTGAGGTATGTAATATCTTCATGTGAATCGTGGTACAAAGTTCTTGAGTCCATTAGTATGCATCTTGACTCAATCAAGTTGCCCTTGTATGTTACTAGTCATGCTCTCTGTGGTGACGTAATAAGGTGAATGGATCTGAGTTCTTCTAAGTCTCAGATAGTGGTATTCTTAGTCTTTGACTAGTATTAAGTGCTTTAGTATGTTCTAAAGGCTCTTGGTCATGTCATTTTGTGTATAATTGTTTCTCCGAGTCTTTGGTGTATGGTGAAGATATCATCAGTATCTCGCATTACTTCAAGAAGTGTGTTTTTCATCTATGATGTCCTGTTAATATTGATGAAGCTCCATCTTTGTGTCTCTCGTGCTCTTTTTCCATCATGTTTTTCAAGGATTCATTCATGGGTATAATGTGTTAAGGATGTCTATTGAGTTAATTTTGATCTCTAGGTGTCTTTTGCACTTATTATCTCAATGATGTTGATCTTATCAAAATGTGTGTCATGTTTGTGTCACGTTCTTGAGTGTCTTAGGTTTGTATCATGAGTTGAAATGTGGTGTCTAGTCCTCTAAGACCCCTTTAATATGTTCTAAGGTGATCAAGTTCTAATTTATTAGTTTAATCTCAGTGATGTAGTAAAAATAGCAGTGTGTTAAGAAAAAGGGAGTGCTTAGGTATGTAAGGTGATTGTTCATGATGAAATATAATTTAATAAGGTACTCACTAAATTCAAGTATGTTGTTGCAAGGTGGTAATGCTAGTTTGAAGAAGATAAGAGAAAATTATGCCAAAAATGCTAGTTCAATGTTCTTGACTGGGTTTACACAGTCCCCATGAAGCGGTATGCATGGAAACTCACTTTTGAAGGATCTATTGATGGAATTTTGATTTGAAATTTGGTACTTATCATATAGACTCATAGGGCTTGAGGATGTGAAATTTTGGAGCCTCAGGAAAGTGTATTCCTTCAGTCATGCTTGACAGAGTTGGAGTGATTCTACATGGTGCACGTGATGAGGGTTTGACTATCAAAACCCTATCTCTTTATTTCTTCATAACTAGATCAGGTATTCAAGATGTTTTATCAATATATAGAGTTCTCAAATGATGTATTATAGGATTCTTATGTTTATGTATGGTTGTGAAGAATATTGGTTGGTGTTTCACCTTGATTTATGCTTAAAACATGCATTCTACAAAGATAGTGATAGAGTTGACTATGTCTGAGGTATGAGTGATGAATTCTCTTCATTTTTAACATATTTTTGAGGTTTCATTCTGATGAAATGTCTTAGAATGCTTAGAAGATCCTAATTGTGTTGGTTGTTGGAAGGTGACATGTGCTTGTGAAGGTTTCTTAAGTGCTTCATGAAGGAAGATGGTCACCTACAGGTCTAGGAGGTAGAGTTGAATTGTCTCATAGGTATGCAAAGCTCTCAAAGGCTTATTTTCATTTGAAAGGTATGATTCATTCACATACTCATTATTTGTAATAAGGTGGTGAAAGGATAAAATTCTAGGTGCTTGTCAAGACTTGTAAATTGTGTTTTTGATCCAAAATAACTTCCTACATGCTTCAGTAGCTCATGTTTTTGTATTGATTCATTGGAAATGAGGTCAAAAGATGTTTTCTCAGTCCTTTGATTGCATCCTTCATAGTATATATTCATGGAGTAGTGGATTTCATGAGACATTTTATCATATTTAGACCTTATTGTTGGTTTTTTCCCTCTATGTGACAACTAAGAAGAAGTAGGCTAGATGTTATGAAATAAGGTATGGTTCTAAGAGGTTGTAATATTTCTTCTAATGAAAAAGGGAGTTTGATCTAACCATTAATGCTATTAGTTGTAGATGTTTGAGTGCCTCAAGACATGTGATTTCCCTCTCAAAGGAACTTTTGATAGAGTTAAGGTGTTGATGTTGTCCTCTAACAAAGTGGTGAAATGTTGTGTTTGTAAGAAAATATCTTGCTCTTGGTGTATGTAAGTTGATCATAACAGGGGAGTACTTTGGTGATTCTTCATGAGATTTATATAGGTGATCTCTAGACCCTTCAAGATGTGAAATTGAGGTGTGTTCCCTTATCCATGCTAATGATGTTATGTAATGGCCTATATTAGTCAAATATGATTTGTAGAAGACTGTATAGGTTGCTTAGGGACCGCCAAAAGTTACAAACATGATTTCAAGGCTTGGTAGCAAGAATAATTGCTCATTTTTGTGCATAGAAGCTAAAAGTAGAGGTCTTGAGGTCAAGGGGAGCTATGATTTTCTTGCTCAAAGTATGCTTGTGGATATAGGGCATACCAAAGTTTGTCAAACTTTCTCTAAAAAGTCTTAACTCTATTTATATGGTATGAAGAAGAACGAGTATACCTTGATATGCATGATTTAGGCCTGAGATTGATGGATTATTGTCTAGTATGATGGATTAATGATGGCCATGATCCTTTATCACATTGTTGGCATGTTTTTAGAGATTGTATGGCTCGGATATCCGTTGTTCATAGTTGATCTTAAGAAGGTTAAAATAGGGCTAGAAAAGAAAATGTGCTTATTTTGCACACCTAAGAGGTGAAAGTGATGTTTTATGTCCCTTGCAAGGTGAAGATTATGTTTTTCATGATGTATTGATGGTTTTCAAATGCTTGAAGTGCTTCTTCCGGGGGAGCTTGTTGCTTGCATGCCTAAAATATAGGCAAAATTTAGATTTTGGGAAAAAAATCAAGAAAATGGAGCAAATTGAGACCTTTGGTTGATGTTTATAACCAAATCATGGAGGTATGAAGTTGAAGAAGGTGAATAAGGTGTGTTATAAGTATGCATTTTTCATTAATGTAAAAAGGGGAGAAGTTTAGGTGTTTTCCATCAATGACAAAGGGGGAGATTGTTGGCATGTAGGCCTAATAGGTGTTGTCATTGATGAAAAACCACATTAATGACAAATTGAATGTTTTAGGATGATGTCATGATGTTTTTCATGGTGCTAACATATTGGTTCAGATGTTTATCAACTGCTACAAAGTGAGATTCAGTTAGGTATGCTTGCTCTTTGCAAGCCTATACAAACAGCCTACTCTAGGAGGTGCACTTGACAATGTGAGCTTCTTGTATGCTTGGGAAGCATGTTGAAAATATTCTAGCATGATTTGAGGGTGCTTGAGCACTCACAGTAGTGGTATGGTACAAGTATAGGTAGATCTCTATGTTACAGGTGCTCATTGGGAGCAGGTGTGTTAGCTTGGATGTGTGAAGAATGGTTTGGAGATATATGAGCTCATGGAAGCATAAAATCAGGTATTTCATGGCATATGAGGTATGTTTGGGTCATTTACAGATGTTTCATGTTCAGTTATTGCATTATTTCAGTTGATACTAGCTTCTACAGTGAAGATCTAACATGCAAGCATAGGTAAGTCTTAGTGACTAGAGATATTGGGCTATGGTGTTATCATTATGATGATTAGAGATGTTATAGTATGATTCATAGTACTCTCAGAAAATTTTCAGGTGCCCATGATGTGTATTTTCCAATTATGATTGATTTTGTAAGACATGGTCAAAATCTAGTGCATTTCAGTTCGAAGTGCAACTTCATATGCTCGTTGTGAATATTTTGCTTTGAATGGGACATTTTGGATTTTAGGGATTTTTATAAGTTTAATTTAGAAGACTTCACAAAAATAATCAGGTTGTTTGATTGTCAGTATTTTTATGAACGAATGTTAAGAAGGTAAAGTGGTCTAAAACCCTAGTTATACCCTAGATGGGAGCAAGTTGGCGTAAAGTGAAGTATTGTGACCAGTTTTGGTTGGTTCATCAAAAGTGATGATTGGATGTTGTAGAGGACTCCTCATGATTTCTATAAATGTATGGTTGAGGTCATGGTGATATGTGGGCCCCACCTAAAAATAGAAGTTTTTGGAGAAGAAGGTTTTAGGACAAGATGGTCCAAAGGAGTAACATACAAAACTGATGTTGCATGATTATTAAGAGTTTTTATTGATGTACATGAATGTTTTAGGGCATGTTCATGTATTTTCATGGTTTTTTGAGGTCTAAACAGGTTGACTAGTCAAAGGGTAGTTTTGGGGTCTCAAATAGCAGGGTCCAATAAAATGAGCATAACTTGAGCTACAGGTGGATTTTGAAATTATTAAAGTTGTGTTGGAAATAAGATTCAGATATATTTCCAGTGATAAATGTATTACCTCATAATTAGGTCATTTGATAAGGTTTCCATGTCATTCTTTGAGAAAGAATATTTTTAGCGATTCAAGACAGAATTTGTTTGGTGTAATTTTGATGTTTTTTAAGCATGATATGGATTTTTTGATGCTTCGTATCACCTATAATGTGAAGAAGGATTCATTTGGAATTATATGAATCCATTTTGAGTTCTTTACTATATGTATAAATGTTTTTATGAGCTAACCTTTGGAAACAATTTTTTTGGTTGATCTGGTGAAGGAAAATGTTGTTGTGGTTTGAAGTGAAGGATGTTTCATGACTTATAAATTTCTTAGAAGTGTTATACAAGTTCTAAAATTTATTTTTAGTGGTCACATAGAATGTTTTGGTTTAGTATAAGTGATTTTGTGATCAGATGAAGTTTCTAGGGTGTTGAAGGGTGCAGGAAACAATTGTTTTGAAATTTGTAAAGGAACTAGGCCCAGTAAATGAAATAATTTGATTGGTTGATATTAATTGTGACCATGTATGAATGTAATATGATATTTTAATCATGTGTAATGGTTCATGGGTCATGACAAATTATATCACTAATGTTAGGCATTTTTAAGATTGTGCCCATGGGGTTTAAGCCATTTTTGGCACTTGTAATGTGGGTTTCAGCTAGGCCGACCTAATTGGGTCACATGTGATTATTGTATTTAAAATTTTAAATGTTTCCCAGATATATGGGTTGAACCAATGGAGGGAAAAGGTTGTGCCTAAGTTTTAAATGAGGAGAAGCATATAAAAGCATGTTTTTGGGTGCTTTTTGGAACTAGTTGTGTGTGTGCATGTGGAGCAACCTAGGTGAAGTTTGATTATAGGTGTTTGAGAATTATTTGGATATGAAACAAGTTTTATTCAGGTTGAGAAAAATTAGAGGACATGAGAGCAAGAGTTTGATGATTTTTAGAGGGTTTGAAGAGCTTGTTTTGTGAAGTGTGATCACCTAGGGTTTGAGTGAAGAAGTGTGAGCTGAATAAGAGGTATCTATACGTACCCAAAAATGTAGGTATTGTACTACTAGAGAGAGATTACAGAGACCCCAATGATGATTCAGATCTCTTCGCAAGGTGTTTGGAATCTAGAAAAGCTCGCCGAATGTACATTTTCATCCCAAAAGCCTTGTCTACCTTTTGCATGTTTTGTTCTAACCTCTGCCCTTTTTTCCTTGCATTTTGGTCTTTAAGTTATAGGACCGCCGCCCACGCACTCCTATGTGCATTTTTCATAACGTTCGATAATCTCGTCAAATGTAAAAATTCAATTTTCACCCACATTTCTCAACCACTCTTGCTTGCATTTATGTTTTGGCCACCTGGTAAATAGTGATTTCTCTTTGTTTATATTAGAAGAGTTCAATTCAAACTTACCCTCTAGTAAATCCAAATGCTATAAATACCCAACTTGTTTACAAGAAAATGGCCCCTCTCCTCTATGAATTATTATTCAGTGTGTTTTGAAGTTCTTCCATCAGTTTCAATAGGTTTAAATTTTGCATAAATTCTCACTCTCTCCTTTTTCTTTAGAGATCATTTGATCTTCACACTTTCACTTTGCTCCATTATTATCCTACACAGTCAGCTTAGCATAAGATAGTTTTAGTTCTAGATTAGAGTTCATTTGATAATCTTAGAGTTGCATGTTGTGGTTTTGTCACAAGAAATAGATTCTAGAATTCTCAGTATATTTACATTGTATCCCTACAATAAATCCTACTAGGAATCACATATTCAAGCTCTGTTCACTTGCACTATCCCTCTCTTACTTGCATTGTATTTGGATTATATCCAAAGCTGCCATTGTTCGAGTATCTTCTTTTGTTGATGCTATCACATTCACACTTTTTTGGATTCACGAGAACACAAAGGAACGGAGAAATCACACTGAGGGGACAACTCACGACACAACCGGATTTACCATTGTTCTATAAAAATCCATGTTTGAACTAACAAATTTGTAGTTACAATATATCAAATGGAGTAGCAAATCATTTTATTTCGCTTAAAGTTTACTTTCAAGATTGCCAGTGAAGTGTGTGGAATGATAGCTTCGAGAAGTTGTGATTTATTCCTCACTTATGAGGTAAGATTGAAGGTCTTTTGATTAAATTAGTTAGTTATTTAAATATTTAAGATAAATTCACAAGTGCACATGCAAATATCTATATCAGATAACTTACTTGTTTTAATTATGTTATTAGATTAATTGTTCATTATCTAAATATATTAGAATAGCTGCTCTTTTAATTTCGTTTAAATATGCATCATTGAAAATAAAAAAATAAAAGGAATATAAGCATAGTGTAGATATATATTTCATAGCTAGTTTACTCATTTCATTTAAGGTTGAATCATCTCGCATGACAATTATGGGACCCAGAGAGCCTAGGGATTACGTATTTGAGCCAGTAGTACCTCAGCCAAATCTCCTCACAGCATTAAAAGATATAGATCAAGGGCTTAGGATTCAGGTATTTCAAATGAAAATAAACCAACAAGAAATTAGTGAACAATTGAGACAATTGAATATTGAAGACGATGAAGCATACATATTCTAGTCAAGTCAACCCAACTATAGATCAGCCTCGATAGGATATCCGCATGACCATACAAGAACCCGAAAGAGAACAAATATTTGGTTGTGATCCATTAGTTTCGTAACCAAACGCAGAGACCTTCTCATTAGCATAGACACGGGGTTATGTGTATAAGTTACCAAAACACCCGTAAGGTATTCTGAGAAGATCACACAACTCCTGATATTAAATATAGAAGCTGAAAAGGCTTATGACTATTGGATAGTTGGAAGAAGAGATTGATTCTTCACATGACCATAACAGGTCCACAACAACCACGAACTCATGGTTATGATTCCCAGATCCCACAACCCAATGGGCCCGCTAGTGGGCTTAAGTATTGACACTAGTTTACACACGTTGGTATTTAGATCCTCACCACTCCCACCAGATATCATAAGACAATTTTCTGTATTAAACATAGAAGCCAATCAAGCTAATATTTTTCGGGCCAAACTAGAAAACCACCCATAGTTTATTATAAATCCACTACACCTCTCACTACCATTTTTCATGACCTTATTTGGAAATATACACGAAGCACCTACATATCACTTTCCACATATCCAACAGCCAATAGATAGGATCTCAGAGCTGACATTGATTGGAGCCTCCGAGTAGCTATTATATCTGAACAATCCATTACACCAATTCAGGTTAGGAGAGATTTCTTTGCCTTAGATTCGTAGATCCCTTTATTGTGTGTTGAGGATATAAGATTGCCCACTAGTTTGTCTATATCCACATATATTCCATTTCCACCGGTTGTCTCTGGCACGACCTCAAGAGGTTAGGTACAAAGAAGAGCTACTTGTAGATTCTCATACTCACATGTCACTTTTCTATCGTATAGTATCCATCAGTTTTGGAAGTAAAAAATTAGATATCTAAACATAATAAGGTGGTTAAGTGAGTGTTTGATCATCTTGGGGGTTTTAGCCTCCTTGTGGAGTTGGTGCTTTATAAAATTGAGGGTGGTGCTCCTTGTAGGGTTGGTGCTCTACTAAACTAGGGGTTAATGCTCCTTGTGGGGTTAGTGCCTCACTAAATTTTGAAACATATCAATATAAGATATAGTTTCTATGGTTTTTCTTCCCATTTAAGGTTTGCCACTTATATTTTCTATTCTCATGGTGTTTCTTTTCTTTCATGATTATATGCTTTGTTAATGGTTTATGGTGTGCACACATAAAAATTTAAATAAGTGATTATTTTATTTGTATGCATATGGTATTTTGAGTTTCAGATCTAAAGTTAATTTTGAAATTTTATAAGGACTTATTCATCCCCCCTCTCAGTCCATGTGCACTTCTAACAAACTAAATGGTGAAGGAGAACTCAATCGTGAGTAGAGTGAGTTCCATTGGAGGGAACCCCGTATTTTGAGATGGAGTGAAGTGGGTTTTTGAAGGAAATAAGATTTATTTGCTTAGGGTTTTGATAATTAGGGCATGAAATACATATTTTGAGTGAATAATTATTACAGATTGTGCCTTTGGTTGGTGGCTTGAGAATTGGAGTACTAAGGATATCAAGGGCCAAGGTAAGATTTTGATTTTACACGACTGAAATGGCACCAAGAAAAGCAGTAACCATGTCACCGAAGAATAAGGGAAAGGGAAAATAAAATTTGAACCATATGTTAAACGCTCAAGAAGAATGGTACTCAAAGATGAAGTACCCGTGATAGAGTATTGATGGGAAAAGAATGGGTATCTCTTGTTAAGATCATTATCGTAAGCAATTATAACCATCGAAAAGATTTGATAGCACCACGACATGGAAAAAGAACTTGTTCATCCGACGGAGGAAAGAACCCCTGATGATAAGTTGGTATATGATGACAAGGTGAAGAGGTTGTTGAAGAAGGTTGGACTATTGTAGTTATATGAGCTTCCATTCTTTGGGAATCCTGAGAGGTTATATCAATTGTTGATGTCAAGCGTACATGAGAACTATTTATATTTTTAGGTAGTTTGATGCTCATTACCATGTAATTAATTAAAAAAATTATACCGTCTCGATTAATTTTTGGGTTTCTTTTGATGATGACTTAGTTAATGATGTTGGGCTAAATAAACCGTAGTGGATTTTGAGTACAAGAAAGGAGGGCATGCATTTTATATTGTTAAGCTTAATGATCATGTCATGAGGATGGTTGCACATTTTCTCACAAAGCTAAGCGGGAAGGAAATATGGACACAAGTAAATAAAATATGGTTATATGTATGCAAGAAAATATCAGAAGGAACCATATATAATATTGCTTCCTTTATAGCAGAGGATATCATTGATGTTGTGTGCAATGGTGATAAGATTATGTTTGGAAACATATTACTAGTGATAGTGTTCTCAAAGATTGAGGTGTCTCGATGGGTTGAAAGACAAGATATGGGAGTACCCTATAGAATATCCCTCCCTGTAAAATGGTTTGCTAAGTATACTTGTAATAGGGTGATACCAGCATACAAGGCGCATGTGGAAAAATGGTATAAACAGATGCGTGATACATTTGGTGCAGAGTTGATAATTCCAACTGATTTTCCCGCTCTTGTTGAGGGATTTTTTTATTTCATCATTTATCAATAGTTTTGTATTGGGAGGTTTATGTTAACTGATGGAACTAAAATCCTATGGTGAAAATTTTCATTTGCTTTTACGGTGCAATACTTTCAGATCACTCTGTGAATAGGTTTAAGAAGGAACATAAATTGAGATTTGATTTGAGATAAGTGGATAACGAGCACCATGAGATGCTTGAACACTTTTCTACCCAAGAAGCATGCCTATGAAGAGAATTATGTATCAGAAAGCATATATTTGTTGAAACCACTACATTACCAATAACTTTGGTGGATGCAGCAAGAATATACATTTATCTAAGGCCTTGGTTTATTGATGGATCATTCATGGAGGATGATGTAAGTATTCCTAAGGATCTCTCTACCCAAAAAATGTTGAACCAAAGAAACAAGGACGTGAAGAGACTCCTTCTGTCAGTAGAAGTGAAGGGGTAAGTAAAGATAAAACTCCCATTTCAAGTGCGCCCGTAGGGAAAACTTCAGAGTGGAAGGAGGCAGGTACAAGCACCTATGTCGAAGGTAGCCTACAAGAGGAAGGTCTCCAGTGTAGAAGAAACCAAAAATAGTCCCTAGCTCGGACTCTGAGGAGACGAAGATCCTGAAGGAAGAAGAAGAAGATGAAAGTGAGGATGAGTCGGTAGGGAAGTTAAGCCACAGGTGCATACCATCGAAGAATCAGATGTAGAGGGCCAGTGAGCACTTCAAGGATGCACATGTCATGGATGTGGATGTAGGGGGTGTCGGCATGACCAACACATAGGTTACCGAGAAAACTCAAGCCCAACTACAAAGTAAGAGGGTAGGCACACTCCCGACCCTGAACTAGAGTGTAGAGTGGAGAAAGAGGTCACGGAGATCATAGAGCATCTTGTAGAGCATGAGGTGGCACATAGTGTAAAGGAAGGAAAGAGTGAAGAAGAGGAAGGGATCATGGGTGGAGAATCAAACCTTGCTGTAGGTTTCCCAAGGGTGTTCGTGGAAAGAGGAGATGATTGTACATCCCACAAGGACCTATAATGTAGTATGTTGAAGATCCCAACAAGGTTACGCGTGCATGAGGTATTAGATCACGATACATTTGGAATAACTATTTTTTGTTCATTAGTCAATAAGGAGGATGTGTTACCATACACAAGGAAGATGTTATCTTGGGAGTTTGAATCTCATATTGAGGAGCCAAAATTTAAAGTGAGTGTCCATTCGTTACTAGATACCCATGAGTCAAAAGTTTCAAGAGAGATGTATTTGATAGTTTATTCCAAAGCAATTAATAGATGAATAAGCATGCAATGCGCTTAACAAGCTATTGGTGGAGGTGGGTTCTAGGATTTTGAAAAGAACAACAATGTATGGTTTATGCAGAGGGAGCTGGAGGAGAAAAATAAAGAGATAAGAGAAAGGGAAGAGAGATAAAGGAGAAGGAAAATATTATTGCGTAGTTGAAACAAGAGTTAAGGGATGAGAAAGGGTGGATGTGTGTGGCTTACAAAAATGTTGAATACATAGTTGATGTGATCTTACTAGTGTGCCCAAATTTGACCCTCCTGATACAACCAAGTATGAAATTTTCTTCCATTGTGCGGAAGATCTAATGCACATAAATCACAACTCAATAGCCACCCTTGCATTAGAATCTACAAAAGAATTTATGGCATGGAAGAAGGATCAGAAAAGAAAACAAATTGAAGCCACCATAACGAAATACATTGAGTTTATTGAATATGTGAAAGTAGCGAGCTCACATGGCGTAAGTTGTCTATGACAATTGTGATGATAGAGATCATGTAGTGGGGCTGCTTGTTGAAAAGAGGAGGTAGATTTGAAATAATTCCGGGCCAAGAACAAGAGGAAATAGGGCAGAATGGAAAGAATCTTGGCATAGGATGAACAGAAACATGAGGCAATTGATTCACTAAGGGCCTTAATTAAGAATAAGTTGAAGGAACTCTATCCTCGAGTAACATGTAAGATGGACATGTTGGTTGATGCGGGAAAATAGCTGGAGACTTTGGTTGAAACACTGAAGGAAAAGGGTGAGGATCCATTGTTGAGGAAGTTCTTGTCATTGTAGGTGAGCCTTTTTGTTCAAGTGAGTAATGAGTTAGAGGGGTGGAACCCATCCTTTTTACACAGTAGCACTTAGATTATTTCATTATTTAGTAGAAGCTAGAACATATTTTCTTTCATTATTTGATTCTTGAAGGATTCTTCATCATTAATTGGGTGATCAACAGAGTGTTCTCGAGGACGGACAATGTGCCTAGTATGGGATAATGTTGGGCATGGGAAAATGGCTAAGTATTCGAAGTATGTAGAGGTTCGCACACACGCGTGGAAGGTCCACTGAGAATAAACACACGGAAGGATATACCTAGTGAGCGAGTTGGAAGGATAGAGTTTTGTGCATGGAACATGGAAGGAGGTGCATGTGATAACTAGGATAGAAAGACAGAGGACTTAGTGATTTTTTGGTATGTGGAGCTAAATATAGACTTGGAGTATGCACATGCACGCAAGGAGGATTGAGCGATCAAGAAGAGTCTATTTTGAGGAAATAACTTGTAGTTCAAACAGGTGCATGGAGCTAATAATAGGATCATACTAGAGTTAATTATAGATGATCTATTAATAGGTAGAGCTTGCATGCTTCTATAGATATCTTGTAGTGGCGCATGGCTATTCTTGGCATGCAACCTATTTTGAGAATGCATGGGTGGTGAAGGGCAAGTTCCCCACCCCTATATATATATATATATATATATATATATATATATATATATATATATATGTATTGATTTGCACAATTTGAAGGATCATGTAAAAAGTGAATGATTTGTAAGGTTATTTTATTGGTTTATGAGTGCTGAATTATGATAGTCATATATATGTATTTAGCTATTGTGGATTAATATAACGAGATAATTGTGGTTAGATATTGATTGTCGATGCATTTATTTTGTAACTATATCATGAATCGATCTTAGTGGTTATGTGAACTGTGTGTTTACTTATTTATGTGTGCTTCCAAATTAAGCTCATGGATATGGTTGTTATGATTATGGAATAGATGTTCATGCATGCTAACTCCTTGACAAAGTTGACATAAAAGAGGGACTTGGTACCTTGGCGTGCTTGAGTTAAGCACTTAGATGTGTCCGAGTGATGTGTTAGCGCGTATAGGGTTTAATCAAGAATAAAATACCATAAGTGTCCCATTTGGCCCAAGGTAAAGGATTTGGATGCGATTGATGAGGTGACATAACATTATTTACATTGGGTAGAGGCCCATCTAATAGGCAGTGTAAATAGATATTTTGTGAGACCAAAGCCTATTGTGGTACCACCACTACCACCTCTACAAATGGTGACATGTGTGAGATGTTGTAAGTACAATGGATAGGGTGCCAACATTACAACCATGAAGTGTACAAGTTGTAGGTAGATAGGGTCGGAGGCAGAGATAGAGAGGTGGGACATATCAAGACCCACAAGATATTATTGTCGTGGAGAGTTCAGATAAGGGATCCAATGGAGGGCCCGTCGGCGGACCCATAGGTGGGAGATAAATGAGCGGCTTGTCCTAGCACTACATGGAGAGAGGTGAGACAGTTGATCAACACCTGTGGCTAAGAGAGACCATAGGATGTGGTGGTCGGGAGGTGCTTACCTAATGCCACTAGGGATGGAGATGGCTCTACGGCTATAATACAGGAGCCTAAGACCCGTTGCAGGGGAGATATGATTTTTGTGCCCCGAGATAGATGGGCACAATATGTGGGTTGGATATCACGTAGATTTGATGAGGATGAGGCATTATTGGGTGTCCATAAAGATGGTGAGATCATCAAGGAGTGAATCAAGTAGTGAGGTATGAATGTGATGGTTTTTATTCAGGAATATAGATGATTATATTTGACAAGAAGATCATGATATTGGTATTGATTAGTGAATTTTGGTTTTGTAGAGCAGATGACAAAGGAGTGGAACTCCTTGATAGAGAGTGCACACAACGAGATCCTAGACACATTATTGGATGTTCAGGATACCTCCATCATGGTGAACCCCACAGTGTCATCGAGATAGTGAGTCAATGGGAGAATTTTAGTTAGTTGGAGAGGTTGTCGAGGCAGCCTTTGTAGAGATCAAGAGATATATATAGTGTGTGATGACAGACACCGAAAGTATAGATGTGATGTTATGGAGCCTATTACAGGCACAAGGTGCCTTAGTTTAGGAGTAGGAAACATGCCTTTAAGATGTCAAGATCTCTGCAGAGAGGATCATGAGGCTAGAGGCATAGCGAGAGAGGCCTTTAGATATCGATCTAGGGTGGAGTCTCTAGCTCACACATCCCAAGCATCCAACATGGAACCTTTGGCACAATGCATATAGATACCCCCTCAAGGGGGTGAGGATGTTTGAGCCATATAGATATTGATGATGTACTATGATGGACCATGATTTTATTTTTTATAAAACTGATTTGATATAAATGAGTGTGTGTGTGTGTGTGTGTGTGTGTGATGATTTTGATTATGATGGTTTTATTGATGTATATGCTTTACTTATCGCTTTCCTTTCTTTTCTCATGCATGTATGTGGTAATACTCATGATACTTAGGAAGAACGATAATGATATTTAGGTAAGATAATCGGTAGGAGGGAATATTTTATCCAAGTAACGTAAAGGACCTAAGCAAGGATGCTGAGACCGTGACAATCCACTAGGAAAGGCGGGGAAAATCGAAGCCAAGATTGGTGGAATCAAGACCTCAACACTCTAATAGTAGGAGATGTTAGGGAAAAGAGAGGTGATGATAAACCCAAGCGGGGTAGAGAGCCCAAAAAAGGATAAGAGAGTTTGAAGATGTGTGTAAAACCCAAGGGGGGACAAGAGCCCAAACAAGGGAAAGAGCTCAGGCCAAAGATGAAATCAAGGTATTTCTAATGGAGATGCTTAGCCATGAGGGGTGAATGATTATAGAGTATCGGTGATGATATCGTCTACTTGGTTCAAAATATGACTTCGGGCATGAGTCATGAGGTCCTCAATAGCATTTTGTGTAATAGCTACCTATCAATGGACTTCAAATAGTGTGCTTCAAAACAAAGTGTCATCTATTTGGTCCTCCAAATGAGCAAGGATATCACTCTAAATATCATTAAGAGTGGGATGGGGCTCAGGGTGAGGTGGAGGCCCATATATAGGTTGTGGTCTAGATGGTCTAAGGGAAGGTTGTCGGCTCTAAGAGGAGTTAGATCTATGCTTATTTCCACAAGAAGAGGACTGGGGAACCGGGAACCTTCTATGCATGACTCAACAAGTATGCATTATGTGTGAGCAATATCCATGGTGTGAACAATACAACGGAGCTTATGCGTAAGTTTTGTAGCCTTATGAGATTGATCTCTCCTAACCTTAGCTTCAATATTTTTCATGTGTTTTTGTAAGCTCTACAATTATATACATCATGCCATGTACCCTCATTTCATGTACAATATAGCTCTGCCCAAGAAGGTCGAGGATCCGTGAGGGTGAGAGGTAAGGGAGGATGTGAGTGACTGATATGGGTCAGCATGGATGATGTCGGTGGATCTCAAACTTCTTCATCTATGAGGTCATTAGCTTCATAGTCAAAGCCTATTATACACTCCCCTTCCTCTATATGAGGAGGTATCCAATGTAATCTAGTAATGGAGTTATGAGGGGAGGGTGAGGAATTTTAGTGGAAGCTGTATGAGGCTCAGGAAACTATCTACTAGGAATGGGCTCGACCAAATGTAAAGAGTCTTCTTGTACAATAATGACATTCACATCATGATCAAATGTGTTTTGGAGGGTTCTCTGGTAATTTTAGACGTCTCTATCCCAAATTTGAGCATAACTAGACAAATGGGGATCATCCAAGGTGTAACTGTCATCATAATCAAGAGTAGTGATGTCTATTATGCAAGAATCAACTGGTGGTTTCATGAAGAACCTTTTGTTTTTATGGAGGTTGAGGTGTACATGAAATGGTGATAGGGATACATGGCTCCTTCTTGCGAGGTCAAGTTAGGAGGTTGTTGGGATATGAAAAGATCAAGTAGATCAAAATTATTAATCTTAAAGGTAATCTCATCAAGCTCGTCATTGTTAGAATCCAAGAGATTAGGAGTCATCCTCTGACCAATTTTAGATGACCCGCATTGCCACAAAGAGACTCAACAAAGGATAGTTAAAGTGTTGATATTCACATAATGGAATAGGAGATATTTCTTAAAGGGTTAGGAATTTATAAGTCCCATTTTGTTGTAGAGTTTCATAATTCCAAGGTTAGGATCGCCTTAAATATTATATATTTCCCTTGATGTGTAAACTTGACACATTGGTATGCAAAAGAGGCAACCACACACATATGGTGGGTCCAAGTTCAACCTAAGAGGATATTATAAGATAGGGGAAGTTAAAGACCATGACTTTCACACGCATACGGTCCTAGGAGGAATAGTGATGGGAAGCCAAATGCAACCCATGGGAGGCATATGTCGATGATCATACCCCTGAAAAGTATTACGTGTGGTTTTAATATTTTGATTGAGTAATCAAGGGATTTGATGAAGTCTAAAGAGGCCACATAGTGCCGACACCTTCATCAATGAGGGCATTCTTGATTGTGTTTTGACCAATTTGTATAGAGATAAAAAAGTGGAGGATCATCTACCTAAAACAAGAGTTCATCGGGAATCATGACAACTATGGGGAAACATATTCAAGTTTGAACATCAGTGGTATAATCCGTACAAATGGAAAATTCCTCACATTGATGACAAATGGTTTCTTCTTAACTATGCAATGTAGGAGACTTGCCCAAAGTATGAGGGAAAGGGATGTTCATATCAAATAACACATTCATAAGTCTCTCACGATGGTGAGGTGACATGTGCATGAGTTCTAAAAAGGTAACTAGACTGAGGATTTGAGACAGTGCTTCTAAGGGATCCCACTCATCGTGGTTGGACTGAGCAACAGGTTGAGAGTGATGAGGATCCTCATAGAAATAGGCTCAGAAGGAGGAGTGATTAAAGATACTTCATAATTTTCTTTTTTGTATGCCCAAAGCCCTCGGCCCAACCAAAGGTGTCTATGGTTAGAGAAGTAGTTTCAGACGCCTTCTTCCCTGTACAATAAATTTTTTTTCAGGGTCCGATAATGTCTGTAGAATATGGAATTTTATCTTTGGGAGTCTGATTTTGAAAAACACAAGGGATAAATGAATCTGTGAGTTCGAGGCTGAAATGATGGAGGATATTCAGGTTTATATATGTTATAACATGCCTCACATCATTTATGACAATTGTGTTCTCAGGAGGATAATCAGGATCAACCATGTTTTTGTGGCATTTTTGATTTCTTAGAGATTTCTCCTAAATTGTGATTAGGCATAGGATCAGAGAAAACTTTAAGTTCTTCATTAGCTTGGTTGATGGCATTGTGACAATATTTTTTCTTTTGAGCATCATGATCCTTGAACACTTTATCAAATGCTCTCTAGTGATGGCATCATGGTTAAATTGAGGGCCTAAGAAGAATGTGATGGGTAGCCATGCAAAGGGCACGAAAATTTTCATGAGAATGGCCCCAATTAGCATGCCACCAATAGAAATTGTTCTCATCATGCCATTGAGGGATAGGTCGAGAAGGATCAAGGATCTAACTAAATGGTTTAGGCATGTGTCATCTCAACTCATCCTTGGTTAATGGTTGATAATAAGTAGGTTGGTTCTTATTATTATTAGATTTTGGATCAATATTAAAGACATTCCTATTTGAAGAAGCCATAAGAGGAAGAGTATCTGAGACTTCATCATCCATGGCATTCTTTTTCTTTGATTTTTGAAGGATTTGTATTTGTTTAGTTGTTTGAGTCTTAGGAGGAGCCTTCTCAAATTCCCTCATGAGATAATCTTGTCTTTTGGCTTGTTCAAAAGCTTCATCCAAGGAAGTAGGAGAAAATACCTAACCTTGTATTGAAGGCGAGGTTCTAGAGCTCAAAGGAAGAGTTGGAATAACCTATCGTTCGACATATTATGTTCTTATTTAGTAGATAGGGTTTTCCAACATTTTTGAGCTGATTCATTTTAATGAAATTATGAAATGTTATTTTTAGGAAAATCATGATATTGGAATTCATTAACTAAGGTTGTTACTAGAGATTCTAGCTCCACAATGGAGTTAGGGGTAAAGTGTGATACCATTCCAAGGCATCCCGGTAAGAGTCTTAGCTAAATGTTTAGTGACAATGTAAGAGATTTCTTTGATCCATTCTTTATAAATATTTCAAAGGATTTAATGTGTAAAGTGGGATCGGTTGATCCATCATATGAAATAGATGGGGCAATGCCTCCAATATCCATGCTAGCAATGTAGGGGTGCTATATGCTCTTGGACTACCTTCAAGACCTTTTTGTGAATGGGAGGTTGGGAAATAGGTGCCCCATTAGGTCCATTAGGTAAAGGAGGGGGAATTGTACCCCGAATCTCGGTTAGGTTTAAACATTTGAACCATGTTGGTTTGCATTTGGAGGAGTTGGGTCGTAGTGGCGGTTTTTTTGGCTCATTTTGTCTATAATCTAGAGGATAATATTATTGGGGTAAGAGCTAGAGGTATTTTCAAATGAGCTTGTCATAGTAGCCTTCCCACTATCCACCCTATTGTCAAGTTTCTTAGATATAAAATCAAGAAGATGCTTATGAATTATTGACTCAGGTTCCCCCTTGTATTGAGGAAACTTATCAAGGAATTTTTGAATCTCAGGTGGAAGATCAGAGATATCCTCAATCTGAATCTCTTCCTCTTCATCACCTAAAACATTATTATTGTGAGTATTATTACTTTTTCCTAGCTCTATCACACAACTATTTGAATAGAAAGGAAAACAGGATTTTGGGAGATTAGTTTTTCGAAAATGATTGTTCATCAAAATTAGAGATCCCTAGCCAAGATACTTCATGATGGAGTGTTGATTTGACCAAGAAGAATCTTGGAAAAATAGGCTAATGAAACAATTAGCCTTATAAAAAGGGTCTCACATGGGCCAAAGTCATCTATGATGAAGTTTCTACAAAGCAGACAAGATCGGTCATGTACGAAATTGACACAGGGGCCTATGGCATCGAGAAAAATTATTTTGAGGGATTTTATGAATTTTAAGGGCTAAAACAAGAAAAAATGAAAAATTGGTTCTTTAACGAATTTGCTCTTATCGAGAATGTACAAAAGGAGGATTCACATCAGGTTCATCAAGGATGTATGACGGGGAAAAAATGTGTTTAGACACCATGCATTCTTATCATCTATTCAACTAAGGGTCGAGGAACGAGTAAGGGACACACCAAGACCGAACACATTGGATAAAAAATTAAAGGGGTAAATAGACTGCTAAAATTACATACCCCAAGGGAAGTAACCATTACACTAGGAAAACCTAAGGTTTCAAGCCCTAGTTCGAAGAAGAGGAAGGAACCCTATGGGGATATCGACACTATGGGTGGTGATAATGAACAAAATAAGTATGCAAAGTTTTTGCTAACCAAAGTAAAGCATGCAACATGAAATAAAGAACTGAAATACAATATGTTAACCTAGCATGTGCATAAATATTAAGCTAACATAAATTAAATAGCAAATATGTAGGAAAATATTCTATACAAAATGAAAAATTGGGTAAGAGAACTTACAAGTTTGGGGGGAGGGGAGGTCTACGATGCATCTATCTCCCAAAGGACCATACACAAAGAGATAACAACCTTTAGGTGGACAAGGGGAAACAATCCATTCCTAGCTCACTATAGGTGACCCAATTGCAAGAAAACCAATCTAAATAAGAAGAATCTCCAAACCAAAATTCAAGTTGTAGAAGACTCCAAGAGCTAAGCGAGCAAATGTAAGTTGGCGCAAGAGAGAAAAGCTAATGGCGAGTTCCTTTTTATCTGATTTCTGATATGATGATCATGATGTGAAAATGTGATTTGGGGTATTTATACCGAGGCCATCGCGCATGAGCGAAGGCATCGGCCTAGGATTTGAAATTTCACCAATCACGCAATCACCCATGAGTGATGGCATCGGCTAGGGGGAAATGAGAGGGAGTGTGTGCAAAGTGTCATGGAAAACAAAGGGAATGCAAGAAAAAAGAAATGTGGTCATGAGCAAGTAAGATGTCAGAGGAATGTGGAGGAAAATAAGAAGGTAAGAGCAAAATAAGAACATAAATAGGACCAAAATCCATTCTCTCTCCATGTATCATCCCTAATCCAATATTGCATGAATAATCGTGACCTAGCCCGGAACAAGCCCCTTAGGGAACTCATTCCTAGAAACAGATGCATTAGTGACCTCTAACTTGAAAAAGAGAAATTTTTAGTAGCAGGTATGAAAATAGAAAGAGTAAAAAATTAGGTGTATACAACCTTTGTCAACATTATTTACCCTACACCAAACAAGAGATCTTATAAATAAAATATTAAAAAACATTTTTAAAAAATAAAAGAGGATGTGTTTACAAATCTTGGAGGCATGTTAAATCATGAATTCTTCCCTTAAAATACCTCAAAGAAACACATCTTATGTTTTGTAATGATCGTTGGAGATGCACAAATGGCATGATGAAACATACTTAGAACTTGTTTTCAATGTGGCCTCATGAATTACAATAAATATCGGGTCAAACACGAGCATTGGAACTATGTGACAAAATTATTGTAGAGTAGGATTCTCTTGGAATGCGTGTGAGGACCTACCCTAAGCACCTTCATACCTGGATGGATCGCCGTTTAACATGCATGGGCCTTATTCCCATTGCCTCTTACTCATTTCAAAATCTTGGACTTTCAATTTAAAAGGAGAGGAATTTCAATTGTATATCAAAAGCGTTTAATTATTGCATTGATATTAAAATTATAATTTCTTACCTCTTTATAGCCATTGTTGCGTTGAGTTTAAACAAGCATGAAAATAGCTAGTTATGGCCATTACGACAAAACATGTGATTATGAACTCTCCCTAAACAAATCGTAAATGTTTCCACCTTTTCTTATGGTCGGTGGGTAGTCAAAATGGAATGATAAACACAAAAATATTGAAATATTGCAATGATAAATAACCCCTCAACTGTGTTAAATGCCTTCCGAAATCAAAGCGTAAAAGATGTCTCCCAACCCTTTTTCATTTTCTAATCTTTGAAACTAATTTCTTGTTATATAAGCACCTACATGAAAATAGTAGACCTTGATAAAACATTTTTAGTTGATTTTTGAAGTGGATTTCTAGACCACTTTAGAGAGTTGGTTGCTTAAGGAAACTACTCAACACCGCATAACTCCTCTAGAATTGCACCGTTTATTGCGCCTTTATGGAATCTAGAAACATTTTTCCACCGAAAAAACCTTATTTTCCATACAAGGAATATGTTTCCATATTATTATTTTCTCATACTTGACCAAAATGTGTTTTTACGCATTTGTTTCGTGGATAAGATGGCTTAGTTTGTTGAATAGTAACAACGAAATTCAGCTAGTTGAGCCAAGAAAGTTACTCCTAGTTTGATCTCCAATTATCAGTTTTAGGTCTTGTTAGTCCCTCAAGATTCTCTTTATAGTAGATAACAGGTGTTTTAAATGTTCCATTGGGATGTTTTGTTCCCTTTTCGTAGGGCCATTCCATAGCCACTCTGGGCTAGATTGTATAACAACATAACTAGGCACTATGGACACATTTCCCCCTTCATGGTGTTTTCGATAGGTTAAATGAATGATATGTTTTAAAATGTGAATATATACCATGAATATATTGGTTTGAAGACTTAAGAAAATGTTTGAATGATAATCTTGATTTACATGAATTATCGTACTACTTGTTGAAGCTTAGCGAAAATGAGGAACAAGGGCTATGTTAAAATTGAACAACTCTCCCAAACTTCAAAACATGTTTAAACTCCAAAGGCCACATGGAATAAATTTATTGTTTTATTTCTCACCTCATATTGTATTTTGAATAATTGGTTTCTTATTTAGAGGAAATGTATGATTTTCTCTCTAAAACCCAAAACATGTGATTATAAAATGTTAAGTTATAGAAAATCAAAATTTATTCTATCTCTCTCCTTATATTTTGTTGATGCAAATTTTGATAGTGAATTAGATGGGAAGGGTGGGGTCCATGCTAATGTAGTGTCTGACACTATGTTGATGAAGGTTTATGTAGCACGAAAGAATAGAAATGAATGAATGATGATGATTAAGTCAAAAATTGAATATGAAATGTCATTTGTATATATTTTTAGAAAAAAAAAACGTATTTTCATTTTATATAACCATACCTTAACTTAATTTCAAAGAAGAAGAAAATTATTGTATCAATATATGCATTGAAACTAATTTGAACTATGAATATTCGTGACTTTGGTACACTTTGAAAGGAGGAAAAAGTTAGTTTATATAATATAGGCATTGTATTGGTATGAAATTTTATTTGTATGTGTTACTTTTATGATTTAAATACATTAGAGAAATTTTATGCTTTGTAAAACTTTGTAGTCCCCTTGTGACATTATAAAATATCCAATCGTAAAGTAGAGCACCTGAAATAAGGAAACTAAATGAGTTCTCTAAAGCAGTATGTTATGTGTTCCTCTTCTCAGTTGGGCCATGACTAGATAGTTGAACCCCTATCATCTTATGAGGAGACTCTAGAACTATAACAAGTCTTTACCTAGTTATCCACATATGGGGAATCCTCTATGAGACTAATCCTTATCCTAAGTGAATTCACATGATGTATGATTGTAATATGTATACTCTATCATACCTAGGGTGAGTAGGACCCGCACTTCTAGGTGTCATATATTTAAACACTTTGTGGATAATCTTGAGTTCAATATGTTCATAATTGTCCTTTGTACCCTAGTGGGTAACCAAGTTCTTGTGAAGATAGTTTGGGGTGATTACACTAATGAATGATCTTGTTGTGAGATCTAAATGACGCGAGTGGATTTAGTGTACTAGTTTACCTATGCATTAAACTCGTAATTGACCCCATTAAGCCCTTACAAATAAAAGTGTTACCTTGACAAATAAAAATGAAATATTTTTGGATTATACAAAACTATATGAAATAGGTATGTCCATGTACCTAGTGTTGACCCCATGGTGGGTTGTAGATGTTGTGAATATCAAGTGCATGGTCATCTAATTTGTGTTGTATGAATTGGGAGTAGTGTGTTAACCCTATGTGTTATTCATCCCTCTAAATAATGAATAAGAGATAATCATGATGTGCAAGAATTTTGTAAAAAAAATGTTGTTTTTATCCTAGTATTAACCCCATGGTGGGTCATGGACATTCAAAGTGAATCAAATTGATCCTAAGACCTCTTAAGAGGTTAATTATGGATGAACACGTGAAATCAACTCCAACTATAGAAAGTACCAAATATGATGTCATGGAAGGAGTAAAGAGAAACTTAAATCTCTTTCCTTTAACTCAATGGTAATTCCATCCAATGTTAATAAATGTTAATGATTTGTTCTTATGGGAAAAACATCTCTTGAGGGAATTAATCCATCTTATAGAATGAGTGTTAAATGACTCTGTTATCCAAAATTCACCCCCCAGGGTAATTTTGATAACATGCATCAGATTATTCAGTCCCGAGCAAGTAAGATTGATTCGAGGCCCAAAATCATGTTTTTCGGGGTCCCCTCGGCCTTTTTCTAACTCCCCCACCCAAGAAGAAATCCCAACAGGTTGAGAAAATGGAAGAAATGCAAAAAATAAGGTTGCAGCAGGATCTGTGTTAAGGCATTTTGGAGTCCAAGGGTTCGAGTCGACCGAGGTTCATTGTACCAAGCTTGGGGCTGAAAAAATGAAGAAAATCGGCTAAGTCCTAGTCCAGGCGGTCTGCGAGATAGTTGGGACGTCGGGACACGTGGGACGCAAAAAGCCAAATCGGTCGAAAGAGGGAAAAATTGCCTAAGTCTTTTGTTTCGTGCGGTTTGGGACAGTGCAGGATAGAGGTGCGCATGGGACGTGGATCGGGGTTTAGTTTGGCGCAAGTCGGTCCATTTCAGGCGGTTCAGAGATATTTGTCCCGGCAGTCCTGACAGTTGGGACAAAGGTATGCGCGGACGCGGATCGGCCGATTTGGCGCAATCGGTCCATTTTGGCGGTTTGAGAGATATTTGTCCGGGCGATCCGAGACAGTTGGGACAAAGGTACGCGAGGTATGCGCGGACGCGGATCGGGCCGCAGTTTGAGCGCAAGTTGGTCCATTTCAGGCGGTTCGGAGATATTTGTCCCGACATTTGTCAGGGAAAGTGGGACAAAGGTACGCGAGGATGTGAAAAGGTGAAATGGCCTGAAAAGAGACAAGGAGGCCCGCAGATGAATCAAAACGTGCCACATGTCAGAAGGTTGAAAAGTTGCTAAGTGTTTGGCGCAAGGTAAAAATGCGCCCCTCAAGCCCGAACCAATAAAATAGTGCCACGTGTCCAAGTTTAAGGGCCCGAAAGGAATTTTTAGAGGATGAACCCGCAGGACGAATCAGAGCCTGACACGTGTCATCCAAGTGGCAGAGCGCGGGAAAAATTCAAATATTTTCCTGCCGATCCGTTTTGGCTCTGTTTTTGCCCTAAATCTTCAGATCGCCATAACTTTCGATCCAGAGCTCGGATTTTCACATTCTTTATATTAATGGAAAGCGGTGAAATTCTCTACACGATTTTGGGGTCAATCTTACATTTTAGTTTAGTTTTGGAGAGAGAAAATCAAGAAACGTCTCGCACGTGGTAATGGCGAATCGGCGTTTCAACAACCATTTTAATGCGAGAATGGGTCGCATTCTTCTTCAGCAAGGTTAAAAATGTCAAGGCATGGGTCTGTAAGGACGCCCATGCTATTTTAATGCATCTACATTCAATGAGGAATGGCTCCCATGTTTTTTTACATTTTCTCTCTCTGGCTCGACCCATGCATTGTAAATAGCCAGATTTGGCTCATTCTCTAGTGGGGGAACATTTCTTTGGATAGCAAGCTTCTTCTTTCACCTTCAACAAGTGATTTTTGCAAGTATCAGACCTCTTGATGGTTGTAACAGGTTTTCTACCTTTTTGATGTTGTAATGCAAGGATTTTGACAGTGGAAATAACAATACAGGCTCTGTGATCAGTTTTCAATCCTTTGGTTGTGTTGTTTGCTTCATTTCAGACTTTAAATTACATCTTATCAGTTTGTGCATGATGTTTATGTTGCATTCCATGATCTGTGTCTATCTGCAAAACTAGAAGTGTTCACCACTCCTCCTTTGGTGTATCACCTATTAGTTTAGTTTCAATTTTTGCACTTTCTATCTCTGTCTCCTTGGAATTTAGAGTAGGATTAGGATTCAAACCTCTGCAATTGTGCAAATAACAGATCTAATCAGAGGAGTTTGAGGAACCAACCTCTAATCTGGAGATTCCTCTCTCATTTTTGCAAGTCCCGCACTTGGAGAAAGGATTCAATGTTGTGCAATCACACTTTGGATGCTAGTATGATCAACCTAGAAATTTGATCAACATCCGTGGGTGCCGTGAATTTACACTAATGACTCATTGTACCTTATATTGATGCTAGAAAATGAACATAATGAAAATATGTAATTGTAATGAATATGAAAGTAAATGTGATGTCTCTCCCTTATGAGTGAAACATCACTTTGTCCTCTACAACTTATCGAAAGCTCGGTTCATATTTTGGAAGCATTGTTCACTCCTGGCATATCGTGATAAGTACTCCTCATCTAGATGCGAGAGCTGGTCTGATTGCATGTTAATGGGTTGTTGAAACAATACCTAAGGAGATGAACTTTCTTCCCCAGTGAAAGTCATGTTGTTTGAACTTGATTGTTCGTGAGGATATGTCTTGTGTGATTTGGTCAATTTCCTCAATACGCATAGAGGAACCAACATTAGTTCCCGAAGAAGAGGATTTTGAGCAGTTGAGTGGTTATCTACCCATGTTGAGAGTGAAGGTGATTGTTGTGGTATACATGTTTGATAGTTGTACATGTCAAAACCCGGGATGGGTCAACCATACTCATCGTATCCGACATATTTGGGGGTATAAGAATACCCACAGAATAAAGGATGGACGAAGAAAGTGGAAACACTTAGAGACTAGCTCTTCACGTTGGGTTCACCAATTTGTACGAAAGAAAATCAACACATGACCTTCTTCACACCCGACATCCCGAGGTCATGTCGAGATAGTCATTTTAGAATAGAAATAGATGTGTGTGTATGGTGATGATGGATAATCTAATGAGGTAGCCTTATATCTTCGATGCACAATAACAAGATCTATGAATCTAAGGCAAAGAATGCTCTCCTAACCTGAAGTGGCATGATGGATCGATCTGATATGATAGCTGATCGGAGACTCTAGTCAATATCGAGATCTGTTGAGAATCTATTCATTGGTTATTGAACACACGGAAAGCGACATGCGGGTGCCTCATATAGATTTCTAGACAAGGTCATGGAAGTAAGAACGAGAGGCATAATGAAGCCACAAGGACTATGGATGATTCTTTGGTCTAGTCCAGAAGGTCTTAGCCTAATCGGTTGCTATGTTCAATAATGAAAGTTGTGCAATGATATCGGGTGGAAGTGGTGATGATCTAAATACTAATGCATGTAAACCAAAGTGTCAATATCTAATTGGTTAGCAGGCCTGTTAGGTTGTAGGACCTAAGGATCACAACCGAAAACTCATGGAGGTTGTGGCCCTGTTATGGTCATGTGCATAATCAAACCCTATTGCTAGGAGCAGTCCAATAATCGTAGGCTTGATTAGCTGTGATGTTTAGTGTGTTTAGTTGTTCTATTTTCTCAAAGAATGTAGTAGGTGTGCATAGGAATGTCAAATGTAAACTTGTATCGATGTCTATTATCAATTCTGACCCGTTGGGTTGTGGGACCAAAGGATCACAACCGTACATATTTTCTTGTTGTGGACCATTGATGGTCATGCAAAATGAATTGAAATGATCTTGGTAAAACAAACTAACTATCAAAGGAAATCTAATCTATGTTTTTGGTATTTTCACAATATATCGAGCAAAACAAAGAAAGCAAACTAATCTAACAAAAGTAAATGTTTTTATCTTTTCTAGTTTTTAAACAATGTGTTCTAATCTAATAAACAAACTAAAGATAAGTAATCAACCGGATGTAGCTGGTTACTTATGCGAATATATGAATCTAAATCTAAAACAAATAACCTAATTTAATCAAAACCCTTCAAACCCTACCTCAGAGGTGAAGAACAAATCATAACCCTAAAAAGAGCTATTGTTCCCCACAAGTTCCCTGATAATGTCAAAGAGAAAGATTTCTAATTATTTGACTTACTTGTAATTTCCTAATCAATTGAAATGAACAATTTTAATAGTCTATTTGATATGCAATTGAAACTAATGATTCAAAATTGGCAATTTGACAAATGAAGCAAACAAACAAGTAATTCCAACATGGATTAAGCAAGAGCTTTGGCAAACTGATTGTATTTGTATTTTCCCTTAGTTTGTTCCTTTCTTTCTTTGTGTGTTCATGTGAGTCCACGGGTTTTGGAATGCAAGAAAAGCAGAGAAGAAGATTTTGAGCAATGATAGCTTGAAGGCAATTTGGTTGCAATGAAAATAGAAGAGAGATAACACAAGAGATCTGAGCTTGGCTATGAAATTCCTAGCAGGATTATGGCAGCAATGCTATGCAAGATACACAAAATTCTTAGGCCCTTTTGCTTGAAAACAAGCATGGAATGTATAAGAATTGGAGTTACGATGTTCCTTCATGCACAAGGCAAGAAGAGGCATTTCTAACTAGCTAAAGCACATGCAAAAATAGAAGAGGGAAGGAGAACCAAGCAATCAAAACTATTTTTAGACAAATTGGTTCATAAATGCATCCTAAAAGTGAAGTTAAGTGAATTGTCGCATGTTAAAAAATATGCATGATGGAATCTGGAAAAATCACTCAGACCTGCCGTTGCTTTGCACAGGCATTGTGTTTTAACCGCTACCTAAGAAGGGCATCGATTCCGCACTAAAGGCCAAAACATGCATAGAATGAAGCGGGAAGCTGGAAAAAGCATGGAAAAGCTAAGTAAGGATGTCTAGACTACAACTATACATTACATATGGGTTTAGGAGCTCGAACATCTTCTGAAAGGACGTGAATAATCATTAGGGACTTTTGTAACCATTTTCCAACGATGTAGCACGTGCAATTTTGGGTGCATACATATTGTCCCTATGAGAAGCATATTATCCATGAAAAGGTATAAAACGTAGAGTCTGAGTATGGTGTTCCCAAAATGGGGAGTTAGAAGCTATACCTGACACGCCCGTGTGTCGAAATGTCATTGTCCAAGCTCTTGATACTGTAAGAGGGAAAGAAGACTCAAGTGCAGATAGATAAAATATTGAAAAATAAACACTAAATCAAAACAACAAGAGGACTTACCATTTGTGTGGGGATATAGAGATATACCTACGCCAACGCTCTAGCCTACTGTGAACACATACACTCAAAACGAGGTCAAAATAGCATATATATCAAAATGAACTCATTTTACAATTCATTTGCACTTATTTGATTTGTTAATTTAGGAACTTTGGACCTACAGTGACCATTTTCGACAAGAGTACAATCAAAATGATGGTTACGAGATCGTGATCATGCCTCCATGAGTGGGAGATCAACCAACGCATTCTAAGGTTGGTTTTTTTCACTTTTACGTTTTCAAACCTAAAATGTTAAAATGTTAAAATTTTACCTAGGGGATCATTTTCAAAATTTATTGTCTTAAATGAGTCTCTAGGGGGTGCCCATGGGGCAATCTTTTATTTCATTCAAAATGGTCTTTTTATGTTTTTGAGCATTTTCTAGGGTTAAAGACGTATTTGGGAAATCGGTTCAAGATTGCCACCTAAATAGGGCTTGATTCTTAACAGAATGACCAAAATGCATGCTAACTTGATTTTTTTTGGATTTTTGATGTTTTGTCATGTTTTTGGTGAGCTTATCCTTTGATATATGTTACTAACTTTCTCTTTTTCTATGTTTTGGTGAATGCAAAAGGAGGAGTACATCCGTTGGAGTCACGAGAGGGAGTGTGATTGGATCCCGAGGATTTTGGATCAATTGACTCATCGATGAGATGACACTCTACAGAGGGCGGTATTTGGAGGATTGCACGGGTGCCCCATGTCACTCCTGCTAGTCACATATTGTGTGACTTGTTTTCTTACTAGGATGTAAACCGAAACACTTTTCGGTTGCTAGGTGCCAGGGGTGAGTAGACCATCACCCTGGAGGACGTATACTGCATTCTTGGACTTCCGATACTTGGGAGGAGACCGATGTTGAAGACAAGCAGGTCCATATTTGAGATCACTAACTAGGCCAAATACATAGGGGATGGAGCAATCTCTTCTAGTTTGAAGAAGGGGATTAGGGTCTGATCTATTGCCACTACTCCTATTCCTATCATTCGTAAGCCATCATGGGCATCTTGTCCTCTCGATTGATTGGGGACAAGGGAGGTGACATGCTGCTTTATTGTTGGGCTCCTATTATTGCATAGATCAAGGGGCATGGCCGTATATATGCCTAGGGAGTATACATTCTAGGGACTACCTATCATGACCTATACAGGGTAGTCAAGCTACAGGGGTAGTCACTAAGCCATCCCATGTTGGTTATGAGTTGGGTCTATGAGTGCATCACCCCTTATGGAAGGGGAATACCAATACGGGATCCGGGAGCTGTCAAGGCTGCCGGTGGATAGGGATGTCGGTTCTTTGAATGCCACATCAGCTAGTGGCCTCTCTGACTACGGTAGACATGGTTTCTACACCCTACTTAGGACATGGCAGGGTTATGGGGGCAAGAGGTGACTACATTGGTAGCTTTATATACCACATAATAGTTAGTTGACATGGCGAGTAGAGTTGAGATTCATCCATTCAACTGGGTTCCCTAGTAGTTTGGCCTCCCTTATGTTGACAAGCTTCATCCGGTGGTACCGGTTTACAAGACTATTCATGAGGCCCGAGAAGAACCCTCGAGGAGATCCTGGATGGACAGTGGTTACTCCAGTGTACCTATTATAGTTAAGCATGTGGTCCGCACCTAACGGGAAGATGGTGCTCCTCGAGTGCCTTTACTCAGTTGTAGTCACTCTCGCTCATAGTGGAGAGGAGGATGAGCCCATTGATGTAGACTCGAATCTAAGGAGTACATAGGAGATGAGACCGAGGAGGATTCGGTTGGAGAGGAGATGGGGGAAGAGGGGTTAGGTGGTGAGACTGGTGAGGCAGCCCGCATGGAGGAGGAGGAGAGTGACCCGAGTGGTAGGACACTCAGGATATGCTAAGAGTGGTACGGGAGGGACCACCCCCTTGAGATGGAGGTAGAACCGATGATTCCATGATGGGACAATGTCTCACCTCTAGCTTTGGGGAGGCCCCGTAGCTAGAAGCGGTAACCCCTGACCCTACCTAGATGCCCAGAGATCCGAGTATGTCGATACTCTTCTCTTGACCTTGTTAGTTGGTATTTCTTTTTGTTTTGTTTTTGTAATTTTCTAACTCATTGTTTATTCTTTTTTTTTCTTGCAACAACCGCATTTGCACAAGAGTGGTGAGAGCTAATTCGACGAGTGTGCATGGACACCCCATTGATCCCCTCGGGGGAAGATCTGAGATGAGTTGAATGTTGATTCAGGATAGCCACAAGTAGCCGGCAGACACACTGACATGTTTGCACCTATCTGGAGGATAGCAGAGGTGGTGACCTCTCTTCGTACTCGAGGTTCTTAGGTATGAGACAATTGAGAAACTAATGAGGTGGAGCCATTCTCACAAAGTAAGACCACGGTAGTGGCCGCCACCACCACGAGCACTCACACCACTCAGTTCATTCCCATCATTTTCATATCCATAGCAAGAGTCCCGGATGCGGATGTGCACCATCTAAGGGATCCTAAAGGGATTGACAGGCCACTAGGCCTCTTATTTCTTTGTTGTGATTTTGTCGAGCATTATATGATTTTTTTGTATATTTCGGGCTCATTGAGAGTGTTTTGACCATGCCTAGTGCGTGATGGCATTGTATACAAACTTGACTCACTATGATATATAGACTCTTCTTTTTGGTTCGGTAATCTGTTGTATCCGAGTTGACTTCCTTTTGGCTTATCTCACATGTGTACTCTAGATGTTTAGAATTTCCACTTTTCTATGCTTTTCATAATGTATGCAGTGGATGTGAATGGTAACAGAATGATTTCTTTTTTTTATATTTTATGATGCTGATATATGATAATGCGGAATATGTGTGAGATACGAGACAAACTAGTTAGGCAATCTAATGTCTTCAATGCGCACTAGCGGAACTTGCGAATCTAAGGCAAAGAAAGCCCTCCTAACTTGAACTGGTGTGATAGATCGGTCAGCAAGGATGACTGCTCGAAGGCTCCAATCAATATCGAGCTCTGGCGTGATTCGATCTATAGGTTGTGGAATACGTGGAAAATGACCCGGGATAGTTTCGTGTATTTCTCGGACAGGGTCATATGGTGGATGGTAAATATAGTCAATTCTATGGACGATTCTCTGGCCTAGTCCAGAATTCCCTAGCTCTGTTAGCTGCTGTGTCTAGCAAGGATAATTGTTCGATGATGATAGGTGGAAGTGGGGTAGATCCGGAATACTAGTGTGCGTAGGCCAGTGTCTATGTCTAATTCTCCTATGGATTCGTTGGGCTGCGGGATTTGTGGGTCACAACCGTAGATTCTTAGTTGTTGTGGACCTGTTATGGTCATGCGTGAAATCAAGTCCTAATCCCTAATATCCAGTAATCGTATGCTTTCTCAGCTTCTATATTTAGGATCAATAACTGTGTGATTTTCTCAGAATATCTTACAGGCGTTCGTGCAACCTGGATTCTTAGGCTGGTATCTATATCTAGAAGAGTGTCTCCTTCGCATCTGGCTGTGGGACCAAAGGATCACAACCAAAGGTTTGTTCTCTTTCGAACCCTTCTACAGTCATATGAATGTTGTCTAGGGTAATCTGTAGTTCGGTTGATTTGACCAAAACGTGTGTGCTTGGTCATCTTCTACGTTTAACCCACTCAATTGGGAATTGATTTGTTGCAAGCTTACCGTTGTTCGGAAGACTTGAATCCTAAGATTTTGATCTATATCAGTTATTGCTGTGATGAGATTGGGTTGAGGCACGATTGGCTCGAATACGTATTCTGGGCTCTCTAGGTCCCGTGATTGTCATACAAAAGCAACAAAGTAAAGCGAACTACAGTAAAATAAAATTTAACTATGTGAAGTATATCTATAGTATATATGACTTCTCTATTTTTTGTGTTTTCTGATGAGCTTTACGAATTTAAGAAAGCAACTATTTAAAATATCTAGAAATGACAACTAAAATAATCAATTTAAAACAAACAAAATAACCGAGTGTAGCTATTTGTCTGTGTAATTTGTAGATCTATTCTAAACAATAAAATAGCTTATCTAATCTATTTGCAAGACTCTCGATCCTACCTCAGAAGTGAGGAGTGAATCATAGTTTCTCAGAAACTATCAATCCCCATAGCTTCCCTGGCAATATCGAGAATAGAATTAACTGAAATAAAGCAATTAACTACTCTATTTGATATGATTCTAACTAGAACTTTGAAAGCTAGAACCTGGATTCCGCAGAACAGTGGCGAATCCGATGGTGTGTGTGATCTTGTCCCCTCAGTGTGATCTCCTCGTTCCTTCGTGTTCACGTGGATCCAGAAAAGCGTGTAATGCTAGCATCAACAAAAGTAGATATTGGGATAAAGGTAGCTCAAACACTGATTGAATACAATGCGAGTAGGAGAGGGATAGCGCAAGAGTACAGAGCTTGGCTTATGCAATTCCTAGCGGGATCTATTGCGAGTCATGCAACATAAAGCGTCCAGAACCTGAAACTATCCTGTTTGAGGAGAAAAACCTGCAACTTTAATGGCTTCCTAAGCTATTCTACTCCAATGGATTGGATGAAATAACAGCAGTGCTTGCACAAGATGGATATGTGGCTTACCAACAGTAAAACAATGCTAACTAAGCATGCAATGAAAGAAACTAAACATTCTAAGCAAAAGGAAAACTAAATCTATTGCAAAGAGAAATCAGAGGCAAATTTTGAGGGCCATTTGCTTGAGCACAAGCCAACTATTTATAGCATTTGCATTTACCCAAGGTAAAAGCCAAATAGAACTCTTAAACTATAAACAATGGCAAAACACTATTCCAGGGAACCAGAATCATAAATGCAAGCTTATGGCGGTGAAAGAAAGCTGGTAAAATGTTGAATTTACGTGAGTCGTGTTAAAAGAGCTTTCTGGAAAATGCGTAAAGGACCGCCGCCTTGTTCAGGGCGGCGGTCATGAGACCGCCACCTAGTCAGGGCGGCGGTTTCGTTACTGAAGAGAAAAAGGCCAAGAAAAGAGGGGAAAAGGAAAAAAACAAAGCACGGGGGCTAAGCGGGGCATGCGGGATGTTAACGCACACTTGGAGATTTTCCGGATCCCGAACACCTTGCGAGGAGACCTGTATCATCATTGGGGCACGTGTCACGTTGTTCTGGCAGTACAGTACCTTACAATTTTGGGTACGTACATATTGCCCCCTCGGAGAAGCATTTTAGCCATGAAGAGGCGTAAAATGGTGGGTCAGTATGGCGGTCCCGAAATGGGAAGTTAGAAGTTATACCTGATACATCCGTGTGTTGAAATGATGCCGTCCAAGATTCCCGCTACCTGCAAAACGAAAAGAGAACTCAAGTGCAGATAGACACAATAGTTTGAAAAATAAACGCTAAAATAATAGGGAATGAGAACGTACCATTTGTGTGGGGATAGGAACTTACCTCCGTCGGCGCTCCAAACCTGTGAAAAAGTCATTTAAAATGAATCAGGGCGCTATATATATGAAAGTGGGCCCATTTTCCTATTCATTTGTGTGAGTCGATTTGATTGATTTTGAGCTCTGGGACCCACGGTGACGGTTTCTTGCGTGAGTAGAGTCAAAACGTCCGTGACGACATAGCGATCATGCCTCCACGTGCGGAACATCGACCCGTGAGATCACAGGTTAGTTTTCTTCAGTTTATCCTTTTTACCCCCTTAAATTTGAAATGCTAAATACTTTGTCATGGGGGGGTAATTTTTGAAAATGTTAGTGTTAAAAGGTCCACCTAGGGGGGGCGCCTACTGGGTAGGCTTTGTTTTTAGGTAAAATGGTCATTTTTTGCACTTTTTAGGCCTTTTAAATTTAAAAACCCGCGTGGGTTTTCGGACCACGACCGCCCTGCCCAGGGTGGCGGTTACATGACCGCCGCCCTGTTCAGGGTGGCGGTTACATGACCACCGCCCTTAAGGCGGCGGTTACAAAACCGCCTCCCTGCTCAGGGCGGCGGTTTTGCACAGAATGCAAAAGGAACATCTATTTGAGATTGTGTTTGTATTTTTAGCATTTCTACGTGCTTTCATGATTTTTCCAGTATTACTTGGATGCTAACTTGCTCTGTTTTGTGTGTTTTTGGGTGTATGCAGGCGAGAGAGGAGTATATCCGGTGGAGTAGAGAGAGGGAGTGTGATTGGCTCCCAGGGGTACTAGATGCCCTCTCACAGGATGAGGAGGACACTCTTCAGCGGGCTGGGATACTACGCATTTCACGCGTGCCCCACGTTACACCATCTAGTCACATCCTTTGTGACTTGTTCTCATACTGGGATGCAGATCGGAACACCTTCCGATTGCCAGGGGTCCGCGGTGAGTGGACTATTACATTGGAGGACGTCTATCGTATTCTAGGGGTCCCGATCATCGGGAGACGACTCACCCTAGAGACAGCAGGCTCACGGGCACAGATTGCACAGTGGGCCACATATATGGGAGATGCAGTCATCTCACGGGGTCGAAGAAGGGGGTTAGAGTTTGATCCATTCCTTCTTTGCCCATCCCCCTTACTTCGTCAGGCCATCATGGGGATCCTTGCCTCGGGGCCCGATCGGGGGACAAGGGAGGAGATACATTATTATACTGTTGGTCCCCCATTATTACACAGATAGAGGGGCATGGTCGGATATATGCAGGGGAGAGACATTCTTGGGACCACCTACCATGACTTATACAGGGTGGTCCGATTTACAGGGGCAGTCCTTGAGCCACCCGACCCTAGTCATGAGTTGGGTCTATGAGCATTTCATCCCTTATGGCAGGGGTGTGGAGGTGGCAGATCCTGGAGCTGTGAGGGCAGCAGATGGACAGACATGTCGGTGCTTAGAGCACCTCATCAGCCAGTTGCCTCCCTGACTACTGCCGACATGGAGGCCACACCATACCAGACTATGGCAGGCATATGGGGTGAGGAGGCTCTTACCTTGATCTCCTGCTCCACGACAGGGCAGCTTATTGATAGAGTGGGGCGAGTGGAGATGCACCCCTTTGGCCGTGTTCCTCAGCAGTTTGGCTTACCATACATGGGTATGCTTCCCCAGTGGCGCCAGTATACAGATCAGTCCGAGAGGCCAGAGGGGGGCCTAGAGGCCGGGGTTGGACAGTGGTTACTCCTGGCATTCCTATTGCAGCCAGGAGGATAGTACGTGCCAGAGGGAGAGCCGGTGCGCCTCAGGCACCTTTGCTTCAGATTGCCGCGGGTCCTGCCCATAGCAGTGATGACCCCATTGAGGTAGACTCGAGTCTGAGGAGTTTACGGGGGGAGAGAGAGGAGGAGACCGAGGACAGTGATCCTGAGTGGCACGACACCCAGGATATCATGCGAGCAGGGAGAGGGGCGAGAGAGTGCGAGAGAGGGTGACTCTGGTTTCAGAGGAGCCACTCTCCCAGGGCCATGGGGAGGATGAGTCCATTGTGGGGCGTTACGTTGCTCCAGCCACAGGAGCAGCCCCTCAGTCGGTAGTGGCATCCGTGGCGGGCGCTGATCCCATAGATCCATCTTGGAGGCCTGGTGATCCGAGTAAGTTACCCTCTCTCCCTTCTAGTGTTTGTTTAATTTTAAGATCATTTTAGTTGCTATCTTGTATCTTTTAATTTCTTGTTTGGTTTCTAATTTTTTTTCTCCTTTGTTTGCAGAGACCGCCGATGAGTGGCGGGACTTGATTCGCAGGGTATGCACTGATACCCTGATGATCCCCATGGAGAGGACCCGCGCAGAGCTGTCCGTGGATGTTGGGGAGCCTTCAGCGGCGGCAGAGACATACCGACGTCTTCGCTCCAGTCTGGCATGTGGCCAGGATGGTATCGACCCTTCACAGAGTTAGCGGGGTACAGGACGGCTGAGCGCTTGATGAGGAGCCATTCTCGTGGTGAGACTGGCTGCCCCTCGGGATCCTGAGCCCTCCGTGCATTCAGAGCGCCGGCGTAGCCGGAGTCCTAGGCGTGGGCGTGCACCTTCAGAGGGGTCTCGTAGGGATTGAGAAGCCACTTGGCTCTCGTAGATTTTGTACTATATATTCTTTTGTATATCCCGGGCTCTTTGAGCGTTTTGACCATGCTTAGTGCATGATGGCATTGTATATAAACGTTGATTATTTATATATATGTATTGTTTCTGGATCAAACTCTTGGTATTCATGGCTCACTTTCTATTTCCAGTTTCCTATACTATGATGTATGTTTATATGTTTCTTTTAGAATATATGCAATGGTGAACAAATGATGCAAGTGTTTTACTTTCCTTTTGTGTTTCATGATGCTGATATATGATGATGTAGATATAATGTGATTTTGAATCTTAGTTTCTGTAAGCAATTTTGGATACTTCATGTTTGTTTTGGCAAAGTGATGAAAATAAACCGGTACGATGAACAGATAAACTGCCCCTACCCCAACTCCACCACTAACTAGTAAGATGTGAGGGCTTATCACCAAGAGTTGGGAAGGGCGCAAGTTATGAGGTGTAGTGAAATGATAGTGATGGAAGACAGACAAAGCTTTGGTGGAACCAAATTAGGACACCACAAGTCCACTCCACTCGAGTGACTTCATAGTTTTGGATGCAACTTGCTTTGTGGTTTATCCAGACTTAGACCCGTAGATGGCCACATAGTAGACAAAATCTGGGTTTTTAGGATTTTAACTCTCTTGGGATTTTGAACATCTGATTCATTTGTTTTTGACTCAAAGTTTCAAAGTTTGAATTGTTTGTGTATGACCTTTTGCATTTATTTGTCAAGAGGACCCCCTACACTTTGCCCCATGCTACTAGTAAGAAGCGTGGGTTTATCACCGTGGGCAAAGCATAGGCGAGTAAGGGCATTTCCATCCTTTCCCAACCCTACGTCACTAGTAAGAGACGCAAGCTCATCACCAAAGGTTGGTGGGGCAAGGAAATGTGTAAAATTAAAATTTTCTGTTTGATCAATGTTTGACTTGTTTATTTGAGTAAAATGTCAGTATGTGTTTATTTCCAAAGAGATATACATATGGGATAGATGTGACACCATGAAGCTTCTAGAACAGACCATAGGCAAGACACCTACCCTAAGAAGAAACCAAAGTGAGAATAAACTTGCAGATCTTGGTATGGTTACCGTTAAGACTTTGTCATGTCTAGCTTTATTTGATAAAATGATTCTGAGATAATTTGATGATATCATGAAAATGGAGAAGTATGATTAAAGTGTTTATGCCAACAACATCATGAGTTTGTAATGAATTGCTTTGAGAATAGATTCCTTGATCACCATTTGTGTATGAAACAAGTGGACAATATGATCCTAATCTATATGAAGATGCAATGTAGATAGATATATAAGTAGTGCTAGCTTGCTTACGCGTAGAAACAGCTTGAGGTGTAGGGAATTGACTGTTTCACCAAATTCCTCACCTTCTAGCGTACATAAGAGGTATGCACCATTTCCATAGTCCTTCATGACTCGGTATGGGCCCAACCATTTAGGCCGGAATTTCCTTCCTTCGCCGGTCTTCTTGTCGATCATTTGTCTAGCCTTAGAACTAGATCACCTTCATATATGTCGCGTTCATAGACTTTCTTGTTATATTGCCGGCACATCCGGTCGGCATAGACTCTATATGCCGTTGCTCAGCATCTAACCTAGCTTCATCTAGGCTTTCTAATTGGGAGAGACGTGCTTCCCTGTAAGCATCTTCATCCAGAATCCCTTGTAATGAAATGCGGAGACTAGGTATTTCAACCTCGAGTGGGAGAACTACCTGCCCGAATACTAGTGAGAAAGGAGTTGCTCCCGTTGGTGTTTTTATTGAGGTTCGGTGGGCCCATAAGGCCGGATATAACTTTAAGTGCCAATCTCGTTTGTTTTCTTTCACCGTTTTAAGGAGAATGGCTTTTAGTGTTTTATTCGTCGCTTCAGCCTGTCCAGTTGGCTTGAGGGTAATACAAGGAAGCCGTATGATGGCTTATTTTAAATTTATTGCATAGCTCGCGAACCTCTTCATTTTAAAAGAAGTTCCATTATCGGAGATAATGATTTGTGGGATACCGTACCTGCAAATGATTTGGTTCAAAATGAACTTGGCGATTCTGAGAACCCAGTGCAGTAGTAGTAAGAGGCATAGCCTCTACCCATTTGGTAAAATATTCGGTGGCCGTGATTATAAAATTATGGCCGTCTGTGGATGAGGGAGAGAATTTCCCTATTAAATCTAGGCCCCATGTAGAAAAGGGCCATGGAGTAGCGATTGGTTGTAGAGCTTGTGCTGGCATATGGATCTCATGGGAGAATTCTTGGCACTTATGACACCTGCGTATGAACTCTACTGCGTCGTGTTCTAGAGTAGGCCAGAAATAGCCCATTCGATGTATTTTATGAGTGGTGGCATGACCACCGAAGTGGCCTCCACACATTCCACTGTGGGATTCATGGAGAATCTTCTTGGATTCTTCCGTGTCGACACATCTTAGGAGCATTCCATCGAACGCTTTCGATAGAGCACTTGCTCTATAATGATGTATTTAGCTACGATAATACGTAACCGCCTTCTTTGTTGTGGTGTAGCTCCTTCTGGATACGTATGGTCCATGATATAATTAATGATATCAGTGTACCAGGGACACTCAGAGATAGAGGGTCGGGTTTCGATGTAGTATACGCACTCATCTGGAAAATCTAAATCTACTAGATCGCCTCCATCTAATGGGTTATCAGCTAACCAATCTCATGATGATTTGTCCTTTAACCGACTTCTGATTTACAAATGTTAATTGAATTCTCCCATTAAGGTTATAAAACGTCCAGCCTTTTTAGACAAGGACCCTTGTGTGAGGAAAGTTTCGTAAATGGTCCGTTTTTACCATGACCCTTGTTTCTTGATTTAGCATATAATGTCTTAGGCGTTTGGTTGCAAAGACTATGGCGAGGCATTCTCGTTCTGCTTGTGTATAACGTGTTTCATAGTCGAGCAACGTTCGGCTAATGAAATAAATCACGCGTTCTCTCTTGTCATCATCTTCTTGAGCCAGCATGCAGGCTAGCGAGACATTGGTAGCTCGTGAGTATAAAATTAACGGGTGATCTAGCTTAGGTGGCATTAGCGTAGGTGGTGACAACAAGAAACGCTTAACTGCATTGAAAGCTTTATTGCAATCTTCAGTCCAATCAATGCTATAGTCTTTCTTGAGTAAATTGTTGATTGGATGAATGGCGAAACTTAAGTCTGGGATGAATCTTCGGATTGCACCCAACTTTCGAGAAATGACCTGATTCCAGATTCATCCGAAGGTGGAACCATTTTGAGGACAGCCGAATTTTGGTTGGGTCAACATCTATCCCTCGTGACGATATGATGTAACCTAGGAGCTTCCCTCCTGTTACACCAAAGACGCATTTTTCTGGATTTAGCGTGACTCCGTACTCTATCAGACGTGAGAGAATGATGCGGAGTACTTCGGATGGTCACAACGCTTCTTGGCCTTAGCCAACAAGTCATCTACGTAGGATTCCATGATTTTATGAATTAAATCGTGAAATATATATGTCATAGCTCGCTGGTATGTAGCACCAGCATTCTTGAGACCAAATGGCATGACAACATAGCAATAAGTTCCCCAGGGAGTTATAAACGTGGTTTTAGCTTGATCTTGTTCAGATATTTTAATTTGATTGTATCCGAGAATCCATCCATGAGAGACAAAAGTTCAAACCCAGTTGTTGCATCAACAATGACATCAATGGATGGCAACGGGAAGTCATCTTTAGGACATGCTTTGTTGATGTCTCGGAAATCTATGCAGATGCGTATCTTTCCATTCTTCTTGAGAACAGGAACGATGTTAGATACCCATTGGGAGTAATCGACTGGCTTGATGAATCCTACTTGGAGGAGTTTTATTACCTCCTCTTTTACCATGAGAGCTACCTTGGGTTTCATGGGTCTCGATTTTTGTTTAACTGGCTTTGCATCAGATTTAGTGATGAGGTTGTGCACCGTGATGTGGGGTGCAACTCCTGTCATTTCCTTATAATTAAATGCAAATGCCTTCTGATGTTCTTTGAGGATCGAGTGTGTATTTCTACTTCCTCTGGGGTTAACGAGGACCCTAGTTTCAATATCCTTGGTTCGTCTTCCGTTCCGATGTTAATATCAATTGTTTCTTCGATCAAAGAGGCGTTACCCTCTTCAAACTCAGGTGGCGCTGGAGGTAAATCCAAATCATCCCCATTTTCTACTGTGCATATGCTAGGTTCCATTTGTGAGGGAAGATCCATCATGGGATTTCCGAAGTAGGAAGACGAATGTGGGATTAAGGACAAATCTATCATATGATAGGAGAGATGTAGTGCCGCATAGGTGTTTAAGTAATCCAAAGTGGCCATATCACTATCAACATGGTCTAGGATAGTAGATTCATTTCCGTTTAAAAGAGAATTTGTCATTGTTTTTATCAATGGTTCATCACGAAGGGATACCATGAAACGGGTATCCTCTAACTCATTGCTTGGAGTAAAACGTGATGTTGAAGTTGCTATTGAATCGGCGAGAAGATTTTTCTCTCGCGGGATTGCTTCAATTGATATGAAGTCAAACTCCTTGCTTAAATCTAATACAGCTTTTTTGTAAAGTTGTAAGTGCTCGGCTTTGGTTTCATATACCTCAGAGACTTGGTTTGCTACTAATTGCGAGTCTCCTAAGACTCTGATGTTATCAACACCAATTCTCTTAGCTAAGATGAGGCCAAGGAGGAGGGCTTCGTACTCAGCGCCATTGTTTGTGCACTCGAAATTTAGTTTAAAGGCAAAAGGTAAGACTTTTCCTTCAGGGGAAGTAAAGATTATACCTGCCCCCGCTCCGTAATGACATCTAGCTCCATCAAAATGGAGTGTCCAATATTTAGCTGGGAATATGGATGGTGGGATATCTGTTGTGTTTGCATATTCTACTTCCACCATACAGAGATCCTCTGCTGGAAGAGAGCCAATGCCTAGGGAATATCCTATGCCTACTGAATCGAATGGTAAGAATATTGGTAGATCATTTTCTAGCAATTCAATGATTTTGCAGTAGTTCCTAATGATACTGTTTCTACAGTGTTAGCCTCATCTTTGGGGGTTGGGGTTACTTTGGCTAGGCTCATAGTTTCAAGATCTGTCGTAGGTACCAACTTTTCTTTTGTTTTTGCGTCGGTAGGTTTATTAAGTTGGTTTGTTGGGAGTTCAAACTCGAGTGTACGCTGGTCTTTTCTTTAAGTCAGCTAGGTGTACATCAAATGGTTTTGGATCACCTTTGGCCACGAATACCTTTCCTAAATGTAAAAACCTTACTTCTTGAAATAGTGTAGAAGGGATTGCCTTCATGCGGTGTATCCATGGTCGGCCGAGGATCATATTATAGTTAGTTTCCCGATCTATAATATAAAACTCAGTCAAGATGGTTTTGGGTCCTAAGGTGACCGGTAATATTATAGTTCCAACCGAGGTGGCTTTAAGACTATCATAGCCCCTTAGTGTATTTCGAGTTGTGGAACAATTGGTTTCTCCATACCCTAGCTTTTGGAGGAAAGAGAAGGGGACTATGTTACTTTGCCGCCCCATCATCAACCATTGCACGCTTTACATAGTTGTTATAAACCCATACTTGCAAATGTAAGGCTGGATCACCTCGGCGTGCGATCTCAGCATCTGTCGGCATTTTGTTTATCTCGAATATGAATTCGACATCCCTATCTTACCTTCCTGGAGGATGAACATCAAAGTCCACATGATTTACCTGTGTTTCAGGTGGTGGAGTGATGTTAATTAGATGACCTAAACCTAATGCTTCTAAAAGAGCAGCCCTATGGGTAGGAGAGTTCTTTAGTAAGTCTAAGAATGAAATGTGCGAGAAGGTTTTTGTTAGGTCGTTAATCAAATCATAGGCTCCCACAGGTTTTACTACGATTTGTTGGATGTCATCTGCCTCTGGCAGGTGGCTTGGACTTGGCTGAGAGAAATACTCTCGCGTCCTTGTTATAGCTTCGATGGGTAGCTCAGCGTCTAACTCCACTAAACCGACTACCTTAGGTCGTGGCTGACTTCCTAGTTGTGGCGCAACTAATGGATTTAGCGAGGTCGAGGCTTCATGATCATTGTTTCCTGTCATTACACCCTTGTTCGTCCCTAGTTAGATTTAGCCTGTTGTTATCGTGATTTGGGAGTGGATCATTAAAGATCTTCAGGGGTGCGTTTTGAGGGGAAACTGCCCCTGAAAAGGTATTTGACGTTGGTGACGTAGGATCTGCTAAGAACATATCCATGAAAAGTTGTTTTTGTTCATCTGGCAAGCGTTGCATGAATTTATTGTAGTCACGGCACGTTCTAGTGTCATGGCCCCGAATTTTGTGGAAACCACAATACGAATTAGGATTGTAATTCCTAGTTTGTTGGTTTGATGTGTATTGTGGCCCAAAATTTTGATCAAACCGTTGTCTATTAAAATTTTGCGTTTGTTGTCTTTGGTTTGAATTCTGGTTTTGGTACCTAGTTGAATTTTGGCTTGGACCCTGTATGGGATTTCACCGTTGTTGTTGTTGTTGTTGTTGGATGGTTAAAATCCACTGTATTGATTGTCGGGGTAAAGTTGTTATTTCGTTGGTTGTTTATTTGTGATGGAGTATTGACAACATTTACCTTTTAGGCTGGTCGGTTACTCCATCTATTGTTACACCCCGATTTTTGTTAAGGATTTTAGGTCCTTGATTGACGTTCATGGTAGTAGGATAAGTTGTAGTGTTCTGGTTGGGGGCGATTAACCTCCCGTTTGCTCCATATGTTTTGCGACCACTATCAATTGCTGCTTGATCTATTCGAAGAGCGCTCTCAAGTACTTCATCGTAAGTTCTTAATGGGAACTTTGGACTTCTTCCTTCACTTCTCTGCTAAGTGAATGAAGGAATAAATCACATAGTTCCATTTGATCCATGTTTGGAGCACTTGCCGAAGAATAAAGAACTGTACGCCACCTTTGGATGAAATGGGCGACAGATTCGTTGTGTTCTTGTTTGATGTGTAAGAACTCCCTGATTCCTGTTCTTAATAATTTGTTCATGTCGAAGGCCTTGATGAACTCTGACACGAGTTGTTTGAATGAATGTATGGAAGCCTCAGGTATTCTATAATACCAATCGAGAGCGATGCCTTCGAGGTTTTGGGAATATTTTAGCAACAACCCCATCCCATGGGAGTAGTTCTCGAATGGCTGTAGCGTAAGCTTTGATATGCGCATTTGGATCTCCCTCTCCTTTGTATTTGGGAAAATCGGGAAGAGGTCTTGGAAGCATGACGCTTCGTATGGTGAAATCCAAGGGCTCTTTCAAATATTCTGAGTAACGTCCCTATCGCATATGTTTCGACCATTGATGGTGCCTGTTGAGGGAGCGGTGGTGGGATGGGTTGTTGATATGGCGTAGCGTATGCGTTGGCAGGGGCATAAGGAAGCCCCTGTGTTTGAGAAAACATGGGAGAGGAGAACATATCCCCTTGTGGTGATTTGGAGTATATGTTTAAGTATGACGGGGTATTGTCCAGGAATGGATTGTTTTGTACTAGACCGGGAGGAACAGTGTTAGAGATGGTGGGTCTAGTTGGCGTTTGTTGTGAATACTGAGGAGTCATGCCTAACGTGCCTACTCCTGTGAGGAGATCTACTTGGCTAGGATGGTGTGGAGGATTGGAACTCCTGTTTGCATGAATTGTGAATTTTGACTTGCTTGGGCAAGTTCTAACCCTCTAACCTTTTCTATTAGAGTTGAAATGACTTCATTTGGTGAAGTCACGGTGTTTTGCGTAGTGGCGTTTGTTGTATACCATGGTTTTGTATAGGCATGTGATATCCTGCTATGAACTGATCGCTATCTTGCCAAGTTTCTCCGAGAGTATTTCCTATATGTAGTGGCATAGAGGTATTTTCTTGAAAAGAGACCTCGGGTTGTGTTTGTAAACCTCCTATGGGTGGATACATACTTCGAGAGCGTTGTTCATTCCTGGCATAATATACCGAATATTCATCATCTAAACCTTGGTATGAGTCTGATTGTCTACTAATTTGTGGTCTAAGTAGCATCCGAGGAGATGAACCAGATTCTCGGTGAACGTCATATTGTTCGAGCCTGAAGGCTCTGTTTGTTGCGTTTGAGTGAGTTGATCTAACTCCTCAGTTTGAAATGATGAGTTATATATCGATTCTGGAGTTTGTGTTGACAAATTGGTTAGTTGAATAGTTGTCACCCCATACTGAGAGTGAGGGTGATGATTGTCTATTTTGTTGGGCGTAGTATGCCTCAAGACCCAAGAGGGGTCTGCCATATGCATCGAATCCCGACATATTCGGGGGGTATATGAATACCCACAGAATAATGGGGGAAGGAGTGAGGTGATGGTGAAATGAAGGCTAATGTGAAAAAGTTGTTTGTTCACGTCGGGTTCACCAATTTTTTTGGTGAAGCTGATGTGAAGGCTAATGAGGTACAGAAGGTGAAACAGTTGTTTGTTCACGTCAGGTTCACCAATTTTGGTGGTGAAGCTGATGTGAAGGCTAATGAGGTACAGAAGGTGAAACAGTTGTTTGTTTCACGTCGGGTTCACCAATTTTGTATGACGGAAAAGTGACATGCGAGCGTGGGAATCTACAAGTAACTCTTCCTCGCACCCGACCTCCGAGGTCGTGCCGAGACAGCCGGTGGGTATGGAATATGTGTGAGATGCAGACAAACTAGTTAGGCAATCTAATGTCTTCAATACGCACTAGTGGAATTTGTGAATCTAAGGCAAAGAAGGCCCTCCTAACTTGAACTGGTGTGATAGATCGGTCAGCAAGGATGACTGCTCGAAGGCTCCAATCAATATCGAGCTCTGGCGTGATTCGATCTATAGGTTGTGGAATACGTGGAAAATGACCGGGATAGTTTCGTGTATTTCTCCGGACAGGGTCATATGGTGGATGGTAAATATAGTCAATTCTATGGACGATTCTCTGGCCTAGTCCAGAATTCCCTAGCTCTGTTAGCTGTTGTGTCTAGCAAGGATAATTGTTCGATGATGATAGGTGGAAGTGGGGTAGACCGGAATACTAGTGTGCGTAGGCCAGTGTCTATGTCTAATTCTCCTATGGATTCGTTGGGCTATGGGATTTGTGGGTCACAACCGTAGATTCTTAGTTGTTGTGGACCTGTTATGGTCATGCGTGAAATCAAGTCCTAATCCCTAATATCCAGTAATCGTATGCTTTCTCAGCTTCTATATTTAGGATCAATAACTGTGTGATTTTCTCAGAATATCTTACAGGTGTTCGTGCAACCTGGATTCTTAGGCTGGTATCTATATCTAGAAGAGTGTCTCCTGCATCTGGCTGTGGGACCAAAGGATCACAACCAAAGGTTTGTTCTCTTTCGAACCCTTCTACAGTCATATGAATGTTATCTAGGTAATCTGTAGTTCGGTTGATTTGACCAAAACGTGTGTGCTTGGTCATCTTCTATGTTTAACCCACTCAATTGGGAATTGATTTTTTGCAAGCTTACCATTGTTGGAAGACTTGAATCCTAAGATTTTGATCTATATCAGTTATCACTGTGATGAGATTGGGTTGAGGCACGATTGGCTCGAATACGTATTCCCTGGGCTCTCTAGGTCCCGTGATTGTCATACAAAAGCAACAAAGTAAAGAGAACTACAGTAAAATAAAATTTAACTATGTGAAGTATATCTATAGTATATATGACTTCTCTATTTTTTTGTGTTTTCTGATGAGCTTTACGAATTTAAGAAAGCAGCTATTTAAAATATCTAGAAATGACAACTAAAATAATCAATTTAAAACAAACAAAATAACCGAGTGTAGCTATTTGTCTATGTAATTTGTAGATCTATTCTAAACAATAAAATAGCTTATCTAATCTATTTGCAAGACTCTCGATCCTACCTCAGAAGTGAGGAGTGAATCATAGTTTCTCAGAAACTATCAATCCCCATAGCTTCCCTGGCAATATCGAGAATAGAATTTACTGAAATAAAGCAATTAACTACTCTATTTGATATGATTCTAACTAGAACTTTGAAAGCTAGAACCTGGATTCTGCAGAACAGTGGCGAATCCGATGGTGTGTGTGATCTTGTCCCCTCAGTGTGATCTCCTCGTTCCTTCGTGTTCACGTGGATCCAGAAAAGCGTGTAATGCTAGCATCAACAGAAGTAGATATTGGGATAAAGGTAGCTCAGAACACATGACTGAATACAATGCGAGTAGGAGAGGGATAGCGCAAGAGTACAGAGCTTGGCTTATGCAATTCCTAGCGGGATTTATTGCGAGTCATGCAACATAAAGCATCCAGAACCTGAAACTATCTGTTTGAGGAGAAAAACCTGCAACTTTAATGGCTTCCTAAGCTATTCTACTCCAATGGATTGGATGAAATAACAACAGTGCTTGCACAAGATGGATATGTGGCTTACCAACAGTAAAACAATGCTAACTAAGCATGCAATGAAAGAAACTAAGCATTCTAAGCAAAAGGAAAACTAAATCTATTGCAAAGAGAAATCAGAGGCAAATTTTGAGGGGCCATTTGCTTGAGCACAAGCCAACTATTTATAGCATTTGCATTTACCCAAGGTAAAAGCCAAATAGAACTCTTAAACTATAAACAATGGCAAAACACTATTCCAGGGAACCAGAATCATAAATGCAAGCTTATGGCGGTGAAAGAAAGCTGGTAAAACGTTGAATTTACGTGAGTCGTGTTAAAAGAGCTTTTTGGAAAACGCGGAAAATGCGTAAAGGGCGTTCTGAGAGAAAAAGGCCGGGGGCTAAGCGAGGCATGTCGGATGTTAACGCACACTTGAGGCGGCGGATCCCGAACCTGCGAGAGACCGCCGATCATCATCATTGGGGCACGTGGCGGTTTCATCACTGAAGAGAAAAAGGCCAAGAAAAGAGGGGAAATGGCTATAATGTTCTTATTTCCAAATATATGTTTATGGGATAGATGCGACACCATTAAGCTTCTAGAAAAAACTATAGGCAAGGACACCTAACCTAGAAGAAATTATAAGCGAACCAAGCATGCATGCCTTGGTATGGTTCTTGTCAAAGCTTTGTCTTATCTTGTTTGAATTGATGCAATGGTTCAAACACAATTGATGACATTCTGGATATTTATAGAGGTATGATTTGAAGGTTTTGCCAATGTTTTTAGAAGTTTTTAGGAATTTCTATAAAAATAAGTCCCTTGATCACAAATTTTACAAAATGAACTAGCAGATGAAAATGCAATGTAGATGCAGTAATGTACATATGAAAATGTTAATGGATCATGCATAATACCTCTTTAGGTGAAGAGAGTTCACATATTCATTAAACTCCTCACCCTCTAGTGTGCACAGTGAAATACCCCATTTTTGTAGTCTTCTATTGCTCGATATGGACTAACCACTGGGTCAAATTTCCTTCCTTCACAAGATTTTTTCTATCCGGTTGTCAAGTCTTAGAACCAAATCTCCCTCATATATTTCATGCTCATAGACTTTCTTGTTGTATTGTCGAGCCATTTGATCAGCGTAAATGTTATGTCATTGTTCAGCGATTGAGTGTTGCCTCATCAAGACTTTCTAACTAAGAAAGTCATGCTTCTCGATAGCCTTCTTCTCCTGGAACTCCTTGCAATGATATACGGAGACTAGGTATCTCAACTTTGAGCGGTAGAATCACTTCTGCACAAAATACCAAAGAAAAGTGGGTTGCCCTTATTGGCATTCTTACTAATGTCCGATAGGCCCACAAGGTTGGAAAAAGCTTTAAATGCCAATCTCATTTGTTTCTCCTGATGAGCTTTTAAGGAGAATAGATTTCAATGTCTTGTTCGTAGCCTCAGCCTATCCATTGGCCTGAGGATAATAGAGAGAAGCCATGTGGTGACTTATTTTGAATTTTTCACATAATTCACATACTTCATCATTTTGAAGGATGTGCCATTATTCGAGATAATGACTTGTGGGACCCCGTACCTACAAATAATTTGGTTCAAAATAAAATTTGTGATTACTAATCTAGGCACAGTGGTAAGAGGCATGGCTTCTACCCACTTAGTAAAGTATTATGTGGCTATTATGAAGTTATGACCATCTATTGATGAGGGAGAGAATTTCCCTATCAAATCCAATCCCCATGTGGAAAAGGGCCATGGTGTTACAATTGGTTACAGATCCTATGCCGGTATGTGGATCTCATGGGAGAAATCTTGACATTTATGGCATTTGTGCACAAACTCTACCGCATCATGTTCTATTATGGGCCGAAATATCCCATCTTATGTATCTTTTGAGCGCAAAGTGGCGTGGTCGCCAAAAGTGACCTCCACATACTCTGCTATGTGATTCATAAAGAATCTTTTTATTCTTCTTTGTCAATGCATCTTAGCAACATTCCATTAAAGGCTCTATGATAGAGCACTTGTTCTAAGATGACATACTTGGTGGTTATTATATGCAACCATCTTCTTTGTTACGAGGTTTCCCCTTCTAGATATGTATGGTCCACTATGAAATTAATGATGTTAGTGTACCATGGACACGCAAAAATGGGAGGCTTAGTTTCAACAAAATACACACACTCATTGGGAAAGTCTAAATTTACTAGATCGCCTCCATCCAACGGGTTGTCATCCAACCAATCCGCAATGATTTGTCCTTTGATGGATTTCTAATTAACAAATGTTAACTCAAACTCGCCCATCAGAGTTATGAAGCATCCATCCTTCTTAGATAAGGATCCTTGCATGAGAAACGTCCACAGGTGATCTGATTTAACGATAACCCTTGTTTCTTAGTTTAGCATGTAATGTCTTAAGTGATTTGTTGCAAAGACTATAGCAAGGCATTCCTTCTCTACTTGTGTATAATGTGTCTCATAATCAAGAAATGTCCGAATAATGAAATAGACTGCACGTTCTCTTTTATCATCATCTTCTTGAGCCAACATGTAGGCTAATGAGACATCTGTAGCTCATGAATACAGGATCAAGGGGTGATCTGACCTAGGTGGCATGAGTGTGGGAGGAGACAACAAGAACTGTTTAACTAACTCAAATGCCTCATTGCATTCTTTCATCCAATCAATGTAGTAATCCTTTTTCAACAAATTGTTGATTGGGTGAATAACAAAGGTCAAATCAGGGATAAACCTTTAGATTGCACTGAGTTTTCCAAGAAAAGATCGATGCTAGACTCATCTGACGGTGGAGTCATTTCCAATATAGCTCATATTTTGGTTAGGTCTACATCAATCCCTCGTGAAGATATGATGTATCCCAAAAGCTTGCCTCATGTTACACCAAACATGAATTTTTATGGATTCAACATGATGTCGTATTCAATTAAGCAAGAAAGGATGATACGAAGCACCTTTGGGTGATCACAACATTTTTGGCCTTAGCCAGAAGGTCATCCACGTAGGATTCCACAATCTTATGTATAAGATCATGAAATATATAAGTCATCACCCATTGGTACGTGGCACCAACATTCTTAAGCCCGAACAACATGACAACATAACAGTAGGTTCCCCAAGGAGTTATGAATGTACTTTTGACCTAATCCTCCTCAAGATATTTTGATTTAATTGTACCCAGAAAACCCATCCATGAGAGACAACAACTCAAAACTAGTTGTTGTGTCGACAATAACATCGATGGATGGTAATGGGAAATCATCTTTGGGACAAGCCTTGTTGATATCTCGAAAGTCTATGTAAATGCGGATCTTTCCATTCTTCTTGAGAATGGGTGATATTAGACACCCATTGTGAGTAGTCAACTAGCTTGATGAACCCTAATTACATGAGTTTCATCACTTCTTCACCTTTGGCTTTATGGGGCTTCGATTGTTGCTTAATTGGCTTAGCATCGGCTTAGTGATGAGCTTGTGAACTGCAATGTGTGGTGCAATTCCAGTCATTTCCTGTAGCTAAATGCGAAATCTTTTTTTCTCTTTGAGGATACGGGTATGTATTTCAACCTCCTCAGGAGTTAAAGAGGATCCCATATTCAAGATCTTTGGTTCCTCCTCGGTCCCGATGTTTATATCAATCATACCCTCAATTAAGGAGGCATTGCCTTCCTCAAAATTAGGTTGGATGGAGGTAACTCTAAATCCCCCTCTTCTCCTACCTCATAAATTTTGATTTCCTTCCCAGGGGAAGATTTTATCATGGGATTTCCAAAATAGGAAGAAGAGTGTGGAATTAGGGAAAGATCAACCTCGTGATGAGTAATATGCAATTCTGCAAGAGAATTTAGATATCCTATAGTTTCTTTATCAATGTCTATGATCTGAAATGATAGACTCGCTCTCAGTTTCTATGTATGTCAACATTGGAGTTATTGGTGTTTTACAAACCAAGACTATGAAGTTTGTATCTTCTAACTCACTACTTGGAGTAAAGTGAGAAGCAAAAGTTGTTATTGAGTCTCATGAGAGAATTTCTATTCTCGTGGAATTGCTTTAATCGATATGATGTCAAACCCCTTTGTTAGAGTTAGCATTGTTATTTTATAGAGTTGTAGATGCTCATCTCTAGTCTCATATACCTCAGATATCTGATTTTTGACAAGTTTTGAATCACCCAAAGACCCTAATATTAAGAGCACCCATTCTTTTGGCTATAATGAGACCAAGTAGAAGTGCTTCTTATTCAGCCCTATTATTTATACATTCAAAATTTAACTTGAAGGAAAAAGGCAAAATCCTTCCCTCCTGAGAGGTAAGAATTACACCTTCAAGGCACCAAAATGACACTTTGCTCCATCAAAATGGAGAGTCCAGCAGTTACTTGGAAAATGGATATTGGATCATCCTTTATGTCCTCTTCTTTTACCTCATTTACTTCAGCCATACAAACTTCATCTATTGGAAGAGAACCGAGTCCCTAGGGTATGTCCCATGCCCATAGAATCAAAAGGAAGGAGAATAGGTAAATCCTTCTCCAATAGCTCGACAATCTTCGCTCTAGTTCCTAATGGCACTATCTCTACAATGACAATTTCATCTTTGACTTTCGGAATGCCTTCAATCAAACTTATGACTTATAATTCTATTGTAGGAACCAACTTTTCCTCTAGTACTAAGCTTGTAGGTTTATTTAATTGATTTGAGGAAGCTCAAACTCATAGTGGACCCCAGCCTCTTTTTCAAGTTATCTAGATGTATGTCAAAGGGTTTTGGATCACCCGTGCCATAAAGACCTTCCCTAAATGTAGGAACCTAACTTCCTGAAACAAAGTGGAGGGAATTTACCTTCATGCGATGAATCCAAGGATGGCCAAGGATCATATTATAGTTGGTTTCCTGATCTATAATATAAAACTGGTTAAAATCTTCTTAGGCCCGAGGGTGATTGGTAACACTATAGTTCTGATTGACGTTGCTTTGAGGCTATCATAACCTCTCAACATATTTTACATTGAAGATAAATTGGTCTCTCTGTAACCTAACTTTTGAAGGAAAGAGAAGGGAACTATGTTAACTATTTCCCCATCATCAATCATTACACACTTTACATAGTTTTGTAAATCTAGACTTGTAAAAACAACGCTAGATCACCTCTATGAGCTATGTCAGCATCCGTGGGCATCTTGTTGATGTCAAATACAAATCCAACATCTCTTTTGGCTGCCTGGAGGATAGACATCAAAGTCCATGTGGTTTATTTGCACCTCTAGAAAAGGGATAACGTTAATCAAATGGCCAAGACCTAGTGCTTCCAATAGAGTAGCTCGTGAGTAGGGAATTCTTCAACATATCTAAGAAGGAAATGTGAGAGAAGGTCTTGGTTAGATCATTGATCAAGTCTTAAGATCCTACCGCCTACCTAATGTATCGCAAATGTCATCTGATATAGTTGGGTAGATTGGGATTGGCTACGAAGAATAATATTTGGTTCTAGTGGTAGCGTTAATTTGAGGTTCAATATCCAACTCCACCAATCCCACATTTTTGTTTGTTGGTGACCATCCAAAGGAGGTGCCACTTGTGGGTTTGACAAAGTTGAGGCTTCGCGATCATGGGTCCCTATTACAATACCTTTGTTTGAACCATTGGGATCTATTCTACCATCCTTTGGGTGCATGGGGAGAGGATCATTAAAGATTCTAAGTGGTGTGTTATGTGGGGATACCGGTCCCATGTAGGTGTTCTAAGTTGGCATTGTTGGGTTTTCCAAAAAAATGTCAACAAATAATTGTCTTTGATCCTCTAGCAAACGTTGTAGAAACTTGTTACAATCGCGGCATGTTCTTGCATCATGCTTGTGAACCCTATGGAAATCACAATATAAATCAGGATCATAATCTCGAGGCCTTTGGTTTGCACCTTGTTATGGTCTGAAATTATGATTATTGTTTAGTTTATTTTTATAGTTAAAATTTGGGAACCCCTACCCTTGGTTTTGGAATGGTTAGATACCCACTGGGTATTGGTTAGGGCCTTGGGTCGCATTTTCTTAATTAATGAGGTTTTTATTGTTGTTTTTGTTGCTGAGGATGATTAAAATATACAACATTGATCGAGGGCGTAGTAGCTATTGTTTCTCTAATTATTGACATTATTGTTATTATTGGTAGTATTTGTATTGGGAGTACTAACAATATTAGGCTTCTTGGGTTGGTTAGTAACACCATCCGTCATGACCCCACGGTTCTTATTAAGGACCTTCAGTCCTTGATTATTGCTTGTGCTATTGGAGTAACTAGGGTTATTTTGGTTAGGAGTGACTAACCTTCCATTTGCTCCATAAGTCTTATGACCATTGTCAATGGCTATTTGGTCAATTTAAGAGCACCTTCTAGCACTTCTTCATAGCTCCTTAGCGGAACTTTTGAACTCTTCCTTTGTCTCCCTATTGAGGGAATGGAGGAACAAATCACAAAGCTCCATTTGATCCATATTTTACAGAGGAGTAGAGAACCTACGCCACCTTTGAATGAAGTGGGATGTGGACTCATTGTGCTCTTGTTTGATATGAAGGAATTCTCTTATTCTTGTTCTTAAAAGTTTTTTCATATCAAAATCCTTAATAAATTCTGATACGAGTTGCTTAAAGGATTGTATTAAATCCTCTGGTATCCTATAGTACCAATCAAGAGTAATACCTTTTAGCATCTTAGGGAAAACATTTGCAAGAACTGTGTCCTATGGGAGCAACTCTCAAATGGCCATTGCGTAAGCTTTGATGTGAGCGTTAGGATCGCCCTCCCCTTTAAAATTTGGAAGATCGCAAAAGGGTATTGGGAGCATGACTATCCAGATGGAGAAGTATAGAGGCTCCTTAAGATATTCAGAATAGGTCCGCATTGCATACATTTCAACCATTAACAATCCCTATTGGGGATGTGGAGTTTACATCTAAGATTCATCGAGACGACACAAAGTGTAAACATTCGTGGGGCATATGGCATCCCCTATGACTACCCATATGGACCTGGTAAGTGTACATATCCCCTTGTGGTGATTTAGAATATATGTATATGTAGGAGTTGATCGCTTTGATATGGAGCTAAAGGCACAAAGCTAGGGAATGTTGCATTTCGACCAAAGCACTTTCGGCCTAGTGCCTATGTAGATATCTATATTTGGCATGAGGGGAATACCCAAGGTTCTTGTCCTATTTAGAAAATCTCCAAGGCTTTGAGCCCATATAAATTAGAGGGTTCTCACAGAGGTACTTACCCATAATTGCTGGATAGGGAGAAGTTCTTGTTTGCCATGTGTATGAACTTTGAGCATTTTGGACAAGCTCTAACTCTTTAAATTTTTCAACTAGCACCGAAATGATGTCCCCATCGATGGGATGGTGTTTTTTCGGTGTTTGTTGTTGAACTTTTGGAGGTTGTTGAGGAGTGTGGTATCTTGCTATGAATTGTTCACTATGTTTCCACCCCTCGTTAGCAATATTTTCGGTTGGTGGAGGGGTAGTGTTATTGTTTTCTAGCTAGTAACATGACTTTGTCCTTATAACCTATTCAAAGCTTGGTTCATATTCAGAAGTGTTATTCACTCCTAAGCATATGGGATAAGTACTCATCATCTAGATGTGAGACTGGTCCAATTGCATGGGTTGTTGAAAAAATACCCGAGGAGATGAACTTGCTTCCCCAGTGAAAGTCATGTTGTTTGAACTTGATTGTTCATGAGGATATGTCTGTGTGATCTGGTCAAGTTCCTCAATACGCATAGAGGAACCAACATTGGTTCCCTAAAGAAGAGGATTTTGAGCAGTTGAGCGGTTATCTACCCATGTTGAGAGTGAAGGTGATTGTTGTGGTATACTTGTTTGATAGTTGTACATGTCGAAACCCAAGATGGGTCGACCGTACTCGTCATATCCCGATATATTCAAGGGGTGTAAAAATACCCAGAGAATAAAGGATGGATGAAGAAACTGGAAACACTTAGAGACTATCTCTTCACGTCGGGTTCACCAATTTGTACAAAAGAAAATCAACACGTGACCTTCTTCCGACTTCCTAAGGACGTGCACGAGACAGTAGTGTAGAACAAAAATGGATGTGTGTGTGTGGTGATGATGGATAATCTAATGAGGTAGCCTTATATCTTTGACATGTAATAACGGGATATGTGAATCTAAGGCAAAGAATGCTCTCCTAACCTGAAGTGGCATGATGGATTGATCTAATATGATAGTTGCTCGAGACTCTAGTCAATATCGAGCTCTACCAAGATTATATTCACCAATTGTTGAACACACGGAAAGGTTCCTGTGGGCACCTCATAGATTTCTAGACAAGGTCATGGAAGTAAGAACGAGAGGCATAATGAAGCCATAGGGACTATGGATGATTCTTTGGTCTAGTCCAGAAGGTCTTAGCTTGATCGGTTGTTATATTCAATAATGAAAGTTGTGCAATGATATCAAGTGGAAGTGGTGATGATCTAAATATTGATGCATGTAAACCAATGTCAATATCTAATTGGTTAGTAGGCCCATTGGGTTGTGGGACCTAAGGATCATAACCAAAACTCATGGAGGTTGTGGTCCTGTTATGGTCATGCGCGTAATCAAACCCTATTGCCAAGAGCAGTCAATAATCGTAGGCTTGATTAGCAGTGATGTTTAGCGTGTTTAGTTGTTCTATTTTCTCATAGAATGTAGTGGGTGTGCGTAGGACTGTCAAACATAAACTTGTATCGATGTCTGTTATCAATTCCAGCCCGTTGGGTTGTGGGACCAAAGGATCACTGCCCCGACATCTTTTTCACGAGGACCGTTGATGGTCATGTAGAGTGAATTGAAATGATCTTGGTAAAACAAACTAACTATCAAAGGAAATCTAATCTATGTTTTTGGCATTTTCACAATATATCAGAGAAAAACAAAGAAAGCAAACTAATCTAACAAAAGTAAATATTTTTTTATCTTTTCTAGTTTTTAAACAATGCATTCTAATCTAATAAACAAACTAAAGACAAGTAATCCACCAAATTTAGCTGGTTACTTTTGCAAATATATCAATCTAAATCTAAGATAAATAACCTAATTTAATCCACCAAATGTAGAGGTGAAGAAAAAATCATAACCCTCAAAAGAGCTATTGTTCCCCATAACTTCCCTAGTAATGTCAAAGAGCAAGCTTTCTAATGATTTGACTTACTTTTAATTTCCTAATCAATCGAGATGAAAAATTTTACTACTCTATTTGATATGCAATTGAAACTAATGATTTAAAATTGACAATTTGACAAATGAATTAAAAAAAAGTAATTCCAACTTGGATTAAGCAAGAGCTTTGGCAAATCTAATGTATATGTATCTGCTCCATCATTTTGTTCCTTTCTTTCTTTGTGTGTTCATGTGATTCCAAGGGATCGGGAATGCAAGAACGATAGCAGGTAAGAAGATTCTTGAGCAATGGTAACTTGAAGGCAGTTTGGTTGCAATGCAAGTAGAAGAGAGATAGCACAAGAGATCTGAGCTTGGCTATGCAATTCCTAGCAGGATTGTGGCAACAATACTATGCAAGATACACAAAATTATTAGGCCCTTTTTCTTGAACACAAGCATGGAATATATAATAATTGGGGTTGGGATGTTCCTTCATGCACAAGGCAAGAAGAGGCAGTTCCAACTAACTAAAGCACATGTAAAAATAGAAGAGGGAAGGAGAACCAAGAAATCAAAACTATTTTTAGACAAATTGGTTCATAAATGCATCCTAAAAGTGAAGTTAAGTGAATCGTCGCATGTTAAAAACACGCATGACGGAATCTGGAAAAATTTCTCAGGACCGCTTACCTGCACGGATGGCGATTCCAGTACTAAAGGCCAAAACATGCACATGAACAAAAAGGAAGCTGGAAAAAGTGTGGAAAATCTAAGTAAGGACGTCTATGCTACAAATATACATTGCATATGGGTTTAGGAGCTCAAACATCTTCTGAAAGGATGTGAATCATCATTGGGGACTTTTGTGACTATTTTTCGACAATGTGGCACGTGTAATTTTGGGTGTGTATAGTAACCTCCGAGAAGAGAAGAGCATTACAGTGAAAGCGGGTTGTCCCCCACCTTGTACTATAGGTGATTTAGGTTTGTTTTCCCCTTTTCACATTTTTGGTGTGTTTTCCTTTAGTTGTGTTTTGTGTGGTTTGTTTTCCCTTTCTTGTTATCTCTCGTAAGTTGTGTGTGTTCTACAAAGCCCAATGGATAAGGCATTGGTTGATGTTATGAATGGAGATTCTGGAGTTCTCATGTGATTTCCTCATTGTGCTTGATCCATGACATGTCCCCAAGCTAGAGCCAATTGTTGTCATGTAAATGTGTAACAAGAAAATTCCCAATTTTCAAGCATGACAACCATACCCTACCTGAAAAGTTTACTCAAAGGTCATTATGAGCCCTCCATCCTATCACCCTAATCCAAAATTCAGTCTATATACCCTCTCTCTAAAGTAGTTTGATGTGCCATGTTAGTGTTTTTATAGGTTATTTAGGGTTACCAAGTCTTTCCAAGTTATTCTAAGGTAAGATCCATCAAGACAAGCCTTTTAACAAGCTTGGAAAAGCCATGTCCTTATCTTCACGAAGCTGGTGCACACCCCTAAAGTGGAACGAAAGGCCCAAATTCAGTAGAGAAGCATATCAAAGAGTTAGGAACATTACGCAATTAGTTTTGGAAGATTCTGGGAGATTCTAGAAGTGTTGGATCAATTTCAAAACAACAGTGGATCTTAGAGGCCTAAGTAGTGCACAGTGCGAAAATAGCCCCTGAGCTTTAGGAAGCAATTCCAGGAGATCCAGAAAGAGTTAGGATTCAAAAAAGATTGTAGGAAAGGTATTTTAGAGCCCTAGAGGATGGTAAAACCATATTTTTCATAACACCTAGGCGCATTTTGTCCACATTCGTGTTTTTACATGCTCAGCCTCTGATCTAGAACAAAACTCTTTTATTAGGGATAAAAATGTAGAATAATGAGCTCAAAACCCCACCATTGGATTAAATAGGTTATTTTCAGGTGGAATAATATAAAATTTCATCAAAAACCTCCTCTCGAAACTTGAGATATGACCCCAAGTTGCCAGCCTCCCAAGGTAAAGCTCCAATAGTTAGTCAATTTTCTGGGTTGGAAATCCAACCAATGGGAGAGTGGAGCCCTTTTTGTACACCAAATATTTTTTGCAATAGGTGCAAGAAAATTTTCCCCTTCTCAAATGATCCTTTGGACCCAAACATGACCTCAATTAAGCCCTTTCTCGCATGTTGAACCCCCGAGATTCATTTCCCAAACCCCACTCCGACCAACCAAACTCTACCACATGGTCCAATCAAGACGTGGGCACACTTTTTTGCACCAAGTTCATGAAACCTTATTGCAGCAGGTGCAAGAAAATGATCCCCATCCTTTTAAGCCCCGATTCATCATGTGACTGGCATGTGAAAAATATGCAAATTTTAAGCCCCTCGCTCAAGCCTAAGCGCCAATCCTGCAGCGATATTTGGCCCAATGGGGATGGGGCACACTTTTTTTGCATCAAGCCCTTAGTGAAATGGTGTCAAAAGTACCACTCATTCCCTCAAAAAAAAAAATGGTGTTAAAAAGTACCAAACAAAAATACACAAGTTTTTGTGTTTTCGTGTTGCCACTAGTGTTTCCTTCACTCACACATGATTTTCTTAAACCGCCGATTCTCCCTCCCATCCTCCATTTTGGTTGCTACCAAACCTTCTACATCACCTCCATCATCTTTTCATCATCTTCCAAAATAACTACAGTGAAGAAAGAGAGATTTTCAAGTAAAACTATGAGCGTGAGTTACCAAAAACCCTAAGGTCTAAAAACGACAAATCGCTCATATCTCGTAAATCGTGCATCAGATTCCCATGAAATTTTGTGCATATATCTCCCATCCAAAAGCCTTAAAGCTGCAAGAATTTTTTTAATGATTTCCTAATTTTTTAATGGCATCCCTTTAAAAATTTCTTCCCTATAGTGCATTTCCTTCATTTTCCATCAAACCGTGCACAAATGATTGATTTCGAAAGCTCTAACATAGATCGAAGAGTAAAAACCCAAAACAATTCTACTTTTTTTTCATCAATCCGACACTCAAAATTCCAGCTTCTAAAAATAGTAAGTGCCACTAGTTTGCACTTGCCATTTTTAGTAAGTTTCAAAAAATGGAAAACTCCTTCAGAAGAAAGAACGATGAAAATCACACAAATAGAAAAACTAGGGCACATGCATCAAAAAGCAAAAAAACAACTTTCCAAAAATGGAAAGTATTTTAAATTGACCCCAAAACATCTGCAAACATGCTTGGAATGTGAGAGAAATACCTTGGTGCAATGAAAAAGACAAAAGGAAACTTTCCCGAAATAGTAGCTCCTGGAACCTAGTTTCTAAAAATAGCAGTTTTCAATTCCAAGTGCAGAAAGTTATGACGGCTTCATTTTTACTCATCTTGTTTCTTTTTAGGATCTTTTTGGGTTGTATGATGGTTTTATGGTTAAATGGAGAAACGAGAACTCCTCGAGGATCCTAAAAGCATCATCTTGAGTCCAATTGTGTCCCACAAAAGGCGAGGCATCATAAGACGTAGCGGGAGGATTCATCTTCGTCACTTGCGAAGTTGGGTTATTCGAAATGAGTTGGCCACAGGGAGCTCAATAATTTGAATTGGTTGATCAATCAAGTATTAAAGAGGGTCATCCTAAGATGAGCCGCGTATAGCCCAAGCTCACATTGGGAAGTCCCAAACAATGTTTCTCAATACTCATTATGTTACTCGAGATGTTTGAACACCGAGTAAAAGGGAGGAATTGTGATCATCATCGCAAGGACAAAGTGTTCAAAATGCACTTGATCAAAGCTTTCTAATGAATGAAACAGTGTGGCTATGTAATGGAATGTCATCAAATATTGTTCTCCATCCTCCAACTTCTTCAAAGTAAACCTCAGTGAGTAACGTTTGCGGTCAACCAAGTGATAATTCAACAATGTTTCTAAACACTCAGTTTGAGGTGTTCGTGCATCATCCGAAGGATGTTTCTCATGGTTTGAAAGGTTTAGGAATCTAGAATTCCCGCATTGGGACATTTCATTAGATCACTCAGATAATAAGGCAAAGGCGGCATGACATCATCTACTTTAGCATTCCTTCTTCCCTTCTCTCTCCATTCTTTCTCCTCTTCTCTCCCCCTTCTTTCTAATTCTTCATTGTGAGAAATCATGATGTTTGTCCTATTCATTTAAATGTGGCTTTAAAAACATTGTAATAAGTTTCCCTTAATTAATATAAAAGGGAACTTAATTTCATTCCTAAGAATGTCAAGAGTCACATTTTGTGAGGACAAACAAAAGGTCATGTGGGGGTAGCCAAAGATTCATTTCTTAGTCTATATAATGTAATGGCATACTCTTGCTTAAGGGTTTTCAATTTTGTGCACTCAAGAGAGAGATCTATTGAGAAATATAAGAGAGATAGCATTCTTCCACTTTCCTCCACCATTTTTCCTCCATTTCCTGCATTGTACAACTTGATGAAAATGGCAATAAAGAAAGGGATTGTTTCTTTTCATGGCTTATGAATGTGTGTAACTTTGTGTGCATGGTTTCCTCTAGCCATTGGCATAATAATATTGTTGTTTCTTTCTAATTAATTATGGATGTGAAATTTATAATTAACCTTGGTGAGAATCTGATTTTCTACTCATAGAGTTAATTCCTCTTGTCTAAATTCTCACTCCCTTTCCCCACATTTCAACAAATTCTTCCCTTACAACTTCTTGTAAGCATTTTCCATGGGTGCAGTGGAGTGTGCTCATTGGATCCCCGACCTCTTGGCCAACAATGATTTTTTTATTTTTGTTCATTCATAATAAAGTGGAGTTACACCACCCAAGTAGAGGAACCTAGAGTTCCAGAGTGTTGGCTAAACCCACCTATTTGTCCCTAACAAATTTTCTCACCAACGTGATGGTTTTGCTTGTTTGGACTATCACGGATGCCGAGAATTCATTTTTTTAGAAGCTTACTATATTTTTACATGTGAAGCATTTCACACTTACTATTTTTAGATGAAATTCTTTTGGGTGTGGGATTGCAATGAAACCGGTCTCAAAATTTAGGGTTTATCTTTGGACCTTTCGCTTTAGTTTTTGAGGTTTTTAATTGCCAAAACTCAGTAAAACTAAAAATGAAATTTCTCATGCTGCAAATTTCAAATGGTTGTTGTAAATTATATAGATCATCAATGGAAACTCTCTTAAATTCATCTTCAAGGCATTTTTAGGAGTGCATTGGTAAAGTTTAATGGAAATCAGGTACATTGTTTTTGAGATATGAGTAGTTTTTTAGTTTTGGGAAGTAAGGATGTATGGAAGAAAATCATCCACATAACTAATGAAAATGGAGGTTTTGGGAGGGAAACATAGTAGTTTGGAGTTTGTAAAATTATTAAGTGCTTTAAGTAGAGGAGTTAGGCATTTCATTGGCAAAATTTCAACTCGACACTTAAACCGACAGGTCAACCATGGTTGGGAGATGGTTGGCATGGAGTTGCATTAGTGCAAGAGGTGAAAGGGGGACACAAGGGGAAAATAAATGCACTTTGCACAAGATGGTGACAACTGACAGCTTCTAGTTCAATGAGAATGAGATATGAGGAGTTGAAAATGGTCACCGGGAACTAAAAATGGGTTTCTCACATGACCAGGAGCTAAGAGGAAGAGAAAGACCACAATTTTGTGTTACCCTTGTCTCCTTTTCACCTGGTGAAATTGAAAGGGATAGCATTGGTGAGAAAATGTTCCATATGGGTTTGGCCTCGAAGAGGGAGTATGGAGATAAGTTGTTTATAAGACGAGGTTGTTCCTAGGTGCAAAAGTGGTGATGGGTGAGTTACGAGGAAATGGGTTCATGGGGAGAATAATTTTTATCCCCATGTCCCTTTGCACCTAGTGCAATCCAAGGGGACAACATGGGTGATAAAATTTTCCATGGGTCCAAGCTCATGAGAAGGGGATAGTTGAAATGCAAACTTGTGAGGAGCCTAGGTGTAAAAGAGGCGAGCTTCAAGTTGTGAAAAGTTTTCCAACATGGGGGAGCATAATTTGGTGTCCTTATTCTCCCCTTGTACCTTAAGGACAATACAAGGGGACAAAATGTGCTCAATAATGCGTCATGGGTTCTATCTATCATGGGAAGGGGACTTCATCACTTAACTCTTTCATTTACTCCACCTAACACCCGAACTCATGTTTTTAAGTGACGAAACATCAAAATGAATGGGAGAGAGAAATTTGGTGTCCCCTATGTTCCCATTACACCTTAAGGACAATCCAATGGGATACCTTGGGTGAAAAAGTTTACTAAGGCCTTTTTGATATGTTGATGTCACCCATGCAGAGTGTATTTTAGGACATCATAATGATTTTTTGGCCCGAGAGCATGGAATGGTGTTTTAGAGTAAAATCACATATTATTTTGATTCTAAATAACCTGTTGATATTATCACATGCATTATCAAGAGCCAATTCTTCATGTAATTTATTTTTCATGGATGGTTTCACTTTTGACTCGAAGGGGTAGCTCTACAAAGCCTTATGTTGTCACATAAGATTTTTTAGTCTTGGAGAAAAAGTGATGAATCCATCATATAAGAGGATTTGAGATTTCCAATTACTACTTGTTTTCCTCCCCAACTCCTTATGGACCTCTTAGAATCATTTAGACAAGTCATCTTTCAGCATTGGAGTATAACATTCCCTGCACCTAAAATGACTATGTCTTGCTTGTTTGGTTCCCAAACATAAATTTATTCCAAAAATTCTCCATAAACTACCTTAGATAACTTAATTTATCTATTATACAACTCTCAGATGGCTTGAGTCTTTGTCTTCATCTTAGAGGATGTTCACTAGTTGCAAAATCGCCAAAAATGGCCCTTTATAGGCCTCTTGGGGGTAGTTGTTCCAGTTCAGATCTCAATAACTTCTTTAATCACCTTAAGAATACATTCATGCACATGAAACAAACTTGAAAATATTATTAGCACATTCCTCTTAGCCAAAATGAGAGTAACATTGTGGGAAAGTTGGCTAGATGAAGGGTTTACAATGAACAAGAGAGGAAATTTTCAAGAAAGTGGGGGTTAGTTTTCATCGCCAAAATTTTCAATTTTGCATGTTATATATTTAGCATGATAGCAAGTCACATAAGCACATTATATACAAACCATTTTAAAACAACATAGTGTCACTATACTTTACAAGTGCATGGGGAAAAAAACACATCTAGATAATACAGAGAAATATCAATTTCACAATTTATGTTTTTACACCCATGCACCATACAAGGGGGGAAATAATATGTCGTTCCCTAATTTTTTTTTCATGAATTTTTGTAATATCAATGTGACCTAGATCCGTATGAAGTGGTGTGGTCTCATTTTGGGAAGCATTATAGTGACACTCTTCCCGTGGTGGTAGGACACCCAATTCTCACATATATGTTATATAAGAACTTTTTTTTTGAGATTTGATCACCCCAACTTTACAAACACACCAAATATGAGTTTCCATGTCTCTCGAAACACTCTTTTCACATAGTCACAAAATCTCCCTTGACACTTACGACACACTTCTCCCTTATCTCCATATGATTCAATCGTTGGTTCATGATATCCACTTGATTTAATAAAAATTAAATTAAATCTAATTTCAGAGTCACTAATATGATAAAATATAATAGAATACAAATGCTAAGCACTCTAATGATGCAATCTTGTAAGAAAATAGGAGAGATAGGAGACTTAGCTGATTTACGCTTATCTTGGAATAGATCTGAATTAGAATGAGTGATGAACAGGTTGGGAAGAGTGTCGTAAATACTCGATATTAATTATGCACTTCACGAAAAAGAGTGGACACAGTGCCGGGCTCGGATGAGGGCACTACTGGCGCAGAGACCTCTTCTAGGCATCGGTGACTACGTAAATACTCATGATCTAATTTTTTGTGTCGCTAGGGTTTCATACGTATTCATTTTGATCACATGTTATTCGCACATTGATCGCCAAGGGTACCTGTAACCTGCAAAACAAACTCTAGCTACATGCACAAGCTCACAAACACATCAAATTTGAATGAAATATGCAATATGTCAAGTTAGACTAACCCCGATGGTCACCCAAAGAGTGAACTTATGATAGATTGATGCACTACATTCCAGACTCCATGTAGCTCTTTGTGCTTGTGTGTAAAATTGTGTCCTTAAGTTACCCTCACGTCAATGACGCCAAGATAGTAAGCTATGACTAGATAAGATGAAAATGTGTGAGATGGAATTCCACACTTCCACTTCTTATGTAGTGTATACAAAGTATGCATCCCAAAAATGCATTCCCTTTGATGGTAGTGATAGTATGTAAATGATTTTTCCCGTAGAATTGATCGTACATATAATAGAGTGTATGTTGTGTATATATATGGATCTCTTGTTTGAATTTTGACACTAATGACATGACATGCCGACTATGACCTCGGGATAAGGATAAGAAAACTAAAAATACCAACCACAAATGTCAAAAATGTAAACAAGAAAAAAGAAAACATGAGCGCACGGGAGCTCATGTCCGTAATGGGTGCTAGTGTCTGGGATAAGTGATGAATGATGTGGAAAGATAGACATGAGACAGGATCCTTGTGACTGACACATAACTAGGCAGGTATAGAAATGACATATGTGAGAGAGAAATACAATAGAAACAATCAAAGCAAGTGGATGGACAAGGGGTTATGTCACTAGTGAATACTTTTCTTGATTAAGATCCATATATATAACAACATACTTGATGGAATAGTAAAATAGTAATATGTGTTTGATTTTGTTTCTACATCCACCACACACAATTTAGTTCTCTCATCATGCTCCCATTAGTTCTTGCTTTAGCACTATTTCAGTACATTTCTTTCTTCTCCTTTACACTAGTAAATTTCATTCACTAGCATATAGGAGGAGAAATGTAGACACTAAAATTTGCACAAAATCATTATTACATCATGCTTTTGTTAGAATTGTATATACATGAGTTCAAGACCTTGAAATTAGATCTCATTGTAAAATTTACTCTCCTTCGAGTTTTCATTTCTTGATTTGATCGCTTCCGATGGTTCTTTTACAATGATTTTATGTCGCATCACAGAGGCCTTTATACTTTTCCTTTTTGGCTTTCTTTGCATCTAGTGTCGCCCAAAACCGTATAATAGGTCTAGGATCATACCCCGATCCTAGACCTTCCATACATTTTTAAACCCTTTGGGTCTTCATTTTAATTTGATTTATGGGTCTTTTCCTCACTTCTTTTTATGAACTTTGGTATGTTTGGGATTGATCTTCTCCCGACACTAGGGTTCGAAAATCATGTGAGCATTTACTATCTAGTAATCACTTTTCTATCTACCACATACTAAACCAAAAGATCAAGAAGTATTGTTACACATCTGCATATCACAACATAGGAGGGCATAATTCTAGTTTCTTTCATTATACCACAAGGGTTTGAATGGAATGAAGTATTTTAGTCTACTACAAGTGTGGAAACACAAGGGAAACACTAGGACAAGGGATAGTTACATGCACAACAACACAAAGAACTAGGAGAACTACATAGAGTCTGAAATGTAGTGCAATACTCAAAGTGACTCACATTCAAGGTGACCATCAAGGTAAGTCTAACTCAAGAATTTACATTTATTTTTTTATCTAATGTGTGTTTGAGTGTGTTATAGGGTAGTTAGGGTTTATTTTGTAGGTACAAGTGTAAAATATGGGGTTTGATGTGACATTGTATATTCCAAAAGGTGACAAAGAATGACACCGATATTTTCATATCCCTACTTTGTACAAGTCCAAAATCGTACAATAGGGTTAGTTTGTGGTATATGGTCCCGACCGTATCGTATGCAGCTTTTACCCAAGACCTCTAAAGCAGTGTAGGAGAAGGTTCTTCCAGTTCTCGAGCTCTATTTTTGTTCTAGATCATTCACTCGACACTATCTAAAACTCATTGAATCAACTAAGTGACTCTTTTTACCCAAATCCACCTTTGAATATTTACATTCCTTCCTTAGAGTGATTACTATGTTTGTATGTATGTATATCCGGTATAAAACAATCATTGTACACATTTATTAATTATTTAGTTTCTGTGTTATCAACCATCACAACTAATTTATTTTAATTATGGTTTCTGATACAATATTATCTATATGTGAGAAAAATTATGATGAGAACAAAAGAGTGGTGTTGTGGAAGAGGGTTTGTGTGGCTTTCTTTTATTGGTCTCTTTTGACTTCTGCTTTGAGTTTCTTCATATGTCATCGATAGGCTCTACAATATGAAACATCATTCCTATAAACCTCATGCCACGTGCAGTAGTATGGTTCAGCCATATGTGGGCTAGGTGCCATAATTGCAAGAAGTGCTAGTGGTGATGTCATAGAAGCTAGAATCATAGAGACATGAGTATAAGTGAAAGGGGAAGGAGTGGGAGATATTACAATAGGAATTATAGAGGGGTTATACAATGGAGAAAGATGTGGCTTGGGCATCAGGTCACCAATTAAGGAATTATAGTTTGTGAGATCATCCTTGGAGTTGAATTTGGAATAGGATTCATCATCATCTATATGATTATCTACCTCTAGGATTCAAGGTAATACATGAATATTGTAAGGATAAAGTGATAATCTTGATGTTATGACTAAATGTAGAGTGTTTTAATTCTGATAGTGAAGGATTTATGCATTCTTAGCCTAGCCATAGCTTACCAATAAGGGATCATCTAGAGAATAACCATCATCGTAATTAGGTTTAGTGACATTCACAACACATGAATAGATAATGGTATCAAGTTATATGATATATTCTATAGGAGGATTCTTAGTGCGAGTAATGATGATATGGATGCATTACATCCTTCTTGCACGAGTGAGGTCATAGAGTGGGAGGTAAATGAGAGATAATAACATCAATAAGATCAAATTTGTTAATCATAAGGTTGGTTTCATCAGGCTCATCGTCATTTGAATCGAGGAGGTTGGATAGAGTATGGCCCACAATCTCGAGATGACCATTATAGCCACGAATATAGTCCATAGGATGGTTGAAGCATTGATTTTCTTAAATGGGATGGTAGGAAGTTCTTCGAGGGTGGGAATTTTGAATGTCCTACATTGTTGGAAGAGGTAAAATTTCAAACGATTAGTTTCACCTTGTACTTTATAGATAGCCCCTAGGTGTACAAAATTAACACATTGGGAAGTGGATGATGTGATTGCACACATGCGATGAGTCCATGTTCGACCTAGGAGGATATTATAAGACAGGGGAATTTGAATATCATGAATTTGATGTGGATGATGTGAGAAAGCATAATGATAGGAGATAAATACAACCCATAAAGGGCCTTTTATCTATCATCATAAACATGACACATGCTTCTATTGGATTTTAAGTTATCGATAGAGTAACTAAGTGTTTTAATGAAGTCTAGAGAAGTAACAAAGGTTCCAAAACCTTCACCAATGAGAGCTCTTTTAACCATGGTGTGGCCAATCTAAAATAGGATACATAGGGGGGTCATCTAAAAAATAGAAGCTCATCGAAGATAATAAAATCACAAGGAAAGAAAATGCATGAGGAATGATTTATAGAGAGATTGGTAGAAATAAACAACTCTTCACATTGACATGTGATACTTTCTTCTAAACTATGTAGGGTAGGTTGTTACCATAAAATTGGTGGAAAAGGGATGGGAATGTTGACATAAGACACTCGCGATGTTTGGGTGAGGTGCAAATGAGTTCCAAGCATGGGATTTGACTTAGAAGGGAGAGATTTCTAGGAGAGGGTCCCAATCTTCGTGGTTGGACTATGTAGTGGTCTAAACTTATGGAATCTTAGTCCGAAAAGGTTCTAAAGGAGTACTAGTAAAGAGCTTTAGATTCTAAATTTTTTTGGCATTTCAATGGGATCGGTTATGGTAGAGATATATTTAATGGGGTTGATGACACAAGAAGTGTTAGAGATAGAAACAAATGGGATCAATCATGTATTTGTATAATGTCCAATGATGTCTAGGGGATATAATGATGTCATTGATAATATCGACCATGTAGTAGTGTTTGCGAAAGGGTTGGTATCATTTATCCGAACTATGGAATCGAGAAACGGAAGTTTGTTCATGAGCTTTTTTGTGAATAGAGGAAGGATAAGAGGGCCTGATACAAGGGATAATACATTTAATACTATCTATATGAACAATGATATCTATGGATACACTAATAGAGGGATATGATTTGTAGACAATATTGGCAATTGTATTGTTAATCAAAACATGACCAATATTGGATTGTTCGTACTTGAAGTGGTTCATTGTATATTTTAAGACATTAATTAGTTTGATGAATTGCTTCATTCCAATCACATTATTGTGCTTTTTCACATGCCTTGATGTCTTCATCTAGCCTTTCTCGAGTGATGGAATCATGGTAAAATTTGTTTCTAAGGAGGAAGGTATAGGAAAATGATCTAAGGGAATGATGGTTATCATACGAATGACCCCAATTAGCATGTTAGCAACATAATTTACTTTCAACATGCCATTAAGGAAGAGGTCAAGAAGGGTTTATGACCATGGTGAATGGTTAACATGACGCGTTGTCTCAACTCTTCCTTGAATAGAGGCTAGTGATAGTCAATATAGGAGGAGGAAATAAAGTTTCCTAATGATTTAACAGTATATTGATTGATGTTATGGGTAGTCCTATTAGAATAAGTGCTTTGAGGAAGAGTAGTTGTGAATCATACCATCGGTGACATTCTTATTTCTAGGATGCACTGATGACTTGAATGTTTTTGGGATGTTTTCATCTTAGAGAAGGATTTTAAAATTATTTCATGAGGTAATCTTGTCATTTGGCCTGTCGAATTCTTTCATATGGTAATCTTGGAATTTTTCCTAATCGAATGTTTCTTTTGAAGAGGTAGGGAAAAGTATCTCATATTGTATTGAAGGTGAGACTCAAGTTCCCTCAGGAATAGTTGAAACAATATTCCATCAAACAGCATGTTGTGCTTGACCCTAATGGGTAAGGTCTTATAATGTTTGATGGAATCGTGGTCATATTCATTATCCATTTGTTTACAATTGATGAAAGTTTTGATATTGTTTTCGGAAGATCGTGATACTAAATTCATTAACTAGGAAAACACCAATCTTTCGAGCTCGATAATGGAGTTAACTAGAATAGTATGATACCAATCTAAAGCATTTTATTTAAGTGTCTTAACCGATAGTTTGGTGGGAGCATACAAATTGAATTTGACCTAATCTTTGTAGATATTGTTAAAGGCCTTGATATGTAAAATAGGGTTGGTAGAACCATCATAAGTGATAGAAGGAGTGATGCCTTCAATATCCATAAAAAATGTCGGGACCGAGAGGCTCTATTTATATGGATTGAAGGGTTTTATTATCAATGGGAGTCTAGGGAATGGGGGCATCATTGATTCTAAATAGGAGAGAAGGTTGATTAGCAAATTGATCTAGACTAACTGCATTTGAAAATTTATTTGCAGTCATAGTCATTGTTGACTTAGGTGATCAATGAGTTACATGATAATTTGAGTAGAATAAGTATTTGGAGGGATATTTTGCTTTATTGGTTGGATCAAAATTCACTCCATTTAGAGGAGACTCATTGTGATTGGTATCTACATCCAACGTATGAGAAAGGTAGTCTTTGATCTACTTGTGTAGTATTTCAAGTGACTCTCCTACATACTTAGGAACTTTTTATAGAAATTTTTACATATCAGTGTATAATCAAACTCGGGGATATCTTTAGGTTCCATTTCTTTAGTTTTGAAGGCAAGGTTTTGATGTTGGATTTGGCTTGTACATTTCGAAGTGGAAGTTTTGACTTCTTAATGTTAGCTCCTATGGAAAAATAGTCGGTGTATTGTGGAAATAACTTAAGAAAACCATCATCGAGGGTCATTAAGGTCGCAAAAATATTGCTTAACCGAGAATGTAGTGTAATCACCAAACAAATAATCCATAATGAAATGGAGTTTCCTAGAAAAGGATTTTGGAGGTATTTTTAGACAGGATCGATCTGCAAGAAGCTTGCATAGGGTCCAATGGAGTTTGAAGAAATTATATTTGAGAACAAATGAATTTGAAACCAAAATGATCACATAATAGGGTTTTTTTACATGGGCATTTGGTGTAGGAAAAACAAGAAAAATTAAGAAACAAAGTGATTATAGCCTAATTTAGGGTAGAGTAAGTTTCATGTCAAGTTCACCAAGAGTGTATGATGGGCAAAAGATAGGTTCCTAGTTAGGTTCTCAATGTAGGGATCCAATCCATGTCCAGGACATATGATATAGATACAAATATTCTTAATGAGTGCTAAGTGTCGTAATTCTATAGGATAATGACCCTAACCCTAAGATAATTATAGGTTTCCAAGGCCTATATATAAGATAAAGATATGTATCCTACTATGATTCAAAATAAGAGTAATCAAGGGATGGATAAAGCCAAGGGGCATAATATAATAAGATAATGCAATAGATCAAAACAACATACACCTACTCTAGTCTATAACAATGAATGACTAGTAAACAACATACATGAGCAACATAAAGAATAAAGAGGGTTATAAATACTTACCTATAGCATGTGTGACCACTAATGCATAATTCTCCCTAGAGACAACACCAAGAAAGAATCTTTATGGGTGGAGAAGGGGAAATCTCAACAAGAATATCACTATGAATTACTCACTATGGTGACCCAAAATTCACAAAGGTAATCTCAAGGCTCCATGTTAACAAGTAGGTGCGAAATAGTGTTAAAGTATACGAGCTATAAGTGCATTTATGTATGATAGAATTGTTTATTTTATGGTTGTAATTAATGAAAATGAAAAGGGGGTAATGGGGTATACATACCAAACACCATTACCCACGAGCGATGCCATCATCCATGAAAAATCCAAAACCGACACCATCACCCATGGGCAATGGTGTTGGCCTTTAAGGAAAACCTAAGGAAAAAGGGTGAAAACCATGGAAGATGGAAACTAGAAGGTAAATGGTGGTAAATGAAGAAGGTCCAGGGTGACCAGAAAGTAGGGACAATGGCGTGTGATAATAAAAAATAAGTAGACATAATGAGGTAAGTGGACATAATGGGTGTAATGTGGGAACAAAGGGAATAAACAAGGTAAGGATAAAACAATTAAAGCGTAATAGTGACATATCTCAAATGTTATTGTCTAGTTCACATAACCAAGTACGATCACACCCTAACCTCATAAGGCCCTTTAAGATAGGCTTAGGAAGAGAATGCATCAACAACCCCTGAATAAAATAAATGGTTAGCAAGAGTAAAAAATATGGTGTATACAAAAGGCTCTATATGGGGCTTATGAGAAAGAGATGGATTAGTAAGACATGAATATAAAGAACTATAACTATGATAAGACACATCCATATGTTGTTTTAAGTAAACATTATTTTGACAACATATCATATTTTTCAAAATATAAGAAACATTATTATTCACAAAAACATGCTATAAAAATATTGCTAATATTTGCATCTAGATTATTGCCATCATTTCCAAGCAAACGATTATGACTATTTACATTTATATCCATCACATAAGTGATGATACGAACACTTAATGGGATCATCTCAACTTGAGGGATAGATTCATCACTAGATATTTTATCCCAATTGGAAGTGTATTGTAGTCTTTAGGATATTCTTCATATAAGAGAGGTGGAGGTGGTGTACATGGTTTTGGTGGTTGTCACTTGAGTGCTAGTTTGGCTTGTGTGTCCTTCAACATGGTTATAAATAAGATATATAGATCCCCTCTACCTATGATTGTTTTGTCAACATGAATCTCTCCCCCTCCTCCACTTCCCCCCCTGTCACAATACTTTATAACCTCTTCATTACAAACCCAAAAAGTCAAAAAAATATTCCCCACCTTTAGGAGTTGTTTCCCACCAAGCATAACAAACATGGTGAAACTACATAGAAGATATGCAAACCCTAATATAAGTAAGGGTATTATCATGGGGTCAAATATGAAATTATAAACCCTGAGCAAAATAAAATAAAACCCTAAGGGTGAGAAATGAAGCCTTATGCCAATGAGTTCAAATAAACAAGTGGGTTCACAAAAATGTGATACAAAATTAAAGTATTTTAGATCGAGTCATCTAAACAAGTGTGTATTAATGAAATAAGATAAATCACAAGTAAAACAAAAACATATCTAGATATTAAGTCATGTGTAGGTAAAATACTACAAATTGCACTAGCATAAATGAGCTAACTAAGAATGTAAAAACTAGGGTTAGAGAAGATTACATTGATATTCTATTGAAATGAAATGACAATAATCTAAAAATGTGCATGATTGATATTTGGGGTGTCATGGAAATATCCTAAAATTATGGGGATTTCAAATGATATCATGTTGAAATCAAATGAAAGTGAATTATATGAAAGTATTTAGGAGGGTTGTGTTGGGTCTCATGGAACTATCTTGAAATTATGGGGGTTTGGAACTACAAGCAGGGAAAAAATCACTTGTCTTTTACAAACTCATCTAGATGAATTTGTCCTCTTTGGATGAATACGTCCTCTATGATCCCAATATGAATTTAACCTTTTACACAATCTATTTTTGTATTTTAGGAGTATTATATTGTATTTGGATCATCCATGATCTTGCTTATGTAGCTAGTTCAAGGATTCTTCCTCACAAAACACTAACTTTGTTTTTTTAAACATATAAAAGGGGTTACTTCGCGATGGTTTAGATTCCTCAAACCTTGCTGAGTTGAGATTTACCTACATAACACTACTCCTAAGAGGCCTTTGACTAATGTAGTTTTTCTTCTTAACAGTATTTGAAAACATATGTCAATCAATGTAATGTTACATATCATTCCCTATAACACAATATCATAAGAGGTATGCATGCATGCAAATGGATGTGCTTAAGATTTTAAAATAAGAGAAAACAATTGTGTACTTGATTGTGTAAAAATATTGGATTCTTAGCTAGTGTATTGATCTTGCAATGAGTCTCCCCTTTAAAATGTTTTTAGTGTTGTGTTTGTATAATGATCATACCTCAACTTTGGAATACTTTCAAAGCATGTAACCAAATCAAAAGTGATCATACCTTGATTTTGGAACACTTTTGGCATGTAACTAACTCAAATTTGAAATCAAACAACATTAAGAGATTTAATTTAGGAAAATTTGAGCAAAAATCAAGGGAAGACAAAGTTGACCTTCTTAGTGCAATGTTTTTGGTTAGACTTTTCCACAAATGTTGACTACATTCGGTGCATTATAGAATGATCCCATATGAAAGTAAAAAGATGGGAAAATACCCAAAACCACAAGAAAATAGATGAATGGTGACCAAAGAGGTGTTTAGGAGATGTTATATAAGAATTTGACTTAAACACGAGTGTTGATGTGTCGATCAATCCCAATTATTTGAATTAATAAACCATACACACAAATTCATCTAAAATCCATTTATAAAAATGGCTTGTGCCATTTTAGGTATCTACATTTATGTATATATCCTCATGAAAGTTTTTATAGGTTTATAAGGATTCATAGGGTTTCTATTAATTTTAACAAAAGCATAAAGGCATCCCAAGGTTCTAAAAGACTCATTAATGGCATCTATGATTTCAAGGTGGATCAAAAGAGGGAGATTCAAACTTTAAAAGGGTTGTTATTTATTTATTTAAGCATGCATACCTTTTAATGTCCACATGGAAGGTAAATGATAGAACAATGAATGCTTGCATGTTTGGACTAAAGTCTCTAATGGTGGTAGGAGGCTTGCTTAAAGTTCATTATAGCAAGGGAAACAATTCCATATTGTTGATGTTTAAGGTAATATAACATATAAATACAAAATCACTACGATATAACATTGAATGAAGGAGGAGATGGGGTCATGCCCTCGTGAGCTCACATATTAGACTGATATCATTTTTGCAAGTATCTAATGTTAATAGGAATATTTAAGTTGTTGATGACAAATCGGGGGGTGGAAGTAGATCCATAGTGGTTAGATCTCTAAGGAGTGAATTGATACGTCGAGGTGTTTGGAGAAGGAAATATAAGAGGGCTCAATTTGGGTTATTAGTGGTTGGATCCTAAGATATCCAATCCCAATCATTGATCGATTAGTTATTATACAAGCGGTAAAGTTTAGTACACTTGGTGGTTATACAACACATAAGGAAAATAATGGGAGGGCCTATATTATAATCAAACCCCATGTATTAAACATGATATAATATGGTTTAGAGTTTTGGAAATCCAAAAAATTAAAGTTTGGACTATATAATGGGGGTACCAATAAATTAAATATGTGATTCCAATATACAAGGAGCTTCTCATTGCATGGAATATCATAATCAAGTATAAAAAGAGTTAATGTTGAAAAATTAAACATTACAGGACAATATTTTTAAAAGCTCGAGAAGACAAGAAGAATTTTTTTAACAATATTATTACAAGTTCACTCAAAACTTAAAGACTTAGTTTGGCTTTAACACGCGACTTCATAAGTTTAACTAAATAACTCAAGCTTAACATAGATTATGCACACCCTTTAATTTTAACTAGGAATTTTTAAACTAATGAAGAATACACAGAGTTCCCTAGAAAAAAACTTTCATTTCATCAATTACAATCAACCTAATCATTACTCTATTTTTTAGACAATTAACTTTATGAAAATGATAGTACAAAAGTCCTCTTTCTTTTAGCTTTCTTCTCCTTCCCCAATAATAAGACTTGTTTCTCTCTTACCGTAGTAACTTCTCCTAACAATAATATTTTATCCTTCTTCTAAAACTCAGGCACATGTTTTTTCGACCCCAACAATTGCTCCCTCTATTCAATTTTAATATTATCCTAGAAATTTCCTCTCCAAACAAACATGAATGTAGTTATATTTATTTAATGGTTTTACTTGGTCAAATTCTATTATTAGTAACATGGCACATGAATTTTTAACCAATAATAATAATTGGAATGCCTTGATCAACTAGTGCTTTAATTTACCCATGTACCTAATTAAACATCAATTTTAATTTAATTTAATAGATTATCCATAATGATAATTGTATAGATATTAATCCCCCATTGCTTTATTAATTTTAAAATAATCTATTCATGTTAGAGCTATAATAAATTATATATCTCGATACATAAGCAATCATGGGTGTCGCGCTTCTAGACCTTTTTAAAACACCACTAGGGGTCTATGACGACACAATTAGTAACCATGTCAAATATGCAAGACAACTAAAAGTCCACTTAGCCATTTCAAGATAGGCTTATCGATAAGTTTTTTAAATTCATAAACACAAATTGCACATATGCCTTTAATTTTCTAAAGTTTACCAACCCTCTGACACAAGTTAACTAACACACTTTTAGTGTCAAACAAACCAAGGCATAAACAAGTGTTTGTGGCTTAAAGAAAAGATGTTCTAAATACCATATCAACTCTCTCATGACACTAAATCATGCATATAGTCTTCTTCTCTCCAATTATACTCTCCCTCTAAATCAATGATATTCTCTCTTACTAAATACCTTATTGCAATACTCAAATATGGTTGTTGGAATTAGTAAAATCAAATTATATGTGTGTATGTAATGTTATATATGTGTGTATATACACGCATGCGTACACACATATAATTTCAAAAATAAAGATAGTGAATCATTTCTATTTCAATTTATGTATTAATTATAATAAAACTTAAGAAATCCATATAAGGCATCTACATAATGAGTTAAGTCGATTATTACAAATAGTTATAAAAACATTCAAATGAGAAAATGAGGTGATAGAAAATGTTTTTTTATAAATTTGAGTTTGTTATGAGTATTGATGTTTTTGCTCTAAATTTCATTCGTTGATGCTATAAATTATGGTGGAGGTCTATGGCTTCCCTTGTTGGAGAATTTTTGATTAATTATTCACCTTTTGGTCCATTCTAAGTTTAATCAATTATGCAAAATGTGTGTCGATTGTCCCTGTTTTACATATTATGGAACAATTTTTCACTTGTCAAAGATAAGTTGATAACATCGAGACCATTTTTTATTTTTGGTTTTATAAAATTGTAAAGAAGAATTATATACTTTTCAATGGTAGTGGGGTCATATAATAAGTACTTGGAGGTATTGTTGTCACTTGGATCGTGCACCCACTAATCGTTAGATGATACAATGTAACATGGGAACATCCCCAAGGTGTGGGACCTTGGCTCCTTGGGATGAACCTCGAAGAAGGCCAACTTCCTTCTGAACTAAGTGAATCTAATACAAGATTAGAAGGCAAAAGATACAAGTCATATAAAACAAACTAAACTATCTAATTTTTTGGAGAAAAGGGTAGAAGGATAACTAAAAATATACTAAAAGAAGGTGATGCACCAATAGTTTGATGAACAAGTAGATCCGCTTCACAAGCACAAAGTACTTCTACAGAATAATATATGACATGCACAACTTATTATTCTCTTCTCCAATAGAAAAGCCTTATGAATATAAAACTTAGAGATAACAGAAGGGATTTTATTTATTCCACAACTGAGATAAATAAGTTCATAAATCACAACTTGTAATTTAACTAAAGAAAGATAATTAATGTGAAGGCAAGATAGATCATCACATACAAGGAAATAAGAGCATTCACAAGTATTGAATGAGATATTTAAATACACAACACATTAAATAGTCAAAGGCAAAATATTGTTTGTATATTACTAAGGCTAAATCTTGTATATGAGAACTCAAAACGGAAGAGCGTACTCACACCGTGATCTAAAAGTCCTGTATTACATAATGCATTCTTCTATTTATAGATTAAGGGGGTTGAAAAATTATAGATACTCCCTTAATCATTACATGCTAAAAATAAAATGCATTTACACTTGAGAAACAGTCTCCCACAAAATAGCTAAGTGGTTGTGCAGGTTTGATTGAGTCAAACCTGCAACTCAAATGGTGTTGCAACTTGGAGACTATGCAAAAAATCGTAGCCAAGTTTAGCTAAGGTTGGCGCCACCCTTTTATTAATCATATTCTTCTCCTCCTTCACCATCTACCTTGTGCTTGTAATCAAGAAACCATTTGATGGTTTCTTGAACTTTTGTCATCTAGTCCATACGCATAGTGATTCAGGACCTCGGCTGATTCACTTGCTCTAACTAGTTTCCCAAGTAACTTCTTGGTCGACTTATGAATTTCTTAGAGTTAGCTCAATAAATTTTATATAATACCAACTTATGAATAGATTCAAGACCAAAGGACTTGATTACTTCATTATCTTCATTTACTAGGCTCTTGAACTGGGCAACAATTTGTTCTACTAGAAGTGCATCGACATTCTCATCAAGAAACTTGTAGTGGATGATGTCAAATTCATACATAATGTCATTGAGGTTATCAAATTCCTTTATTCTCTTCTCATTCATATTCTTAGAGATCGCAAGCACTAAAAGGGGTGAACCAATGTAGATTAAGTTTTTTTAAAGAAAAGACAATTTAGAATTCCTTTATAAATTTCGGTGGTGTATTATGAGCATTTAATCAAATATATGTAAGAAAGTAATAATATTGAACACATAATTTATATAGTGGAATGGTTGTGTGCTTTATAAATCCCGAGGAAACCCTTTCGGAGAAAAACCCACTTGGTGTTTTCAAACCAAGGCTTTATTAAGAACATCAATTCCAAAACACACAATATCTTGTCGTTCCGCCGACATTGAGCACCTACTTAACCTATGAAGCACCAACTTTGGATTCTCCAACCATGTTCGCCGATGCACCCACGGTCATTGCATCTTCACTAAGATAATGTGGTCCCCTTTCGAACGATCCTCTCATCCTCATACGTACAAGGATGTGGGTCCTTTCAACACCCTCAAATTACCCTATCCAAAAAAACACATAATTTATAGTGTAGTTGAGCACCTACTCAACCTATGAAGCACCAACTTTGGATTCTCCAACGAAGATAATCGAGCGCAAGCTCCAACTGGAGGAGAAACTACCCCTATAATCTAAGCACCAACTTAGAAATATGATATTACAAATGAATCGATCATATAGATTCAAGATTGCTTACACAATAGATTATGATCACTTTTCTCAATCTTTGTATGCTCGCTCTTTCAAGCTTAAACACTTAACATTTTTTGTCTCTGCACCTTTGTTTTTAACTTTCTAGCTCAACTGCTTGATCATAATAATGCTCTTCTCATTTTTATCTTCTACTTTTGAATACTTTGTTTAATCAACAACTCTCCATTTGTTGGCTCTCTTTGGTCTCTCTTCCTCTATCGCTTCTTTAACTCGAAAGCTCCCCTTTTCGCTTGAGCCCCTATAACATATTATACATGGAATATAGCTTTATAGTCAATAATCACTCCTCATCACTTCCTTGGCATGTCGTGCACCCTACCACACTTGTATGCGGTTGAAAATTTATCTATTAAATGAATGTCACCTACCTTGGACTTACTCTCTCTATATTAGGCTTTAAAAACTTGGCTTTTCTAGTTTTCTAAGAGCATTAAATATTCAACATGTTATTTGTGGAACGGTTATGAGACAATTTCTAAAAATAGATTTCCCATCATTCTAGGATTTTCAATTGATCAAAAAGAATGATCCTCATTTCCTCTCTGATATTTAATTGTGCCTAAAAATTGGATTTTAGATTTCATGATATAGAGGATGTAATCAATTTTCCACAAAGTCAATCTGTTAGGAAATAAGGGATAAAATATGCGGAAGAATCCCTCACGTAATCGCAACAATAGAAACTAATATGTAGAAAATATTACAAGTCTTAAATAAAAGTGCAGAATAAAATAACACAACACAAAGAGACAATATTTAATGTGGTTCACCCAATTTGGGCTACGTCCACCAAGAATCACTTACTCGATTTTATTACAAGCCACCGCTCTCTCAATACAATACCCAAATCAGTTTGAGCTATGCTCAATAAACTCTATAGAATTCACACCTGAATTCAAAACACATATGTAATGTTACATTATATCTACCATATGCATAAAACCATATAAGTAGACAATCGCTACAGCTTTACAAAACTCTGGGTATCAAAACCATGGGCCAAAACCATCCCATAAACCTATGGGTCAAAATCCGCCATATGAGAAAATCACGTTTCCCGGTATATCGGGCACGTGCACAATTTAAGGCCAATTTTTTTTTCGGGGTTACACCCCAAACCCTAAAGCAAGACAAATGTGGAAAGTGTACAATACTCTTAGTGGTACAATCTTCAACACTTTATCACATGAAAACAAGCTCCACAACCTAACATCAACAAGCATTAAACCCGACATTTGAGCTCAAGATATTTCATATAGGGTTTGGTGTTTTCATAAAGCACAAATTCTATATTATTATTCACAATTCGTAGTACACCACCTTTTAATTATTTTCAAAAACATTTATCCATTTCCATCATTGATCAAATAAATCATACTTTTTCCATATAAACAAGGTTCATCTGTCGCATCACATATTTGCACTCCACTATTTCCTTATATTACGGCTTTATCATGTATCCTGTAAGTTTCCTTCTTTTCTTGCAGCTTTCTCAAGTCTTCCATAGTTTTCCTTCTTTACTTGTGACTTTTTGGTCTACCATGGCTTTTCTTCTTTTGGTTACTTCATTATTTTACCTGTGGCTTTGTTCTTTTACTAGCGGCTTTCACTAATCCTCTGCAGCCTTCTTCTAGTCTTCGATGGATACCTTCTTATGTCTCGTGACATTCTTAAAATCAGATGTGGAAGCTTAGAACCACCCTAAAACATCCTGTAATCATTCTAAGTCCATTCATAATGCCCAAAGACCCAAAAACCTTTCTCGAGACCTCAACAACACCACGGAACCACCTGAAACACCTACTATCCTTCAATGCCATCATAATGCAATTACTCGAAACCTATATAAGAGCTGAAACTACCAATAAACCTTCACATTTCTCTTACAAGGTCTTTCTTAAATTGCTTCTTAAAGCTTGTTACAAAATTATTAACACCTTTTCCATACATGGTTGACCTTGAGACACCTGCACCACACTTTTTCCATAAATGTTGTTTGACATCAATAACAACACCAATGATAATGAAAAAGGTCCAACACAGCTTAGATATTGCCTTTTTGTAACATTGCACCCAAAACTCCATGGCTTCACTATACTCAAACAATTTTGAGGAATCATCAATGATACCTTCTTTCAGAAGTAGATCAAAATCAATGTTTCATACCTCTTTCCAGGATTCAAGTGTGAGCTCCAAATTGTCGTATTATTCTATGAGTATACCATCTATTTTGGTGATGATCTCCTTCTCATAATCCAACTCATTGTATAGATCGAAAACATGCTTGATTACCTATTCTCCTTCCTAAATTACACTTTCGATCCAAGCCCTAGTTATCTAACCTTTTTGTCTAATTTTCTTGACCATGGAGAAAGAGGTGTCATCAAAACTTGTAGGCATAACAAGAGCAATTGTATGAATAACCTGTGTGATCTTAGGTAGGATGACAGTCAATTGTTCAACCTTGCCTTTGAGCTCATCCTTTGTGACCTTGTCCTTGTCAAATTTATCTATAAGGTTACCAAGAAAAACCTAGACATCATGTTTGGCCCCTTCATGAGTAGCTTTAGCAAGAGATAACCTTAAGATCTCATAATCTCTGTGGTAATAGTTTCTTTTATCTTGTCAATAGTTAGTGTTGTTATCTTAACAAATCTTTCCCATTGTTCAATCAAAGGTTTGAAATGACCCTTGGTCGCTTTATTTTTTCGTCGAGGAGTTGGATCTAGGATACTAAGATCAATCTCATCAATAATGGGAACCTTATTCTTCTTCTTGGGAGTCTTAATGTTCAACCATGTAGGGATAGAAGAAGAAGATAACTATTTAGTGGATGACATAGGCATTGCCATCATAGTAGTAGGTTGGGTAGGTGTTACTAGGGAACTTATGCAAGCACCGTGAATGGAAATGATGTGGTGAAAAGTGAAGGTGGAGTGGAGAGGATGGCCATATGCATTGATGAAATGGGAAGAGTGATGGGAGTGGAAATGGGGAGAGTTTGTTGGGAAGAGGAGTCCCAAGAGGGGATCCTAAAGCTAGAGCATCTCTAGATGAAAGAGAAGGGAGAGAGGAAAAACTTGGGCCATGGAAGGGGATGAGGTGAGGAGCGTAGGAGAAATGGGGAAAGAATAAATGGAAGATGTGACCAAAGGGAGAGTGAGAGGTGGAGGGGAAGGAGGAACTAAAAATGGTGAAGTAGAAAGGGGAGAAAGAGGTGACTACAACACTTGAAAGGTTATGGGAGAAATACTAAGGTCAATGACCTCTATAGAAGGTGCCTTGAAAGGCACAACTTCTATTGAGGGAACCCTAGAGGAAGAGCCTGAACCTCTACAGATAACGGTGATTTTACGAGGCTTTAAAGTGGGTTTCGAAGCAGGCCTCCTTCTTTTTGAAGAGGTGGGATGGCCCATCGGTGGTTATACATGAACTGCATCAATATGGAGCTGCTCTGATGATTTTGGCATGATTCCCAATGATATCAACCATTGGTACGTCTAGTTAAGAATAAGAGTCGCTCATTCTTTTGAGTTGTTGCATTCTTCGAGCGGCCAATCAATCCACAATAAGGGTTGATTTTTCACATTGTTTTGATCATAAATGGGGTCCAAGACTTGTCCACTATCATGAAGACCCTCTGGAACATTTGTAATTCCATATTGTGCTACTTCTGAAGAGTTAACCTTTTAAAGTCCCTTTCCCATATCGTGAATTCATCTCTACAATTAAACTAGATATCTTCCAATTGTGGTATGTGAACATCGGCACACCCCATATCTACTGAGCTTGTCCTAATAATCAAAATTGACACACGGGTGAAAGGTTTTCAAATTCATTTGTTGCATTTCCCCTTTAACATTCTTTTCTTTATACGTGGATGCACAAGTATACCTTCCCAAAACTATGGGATTGAGCTCATGTCTTATGCCTATCATGTTGGATTTTGTGAAAATGTAACAGTTGTCGAACTAACTCCATCAAGACCCATTTGTCCATGGGGCACCTTGGTAACTTATAAGGAGCACCTGAGAATATTGCCACCTTGAGATATGTGAATGTTGGAAATTTCAAGTAAATGCCCCCATTCCCAAAGCCACTTGCAAGCTTGAATGTTCGAAATCCTTCAACAGAGAGTTCTTTGTCAAAGAAATACAAGATAACAACGAAGAAGGCATCATTAACTCTTCTGAAATGCTTTACCCCTTCCTTCATTATAAGTTGAGGATAAAAGTCATAAATTTGAGATGAATTCCTCGATCCTATAGGTGACAAATCTGGGTAGTTCCTCATCCCTGGAGCTGTATACATGAGATAGGAGGTCATGAAGAAATTACCAGAAGTTAGGATGTCTGATATTTAGAAATGGATGACATCGATGATATGCTCTACCCATTAGATGAGATCAACATTCTTTTGGATAGTGGCAATGTATAAATACATCCATTCTTTGAATTCCTTAAAGATGGGAGTCATGTGACGCTACTCAATAATGTGATGATATCATTTACCTCTTGGATAAAATCCAAGAGCATGGGATAGTCTTTGGAACTCTAGTCATTGAAGGCCTAGATTTCAACAGGTAGCTCTTGTTAAAAATTTTAGTGCAAGTCCGTAATTTGTATCAAAGGCACAAGAGCGGACTCGGAGAAATTTTAGCATATTCTTCGACATTAAGAAGCTTTAAAAAGTCTTCAAAATAATCACTATCCAATTTGATTACGATTGTCTCATCATCATCTCTAACTATTCGAGAGTTTCTCTATCGTAGTGCATGGCAAAATGAAGCACAAACTACGAGACATCGCATTAATGGAGGAAAGAAATGGCTAAAGTAGGCCCACTATAAAGATACCTTGCATCAAGGCCTTTTTGTTCGAGCTCTAACTCTCTCCCAAAATTTTGGCAAATCAATATGCCCAAGGTATGTATCTCATATATATTGTCGACATTCAATGTGATACTAGAAGGGGAGCTACCCCTTGGAAATTGTATTTCATCTTCTCCTTTCCCTTGATGAAGATCTAGAAATTTGGCCTTGGAGAAAACTTGAGAAACTCCTCTAAAATGAAAGTGGAAGTCTACCCCTGCAATGCATCCCCACATTTCCACCTCGCACCTCTAATGTGCGCTTCTACCCTAAACCTCCGAGTTACGAGGTGTACATTAATCTCTAACTTTCGACAACGAAAGTTGGTCTCGCCATGCACCCCGGATCATTGACTGTGGCATGGATTGTGGACCGCTTATAACCTTAAACTTCGATACGGTCTTTCAATGCCAACTTCTCCTTTCGATCCTCAAGAAAACAATATTTTAAAGCGTAAGCTTAAAAATAACGAAATGCGTGAGGGCGAAAAAGACATCGAAAAAATTAGTTCATGACATAAGGACAAAACCCAAAAAATGACACCAAAAGGAAAAAAAAACAAAGAGCACCCATGATCGCGATGAAGACTTGACAAGAAAACCCCATAAATGAATCTAGAAAACCTTGCAAAAGATTAAAATGCAAAAAACTTACCTAAATACCAGGTGGGTTTAGGAGAAAATTGTGAAAAATGCCCAAAATCCACATAAGGCATATGGTCGAGGTCATCGAGGTGTCAAAAGTTAGCATACAAAATTTAAGGTGAAAAAGACAAGTAAAAACTTGCCCTTAAATAGAAAAGGGAAAATTAATTACCGTGGGTGACACGTGTGGGTAGTTGGCATTAAATGCTAACTTGACATTGGGTTTGAAGTCGGAACGATACAATGCACTCAGATGTAAACTACACTAGGGTTTCAAACCGAAATGTCATCAATCGGGTTGAGGTGGAAGTCAGAAGTCCGAACACACTTTGCATGCAAACTACACTTTGGGTTCCAACTTCCACTTTGAACATGGCGAATCAGACTTCTGAACTTAACATGCAGGTTTGCATGCAAATGCAGATTTGAGTTTTGAATTCACCAAAGCACAAATTTCTTATAAATGGAGGGTTTCGGCTTTGGAAGTCACTAGCGCAGTTTCTGCAAACTACATTCTGACTTCTGAAATTTGAAATCTGAACCTCAATATTTAGCCAATTTTAAATAATTTCATGAAAAAAGAATACTTTAAGACAAGGCAAAAATTTTGTAAGAATTTTTTCAGAAATCTCTTAGAAAGTTAACATGTATTTGAGTTAAAAAAATCTCTATTAATTAATAGGGAATTGAGGACTATTTTGTGACACATAGTTGTGGACCTCTAATATAAGGCAAGCCTTCCAATATAAGAGAAATTTCATGTTGTTATGATATCGTTAGACATAAACAATCATTATTTTGGGTTACAACTCCTTTACTAAATCTTTTGAAATCCATATATACTTATATGAGAGACATTTGTCTTTTCTAACCAACATAATTCTTCATTGATTGGTTTCTATTTATATATTTAATATTACACACATTATATATGTTTTATACTAAAAAAACAATGATATTTGATTTATTTAATGGTTTTCTCAAAGGTAACTTGAAATATTAAAGCAAATCATGACTACATTTATACACCATTTATGATTTTTAGATGAAATAATGAAAAGTGCACTTACACAAAGTTAATACCTCCATTAACTACATGGCTTGGTCTACAATAATATATAAACTCTAATATATCATGATCTTTATGCCAATAGAGATGATTCATAATGGAAGTGGCCATCTTTCTAAAATAATGGTTGATTCGTTATAAGATGAGTATGTTTGCTTTCTCAAACTTCCCACTCCTCCATAGAAAAATACAAAATTTTAAGATAGAATTGTCTATAAATACATGCCTTATTATCCATGATATGCCTACTCAATACATCCTAAAATTGCTTCTACAACTCATAAAAAAACCTCACCTCCTTTTTTGGAAATGAAATGGAAGATTTTAATGATGTCCGTAAGCCCAAACTTCCTATGCGGTAAAAATGGATAATTTGATTTCTTAGTAGCTTAAAAATATTTATCAAAATAGGTAAGACCACAATAGTCATAATCGACAAGTGAAGCCCATAGAAAAAGGGAGGGGTTTTGCTAGAGTTGATGTTGCTTGCAAACAACCACAAAACTACTCTCCAAAGCCATGTGTAAAATATTATAAGACCCCTTTACACATGTATCTAATTAAATATTGATTCAATTTAATAGATTATCCATAATAATAATTGTATAAACATTATCCCCTCATTACTATTAATTTTAAAATAATCTATTTATATTAGAGTTATACTAAATTATATATCTTAATACATAAGCAATCAAGGGCATCACACTTTTTAACCTTTTTAAAACACTACTAGGGGTCTACAATGACACGATTAATAACCATGCCACATACATAAGACAACTACAAGTCCACTTGGCCATGTTAAGATAAACTTATCAATAAGCTTTTACATTCACAGCATACACAAAACACACATATACCTTTAACTTTTCTAAAGTTTACCAACCCTCTGCATACACAAGTTAACCAACATACTTTTAGTGTCGAAACAAACCAAGGTATAAACAATTATCTACAACTTAAAGAGAAAAGATGTTTTAAATACTATATCAACTCTCTCATGACACCTAAATCATGCATATATTCTTCTCCTCTCCAATTATACTCTCCTCTAAATCAACAAGTAGTCTCTCTTACTAAAGACCTTATTATAAAACTCAAATAAGGTCGTTGGAATAAGTAAAGCCAAATTATATGTGTGTGTACAATCACACACACACACACACACACACACACACACACACACACACACTCACACACACACACACACACACACACAATTTCATAAATATAGATAATGAATAATTTCCATTCCAATCTATCTCAATTTATGTACTAATTATAATAAAACTTAATAATCCATATACGAAATCTACATGGTGAGATAAGTAAATTATTACAAATAGTTATAAAAACATAAAAAGGAGAAAATGAGGTGATATAATGCATTTTTTTAAATTTGAGTTTCAAAAGTGCGAGTATTGATGTTTTTGCTCTAAATTTCATTTGTTGATGCTAAAATTTATGGCGGCAGATGTCTATGACTTCCTTGGATATTTTTTTGATTAATTATTCACCTTTTGGTTTGTTCTAAGTTTAATCAATTGTGTGGAATATGTGTTGATTGTCCCCCATTTTACATATTAAGGGAGCATTTTTCACTTGTCAAAGATGAGTCGATAACATCGAGACCTTTTTTCTTTTTGGTTTTATAAGTTTGTAAAGAAGAATTATATAAGTTTCAATGGTATTGGGAGTCATGGAATAAGTACGGAGGTATTTGAGCTAAAAGTTTTATCTCGTTAATTGAGAGGGAATCAAGGTTTGTCTAATGAAACATAGTTGTTGAGCTCTAATATAAGGTGAGCCTTCCAATATAAGAGAAATTTTGTGTTCTTTATGATATCTTCGAGACGTAAAAATCATTATTTTGAGTTACAACTCCTTTAATAAATATTTTGAAATTCGGATAAACTCTTATATGAGAGACATTACCTTTTTAACCAAAATAATTTTTCATTGATTAGTTGTTATTTATATATTTAATATTACACCACATCAGTATATGTTTTTATACTAGAAAAAATAATGATAATAGAATTATTTAATGATTTTTTCAATATAATGAAAGATTAAAGCAAATCATGACTACATTTATACATGTATGTGTTAGATTTTAATAGACAAAGTGTACTCACACAAAGATAATACCTCCATTAACTACATGGCTTCATCTATGATAATATATAGACCCTAATATATCATGATCTTTATGCCAATATAGATGATGCCACAATAGAAGTTGATCAATTAAAAATGAACTAAATGGGACAAAGGCAAAGTAGTTAATCTAATCTAGAGGACATAAACATTGTAAATAAATGCACTAAAGTAATATAGAGTAACTAAATAATTAAATAATGGAAATAAAACCCTAATGTGCAAGAGGAAGGTTATGAAAGAACTCATCTAATTATAGAAGACTATCGATGAGTGTTGCAGTCCGACAAGAAAATACAAAAGCTAGAATGATACATAGAGGTCTCGAAAAATGTGGATTTGGAAGATCTTAACAGACTGGAGCACCCAAGAGGGTACTAGGGTGCCCCGGGTGCCTTGGTCTTTGAAAAAACTTAGAACCCGGTTCTTTCGGGTGGAAGATGCTTTGTAACCTTCACCTATTATGACAGATTCATTGAATTACGCCGAATGTGCCAAATATAGCAAGATGAAGTTGAAGACCTACAAGAGACAAAAGAAGTATCAAAACCCTAAAAAAATAAAAGATGCAAATGAATGGGTCGACTAACCTCATTGCCACAACAAAGGCTTACTAAATCGAGCGCCAGACTACATTTCAGACCCAAATGTAGTTTTGGTGTGTGTGTGCATGTCGTGCCCTAGGTGCTCTTGTGCTAGTCACACTTTGTGAAGTAGCGAGAAATAACTAAATGTAGAAAATGTAATAGTATGTGTGTATGGAATAGAATAGAATCCCTCCCCCTATAAAGTGTGTTGATGCAGATCTCCTAGCCTTGATGCATGGAAGTATGTGGATGCAAGTGATGTAATTGATGCAACTCTAGATGGAGTGATAGTAGTAAGTGACGTTAGGGCCCTCATTATGGTCTCATAACTTTATATTTATAGGGTTCTCTTGCTCTAATTTTGTAATTAATCCCGATACGACTGACTAGGAAAAAGATAACGATGAAAAACAGCTAGAAAGAACCCAAAAAGAGGCGGGAAAGTAAAACAAGGATCGGGCACCCCGAGGCCCCAATACAAGCCTGTGCGCCGGTTTAGGATAAAATGACGGGACAATGCCGAAATAGTTGGGAATGTACATATAAAAATGCGTTGGAATGACAAAATAAAAGATAAAAGATGATGGCTAAAAGGTGGGATTAATTAGTACTTTATTCACTTAAGAACCTTCTAAATAGTAGTATGAGACTGGGCTAAATAATGCCTAAAGTGCATGATTTTGTGCCTACATTTTGCCCCCACTTTATGTTAGTGAGCTTAAAGTTTGGTAACATAAAGTAGATAGAGATGTGTATTTGATGTGCATGTAGAGTGTAGTAGAAAACGTGTTGAAGGACTAGACAAAAAGTGTGGAATGATAAAAATATGGAGGAGTGTGGAAACTATAGATGAAAAATGTGCATAGAAAAAGTGATGAGAGTGAACCTAGGGTGAAATGCGTGTGTAATCACGGTGTGTAGTGTACCTACATGGTTAGTAAGGCATGTGTCACCATTTTGTTGTTTCCCCAATTTAACTGCTTGTTTCTCATACGGTCGGACCTATAAGGAGAAAACGATCAAGTAGTCAAATATGTATGTATGTAAAAATGATGTGTAAAATACACATGTAAAATACATAAAATGTAAAATACGTGAAAAGGAAAGTGTAAATGGAACATGTGCACTGATCCATGTCGAGAGAAAGGGTGTAGAAGGATATCTTGTACTACCTGCAAGTTTTTTGGGCGATCTCATGCCACCCTAGCTGAAGAAGTGTAGGGAGGAAATGCTCTGTGTCCTCCAACCTTTGATCATGCATTCTGCTGAAATGTGTATGTGAAGAGATCATTTGTAATGTCTTCTTTTTGGGCAATCCGATGCCACCGGTCGAAGTATTATAGAGAGGCACACCATCAGAACCTCCAAGTCTGTGAATCGCTTCCCATAAATGTTAAGGACAACATGTCCTATAAAAGCCGATGTGTATGGGCTTCGTAGACTGGTCTGAACCCACTCGTTGTATGTAAACCCATAATGTCAAGGGCGAAAGTGCACTGCATCGAACCGGTGTAAATACACCGTGTTAGTATGTAAATCCTCAATGATGCCCCCTCTTTGGGGGCACATGCGACGTCACCGATATGAGAATGCAACCCCAAAAGGACCAACATACATGAATGTTGTAACTCTCGCCCCTACAGGGGAAAGGGAATGTGCTTGGTAGAAACCAAGGCGCACACAAATAAGGATGGCTAGCTAAATACAAGTGTTAGTCCAAAAACACATGCATGTAATAAGACATGTGTAAAATACATAGACAATGTAGAAACTACCAAGCACCATAGTGTAAACACATAAGAAACAAGTAAGCCGCACAAAGCAAGTTGCAAACATGGGACATCACTCACAATTTTGCAAGACACACAAGGTCGTCAGTGTGACCGCAAATAATAGACAAGTGTGCACACAAACATAGGGCAAAGCCTGCATACAATGGCAAACAATAGACAGATAAGTAGAAATAAACAAACAAGGAGTCATGGAGATATATAATCCTACAAAACAAGTGTTGCACATGGAACACCCATTAGCATGTTAGAGTAATAACCAATATGTCAAAGCGTGTATGATCAAGTAATATAAGATGCTAAGTACAAAATGAAACAATAACACCTATATAAGACAAATGTGGATGCCCCAAAGTGACCAGTATAGGAAGGGTAGAAGGCAAACATCCATGCCGCGTGTAAGAGTCTTGTATTTGTGATCACACTAAACAAAGGCGTGAACGTGCATGTGTGTATGATATAGATAATGACATATAAGAAATCAATCTAACATGTGTAGTAAAGTGATCATGCAAAACATTAGCAAGCAAAAGTAAATTCCCCAAGACAATGCAATATGTTGTGGATGGATGGAATGGAATGCAAGATGAAATGATAGGAGCACACGTGCCCCAGAGTGAATGGAAATGTATGCAGTACGAGGTTCATTTTGTTTTCCCCGAGTAGTCCAGAATGAACCGTAAATGAGAGTGCATCATCGGTAAATGGTCGAGTAGTGTTTGTTGTGTCTAGCGCATTGTGATGAGTGTGTATGTAGGAGTGATGAGATGCGACATATAGAAAGAATGTGCGTGAACCCTATAGCCAAAGTGTATATCATGACTTGTTGAATGGGTGAGTGATGATTTATCCCTAAGTGTATATCACTAGAAGATGAAAGGATGAGTGATGATTTAACACTAAGCGTATATCACTACATGATGATAGAAATAGGTGACGATTTAGCCTAAAGTGTATGTCACTACAAGATGAAAGGAGGGAGTGGTGATGTAACCTAAGGTGTATACCACTACAAAATGATAGAATAGGTGATGATTTAGCCTAAATGTATGTCACTAGGTTGGAAATATCGCATGATGAAATTTCACATGGTGAGTCGAAGGTCCAGTTGATTGGTAAACCCTCGGTAGTCAAGTATTGACTAAGGAACAAAAGTGTGTCATAGAATGGTGAGTGCAACACTTAGAAGAAAATGTAACATGTATGGTAAAACTAGGTGACCGTATGATGAGTAAGATTTGTAAATGTGCGGTGTGGGCAATGCAATGTAGGATATGTAGGGTGTGTAGGATGTATACTATGTAATGTGTAAAATGTAATAATAGGTGTAAATAGAAATGGAATATGTAATGATAAAATGTAAAGATAGACTCATATGGAATGTAACCTAGTGTAGTATGTAGAATATATGAATATATGTATAAATGTATAGTATATGATGTGATCTGTGTATAGGTTATGTGTGGATAACCTAATAATATATGCAATGTGTAGAATAACTAGGATATATGGTGACATACAATGACCTAGGTATGATGCAAGATGTATGTAGAATAATGGTAGAATGTAGACTAAGTGTAGTATGTAGTGTTGTATAGCATGTGATGTGAGATGAAATAATAAGTAATACCTATTGCGGTTCAATGTAATGGTAATACCTCAATAGTTAAGTGTGAACCGAAGCACAAGAGTGTCATAGGGTAATGACAATGCTAAAAATGGAATGAGTATGCCTATACAAGGATACGAACGTATGATAATGCAAAGATGAGAGATGCACTTATGCTAATATGATAAGGGGGGATTGTGTGAGTGTTATGCCCCCCAAGTGTACTATGATGATGGAGATCTATGCACCGACATGAGAGGTGTCATGCCATTGTGGGAGAGTTTCATCTGTGTCATGATAAGAGTGAGGGCCAACACAATGGTAGGATAAACCAACAATAGGACCATGTGATGGTGGTGAAACTTGAGATGTGTCTTGACCATTAGTAGGAGTGGTGGCTTTGACAAAATGAGTTCAAATGGAAATGGAGTAGGATGGATAGAAAGCTTGAATGGTGGCATCTTTGGTGGTACTTGTCTTTTCAAAGAAGGCACAGGAGAAATGGTGACATGATGCTCATTAAGGGGAGAAGAACCCGCATCAGAAATAGGAGAATCATGTGATGGAACTATAGTATTTGTCTGACTAGGAGGAGAATCATTATGGACATGTGAGTGACCATCAATATCAAACATGTGATGAATAAGAGAATTATCTAGAACTTCCTTAGAAATATTAGGAGGCTCACTAGTAACCACATAACATGGCTGAGTAGGGGGTGAACTAGTTTTGATAGGTGGTTGAATTTGTTGACTTGGGGATACCGTAGGTAATTGCTTAGGTGGATCATGACTAACCAAAGAAGGTGTAGCCTTAGGAGCCCATTGAGATGTAACTTGACATTGAGCAATGAATGAGATAAACCCTTGACACTCAAGATGTTTGACTCTACATTGTAAGGCATAACAATAGTTGTCATTATGTCCATTGATTCGATGATAGTAGCAATATGGATGATCTTTATACTTTGTTAGGTGACAAAAAGTAGAGTGGCTAAAGATTTAAGGAATATTGAGGAACTTATTGATCTTGATGGTCTTAATCCAGGTTCTAAAGGAGTAGGAACAAAATCTTTTGGTTGAGTATCATGACATCTTGGCTAAGGAAGAAGTCTATTGGAAGTAGAAGTCGAGGGTGAAATGGCTTAGGGAGGGGGACATGAATACCAATTTCTTCCACTTCTTAGCCACCTCCTGGACAAACCTCCTCAAGATAAATGAAATTAAGAATGAGAATGGTGAGATCCTTTTGGAGAGCAAGGAAATAAATCAAGTCATCATAAACTATTTCAAGGATCTTTTTCAACAAGGTTAGGGGATTGAGGAGAATAATCAAAACAATATCCTGAACCTATTCCAGAAAGTCATCTCCCCTGAAGAAAATTGTAAGCTCTTAAGGATCCCTTCTGAGGAGGAAATCAGATTTGTGGTCTTTGATATGGAACCTGACAAGTTGCCTGGGCCTGATGGTTTTCAGGCTTTCTTTTACTAGAAATTTTGGGAGCTGATTAAGAAAGAAGTCATTGAAATGGTCCAAGACTTCTTCAATAATGGGAAGCTTCTCAGTCAGCTTAATAATATGTTCTTGGTCCTTATTCGAAAATTACTGGGGCCAATGAAGTCAAAGATTTTAGACCGATCAGTCTTTGTAACATGAGTTATAAAATCTTGACTAAAATCTTAGTTGCATAATTAGATTGGTTCTCTCCCATTTTATCTCTAAAAATCAAGGTGCTTTTGTCCCGGCGGCGGAATTATGATAAAGATTGTGGTGATTCAGGAATCCATCCACTCCATTGTTAATTCTGATAGATCGGCTATGTTCCTTAAGTTAGATATGCATAAGGCCTATGATTTGATTACGTGGTCTTTCCTTGGTGCCATCCTGAATAAAGTGGGCTTTGATAGTACTCTGGTTAGAATGATTATGACCTGCGTATATCTACCGCTAGTTATTCGGTCTTGGTTAATGGTAGCCGAAGGGATTCTTCAAAGTCAGTAGAGGCTTCGAGGCAAGGTGACCCCTATCCCCTTTCCTCTATGTTATAATGGTTGAATCTTTGAGTAGAATTTGTAAGTAGGCTTTGCTTTATATAAGAGTATTTAGGGAATCAAGATTTCTAATGGTCTCCCTTTGATCTGCCTCAACCAATTTGTTGATGATAACTTCCTGATGGGAAAGGCCTATGTCCAAGAAGCCACCAACTTCAAACTTGCTCTCAGGGACTATGAGTCAGTCTCGGGGTAGATGGTTAATTTTCTCAAAAGTGTTGTTTACTTTATTAATGTGGATAACCAAGTCCAAATTAGGCTTGCTCGCATTCTAGGTTGCAAAATCAAGTGTTTTCCAGACTCTTACTTACGAATGCCTCTTATCTACAAAAGGCTTGACATCTCTGTTTGGAATGCCTTGTTGGAAAGAGTTAACAAGAAAATTTCCTCCTGGAAAGGTCTCCTTCTCTCACAAGCTGGAAAGATTCAATTCCTTATGAGCTCTCTTTAAGGTGTCCCCATTTACATTATGTCCCTCTTTAAACTCCCAGCCAAAGTTATTGATGCTCTAGAAAAAATTCGGAAGATATTTTCTAGGTGGGCCTCGAAAAGTTTAAATTCCCTCTGGTGGCCTGGGAGAAGGTCACTAGGCCAAAGATGTGTGGCGGTTTGGGTTTGAAAAGTATACCTATCATGAACAAAGCTTTGGTTGCTAAAGTTGGCTAGAGAATTGCTAGAGAGGAAGGACTATGGATTGATATAATAAAAAAGAAATATCTACGGAATTTAGGCAGAATTGATTCATTCTTCTTTCATGAAAATCTCCCTAGAGGATCCTTCTTCTAGAATTCTCTGTTGGAATCGAAATATATCCTCTCAAAGGGATCCTTATGGGATATTGGAAAGGGGAACATGATCATATTTTGGTGGGATAGTTGGATTGAAGATTCCCTTTACCGATCGTGATATATGGAAGGAGGTGGCTTAATTCTATGAGGAGAATGGTAAAATCTGGATAAGAGATTTATGGAGTCATGATGATAAGGTCGAATGGAAAACCATAGTCCCTCCTCCTGATTATGATGGTGATATCAAACCTTTTCAAGATCTCAATAAGAAACTCAGGGAATTCCACATCCCCATCTTCCAAACTAAGGAGGACTCCATCATGGAAAGAGGAAGACTTTGGAAACTATTATGTTAAAATTGCCTATAGCTTACACTTTAAGAAAGATTTTCAAAAAGAGAATTGGGGTAAGTTATGGATCAAGGACCTGATCCCTAAGATCAATATTTTTATTGGCTCGCAATTCAAATTAGAATCTTGTTGGTTGAAAATCTTATAAAAAGAGGAATGCAGATCCCTAATAGGTGCACTCTTTTTAGAGAGAGGGAAGAGAATGTGAATCATCTTTTTTACATTGTCCTCTCTCTAAAGGTGTCTTCTTGCTGATTTCGAAACTTTTCAACATGCAATGGATTATGCCTTTGAGTATGGAGGATTGTTGTACTCAATGGGAGAGCCCTTTAGGTTCCCTTTTCTGGCCTAGGCTTGGAAGATTACTCTGCCTCATCTCTTATGGGGCCTGTGGAAAATAAGGAATGATAGTGTTTTTAGAGATTAGAAACCTCTTATTATGGTGGCTAAAAGGAAAATCCTTGCTGCCATAAAGGAAAATCTCAAACTATTTAAAGGTAAAACAAAAATCCTTGTCCAAAATGGGAGTAGGAAGTGGTGGATAAGTTCGCCTATAGTCCAGGTCAAGATCAAAAGCCTGGTAAGAATGTTTATTGGATTAGACCTATGGGAAATACAATCAAGATCAATTTTGATGGGGCTTCAAAAGGGAATCCTGGTTAAGGTGGGGAGGGGTTATCTTTAGGAATAGTGAAGGTGATTGGTTGTTGTCTACGCATGTCCCTTAGGAAAGCAGATTAATAACACGGCGGAAGCTAGAGCCCTCCTATGGGGTATTTTGGTTTAAGGAAAAAGGCCTCAAGGACATCCAGATTGAAGGTGACTCTTTAATTGTTATAAATGCTCTCCTCAAAAGGAGTAAGATCAATTTGGTCGTTAAAAAACATCATTCAAGATATAAAGGAATTACTAAAGTATTTTGATAAGATATCTATTAATCATACCTTGAGGTAGGGAAATAAATGTGTATGGACAAGATGGCCAATGTGGGAGTTCTTAGTAATGAATACAAAATTTGGCGCAAAGGAGAGAGATTACCCCTAATATTAATGATGAAATCATTAAGGATAGTAAAGTGCTTAGGATAAATGATGTCGGCATGAGTGGGGAAAGTATTCAGTACCATGCTTCAAAAGCATTGTTTTGTTTGATCTTTGATAGAGGCGAACAACTTATTGGTTATGGAAAGATTTTCTTTGGGATGATAACTTTGCAACATGCGGATGGGTGGAGACATGATTCAAGTGGAACCCACCAGTCAAAACATGGAGGAGAGTAACCAAGATCTTTGGAACAAGCTTAAAGTTGGAGGTTTTAGCAATTATATTGCTAAATTACATGGTCACGAGCCAACTCTGTCAAAGGACTTTGGCAAAGCACGGAAAGAGAGGGTTTTTACCGTCCGTGGTGTGGAGGTTGAGGTCTCTTGGAGTCCAATATTGCTAGGGTGATTGATCGAAGATGGAAGGGTTAAAGATCTATAAGGAAAGAACTCGTAGAGACCTCGAGATTGATTGTTTTTCGTTGGCAATGAGACATGTTACTTCTTCATGGATGGCATTGTGCGTTCGTGCATTCCTAGGGTTTGGAAGGATGTTTGCCTTTGAGTTATGAAATATATTACACTTTGAAGGGTAAGTATGGAAAAATCTATACCCATCACATGACTTTCCTCAACATGTTCGTCACAAGTTTATGGTAAGTATTCCCTTTTTCTTGCCACCTCTCTTTCAAATTCGTTGATGGCTTTCAGAATGAGAAAGTTGAGTCGCCCCTCCATGAGGGCTTGATTCTTCTTCTGGTGGAGAATGGCAAGCCGGTTATGGATTATCCTTTGACAATGGCCCTGGAGGAGCAAGTTGAGGATGATGATATTACTCTTGCGGAGTGTCTTACCAAAATGAAAGTGGGTAAGGGTATCCTCCGGGGGAATGAGAAAGATAAAGACACATATGAGGGTGGTGTTGGGGAAGCCAGTGCTTTATGAGGAAGAATGAATGTGTGGGTGATCCCATGGTATTTGAAAAATGGAGAGCAGGAAGATGTTGTATTTAGAAGGGGTCCTAAAAGCCATGGAGGACACGAACGAGGGGCAAAGGGAGTCCATTTTGAACATCATCAACATTTCGAAGAAGATGGTCGTGGATCAAGTCCAGATAAAACACAGAATGAAGGAGCTGGAGATTCAAGTTAAAGTTCGATTGACAGAGTGGAGGGGATTGAAGGGGAAAAGAAAAGGAGGAGATTCAACCTTCGCATAAGTAGCTTGGAGGAGGAGTAGGTGGTACTTGTTTGTTTCTGTGGATGGGCTGTGGTTTTTTTACTCGTCGAGAGGTTTTTGTTCTACGAACTATGTGTGGACTTGTGGCGAACTTGTGGTGTCCTGTTGATTTTAGGTCTTTTTGTCCTCTTTGAGGGCATCCGGTGGTTTTTGCATTCTCTCTTTTGTACTGAGGTCGATTTTGTTCTAATCGAACTATGTGTGGACAACAGAGTGATCTGAATGCAAGTATGAAAGGCGTGATGCATGGTGTCTGTTGATTTTAGGTCCTTAAGCTATTTTTTGTCCTCTTTGGAGGTCGATGGAAAAGATCCTGTAATGTAAGAGTTAAGTTGTGGATTTAACTCATCTTTTTGGAACCCCTTCGAGTTAGGATTTTTCTAGTTTTGATTTCGACAAAGGTGGCATTCCTCTCTTTTGTACGTTTAGCCAACCTGACAAGTGGGAGCCAATGACCCTATAGAATAAAAATTTTGCCTAATCTAATTGGGAAAAGTTAATTGTTAGAGGCAACAAGGAGGATAATAATGAATAGATATGGAAATAAAACCCTAATGTAGAGTGATCAATTGATGACTAAGAAGCTCAGTAAGAATGTCATGTGGCTTAACATTGCAATCAAGTATGAGAGGTTCTGGTGATGGCATGACTTGAGGTTTAACTACATGACATGTAGTGGACATAGATTACAAATAAGATGAAGTCAAGAAGGAACACATATATCTAAAAATAATAAAACATGCAAAGAAAGCGTCCTTAACCTCTGTTGAATTTTAGATCTAAGGGATGCGATGGTTGATTCCTTAGATTGCATAAATGTAGGATGTGTGCGATGGAAAAGCATCCTTAAGCGGTTGACTTTCTGAGTGATGCAACTAGAAGAGATGTGATTGTGGATTCTTCATGCTCAATAAATTTTGCATGTAAGAAAAACCAAAAGAGGTGGGAAAGTAAACAAGGATCGAGTCTAGGATGGGTTAGTAAAATACGAGATAATGGGAGTTGGGCATGTATATAAAAATGCGTGGGAATGACATAATAAAAGATAAAAGAAGATCGGGGAAGAAACAATGAAGCATTACACTTAATTCTAAAGTGCATTGGTGGTTTCACTGTCATCTAAAAATACTTAGCGTTTAGGGAGTTTTGAGTAAAGTACCATCCTTCTAAAATAATGGTTTGTAGAAGAAGTCGAACTCCCCACTTCCTAGATACCTCTTAAGTAAATAACGATGGAAAAGAAACTTGACCCATGATAGAATAAAAATAAGGATCCTAAGTGTGAAGAAAACGTCGGAAACACGTTCACTCAAAATGTTTTTGGTAATCGCAAAATGAACTAGAAAATGAAGGATAGTGCCATAAAGTAGTTAATCTAATATAGGAGGACTCATACATGATTGAAATAAATAAATGCACTGAAAGTAATATAGAGTAATGCCGAAAAAATAATTAAACTAATGAAAATAATAAAACCTAATGCAAGAGGAAGGTTAGGAAAAACAAATTATGTGTCGACCGAGATGTTGTTTACGGTGTACGAAAAAGACTATCATTAAAAAAGTGTCAGTGTGTGTAAATATATACAAAAATATAGTTGTATAGTATGCGTATTTGATACGCAAAATAAACTACACAAAGGTGAGAATTTGTATTTCACAATACATTCATCAAAAAATGTGGATTTGGAAGAGAAGATTCAAAATGTTGATTTATATGGAGGTTTGTTTCCAGTGAGTTTGGAGTGCCCAAAAGGGTACTAAGGGTGCTAAACTGGTATGATAAGAATAGGCGCCTTGGTCTTTGAAAAAACTTCGGAACTTGGTTCTCTCTAGGTTGGAAGATGCTCTGTAACCTTCGTTGGATGGAAATCTATTATTATAAGCAATCTCCATATGGATCGTTTAAACTGTATGTATTGGATTGGAGAATGTGTCGAATATAACAAGATGAAGAAAAAGACCTAGGTGTTAGAGACAAAAGAAGTATCAAACTCTGCAAAAATAATAAAACATGCAAATGAATGGGCGATGGACTAACCCTCACCGCCTAACACGTGCTCGAGAGAATGGGCTTAGGCTCCCGATCAAGGACTTAACCATTCCCACGGTCACATTTCATCGGCTACAGTTTTCTCAAGAGACCCAAATGTAGTTCAGGCTTGCATTTTGTGTGTGTGCATTTGATTTGTGAATATCCTAAAACCGCCTCGTGCTCCTATTAAACGCTTAGTTGTTTTCATTCACCGGTCTCGTTGCTTCCATTTCCACAAGGAAACTAATTCCGCATATCCTTTTGTGAAGCCATAAATTTCTAGAGATTTAGCAAAATAATTCTCTAAATGTAGAAAATGCCAAATATAATGGTATGTGTGCATTTTTTATTTGATATATCACGAATATTTATTTATATAATCTATTATTACTAATGGGTTTTTTTTTACCCTATGAAGTGTGTGTACTTCCTCTAGCACAAGAAGCATTGGTGTAGATCTCCTGGCTTTGATGTGGAAGTATGTGGAACAGTGGTGATGCGATGGATGCAGCAGACTCTAGATAGAGTGATAGTAGTAAGTGACGTTAGGGCCTCTGAGTATGGTCTCAATACTTCATATTTATAGGGTTTTCTTGCTCTAATTTCAGTAATTAATCCCTATAAACATGAGTCAAACAATTTGCCCTGGAAAAAGCAAGCACGATACCGTTAAAAAAGATAAGGATGAAAAACCAAATTTGAGAAAGAGCCCAAAAAGAGGTGGGAAAGTAAATAAACATCGCGGATCGTGGCTCGATTATGGCGCAATGGAACTCATAGTTATATCCTGTGGTAGGGACCATGGGTGCCCTAAGTTCCTCATCGATGCATCTGAGTGCACCACTCGAGTTAGGCTAAAAAATTCCACAAGCGAAAGCCTCCTCCCAGACAATAGAGCATGAACGAAATAGTTGGGCATAACATTTATATAAAAATGTGGTGGAGAATGACATAATAAAAGAAAAGAAGAAGATGTAATGACCTTTTCGAAAGGTGGATTAATTAAAAGTACTTTCTTCGAGGATGACTTAAGAACCAAGGTTCTTTCTAAATAATATTCCGCAAACTTCGATGGGCTGAGAAGGGAACTAAATAATCATCCTCATGGAATAAGCCCTCCAACTCTCGCTTTACCTACATTTGATCGTCAGACCTCCCTCACGGATGCATTATTTTGTACACAGACCTCCTAGATTCAAACAACCCTCGCATGTTCCTATTCCTCCCATTTCATAAGTGACCATGGGCTTTTTCTATCCATAATCAAGGGCTTACACTGATACATTGTTGCGAAAGAATGAGTATGTTTCAGGCTATCTTGCTCTCTCTCTTCCCTTCGTATTTCCACTTCTCTTTCTAGAAAATCCGCAATTTTTCTACATTCCAAGCTCCAAGAGGAATATCGGCTTCGCAGCTCCCTTCCGTCTCTCTCTACTCTTAAAATGCTCGTCTTGCAGCGCCTCTACTCTCGCGGGAAAAATTCCCCTTCTATCTTGTATATTGCCTCGTATATATCTCATGTTTTTTTTTTAGAAATAAAATGTATTTCTAAGATTTTAATGATCTACATCATTTTCCTCGACATTCTCTTTTTCTTTCTTCCAACCGAAACCCCCTATAGTTTATCAATACAAATTGCTTTGATCAAAATAATCTTCAAAGAAATAAAATGAAGAAGATTTTAATGAGCGTCCATGAACTCCCTCAAAAAAAAAAAAAAAGTCATAGGGATTTCGCGAAGCCCTCTTAAAAAAGGATTTCACTAAAGTCGATGTTGTGTGCGAACTCACACTCCAAAGCCATGTGTAAAATGTTACAAGATTACACTCCAAGGCCATGCGTAAAATATTACAAGGCATCAATGTCATGCAGGGGGCAAGCGCAACTAATTTTAAGGGCGAGATGGTCCCATGTAAAAATAATTTTTCACAAACTGCAGAAAACTGAATCTTCCTCGAAAAAGTGGAGCAACGATGCGCATAAGAGAGCCATTTCCATGAATTTTTTTGTAACCGCATTCCATTATTTTTGGCCACATGTCAACAAATCACTAACTAGAGAACAATATAAATATGATGATTTTAAATTATAATATAAATACATAGAGTATTCTCCAAAATCTTTGCAGAAAAATTGGGAGACCATAGAACCGTAGATCTGCTAATTTCTCATATAAATTCTCTCCACTGCTAAAAACAAATTATACCTCGCCCTGAATGGGACGGCTCCTTAAGACCCCTCGCACCATATGACCACCGCCAAATTGAAATTTATGTCAAGAGCGGTTATACCCATTAAGATTCAGGTCGAATCTATCTATCTTTTACACCGGGAAACCCAATAATTGTTTTCCCTTTTTTATGCCGCGGTTCTTTCTTACGCAGCCATCAACAGTTGAACAAAGCTTTTACGAGCTCTTCGCCATGGATCAATTGTCAATGGTATGTATATATTTTTTATTGCAGTTTGCCATAATTTGTGTTGAATTTTTAAAAATCAATGGCTGCTATTATTGAATAAGGATATACGGAGACAATTATAATTTTTGTTTGTAGTAAAATCGACAAGCCCTAACCTTTTTTCTGGTTATTTAATCGAATTGAACTCTCTACTGCCCTCTGTAAGCTGTCATTTTTTTGAAACCCTGGATTTGAGGTCGCCAGTTCCATTCCCACAAGATATGTTAAGGAAATATGTATCTTTGTTTGCTACAAAATTCTTTCAGCGGGCTCTATTTTATTTTATTTTGATAGCTCAAAATTTCTCAGACGAATTTTAGATCAGCAAAGTAGTGGATCCAGGCTCCAATTTTTGTGTCTTATTCCCCTTCAATTTTCTGAAAGATTATATATATGCACCAATCAAACCCTTAAACCAGTTCTTCTAAAGGAAGAACACTTTTGAGTGGTTTGAAAGTTTCATGAAAGCAGAACACTTTTCAGTTGTTTGAAAGTTCTAAATTTTCTTTGACAAATTGAAAGCCAAGCACTTGAATCCTTAAAAGTTAGAAGCTTTAAACCAGTGTTTCTAAGAAAGCAAAACACTTTTAAGAGGCTGCTTTTTTTCCAGTTATTTTATGATTTGGTAAATCCCCATATAGGGTAACATTTGGCTTACATGTCACGACAGGGGAGTATCACTTCTCTCAAGTTCACCCATGACTGTACCCAGCAGTGTTTATTGGAGACGACATATCCAGTTAGTCGGATGTGGGATTTTACCCAATTTCATAACTTTATCACATCTCCCGGGCATTTGAACTTGGGGCTTTGCTTTGGAAACCCCCACGTGCTTTCACCACTTCAGCTCATCCAATTCATAAAAGTAATATGGTAAACATCAGAGCAGATCTTGCATGGAACATGGGGTTTGCTTAGGTCCTCAATATGGTGGCCCTGCCTTTTGTTTTGATATTCCATTTTTCCTTTAATAAATTTAAAGTGAGCATGGTACTGAATTCAAGCTTCAATTTTTTTGTTCATCTCCACCCCAAATTCTTTGAGGGATTCAGTGTTTCTAAGAAAACAGAACACTTTTAGGAGTCCCTGCTTTATTTTATTTTAATGATTTTGTAAATTCCCTTATGGGACAACCTTTCGCTTACATGCCACGACATGTTACTGAATTCAAGGTCCATTTTTTTGTTCCTTCCCACCCCAACTTCTTTGAGTGAGTAAAATTTTGCCGCCATTTCCTTTTTTTCTCCCTTCCCCAGCTTCTTGGGAGATAGAAATTTGCGTACCAGTAAAATGCCTTAAACTATGGTTTTTAAGAAAATGGGATGCTTTTCTCATGACATGCATCTAAGATCATCATGTGTGAGCTGGGAACTCTAAACTTGCACATGACAGTCCCAAGAGCACACCATGAGAATAGCAACTGCACATCGTGGAAATTTCCTTTAATCATTATTACGCCAAATTAATCCGACAATTGCCCTCCCTAAGATTTACTTTTCTTTGCAAATTGCCTTAATTTGTGGTTTTAGAACCATTGGAGTTTTGGTTCTTTTCAAAACACTTTCAGTAGGCTCTTATTTTTGTTTTGATATTTTTTGACATATTCAAATTCAGCAAAGTAGTGGATTTAAGATCCATTTTAATTTTTTTGGTCCCTTTAACCATTCAAAAGATTGAGGTTTAGGTTCCTTTTAAACCCTTAAATCAGTGTTTCTTAGAAGCCGGGACACTTTCAATGGGCTCTGCTTTTTGTTTTGAAAGTTCCACTTTTTCTTTGAGGAATTCAAAGCCTACACAGTACTGGTTTTGAGCTCCTGTTTTCTTTTCTTTCATACAGACCTTAACTTCTTTAAAGAGTTCAAAATTATACACCACTTTAAAGCCATGAATCAGCTTTTAAGAAAACATAACACTTTTCTCACGGCATGCTTCTGGTATTGTCCTGAGCTAGTTGGGATTTCTAAAGTTGCACATGATAATTCTTACACACCTTAAGAATAACACACGTCGTGAAAATTTGAAGCAGAATGCTTCTGCTGACACATCAAGGTTTTGAGTCACAGAGAAGATACTCGGGACTGAAAAATTACAGTCTTCCTGGCAACTCAGTGGGATGCTTAGGTGACTGTGATGCTATAAAAATTCAATTTTAGTGTTGTGCCTGATGTAAGGTCTATTATGGGATGTCATATTACTAATATGCTATGTCACAAGGTTCTCTGAATTTTATTGAAAAAGTTCGAATTTTACCAAACTTTATTCTTGTCGAACATGAACTCGAACTTTATCCATTATTTTTACATGGGAAGTTTTTGACGTGATTTTGCATTATTTTACAAATGTATGTATATATAATATATACATATACCAACTGAAAGTAGTGGATAGAAAGCTCTCTCCACTCTGTCCCTCTGACATATTTATGCATTTTTTCAAAAAATAAAAATGATAGAAAAAAATTGTTCAAACTTAAAGACGGTTTTTTCCTTGAACTTTATCCCTTGGCAAACTTGAACCAAACTTTATCCTCATTGAACATGAACGCAAACTCAAACCTTGTGACTTAGCTCATATGTCAGTAGTCAGAGTACTAATGGTCCATAGCAACTGCTGAATTCTTTATTGGCTCAGAGCACTATTAGTCCATAGCAAGTGAAGAATTTTTAATTCTATAATCTATACCAGATTTCCAAAATGCCATACTAATACATGGGCTGTTGACGACAGAATAAAGTTAAATTCAAACCTCAATTACTAAATAAAAATGTTATAACTTTGAGCATGGATTATATGAGCTCTTCTGAATTATACCAAAGTTGCACAAAGATCAAAACCAGAGATACATGGTATGAGCTAAAACAAGTAGCTCAAGACCAAGATGTATATAAAACTATGAGTAGGAACAGCATAGAACAAACCGAATGTGACCAATGTTAACAACCATTAGAACTGTCACTGAAATTGCTTATTCCCAGCGCTTCCATAGCAATACCAAGTGCCCGTGCCAGCACAAACTGATTCTTCTCCAAGGATTGAAATTCTTGATGAGGAAATCCAGTTACTTAATGCAAGCATCCAAGAGAGAAGACTTGATCTCTGAAATTCTCATGCGCCTCCTATGAGCATAGGATAAACTGCGCTCAAAGGCAAGACATTCTATCAAAATATTTTTAGCAGCAGCCTGATGATTGTAGCGATTTTAAATATCAGGGAGTCATGTTTAATGAAATCATCCAAGATATTGGTATCATCCTTTCTGACCATGATTTCCAGTTCATGTTCTGCACTGATGGAATTAGGAATCTACTCTAAGGTAACAGGGCGATTAACTCTGTTTTTCAAACCACACCTGAAATATTCTTCTAAGATTGCTACCGGAAAATGGAGGTAAAATTGCAGAACCCAAGATTTCTTTATTGAGCCAACAGGCATCACAAACCTTAAATTCTTGCTTGATGTCTTCATTTGAGGTTTTGGAAGATCACAGCTTTTGCTTAAATGTGTAGCTGTGAGCTTCATTTGAGATTCGGAAGATCACATATTTTGCTTAATGTATGGCTGCGAGCTTCCATGGGGAGGTTGGGGGTACCAGGCTTCATCCCTTTCTCATTTCTGCACTGTTTCTTGAGGAAGAAATCCTGCTCTCAAATACCATTGCACAATCCGTAGATCCAAACTGGAACTATCCCAATCAGAATATATAAAAGACAAAGAAAATAACTGTAACTCCAAAAAGAGGCTAAGAAACATATAGCATTTCTCCTATCGAAGTGCCACAAATCCACTACAGAACATCATAGCCCTATTTGAGTCACAAGATTCTAGAGCTACACCAACAGGCAGGTCACATGTTTGTGCTCTTATCTGCCTTATTTTTCTCTGCATCTAAACTTTCCTTCACGAACTCGGCGCTTAAAAACCATGATTATGCAATAAACTCTTCCAGGAATGAGACATAAAAAGGTCTGCCATCAGAATAAATTAAAATTGCTATTCATCAAATTCCCAAGCTCCACAAACAAATGTATATTGTCACTATTTAAAGTCTTTTGGAGGTCAAAAGGTGATCAAAGTTTGAGACTAGAGTTACACGCAAAAAAATTATTTTCCAAGAAATCTGCCATTCCATCCATTACCCACCCAGAAACAGTGGTTAAAAGCTGATCAAACTTTGAGACTAGAGTTTCACATCTGACACAATAGCCTTGACACACCAAGAAATAACTTCAATTTTCTTAGTATCTATGATAAATCGGATTGCCTTCCACCTCTGAATTCTTGATATCTCTTTCAATAGCCACGTTTGACCAACAATTTTACTGCTGCTACATTATGAGCGGCCTTAGAAATACTAGTGGTGAAAATCATAATACCTCCCCTTGGTTGTAATGAATAACGTCACTGTAGCCAGCAGAGCTAGGGTAACCTGTAGAGTCCCCAATAAGGTCTAATTTATTATGCAGATCGGCATTCTACAATGGTAGCTGGGGGTAGCGGTGGTGGACTGCAATGTTGGCGAATTGTCAGGAATTAATTTTTGACCTTAAGTTTGATGTCCATTTAACCGTCACATGGCACCTTTGACCTTAATTTGATGTCCAATTGACTGTCACTTAAAAGTTTTTTTTTTGCTTGGAGAAGTCATTAGAAAAATCTTAATATCTTGGCCATACGGTGGAGTTTCGAGCAGGTTTCTTGTTTCCAGGAAGGGTTTTTGAGCCCTACATAGTGTTGCAGCTAGATTGAGATCATTTGTCACCAGTCAGTGGAAAATTCACAAAGAAGGTAATGAAGTTATTAATCAATGTGATTGAAGATGAGGAAGGCCTTGAAATTGATCTCTTGGCTTTTTTTCAGATAGATGTATTTAAGATTTCTGAACTAGCAGTAGTCCCTTTTTGGAGGACCCCATTTTTCTATTGTCCTCTTAGGATGGCTGTTATTGAATTATAATGCAGTTGTTATGAGATACAGTTGTACTCAAGTATACAATAGTATTTCGTTCTTTGCTCTTTCTTGCTGTGATCTTACCCATTGAATTTGTCTTGGCTCTTAATTAAATATCATAATTGCTTGGTATTACTTATTCTTGCATTTGGAAGTTGCAGAAGTTCCTCTCTTGGCATTCAATATGGGAATCTTATTTAATGCCAGATACCTTTTGGGCGGGATAGTTAATCTGGTATAAACCATGCTGTCAAATCCCACTGCACAGTTCATAGATCCAAAATGAGAATTATCCCCATCAAAAGAGCTAAAAGAAAAAGAAAACTAATTGCTCTAGAAAGAAATATATGGCATTTTCCCCATTGAGGTGCCATGAACCCACTTCAGAACATCATGGCCCAATTTGATTGACAAGTCTCTAGAGCTACTCTAACAGGTAGTCTGCACGTTTGAACACTTATCAGCCATATCTTACTCTCCATCTAAATTTCCACACGAACTCAGCTCTTAAACTAAATGATTATGCAATAAAAGCTTTCAGGAGCTATACTTAGAAATGTGTAACATCATAATAAATTAAAATCTTTATTAATCAAATTCCCAAGCTCCTTGAACAAATGAATTGTCTACTAACAGTCCTTTGGAGGTTAATGCCTGCAAAAGCATTCTATCTTCCAAGTAATCTCCCATTTGATACTGGCACGACAGAGTGTTTAAAAGATTATCAAAGTTCAATAGCCTTAAGATGTCAAGAAATAACTTCATTTTAAATAGCAGATATTGTATATCGAATTTCCTTCTACCCCTGAATTCTTGATATCTCTTTTGATAGACACTTGAAGTCTTTTGACTAACACTTTTACTTCTGCTACATAATTAGCGGCCTTAGCAATAGCAGTGTTGAAAAGCATAATGACTCCCTTTGGTTGTTATGAAGAACATACTCACAGCCAGCAAGGCATGGGTAACACTTAGAGGTCCCATTGAAATTAACTTGCAATAGTTCCTTTGGAGGACCCCATTTTGTCATTGCCCTCTTAGGAAGACTGTTATTGATCCTATTAGTGGGCAGCTGTCACGAGATACTGTTGTACTCAAGTACACCATAGTATTTTGTTCTTTGCTCTTTCAAGCTGCAATCTTACCCATTGAACTGGTGTCAGCTCTTAGTTAAATATTATGATGGCTTGGCATTACTTATTCTTGCATTTGGAAGTTGCAAAGTTCATCTTTTAGCATTTAATTGGGGAGTCTTATTTAGTGCTGCTGGATATTGTTTTCAGGCAGGAGAGTTGGCCTGGCTTGTAAAGGATAACTTGCCTTGCAAACATCTTATTCTTTCAGCTGAAGAGACATTCATCAAGTTCCTTGAACCATCCTCTAGGTAAGGTTTTGAACCTATAGTTTATGTTCGCCAATGGTATGTTTAATTATTTGCATTTAATTTTATGGTTATCTAGTTTCCTATGAGTTTTAGTGGGCATCCTTTATTTTTTTACCTTTATTTCCCCCATGTGTTTGTAATCTATTTTACCAATGTAATTTGGAAACAATTTATAGATTCTTGTTGCCATAAGAGGTAATTGTTGGATTATTAGATGGAATATATATATACATGTTGTCATGCAAAATGTCTAACATGAAAAATTGAAACTTTTGATCATGACAACTAAGCCCATAATTGAAAATTCTGTTTCTGGTCACTGCGAATCCTTCCTCTGGCCAGCCTTCCCTCATTTCCACCCTCACTCAGGGTTTGAGGAAAGTGCTAACAAGATTTTTAAGTGTGTTTCAATGTGCAGGGAAGAGTGCCTAATGTGATTGATGAACTCATTGAGATTTGATGAAAGACAACTTCCTCCGGAGGCCTAAAAAGGTCATTTTTGGCCATTTTGCAGCTAAGTAAACACCCTCCGGAAGCGTACAAGGAAAATCTAAAGCATCTGAGGGTGATGTCGGAGAACATTGAAGGTGTCCAAGGCAGTTTAGGAAAATTTGGTAGAAGAAATTTGATTCAGGAACAACTTGTGCCACATTGGGTAATTCTAGGTGTAAGGAATGAAAGCTCTAATGGTGAAAGCTAACTTCTTCGGATGATTCTGGGAGTTTCGGAGGGAGTTAGGAGGCAAACAAATAGTCATTAGAAAGCTCTTGGAATCCTCTACAAGATAGAAACATGAACTTTGTTCCAAGACTCAAAGATTTCTTGAGGTAATTTAGAACACAACAGCTGCTCCTCTCGGTCAAAGATGAAATATGCCCTAAATATTGAAATTGCAGGCAAAATTGGATCCTAATAATGGTTTCAATGATCTCAACAAGTGTTTTGGAGTCAAAATCATATAAGGTTTGACCCCAAAACACTTTCCTATGCTCTTAGGGTGGAAATTTCACTCTCATTGTCTTGATTTGGACATAGTGGGTAATATCAACTTTCCAAAAGTGGCCAAGTCGCACTTTTTTGCACACAACTATCCCCTTCGTCCCCTAAGGTGCAAAGGGGACAAGGGGGACACAAAAGTGCGACCCCCATCATGCCAACTTTTTGTCACTTACTCCTCACCTTACTGCCACTAGGATGCACAGCTTTAGGATGCACAACTTGCCTCCGTCACTTGTCCCCCTCTTTTGACGGCTGATCCTCAAGGTCAAAGGGGACAAAGGGGGACACAAAAGTGCGACCCCCTTTCTCCATGCAATCCTTGGTCATCACAGAACCACCTCTCAACCCTCGGTTCTCATCCCGGCCCTCGCTTCTCACACACAAGGCACTAGAGGCTGCCACTTGTCACCATCTGGTGCAAGTCGCACTTTGGTGTCCCTTGTGTCCCCCTCTGTCCCCATTGCACCAGTGCAACCTCACTTCAACCTCACTCCAACCCCAGTCAGGCAACTATGGTCACAGGTGAGTTAAAAATCACATGGAAATTAAACTAACTCTCCATCTCCAAAAGATTTAGTCATATTTTTGAAACGTGTTGTTGAACTATCCTCCCAACCTCCATTTTTAACCAGGCATGTTGCTCAAATTTCACCAGACCTCCATAACCAGAAAAACGAAGAATTGCTCATAACTCCTCAATCGTGCACCTGTTTCCAACGAAATTTTGCTGTGCATTCCTCTCCAAAACGCCTTTAAGTTGATTGTAAAAGAAACCCCATTGATATGCTTTGTATTATTTACAACAACAATCTGAAAATTTCAAAACCCTAAAGTTTCCTTTTCAGATTTATGGAGATTTGGTGGACAAAAACCTTGAAAATTGGAGCAGAGAGTCTTGGAGCAAAACAAAAACTTTTGAAAGTATTTTTGCTACAAACCGACACTTGTAAGCTTTCTAAAAATAGTAAGTGTACAAGGCTATGCATGTCTAAAAATAGTAAGTTTTCAAAAATAATGAATCCTCAACATTCACAACACTCCAAATGAGCAAGAAACATCAGAAAGAGAAAATGATGAAAACTTACTAAAAATAGCAGTCCTAGATAGGACCTGCTAAAAATAGAAAGTTTTGTAATGAGTTCAGAAAGCTTGTGGCAACTCCCATTCTGTCTATCTCAGTGTTTTTCGGCACTATGAAGTTCAAATATTCAGGTTTGGAATCCATTTTAACCTTGATCACCGAATATCCTGGTGTGGGAGATAGTGATGTCACTCACATGGATCTGGAAGACTTGAAAAACAAGATGCTTAACAAACCTCATGAACTAGTGGAGGAAATCTTCTCGAGCCGGCTATTCTCAGCAGGAGGTCACCCTTTGTTTGTCGAGCACCGAATTAGACTTGACCTGTGCACAACACTACGAAGCTGATTCCAGGATAGTTTGAGTGAATGACAATCTAGTCCTTGCAGTCCTCACTCCCAAAGGCATCTCTCAGTGTCTACAGATTCCCACTAGTAGTAACATGGTCATCATAACCAAGGAATTTGCATTGTAGGAGTGGCCGAAGACTGATTCCTATTTGCAAGGCCTAGCACTCGGTTCGTGGCTCAGGCAAGGAACAAAACCTTCTTGTGTTCAAAAACTTGTCTAGGAGTGAATTCCATGAAGGTTATTCAGATGCCATTATTTTACTGAGCAGGGTGATGGGAGAGGAAATGACAAAAGAATTCTAGGATTGGATGGCTCAATTCATCCTTGTTACTACTGAAGGGAACCAAGTGGTAGATTGGGGGTAGATTATCAGTGACAACATCCATCAACAATTGCTTCAGTTACCTTCCACCAAGAAGTTCACCATGACTTCTTACCGGTATATGCTCTTGCCTTCACAAGACCCTTTAGGGGCCTCTGCTTGACTTTGCTCTCAATGTATCTCAAAAATCACCTGCCTATGAGAAGTATCCGCAACTCACTTACATAGAGAAAGCAACTATCATTTTGTCAGGGTGAATGATGCATTCACCATGTTCATCATCAAAGACGCATTCACCATGTTCATCATCAGACTCCTTGAGGGCAATCCAGAGCTGAGGATCTCTTCTCAAGTAGTTGCGCTGATCGAAAATTACGAGAGTCATTTTTATCCGGTTCTCTACCTTCACCTACATCAGGATCTCAAGCTATGATCTTGCCCCTCGTAGGCTACCCAGGTACTTGAGTGACAAAATCATAATGTTTGAATTATGTAGGCAACTAGCTCATGTACATGCCACGATGTAGAAATAACAAAAAGAAGGGTGTGTCTTTTCCCATCTCTTTGGGGATCTATTCATGTAAGAGTGTCGTAGATGCATCAAACATTGAAGCCTCTTTTGCTTCCCTCAGTCTCTACTCCTACACATCTAGGCCTGAATTTGATATCAATCTTGAAACTTTCACCTTTGCAGGATTGCACCATACACCTCAAATTAAAGACTATTGGGCTAATTGCATTGATGATTTGAAGTAAGAAAAAGGGACTATATGCAGATGACAGTTGACTAGATGAGGGATCTCAATTTTGATTGGTTCATTAAGGGAATAAAAGATGATGGATCAAACTTGTTTGACCCGAGTATCAAATAGTGAAATCTTCACCCCTTCCTCCGATCCCATGGAATACTAGAGAATCAAGTGATATCAAGGAAATGACTGTAATGATAATTTAGAGATCAAGAGAATGGTTCAAGAGAAAAGAACAACTTTCATGAAGTCGGTGGCCTCTTGACTCTACCTAGACAGGTATCTCACACTTCCTCTCTAAAGACATCCGAAAAAGACCATGAGCTCCACTCATTCGAAGAACCCTCAAGAGAAAGGTTGTGGAGGAAGAGCACATTGAAGATTCCCACCCCAAGAGGCCCCGCAAGAAGGCTAAGGTCATTGAATACCCCATTGAAACTCTTGAACAAGGTGAAATTGACCCTTCACAGTCTCCAGTTCTTTGTCGGTTCCCAAGTGTGTCTTCTTCGGCAATTGAGTCATCCCACCATGTGCAAGATGTAATTCCCTATCGTGCACTTGAAAGTGCACCCATTCTTGATATTGAGCCCACTTTGGTAGAGACTTTCCCTTGGATTCAAGAGTTGCTTGGAAGTGAGCCAAGGATGGTGTAGTAAGCCATGACACCTAATTTTGAAGCTATCTCAAAAATCATGAAAACCAAGCGAGGAAAGAAGGCACAAGTAACCTCTCGTTTCTTCAGTGGGGCTTCTAGTGCTCAATATGTAGAGGTTGCTTGACCAAAGGTTGTAAAACCTATGGAGGAAATGACTCGGGATGATTATGAAATGACAAGGATTTCTTTGGGTCAAGCCATGCACGAAGGTGATGCACACATGTTCAAGGAATCTGCTGCCCGCATGCTTTCTCGAAATGAGGAATATAAACAAACAATGGAGCAGTTAGAGGAGCATGTGAGAACTCTCACTTCTTATGTGCAATCATTCTTGGATCCTAGTGTAGTACCACCTCCTCCTGCGAAGCCATCATTCCTATCAGTAGCTTTAACCTTGAAATAATCAAGAAAGCTCAAGGTTACACAATGCAGGGAAGGGCTAATGATAGATGGGTTGAAAAGATTCTTGAGAAAGGAAAGACACTGTTGCCAGAGATTCTCTCGTTGTTCAAATTTGTCCTCGCCACGACTTCTAAAGTAAAAATGACCAAGGAAAGATTGAGAAGGAGAAAGCCCATTGGGACAATGTGTTTCCATTAGTGTCTGAAATGAGCAATCTAGATTCTCATTCCTTGGTGAGTAAAAATGTGTTCACTTCCATGAATGATAACTTGTCTCCTATTTGGTCTCGCACGATGAGTGCTTGGTATGACATGTTGAATGATGCTATCTCTGAGCTTGATTCTTGTGAAGAGCACGCATCGCAGATTTTAGAAGGTATCAACAACAATGTGTGGAAGCTTGGGTCACCTCCAATCAATGAAAATTCATCAATTGAAGAGCTCCTAAAATCCTTCCAAGAGTTGGTCAAAAAGAGGTGGGAGATCCCTTCTCATTTAACGAGGATACTTTGGAGTCTCTCGGCAGAAATTAGAAGTTCAATTTCTAATATTGTGAAGGATCATCAGGTTTGGTTCAACCAATGTAAGACCATCAGAGTGTTCTGAAACATGGATCAATACTTTGAGTTTCGTTCATATTCCACAGACGGATAAAGTGGCATTTGCGGTGGCCCGTTTCTATAAAGAATTCAAGGGCGAAGAAATCTTTCCAGGAGTATTCCCCAAGGCTCTCCAATGATCGGTTCTTCATCAACATAGGTGTAATGTCCCATTCGGGAACAAACTGAAAAATTACGGAAATTAGCTCAAAACCAAAGATCTCCAAATCTGATTTTTATAATCAACAACTGAAATAAATCTGAAATCTGCAAACTACCAGGGCAGCGAACTGTTTATGGAATTCAAGTCCACTTTTCACCATGCAAATCAACAAATAATGCCACAAAATAATTACTCTATCCACGACAATATTTATGAATCACAAATACATCAAAAGATGGATGAAATATCAAATTACACAACTGGAATTAATTATTTAAAATCAACAGTAGACTAGCCAAAACCGAGGGCTAGAAAAAATAGCAAACCCTTGCCAAAAATCACCAAAATGGAGATTCGGCCTTATAAAATATGCCAAATGAGATTATGATCTGAAAATGCAACTTTATGTTCACCAAACCACATAAACCCTACTCAAGGTAGGTTGCTCCACTAGAAAGAAGCCAATATCAATATGAAAATGATAGATCTCTCCTTAAATCAGCCTTATACACCAATTCCCAAGTCAAGATGAAGGGTTTTCGTCCTTCACTGAACCTCTAGAAGGGTTTTTGTCCTTCTAGGCAACACACATGAGGGTTTTTGTCCCCAAGTGCAAGAACATGGAGCAACAAGCTCACAATGCCCAAGTAAAATAAAATGCGCCAAGTCTAGATCTCAAATGATGCCTTAGCTCTCCTTTTATAACCTCCTTTTGGCGCCAAGGCTCATAAAGGAAAGGCCGACCTCTAATGAGCCATTATAATCTTTTATTAAGCCTTATTAAAGGCACTAAACCCAACCGACCTCATTAAGAGGGGAAATACAAAAATAAAACATGAATATAAATGATGAAATCTGAAATATAATCCATGATCTTCCATGATTCAACCGATGCTTGCTAAGGAATCCTTTACTTCAGATTTATTTGAAAAAAGGGGACATTACAATCCTCCCTTCCTGAAATTGCTTGTCCTCAAGCAATTGCAAGAACCTGATCCCAAATGAATCTTAACTGCTTCTTCTTCAACATACCTGCACATGAAGCAAACATATTAGAGAAAAAATGTGTTTCCTTCTTCATCCACTTATGCCTTGTGGAAATGATGGCCAATTCCCCTTCTTTTCTTGCACAACTCTCATCCATACATTGGCTGTCCCAAAATACCATAATGCTGCCCCAAACACTGCTGTAGTCATGCATTTTCCACTCAAAATTCAGAATTAAAGTGGCTGGAATCCACCTCAAAACAACCTTGCATAAATCAACATCAAGTGTCAACAACAACCCTTTCAACTGTATGGTTGGAAACTCATCTGTGGAAGTGATAAGGGGGCTGGAAAAGTTTATGACAACAGTGAAAATAACATGGCAACAACTGTCATACTTCAAAATTCTTACCAAATCAAGAAATGATAACAATCTAGGGGCTGGAAATGACCTTATAATGATTGTAGCTTTACCACCAACTTCAACAAACTGAAAATAACTCAAGTGCACAGCCACAAAATTCTGTATGTAGCTCAATCCCCAATCCATTCTTGGTGAATGATGACCACGAATCAACTTCGTGGCAAGATGTACACTACTATGCACTAGTGATCCTTGAATAAATTCATTGGGTGCCAAGCAATGTTGTATAGAAAACATTTGAAAGCCAACATCAACAAGGAAATCATATGGCTTACCCACTTTATACAATAAACACCTTGCTGCCCCAACAATGATGATTGCCCTTATAATCTTGTTCTCAAGTGTATGACTTGGCTTCAAAGAGTGCTCCATAAATGGTGAGCATTGGTTCTCCATCATACCATTGGTATGCATGACATAACATATAAGCTCTTTTCCTAACCACATGCATGATGTCATCACTTCATTACACCTAGAAACATGGAATCTTTCAATGAACTTACCTTCCGTGGCTGTTATAACAAGTTTCCCAATCAGCAAATCACCATTAGCACATTGGAAAGTGCTTTTCCTTTTCACTTCCGGATCTTCTAATGCCAAATCTGAGTTGCCAATACTCATGCTTGCCATAGACAACTTTGAATTGTCCCTATTTCTCATGAGATCAGATGTATACATCACAAAATCAGATATGATTGTCTTTGTAGAAAGTGAAAAAACACTTGATTCCCATACCTTAGAGAGCCCAACATGGTGACTTTGAACTGGTAGTATCCCTTGCTTTGCCCTCACGATTTCCCCCAAAAACTGAATCCATTGCATCCCACATATGCCACAACAATTTTGACTTTGTGCCCAAACATCCATGCACCTTTTGCTAGACCATTCACTACTTGCAAACTGATCATGAGGATAAGGGTTCAACATTATCATGAAATGGAGCAATACAACATTGATATCATACCTTACTGATTGAGCATGGTGGAAACCAAACTGTATGGGTAGGCTGATAGGAAATGAAATAGAAGACTTTTTGGACCATGTGCTGTCCTTACTCTTTTTACAACTCAGAATTTCTGAGTTAGAATCAGCCCTCCAAAAATATATCAAATGCACCTTACCTTCATGGACTTCTAGCAAATCTGATTTATCTTGCGGATGGTGGAAGAAAAAACATGATAAGGCCATAAGAAAGTGTATGTAGTCATCATTCCATACCAATGTAACTTCAGCTGGCTTAGTTTCAAAAAAATCATTACATACCTTGCACCTTTCCATGAAATTTGACAACATGAAGATGCTATGGATGACTTTGAAGCCTTTGAAATCATCCTTGCTTGACCCCAACCTTCTTTCCCATTCTCCTTTGACAATTTGATGCATATGGCTGCCCAATCCTCCCAACTCTTCCATTTTTATGGATCCATGGGTTAGCCACATAGGAAATGAAAAGTTAGGATCATCGTTATGACCCCCACACTTCATGATAGAGTTCTCTTCCATACTGATTTTAAAATCAGATATTCCTCCCTTTGAAGGACTCATCATAGCATCTATATGCCATTTGTGAGAACACCATAGAAATTGAGCCCAAGTGTCTATATGTTCTTTGCAAAAAACAACACTTCTTACCTCCTTACCCCTTGAAGTATAATGTGCACAAAGGTGTTCAATCAACGGAGACAAAAGAGGATACAACATACATGAAACATGAGTACTCCTAACCATCCGTCCATGGTAGAAAATTTGAAATGATACATAGGCAAAAACTGAAATACCTTCATACCGTTGGCTGCCCATAACATTCAGAAATTCTGAGTTTAAATCAACATTCCTTCTTGACATGATTTCCTTGCCGGATGGGATAATTTCTTCCTTGTGTTCGTTCCCAAGCTGTTGGTGCTTGTCTTGGGTAACTCTTGGCTTCTTGCTTGGGCTGTGATATCCATCAAACAAACTCCCTTTGTCTGCTGTTATAAATGGACCAGCGAGCTGACTGTTATCATTTCCACTTGGGAAATGGGTTCCATTCATCCCTATTGCTACCTCTTCTTGTTCACAACCCCCTCTTTCACCTCTGAATTCATCATATGCAAAAATATCATCATTATTAGTCAAACAATGATCAATACTTACCTCACAATGTTGACCATCCGGAGCAATAATGGAAGTAGGGGCTGAATCATTCTTCATGGCTCTTTTCCTCCATGGTGCAAATCTGGAATACTGTGCTCCTCCTTGGCTTGTGTTCCACAATTTCATTAAACCCTTGTGTCACCAAGGTGTTGTTAGGAAACCCATCCAAGTGATCAAGTGTGGCAAGAGGATTGGAGGTTTTTAACCCTCCTAAGGGCTGCCCCTTCTCAATAACCAGCTGCTGCAATTTATCATCGCTTTCTTCTTCTTAGGGCAATAGACATGCCCATCCTCCTCTAGCGACAAACTTGGGGTTTTGACCCCTTCTTCAACAAACTCCGTAGCCACTCCTTGCTTTTCCAACAAGATGGGGCTCTTTTCCTCAAGGGTTGGGATGTTTCTCCCATTACCCTTGTGCATGGCTCGGGGCTTGGACCAAGTTCCAATGCCCACTCTATCTTTCTCCAAATTCATGAATTCTGAAAATGTTAGGGCATCACGGATCTTCCTCGGGAGAGCTTGATATTCCTCAAAGCAAGTTGCCACCATATTGACCTTGGAAACCCTAGGCTCTTCCTTGAATGTCTTTCCTCCTTGTAGGCTTTGCATGGTAGAGGCAAGCGAATCTAGTGTACTTGCCAGTCTCTCTTGTGCCTTCATCAACCTGTCCATTGAAATCCTAGGCCTTCGAGAATCCATGCTCTGAGACCACTGTAATGTCCTTTTCGAGAACAAAACTGAAAATGAAGGAAATTAGCTCAAAACCAAAGATCTCCAAATCTGATTTTTATAATCATCAACTGAAATAAATCTGAAATCTGCAAACTACCAGGGCAGCGAACTGTTTATGGAATTCAAGTCCACTTTTCACCATGCAAATCAACAAATAATGCCACAAAATAATTACTCTATCCATGGCAATATTTATGGATCACAAATACATCAAAAGATAGATGAAATATCAAATTACACAGTTGGAATTAATTATTTAAAATCAGCAGCAGATTAGCCAAAATCGAGGGCTAGAAAAAATAGCAAACCCTTGCCAAAAATCACCAAAATGGAGATTTTGGCCTTATAAAATATGCCAAATGAGATTATGATATGAAAATGCAACTTTATGTTCACCAAACCCTCTAACCCTACTCAAGGTAGGTCACTCCACATGTAGGAAGCCAAATAAAATATGAAAATGAAAGATATCTCTCCAAATCAGCCTTATACTTTGATTGCAAGTCAAGATGAAGGGTTTTCGTCCTCCTAGGCAAGACACACATGAGGGTTTTCGTCCCCAAGTGCAAGAACAAGGAGCTCCTAGCTCGCTATGCTCAAGTAAGATAAAATGCGCCAAGTCTAGATCTCAAATGAACCCTCTAATCTTCTTTTATATCCTCCTTTTGGCGCCAAGGCTTGGAATAGCAAGACCGACCTCTTAAAGATGTTCTTTTCCTTCATTAGCTTCCATTAATTAATTAAAACCCAGCCAACCTGTTATAAGAAAGAAAATATAAAATATTAGAAAAACAATGCACAAGGAAGCTCAAGGTTCTCCTCCATCTTCTTCACTTCTTTGCCATGGAGAAGGAATGGCAAGAAGACCAAATATTAGCTCTCAAGTGGAAAAAGGGGACATTACATAATGTACTGTTTGTTTTCAACGCTGTGCAAAACGTAGCTAAATTTCCTTCTGGTTATTATATAAAATGAAGTGTTCAAAGTGTAAAATATATCTGATTGACAGTTCACTTTTTCTTATTTATTGTGCGCTGATGTATTTATTTTTCCTTTTGTTGCTGAATTGGTATGTACCTGGTTTTGCAGTTCAGAAGATATATTGGAGCTTGAGCCTATGGTTTCCTACCATCGCATGCTTCTTCACAGGCTTGCTGATATATTTTGGTATTAATTTTTTTAACTAATGAGTTTAATATGTGGTAGAACCGAAAAGTATTTGCACACTTGATATCACTAGATTCAATATATACCTGTTCTGATTATTAATTTATGCTGTTGTTAATTGAGTGATTGTTTGATTCATCTGGTTAAGGTTTCTTATTTGTTTATGTATTATGCTTAATCTTTACCAGGCACATAGCTCATGGATTGCTTTAATTTAGGTTTTCTAAGCATACCATAAAGTTTTGATTTTTAACTATTTGTGATATGTCTTGTTTTGGTTTGAAATTCTTTATGCATGAATTTAATCTTAAATTTTACTTTTGCCTTGGCAGTTTAGCTCATGAGTCTGTTGGAGAAGGGGATGACCGCCATCTTATTGTAGAGCGATGCCAGGATTCCTCCATGTATGTAACCATAAGCAGGGTGGCATATATGGGAAACAATTTTGATGTTTTTGAAATTTATCGTCAATTGGTAATTAATATTACAGAACTGAGAATTCCTTATTCCTATTAATTATAAAGATTGATATGTAATGCACATTAGTGTGAAAATAGAAGATTAATGTGCAATTCTCATAAATTTAATTGATAACTTTTCTTAGCCTTTATATAAATACAACTCTAAAAATTCGTTGTAAGTGACTATGTAGCAATGTATAATGGTACTGTGTACATGGACTTTTGAAGACAGTGTTTTTGTATCAAGAAGTTGTTCTTGTGACAGTGGGACCGTATTGCCATATATGACATTGACTTTCATATTTGATTTTTGAAAAAAATTGAGCTAATAAAAATTATGTGTACTATTGCAAATAATAACTAATATGCCAGTGTTGATTTTTCCATGGAACTTCATAGTTTTCTTGTGATCATTATTGGTAATGGCTGCCAAAGATGTTCGTGTTTGATATTTCACAGACCTGCTGTCTTGGTGAGTGATGTACTGGAGTGGCAATATGGAGAAACCAAAAGTCAACAAGCTGCTTGCCAGTTACTCAAGAGGAAAATAGCATTACCAGGTTTGTTTTTGAATAGTTAGATGTTTTCTTGTATTGGAATATGCTAGTTAGATTGCAGTTGCACCATGAATGGTTGAATCTCATTTCTCTTTATTTAATATGCTGTCTGCTATTAATGCATATTTCCAATAAGAAGATCTGTTGGTAGGCATATTTTTCCCTTTTCACTTGTGAAAGATTTTTAGGAATTAACCAAGATAAAAGCAGTGGATTTTGTTGATTTAATTGATTTCAGCTTGTGTAATAAACATCCCAACTTTTTAAAAATAATTTCTTTGATTAATTTTCTCGAAATTATATAAATAAATCCTTCTCCAAGTTACTATATTTCTGCTATTGTTTTTTTGATTGGTAAAATGAGGGTTTCTATTGGGACCCTCACTTGATTATTGGAAAGGATGAGGAGACAAAATACATGATTACAAAAACCAAATGTAGAAACAAAGCTCCAACGGCATATTAACAAGCCTCTCCCAGACCATTGTTCAATCTGAGAGTCATATGGTTGGAAGAGCGGAGTTTCTCAAAATCCTTCCTTTTGACTTCTGTCCACCCTTGCACTGAGTACTCCCCAACAAGCTCCTTGAAGGGAGACCGCACTGGAGTCATATACCTCAAGGGGCAAACCTTATTTCCCGAGACCGTCTGTTCTAGCAGAATCCCATCAAAAAATCCACAGAGGAGGGAGTTGAGGCTCCATACCTGCGGGAGATTTGACCACCTGATTTGCAAAAAGCATGTTTCACAGAAGAAGTACTGACCTATCAATATGGGAAGATGAGAAAGCTTTGGTACTTGCGAAACAGGCACAGAAAGATCCACCTCATTCTTTGAGGATGCAAACAAAGACTTAGAAGTAAAAACCTCGAATGTTGGGACCAACAAGGCTTTGGCCAAAGGGGCCACAGAACCCCAAGAGCTCCTCGGCAATCTTACCCTCCTGGGTTCTCACAGAACAATGGAGAGCCTCCAATTTCCTAGGGGAAATGCTTTAGTGACCGAATCATCAGCCAATGGAATCACCAAGTGGTGGTGTTTCTCAGCCCCACGCCACTAAGTTGGAGGCAATTTTCTCCCCCTTCACCTGATACAACCAAGACCAGCAATGTTTTCAGCAATACCCTTGAGACAATCAGCAGCCAAATGGCCGTGGGAGAATCAAGCTCTGCATCTGAAGGCCATGTGTTTGTAGTTAGGCTTTTGCTTCCAGACCCAGTCCTTCACTTGGAGCCAGATCTCATCAGGCAGGCCATTTGCGAAGTCCACTTCAGCACAAATCTTGGCAAAGGTTGTGATATGGCTTTAGGTAGTCTAATGGGAGCATATCTATGACCTATACTCGCTAGGGAGGAGGGGGGTGCTTGCTCTCCCTCGACGTCCTATTTATTAGTATATAGAGAGAGGCTATCTATTAGTAAATAGAGAGAGGCTTGGGTATTCCATTCTATTCGATCGATGCGCTTACCGATTAGTCCGATGTCGGGTACTCCGCTTCTTATAAATGAGACTATCTGAATGAGACTATATATAGTTGAACTCAAAGGCCCTCTCTATATATCCACAAAACCACTCTTCTTGACCAATCGGAAACCAACCAGGGGATCGATCCCATGATCTAAACCGGATCGATGAGTGTCTCCCATTGTATCTCTCCTCTCCGTAGTTAGTCTTGCTCCCCTCTGATCCTCCTCCGATTCCGTATCCTACCCTCTGCCATCTATTTTCTATATCTATACGATTAAGTCCTTAGGTTAAAAATAAAATATCGTATTTAAAAGAAAAGGTGTTTCAAATCATTGCTATTTGACTCGAACCTGTTCTGAAAAGGTCAAGACATTTTTAATTTTTTGTTGACACACGCAACATTGGGATTGGGGTTGAGCGCCCTATCTATATATGGCTACGCTCACCCCACCCCGTCCCCTCTGCCCCCACCCCCTTGGATTCTAGGGCCTGGACCTCGACCTACTGTTCTATTTCTATAAGCTTAATTCAATCGAGTCGATGCCCTTCGGATAGATATAGAGGGAGATATAGGGGCGGGGAGAGGCCAAGTGTTATTTTCCAAGGGCACTCCCAATGTATGAGAAGCTGGTTAGATTTCAAAACTGAAGGGGAAGGTTTGGGACCCTAACCCAAACCGCTCCCAAAACCAGGCTCCAGCATGGAGAATAAGGTCCCTGTCTTCAGCAGCTTCACACTCTACATTGAAGAAGCCTCGGGCACGTGAAGATGTAGACACCTCCAGACACTAAGGGTTTCCAGGAGATAGAAACTAGAAACCCATTTATGGAGATCTGCCAGCCTAAGCCACAGGCCCTTCAACCTGCAGATCAACCCATGCTTCATGTAATTGGTCACTTGAATGACCACTTTGTGCCCCATTTCTAGAAATGGAATGACCTCGGCCATGTCCACCACAAAGCATCCAGGTGTCTCAGGGCAAGAAACAGCTGCAGAAGAAACTACAGGCTGCTCTAGGGTGCTTTTGAAGGACTGAGGAGGGCCCACCAACATGGCTGAGGAGGAATGGTGAGAGTCAGAGTTGAGGGGCTGCAAGGAGGGATAAGATGTTGCAAAAAGGAGCTCCTGTGCAGGAATCGGCAGAACAAGAAGCGCGCTGCCAAAACTGACATTCCCTAGCTTGTCAAAAACAGGGGTGGCCAAAACCCCAGGATGATCCATAATGGAAGCGAGGGTTCTCTTTGCAGGTCCCTGAATAGTAAGGGGATCCCGAGCCAGCTGAAGGGCAGAAACCAGGCCATTATCTGGAAGGAGGCCTGAATGGGGAGCAGACCCAACTACAGTTGAAGCACATCCATCAATCAAGGAGGGGAATCAGCTGCAGAGGCCGCTGCTGTAGCAGATGGCATGAATGCGCCAGGACACTTCATAGCATGATAAAAATTTCTTCCATAATGTCTGCCACTTTTTGCATTTCTGCTATTGTTGTCAGCTTGTAGAGAGATAATATAACCACGGTGAATTGATTGGCTCCAATAAAGGTTAAGTATAGATGCATTAGTGCTTGAAACAAAATGCTATAATTATAGATGCTTTAGCTCACTACCTGAGGAGGACTAGTCACAAATTTAATGTCCAATAAGGGTGTGACTTATCCACCAGAGAAGGTAAATATGATGCACCTAGGGACTGGTCCTAGTGTTTTGGGAATTCTGAATATTTTTACGACTCAAGACATAAATTAAGGAGAAAATAAGCTAACAGAAGATTGAAGACAAGAAAGGGTGTTAAAACTGACTAGTGTGGGTTAAATGGATGTATAAGGATCAAAGTGTCCGTTGGCTAGATAAGGCCAAGAAAATGCAAAATGCAGAAAGCAAAAAGCTAATTACAAAGATATAAATCTTACAAAAGAATGTGTTTCTCATCATTTTCTCCCTTCCGAGAGGAAGTTGTTCTCACCACCTACATTAGATTAGTAAAATTTTCTGCAAAAGCAGTCTCAGAGAGCCACATGGTATGGGAGCCTTAGGATAAGGGATGGAGTCATCCTCCTTCAAGTGAGATGGCTCGTACAGCTTGAGCTGGCTCACATTAAACCGAGCTTGAAGTTTTAAGCGAAAAGCATCAAACTGAATTTCTTGGAGAGTAATGTAAGGCCCATATTGAATGTGATCCAGCTTGTGATGTTGTTTGTAGAAAAACCTTTCTTTATCTAAGTGAAGCCAAACGTGAACACACACTGGGAAAGATTTAGATTCTTAATATCAGTCATGGAGTGCCTTGAATTTCGTCCGAGTTTGCAGAAAACGTGTTGAAGTTTGGCATAAAGCCTAGCCAACTTCTTCACAAGGAAGAAGTTTTCATGCGATTTTTGTTGGTATAATGGATATGGAGATGAAAGAGCAACCAGAAGCTCATAAGTTGCCAAAGGTTGGAAGCCACAAGGAACTTCAAAAGGAAAATGAGCCTAGAGATATGGGTAGCCCAGTTGTTGTAGAAACAAGGAGGAGAAAATAAGCAAACAAACAAGAGAGCAAAGGAGAAGTTACGCCCAAACCTATTGCTTGACATTCTTCATTACTATGGGTTAAATAGGTGTTCAAGGATGTAATGTTTGCTTGCTGGATATGGCCAAGCACATGCAAAATGCATTTCATGACAAGCCTTAGAATTGATGTGGAGGTTGGTTTAAATATGACTTCACCCTTGATAATTATTCATTTGAACATTGGTATGTCATATGACTGTCTTGGAGGTTTTGATCAAACTCATCTTACTTTAATACTTTCAATTGTTGAAAGTGGTGGATAGTTTAAAGCTGCAATCATTTTAAGCTCTCTTTTATTGAACAAATGGATAGGAACAATATGACGAATATGTTGATTTGGAGCAAGTTCAATGTAATCTCCATTTTAAATTTAAGTTGTACTGAAACTTAAAGGCTTGTGCTCTTGATGTGATTGGAGAATGGTGATGTAGGAGCATCCAAGCTCACTTGTAATCTTACATCACCAAAAAGAGTTGAGGGTTAGAAGAGTAAAAGCTTGCACAATTCCATGCAGCTTTGCGTGACCTTGCGGAAACTTGCGCATAGTGTTGGAAGGAGACCAGGCATGAAAAGTTTGAGATTTTGTGCAGCCTTTGGAGTTGTGCTCTAGGAGCCTTTGCATGGGCACATTGATTTGAATACTTAGCATTTCTGTGCCTTTGTGGATCCTGTGTTCTTTTGCACGCCTGCCAATATTGTTGTTCTTTTACGCTTTTGCAGAGCCCGTGTTCCTTCGCAAGCTTGTCATCATCGACATAGTTGTAGTCCAAACATGTTGATCTCGATCCGTTTTCTTTGCCAATGGAATGACCAAGTGACCTGGTATGTTTTGATCGAACGTAGATGACCCTATGAATGATTACTTGCAAGCGGGATGAGCTGAATCGGCGACAATCTGATCAAGTTAGGGAATCTTTGCTAAGGTATCCTTATTTCTCTCACCAAATTCTATAAGTAAGGGGAGTGGTGGATGTAAAGCATCTTGGAGAGAGAGATCAATAGAGCTGTTGGTGAATTGAGAAGTAATCAAGCGCCTATAGAAGTGAAGTAGCTTAAGTTTGCATTTTATAGCGCCATTGTCCAAGCAGCTGAGTATGGTACAATTAAAGTCTGGCTTGTTGCAAGCATAGTTAGGCTAGAGTCCCGGATTTGCGGCCCTTAGTGGATTTCATATAGTTACCACAAAACTGTAGCAAAATGGGAAGGTAATGTGCTCGAGTCTGTAATCTTTTCCTCATTGATTAATAGAAGCAACTTTTATTGTTTCTTATAAGCTGTGTAGGGATCTTGCTTGTGCGAGATCTTCCTTTGAGAATTGTGGGCTGCACGGTTGAAGGCATCTCTTAATTGAGACCGCTAATCGTGACTACATTAATTTGGTATTATAGCGGGATTTTAAGATTGGTAGGTGAGTGATTTTCAGTTTATTGGTTTCTGTACATGTGTGGGTGGAAAGTAGTAGTAGGCATCTTCTAACATTAGAGTTGTTGGGTAGAGGGTGTAGGGTCTAGTATTTTGTACTGTTGAGCGTATATAACCTCATTTTTGACGCTTACTAACCTTTTCTCTTGTGTAGGGACTGTTGATGCAGTATCCTCTTGAGTGTGTGCCTCAAGGGGCCTGCCAAGATGGGGGTGATTGTAATATCTCTGAAAATAATTTCTAACATATTTGGATATTTTGTTATACCCTAGGGAAGCAGTATTAAAAACCTAACTTTTATAACAGCGATAATCTAATTTTTATATAAAACAACGAACCATAATGCGTAAAAATCAGTCTTTTATTTATTGAATACGAACCAACTACAATAAAAATACCAGTGTATTAATACAATTGTTTGGAGCTGAACTGGTGGAACACCTGCACCTTGAAGTGTCAGTGTAAGCCCCTTGAAATAGAATTGCCTAGTTGAGAAGTGAGGGATTCCGTCCTCAAATCTGTGTAAAGGAGGGTTTTTGTCCTCTATTACGGAAGCAAAAGCAAAAGCTACTTGCAGACAAAAAAATAATTGATGAATTTCCAAGATGTTGTAATAATAAACCCCAAATCTGCCTTTATAACCTCCCATCCTCTTCCAAAGTGGGCGCCCCTTCTGGAAATACATGCATGCCCCCATAAACCAATAAAATAATACTTTATTCCCCTCAAGTTGGCGCCCCATTCTAAAATTAGGAATATGCAATATTAAAAAGCTCAAACTCCACTTTATCCTAAAAATAGGATCTGTTTTCTCATGCAGCCCCTTTCTATCCTTGGCGCCCCCATTATAGACTCTTTTATTTAATTATTATCCAACTTGGTGCCTAATAATAGAAGTACACCATTCTATTATTATTTTATTCTATTTCTGCTTTTTGGATTAAAATATACTTTAAGTGTCCTTTCTCCAATTAAAATATAGAAATATCCTTGGACCACTTTTAATTATCCGTAGCCTACAAAAATAAGAAAAATAGGCTTTAGGTAAGTCTGAATTAATTAATTAGTGCGAAAAGGGGACATTTCGATCCGCCCTTCCCAGAATTGCTTGCCCTCAAGCAATTGCAAGCCAAGATCTCAAATCCACCTTGGGAATTTGCAATTCCCAACCCTCAATGCTTCATACGATACCAAAGCATAAATGATTGTGCAAACCGGTGTTGTCCAAATTGCTTATCATTAGTTGTTGATCTGAAAATTTCAGCAAGCTCAATGCCAACATTAGTATCTATTGAGTCATTTTCCTCGGGTGCATGCTTTATGCTACAAGTTGTATCCTTCACCCTATCTTGAAATGACATAATAGGGAGCAACATATCTGAAATATTCTTATACCTTAGGTTGTAATCAAAGCACTCACCTTCCTATGTCGGAATAGGAATTGTTTGGATCTTGCTGCCTTAATCCTTCCTCTGGCTATTTTAAAGTTTTCTTTTTCTCCCTTTGTTGGTACCTGACTTCTCTGTCACTACCCTGCATGAAGTTCAAAGCTGCAATTTTTTATTTTATTTCACTTCCACAGGTTGGGAGGAAATTCGCTCTGATACCATTGTAATATCCCGAAAATAATTTCTAACAGATTTGGATATTTTGTTAAACCCTAGGGCAGCAATATTAAAAATCTAACATTTATAACAACGATAATCTGATTTTTAAAATTAAAACAACGAACCATAATGCGTAAAAATCAGTTTTTTATTTATTGAATACGAACCAACTACAATAAAAATACCAGTGTCTTAATATAATTGTTTGGTGCTGCATTGGCGGAACACTTGCACCTTGAATTGTCACTGGTACCCTTGAAATGAAATTGCTCAGTTGAGAAGTGAGGGATTCCCTCCTCAAATCTGTGTGTAAAAGAGGGTTTTCATCCTCTATTACGGAAGCAAAAGCGGAAGCTATTTGCAGACAAATACGTAGTTGACAATTTTCCAAGATATTGTAATAATAAACCCCAAATCTCCCTTTATAACCTCCCATCCTCTTCCAAAGTGGCCGCCCCTTCTAAAAATACATGCATGCCCCCATTATAGACTCTTTTATTTAATTATTATCAACTTGGTGCCTAATAATAGAAGTACACCATTCTATTATTGTTTTATTCTATATCTGCAGTGTCCTTTCTCTAATTAAAATATAGAAATATCCTTGGACCCTTTGTATTAATTTACTTTCCTCTTTTAATTTACCCTTAGCCTATGGAAAATAATAAAAATAGGCTTTAGGTATTCGAGAATTAGTTAATTTCAAAAGGGGACATTACAATGATTGGACTTGGGAGAGATATTGCTATGTTGTTCTTGATGCCATAGTTACCCTATTCTTATTTGTTTTATCCCTTGTTCACATGTTACCCTCATTGTGTCCGCTTGTCTCGCACTTGGTTGTATTCATTCCTAGTTTTCCCATCGCTTTTGGTCATCTTGGACCTTTGTCATGTCTATATTATGACTGTGCCCACCATTCCCCATTGATTTACATCCTTGTCTTTAGGGTTTCCCCCAAAGCCAACGGGAGTGACCATGGTCAATCCTATCTAGCTTTGTGATTTTTACCACGCACTGATTAATCCCATTGGCCATGTTTTTAAATATCGCATATATGCATATCACGTCTTGTCATTTCATTATCAAATCATCATATCGCATAGGCACATCATACTTTTGTGCATATATTCACACCCTACTTGTTAGATTTGAGGTCTTGGAGCTTTCCTTCTTGCATTTGGGTCACTATAATGAGGTAGGGGTGAAGGTCTTCTTCTTAAGCTTCCCCTTCTCCACCCATAACAATTCTCTCTTGGTTTGTTGTCTCTGGGGAGGATCGATGCATTAGCAATCACAAAGCACAGGTAAGTATTTCTAACCCCTCTTTGTCCTTTATCTTATGTTATTATGTGGATGGTTGATCATTCATTGTTTTAGATTAGAGTAGATTTTTATTTGCTTTAGTCTATTACTTTGTCTTATTTATGTTATACCCCTTGGCTTTATCTACTCATTCATCTTCCGAATCCTAGTAGGATACCTCTCTTTACTTTAGATATAGGCCTTGGAAACCTATAACTATCTTAGGGTTAGGGTTATCATCCTCTAGAATTACTGACCCTTGCGCTCCTTGAGCATCTTTGGTATCTACATCTTGTGTGTTGACCTAGATTTGATCCCCATTATTAGTTCCCCTTATTATATTATTGAAGAACAAGAGGGCAACCGTGAGGATCCATCTTAGCCCGTCATATAGAGTGTGGAAGGAGTTTTGAGATGGCACACAGAGGAAACTTTGTTGTCGAGAAAGGAGAGTACTTAGAACATTGAGACTTGTTTACTTGGCGGAAATGATGAGAGGAGTATAAGTCTGTTTGGAGGCTATGGAGATTGTGCAAAAGAGAGGAGTTGTTTGGATAATGATGCAAATGATGATAAAATTGTTGAAGGACCAAGGACTAGGATGCTGAAGTAGAACATAATGACTGTTAGGAATTTAGTGTTCACATGCGGTTTGAGTTTACCGTATGGTAAATATCTTTCACTATGGTGTGGTTATTATTTTGGTTATATTGTTATAATATATTGTTTAAACAATATATTATTAGTAAATAGATAAGATAAGATAAATATATTAATGTCCAACGAATGACCACAAAAGTAGGTTAATGGGATTGCATCCCAAACAATATACAAAGTGCGAGTGGGGACAACTCAAAACGAGTTCCCAAAAAATAGAAAAAATGAGAAAAGACAAAGCAGAAAGGAAAACCCGAAGCCAAAAATACTCCCCAAGGGGGCAATGATAGAGCAAGCGAGGGAGGTAGACGAGAGAAGCTAAGAAGGGAATGAAGGGGGCAAACGAGGACCAATGGTCTACTCAGGAATGGTAGCCACACCCCTCCGAACATTAGAGGACGACGAAAAGAAGCTCTGATGGGTCGACAACCCGAAGAGGGGGCAAAACCTCCTCCCGCCGAGATCCGACGAGGCCGACGCGACGATGAGGGGGACGAATGGAGCTAGGCTGCCCTCTGGTACGTGTGTGCATCGGATTCTGTTGGCGGTGATCGAGGGAAGTGTGAAGGTCCAATGGGGGACGGCCCGATCTATGCATTGTATTTGGGTCGGGGAAAGGCTTACTCGTTTAGTTCCTCCACCTGTGGGTAGAACCGGAAAGAAGGTTGTAATTCGTCTCGTGGGGATGACTCTCGGAGGGGGATGAAGAATTTGGTCGCGAGAACAACAAAGACTCGTGGATGTAGAGGGCAAGACATCGCTGGTCAATATATCTGAAGAAGACCGGGAGAGTCTGAATCCCTTTGAAGAGACAGTGAAATCGTCCTCTGATCTCATAATATATGGGGCAGCGGAAGATGAAATGAGTCTCGGTCTCCACCTCTTGAAGGCTACAGAGCCTACAAAGTCTGTCCTCTCGATCAATGTGGTGATCAGTCTCGCATTGAAGTCTGTGGGAGCCGACTCGAAACTGACCCAGAGGTATATGGAGGGCATGCACCCAGTGACGAGAGAGGTGTGCGAGGGCGGATGACAAGTCCATCTCGATCTCAAGAAAGTGCTCTGCATACGGGGACATCTTAGGCGCAAGCCCAGGAAGGTTCACCCAAGTAGTTTGAATGAAGCGCTGTAGGTATCCTCCGGATGGACCTATTCAACACATGTTTGGTGGGCAAGAGATGGCCCTGGAAGCATTCGGGAATACTGGAAAGGGGAGACAATCGATCTGGATACCAACTGAATCCAACAAGGCTGAAGTCTCGACAAACCAACAACGATCCCCAGTCTGGGCAATACTCACAGAGGAACAATAAGCGAGATACGGATACTGTCCTGCTCATCGGAGAGATCACCAAACCTCCTGATACGGTGAAGAAAGGTTGATATGTCAAATATAGTCTCAGATGAAGGGTTGAGCTCCAAATTTTGCCAAAATAATATGTTGGGGGACCGTCTGTTTGCATCTAATGAAGCGGTGAAGGAGGAGAGTGAATCCTCTCAGCAAAAGCCCAATCTGTGTCCAAAAGGGAGGGCCCCTGACAACAGACCCATAGAGAACAGTGGGGCGGATGAGGGAGTTCATAAGAAACATCTTGGAGGAGATGTCCTGGAAGTGGTGCCGAAAACACTGTCTCTCGAGAATGGCAAGAGACCCATACCCTTTATTCACCCGTATTGTCATTAACAGGGCACATATAGGTCAGTTTTCGAGTTTACAGCTAGGGCATCATTTTAGGTTAGAACAACGCATTTGGGAAGGGTTTTGCCCTCATTTAGAGCCATCCTAAGGGCTAACGTCACCCTTATATGGAATGGCGTCACCATTCTAGGGGCTGACATCACCATAGGTGATTGTTGCATCATGTGGTACAAACCGAGAATAGATTGTGGGGTTTGCAAAAATCGAATTCTGCCCAAAATCCCATCTTGATCAGCTATAACAACATTTTGGCATTATTTTCCTATGTATGGTCGGTTGTACTTTTATTAATTTTTAGTTTGAAAATAAAATATAAAAAACATCTATTTTTGATTATATATCGACCTTTGTCTTTGTAATCTATATATTGCAAAGGGTTTATCGGTGTTTTCGAGAAATCGGGTATTTTTATTTTGAAGGCCTATTCTAATAAATTGAAGGAAATCAAATTGTTGTTTTTTAATTAGTGTTTATTGAAAAATCCAGATTTCTTTTTTTTATGCCTGTAGACACTCAAAAATATCGCAAATTACGCATTCTAAACTTTCAAAATCATCCCGTAATTACTTCACAAGTATATTACGACCACTTTCGACCACTTTTGATATATTATGCTATTTTATGACCTTTAATGGCATTTTATGACATTGTCCCACAACTTCCTTAATCATTCCTATCGCTCACACATAGTCTCGAATTATTAAATATTCACACTATGGACCTTGTTACATTCATATCCCATTCCTAGGATTAATTAATTAATCCTATCACTTTTATTATTCATCCCCTATCCCATTAGCTAATTTTATTAGCTAATTTAATATCAAAATAATTAAATAAATCCTACATTATCCATTTACACCTCACCTCTTATCCACTTTCACTTCACTAATTAACATCTCAAGTTAACTAGAGCAAAATAAATCAATTAAAGATAAAATCATTAAATATATGCAAGAGGACAAGTTTAGATTAAATCAAATCATGCATTTGAGTTAACTAAACATATCTCTCAAAAAGCATGACATTCTAAAATTAAAGCAAATCTCTCCAAAAGTTAAAAGTCACATCACTTTTTGGGTGAATAAAACAAAATACATAGAATTAATATTTCAATGCAAAAGCTAAAAATATACAAAAACATGTGCAACCTTTGCCAACTCAAAATAACTCATCCATGCAAGCTCAAAACAACAGTTTAACTCCTCAATCAAATTGGAAACTCAATTAAACAATTCAATCATGCTTTAGTTAACTTCAGATCAGACAAGTTAATCACACAAATCAAGGATTTGGGATTCTCTTCCCTCATCTATAAATAATCACTCATTCCTCTCCAATTATCATCTTTGGAAGCTTTGAGAATTGCATCATCATTGTGTTGGATTATCATTCAATCTCACACATTGTTACGCTGTCCAATTGATCATGAATCTACAATCAAATCAGTCATTCAATTGCTTTGCTCAGTAGTTGAAATCTACTTCCATTCGAACACCTTTGGAGCATCCACAAACAAATTTGATCAAGAGATTCAACAAGCTCGGTGCTTCATTCCAAGCTTCAACAATCTCATTTGAGGTTGCAAGGAGATACGAAGAAAGATCTGGTTTGCTTTTATTTGCTTTGTTTCTTTCGTTTTGTAGTATTTCTCTATATCTGCCCTAAGCGGATATTACAAGTTGCCATATTTTTAAAGGATATAATTCAAAAGCTACATGGTACACCCAAGATTATAGTTAGTGATCGTGACCCTATATTTACTAGCAATTTTTGGATTGATTTGTTCTCATGTTTGGGTACTCAACTAGCTTGTAGTTCATCATATCATCCATAATTGGATGGACTAACAAAGCTAGTAAGCAAATGTTTGGAGGGGTAGCTTGATGCGTTGCTTCAAAGGAATAAGAGAGATGGGTTCGATGGCGACCACTTGCAGAATGGTGGTATAACACTTCATTTGATACGTCATCGAAATGTCTTCGTTTTGGCATTGATCGTACCATTCACCAGCCATCAACTTCCACCTTAAGGGTCTAGCCTAAAGTGAGAGTATTTGAAGAACACATTCAACACCAGTAGGAGGTACTCTCTAGCCTTAGAGAGAATTTGGCAATGGCACAAAACCACATGAAGCAACAAGTTGATCAACACCATAGTGTTTGAAGTTGGAGACTTTTTTTGTGTGATTGCGAGTCATTTAAACAACTGCCTTGAAACAACAAAAGAAGGATAACAAGCTTTCACCTAAATATTATGACCCTTATCAAGTGTTGCAAAAAATTGGTAGTGTGCCATACAAATTGGAGCTTCCTCAATCAATTAAAATACATCTAGTATTCCATGTTTCTTGATTGAGCAAGGTCATTGGTCAAAATGTGTCATCGATCAATGTTACACGAGCTTGATGAGGACAAATTGTCTTGGAACCCGAAGGAATCCTTTAGACACACACTAAGAGGTTGAGAACAAGGGTCATTACCGAGTATCAGATCAAGTAGAAGAATTTGGACATTAAAGATGCAACATGGGAAGATCAAGCATTCCCATGACAATTAGACATTGCCAACATTGGGGACAATGTTGCTTTGAAAGGAGTACCATGCTATGCCCTTAATCCTAGGTCATATATTGGGATATGTATGGCTGACTTGTGGCTAACATAATCTCTTAATATGTCATATCTCATTTATTTATGCTTTCATATGCTTAGTAGGTCGGCCTAGGTGGTTTACATAACATAAGTAGGGTATATATAGGAGGTAGTAACTAGTAGATGATCATTATATCTGTAAACAAGGAAAATCATAGACATAGAAGATAAATAAATAAATAAATACCAAATATTACTTTCACTGTAGATCTCTTGCAAACCTCAAGTAAGATCGCAAAAGCTTTTAAACTTGTTTGATCTTGTTGAAGATTGGATTGTGGATGCTCTTTGATATTACTTCTCAAAGGGATTTGTAGATGCTACGAGCAGATTTCACAAGGATGCGAATGTCAAATTGGCAGAAGTTGGATGCAATTTGCTAAAAGCTCCAGGGATGGATTTACAAAGGAAATGACTTGCTTTATAGCTGAGGGTAGAGCCATGAAAGGTGGATGAAAGATTGACTAAGCTCCAGGTTAATGGTCGAATCACCGGGTTAGCAAGTAGACTTGACAATTGGTAGTTGTTGATTCTTCGGGGCAATGAACATTTGGAATAACAAAAGTTACATCCGACATTTGAATTGCATGTACAATTCAATTGTCCCATCATTTCTAGGAATCTAGAACTAGAGTACAAGTTGAGTTGACTAAGGAGAGGAATTGATTAAATAACAAATTTAATTAGTATTTAATTGTGAGGAGATAATTAACCATTTAATTAAATAAATATTTAATTATATTAGCTAGGTGTTGGGAATTCATTTAATTAATTCCAAGAGCAGGGGTAAAATTAAATTAATTAATTCTAAAGGGTAGGAATATGACTTAGATAATAGAATTAATTTAATTAATTTTAAAAGGGTGTATTTAAATGGTGGAATTAATTTAATTAATTCCAAAGGGGTATATTGTGGAAAGATAGAATTAATTTTAATTGGATAGAAGCAGGATAAAAATATGTATGTATTTTTAGGGTGTCTACATTTTCCCTCTTTAAAGTGCTATTGCGAAGTAATAATGCTTTAAAGATAGTAGAGACGCATGCAAATCAACAAGTGAAAAGCAGTGAAGCATTTGGATGCCCCAACGAGTAAAATGGTAAGGGAATGCCCCCTCAAGTGGGTGGATGACACAACAAGGCGGTGGACGGCCGCTTGATAGGAAAGAGACAAGGAAGTTGAACAATGAGGATGGGAGGAATTGTGCTCGTAGCATGAGCACCATTTGGAGAGTGTGAATATAAGAGAAACCTTTATTTTATTGTTGCACAATAGAGTTGTCACCATGATTATTAAGGAATCAAGATGGTTAACCCATATGCGTGTAAACAAAACACACACAACAAATAAAAGAGAAAAAGGAAAACAAGCCCAATATGAACAATAGGTGTAGGCATCAAGGTTATAAAGGAACCAAGATGTTATCACACTACTTGCAATTGGTCCAAGAAGTAAACATCAACAATGCAACACAAAGCGTGAAAAAGAAGACAATCAGCTATGCCCCTAATGCGTGCAACAATGAATGATTAAATAGATGCAAATGCTCCCAAGATGGGATAGGATCAAACTGGAAGAGTCGAGCAAAGGTACTCCTCATGAAACTCTTGTTGGATCCGTTGTGTAAATGATCGAAGTTGAAATCTCCCAGACGAAGTTATATCGTGAAGGAAAAATAATTTTGTGACTTGCCCCAAGTAGAGTAAGTAATCGTGCAAAGGGAAGAAAGTGATAGTTGTAAGATTGGAACGATCACTAGGGTAGTAGATAAAGGTATGACTTCATCAAGATTGTATTGAAATGTGGAAAGATTCACTTCAAGGTTTTCCAATTGTAGGATTTTGTGATAAGTGAATGTTTGTTCGAAAAAGTTTTATGATTTTTTTGAATTTTTGAAATATTTTTTGGTATTTTGAATATATGATTTTTTTGGATTTTTGTGAGTTTTGAGAAATTGAATTACAAATACAAAGAAATGTAAACAAATGTGAATACGAGAGAAAAATAAAAACATGCCCTGGTTGATTTAATAAACCAGGAGGAAAACACCACATGTGCAAGTGGTCAAAAGATACAAAACAAGCATGCAAACAAACCTAATATGAATAGGAATGAATGACACCAAAGTTATATGTGAACTAAGATGCGAATAAATTTCGAAATTGGTCTACAACGAGAGGTAAACAAAGTACAAAATAACAAATTGAAAGAAGCAAAAGCATCATCATGATGTTGACAAACCGCAACAATACAACACAACTTGCAATAACGACGTCTAACAAAACTTTGAATGTGGTCCTTATTGAAGAACTAGGCAGATTTGAATGCCCTCGAGTGATAACTTAGAATGCGAGAGGATTAGATCGGGGCAAAGAGCGGAGTGATGCTTAGATACTCAAAAGTAATTCTTGTCGGATCCCATTGATGTTTGATCTGTATTGGATTTAAGATGTGAAATCCAAGTGTGCCCCAAGCAAAGTTATATTGCGAAAGGGTGATTGATTGTTTGCCGCGAGCATAGATATACACCATGGGAAAGAAAAGTGATTAGCAAAAGATGATCTAGAATGATCATGAGGAGTGTTGTCAAATGACAAAATTGTTGAACTGTGTTATCCAGTTGTTGAAAGTTGGTCAAACATTTTTTGAATGTTCTGCTTGTGATAGTTTCATAGTGTTTTTGGATTTTGGAACAATTTTATATTGTTTTTGGTATTTTGTGAAACATATTTGAATGTTTTAGAGTTTTTGAACATATTTGAATGTTTTTGTAGTTTTGAATATATTTGAATGTTTTTGTGTTTTTGAACTCGGTAAAGGTGTTGCAGCGTGAGCGTGAACGCAAGTGCAAACAATTAGAAGCATTCCATTCCATTGGAATAAATGTAGATGATGTAATGATAGGATGTCTCACTCCACTCGTGACTCCACACAACTAGGAAGATGTGAGGGCTCATCACCGAAAGCCAAGAACGACGTGATGACGAGGTGAATAGTGATATGAAAGTGAAGATAATGGATGCTAAGACATAATGTGTAACAATGATCCTTGTAGGAAGAAAGTAACGCATCACTAGTCAAGATTATCGACCGATTCTAATTTGATTTCACTTTATAGGTTTTGACTAGACTTAGATCCATAGATAGCCTACTGATTGGTAAAATCCGGTTGAAGGAATTGTCGTCTCTCTTTAACATGAACAACTAAATTACTTCTGAGGATGTTTTGGATTAAGCACTTTTGATGCACATTTGACAAAGGCTTTATTGATTAATTGTTTTTGTGAAGGACCCCCTACATGTTGCCCCATGCCACTAGTAAGAGACAAGGGTCAACACTAAAGACAAAATGAAGGCGAGTAAGGGCACTTGGCCCCATTCCCAGTCTCATACAACTAGTAAGAAGTATGGGCTCATCGCCGAAGGCTGTGAAGGACGAAAGGTGTAATGATTGATTTGTACTTTCTTATGTATTTTATGATTCATTTTTTTGGGTAGTTTGATTGATTTATGCCTTGTATGTCAATAATGTGCTTGTTGGGAAGAAACATTTTGCCCCCAAGTCTTAACCTCATGCAACTAGTAGGATGCAAGGGTTCAACATCGTAGACTAAGATGGATGATCAAAAGGTCCAGGGTAAAGAAGTTTAGTGCTTTCTGTTAAAGAGATAAGATAAGATAATTATATTAATGTCCAACGAATGACCACAAAAGTAGGTCAATGGGACTGCACAATACAATGTTAAAAGAACTAAAGCAGGGAGACCCGAAAGGGTCATCCGAACAAGAGAGGAGAGAAGAGAAAGGAAAGAAGAAGGAGAAGCAAGGGCCACAATGGCCACAAGAGTGCAGATGGATGGAGCCGAAGAAGAGGGGGCCAAAAAGCCCCATCTCCAACACTATCACCTAGCATCCGAGGCCGACCTAAGGAAGTAGTGGCGATATGCTGTGACTGTAGCTAAGTCACCGCATTCGTCGAATTTGAAGGCGAAATGCGGAATTCGGCGAATAACTTTAGGAGCCCAAAAAACGTTCAAATTTGGCGAATTAAATCGTATTTATGCAGTCACGATTTTCGAGGGTTAAATATATTTTTAAAATGCTTAAAATCGTTCAAATTCGCAAAAGTAAAACACGTTTAGGGTTTCTGCTCCCAATCTATAAAACGGCGAGTCTGGGAGTGAGTCCACCACATCGCCGAGTCTGGGAGTGATTTTAAAACTGATTCGAGTGAGATTCGTGGTGACTGTGAGTGTTTTTCGCAGCTCAAGCTCGTGATTCGTGATTGGTTTTGAAGCTGGTGACTGTGAGTCTGATTCATGGTGACTGTGAGTGTTTTTCGTAGCTCAAGCTCGTGACTGTGTCTTTTCGTAGCATCGGCCGCCGAGAAGAGCACCTGTTCTAGTCTTCGAACCGTCGGGAAGAGCCATTATTGCAGTTCGAAGCTCACCTCTCCAAACGACCGCCGCCAACAACACAGGTATTTTCAAATTTCCGTAACCTTAGTTTTGTTATTATAATTTATAAACAATAACTTAAAGATTTATTAAAATATTTAGGTTCGTTTAGGTTTAGGCTAAAATTGTTAAAAACATTTAATAATAATTAAATTTAGGTTTAGGTTTATTAAAATTATTAAACATTTAATAATTTAATTTAGATTTATGTTAAGTTTAACAGTTAAACTATTCATTTTTTTATGTTAATAAAATGTAGTTTTATTTTAGGTTGATACGATTTAGGCATTTATAGTTATTAGGTTTAATAAAATTTAAACTATTCATATTTTTTAGGTTTAATAAAATTCGCATTATAAATTATAGTTTCATTAATGTTTAATAGGCTAATAAAATTTTATATCGTTATGTTAATTGATATATAACATATTTTATAAAAAATTATATAGTATATCGTTAAATTAAGGTGTTTATATGTTTCTTAAATCATTTATTTAATTCAAATGCATGATAATAATAATTATCGATAATTATTATTATCATACATTTAAATTAAATACATAATAATTTTTGTATGATTTGATTTTTTAAATTTATTTATTTCTAATTCTTTGTTTATTTTTTTCAAAAAATGCAGGTTATTATATTGGTATGGCACCTCCAAAATCAAATGCAGCGGGATGGAAATACATGAGCCGTGAGGGTCGGACAAACAATCTCACGTGCACTTTATGTCAGCATTCTTTTAGTGGGACATTGACAAGAGTAATGGACCACCTTCTTGGCATACCGGGTGGTCAAGGAGGCGGTGTTGAAGAATGTCGGAATGTCACTCCTGAAATAAAAGCAGAGTTGGAGAAAGACTACAAGCATTCATTAGTTGTAAATCAACAAAGGGCGCAAAAAAACAACGAATTCAAGGCGAGCTTTCTAGGCCCAGAGTGCCAAATACTTCTTTCTCCTCCACCATGTCCACAAGCTCTGTAATGCCAACATCTAGTACTGGGGCAACGACATTGAATAGCTTTTGGAAACCTGTTGAAAAAGAGCAAGTTGATGATGCATGGGCTGATTTCTTTTATGAATCTGCCATTCCATTTTATGTTGCCAGGAGTCCTTATTTCAGAAATGCAGTTCAACAATCCATTAAATTTGGAAAAGGTTATACAACTCCAGGGTCAGAGGCTTTGAGGACTACACTTTTGAAGAGGTCAAAAAATAGGGTCACTGAAAAATTGGCAGATATTAAAGACTCTTGGAAGTTAACAGGTTGCACCATTTTGAGTGATGGTTGGTCAGACATGTGTCAAAGACCCCTCATCAATGTGCTTGTTTATTGCCCTAAAGGTGTTGTATTTCTAAAAGTTATTGACACCATGGAACACAAGAAAACTTCAGAGTATGTCTTCAACATTTTGGATGAAGCAATTCTCGAAGTGGGTGTAGAAAGTGTAGTTCAAGTTGTGACTGATAATGCTAGCAATTGTGTGGGAGCTGGGAAATTGATAGAAGAGAAGTACCCACATATATATTGGAGTCCTTGTGCAGCCCACTGTATTGATTTACTACTCCACGACTTAGCCAAATTCCCTTGGGTACATGAAGCAGTTCAAAGAGGAAGAACAATTGCTAATTTTATTAGAAACCATCGCCTCACATTGAGTATCTATAGGAGGCATGCATCTAAGGAGTTGTTGAAGCCATGTGACACAAGATTTGCCTCCTTCTATATCACTTTGAAAAGAGTTGTTGAGCAGAAAGGAGCCCTTCGAACTGTTGTTTGCAGCAAAGAGTGGGAAGATTCAGTTCTTGCAAAAGAATCTAAAGGTAAACAGGTGGAGCAAATCATTTTGAGCTCTAACTTTTGGGAAAATGCAGCCAAGGTCTTAAAAATGTGTGCACCCATTGTTCGTATGCTTCGCATGGTTGATGGCGATACCCCTTGTATGGGCATGGTTTATGAGGGCATGGACCATTGCAAAGAAGACATCCAGAAGGCATTCAATAATGTGGAAGTAGAATATAGTGAGATATGGGATATTTGTGATGGAAGATGGAGGATGATGCATACTCATTTGCATGCAACAACATGCTATTTGGAGCCGACACTCTATCACATTGAAAGAGAAAGTGACCGTGAAGTGATGAGCGGGATTTATGCAGCCATTGAAAAGCTTGTTCCAGATCAAGATGTTGCAAAGAAAACCAGAGAGCAACTTAGAGCATACAAGAGAGGGGATGGGTTGTTTGGAACCCAATCAGCAATAGATGACAGGGAAGACATGGATGGTGATGAATGGTGGAGATTCTATGGAGCAGATACCCCTGAACTACAACATTTTGCAATTCGAGTCTTGAGTCAAGGGGTAAGTGCATCAACATGTGAGAGGAATTGGAGCAGCTTTGACCATGTTCAATAAAAAAGGAATAGGTTGTTATCAGGAAAACTGGGGGACCTTGTTTATGTTCGCAGTAATTTGTGATTGAATATGAAAAAAGTGACAAAAGATGCATGCACTTCAAAAAAAAAAAGCTTCAGGATGCCCTACAAGACAATGAAGATGATCTTGATTTTGTTGGTGATGCTGATAGACATGAGGGTGAATCTAGTGATGTTGGTAATGATGATGTTTCTAGTGATGATGAGATTGAGCCAAGCGCTCTTGATGATCTAGAGCTTTTTGATGTAATAAGTAGAACTTAGCCCATACTAGATAGGGAAGTTTGAGACTTTGATCCATCGATTTTTGACAACATTTCGAATATTAGTATGCAGCTGCGAGGACATGTTTTTGAAGTTTTTGCTTTCAATCACATTATTGTAATAGCTACTTATGAAATCAATGAAATGTGATATTATCTCTCTTTTGAAATGTGAATTTATCTCTTGTTTTTATATATTTAATATAAATGTATATTTCTTATAGTCGAATTTAATCACGAATTTTATCGCTGATTTTTTTACCAACGAATTTTTCACGAATTTAATCATTAGTGAATTCGAACACAAATTTGAATGCAGCAACTTAACTTGTAGCATAGATTGTGGAGACAAGATGTTTTAAAACCGGTCAAACCGGAACCGGAACCGGCCGGTTTGACCGGTTTAACATTTTAAAGCACGAACCGTTTAGTAAACCGGATCGGTTGACCGGTTTTAGCCCAAACCGGTCAAACCGGTCCGGTTTCATCCTGAACCGGCCGAGTCATGTAAAGACAACATTTCTTTCCTTTTTTGGATTTTTGGTGAAAAAAACACAAGGATAGAATAAAATTTGCCATTTTTGGAAAGGGTCCAGGAAGATGTAGCAGCAAAAACTTGCATGTGCCATAACTTTCATTTTGTGGCTCCGTTTCAGGTGTCGTTTTCTCTAAAAGTGCATATTTTCTCGAGCTCTACACATTGATGGCAATATTTTTCTTATTTTCATAAAATCCATTTTTGCACCTTTTTGGACCAAGCAACGTCTTCGCAATCTTCGAAAGAATCATGAGCTTTGATTGCACCTGTAGACAATTTAGTATTTAAAAATACTAGATAGCTTTCCAAAACTTTGCAAGTATTCGCCAAATATTGCGAGTTTTTTTTTTTTTGGGGTCTCTGTTGAGTAGTTGCGAGTGCGAGCATTCCAACTATCACTATATACATGAGCAAACTTTGCATATTTTGTGTGTAATTGTTGGAATCATGGTTTCTAATTTTTCAAATATATTGTTTTCTTTAAAAATGTAATTTTTATGTGTTTTTTAGTAAACCGGTTCATAGAGTTTGAACCGGTCCGGTTCCGGTTCGGTCGGTCAACCCTCGGTTTGAGTCCGGTTCCGATTTTTAAAACATTGGTGGAGTGTCGGAATGTTGGTGTGCGGGAGAAGGATGAGCAAGATGCGCCCTCTGTATCCTCCTGGTTGACTGTGATCCATGGGGAGGGCCCCTAACCGAGGTGCGGTCATGAAAGCCTTTGGACCGAGAGGTGGCATCTCGGATCCTAAAGAAAGCGGTGCAGGAATCCATACTAGTGTCAAGATCTTTGCTTGTGCCCTTCTCTGCGGTGGGAGCACCGTAAAGAAAGATGTGATTTGTTGAGTAGCACCTATCACGGGGGAAATTGAAGGGTCACATTTTGAAGCGTGAGAGCCTTCGTAGGTGAAGAAAGCCGCAAATGACGGATGCTCTGGAATAGGCAATGGAATCTCCCTTTGATCTCATAGTAGATGGGCACCTAAAAATGAAGTGTTCCTCCGTTTCGACCTCCTGGAGAGAACAAAGCTGGCAAATCCTCTCTCGAGCGGTCCAACTGGTGGTCCTCCACACGAAGTCTATGAGAGCCCACTCTGAACTGGCCTAGGGATATGCGGAGTGCCTACAACCAGTGTCGGGAGATATACGTAGGCTGGCTAATAAGCCCATCATTGACCTCAAGGAAATGTGCAACATAGAAAGCCATCTTAGGACGTAAACCACCGGAGGGCTGATCCAAGTGTGCTGGATGAACTGCTGTAAATGTCATCTCTGATAATTTTGTGCAGATCCTGCTTGGTAGGAGATGGGTAGGAGTGTCAAGGAGTATTTGTATGGTGGGAGGTGGTCCATTTGAATCCCGAAAGAGCCAAGAAGATGTGAGACTTCGGCGTACCAATAGCGGGAACAATCACTATGTTTAGAAAGAGCAATAGCCTCGGAGGAACGGTAGCCCGAACTCAGCCAAGAGGATATTGTGTGGAACTGTCTCTTTGCACCTGATTATGTGTCTGAGCATAAGGATCTGGACTCGCTCAACAGTAGCTCAATCAGAATCAAGTAGGGATGGCCCTCAAACCTCGGAGCCATAAAGAACTGTGGGTCTCACAAGAGAATCGAGAGAGACATCTTCGACAAGATGTCTTGGAAGTGGTGGTGGAAGCACTATCTCTCCAAGATTGCCAAAGAGCCATACCCCTTGTTAGCGGGGTGAAGAGTAGGCCGAAGACTGAAATGGGGCCCGATAAATAAAACTCCTAGGTAAGTGTAGAAGTGGTGATCTCAATCTCTTCCCCTCTATAGAAGAAATGGAAGTCAGAAGTCTTCACCCATTGAAGATCATGACCTTGGTTTTACCAAGGTTAACTGTCAGTTGTTTGTGGTCGCAAAAGAGGGCTAAGGCGTCCAACTGTCTCTGAAGTCCCTCCGCGGAAGAGGCAAGGAGGACTACATCATCCGCGAAAAGGAGAATGTAGATCAACACCTAGTGAAGAAGGCAACCATCCCCCTCCTGGATATGGTCCCGAGAAATTCCTCCAATTCATCAATATAAATACCAAACAAGGTAGGCGAGAGGGGGCAGCCTTGTTTAACCCCGATGGTGCTCCTGATGAAATTCAGAAAAACCGGCAGCAGTGTGAAGGCGGCCCAAAACCTCTTTGTATAGGCGCATAATGATGGCAAGAAGAGTTTCAGAGAGAGCTTGTTTAAAAGGAGTTGCCATCAATAAGCTTCGAGACAAAAACGTAGGTAAAAAGATTTGAAATGGTGGAAACCATAACAGGGATGAGACACACAATTCCCAATAAGAACAAGGGTAACCTGTGTTATGATAGGTGAAGAGTTCAAATATATGATAATGGTATGATTAAGCTATTTGCCAACAGATGGAATGCTTAACATTATTTGCACTTGCTTTTCCGCTTTTGATTTGCAAATAGTGCTTTAAGAAAAGGTATAATACAAAGTTTTATTCTCTTTTTATGATTTTTATTTTTTCTGAATTTTGACAGATGAGATATTGCAATGGACTCATTAGGAGAGAGGTCCATGTTTATTGAATGTGCATGGTCCTGACTTACAAGACTTGTCTGCAAACAAGACCCAAGTCAAAGGAGGGAATCGAAGATTCAATGAGTCTTGAAGTACAAGACTTGGGCAAATAGGATCCAAGTTAAAGGATGTGTGATTGGATAAGTCTTTGATGAGATCGAAAGACCTATGTGATGTTAGAGGAAGATTGTCGATGCGGGGAATATGTTGAGATTCATATTCATCCGTGAGTGGAAGAATGCGAGGAAAGAAGGATTGATCTCTAGATGTACACCCGAGGCTCCTTATAGGCCGTAGAGAGCAAATATTCAATGTTGCTCCTTCTAGGCTATGGATGAATTGACTTGACGATATATTTACGAGTAAAGCTTGAAATGGTTGTATAAGGATATTCCTAGGTATACGTACCTCATAGAGTGCACACATGTAGATGTCTTGACACGTAGGAATCATCGTTGATGAAATGCTTGCAAGATTGATCGGTTGAAGCATTATGGACACGAAAGGTTGGATTGGTGCAAGTGTCCGAGCTTGTTGTGGTCGAGTCTCTACAACAAGGCTAGAGATGTTAGGCGTAGGAGCCAACGGTGAAAGAATAGAATCAAGCTCAATGGTGCTTGATGATGGACCCTCTTTTGTAGTGTCTACAGTTATATCAAGGGTTGAAAGGGAGTCTTGAAGCAAGTTCAAGATCTCGTGTGATGGTAGAAGGTTGTTGTCGAAATAGGTTCAATGTTTGTTTGGGCTGATGGAAGAAAATATGAAGAAGAAATGGATTGGTTTTGATTGAGAGATACTTGAATTTCATCGTCGTGATCTCGTTGAGTGTCCGCATGTACATGATATTGGACAACGTCAACTTCATGAGAAATGGTGGTATTTGACATGTTATTTGCAATGGATTTGTTAGTCTCTACAAAGATTTCTCCGTTGTCAAGTAAGTCTTGGACGTAATTCTTAAATCGCACGCATTTATCTGTGGGATGGCCATCAATGCAATGTCCTTTTTGGGGATGAATAGGGACGAATGGGGTTTTTCCTCAAATCTGATCCAAATCAACAACAAAACCAGCAACACATCACACTGAACATGGAAATAGATCAACCACAATTGAACTTCACTCAAAGAAATGCCCTTCTCTAGGGCAGCGAACTGATATGAAACTTTGGGAGTCTCAAACCCTAGTCAAAACATCTCCAATCTTCATAAAATAAATACCACATGCACGGCAACACTTGTAGATATTATTTATGCAATAAAACTGAATTTACAACCACTAGAATAGCTGGAAATGAATTAATTCGGAATAACACAACTGAAACTTCTAAAATTCATAACTCCATGGAAAATAGGAATTAGAACACATATGATAGCTCAAAATGATCATGAGAAGACAAGCTATCCAACAAAAGTAATCTCATAATTTTCTAACCACGAAATCATGCCCAAATATGCAACCGAAATCTGCAAGTGAGTAGATAAATATGAAACCCTACTCCAAAAATCACCAAATCATAGTCTCTATCTCCAAATATAATGATAAATTTGAATATGAACTCAAATCACAATTATCAACTCTCTATGATACCAAATCAGTCCCTTAAGCAACTCGCCTAGGGCTAGGAAGAACAGTGAATGCACTAGTAGTGCCAAATCAGCTCACATGAGACTCCTAGATGAAGCCTCCAATGGATCCCTTGAGGGTTTTCGTCCCCAAGAGAGATTGCCACACCTTTGGGGTTTCGTCCAAGGTGGAGAAGGAAGATGCACACCGTGCACAATCCAAGAAGAATAACAAACATCCAATATGCTCCTCCAAGTGTAGCGAACTCCTCTTTATAGCCTCCCAATGCTAAATTAGAAGCTTCCAAGAGGACTGACCCATAATGGAAGAATAGAATGCTCCACATGCAAGACCGACCTCTCCCCAATGAGAAATTAGAACAATAATGCCCAAATAATTCCATGACCGACCTCCAAGCATACAAAAGTATTTAAAAATATTTTTCGCACAAGTATGCGGCTTTATGAGCGATGCCTTTGAAAAGGGGGACATTACATAAGTTTTGGACGTAATTCTTAAATCACATGCATTTATCTGTGGGATGGCCATCAATGCGATGAAAGTCACAATATGTATTAGGTTTGTACCAATATGGCTTCGGTTCCCCCTCAGGAAAGGACATTGTGATTGGATTTTTGATTGAGTGTTCATGTATCGTTGTGTACTTTTCGATTATCCGTGACACCAACATTGACGACATTGTGGTTGCGATTGACATACAAAGATTTATTGTGATGAGTGCTAGTGTGGTTGTGATTGTTAGTATTGTCATTGTGCCCATGGTCGTGAGAATGAGGCTTGATCAAGCCTTTAGCAATGAGGGCTTTTTTCTTTGAGTCAAGGTGACTTGAGTCAAAATTGAAGGAGAAATGTTTGATGAACCAGTCCAAAGCTTGTCCTTCTAGACTTCTAGGAAAAGGCACAAGAGAAAGATATCGTTATATGTCACTTCGTGGCATTCTATGACTTTTTGATATGCTTTCTAGGATCAGTTTTGCCCTTGTATTTAGCAAATTGGGGCATCTTGAAAGATTTTGGAAAGGGTGTGTGTAAGATGTCCATGCCGAAAGGGTAAGGACATAATTCATCAAATTTGAATTGTTTGCGTTGTTTTTGCATACCTGCAATGGTGTCTTTCATCATTTTCCATTCCTGAGCAAATGATGAATTGTGTGAATCCACCATTGTAATGAAAAATGGGGTAGAATGAAGAAAAATGGGGATTGAAGAACTCAACCCTTAGCAAAGTGAATGCTAAGATGGAAGAGGAGGAAAGGTTTGAAAGCTCGACCCTTAGCAAAGTGAATGCTAAGATGGAAGATGTGTTTGGAAGATTTGGATGATGCGACCCTTAACAAAGTGAATGTCAAGATGGAAGTGTGCGAAAGTGATGATAAACTCAACCCTTGGTAAAGTGAATGCCAAGATGGAAGAGAGATTGAAAAGATTTGATTTGTTTGACCCTTAACAACGTGAATGTTAAGATGGATGAAGTGTGAAATGATGATAGAATATTCAACCCTTTACAACATGAATGTAAAGATGGAAGAGGGGAAAAGATTGATGAACTCAACCTCTAGCAAAGTGAATGCTAGAATGGAAGAGGGAAGAAACGATTGAACAAGGTGACCCTTAGCAACATGAATGCTAAGATGGAAGCGAGATTGAAAAGATTTGGTTGGTTCGACCCTTAACAACGTGAATGCTAAGATGGACAAAGAGGAAAGGTTTTGTTAGATTCGACCCTTAACAATGTGAATGTCAAGGTGGACGAAGAGAAGAAGCTTGGAAAGCGAAATTCTGATTATGGAACTCTTAGCAAAGAAATGCTAAGATGGGAGGATGATTGTATGAGTTAAGTGATGTGCTCAAACCTTTGACAAAGTGAATGTACAAAGGGGATGAGACTTTGACAAGGTTAGTGTGCTCAACTCTTAACAAAATGGGTGTTAAGAGAGGAGACTAGAAAGATGGTGAGAGTGCTCAACTCTTAACAAGAAGTGTGCTAAGAGAGGAGACTGGAAAGATGATGAAAGTGCTTGACTCTTAGCATGATGAGTGCTAAGAGAGGAGACTAAATAATGAAAGGATGATACTCAAATAACGACAAAGTGAATGTCGAAATAGAGAGGTGAAAAGCTTGAATCTCGACAAAGTGAATGTGAGAGACAAAGGGAAAGTGATTGGTCAAGGATCTCAAGGTAGAGCAAAGTGAATGCTTTAAAAGAGAGGAATGAAGAAGTGTTGAAGATGTCGACAATTCAAAGTGAATGTTAAATTGTGATGATGCAAGATGGATGAAATGTTTAAAGCTCAACAATGTGATGTAAAACTTAAGACTTAGAAAGATGAAGGATCAAAGTGATCACAAAGGTGCTTGATCGTGATAAAGTGAGTATCACGATGTCAAGACTTAGATGAAGAGGATGAAAGTGCTCAAGTTCGGATATGGATATCTCTGACTCAAGGCTTAGACTCGTTTACAAAAGAGGTGAAATTAAGCCCAAACAAGGAGTATTTGGGAAAGATTGGAAAATGAGCCCAAATAAGGAGTATTTGGGAAAGATTGGAAAATGAGCCAAAATAAGGAGTATTTGGGAAAGATTGAAAACGAGACGAAAATGAGAACGTTGGAACACAACTCACCAAAAAGAAAAGAGAAAAGAGAACGTGAAAACAAAAGTGTTATGTATAGATGTTTTGGCCTCTACCTTAGATTGGCTTGGACAGTGTGTGGCTTCCTGGGCGGCTCTCTCAACTAGGTGTTAGCAGTATACCAGCGAGCGCAGATCTTGTTGCTAGCTTCCGCCTTTGCTTTACCTCCTTTGAAACCTTGAGCAAAGATCCTGCTCGAGAATGAATCATGCGTTTGGGGTCGCGACTAAGGATATCGTGACTCTAATCTCACGGAGTTTTACTAGTCGGGTAGGATGAAAGGTACTCATTTCGTCAGCCAATTCCCTCAATGTGTTGACTACTTTGGGGCTCCTGTGGTAATCCTCACGATGCGTTTTATGGCTTATGCCGAGATACTTCCCACAATTATGCAGACGGTTTTTTACCCTTATCCGAACCTGCAAAGACAGTGTGTAGAAATGTTCATTTTATCTTGTTTAAAGAGGTTCCCTACACACAAAGTATTAGTAGTTTGCTAAGCTCACGATCAAAGGCAACCTGCAGTTAGTAGTTTTAAGTGTTTTAGCAACCTTCTTGAGAGCGGGTCATGCAAACAAAGATTAGAATGTTTTCTGAAGCGAGAGGACAAGACAAAAGAAACAAGTCCACGTTTCTGATTTCTAAGATTGCTTAGAAAATGTGAGGAAAGAGCATACATGTGAACAAGCTTTGATTAATAAAAGAAAAAGGTTAATTCTTGAAAACACATAAGAAACGATCACGTTTCTGATTTCCAAGATCACTTTGAAAGTGCGAGAAAAGAACATACACATGAGGTTGTTAAGTTCGAGAAAAAAATATTTTTTTATAAAATAATTAAAATGAAAGAAAGAAATGTGGAGTGTCCCACCGAACGTGCCAAAATGTAAACAAGGAAAATCACAGACACAAAAGATAAATAAATAAATACCGAGATATTAACTTCATTTGAGATGCATTTTGCAGAACCTCAAGTAAGATCATAAAAGCTTTTAAACTTGTTTGATCTTGTTGAAGATTGGATTGTGGATGCTCTTTGATATTACTTCTCCAAAGGGATTTGCAGATGCTACGAGCAGATTTCACAAGGATGTGGATGTCAAATTGGCAGAATTTGGATGCAATTTGCTCAAAGCTCCAGGATGGATTTATAAAGGAAATGGCTTGCTTTTATAGCTGAGGGTAGAGCCATGAAAGGTGGATGAAAGATTGACTAAGCTCTAGGTTAATGGTTGAATCACCCGGGTTAGCAAGTAGACTTGGCAATTGGTAGTTGCAGATTTACAGGGGCAATGGACATTTGGAATAATGAAGTTACATCGGCATTTGAATTGCACGTGCAATTCAATTCCCCCTTATTTCTAGGAATTTAGAAGTGGAGTTCAAGTTGAGTTGACTAAGGAGAGGAATTGATTAAATAACTAATTTAATTAGTATTTAATTGTGAAGAGATAATTAACCATTTAAATAAATAAATATTTAATTATATTAACTAGAAGGTGTTAGGAATTAATTTAATTAATTCCAAGAGCATGGTAGAATTAAATTAATGAATTCTAAAGGGTAGGAAAAGGGGTGTACTTTGGAAATATAAAATTAATTTAATTAATTCTAATTGGAAATATGTATGTATGTTTAGGGTGTCTACAATATCGAGCACTTGTGTCTTATTGTAAGGCATGGAAGTTTCCCCTTTGAAGTGGCTAAGTGACTTATACTTGAATATTCGAATCATATCTTTCTAGTTTGGTGTTATATTGCTGCTATTATTTTGATTTGTCTAAGTAATTTTCTTATAGGTGGATGAGGCTCTTAAGAACTATTCATTAAAGGATTTTAGAATTTCTGGTGAAGACATGCTTCCCTGGATTGCCCTTTGATGCACTATCAAAATTCAGCTTGACCCAACTAGGGTTAGGTGGTAATCATTTTGAAGTTTGACAAGTTGTAACTCCTTTCCCGCTAACAAGAGAAATGTTAGGGTTAGGGTTAATTATAGGGAAGAGTTTGTAGTGTACATGGGGAGGGGCTTGGGTTCTAAGTGGTTCATAAAGAGAAGTTTGACCCCTACCTCCAACCGTACCCATGCCCACTTTTATATACCCGGGAGCTCTTGGGAATGAAAACTTGGTTAGTGGTTGGAAACTCATTGTTTCCTACCACTAGCCCCAAGTCTGTTGGGCAATTCCAAGGTTAGGGTTTATTTTAGGGTAGAGCTTAAAGTGTACGTGGGGATGGGCTTAGGTCTTTAATATCATAGAGTGTGTTACGTGTTATTCACAATGAGAAGTTTAACCACTTTCTTTGAGTGTCCCCACGACCACTTTTAGGTGCACAGAGCTTGTGGGAATGGAACCTTGGTAAATGGTTTGATACTCAATTGTTTCCCACCCTAGACCCAAGTGTTAATCTTGCGAAATGCAAATCCTTTAATTTTTATCCCTCGTGCATAATTCTTTTCTTTTACCTAAAATTCCCTTACTATTATCAATCCTCTTTAAGGCTTATTATTTATGTATGGCAGTCTACTCTTGTATTTGAGTAGGACAAGGAGGGGTTATATAAATCCTATTGGTAAAATGACTGAGTTGAACCTAACCACTCTGTACTCTAGGTAGTATTTTCTAGCAGAACCTAGATATGTGCTCTTTGTTATCTTGGAATTTCCTTGACATATGAACTGCCGCTAACTAAGCCTGATTGAGATTATTCACGAGATATCTAAGTATGCATAGGAGATCTGTCTACCTTTACCTAGGAGTTTTTGGGAATGGAACCTTGATAAATGGTTTGATACTCAGTTATTTCTCACACTAGACCCAAGTGTTAATCTCGTTAAATACAATTCCTTTTATTTTTATCCCTCATGCATAACTTTTTTCTTTTATCTTAAATTCCCTTACTATTTTCAATCCTCTTTAAGTCTTAATTTTTATGTATGGCAGTCTACTCTTGTATTTGGGCATGACAAAGAGGGGTTATACAAGTCCTATTGGTAAAATGACTAAGTTGAACCTAACCACTTTGTACTCTAGGTAGTATTGTCTAGAAGAACCTAGATATATGATATATGAACCACCCCTAACTAAACCTGATTGAGATTATTCATGGGATATATAAGTATGCATAGGAGATTGGTCTACCTTTACCTAGTGGAAAGAGGTTGAGCTATATTTACATGGCCATCATACTTACATGATACCAATTATGTGTGCCATGATATATAAAAGATAATATGATATCATTTATATCATTGACAAACAAATTGATTATTAGGAAAGAACTCAACCAACAAGAGAGGAGTGAGCGATAGTGAACACCTATATCAATGTAGGTGCGCGTAGGTACCATTCTATCGATAGGTTGAAGACGGGAGGTGCTCGTCTGATATATTGAGTTGTAGCCAACTAGTTATTGTTGTGTTGTTGCTCAAGTGAAGAGAATTGGTGAATAGTTTGGAGTTAAAATTGGAAGAAGCTGCAAGATGTCAATGTTGGCACATATTTCGGTACAGCAATAAATGGTGGCCCTGTTCAAAACTGTCATTGGGGCTACAAGAGTGTTGCTAACGACACCTAGTGCAAGGTTTTGTTGTAGTTGAAAGATGACCAATCACAACAAGTACTCATCAAATGGTTGTCAAGCATTTATTTAAAAAGCTTGGGATATATTCAAAATAAATATATTTTTGAAATATTTAAAAATAAATAAATAGAATCCGAAGAGATTTGGAAGTTGGTGTTTAAAATTCATGCAAATCCTCCACCTTTAGTTATGAAGTTTTGATGTTCCTTAGAAACAAATTATGATTAAAAATTTCTTGGAATAAGGATAGTTTGGAGTTGAAATTGAAAGAAGTTGCAAGATGTCAATGTTGACACATATTTCAGCGCTAACATAAATAGTGGCTCCCCTCTAAACTGTCATTGGGGCTATAAGGGTGTTGCTAACGACACCTAGTGCAAGATTTTGTTGCGGTTGAAAGATGGCCAATCACAAAAACTACTTATCAATTGGTTGTAAAACATTTCTTTCAAAAACTTGGTATATATTCAAAATAAATATATTTTTGAATATTTAAAAATATAAAAAATGAATTGAAGAGTTTTGGGAGTTGGTGTTTAAAATTCATGCAAATCCTCCACCTCTGGTTATCAATTTTTGATGTTACTTAGAAACAAATTATGTTTACAATTTTCTTGGTATAAGGATTAATTTGGAAGGCTTTTACATGCATGAATAAATTTTGTTAGTCTTTATTATCTCTTAAAAGTGTTAGTTTTAGTATGAAATTCGAAATTAACATTTCATGTTCCTACCTAAGAAATGTGCATGTAAACATGTGTAGATGGACGAATAAGAAATTGCACACGTGGAAGGTGAATATAAACAGACTTCATTGTTATTATTTTGCACAAAAGTTAATTTCTGACCCATTGCTTGGGTTTAATAGCGTTAAACAAACCACCTTCAGTTCAAAGGCATTGTTGATTTTGAAAGCATTAGAATGGATGAAATACATATTCAAATGACCAAGATTCTTCAACAAAGAAACTTCCTTCAAAAGCTTAATGATGCAGAAACCATACACTAAGAAGATGCAAGTTTCACTCAACCATTACTTTATTCTGGTGCAATATGGCAGGATAGGTTTTTTTCTATGTTTTTGAGAATAAATTTTAGTCAATGCCACCCTTGTTTCTATTCAATAAAGATCACCCATTGATGAAGCTACGACTAAAGCAAATACCAGACATGTCTTGTCATTTTCATAAACTAAGTGTACCTCGAAAGGTGTCTTTTTGTTGACACCATATATATATATATAAAGATGTAAGAATGTTACAAGTAGAATATTGTGCATTAATTAATCCACATTAATCACACAATTCAAAGTATAGCTAATAATATAGTAAACGATGATACAACGATGTAATGATATCGTAAAACACAAGAAGGGATGAATACTTAGTTGTGCAGAGGTACAAAAGTGATATGGGTGTGCAGATTGGCAGAAATGAGTGATCTGAACCTAGAGATGCTTCATCCCTAAGATTGTGCTTGGAAATGGCGCTTGTATTGAACTGTACAAATCTAGCGAGGGCGTAGTGCGGTTTGGTCCTACCTCATACAATTTCGAACCTGCAAATGGTGGAGCTGTGTAACTTCACTTGTCTGTTGCCAGCATTCGCACATCTTCAACACCACCTTTAATGACCTGCAACAAACAGAAAATCCTAGATACTTGTAGCAAATTTCATCAAAGCGATTAGATAAAAAAGGAGAAATTTTTGTGTGGGTGAGGTCGGTTTGACCACGATAGTCAACCCTTGTTGAACCAGGCCCGACACTACACTACATTCCTTAGAACGGAAGCAAGCCTCATGTAGTTCTCCTAGTGTTGGTGCAAGTTGTGTATGTAATATAAGCTGACCCCTATGTTACCCTTGTGTCTCTTGACACAAAGAATATGACGTAGCTATAAATAGAATATTAATAGACCTAACATGGTAGTAGTGTGGTGTGATGTGCTTTAGATGCTAAAATTGATTCCCTTTGTCCCTTAAGACCTTTGACAATGCTTGGAGTGACTTGTTCTTGCTAAGACATAGCTCTAAGACCTTTGAATGCTTGGTAATAGAGGAAGCTAGAACTCTTGAACCTGGTTTGAGTGCTTCATACCTGTGTGGTGGCTGCTTTAGAGGATATACATCTACTTTTGGAAGATTTAAGAGAATCTTGGGTGCTTTAGTGTTGATATTTTGCAATAGGAGTGCTTGAGAATGCTAGGTGAGTTATGAAGTGCATTTGACTTGTTTATATAGGCTTAGAAGGTTAGGTATTGCATTAGGGCCAACCCGAGGAAGATGAAACGATACACATCACAAATTCAAATTAAGAAAAAAGTCGTTGAAAGAGAAGGGATGGTATTATACAGTTGGCCCAAACAGGTAGTGTGATTCAGCCCTATTCTATATAGTCCCATACAAGGATTTAGTGACAATATAGTTAGATTCCAAGAAAGATCCTTGGGGATAGAAATCTTGCTTTGCATAATTAATATTGTATGAATGAACGACAAAGCAATGTAGAGATTGGCAAGTCATGAAAGAGAGAAAAAGACATGTCAATTGAGCTTAGGATGTGAGTGTAAGTCTTAGTATAAGAACAAAGCCAAACTTGTCATTTCCAAATAATAAGTTACCAAATTTGAGTGTATACATTTGCCCTTGCATTAAGTGTGGAATTGAAAATCGCATACTTAAAGGAAAAATATACTTGATTGTGCACACACCACACACACTTTTTCATTCCTCGATTATTGTTCTTGTGTTGGCGTTGACACGTTCCATGGTGGAACCTGCAACATAGAGTGTAGTCAATGTCCATAGAAAAAATTGAACTGTAACTCAAATGTAAATAACGTATGTAACTTTGAAAATTGAATTTTGCATAGTAAAGTAAGGAGAGGAAAAACATAGAAGGAATACACTTGTTTGCTTTGGAGGGGGAAGCTCCGTTCTTGTTGTGCATGTGAATTCTAATTTGCATAGAGTTGTTGAAGGATTGGGGTCATCGGTTCCCAATGAAGAAGGAATTAGAAACCGAAGTAGGAGAGGAATTGAGTGCGACTCAACACCGAGAAGAGGTACCATTAGACAATTGCCCCAAATAACCCACAAAGAGGGAAGAACAATGTATAAAGTATCTAACCACTTTGATATCTTCCCACACAAAGAGATGGAAGAAGGAAGTGCGACATACAAAATATGTAGCCACTTCAATATCTTCCGTCCCCACGGATCACACCATTGCGAGACAAATCTAGGCTGAATGTTGTAATAGCACAAAGTCAAAAGGGAATGGCTGGCGCATGCCCCCATTGTGTTGTAATCTAATAAGCGAGCCTGATTATGCAAATTTTGAATAATGCAAAGGAGAAGAAGGCCCATGTCCCCAAACCATGTATCTATAACTATATTTGAGTGATCACAATGAAGAAGGAAAGAAGTATTCATGCCCCCTGTATTCTGTTTTGTGTCACCTCTACCTAAATTTGTACAAGAGTTTGTAAATGCCTCAGTAAAAATATGAAAATTTTTTTTTTGTGAATTTGGCCCCAGGACAAACATTTGGTAAGGGCCATAGCATACTATGGTTTCGTCACAGTGGATGATTCTGTACTTATGATTTATGCCCATGTTTTGTATCCGTTCCTATTTTTGAGGACCTATGCATGTATAAATCTATGTTTGAGTCTTGTATCCTATCCTATCCGTCATCTGTGTATTTATAAGATGCCCAAATGAATGCCACCTCTTTTGAGGCACATGAGATATAGTAGTAGAATGCGCGGCTCAAAAGAAAAGATGCGTGCACATGTTGGATAAGTCGATAAGCTTCGTAGGATCACATGGAGAGGTATCATGGTGGCCTCCATTAGGATCTTGTTTTTGCGAAGGAGGTGTGCATGGTGGAGACTATGGTACATAAAGAGAGCAATCAAAAGAACAAGCAACACTCACGCAAGCAAATCATGTAAAGTAGTAAACAAACGCAGGGTCAAACAAGTATACAAGTAATCTAATAACAAGTACACAACCAATGTCACATATGCTAGTCACGCAAAAGGCTGAAGAGGTTGCAAACATGGGACAAAAAAGGTGTCGCACACACAATCATAAGCAAGAGGCTATAGAAGTCACAATCAAGGAACATGAAGTTGTCGTTAAGCAAACATAACAAAGGCCATAGGCCACATACATAGAAACAAGCAATTAAGTGAGTGAAAACAAATAACAAACAATAGCCTTGAGGCATGTAGAGCAAGATAAACTAGCACTCCACAAGACACATGTTAGGCTAAAAGATAGCATATTCACAAAATGAGTAATTGAGCATAATGAGGAAGTAAAAGTAACTATAATGAAACAAAAGTACTTGTGTACTGTGGGAGATGCCCCAAAAGATCAAGGTCAACCGGGAAGGGACTTGATTGACACCTGTCATTGTGTATCAATTTGTGTATGTTCTCGCATCAAACTCAACATACCACGTGAACACATGTGTAAAGCCTATATAGAATAACATACTATCTATCAAACCAACATGAAAAACGACATATGTAAAATAACAAGCTAGCAAATCAAATCACATGTAGGTCCCCATTTTGTGTGTTTGCCATTATTTGAATGCTTTTTATGTTATGTGATTATCTGATTTTTTTAATATTTTTTAAATTAGCGATGTATTGGAGGGAGGTAGCACAAGAGCTACCCGATGAGGGCCTCATTAGGAGGCGGGACAAACCCATTAGATAAATGAGACTCGGGCCTCAAATGTGTCACATGTGGTAAGATATGGATAAATTTCTAGAAAGCCATTGCTGTACAACTTGCATAAGAGCCATGGTATGTGCGATAAGAGATCTAACGGGAGGCTTAAGAGGGAGAGACTGCAAGAAGTAACATGTGTAACAAGAGACCTAATAGAAGGCTTAAAAGGAGAGACTCACAAGAAGTAACATGTGTAACAGGGGAGACCTAGAAGGAGGCTCCTAGGAGGAGAGACCCACTAGAAGTAGCATGTGTAGATGCAGTAGCTTTGTGACTAAGGGGCGGAGGTATTGGGGCCTCATATGGGATACCCTTGACTGTAACAACTTGTTGATTGCAAATGAACTTAACACATTGATGTAAGATAGATGGTATAGCCTTAAAATTACATAGCCAAGGGCAACGTAGATGCATATCACAAGAGTAAAGAGAAGTAGTGATCGAAAAGGGGATAGCCATACTAGTAGAAACAATTGTAAGAGGTATAACATGTCCAAGATTGGTCCAAGTATCAAAGGTCACATGTCATTTAATATATCCAAGAGAAGCAAGTAACTTGAAATTGCACATATTTTGCTTAGCACTACGCCGATTAGAACCCTATGTATAGGATGTTGGCCAACAAAAACACAAATGTATAGTGTATTTGTAACGAGATCACGAGCCATATCGGTGTCATCAATTGTAATGATGGGCCTTAGAGATGACATAGTAGTAATAGTATCAATCATAGCTTCCAATGGATGATGATGAGGAAGCATAACATGATAAGCATGATGTAATTCCCATTTAATTTTAACATTATTGTGATTAGGAAATAGGTCATTGAAAAATCTTGAGTTTTGCATTATCATTAGTAAAAGATGTGGGAATAGTAGATGTATGCATAGTAGAAGATGTGGGATGATGCATCTAAAAAGGGTCTACTCATTAGAGGGTTGAACACGAGATAGGTTGGTAGTGACAAGAATCTTGATAATATGCTCAATATGGCGAGGGTTATCACGAATTTGTGAATGAAAATTAGATAGAAGCTCAACTTGATTAGGGTCCACACCATCATCCTCATCATTACCGAAATTAGAATGGTGCTCACTATGTGTTTCAATGGTGTGCAAATTCACCTCATGGGCATTATGATCAATCGTAGAAGGGATTCCATGTACATGAAGCAAGGATAAAGCCATAGGAACTCAACACTTGTGTGTAGGAGGAGAAAATTTAGATGCTCAATGGGTTGGAGATTAAGTTGATTGTTATGCCTAAAGGGCATAGAAGGAAATCATATACAAAGCTGAAAATGAAATCCCAGGACAGCTAGGGTTTGAAACATAGTGAGCTATTCAATCAAAGATTGGGTTCACCAAATGTTTACACCTAAAAGAATATATATATATATATATATATATATATATATATATATAAAATATAAAGGTGTAAGAATATTATTATCATGAAGTTATGAACGAAATTTAGATAGCTCAACTTGATCGGGTCCACACTATCATCCTCATCATTATCAAAATCAGAATGCTGCTCACAATGTGTTTATATGGGGTGCAAAGACACCTCATGGGCATCATGATCAAGCATAGAAGGAATGCTTGTACATGAAGTGGGGATGAAGCCATATTGGCTCGATGCTTGCAGTAGGAGGAGAAAGCTCGATATGCTCAATGGGTTGATGATTAAACCAATTGCTACAACTAAAGGACATAGAAAGAAAACATATGCAAAGCTGAAAATGAAACCCTCGGGCAATTAGGGTTTGAAACAAGGCAAGGCATTAGATCAAAAGTCGGGTTCATCAAATGTTTACGCCTAAGAAATATAAATTTATATATATAATTATAAAGGTGTAGGAATGTTATAAAATATTCTTAATAAATTAATCCACATTAATCACACAATCCAGAACATAGCTATGAATAGAGTAAACAATGTAAAAATAGTGTAAAACACAAGAAACGAGGAATACTTTGTTGTGCAAAGAGGTACAAAAGTGATCTAGGTGTGCAAATTAGTTGAAAGAATTGATTTGAATGGAGATGCTTTGTTCTTGAGATTGTGCTTGGAAACTGCTCCTGTACAAAACCATACAAATCTAGTTAGTTTCAAACCTATAAATGGCGGAGCTCTAAAACTTCACTTATCTATCGCTAGGGTTCACTCACCTTCGACACCACCTGTAACGACCTTCAACAAATGGAAAACCCTAAATAGCTACAAGAAACTTCATCAAAGGATTATATAATAAAAGGAGAAATCCGTGTGTGGGTGAGGCTGGATTGACCCTAGTAGTCAACCCCTATTGAACTAATTCAGGTGCTACTCTACATTCCTTTGAGCGGGAGTAAGCCTCTTGTAGTTCTCTTAGTGTTGGTGCAAGTAGTGTATGCAATCTAAGCCAACCCTCTATGTTGCCCTCACATCTCTTGACACAAAGAACAATAGGTGTAACTATAGATAGAATAGAAATGTGCATGATGTTGTAGTAGTGTGGTGTGATGTGTTTTATATGCTAAAATTGATTCCCTTTGTCTCTTAAGACCTTGGAAATGCTTGGAGTGACTTACTCTTGTTAAAGCATCGCTCTAGGACCGTTTAATGCTTGGTAATGCAAGAAGCTAGACTCTTGAACATGGTTTGAGTGCTTCAGACCTGTGTGGTGGCTGCTCTGAAGGATGTGCATCTAATTTTGGAAGATTTAGGAGAGCTTTGAGTGCTTTAGTGTTGATATTTTGCAATAGGAGTGCTTGAGAATGCAAGGAGTTATGAAGTGCATTTGACTTGCTTGTATAGGCTTTTGAAGGTTAGGTATCATATTAAGGCCGACATAGGAAAGATGAAATTACACACATAAGATATTTAAAATAAGAAAAAAATTGTTGAAAGAGAGGGGATGGGAATGTGTAGGTACGGTCTGACCCTGTTCTGTATGGCACCATATAGGTATTTAGGGACAACATAGTCAGATTCTGAGAAAGATCCCTAGGGATAGCATACTGCTTTGGATAATTAATAGTGTTGAATGAATGGCAAAGCAGTGTGTAGAGATTCACAGGTCATGAAAAGAGAAAAGGATCTGTCAATTGAGCTTAGAATGTGAGCATAAGTCTTAGTATAGGAACAAAGCCAAACTTGTCATTGCCAAAGGATAAGTTACCAAATTTGAGTGTCTACACCTTTCCCATCTCCATATGAGAATGGTACGTGATAATGCTTTACTACAAAATCTATTACACTAGAGTACTATTCAAAGATTGAGCTGCAATTTCAAATAAGTACCTTTGTTAGATGTCAAAGGAAAAGTCATGTGGATAAGGGACTGTCCTAGTTTGAATAATTGGTGAGCAAAAGAACATATTACAGGCGTCTCCTTACAACACAATGGGAGGTGCATCTGCATGGCTGGTGGTGCTTATTTTATAATGGAGGAAATGTATATTTAAATGATAAAGTTTCCTCAACAATGAAAGGTCCTTCAACAACTGAACGAAGTAGGAACTCAATATGCATAAGACATGAGTTTTACCCAGCCATTACTTTATTTTGGTGCAATACGAGAGAATAGGGATTTTTGTTATGAATATTTTGAGAATCCCTTTGTAGCAAATGCCACCCTTGCTGCCACAAAATGAAGATTATGCATTGATGAAGGTATGGAAATAAAGCAATACAGAATAATGGTTATCACATTTGCATATTTGTCTTGTCATTTGCTCAAACTAAGCGTCACACAAAATAAGGCATCCTTTCCCATCCCCATATAAGATTGGTACATTACAATGTTTTGCAACAAAACCCTCTCATGCAGAGAATAATAAAATATTAATTTGCAATTTTCAAACAATTAACTTTGTTAGATGTTGAGAGTGCATGTGAAGGAGACACAACATCCTGGGGCATCAACACCCTATCTACAGCCATAAAGTTCTCCAAAGAATGGTTATGAGGTGTGTATGATGCTATCTTCATTTTTAAATGCCAGCCTATTGTCAATCAATTGCAATTTTGATTTTCTGGATTTGCTAATTAGTTTGAGCAGCCAAATTAACATTTGCATGGAAGATCCAAATTGAAGAAATGCATTTATTTATATGATCTCACTTTTGGTCAATATATTTAATTTATTTTGAGCAATGTGAATTTGTAGGAGCCATTTCCAAATTAGAGATGTTATGTTGTAGATTTGAGCATTATTCATGCTAGACAAATTTGGCAAGGAAGTTGAGTAGAGCGGCTGCCTAGGAATGTTGAGTAAAGAATCAAGATGTTGCTGTTTACCCTCACACTCTTCTTAGGGGCATGCTACTAGGGTACTAGGCCTTTGTCATGGCTAAAGCAAGAGGTATAATGTGAGGCTAACTAGCTGATATGTTTTGGATACGGTAAGCAGTACGGAATTTTTTTTTGGCCCCGGATACGGCATTGGATACGACAATACAAAAATATATAAAAATTAAAAAATATATAAATTTCAGCCTTCTAAATAGGAATTAAGTTATTAACCACATATTATGCATATGAAAGACAAGATAAGTAGATAACTTATAAGTTATAAGCTAAATAAGTGAATAACCACAACAAACAAGCTAGGATCTTGATAAAACTTAGAAACTTAAAAGCTTAAAAGTTAAACACTTAAATCGAACACAATGTGAATGTCATGATATATTAAATTCAATCTATTACACCAAATCAGTCATGATCAAAGTTCAAACTATCTTTCAATATTCATCATATTCCTCTTCATCAAGAGGATCAACATCAACTGCATCATCATCATTAGGTGGTTCATTAGAACCACATGGACTCGAACCACTCCCACTAGGGCCACTGCCAGTTGCACCCCCTTGTGCATGTAGGTCTCGTGGTGCCAAAGAACTCTCCTCATCATCTAATGGCAGGTGGGAAATGGAAGCATCCAAGTCAACTATCTCTGGATCAATATCCCAATGTTTTGTTGACCCTTCCTTGTACTCCATTGCTTGTGGGATAAAAGGCGCAAGTTGGAATGTATGTATACCAAATCTTCAGCCATTTTAGCCCCAACTTGTTGCGCTTCTGTGAGTGGATGAAGCTATATGTACTCCAGTTGCGCTTAGGAAAATGAACTTGCAACCTATTGAGGTAACGTAAAGTCAAGTTCAAACTTCAAACTTAAACACTCAAACTTAAATTTTAAAAAACTAAAAGTTAAAAAAAAAAAGAGAATAAAAAAACTTACTTGTGCCAAGACCTTGATTACAAGAGGTTGCAAGTAAACCGATGCATGACCATGGAGGTACCACCACATATGAGCATCCATCTTGTATTTGCTCCGAAGAGCGAGAAGGCTATGACCTGTTTCTGCTATGAAATTGCCAAACTCTATCATAACCATGTCTTGGGCCTCAGGATCAAGGAAGAGCCTAGACAATGCTGCCATATATCCCTCACTGACTTCCACATCCTTGTATGGTGCTACCCTCCTAGCAAGGAAAGGATCTTGTTGTTGTAGAATCTAGAGTCAATGCAAAAGCAAGTAGATGTAGCGGGGTGGTCATTTTGTTCCACCGCTCAATGAGGATTGATTGCACTTCTTTGAAAAATGTTTCCTCAGGATCTTGTTCTTTTGCATTTATGATGGCTTTTATCTTCTCAATCATTGAGTCGATACCATCATATATCTCTCCTAGACATGGCTGATCCATGTCAGTAAAGCGGATCATGCTCATAATGGGCTCAGTAAAACTCAACAAATATTCTACTCGATCCCACCAAGTGTCATCTAAGATCATGCTCTTCACTTTTTGAGCCCGTTCATGTTTGATTGCCTCCATACAACCCAAAGGTTGGAGGTTACCATCCTCATGAGTGCCTCTCGCACCTTCACAAGTCATCTCAAGACAATTGTGTGTGATGCAAACCAAGTCTCAACAACCTAATATAATAAGAATGAGAAACAAAAATTAAAAAGAAAATTGAATTTTTTTAATACTAATTATATTAAAAATAAAAAAATTATATTTAAATTTTAAATTAAAGAAAAAAGAAAGGTAGCTTCCCTTACCTACAACAGCTCCAACTATGAGAATGATCTAAAAATGCCTGCGATTGGTGATGGTTGGTGACAAACATTTGGATCTCTTCAGCCTCTACATACACTTGTTGGATCCACTCTATTTTGTTGGCCATATTTTTAGCATTAAATTTAGTGAATGCACGACACATGGTGTCCAAAAAATATGCCCATACCTTGCCTCAACTAACATCCCACGGCTTTGCAATTCTTGGCGTTGTCCGTTATGACTTGGACAACATTTTGAGGCCCCACTGCCTCAATGGATTCAAAGAGGATGTTGGCAATGAATTGGGCATCCTTCACTTGCCCCTCACAATCAACCGCTTAAAAACATTGCCCCTTTAGGGCATATTGCAACCACATTGATCAAAGGGCGGTTTCTTGCATCTTTCCATCCATCAGAAACGATGGACACACTTTTTTGGCCCATGAGTCTCTAATTGGTTGCAAGGAGGTTTCCACATATTTTTTTGTTTATCCAATAGGGTGGTGCGGATCTTCTCATAGCCTGGTGATTTGTACCCTTTTGGGGCCTCATTGATGGCTTTCACCATCTCATGCCAATAAGGTGACCTCACAACATTAAATGAAAGTCCATTTGCATACACACATCTTGCAATGTGTTCATCTGCAATTTCCCTACTCTCATTTTGAAAGGCCTTTTCCAATGGCCCTTTTGTCTTACTTTTCTTTCGTGAAAGGGGTGCATCCTCATCATCCATGGAGGTAGGAGCCACAAATGGATGTGGCATGGCCACAATTGGGGATCCACTACTTGATGGGGCAACAGGAGGCCTCATTGATCGAGATGAACTTCCTCTTTTGGCCAATGGATGACCCACTTTCATAGCCAAAGTTGCCTCTGCATCTTCTTGCTCTTTGATATATGCCAAAACTTTTGCTTTTGGCACCCCAACATTATTCTTCCCCTTGCATATTCTTATACCATTACCCGTTATTGCACACAAGTGGCTTTTCACCCGATTGTAAGAGCCTTTGAATTGATTCACAATCGTTGCATTTCCAAACAAAACAACCACCACCTAGAAGTTGTTCAAGTATTGTTACATGCCTCCATAATGGCGAATTTGGGTCAAATTCCTTGACCAAAGATTGCCCAGAAGAAGCGGAACTTGTTGCCATTGTAGAAGTACCTACAAGGTTCAAAACCAACAACATAAGCAAAGAAAACAATGGCATGTATTGAAAATTTCAAAAATTAAAAGGAAAAACGGTTTAAAAATAAAAATTTCAATTGGGAAAAAAATAATGAACATAAGCAAAAAAATGAAGTGTGTGAAAGATTAAATAACAAAAAAAAAAAACAAACTTAGAAATTAAATAAAACCTTACCTTCACTTAATAAACCACAAATCCTCCTCCTTTGTAGCTCCTCACACTCCTACAAGCTTAGGAAAATACTTGCAATGCTTTTTGTTGAAGTATCAAACCCTAGACAAGCAAAATGAAATTTTAGAGAGCCAAAGATGAAATGAGGAAGGAGAGGTAAGTTTCTTTGCTTTATGTTTTGTTTTTTGTTTTATTGTTTGTAGTTAACTTTTAGGGTTTAAATTAAAAGAATATTATATATTTTTATTATTATATAGCTTTAAAAACATGTTAAAAAAAAAAAAAAGCGTATTTAGGGGTGGATATGCCGTGGGAAGCGGGCACGGGGTATGACAGGTACCCCCAGATATGGCTACCCGCCGCTGCATCCGGGGGTACCCTGTCCGCTCCCCGCGTAACCCGTACCCGCCCCTGCCCCCTAGCCGTATTGGCTACGTAGATGTGAGGTATTGTTCCACGTTCCTTGAAATTTTGTTTGTGCATCACAAGTTTGTGGCTCAAACATGGGCAGGCAATGCGGACACCAAAATTTGCAATCTGCGGCTACCCGGCCATATCTGAGGGTACCCATCTTATTACCTTGCTCCCATGACATAACCACCCTTTACTTGCGCTTGCCCCCGCTCCCTCCTCCCCCTCCCCCTTAGGACTTATCGGCCGTAGATGTGAGGTATTATGATTGAAGTTTTGTTTGTGCATCACAAGTTTGTGGCTCAAACATGGGAGGCAATGTGACACCAAAATTTGCAACTGCACATGAAGGAGACATCGCGTGTTGGGGACATCAACACCCTATCTACGACCATGTAGTTTTGCCAAAGAATGGTTATGAGCTATGTATGATGCTATCTTCATTTTTTAAATGCCAATCTATTGCCAATCCATTGCAATCTTTAGTTTTGGATTTGCTAAATAGTGTTGAGTGGCCATATTAGAGGTTCAAAACATTGATTTGTGAACAAAGTTTACTAACAACACAACATGGGATTGCTTCACGAGTGTGGGACCTGTCCAATGAAGCAAACCTCTAGAGAGAGATGGTTTTCATCTATTTCTACTCCCAACACTATCACTAATCTACTTAATCTAACACCGCAGGGGAAAATGGAGAAAAAACGATGTGCCAAAAGGAAACAACAATCCCCTTCCACTTTGCATTCGAGGATAACATAGTATAGTCAAACAAATGTAAGTATAGTCCACACACATCACATTTTAATAGCAAGCAATACAACAAGAGAAAAGAGTAGGGGAACCATAAGTCACAATGCAACTGATGCTTAAAATATGCACAATTGTATAACACTGCAAACGAGGTCCTGTATGCATTACATTTGCCAATATAGAGGTTTAGACAACAAAGAGAAAAACAAACGGCTAGAGGAATAGGGGACCAAAAGTCACAGGGTCAAAAAGCCTGTAGAACAGAATAGGCTATGCTCTTTATAGAAGAAAAATGGAGGGAAAAGAAGATTTGAAAGAAGAGGAGGAAACATGAAGGAGGCATGATGGACTATCTTTCCTTGAAGAAAATATGGAATTTTGGCGTGCTATGGGGTGCCTCTGAAGGGGACAAACAACCGTTGGAGCAGCTATTAGTTTGAAATGTTTTTTGTTAAAGCTCCATGTTTTCATCCCACTTGCATGGCATTAGGTGGATCTTTATGTTCAACAACCAACTCAGGTGACATGGCGATCTTCTGTAATTATTGTGGTCTACTAGATGTGGGGAATAGCTGGGGACATCAATGCAAGATGATAGTGTTCGGCGGCAGTGTTCCATGACACGGAAGAACAAAAGGCATGGGTCCGAATACATGGTGGTATGAGAGAGATGCTGAGGGAAAAAGGGAGACTCTGCAGGGGCTTCAAATAGAGTTGAAGAAGGTGGAAAAAATATTGTTGCACCAAAATGCAATCAAAACAACAAGGTGTGGGTCACCAAACTATTGGGACGTAGAAGAAGAAGCACTGCAGAAAGATATAGTGTTTTGCGGCATGAGAAGAACAATGTGGCTTTATGCAAGCATCATGTGGCTTTGAAGTACTTCTGCCTTTTGTGGGTTGACAACACAATGCGATGGGAAGAAATGGAAGGCGGTAAGAGTAACTAGGAGAAAATGGATAAGGAAGAGAGGAAGAAATGGGAAGGCGTGATGAATTAGCATTCTATATCCGGAAGCAAAGGTTGGCAGCTTGCTTGGCTTCATAATTGGTATAGGTGGATGAGTTGGGGCAACTCAATAGTGTGTGGGTTGCAAGACACAAAAGGCATGCATTGCAGTGTAGTTGGGTGTCTCACGGCTTAGCTAAGGCTTTGTAGGTAATGTGCAGTAGTGTGCGGCTTGCTATAAGTGTAAACCGTAGTATAAAGGGAACTTGCGGATGCATGATAGTGGTGTGTGACAATGCTTAGTAGTTCGCAGCCTGCAGACTAAAAAAAGTGTCTCAACCTCACAAAAAGAGACAAATGCTCAGGGTCTTGATCCTTTAAGAGCACAATGTTAACAAGCTGGGCATGAGGCTCATTTTAGTTAACATGCCAAATTAACTTTTGCATGGAAGATCCAAATCAAAGATGTGCATTTATTTATATCATCGCTCTATCGTTAAATCTGGATATTTCTGTCAAAACTCAAAACCCTAGGACATTAGTATAAAAATTGCCTTTTATGACAGCAGCAACAATATGATTTTTATAAAAACAATTGACCCCAATATGTAGAAAAAGAGACTTCTATTTACTGATTTCAATTAGCTACAATAAAAAAAATACTAGAGTTGCCCCGCCCATTCCCATTAACCCTATTCCCACTGTCACATTCACCTTCTCCAGCCAAAGGAAAATCAAGACTAAAAATCCTTCCTTCTCCAATTTGAACCCCTCTCCCTTTGGCAAAGTTCTCAGGAGCAGTAAGGACATTGAAATTGCCCATAATTTATTGCACATCAGCAATACAGGAAAAGATAACACTACTCAACACGAGAAGGGAATCTTCTTCACAGGATGGATATCATGGAAAAAGAGGTGGAGAATCTCAAAAAGGACATGCATCAATTGATTAAGCAAAGGGGTAAAAGAAAATTGAATGAGGATGTTGGTATTGGTGAAGAACAGATAAATGAAATTTACAAGAAATTGAATTCCCTGGACAACAAACTAGGGAACTCTAAGGAACGACATGATCACAACATTTCAATTTTTGGGCTATATGTGATTTTCTAGAACAAGAGGTCAGAAGCATTACTATGCTAAGTGGCATCTCAACAGACATTTGGGGCACTAGTGTTGAAAGGAACCATGTCATCTCCCAACTGGATGCTAATGACGCCACACATATTACTACTGTGGCGTTATTTACCTCACTTCAGACTGTTAAATCAAGAATCGACAGGGCTTCAAAGAAATAAATTTCTCTGTATAGTTATGTCTAATTGCATACATGGATTGAGATGCTATGTTTGTATGCAATATTAATTTGCTGTTTAACTGCTGCTTTTTACAAAATATTTCTTATACTTATCAGGCTCTTTCTTGTAATTTCTTTTTTGGTTAAGCACTTGTTTGACTTATTGAAATATTAAGATCTAAGGATCATTTTGCTACATTTCTCTTGACAACGACTTGGCAAAATGAGCCTTTTTTGTTTTAGGGTATAGTCCCTTGAAACTATTTGTCATTAATAAAAAAATAAAAATACTAGTGTCCCTGAAAACAATTATTTTCTCATAGCAAATTGATGGTCTAAATGGAAAGATAGATGGAGGAGAAGATATGCAAACTTATTTGACTGAAATTTGTCCTAAATAAAAACAGTGAAGCCCTAATGTGTACTTGTTTTTGGATGTAATTATTAAGCTACAATAAAAAGCGTGCCCTAATTGCAGCTTTGGATGAACACTTGCACCTTGAATAACCACCTGTAACCCTAAATGGGATTGCAAGCTGAGATGTGAGGGATTCCATCCTCAAATTTGTATGCAAATGAGGGATTTCGTCCTCTATTGCTGATGCAGAAGCAAAAGCTACTTGCAGACAAAGTAGTTGATAAATTTCCAAGGTGTATGAATAATATACCCCAAATCTGCCTTTATAACTTCCAAGGCCCTCTCCAAAATTGGCGCCCCCTCCTAAAAATAAGAATAACAATATAAAATTTTTTCCTCTCTCCCATGTTGGCACCCATCCTAAAAATAGGAATAAACAATATAACATTGTTTTATCCTCTCTCCATCCTCAACATAGGGTCTTGATGCTCATGGAACCCATTCTATCTTTGGCGCTCCATAATAGAATACTTTATTTAATTATTATTCTATCATTGGCGCCCCCAAAATAGTTCTTTATTTTATTATTATTTTATTCCACTTTTGCTTTTGGATTAAAATATAATTCAAGTGTCCTTTTTCCAATCAAAATATGAAAATACCCTTGGACCAATTAAATTAATTTATTTTCCTCTTTAATTCCCCTTAGTATACAGAAAATAATAAGAATAGGCCTTGGGTATCCAAAATCAATTAATTTTGAAAAGGGGACATTACATGTTCAATCTATGTAATTTATTTTGTGCAATGTAAATTTCTAGGAGCAGTTTGCAAAGTAAAGATGTAATTTTGTAGACTTGAGCATTATTCATGCAAGACAAATTTGGGCAAGGAAGTTGAGTAGAAGAGCGGTTGCCTAGGAATGTTGAGTAAAGAGGTTGGTGCTTACCCTCACACTCTTCTTAGGGGCCTAGTACTAGGGTACTAGGCCTTTGTCATGGCCAAAGCAAGAGGTGTAATGTGAGGCATTACAGTTGAAGTCTTGTGTGTGCATCACAAGTTTGTGGCTCAAACATGGGGAGGCAATGTGGACACCAAAATTTGCAGCTGCCCCTGCTCCTATAAATTGGTCACTGAAAACTATAAATATGCCTAAGATCTTGTAATGGATTAAAGCAATATATCTAAAGTGAAGTCATGTAAGTAGAATATAAATTTATTTAAATACAGGTTTCATTAACTCTTTTTAGATACATCAATGTCTGTCGTAGATATGCATTAATGTAAATCATGGGGCCACAAGCGCACTTAAAAGTACTAGAAAATCCACTCCAAAATATATTCATATTATATCTTGAGCATCATTTTATAAATATGCAACATTAACAAATACAATGAAAACATTAATAATGTAATAATATATATATATATATATATATGAAGATGAGTGTCTTTTTTGAAAAAACTAAAAAAGAAAAGAAAAACAATAGTATTTTTCTTCTTTAGGAAAAAACAGGGCCTGCCTGGATCGATCTTAATTGGGCCAGCTAAAAAATTGGAATCCACCCGGATTTGATAATTATGCATAGGTCATAATGGTATATGGCTAGCCTAGTCACTTTTTAGTCTAGGCAGTGCTGAGTCTATGTAGTGTTGCCTAGAAGGACCCAGATATGTGTCCTTTGTTGTCTTGGTATCTTCATGACATATGAACCGCCCCTACCTAATCTTGATTTATATTATTCATGGGATATCTAGGTATGTGCTTGAGATAGACGTACCTGTACCTACTAGATATGCTAAGGCGTAGTAAGTTAATGTTTTTCAGGTTTGAGAGAAGAAGATTGGAGAATAGTTTGGAGGTGAAATTGAAAGAAGTTGAGGAAAGTGTCCATGTTGATACCAACGGGCATTTTGGTGTAGCAAACTCTCCCTTGACAATGACAATGTTCGTACTAAAAGATTGATTTGCTTTTGCATTCCGTTTTCATTTATAAGGACCAACTCCCTTCGAATTCTCTTTAAATTCCTCTCCTATCCAAATTGAAAACAAGGTGATTAATAAAGTTGTTAAGAATGACATATATTGGTAATATATTCAGGTCCACTTGCATCTCTTCTTATCAGCCTATCAACTTTACTATTGCATCTTAAGCAGAGCATTTTTTTATAGATTGATAATTGCACTGTCGTCCATCTTGACGATGTGTCATTTGAGTCTTAGTGTTAGGATTCCTCCTGGTTTGGATCCCTTAATCTGTGCTTCCCTTGGTCAAATCTAAAGGATTTGTCCTCCGTTTGTAATGTTTTTCTGTTTCTCCATGATTATTACCTGGCCAATGGGGCTTTTCCCTCTTTAAATGAGGGAAATACTGCGAAAGAAGAGAATGGATAGCTTAAATGGTATATAGAAGGGTTCTGTGGATGTCTTTGTGGTTGCGGGTGATCACATGGCCTTCTCCTGCAGCCAGAGCAGTCCTTTATGATGGAACTAGGACATCACATGTTGCTCCAGTTATCTCTGTTTTGGTTTGTGGTACTGTTAATCTCTGCTGATACTGTGTTTGTTTGGCCGCCAAGTTTGCTAGCAGTGAGATGAGCGAGGAATGGAAGTGAATTGAAATTATGTGGGTAGGTGGGATGGTATGTATGGCAATGGGTTAGAGGTTTGGAGGGCCTATGCACACTCAATAATATGTTTGCTATTAAAAATGTCGGTAACAATAAGTAAAAATTTTAGACACGGAGCTCATTTTGGCTCTCTTGGTACTGGTTGTACTTTAAACTTCCATCGATCTAATTTGGTCATTTGTGGAGTGTAATATAATTCCTTTCTTTCGTTCTTCCAAGCCTTTAGTAGCTCAGTTATATTGATGTAGTTTGATGCTGCAGAAATCAAGAAAGATAGTTTGTTTTGCTCCATAGAAAGCTTGATATGAACGAGTCTCCTTATATAGATCATTATTTGACTTGTAACTAGAAAACAATAGAAAGGACTCATTGGAAGACATAAATACCCAATTCAAAAAGTAAATAATATAGAACTAGAAAATAATAGAAAGGAAAATTAACCCGTTTTATTTTTAAATGGTGTCGGTTCTAAGTATGAAGTCCTTGCAGCATTAATTAATTGAGTGATTCAAACCCTTGGAAGCCACCCAGAATATAGTTGAATGCGAAATGTTGACCATCGTATTTACTTGCTAGTTGGAGCAATACTTAACCTAACACCTCGATGATGAACTACCTTATAAAGAGGATAAAACTTATCCTGTGATAACTTTGTCAAAATGCTCGAATCTCACTTTTTGAAAAAAAGAAGATGAATTATATTATTTCAAGTTTTACTTGAACTCTACTGAGCATTAACTTTTAGCAATTCGAAATCAACTTTTATTTTGTAATGGTTTAATGAATCATTACCTCTGACACAATGTTCCATGTAACATTTTGTTACGAAATAGAGCACAGAATGAAGGAAAAATCCCGTGCAAAACGGTCTTGATGTAACCATGAAAAATCTGGATATATGATATTCGTGACTCTTCAATGATTTTTTTGTAGGTTTTTACATGGACTAGAATTTTTATCATGAAATGCAACTGATGGTGTGATCTTTTCTTGCATTACTGTCTGCATTACACCCTAGCTTGAGACCCTCTGGGTTTTCATTACTTTTATGCTTATTTCATTGCAAGATTTATTATCTTCACATTGGTGCTTCCATGTATGAATAGGTCTATTTTAAAATCATGGATAGGTCAAATGCCAAGTTTTAACTTTTTCTTAGCTTTAGAAGCAGAGAAAGTACTTTGAATAGAACTTTTCATTGGACCTTTAAATTGTTGGGCATGCGGTTTTCATAATTCTTGTATTTGAATCAAATAAAGCTGGTGAGTTGTGAACTGCACATTTCAGAGTACAGTTATGACATGAATGTCATTTTGTGTGATATTCTGTATAATCTGCGCTTAAATTTTTAATTTACATAGATGATCTTGTATGGTCAATGATCTTTGAGTGATTTCTAATGACAGATTTGCAGCAGAACCAGCTAGCGAGCCAACTGCCTTCCATATCATTTGAAGAGCGGGAAGCTGCCTACCTTGCTGCACGTGAACGGATATTTTCTCTAAATTCATCTGAAGAAAATGATGAGCAGAAGGAGCAGGAAACTCCTAGACCCAGAACTGTACCAGTAGTTGCTCAGAGGATGATTGCTCATGCTTTAGGCAAGAAGATAATGGTAGATGCAACTTGTGAGAAACCTGAGGTACCTAATAATGTAGAGATTCCACAAGCATGTGAGAAGACACCAGATAAGTGCTTAAATGGTGCATCATCCCAAGTTCAAGCTCAGCAGCTTGTGAAGGCTAGTTCAGAAGAGTCACTGGCTGCAGCTGCTGTAAATGGAGATGTTTCATGCATCAATGAAAAAATTAATGCTAAGTTGGATTCAAAAGTTGCATCTACAGATATGAAAACAGTGAAGAGAAATTGTGCCGATTCACTGCAGGCAGTTGTCTGTCCTCCACCTGTTGCAAAAGATGGGTCAGAATACCCTCTTGTTATAGAATCAAAAAGAATGCCAGTTAAAAGCTTGAATTCAAAGATTCTTTGCACAAATGATAATATAACAGATAAGAACTTGATTACAGATACCCCTTGTATAGATGAGAAACTGTCAGACAAAAGCTGGACCAATATATCAGAATCTGCAAGTGGGGCTCAGCCACCTGGAAAGGCCAGTTTGGGACATATGCCTGCAGCAGCAGCTAAGAGAATGTTTGCGCAGGCATTGGGGTTTCCTTTAGCAAATGTTTCCTTGAAGGCTATCACGGAATCAACCGCAAGACTTGGAAATGGAAGTAACAATACTTCTGACACACAAATTCTTCAAGCTAATACTTCGTACCAGAATGCCTCATATTTTGTGGATGGTGTTGAACAGGAGAGAAACAAATCCTTGCCCTCCAAGGGAGGTCTGAAGGGTTGCACCATTCAAGGGACGAGGTTGAACCTCCTTCAACAAGTGAATCACTGAGAACAAACCCTCAGAAGCATATACCAGCCGGGAGGATGCAAAATATGCACATTCCTGGGAGGGCTGCTCAGAGGCTGTTAGCACAAGCACTTGGGATACACGGTGTTTCTTCAACTTGCATTGAAGGCAACCAGTCTAGAAACCCATCTGCTACATCTCCAGCTTTTAGGGGTCTCCCAGTAGGACTTAAACCAGGAGGTAGTTTTAGGTCCTCAAATATTGTACACAATTCATTGGCATCTAATTCAGGTATGAACATTGCACCTAACGATGACCGTCAAAACTATGATAGCAATGCATATAATTTTTTTCCTCGGGCTGGTGATGTAAATGGGGAAAATAATTTCAAGTAATGGTTCCTGTTGACTTGGATCCTTGTGAACCCTGTGTAACTATAGATCCAGAAAGGCATACTCCTGGACAATCTCCAAAGGAATTGGGAGATGACAGGGTTTTGCTAGATCTGTAAGCATAAAGGGCAGAAAAAACATTCAAGACAAGACATATACTACTACTCCTAAAACCTCTGGTAGGGCTAAGCGCACAAATAATTTTGTACCTGTCAAGACAAAGAACACTAATTATAGGATCACAAGCTCGTGTTCTGTAGATGAAACAAGCATGATTTCTTTGTAGGCAGTTTGCAAATCACCTTGTTGAGAGATTAATCTTTAAGCCTGTAGAAATGTACTCTATAATGTTGGGCTACATTTTTTACAAATGTCCTGATGTTTGGGATGCTTCCAGAGCCTATTCTATCCTCAGTCATATGGGGATTCAATATGCATGGAGGATAGATGTATGGTTATTTCTGTTTTAATACCCTAAGGTTTTGAATTCTATAATAACTCCCTATGCTCATGAATAAAATGGCAACCATACTTCATATTTTAATTAGATGGCACATAGAAACAGAGCTGACACAAAGATCTTGTAATGCTATTTAAGGTATCAACAAAGGACCTTTAGAGCTAAAAATAAAAGATCTTGTAGATGATCTGAATTTCCTATTTAATAGTTTGTGATGTGAGTTTAGTGATTCAACATTTTTCGTTACATTCATCACTGCGGACTGCTCTTTCCATATCACTGACATGTTGGTTGCATGGCATATGATAGAAATGATGTGGTGCACACCTTTTTGAGGCCGCTTAAAGCAGTTGGTCCTCTTTTTGCTTGATGTACACATTCCTTTGAAAAGGGTTTGCAAATTTTGTAGTCAGTTTCACGGTGTTCAGTTTTGCAGAAAGATGTAACATCACGGTCTAGCTAGGTGGTTCTAGCTTAAATGCCTAAGCAGGCTTCAATTTACCAAACTGGTCTAATACAATTCTTCTGAGTTACAGATTGACTGATAGTAATGAAATATTGGAATTCTGGGCCCCATAGAGAGCTTTTGAATTTGATAGGAGGTAAAAAAATGGCACATGATAGAAGAGACGATGAACTAGGAATTGGGTGGCAATTCCTGCATCGTAAGAATCACACATACTTCAAGTATAATCTAGATGTTATACTTGTAACAACATCATAAGGCACAGAAAACAGAAAATAGTAAGTCTACATTTTTATACCTATTAGAACCATCATAAGGAGTCTTTGCCAATATTTATTCTGGAATCACCTGTGATGAATCATTATAACATTCATCACTCTATACATGTTCTCCGCTCTAGCAACCCAGGTTTCTGTTTTTGTAATTTAATGCTCCTTAGATACAAATATAAATATGTTTCTAGTCACACAAATCCTTTGGGAATAGTTGGATTTTGTAAATATGTTTCGTCACACAAACCCCTTGGTAACAGTTGGATATTGTAAATATGTTTTTTTTTTTGTTGTGTTTATCAGGGGCATCTTTGATTTCTGTGATTGTGTAGTCGATTCTATAAATAAAGAGGTGATTTTGTATGTACTTGGCAGCTGAGAATTTTATTACGAATAAAGACAATTTAATTTAGAGACCAACAATTGACATAATCAAATTATTTATCTAAACTTACCAAGTTTTCAGGTATTGGGGGAGCCAACATATTGATGTGTCAGGAAGTTGTACCATCTTTTCTTTCTAGAAAGTCTCATATGCAGAAATGATGTTAAAGGATATTATAGGATATGTTAAGAGGCTTCTTTGTTGGGTAGTTCTTGCGAGAGTCAAAACCCATATGAAGAGGGTTACACATTTGTGATCCTCCACGAACCAAAGCTTAATAAATATCCTTAAACAAGCCGTGATATTTACAACAATATCTACCCGAATTTTGTGTTTAGCTGAACGGTAAGCCGTATCTAAACGTTTTTGATTTGAACTTCATTTAGTTTACAGAGAAGTTTAGGCCAAACTTTTAAGTCAAAATTGCATAAATTGTATTTAGGTAGTCACTTTTTGTAGATAGGAGCTGAAGTTGCGAACCTTTCCATTCAAGTAGGATGATGTAGTTTCCCTTGGCAGTGACATTTGGTTGAAAATGCTTTAACCTAGATCAATTTGTGATACATTCAAAGGTGTACTTAGATTGTACACATTTGGTAGAAAAAACAAAATATATTAAAAGTAGCAAGTGGCGCATTGATGTACACTCAATTTCTAGAATTGAAGGACATGATAAGGATCGATATTCAGAGTGTGTAAACTTGATGTGCAGAAGGTTGTTTTGCATGCTTTAAAGCTTGGCAAGTATGAAGACATGGATTGTTAGTTTTTGAAAGTTGTAATAATTAATATTTCAAGAAAATGCATTGGACACCCAATGAAAAACTCTACAAAAATAGACGTCAAAGTGATATCAACGTGTAACTCTACCACTAGTAGTAGTCAAGGTACAACGAACCCTGAAGCTAAAACACAAAATATAGTAAATTGATCAAATAATGTATGTTACAAGTGATTGCAACTATTTATGTAATTTGTTTAATAGCTTTCATGTATATCATGAAGAGTTAAACATTACTATGAGGAATCTTTGTTAATACGAGAAATATGTGTATAGTGATACAAGTATGCGGGCATAATTATTCAAATTTTTATCAGCAAGTTTTGGAATTTGGATCTCTTATATTGCAACTACTGTATTAGAGATAATTGTAAAATTGTAAGCATGTATAATTGGAGATACAAATATATGTAAAGAGAACAATAGCTAAATAATAGTTCGAGGTATTGCATTTCTAAAGAATTTTGGTTTTTACATACTGCCCATGTGGAAGGAGGGACTGTTTTGGCCCTTCGTCCATGGCTCCAAGATTCGGTTACTGACAAAGGTGAGGATCCGCTTCACCGGTGTGTTTGGGTTATGTTGCTGCTACATAACAAGATATTTGGCATTTGTTCCTTGTATGCCCCTAACAATGTTAACTCTAGGATCAACCATAGAATTGGTTGGTAAAACATCTCCCACAAGCTGAATGGATTATGAGATTTTAATATGGTAAAATGACTAGTTGATCGATCTTGGGAAGGTCGTTTTTGTGTTTTTCAACCAGAATTTGATGCTCGGATCCATAATACCTTAGGGGTGTATGACCCTCTGGTTGGGAACCTCTCTACCAAAAAAATTGTTGCTTTACTTGGTCAAACTGTAGATTTCGTACGGAAAGAAAATTCAGCAGACTAGATAGATTTTATGTTAGACATAGTCTCTCCACTTCACCGCATGGGAATCTTCATGTGCGACTTGTCCACTAGTCTTTCAGATCACACTCCCATCACATTACTCGTTCCTTTATCTGAAAATAAGAATACTTAATATGAACTTCCTTTCAAGCTCAACATCTCTCATCTTAAAAATCTTGATTGGCTGCATGCTCTTTATTCACTCTAGAAATTTGTCCCCAAGCCCAAACATGGTGAAAGTTGATCAAATGGTGGTGTTTCATGTTTTCTAGATGTACTATGTTCCATAAACGGTACAACAAATTAAAAGCTAAACAAAGTAAAAGGGAACACGGCCTTAAAAAACAACTCGCAAAGAACATGACAACTTCGATGTGCAAGTTGGACAACATTTATTTGCAAAAAAAGTGGTGCATCTATAGAAACAAAGCTTCGTAGACTTCTTATGTATAACGGGTAATGAGCCAAAATTGTTAGGAATAAACCAAGCTTAATTTACCATAGCGAGTTAATAAATAAATGTAATAAGTTAATTTGTTTTTTAACCATAGATAGTTAGTAAATAAATGTAATAAGTTAAAGTAATTTGTTTCTTTATTTTAACTTTAACATAGTTGTCTTTAACACAGGGATGATTCTTAGATTATTGTTCCCGTATGTATTCCAATAGGGGCGATCAAGGGTAGTCAGGGGTTAATATGTTAGTTCTGCATATTTGCCAAGTTTAATTGATTTGATCCACTTCATGTGGTGTGGATAGAAGCTATCCAATGCCTATAAATATTGCAGCGCTTTCCCTTGATTGTAATGTTTGATTTTACAAATTAATAAAATCTATCAGGTCCACTTTGTTTTATAGACCACATTTCGTATCTAAGCGAGAGAGGCTCTGTGAGAGGTAGTAGAAGTTTGTAGAGGAATTGGGGAGTCTAGTGAGGGTCTGAGCGTTTGAGTGAGCCACATTTGTTCTTGGATCAACAACATAAGAAGTTGAAGATTTGCAAAAGTTGCAAAAACATCTAGAAGCAAGAAATTTTAGTTTATGGAGCACAATCATAAGCCCAAGCTTGGACTCTACTCCTTAATAGGAAATTGAGGTGATTTTGTATCATTTTGAAGTATTCATTTTTTTTTTTTTTTTTTCAAATATGGGTTTTTCCTCTAAGTTTATAGGCCCCTTTAGTATTGCTATATTTGACAACACCGCTAAATATAACGTGTCTGTCATAATTTGCTTTTCTTTGCTTGACAATTAACAAAAAAAAATTGGATTTAAAAATTGTGGTGACCACGAGCTCTCTGAGCTCCCACACCGTTGTCTCATCTTCTTTGGCGAGTCTAGTATTTGCAAATTTTGAAGTGGAGTTGAGTATTGAATGCTACGACGACGAGCTCCCAAACTTGTATCGATTGAAACCATGTGACTCGTCCTTTGGACCATCTCGAGGAGCTCAAAAATGACATGCAACCATTGTTTACTTTGATTTCAAGTGTTTAAATTAAAACTAATACATCTTGTGCAACTTTTTCACAGTAACTACTTAATTATATATCATTTATTTATTTATTTATTTATTTTATTTTATTTATTTCAATCTAAGATGTTCACTAACCCTAAATCGAAAATTACTTACTTAATTACATTTTAAATTTTACTAAGGTCCTAATCGAACCATTACGAACCTCTTTATACCCTTCCATTCTTATTCTTATTATTATATTCTTCCTTGTATGAATTACATAGACATTTATACTCATTTATTTTGTTTTGTTTTGTTACACATAGATTTATGTCTGTGCATTTATTTATTGGTTACTTATTGTTAATATTATATTTATTTACTCATTTTTATTTGCTTACCCTCCCTATCTTATTCTTGCTTTAGAGTGTATATATATAGATACAAACTATATATATATATATATATATATATATATATATATATATATATATATATATATATATATATATATATATATATATATATATATATATATATATATATATATATATACTATGGTTATATATATATATATATATATATATATATATATATATACTTAGGTTAGATTAATACCTATTACTTTTAGTATATTGCAAATGGAATGAGGGTCGGGCGGCGGCGGAATAGAAGGAAGGGGGTGGCGGCGGGGGTGGGCGGGGGCGCGCGCGGCAAGAAGGGAGGCGGGCGGGGTCGAAGGGAGGTGGGGCGGGAGCGTGCGAGGGGTGCGAGGTGGAAGGGGGGGGCGGCGAAGGGGGGAGAGGGGGGGGCGGGGGGGCGGGGCGGAGGCGGGGCGCAGGCGGGGCCGGGGCGGGGTTGGGGTGGGGTGCGGTTGGCGTCGCGTTGGGCGGCGGGTGAGGGGGACGGTGGGGCGGCGCCCCACCTCCATTACTTCATTGCGATCTGCAATCAGGGGGGGCGCGAACCCCTTCCCCCAAAAAAAAATATTTTTTTTTTTTTTTTTTAAGATTTGTGTACAGATCATGTGGGCAGGGCCGAACCCCCACAAATTTGTTTTTTTTTTTTTTTTTTTGTCTAGTTTTATTTTAACTTATTTAAAATATATACATATATATATATATATATATATATATATATAAATGTTTACTACCATACCTATTATAAAGAAGTAAGATAAAATTGTTGCCATATATGTATATTCATGCATCCACAATTTGCATACTTCAAAGTGAAGAAGGCCAAAGAAATTTATACAAAGATGAAATACTTAAGCCATAGTCTCACACATATAAATCGACATTTACTTCAAAGATATCCCAAGAGAATTTTGATCTATGCAAGATCAATTTATCTGATCATAACTATTAAAATGACAATATTATCAACATGCCCATTTTCTTTTGAACACAAGTGAAGCAGATTATTATTATTTTTTTCTTTTTTTTTTAACACTTAGCGGTAAAAATATATTTTCCATATATTAAATGAGATTTTGTTCCATCTTAAGAGCAAGCACAAGTAAATGTACAGTTTTAAATATAAAAACCAGCATTGCTTCCTAAGAAAACAGCATTAGAACTTCTCTATATATTATTATTTCCAAGAAGCTAAAGCAAAAGAAACTAAAGGTAAGATTCCTTCCAGATAAAGCCCAACAACTAACAACTCTTTCATTTTCAAAGAGATTATCTACCATGCTTCATGCTTAAGAAATCAACCATTACAATACTTTATTTTATTTTCTTGCTCAAGTTCACATATGCCACAATACATATCCATCCAAAAGGGGTTTAATACAATATCTTTACAAGACAATGAGAGCTCACACAAACCATTCTTTTCAAGATACAAGGAAAAAGAGGTCCATAAAATGATGAAGGAAACAAGAAGAAATTCCAAGTAGGCAAGTGTCTTCATGCATCTTCCAAAGCTTCCCAACTCCAAAATCTTTTCAAGGCCAACACAATGAGAAAGGGCTTGTTTAACCACCCAACCTTTAGGCATCATCACATGCCTATCCCAAGGTTGGGATGCATGCTAGCCTCCCCCAAGCCCATGGGAAAGAGGATAGCTAACCAACACTTGCACAAGGTGAAGGGTAGAACAAAAATGAAACAAACACACAAACCTAAGACTCACAATCAACACAAGACTCCAACATACAAGGAGGAGAACCCATGTTCATCCTCCAAAAATGGGGAAGAGAGGAGAAAGTTCTCCTAAAATTAAACATCAATATTACTTGCACATGAACACAACTTCTTAACCTCCTTATTGCTCCTTAATCACAACAAGACCCTCCTTATTCCTCCCCCTTTCTCCAAGTCCTCCTTGGAAGGATTTTCAAACCCCAAAAGGGGGTTTCCTTACCAAGGATGGGGAAGGAGATTCAAGCCAAATGAATCCACTTCCCCACCTCAACCATTGAGGGAAAAAAAAATATAAGACCCTCTGAGGCTTGGCCATCAAGCCTTGAGGGTTGAGAGGAAAATTCCCTCTCTCTTCCCCACACTCCAAACTCCATCATGCCATATGATGGAGGAGTAAAAACACACACAAACAACACTAAAGCTTCATTCAAAAATAAACAATTTCAACAATCAATCTAACAACTAAAATAAAGCAACACAACTACAAGATCTAAGAGCCTACCTCAAGGAAAGCTCTCCAAAAAGCTTCCTAACTTCAAGATTTCCACCCCTAGCTCCAAGCAAATTCCAAGCTCCAATTCACCCAAGCATCAAGCAAAGCAAGAAAATCCAAGCAAAAAAGTCCATTTTTTTCTCCATGAATGAGAATATGAAGAGGAGGGACCAAGCATCCTCACAAATGAGGGGGTGACATGTGTCACCCCTCTCCCTCCTCATGGTCAAAGATGCTAAGACAAAAGAGAGAAAGGGTAAAATTATCTTTTTACCCTCTTCTCCCAAATTTCCTCAAATGTTAGCAAGACAAAACTAGTTGCATTTTTGAAAAACACACAAATCCACATCCCTTACATGGATGTGACAAAACAAGGAGGTAGAAAGGGAGGAAAACTCCCTCTAGCCTTGAAAACAAGCCCCCTACCCATTAGGTAGGGTCGAGGGCTCATTTTAGTGAAAGGGGACTCCCGAGCTACTGAAAGGGTCCCCAAAATGCCCAAAATACCCTAATTTCGGGTTTTGCATTTTGGCACAAGGGTAGAGGGTGTGGGGACCACCCAAGGGTCTCACATGTGACCCTAAACCCTTGTGATTAAGAGACTAATTAACAAAATCAACAATTTAAAAGAAAGTGGGATTATTAACTCCCAAAACAAGTTTACAACTCTACTAACAACCCTAAACAAAATTAATAAATCAAAGCAAAATACTTTACATACATTGGGGTCACTCAAAGTGCCCAAAATTAATAATCATCTATCCTAGGGCTTCACACAGTGAACATGGCTAGGACTCAGCCCGTGGGCTGCTTGTGCAAGTTTTGAGTAAGCGGCCCTGAATCCACGTTCTCCTGTAAACCTGTCACCTGCACACTCATTGCACACATTAACCGCACTTTGTCAATACTGATATGATTAAATGACATAGTAAGATATCAATGCATGCTAAACTAACCTAACATCCTACTGAAATCCAGATGTAACAACGTGCACAATTATATTCCATATTCCAAAAGTTAGACAAGATGATAAAACGACATATAATCCCATCATGCAACAACTATCCATCAATGTAATTAGGTTCCAAGCACATCATATTTCATTAGTTTCCATGTCATAACAAGAAAAAGCGACAATAAGGAAATTAGGTTAAATTGGCGTTATACGCCTGAATGTCACACATGACTAATATAATCAAATATCTAAATATAATGTCCAAGATATCACCAATCACTGTCAAAACATGTCTATGAGCAAATAAACAACAAAGCTACTGAGTTGAAGAAAATGTGGGCACTACATCCCCCTCTACTAAAATTAGACTTCCTCCTGGAAGTCACTGAAAGAGGTAGGGATATCTGGCCCTCAAAGGAATCGCATCCTCCCAGTAGGCTGCTGTTGTCGTCGTCGTGCGGTCCCCTTTGTACTCTAACTGGTCAAGTCTCGACCCCAGAAGAATGACCTCCGGTGCTCCGGTATGCGTACGGGCTCCATCTCCACTTGTCCTCCGTCCTCTACACTGTAATGCCGACCAATCCAAGACATGAGAAGCATCGGGTACATATCTACGTAGTACGAAACATGAAAAACATCGTGGGCCCGTGCAAGGCGTGGTGGCAAAGCTAGGCGATAGGCAACTGGACCGATGACCTCTAAAATATCAAAAGGCCCCACAAAACGAGGCGATAGCTTAGAACCCTTTCCATAACGGATAGGACTCTTATGCGGACGAACCCTCAAGAAGACTTTGTCACCCACTGAGAAGTGACGATCAGTCCTCTTGGTGTCTGCATACGCCTTTTGGCGTGCTCTGGCCTGCTCAAGACGTTGTCTAATCAACACAACCTGCTGCTCTAAATCCTGAAGATAGGCTGGTCCCAAAATGATCCTGTCATCTAGTCTATCCCAACTCAAAGGTGTCCTGCAAGGTCGTCCATACAAAGCCTGGTAAGGAGCCATACCAATGGAACTATGATAAGCTGTTGTTGTAGGCAAACTCAACTAGATGCAAATAATCTTCCCATTTCCTCTGCTGATCCATGACATACATTCTCAACATGTCCTCTAACACCTGATTAACCCTCTCTGTCTGCCCATCTGTCTCTGGATGATAAGCTGAACTGAAATTGATCTGAGTACCCAGAGCGGCCTGAAAAGAAGTCCAGAATACTGAAGTGTAGATAGTATCCCTGTCATTAATGATGGTCTTCGGAATCCCATGCAACCTAACAATGTCCTCCATAAATACCTTGGCGATGGCCTGTGCATTATAGGTGACCTTGGTTGGCGAAAAATGCGCAACCTTAGTCAACTTATCCACGGTGACCATAATGGCGTCATGGCGATAAGATGACATAGGAAGTCCGACTATGAAGTCCATGGAGATCACATCCCATTTCCACTCGGGAATATCATGAGGCTGTAAAAGTCCTGCGGGATGAGAATGCTCTGCCTTGACCCTCTGACACTCAAGGCAACGTGCAACAAAATCTGCTATGTCCGTCGAAGACCTGGCCAATAATATAACTCCCTCAGATCGGCATGCATTTTCTTTACTCCTGGATGAGCCGCATATGGGGCTCGATGAGCCTCTGTGAGGATGAAGCTACGCAGATCACCTGACTTAGGCACGTAGATGCGCCTGTGGAAACGAAGCAAACCATCTGTCTCTAAAACACACCCAGAATATCTGCCCTCTAATGAACCCTGAGACTCTAACATCTGTTTAGCTCCCTCATAAAATCTGTCCTCTGGAAGGTGCTCAAGAATCCTGCCTCTCAAATCTGACTGAAGTGTCAAAGAAGCAAGCACATGTCGTCGTCTACTAAGAGCATCTGCAACAACATTTTCCTTCCCTTTGATGTACTGAACCTCCATGTCATACTCACATAGGAACTCCATCCAACGCCGTTGACGAGCGTTGAGGTTCGGCTGTGAGAAGATATGCTGCAAACTCCGGTGGTCTGTCCTCAAAATGAAAGGCCTACCCAAAAGGAAATGTCGCCAACGCACTAGAGCATGTACAACTGCTGCAAGCTCCAAATCATGAGTAGGATAATTAAGCTCATAGTCTTTGAGTTTACGAGACTCAAAAGCAATAACCCGACGCTCCTGCATAAGAACTGCTCCCAAACCCTCTAGTGATGCATCTGTACAAACAACAAAATCCTCCTCTGTCCAGTGCAGGCTGCTAAGATGGGCGCCGTGGTTAACCGCTCCTTAAGCAACTGAAAGGCTTGCTCACATTTTTCTGACCAATCGAACTTCTTCCCTTTCCTCTGAAGAGAAGTGATAGGGTGAGCAATCCTAGAAAAGTCCTGTACAAACCTGCGGTAATACCTGCCAAACCCATGAAACTCCTCACCTCGATGGCGATGTGGGTCTTTGGCGATCCAAGATAGCTTTGTATCTTAGAGGGATCTCTGAGAGATACCCTCTTTGAAATGATATGACCCAATCTTGAATCTACATCGAAAGAAGCTGCACTTTTCCAAGTTCCCATCTGACTTGCTCTCTCAAAACCTGAAGTACCTGCCTCAAATGCTCCTCGTGTTCCTCCTCGGAACGAGAATAAATCAATATGTCATCAAGGAACACTAAGACAAAGCGATCCAGAAATGTCCTGAATACACCATTCATGAGGCTCATGAAGACAGCTGGGGCATTGGTCAAGCCAAATGGAACCACTGTGAACTCATAATGCCCATATCGTGTGCGAAATGCTGTCTTATGGATGTCTGCATCTGAAATGCGCAACTGATGATACCCTGACTTGAGATCGATTTTGGAGAACACTCTCGCTCCCCGCATCTGATCAAACAAGTCATCAATCCTAGGGAGCGGATAACGGTTCTTTATTGTGACTTTGTTGAGCTGCCTGAAGTCTACACAAAGCCTGAGAGAACCGTCCTTCTTTTTCACAAATATGAGTGGCGCTCCCCAAGGAGATACACTAGGGCGAATGAGACCCTTATCCAACAACTCCTCTAACTGAATCTTGAGCTCATGAAGCTCTGGTGTCGTCATCCGATAAGGTGCCCTAGAAACTGGTGCTGATCCAGGTACTAAATCAATGGTGAAATCCACCTCTCTGCGGGGTGGTAACCCTGGAAGCTCACTGGAAAAACATCTGCATACTCCCTCAAAACTGCATGATCATCTAAAGGTGAATGCTCTGGAATGCTCTCAGATCGATCACTGATGGTGATAGCAAACAACTGACAACCCTTACGCATGCTCCGCTTGAGTTGCTTAGCCGATATCATGCGCAAGGAGATAGGTCTCTGCATCCCTGATATAACAACTGCACTCCCAAGATCATCCTGACACTCAATGACCTTATTTCTGCAATCCACCTTAGCTCGATGAGACTCGAGCCAATCCATACCCAAAACTACCTGATAGGAACCTAGAGGGATAACTCGGAGGTCAAGCGTAGTGGAGAAGACTCCTAAATCAAGTACACAACTCTCCACATACGAGTCCACGGCGAGTTTGGCTCCAGAGGCCAACTCAACTGCCACTATCGGTTGCCTAGCCACCACTAGCCCACCATTGGTCCACTATAGAAGGTGATATAAAGGAATCTGAAGCACCTGAATCAAAAAGTACTGAGACAGAAATACCCCTGATAGTACCTGTCGTCTCAATGACCGTGGCCTGATGCTCGGCCTGGCGGTTGTCAACCGCTGCATATACACGATGGGCGCGTCCTACATCACCCACCGTCTGCTCGGATCTAGCAGCTCTCTGTGCATCCATGGTATTGGGTTTGTGCGGGCACATGCGCACATAGTGATCTGGAGATCCACAAATAAAACAACCTCCTGTACCCCTCTGAGATGGGGTCCCTCCTGTACTCTGGTGTACTGATCCTGCTGGTCCAACCCTAGCAGATCTGCTTGAGTCTTGAAGTGTGGTGTGTCTGCTGAGTGCCCTGCCTCCTATCTCTGGCTCCACTAAAACCACCTCTAGAAACACCTCTCTGAAATCCCTGTGTCTGCCTAGCCCCCTGCTGCGGGTGGCTCTGCTGCTGTGTCTGTCGCTGTGGGTGCGGTGGAGCCCTCGTGGCTGCTGGCGGAGGCCAAAATCCTCCTCTAGGGGGTGGTGCAGAACCTCGTGACCTCTGACTCTGAAATGCCTGTATCCTCTCCTGAAACTTGCTCTTGTTCCTATCACGATGCTCCTGTGCCTTGGTCCTGTTCTCCTCTGCTAAGTAGGCCTTCTCAACGGCCTTCTCAAGTGTGGGAGGAGATAGCATCCGAACTGCTCCTGCTATGTCTGCATTGAGCCCTCGAATGAACCTGTTAACCTGTAATTTCTCATCTTGCAGGTAATCCACATACTGAAGAAGATCCAGGAACCTGCTCTCATACTGCGCTACTGTGCCAGATCCCTGTCGTAAGTCATGAAACTCGTCGATCCTCTTCTGAACAAAATGCTCTGACATATAACGCGCCCTGAAACGCTCCTCGAACAACTCCCAAGTCACTGTCTCTCGGGTCAGATGGAGCTTCCGCTCCTCATTCCTCCACCAAACGCCTGCTGCGTCTCGGAGGAGGTGTATGGCGAACCTCGCCTTGACGTTGCTCTCGTAAGAGTGCAAGCCAAAGCAACTATCCAAGCTAAGGAGCCATGACTCAGCCCCAAAGCCATCTGTAGAGCCGGTGTAAGTGGGCGGCTGCAAGCGAAGAAGATCCCGGATCACACTGCCTGTATCTCGATCCTGGCGATGTAGTCCTACAGGCGAAGGGAGTCGCCTATCCTCGAAGGTCCCTCGAGACTGTGAGATCGGCTGCGACGGAATGAGGCTGCCCTCTCGTGATGAACGGAAGGGCTGCGTGACCTCTCCCGCCTCGGTGTGTCGTGCTCTGGCGGCTCCGAATGCGCGTCCACGCCTATCGGCTCCTCGTCTCCCAAAGATGCCTCCACTCTCGTCTCCTGTGGCTGTGGTAGGCGCTGCTCCACAACGCCTATCAGCTGGCGTAAGGCCTCTAATATCCGAGGCCCAAAATCGGGCGTCGTCGGCTCCTGCGTAGATGCGCTACGCCCCATACCTCTGGCTGATCGTCCTCGCTTAGGCGCCATCCTGTACGAGGTGAGCGAGCAATTTATTAATTTAAAATTTAATGGAAGTGGGTGACTTATTTTATCTGTTTATTTTTATTTATTTAGTAAATTTTGTTTGTTAAAATTGACATTAATTAGCTTAATTTGTTACCCAGTGGTCCGCGAGTGCGAACCCCAAGCTCTGATACCAAGTTGTAATGCCTTCGGGACACCAAAAAAAAAACGCACCAACGAGCTAAATTTTAAGGTAATTTTTTTTTTTTTAAGTGTTTAAATTAAAACTAATACATCTTTGCAACTTTTCCAGTAACTACTTAATTATATATCATTTATTTATTTATTTTATTTTTTTTTTATTTTTTATTTTTATTTTATTTAATCTAAGATGTTCACTAACCCTAAATCGAAAATTACTTACTTAATTACATTTTAAATTTTACTAAGGTCCTAATCGAACCATTACGAACCTCTTTATACCCTTCCATTCTTATTCTTCTTGTTATATTTTTCCTTGTATGAAATGCATATACATATTTATACTCATTTATTTTGGTTTGTTTTTGTTACACATTTATTTATATTTTATGCATTTATTTATTAGTTCTTTATTGTTAATATTATATTTATTTACTCATTTTTATTTGCTTACCCTCCTATCTTTTTTATATTATATATATACATAATATATATATATATATATATATATATATATATATATATATATATATATATATATATATATATATATATATATATATATATATATATATATATATATATATATATATATATATATATATATATATATATATATATATAGGTTAGATTAATACCTATTACTTTTAGTATATTGCAAATGGAATGAGGGTCGGGCGGCGGATGGAGAAGGAAGGGCGAGTGGGCGGGCGTGGGCGGTGGGCGGGGGGGGCGCGCGAGGCAAGAGCGAGGCGGGGCGGGGTCGAAGGGAGGTGGCGCGGGGCGTGGAGGAGCGGGGTGGGGGAGGGGGGGCGGCGGGGGGGCGGGGGCGTGGGGGGGTGGGGGGGGGCGGGGGGCGGGGCGGGGGCGGGCGATTGGGGTGGGGGGGTGCGGCGGCTGGCGTCGCGGGAGGGGCAGGGTGGGGGGGGACGGGGGCAGCGCCCCACCTCCATTTTTTCATTGCAATCTGCATGGGGGGGGGGAACCCCCTTCCCCCAAAAAATTTTTTTTTTTTTTTTAAGATTTTTTTAAACAAAATATAGATTTTATGAGGCCGAACCCCCCATAAATTTTTTTATTTATTTATTTTTGTATAGTTTTATATTTTATATATATATATATTATATATATATATATATATATATATATATATATATATATAATGTTTACTACCATACCTATTATAAAGAAATAAGATAAAATTGTTGCCATATATGTATATTTATACATACAAAGCTGCATACTTCCAGTGAAGAAGATAAAAATTTATACAAAGATGAAATACTTAAGCCATAGCTTCACACATATAAATCTGACACATTTACTTTCAAAGATATTCCAAGAGAACTTGATCCATGCAAGATCAATTTATCTGATCATTTCTTTGGCAACTATTAAAATGACATTATTCTCAACATGCCCATTTTCTTTTGAACACAAGTAAAGCAGATTATTATTATTATTTTTTTTTTTTTTTTTTTTTTAACACTTAGCGGTAAAAATATATTTTCCATATATTAAATGAGATTTTGTTCCATCTAAAGAGCAAGCACAAGTAAATGTACCATTTTTAAATATAAATATAAAGGAAAAATCAATTGCTTCCTAAGAAAACAACATTAAAACTTCTCTATATATTATTATTTCCAAGAAGCTATAGTAAAAGAAACTAAAGATAAGATTCCTTCAAATAAAGCCCAACAACTAACAACTCTTTCATTTTCAAAGAGATTATCTACCATGTTTCATGCTTAAGAAATCAACCATTACAATACTTTATTTTATTTTCTTGTTCAAGTTCACATATGCCACAATACATATCCACCCAAAAAGGGTTTAATACAATATCTTTTCAAGACAAAAGAAGCTCACACAAGCCATTCTTTTCAAGATACAAGGAAAAGAAGTCCATGAAATGGTGAAGGAGACAAGAAGAAATTCCAAGTAGACAAGTGTCTTCATGCATCTTCCAAAGCTTCCCAACTCCAAAATCTTTTCAAGGCCAACACAATGAGAAAGGGCTTGTTTAACCACCCAACCTTTAGGCATCATCACATGCCTATCCCAAGGTTGGGATGCATGCTAGCCTCCCCCAAGCCCATGGGAAAGAGGATAGCTAACCAACACTTGCACAAGGTGAAGGGTAGAACAAAAATGAAACAAACACACAAACATAAGACTCACAACCACAAGACTCCAACATACAAGGAGGAGAACCCATGTTCATCCTCCAAAAATGGGGAAGAGAGGAGAAAGTTCTCCTAAAATTAAACATCAATATTACTTGCACATAATGAACACAACTTCTTAACCTCCTTATTGCTCCTTAATCACAACAAGACCCTCCTTATTCCTCCCCCTTTCTCCAAGTCCTCCTTGGAAGGATTTTCAAACCCCAAAAGGGGTTTCCTTACCAAGGATGGGGAAGGAGATTCAAGCCAAATGAATCCACTTCCCCACCTCAACCATTGAGGGGAAAAAAATATAAGACCCTACAAGGCTTGGCCATCAAGCCTTGAGGGTTGAGAGGGAAAATTCCCTCTCTCTTCCCCCACACTCCAAACTCCATCATGCCATATGATGGAGGGAGTAAAAACACACACAAACAACACTAAGCTTCATTCAAAAATAAACAATTTCAACAAACAATCTAACAACTAAAATAAAGCAACACATCTACAAGATCTAAGAGCCTACCTCAAGGAAAGCTCTCCAAAAAGCTTCCTAACTTCAAGATTTCCACCCTTAGCTCCAAGCAAATCCCAAGCTCCAAATCACCCAAGCATCCAAGCAAGAAAATCCAAGGAAAAGTCCATTTTTTTCTCCATGAATGAGAATATGAAGAGGAGGGACCAAGCATCCTCACAAATGAGGGGGTGACATGTGTCACCCCTCTCCCTCCTCATGGTCAAAGATGCTAAGACAAAAGAGAGAAAGGGTAAAATTATCTTTTTACCCTCTTCTCCCAAATTTCCTCAAATGTTAGCAAGACAAAACTAGTTGCACTTTTGATAAACACACAAATCCACATCCCTTACATGGATGTGACAAAACAAGGGTAGAAAGGGAGGGAAAACTCCCTCTAGCCTTGAAAACAAGCCCCCCTACCCATTAGGTAGGGTCCAAGGGCTCATTTTAGTGAAAGGGGGACTCCCAAGCTACAAAGGGGTCCCCAAAAATGCCCAAAATACCCTAATTTCGGGTTTTGCATTTTGGCACAAGGGTAGAGGGTGTGGGGACCACCCAAGGGTCTCACATGTGACCCTAAACCCTTGTGATTAAGAGACTAATTAACAAAATCAACAATTTAAAAGAAAGTGAAATTATTTACTCCCTAAGCAAGTTTACAACTCTACTAACAACCCTAAACAAAAATTAATAAATTAAAGCAAAATACTTTACATACATTGGGGTCACTCAAAGTGCCCAAAATTAATAATCATCTATCCTAGGGCTTCACACAGTGAACATGGCTAGGACTCAGCCCGTGGGCTGCTTGTGCAAGTTTTGAGTAACTGGCCTGAATCCCACGTTCTCCTGTAAACCTGTCACCTGCACACTCATTGCACACATTAACTGCACCTGTCCAATACAATATGATTAAATGACATAGTAAGATATCAATGCATGCTAAACTAACCTAACATCCTACTGAAATCCAGATGTAACAACGTGCACAATTATATTCCATATTCCAAAAGTTAGACAAGATGATAAAACGACATATAATCCCACCATGCAACAACTATCCATCAATGTAATTAGGTTCCAAGCACATCATATTTCATTAGTTTCCATGTCATAACAAGAAAATGCGACAATAAGGAAATTAGGTTAAATTGGCGTTATACGCCTGAATGTCACACATGACTAATATAATCAAATATCTAAATATAATGTCCAAGATATCACCAATCACTGTCAACACATGTCAACAACATGTCTATGAGCAAATAAATTTTTTCAAAGCTTTTAAGATTCAAATAAAGCTTAAGTTTAATTTTTCATATCCATATTTATGCCGAAAGGCATTTGCTATATGAAAAAGAGCCCCCTCCACCGACAACATCCAACGATATAAATTCTCCCAATCAAGCGACCATCCGAATGGTAGGATGAGAATCACTTTATAGGTTGCGTTGATGGCTATTTGCATGAGATGTGTGGACCATGTGAAAAATAATTAAGTCCGAGAAGACATTTAAGCGAACAACGAATTAAGTCCAGTTCATACCAATAAAATAATTATAAACAAGTCAGAATTTGTATGTCAGGAGAGAATTTGTGAGGATTGTGCGGTGGAAAATAGGAGCAAACAAATAGTTGTCATCGCATATTTGTTTTTGCATCTTGCACGCCGCACATGGATACGCTACCAAGATGCCTCGTTGCTGGTCTTGGTATGACCATGTTCGGTTTGGGTAAATACTTGTCAACCCTTATTTGTGTTTCTCATTGAGGCGTTTTGTACATTCTTAGAATATGGCATAGATTTGCTTAGTCATGTAAACATCTCATCTTGGACAAGACTTCTTATAAGCTATACCAATGGTCTTATTCTTAATGTGCTTCTGCTTTCCTGTTTGGATTACAGGACTGTTCATGGCACTGCAACCGATAATCATAACATGTGGGAATTCAATTACAACATTTTATCTTCTCGATTTGGGAAACACATTCTTCTTGTCACACACTCTCTACCTTCTCACGTTTTGGACGACTTGCTTATGCTGAGGGATTTGAACGCTGGGCTTGGCGGTTTTAAAGGCCACTCGACCCTTACTCATATGCATGCTTAGAGGTCGGAGGTGTTGCGGTCAAATCCCTTGAGTGAATTCAAAGATTTAGAAATGCCGAGTAGTAGATTTTCTCTTGTTTCTCTTTCATTCTGAATGAGTTCTGTCACATGGTGTCGTCAAGGATCCACTCTGCACATGGCTAGGTGCATTTGAGACGCTTGAAGATGAGGGAATGTGACGAGGATGGACAATGCATATCCTACCTTCCTCCCCACTCTTCCATACTCGATGGAGATCGTCCATTTCTTGGGTAAAAACCCATTGTTTTTATCTTTTTTAAGCTCGCTAGTTGAGGGAGAAAAAGTAGTTAGGCCACTTCTACCAAATTGTGTAGTTTTCCTTAGGCTTGCAATGTGGTGGGCATGGCAAGGTCGACATGATTGAATACTGATGATTTTGTGGGCTAGGGGTAAATTTTGTGATGAGGAGCAGGTGATGTGTGATGGAACAAATTCATTTTGGTGTGAACATGGGGGTGTCTGTGAAGAAATCATCCAGGGAGAGAACTACACTTGCAAATGCTCACCAAGATATATTGGAGAGCATTGCCAACACAGTGGGACTCCTTGTGGAAATATATTTTGCTTTCATCAGGCAGAATGCATTGAAGAAAATAGTTGGTGTGCATGTCCTTCTCATTGGAGAGGAAGTGTTGATTGCTCCTTGCCAACTAAAATTGGTAAGTGGTTTCTTTCCTTTTTGTGTCAGGGGCTGTCATTAACAAGGGGCAATCAAACTTTTTGCAATGGAACAAATAGGGTGAGAAAAACTCCTTGGTGGTCTTCCTTTTCACAAATCAATCAAGTATTTTCCTTTTCAGGATGGTTGTATACCATTTCTGTGTAATTTAGTTTAAATATGCCAGTTTATAAGGATTTCACTTAATAGTTTATTGGTTTCTGCATCATGCAGCCCTTATATATAAACCTTTATAAACTTTAATCTTGTTTTGCTATTACCAGGGAATTTCTAGATAGATGTTCGATCCATTGACTTTTCTGTTATTGTGTGTGATTCTGTTTACTTCATCTGAATGGATAAAAACACACTTAGGACATTTACCATATATTCCTATTTAAGTTGATTGTTATTAATGACCTTGCTATGCATGTACACACTTCTATTTTTTATTTTACCTATAGAAGTATGATAGAATTGTAGTAAATGTTTGTTGTCCAACTGTTATTTTTCATGTTTATGTTATAATTAGAGGTTAGATAGTAAATTTATTGTAATTACTAATTACATAGAAGCATTTATGGTGCTTTACTAGGTAGCCAATGTCAATTCTATGTTAGCAATTAACTATTACCATATAGTGTGGTGGCCATGTTGTGAACTATCATCCTATGAATATCACAACTTATTGCCAATGGTGAATCCACATTTTTATTTGTAGATGAAGCATCTACAAGTAAAGGAGGATTAATACGAATTAAAATTTCTCCGTTTGTGAACTGTTTTTGAATATGTTTGTATTATAGCTAAGGAGATAATTATGCCCTCACTAACACACATAATGTATGTCAACATCCACTCTTACTTCAAATCGCAAGACTATCATTTTGCTACCTCCACCTCCATACCACCATTCGCCAAAATTTCCATTTCCTCCCCAACAAAATTCTCAACAAAACACAATTCTTTTTGTGCCCACATGTCCCTAGAAAAGAATTATCTTCATATGCTACCATGAGATTTCTCAATGACTATTTGAATTTATTCTACAATTTAAGACTAGAGTGCATTAACTTAATGGTAAACTATTTGATTGAACATCGAACTTCACCACCCATTTCGAATGCATGTTAATTTCCTTAAACAAAAACATCTACGAATATAACATAACCTCCTTTCTCTCACCCATGCCCTTTAAAATTATGCTTGATAGCACTAGTGGCTACCTCAACTTCATCAACCCACCCATCGTAGAAGATCCTCTAACCAAATCATGGGATGCATGTTCGACAAATTTCAAAATGAGTGGAACAACAAATCAGACAACGTTGTCAATCCTCCACCAAACCCCTTCTTCATCGTTCGTCATCCTCTCTCATTTTTTCACTTCCTCATGTTTTAATTCTTCCATCCATCCCCTTCAGGCGTTTCCATCGTACATTTCACGAACGATTGCTAGTGTTAAGTCAATTGGTAGCCGAATTGGCTTCTTGATCTTTTTAGTAAAAGCGAGCATTGGGGAGGTCAAGGGTCGACCCTCCCAAGCTTATCCCTCTCCACTCGGTTATTATGCCAAAACAAAAGCCTACACATTTTTAACGACTTACTATTAATTTAGAGGCATCACTATTTTGAAACTCCTCAAAAACATAATTTAGACCTCTATTATCTCCATTGGCAAGAAAACACCTAATAGGTGTTGTTTTAGCAAATTTTTCAAAAAACAAAAAATTGTGAAGTGAAAAGAAGCCATAAAAGCCCACGTTGCTTTCTCTTGTTAGGTTTTTCTACATTTTTTTCCCAAAAATCACAAATTTTGCATTGTAATTGAAAAGAGGCCAAAGTGCCCAAAACTATTTTTGTGCGAACATTTCAATTTATTGTAAGCTACATGGAGTATTTTCCCCACAAAGCAGAAATATTGTAATATAGACAAAGTGCCAAAAGTTTGTAAAGTGACCAATAGTGTTGCATCATTCTAACGACCAAAAGAGCCCAAAAATCAATATATATATTTTGTGGTGGTGTGTCTTGCTTTGTGGGGGAGTGATTAAATTTTCCAATTCTTCTCTCATTTACAAGTTTTTTCAATAATTGCAAATTTGTCACCAAAGTTTTTGTCTACCCGACTCACAACTACTTCGAACCGATAATTATGTTGTTTGGAAAACTAAAATTCGAGCACAATTATAATTTGAAGATATATGGTCGGTAGTTGCACAACACTAGATTAGAAAATGATGTTGCACAACAACACACTTTTGACATGGCAAATAACAAGGCAAAATTGATCATTTTGTCTGGCATGTCTAATGAGGTTTAACCTTGTATTCAAGATGCCAAAATGACAAAATAAGCTTGGGAAAATCTTAAAACCGAATCAATCCAATAATAGGAATACATTACTTCATTTGCAAAGTCAGTTACTCAATCTCAAAAAGCAACCATGAAAAACTTGAGTCTTTTTAAAGATGTGTTGTAACTGCGGGCATCACTTCAAGCTTTAGAAGAAGAAGTGACTAACGAATCTCTTATATCTATCGTATTAAGAGCTCTTCCATCATCATACATGATTTTTGTGACCATGTTGAATATCATTGGTCAAACAACTTCTTTTGAACAATTGGTGAATATGCTCCAACAAGAAGAAGCTATACACACAACTATAGAAGTTGAAGAACATGCACTTGCTTCTCATTAGAAAGGAAAAAGGAGAAGTCTCCTAAATAGCCTTTGAAGCAAGGAAATAATCAACAAGGCCCCAAGGCCCAACAAAAATGTCCAATTTGTGGTCATAAGGGACATGAGTTAAAATATTGTTGGTATAATACATTCCAAAAGGGATCGTTAAATGGTAAGAAGCTTTGATAACCGACAACCTAAACAAGGCCAACAATTTATTAAAAAGGGACATAATAAGGGAAAGTGGAAGAAGAAACCATCTCAACAAGGAAATGTTGTTGAACAGGAAGATCAATATGAAGATGATGAATTCTGTACACTACACAATCCAATGAAGAATCCATTTCACAAAATGTGATTTGGTAATGTTGATTCGGGTGAAACCCGCCACATGACATAACAGAAAGACCAGTTCTTCACATTGAGAGACCCATGAAAAAACATGTTTCTTTTGGGTGATGATACATCTTACAATGTTCAAGGAATTAGTTCCATTTTGCTACCACTTGGGATACACATGTAAAATTCCGGTTGTTTTATATGCCCTTGGTTTAACAAAAAAATTGTTATCCGTCAATCAATTATTGGAGCACAATCTTAAGATTGATTTTGATTGTAAAGGTAGTAAAAGATGTGCCTCATAAGAGATGAGTCACGAAGCTCGAAAATTGTTGTAAGAGCTTCCAATGTGGGCAGGATGTTTCAACTAGATTTTGTTTAGAGAGATAATCAGGCCCTTGTGGCCAAGGACACAGCCTCAACATAGTTGTGGCACAAAAGACTTGGTCATGTAAGTTTTGGCTATCTTGACACACTCCGTCAATATGATATGGTGAGGGGTTTTCCACCTCTCAAAAAGGGTACAAATAAGTGTCAACATTGTTTGGTAAGTAAACAACATCGAGCACCTTTTAAACATAGTACATTGTTATGTCTCGTTTGTGTAGCTGTTTCTGAGCTACTTTGAGCTTCATTGTAACACTTGGATCTTGATCCATTCTCTTTGTTTCTCACTCTTATTTCGGCTCTCGGGCCTTCTTTTGAAGGGTATAGTCCCTTTCAAAAACTATTTGCCAATAATAAAAAAACATAGTACATTCTAGCTCCAGGAAAACTTGATCTGGTGCATATTGATATGTGGGAACCAATGAGACAATCATTTTGGGTTGCAATACTTCATGCTCTTTGTTGATGATTTCTCTAGAAAAATGTGTATATATTGTGTTTGCAAAAAGACCAAGTCTTTGGGAGTTTGTTTATTATTGTTGGAGATAATCCCCACATGTACATGGAATTTGTTTGATCCACATTCTTGAGGATTCTCCAATTTTCGAGGATTCACAACAATCACTTATTGTGCAACCACATCTTATGCATTTTTAATAAGCACCTCCCAATTGTATTTTTATATCATTGGGATTGTACATTTGAGCTACAATTATATGGAGATATTTTTATCCTTTTTCTCTATGTAATATTTTCAATGCTTAATTTCTATGTAACGCATAAACATATAACTACGGTAATGGTGTCTCTACGAGTGAGATCTTGGTGACAAAGTGATCACCACTCCAATAGGGAACACACGATCTTATAACAACCCAAATTCAAACATGACACCACTTCAAAACTCATTGGGATATAATATGAGATGTTGGAACATAATACAAAAGGTGGAGATGTGCAATTTCGATGGGGATGATATGATAACTTGGATCAATCGAATGGATAATTCATATGATCTACATTAAATACTTATGCACAAGAGGTGACAATAAAATATTTATATTTGGATCCGAAGAAGTTCATTTGGAATACATGGTTGTGCCATAAGAAGAATACATATTTGAATATCACATGGTTGATGTTCACTTATGAATTTTAGATGTACTAAAACAATAGTGTGGCATATAAATATTTTAAAACTACTATTAACATAACCTATAAACAATCATATTCAATAATTTTTGAGCCGTCCTTGCATGTGGAGAACATCACCAAGAATAACCTCAATGATTTATTTTTGGGAGGGATCGAGGATAACATTCAACTTTATGTTCTCATGTTTAGTCCAAGTTCAATATTGAATTCCATGGTATTTTCATGTTGAGAAGAGGAAAGAGAAATGGGAAACATGAGTGGGAACACAATTTATAGCATAAAATATAATAGTTCTTTTACACCATAGTTTTGTAATCGACTAGGTTAAGAAATCAACAAAATGAAGAGAAGAAGACAAAATGATTATGTTTTAATTACGGCAACCGAAATAGTAAAAGACATAAATGTGATGAAAATAAGTTGTTCTACATTCAAGGGATTCGATGAAGAGAATGTAGAAAAAGTTGTTGAAGAGACCGATTTAGAATATTTACAACCTACTATATTATTTCATATGATTTTAGGTAGTAATAGCACACAAAATATCAATGTAGTGGGTTTCTTGAAACATCAGAAGGTGATTGAATTGATTAACTCAATAAGTACTCACCAAGTTTTTTAATGATAGGTTGGTTGGACACTTGAAATGATTTTTTAATCCAACACCATAATTTCAAATCATGGTTGTAGATGGAAGTATCCTTAATTTTTCGGGAAAATGCAATAATATTAAACTCACTATGGGGACTACTTGTTGAATATCCATTATTTACATTATAATGGGAGTAGATGATATTCTATTAGGAGTTTAATGGTGCATAACATTGAGAATACTAAACATGAACTTCCAAGAATCCTTCAGGTTGTAGAAACTCAAATTTGGTAACTTATCCTTTGGCAATGACAAGTTTGGTTTTGTTCCTATGCTAAAAAAATTTTCACACTTTGTTGGCATATTATTTTGTAGACATGAAAAATATGGAAACAATGCAAGGGACAAAGTCCCTCCTCAATGATGGGTGAGGTTTCCCTTATTGAAAACCAAAAAGATATGTACAACTATACATTCAAAATTGTATTTTGGGGAATTTTGGGTTTTTTTGAGAAGAAAGTAAATAGACGGGGAAGGATGAAGGAAGGATAAGTGAGAGGAAGAAGATGAAGAAGTGAGAAAATGGAGCATACAAGATTAAGCAAATGTAGATCATAAACTTGAATGCACTTTAGAAACTAACATAATAAGTGATAATTGAATCAAAGATGTGGAATTCATAGAGAGAAAGAGCTTTCACATTTATTAAATGTTAAAGAAAGAAACAAACATAAGACACAAAGTTCTCCATAAATGCTTCTTTATTTCTCTTCATACAAGAACACAAAGTTTCTCATTATCTCTCAAAAATATTATCCTTTTCCAAAAGCCCCTACAAATGACCACTAACTTCTTTTCATAACCCAAAAGTTCGTTACCAAATAGTTAGGTTTATCATGACATCATATTAGGACACAATTAAGTCATTTAATTAATTAAATTAATTATAATAATGTAGAGTCACTTTATTAAAATAGCTTTATGACTTGAGAGACTAGATTGAATAAAAAGTATTTCAAATATTTCAAATTAGTGGGTACATGTAGAACCCACCAAAAGGATGACATGGAAAACACAGACCATAAAAGTGATGCATAAATTATGACATGGACCCTAATATTAGTGCCTTATTCATTGGGACAAGAGTCCACCTATCTCAATTGTATAAAAAATGAACTCATTGATCACGAAGGATACCTGATCAAAACATTGAGACATCATTTTGAAAATATTGGGTCCAAGCATCTCACCATTTTGAATTTATTAAATTTATCCAATGATTCCATCATTCTTGACTCATTAGGGAAGCAATAGGGGAAAGGAAAGTCTCATAGATGACTTGCACTTCCAAAATCCTACTAGGAACCATATGAAACTCCACCATTTTCTCTTCTATGTTGGTGAACAAACTTCAGAGTTTGGTGAGTTTGTCAAGAGAATTAATACGGAAATTTATCAAGGAAAATACTGATTCTTAACTAGATTAGTCAATTGCTCTTTGAGATATTACATAGAGCTCATTTGATTGTGCTCATCAACAAAACTGCAAGGAATTTTCTCGATGAATTCCTATATTTCACACAAGATCAATTGTCCTTTTTGTTTTACATCATCAAATTATACCTTGATATCATCGAGAACCATTTTCCTAAATTTGGTAAAATCCAACCATTCAATGTGGAGTCGACTGTGCTTGAAATCTAGAATTCCTTAGGTGACTAGAGATGAAAATCCCATTTGCGCAAGTTGTTGTATGTCGGGAGATATATTTTTAAGAGTGGCCATCATTATCCCGAGAGATTCATTGAAATGCAAAATTGAATCTAGATAAGTATGAATCTTATCATAGATTCTCATAGCTTCATCAATGATCCAGAGATCCTGTATTAGAACATTCTCAATCCATGATTTGGTTGCATGACCCATATTATTTATTTATTTGGATAACATAAAGGTCTCTTGATCTGGTACTGATACTGCAACGGGAATTTGAATGGTGGCATAAGAAATCAGATCGATGAGGTATTGTACATATTATATCAACTACTAATGTTCCTCTTTGATCCAAATTGTCTGAGACTCGTACCTTCCATTCTTTACAAAACTATGTCAACGGATTCTTGATCATGAGCAACATCAACCTCCATGGTTGATTTGCCAAGAATTACTCTGGAAACTTCGTAATCAGAAACAATCATTTCTCTTTTTCCTTATCAACAATTGGTGCTGTTATTTCTTCGTATCGGATTCCATGCTCATTAATTACAATCTTGGAAATGAATTTGGGATTCTTTGGCGTGAATGAATCTATCATTCATGAAATGGATCCAAGGTCAATTGTGATGGGTTTGATGATTCTCTTCCTCTTCTTGATCTCTCCATGTAGCCAAGAGGGTACTTCTTCAACCATCTTACCGCATAAATTCTTGCATTGGGTGGGAGTTGCTCCTGTGTTGGTGGCAGATACCCAAATTCAGGTGGGGCCTGAATGAAGTCTTCATGTTAGGGATGATGAGTTGAAAAATACATTCATTATGTATGGGAGGAGGTTGTGGGATGTCTTTAGGATGTGACGGCTCAGGTGAGTTAGAGATTTGAATTACTGGAACTTACAGCTGATCTGATACCACGAATTGTAGAGTGGTGTTCTTAATCAACCCTTAAGAAATAAAATTGGTGTGAGTTGATGAATGTTAAATTGATTGTGAGATCCTTGAAATATGGTCCTTCCCTTAATTGGATTATTTTCTCCTTTCATATTCATTAGTCATAGAAGGCATTTCATGAACTAACTTTGGCTTCCATTTTTACCTTCCCGAGTCTGTGACGAAGCTTGTGTGGCGGGATGAGAGGATGATTGAGTGGAATTTGAAATTATCTTCTTAATTTGGATAGCTATAATTATATCTTCATGTGGGGTTATTTCATTTACTATACCCTTGTTCAATTCTCTCTCGTACCAAGCGAGACTTCTCTTGATCAATTTTTGAATTCTGTCTTCAAGTGATGTATCATCTCTCTTAGACCAATTGGTTCTAGGAAGAGGTGACAACACAATTTGATCATAAGAGGGATCAATATTATTGAGTTCACTATCATTAACTTCTTCTACGGGACCTATTTCAATATGAATGTCATTATTTGACTCATATTCATTCGGGAGTAGTCACGATGACAAACCTCAAACTTATTTGCACAAGCTGGCCTAGTAGTCTACCACTTCTAGATGGTGTATGTATATCAGACCAAGAATTATATCCATGAATCTACAAATTTTAAACTCCCACTACGTCACGAATGGGTGTTATGTTACAATGGTCATCTCATTATCCATTAGATCTACATTGCGGAATGAAAAATAATTGTATGCACCTATAGATATATGAAAATGTACACTAGTTTTATGTTTCTCACCTAGGAAGTAGTTTACTAGATGAAAGCTATCAAGAAAGTTCCACGAGGGCCCACCTATCCGTTACATACTTTGAAATTTTTAAGGAACTTCACTATATCTATAGCAACGAATATACAAGAATGTGGGAAATTGAATGAACCGAGTGCCCCATCTTGAGATCACCTCTTTGTCTGATGTGAGAATATTTCTTGCAGATTATTCTTGAGCATTACGATGATGTATAAGAGGAAATCATCATTGATACACCAAAAGTGATGCATTCCTTCCTTGAATTCTAGCTATGGGTAATAGTGAAAAGCACTATTTTGACTTGGTGCCATTGTGCCTCTAGTTTCCGGACCATAGATGAGGTAGGAAGTCATGTAGAAGTGTACCATCATATTTACCTTAATCAACTACTTATGCAATATGTCACTTATGATTGAGCGAGTTAATGCGAAGTTTTGATCTAGGATGGCACATAATAACTTGTATAATGGATGTTGAACATTCTCGCTCGATAAGGTGATCATGTCAACATTTTTAGCTTTGAACTCGATATGGGGCGATTATTTGGGAATCCGATTTTATTCCCACGAGTATCCTCATATTCGGGGATTCGAGTAGATCCTCGATATTACCGGGGGTGATTAGGAGGATAGGTTCATTATTGTTGTTGAAAAACCTCTCTTCTAAGGTTTGTAATGTTCCACACATGCAATGATTAGCTCGGGGCATTGAACCGAAACTAGGAAGGCCACTTCGAGGAAAATTGATATAGTACAAGCATTGGGAGAACACCATATGACCCTCGAACCATGTTTTATCAAAAAAATTGACCCATAGTAACATGCCTAAGGTTCATATCGGTTATGTGATCATAGTCCAAAATGAATACGAGACATGTGCATTATGCCTTGGAATTCTTATTTTAATGTTGATTTGTTTGATGTTGACATTATGAATAAAAATCAAGGAAAAATAGATAATGAAATCAAAATATGTGGTGCTAGGTCATCGTCTCCGAGGTCCACCACAAAAGAGAAAGAAAATATTTTATTAAATTCATGTTTTTATAACATAAAGTTTTCCCTTTTAAATGGTTATGTCATGCTTTGTTATTTTTCTTTGAACAATAATTATTTCGATGCACAATCTTTCAACTCATGTTCCAACTCACAATGTATTCCTCCTATTGTTACCACCTTCCCATGTGGTAAGCTTACTCAACCTCGGCTATGTGCACATAGAGCTTGACTTGATTGTACCCTGCCAATATACATTGTGTATGCAAGTGAATAAACCAAGCTAAGTTACTTAATGAAAACTAACACCACATAGTCTCCATAACTAAGCTAATCTATCAAAGCACCATGATAAAGCTATGTAAGGGAAAAACTAACTAATGCATCAATTAAACATGAAATACTAAGCCATCCCTTGTTATTTTTGATGGGCTTTCTAAATTGTAGTTTATCCTTTTGTTGAATCAATCGTGATTATGATGTGATCAAAGGAATGATATCTCCATGAAGAGGAAAGGATCTCACCAATATGGCTTGATTGCCATGTATGGTTCTTCCTTTACTACTCTTTGCAAGTAGAGGATAGAATGGATGCTAGATCAATAAGATTTTCAAAGTAGAAAATGCTCTTATCATGTGCATATAGTGTAAAGATGTAACATTGGTGTAAGGTTGGAAGGAAGGTACTAGGTTGTTTATATAGCTTTCCAATTTGGGAGAAACTAGAAACCTAGAGAATGTGGGATAAAGATAAAGTAGAATTAGAAAGGGATAAACATGATTATAATAGATTAATTAGTAATTAGCAACTCATGGGAGTTGGAGATGATTTAATTAATCAACTAGGATTAATTAATAGGCCAAGATAAGCTTAAGAAGCCATTTGGAGGTGATTTAGAAGGAAATTGGTAGAATTTGGAGGGTTTGAAGAGGGATTTAACCAATAAGAAGGTTTATTGATTAAATACGAGATTAAAAAGGCTTAATGAGCTAATAAATAGTTAATTAAAAGAGGATTATAACTAATGAAGTTTCGTTAATTGGCATCCAGAATGAAGGAAATGTTAGTTAATTAACAAAGTTTTGTTAATTGACCAAAATGAAGGGGAATGTTAGCTAATTAGCGAGAAATCACTAATTATAACGAAATGACAGAAAGAAGATAATTAGTGCAATTTTAGTATTAAAATTGTGTAGCCAAATTTATGTGTCTACATTTTCCCCTCTTTGATGTGGTGTAGCGTAAGCGACGCCATTTCAAAGATAGTAGACAATTTTAGAAAAATTTGAAGGAGTAGAAGAAAAATCGAGTAGGATGGATGATGCTGCCCCCTCGAGTGTCGATGGGGTGATAGAAGAGGTCGATCAATGATCGAAAAGAAGAAGGAAAAATTATAGCAGAAGAATAAGATACTACATTCAAATTGATTGATGGGAAAAGAAGTCCCACATTTCAACGAATGGAAGAAACCAAGGGAGGGGGGGGATAAATATGACCCCTATTGCCCCTAGATGTTGTGGAATAAAATGTTGATAGTAATGGAAGTGATTCAAATTGGGCCTGGTTGGCCATTATTAGGATCGAGAAAAAGAGGATCTGTCTTGCAAGTGGAAGAAGCAAGGGAGGGAGAAGAATTGGAAAATGATAGGTAGAAAGTTAGGTAGAATGGAAACAAGCATATACATGGAGAATGGAAAGATTGCAACATGGCACAAACCATCTAGCTCAGGAGTAATTTTTTATTTGATATAAGCATACAAAAAAAGTGTAAAATGACATGAAGAGCCATAATAATGATTTTTGTTCATTGCTAAAGGAATGAATCAAAGCAAAATACATAAAGTAATGCAGTACGAGAAATTAAACAATAAGACCAAAAAACAAACATACTCAAACAAACAACATTCAAGAAAGTTGCACCAATGTTTTTGTTATCCAACTTCAGTTCCTAAATGTTTGAGTTATACGAAAAGGGTTAAAATGACACCCAAGCAAGGATACATGCAAGGTGAATAAACAAAGGACATAGAAGTCCCATGAAAAATCAATCATGCACTATGAAACTGCCACAAGCAACGACATATGCAAGGGAAGATAGACATAACAAGCAAACCAACTTTGTTAATGAAGGAAGAACAAAATGATCCACATGTCGTGTGCTAGAACAAGCAAACACTGAAGTAAGATGTTTTGTAGGATAGTTTTGATTTTGAGGACGTTGTGTTTTGTGAATGTTTAGGATGTTTTGATACTTTACCAATTTTTTGGTTTTTTTAGATTTTGAATTTTTACCAATTTTTGGATTTTTGAGGTTTTACCAATGTTTTTGGATTTTGAAGGGTTTATGAATTTTTGAGTTTTTTTGAAAGTTTTAAAAACTATGTACATGAAAAATGAAGATGCAAAGATGCCCCCAGTGAGAGGTGAGAATATACAAGGAAAACTCCACACATATATACAAGAAGAGGATCATTCGGATTAAGGCCAAGATAAATTGGTTCAACACGATGATGAACTCAAAGCGGTGAGTAGCTAAGAAGGAGTGAGCATGCCCTCAGTGCAAGTTGGACGATAAACACATGATAGAAAATAATTAGAAGATTGTTTATTGAAATGGGGACAAATTTTCCCTCAAACATGATAAAGAAGAAATCTTATACACATGGATGTTCTAAATGAATCAGAATAACATTGAATGCTATAAAAGGATATGGAAAATGTAGTTAGATGACTCATGATGAAAATATGATTAGCCCAAAGGCACAAATCGTGAGAAAAGATACAGACTAAAGAAAGAGTATGAACAAGGTCTAAACAACACTTGGTAACATACTAATCATGTTTTCTCATAGAGATCTAATGTTGTGCTACGCCCTTAACCTATTGCTTGTATTAGGATATGAGTAGCCGACTTGTGGCTTACCATATCATTTTATTATATCATTTATACTTTCTCATGCTTAGTAGGTCGGCCTTGGTGATGGCCATAACATATGAATAGTATATATAGGGGATTGTAGGTAGTATTTCATCATTATTGGAGTATTTGAGTATTATTGTATGGTTTGGAGGTTGCCCCCTCGAAGTGGTGAAGCTATTATAATTACATATTGAGATCATTATTCTAGAATATTGTGTTATTTGGTGTTATATTTCTGCTCATGATCTGAATTATACAAGTAATTTCATTACAAGTGGTATCAGAGCTACGATCTGGGCCAAAATTAGGGCAAAAACCCTAATTTTTTGTTTCCGCCATATATTGCGAACAAAAGTGAATTGGTGGGAGATATTTTTACCAGAGTTGCAAAACATTTCAAGTAAGGTTTCTGAAAATTTTAGACTTTTTTGATTTATTTTGCAAAAGTTATTAAGAATTTAGTGTTTTTCATAAAATCACTCCCTAGGGTGCAAATTGTGGAATTTTTTCAAATTTGTTACATTTTCGGAAAGAATTTTTTTATTTTGGGTTTTTTTCTTCAAGTTTTTATATTTGGCTGAATTCTTATCGAAATCTGAAACCCTAAAATTTGACCGTGATCCCTACATCCTACTATTTTGGGGCATCATGGTGGGGCCTTCCACAAGAGGAAAAAAGAATCCCATCACTCTAGGTAAAACACTAGAAAAGGATGAGATAGTAGTTGAGGAGTTGGAGATAGAAGATATAACTACAGATTCCTCAGGGTTAGGGTTTACTTTGATAGACCATAAAGTAAGCCAACTTGAGTTTAACCTGAGAGACCTCAAATCTAGGGTGGCCAACAAAGAAGATGTGGATAGGATTGGACAAAGATTGGAGGATTTCATGTAAAAATTCAGTACGCATATGATGGGTAATCATACTTATGTCAATCAAGGTGGATCCTCATATCAACATAATAGACACATGAGCCAGAGTGGTTCTTCGAGTGTGCACAATCCAAATACGAGCACTCTGCAGGCCCGTACTATGTTTCCAAAAGTGGATATGCGCAAGTTTGATGGAAAGGATCCACTCAATTGGATCAACCAAATGGAGAATTTCTTTGAACTACATCAGATTCCATCAGGACAAAAGGTGACCATGGTAGCTTTGTATCTCGAACCTGACCAATTCATCTGGTATCGATGGTTATGTGCTCAAAGGAAGAAGAGTGGTCTCAATGTTACATGGACAATCTTCACTGAAGAGTTGCAATTACACTACAGTTCTAGTGTGTCAGATAATTACTTCAGCCAATTAGCAAAGTTGAGACAGAGATAAGATTTGTTAAGGATTACATTCATCACTTCCAAAACCTTTCTCTGCGGGTGGAAAATATTACTGAAGAGAATCTGAATGACCTATTTCTTGGGGTCTTAAGGATCACATTGAGCATGAGGTGCGTATGTTTAATCCTCATAAGGTTTCTGATTCGATGATTATGGAAAGAAGGGCAGAGGAGAAAATTGTTTCAAGGAAGAGACAACATTTCACTTATACCAGAGATCGCAACACCTTGGCCCCAACACTCCCTCGGCTAGTTAGATTGACACCTCAACAAATTGAAGAAAAAAGAGAAAAAGGGTTATGTTTTAATTGTGATAGTAAATTTGGACCCGAACATAAATGTGCTGAAAAGAAGTTGTTCTACATTGATGGGCCTAGTGAAGATGAAGAGAATAATGAAGATGTAGAGTCAGAGGTCTTGGTTGAGCCAGAGGAGGAGTCAGGAGATCCTCACCAACGATCTCATGCCATGAAATTTCAGGTATTAGCACCCCCAAATGCTAAAGGTGGTTGGATTCTAAAAAAATAGAGGGTCACAAAGTGTTGATTAATTCGGGAAGTACTCACAACTTTAACAATCATAAGTTAGCGTGCACCTAAACTGTTTCATTTATCCGGCTCTAAATGTCAAGTAATGATTCTTTGATGGAGGAATCTTGTTACTTGTTCTAGAAAATGCCATAGCATTAAGCTTTCCATGGGAGATTATATACTAAATAGTCCCATGTAGGCCATTTCTATGGGAGGAGCAGACATTGTGTTAGGGGTTCAATGGCTTACCACTTTGGGAACCATTGAGATGAACTTCCAAGACTTGTTCATGCGATTTCACTCTGAAGGAAGGACTTTTGAGCTAAGAGGCTTAAGAGAAAAGTCTCCACAAATAGTGAGTTCTCATCAGATGCATAAAATGCCAAAAAGGGTGTAGAGGGATTTGTGGCACAACTCTTTTCATTGGAGGCTCATCATTCTAAGGACATTATACCATTAGATATGCAAGCAGTGTTGGATGCACACTCTGTTGTATTTGAAAATATACTAAAGGGCTTACCTCCAAAGAGAGATCATGATCATGCTATTCAGTTATTACCAAGAAGTCAACCGCCTAACATTAGACCTTATAGGTACCCATATGTGCAAAAGAGTGAAATCGAGAAGATTGTACAAGAGATGTTAGAAGCAGGAATCATCCGCCATAGTCAGAGTGCTTATTCTTCTCCAGTAGTGATGGTATGGAAGAAAGATGACATGTGGTGCATGTGTCTTGATTATAGGGAACTTAATAAGTACACAATCAAAGATAAGTTTCCTATTCCTATTATTGATGATTTGCTTGATGAGTTGCATGGTGTTGTTTATTTTACAAAGCTTGATCTTCGTTCGGGATACCACCAAATCAGAATCAAGGATGAGGATGTTCATAAAACCACCTTTCGGACACATGAAGGCCATTATGAATTCTGGTAATGCCTTTTGGACTCACAAATGCACCTTCTACATTTCAAAGTTTGATGAATTCTATTTTTAAGTCATTCCTGTGGAAGTTTGTCTTAGTGTTTTTTGATGATATATTAATTTATAGCAAAACATGGGAGGAACATTTGCATCATGTAAATAAGGTTTTGGAAACCCTTGAGCAACATCAACTTTATGCAAAGCCCTCTAAGTGTTCTTTTGGACTCAAGGAGGTTGAATATTTGGGTCACATTGTCTCTCATGAAGGGGTTAAAGTGGATCCTAATAAGATCAAAGCCATGATGGAGTGGAAGGTTCCAAAAACCCTAAAGAATCTACAAGGATTTTTGGGGCTTACAGGTTATTATCAAAGATTCGTAAGGCATTATGGAAGCAGCATATTTGAACCTCTCACAAATTTATTAAAGGACTCCTTCCATTGGAGTGAGGATGCAACCAAAGCATTTGAGCAACTAAAGGAGGCCATGTGCACCACTCCAGTCTTGGCTACTCTAGATTTTTCCAAAACATTCATTGTTGAATGTGATGCATCAAGGGTGGGTATGGGGGCAGTTCTCATGCAAGAAGGCCATCCTATTGCCTTTTTGAGCCATCAATTCAAAGGTAAGAATCTTTCCAAGCCGACTTATGAGAAGGAAATGCTAGCCATACTTCATGTAGTAAAGCAATGGAGACCATATCTCATAGGAAGACACTTTAAAGTGAAGACAGATCATGATAGTCTAAAATACTTCTTGGAGCAGCGTTTATCATCTGAAGAACAACAAAAATGGGTCTCCAAGATGTTGGGATATGATTTTGAGATTATCTATAAGAAAGGGAAGGAGAATGTAGTTGCGGATGCTTTGTCGAGGAAAGATGACTCAACTGCAAAGCCTTATTATGTGTCATATCCATATTACAAGAAGATTGGATAGATGAGGCAAGGTCCGAATGGAGAAATGACCCAACCACACAAAACCTCATTCATCATCTCCAAAATGATCCAAGCATGTCTGAAATTTTTTATTAAAAGGGGATGCTTTATGGTATAAAGATAGATTATACCTATGTAAGAACTCCACTCTTAAAAATAGGATTCTATCTGAGCTTCACTCTTCTCTAGTAGGGGGCACTCTAGATTCTTGAAGACTTATCATCGATTCAAACAAGATTTCTTCTAGGAAGGGCTCAAAGGGGATGTCCAAAAATTTGTGGCAGAATGCATGGTTTTTCAGTAAAATAAGGGTGAAACAGTTTGATCCCTAGGTCTTCTACAACCTCTATCTATTCCTAGCCAATGGTGGGAAGAGGTTTCCATGGACTTTATCACAAGATTACCTAAATTTGATGGAAAAAATGTCATCATGGTTATGGTGGATAGACTCACCAAATATGCTCATTTTTGTGCCTTGGCACACCCATTTGTTGCAAGCACAGGTAGCAATAGCCTTCATGGACACAGTTCAAAAGCTTCATGGGACACCGAAGATTATAGTAAGTGATCGAGACCCTATATTTACTAGTAATTTTTGGACTGATTTATTCTCATGTTTGGGTACTCAGTTAGCTCGTAGCTCTTCTTATCATCCCCAGTCTGATGGGCAAACAGAAGTTGTAAATAAGTGTTTGGAGGGATATCTCCGTTGCTTTACATCTGATAAACAAGCAAGATGGGTCCAATGGTTGCCACTTGCAAAATGGTGGTATAACACTTCCTTCCATACTTCATCTAAAATGTCTCCTTTTTTGGCACTCTATGGGTACCATCCACCATCCATCACATCATCATTGAGAGGACAATCGTGGGTTAGAGCAAGTAGAAGAACACATTCAATATCAACAAGAGGTCCTCTCTAGTCTCAAGGAGAACTTGGTCATGGCACAAAACCACATGAAGCAATAGGCTGATCAACATCGCACGAAAAGGCATTTTGAAGTCGGTGATTGGGTTTTTGTGTGGTTACAACCATATAAGCAAATGTCTTTGAAAACAACAACAAAAGGATAAAAAATTTCACCAAAGTATTATGGCCCCTATCAAGTATTGCAGAAGATTGGTACTGTAGCATACAAATTAGAACTTCCACAATCAACCAAAATACATCCAATATTTCATGTTTCTTACCTGAAGAAAGTAATTGGACAGAGATTATCAGCCCAAACAAAGTGTTACTTGAGTTGGATGAGGAGGGGAGGGTCATCTTGGAACCTGAATGCATCCTTCAAACACACACTAAAAGATTGAGGACACGGGTTATTACTGAGTACTTGATCAAGTGGAAGAATATGGACAATGAAGATGCAACATGGGAAGATATGACATTCCTGCAGTAGCACCCAAAGCTTCTCAACATTGGGGACAATGTTGCTTTGAAGGGGAAGGGCATGCTACGCCCTTAACCTATTGCTTGTATTAGGATATGAGTAGCTGACTTGTGGCTTACCATATCATTTTATTATATCATTTATACTTTCTCATGCTTAGTAGGTCGGCCTTGGTGATGGCCATAACATATGAATAGTATATATAGGGGATTGTAGGTAGTATTTCATCATCATTGGAGTATTTGAGTATTATTGTATGGTTTGGAGGTTGCCCCCTCAAAGTGGTGAAGCTATTATAATTACATATTGAGATCATTATTCTAGAATATTGTGTTATTTGGTGTTATATTTCTGCTCATGATCTGAATTATACAAGTAATTTCATTACATGTTGTGCGCGAGAAATTGATTACTTCTTGAAGGGAAGATTTAAAGAGGCAATAAGTGAAGACACACTAGCCAATGTGTAGGAATGATTTATTTTGAAAGGTGATTTATGAATGAAGGGTGGAAGGAGAGTTGTACATTGTTGTGCTTCCAACAATGCATCCATATCCCCAATAGAGATGTATCCGATTCTAGTCACAACATTTCTCTACTTCCAAACATGCATCCATTCCCGATATAGATCTCGGAAATACCCAAGAGAGAGTTATAGATTGATTTGATTTTTGCTTTTGATTTTTGATTGATATTTTTTCTTTCGAAAACTTATTTCAACTCTCTCAATTGTTTTGATAAAGGGTTAAGAATCACTGATGGCTTGATGGAAGGATATGGAAGTGATTGCGATGATGACATTGGCTAGTGTCAACAAATACGCCCAAAAGGTCTTCGCAACACGTTTATCAAATGTATGACAATGACATGATCTCTAAGAGGTCATTCGTTCTTTAATTTATGAAGGTGATGAAAGACCAAGGTCAAATAGATACCATAGAGATAAATGTCGCACAATGAGCGTGAATAGACCAACCAAAATATCACTAAAGGGATGAAAATGGTGGATGACTTGCAGAGGAATGGAAAGGAAGGGATGAAAGAACATCCATGTGTATGCAATACCTGATTACAATGTTTAATCTTTGTACCTTTGATTTTTTTGTAATGTTTGAATGTTTTCTCATTTTTTTGTATTTTGAAATCTTTTTGAATTTGTTTTGATTTTTTTAGATTTTGGGAAATTGGGACCAACAATGTCACTTTGCATGATAGATCCAACAATGATGTTTGCAATTTATTTGATAAGGGAGACTAGGATTTTTTTCTATGAAGAGTGATATTATCTCCAATCTCAATGACCGTGGTGAGATCATATTCGATAAGTGATTGTGACTTATCTTTCAACATGGATTTTGTATGTGGGGGCTTGAGTTCCCTATCCATATATTTTTGCACTTTGCATCATACCTAGCATTGACATTGGTGTGCATTCTTGAATCCCATTTGCAAATTGGATTTATGAGTGTTGGATTTTCGTGGAGCTTTGAGCTCTTAGGATTTTTTATTTTAGCTTGATGAAGAAATTGTTTATGTTTCATACCAACTAATGCATGATTTTTTTGATCTTGAGAAGTGGGAGAAGAAATTGGATGTTTAGGATTTATGAGAGGAATGGTAGGGATGATGGTGGGCTTGACACCATTGGCGATAGAAGGATGATATGATGAACAAAGAGGATATAGTCCACGGATTGAGGAAATGGGCTACCATGAGGTGAGCCATAGATAGAAGATGAAGGGCTACTAGGATGTGGCCCAAGGATGGAAGAGAATGGGCTACCAAGAGGTGAGCCATAGATAGAAGATGAAGGGCTACTAGGATGTGGCCCAAGTATAGAAGATAATGGGCTACTAGGAGGTGTCCCATAGATGGAAGACAAAGGACTACCTGGAGGTGTCCCATAAATAGAAGATGGAGGGCTACTAGGACGTGGCCCAAGTATAGAAGATGAGGGGCTACTAAGACGTGGCCCAAGAATAGAGGATAATGGGCTACCCGGAGGTGACCCACATATAGAAGAAGATGATGGGATACCAAGAGGTGACCCAAGGAAAGATTGTGATTGAGGAATTGTGATATGTAAAGAATGGTTGGGTGATGAGAAGATAGGAAGAACAAGAGAAGGATCAAGTTTGATGATCTTAGGATCTTTCTCTATTTTCTAACAAAAGGAATCAAAATCTTCCACATAATATGTGAACGTATCGAGGTCAAAAGAGAATCATTGCTCGTGATCCTCTATAGGAATGTCATCATGTAGCCCCATGAATCCTCCGATGGATTCTTCATTCTGAAAAAAATCGATTGGTATGCGTCGTGTTGGTCGACTATAATAGGTTGATTGGAAGAAAGGGGTCCAACAAGTGTGGAGCTTTAGAAGATGTTTGATGATGGATATTATGGGAAGTTTTGACCTTATTTCTCCCACAAAGGTATTGGATAGTGCTTTGAAAAGATATCTTAGCACATCGTTTCTTTTGAATGGTTCAACATGGATGCAAACATCGATCTTTAAAATATTGATGAAGATAGAATAAGGAATGATCGAAATGACCTAGGGGCCAAAGAGGGATTGGATTTTTATTAATAGAAGAAGATGACTCAAGAGACAAAGTAGATTTGGATTTAGATGTCTCATGAGTGGAAGAAGATGTGGATTTGGAATTGGTTGGTAGAGTTTTTCCTAGAAAATACGTAGTGCATAGAGACAAAGAGGATCATGTAGAAATTTAGTAGATTGCGTCGTAGGGGTTAAATTGGATGATTGATTAGAAGAATTTTTAGTCACACGGATCTTCAAAGGAGGAAGACTTCATTGAGGTGATTAATAATGGGGGGGATCTGTGGAGAAAGGGAGGACCGCGACTCAGGATTCGAATTAGATGAATGATGTGGATAATTTGTGGCAACACAAATCCTTAGAGGAGGAAAATGTCGTTTAGATGACTAATTATTCCTTAGAAGAAATTTGATTGGATGAAGCTCAGGAGACTGAGGGGAATCTAAAGAATGGCATGGATTAGAATAATGACGAGAATGAGGTGAATTAGAAGAATATAATGAATTATAATAATCGGGAGAATGAGGTGAATCAGAAGAATAACATGGATTAGAATAATCAAGAGAATGAGGGGAATCAAAAGAATAACATGGATTAGAAGCATCAGAATCATACCACCGACTATGAGATGAAGGTGGGGAAAGGGGTAACCGAACAGGTTCTCTAGTGTGAAGAACCAATCAAGGTTTAGTCATGATGGGCATATTTTGATGTGAATGCCGAAACCTAGGTTCCCTATTGTTGTAAGTGTGAGGAACCATGTGATAGTTAGTCATGGTTGGCATTGTTGGGACTAAATTCCTAGACCTAGATTGTATGATTTAACTCCTTCAAATGGAAGGAAGTTCCATGTCGATTCGAGAAGCATAACGAGAGGCCAACCAAACATTTTGTAAATATGGGGATGCTCATGTGATTTTCTAAAGGGAATCTAAGATAAAAAAGTCATCACAATGAGACAATTTTGACAATTTAACAAGGTTTTGGGGAACAAGTTTCAAGTGTGAATAATCAAAATGGTTGATGAAAATTTAATAGTGTAATGGCTGCAAAGGAAACTTTTCCTAGATGTGAAGTGTATGATGAAGGTCACCAAGGAAAATCTATGAAGTCCTAGAAAAAGAACGACCACAAAGGAAATTGTTTCCTATTGTTCAAATTTGGTCCTAAAAGTTGTTTTGATAAGATAACAACACAATTTCAATATTTAAATCGAGTTTTGAATAAATAAGATTTTAAGTATTATAAATTTGTTGGAGTGATTTTGACAGTGTAACAACACAAGGTATACACTTAAAAAAGTTTAATACAAACAAGGTCCAAGTTTTGAAAATGAAGGCTACAAATGCAAGCAACGTAACAATATAATTTGGACACTTAAATCAAGTTTTAAGAAAAACAAGATGTAAGTATCAAAAGGGATTGACACAATGCGAGTAGCGTAACAACAACACCTTCAATACTCAAATCAAGTTTGAAGAAAAAACAAGATCTAAGTATAACAATGGGTTGACACAATGCAAGCAACATAACAATACAATTTGGACACTTATATCAAGTTTTAAGAAAACAAGATGTAAATATGAAAATGGATTGATATAATGTGAGCATCAGTAATAACACAAAGTGAGATCAAGGAAAGATACCTTCTATAATGAGATATCTCAATATGGATTTCAAGATAAGACTACCAAAATATGAGGATGTACCAACACACTTTCAACACTTACATCAAGATCACAATAAGGATGGATGTAAGTGGGTGAAAAAGTGATGGACACAGAGTTTTAGCAAAGAACTTCGAGTTACTTTCCTTTAAATCCATAATGTCAAGAAGAGAACAAGGGAATTTAAGATTGGTGATGAAAAATACGCGGTGCAACTTTGGTAGAGTTTCGCCTTATTTGATAACAAGGTAGAAACTAGGATAAAGTTTTGTGTTGTAAGTTTCGCGATGAAAGATATGAGGCGCTAACTTTAATGGACTCGCCCTTGTTCAAAAACAAGGTTTGGACTTTGAGAAAGTCTTTGCTTTGTAAAGGCTCTTTAAAACACTATTGGATAATGGTCAAGTTGGTCCCAATGCCAAATGGATTTTTTCTCAACACTCGCCAATAACTTGTCTAAGAGAGGTACACTTTCTAGAATAAATCCTAGATAAAGGACCATTACCCCACAATCAATTTAATGAATGAGGCCTCATACGGACAACATTTAGCACTCCTCACGGGAATTTCTAGTCAAGTAGGTAGTGGGGCACTTCCCATTTTATCAACTAGTTCCCTCAATGTGTTGACTACTTTGGGGTTCTTGTGGTAATCCTCATAATGAGTTTTATGGCTTATGCCAAGGCACTTCCCATAATTTAAAGTAGATGGGTTTAAGCCCTTATCCGAACCTGTAAATACAATGTTTTGAATGAAATGGTGTATTTTTTATCTTTGATCTTAATGTGGTTTAACACACCATTGACAACCTATATACAATGTCGTTAGTATTTTTTGATTTGATTCTTTGACAAGTGTATGGTCATACACTCAAAATATTTAGTAGTTTTCCATGAAACCCACAATGTTTTAAAAGAGGATCAAGATCACTTTTGGTTCTCAAGATCACCCGAAGGTGCAAGAGAAGAGCATACACGACGTTTGATCTAACTAAGTAGAAATGGAAAAACTTTAAATCAATGACCAATTAAATGCTTCAAAAGATTAATTCCCTTAAACAATTTAAATGATGAAATTTCCAAGTAACACAAATGTTAGAAATGAAGACCATAGCCAAAAATGCGCGAGAGAAGAACATACACAAGCTTTGATCTAACTTAAGTAAAATGGAAAAAAAAATTCATTAAAGCATTTAAATGTGTTAGAAAATGATTTCAAAAGTAAAACCTACAAAATAGAAGTTAGAAAACCTGTAAATTAGTAGAAAATACCAAAAATCATATTATGAAAAATTTGAAATTTGAGCCCAAATATCAAAACAGAATGCTAGCACATGAAAGCTAACACTAGCACATGAAGGGGTGATGGTAGCGCACTTAAGGCCAACCCTAGCACAAATAGAAAAAATATAGACACAGAGGAAAATGCTAGCGCACAAATAGTGATACAAACACACTTTCACGAGAGATGAAAAATACAAACAAACAATATTGCACTTCAATAGAATGGTAACACAAAGAATAGGAACAGTAGCGCACGTAAAGGGAATGTAGACACACTTCCGCAGAGGTGAAAAACATAGGCAAATGGCAGCAAAATTCTAGAGAACGGTAGCACAAAGAATATCAATGCTAACACGTAGACAAGGAACACAAATGTACTTCCGCGTAGAGGTAAAAACACATGAGACCAATGGTAGCACACAAAGAAAAGAATGGTAGCACACGAGAAGAGTGACGCTAGCACATAGATAGCTACATAGATGTAAATAGGGTCAACACAAATGCATGAAGAGTAATGCAGAAATAGGGAACATTAAGGGTAGTGCGGGGATCCTGTGTCTTTTCAAAAAATGTGAAAAATGACCAAAAAATGTCAAAACTCAAATTTGGCAGCACTTTACCTCCTTCAAACCTATAAGGAACACTCAACACAAGAAAACTCAACAAAATATGTTAAGAAATACAAGTTATATCAACATGTGCTAAAAAGAGGTTAGTATGCAAAAATGAAACTTAACTACAAAAAATTAAGAAATGCGCATGAGACAAAGGAGTGTCCCATTGGGCGTGCCATATGTATGCAAGTGAATAAACCAAGCTAAGTTACTTAATGAAAACTAACACCACATAGTCTCCAAAATAAGTGTTGGCGAGAAATTTTTAGGGTGGACAAATTGGTGGATTTCTTGCCAATGCTCGGGAATCTAAGTCCCTCTACTTGAACAATGCATCTCCATGTTTTCATGTACATGTGAAAAGTGGTTTTTTTGGTGGCCTTGCGGTCGGGGATCTAACAGGGCACTCCACTAACCCCGTGGCAAATCTAACAATTTCTTGTTTGAAAGAACTTTGTAAGAGATAGGAAAGGGATTGAGAAAAAGGGAGAGGGATTAATGCTATAGGTAGAAAATCAGAGTCCTATATCCATTAATCAAAAAATTCCATCACACATGAGTTAGAAGAAAAAAATCTTGCAAATGGAAACAAGACCAGTTAATATTTGTGAGCACAAAGTATCAATAAATCTCCCAATAAAAAAGGCTAGAAACTCCTTCTTCTTGTATTGATGCTTGAGAAAAATTGTACATGGCAAGAGTGGGAAGAATGCAAAATGAGAAGTAGAAGAAAATTTCTATCTCTTTGTTTCTTCACAAGGATCACTCTCTCATGAACTCACAAAAAAATGACAACCCTTTGGAAAATGGGTGCCTTTACAATTTATAGAAAGAGAAGTGACTCTTCACCTACCCCAATGAATTTTCATATGCCTTTGCACAACTTAAGACTTTTCATATTCTTAGGAAATATTAAGTCCCTTTTTATAAAACAAAGGTGACTTATTACATTATAATCCTAAAGTTACTTTTAATTACAAAAATAAGGCATTATGAAAAAGTACAACCCCAACGAAGAATTAGAACATGCGAGAGAGAGAAAATGGGGGAGAGTGAGAAGAGGAGAGAAAGAAAGAAGAGAAAAGACTAAGATGATGAAGAAGTTGCTCCTACCGATCTTGCCTTGCTACTTGACAGTTATATGACTAGCTTATTTGAGAAATATCGAATCCTTTGAACTCTTTGTTCAATCATATCACTGTAGATGCCACTTTGTCCAGTTGACGGATACGCATACAACTCATAGATTCTATCCAACCATTAGTAGCATCGTTGATATCTTTACATTTTTCAAACCATGACTGATGTTTCTCTCGTAATGAATGCAATGGTGGATCAAATCCTTGATAGAGACTCCAAGGTGTCTTCATTGAAAGACAATGGATCTCAGCTGCTTTCTTAACATGTTCTTCAAATGGACTCAACAACTCATTTGTAGTGGTATGTTCCTCCATCATAGGCACTCCAAGTTTCTTAATTATTTGGTTGATACAATCTTGTATCTTGTAGGACTGTTCCTCATTCGATTCTAACTAGTTGATGGCCCAATTGATCATTTGGTGATGAGGGTCATTTACCACACATGTGACAAGTCCTTTGATGGGGCATTGAAGATCTTCTTACTTACCAATTCTCTAGAACGAGTATTCCCCATCTCTTCCACCAATGGATACATCGAGTCTCAATTCTCTTTTCCTTTTCCAATTCTTCTCTAAGCATATGAGATTTCTCTATAGTTGTGCACATGTATTTGAAAAGTGAGATTACCTCTGGGATCAATGCTTTTCCTTTCTCCAAGATTGTACCCATCCATTTACTATTTTTCTCGCCCTTGTATGGTGAACTCTTGAGTCTTTTGATGGATTCTGGATCAATGTTATTTATTGGAGCTACTTCCTCAATCTGGATTGATGAAGCATTTGGATCCACTAGATGTTGCATGTAGGAAGAGAGTGTTTGTACTTGTTCTTCTAAATATTCAATCCTTTTCTTGTATTCTCAATTTCTCACCATGAGGCGAGTGGAATATTTTTGAAACATATGCTTGTCTCCTTTATGGGTGGCTTGGCCCTAATGGAATGGTACTCATTTCATAATCATCTGGTGTCATTTCTTCCACCGGATTGATTACCTTAGGTTTGACCACTTCAATTTATTGTTCACTGTCTCGCCACTGAAAAAATGTTAGGCCGCATGAGAAAATTTCCTTTTCTTTCCTCGCCAATGATGTTATTACCGATAGATTAGGGATTGTAACTTGTTGGACGGTATGAGTTTCCTTTGAAATCATCTCCCTCATCCAAGGGAACATCTCACCTTATTCTAGATGTACCTATCCTATTTGTCATCTGTTGCTTGGGTGGAAGGGTTATTTCCTATGAAGGGGAGGAGTGACATTAGGGGGTGGAACCTCCTATGGTGTTTCAGGAACTGAAATCTAAGTTGGTTAAACTTCTTCAACTTATGCCTCTACTACGGGTTCTTCTACTACCTAGGTCTTCTTATGTGTCCTCTCGTAGTAGGGGACTCCCAACTTTGTGATCTTCTGCTTTGAACTAGAAGTGACCTCTATAAATTTCTATGATGAATGATACGAGGCTTGTCTCTGAGATGCGGGGAAACTTCTTGACATAAGGGTGAAATCTTTCTTATTTTGGAACCACTCCTTTTTTCTCTTGATCACTTTCTTTCTTCACTCCCTGATGTCACCAGACTCACAAACACTCCAATTTACTGCGGAAAAGGAGAAGCCTTCACCGCCTTGTACTCTGGATCATATAACTCAGTTCCATCATCTTGCACACCTTCTTCGTACCACGAGAACTTAAATTTATTCATTTCTCCAATTGTCATTCTCATATAGTCTCATTCTTAGACATTGAAATCATCCACACAATTGGCCCAATAGTCTTCTACTTGTGGAACATGATGCAACTCTGGGACATGGAATGTGTCTGGATCAACCCAAATGTCAAAATTGGCCTTGGGGATGTATGAATGCAAACTTAGGTGTGTGAAGGCCACCTCCAAGTGTGATGCATCATTGACATTTTTACACGTGAAGACCCCCAGTGAGATGGGGAAGGAGACAAGTTTCTTCTTTCGGTTTGTGAGTATGCTATTCACATATACCAACTACCCGCAGAGTTCAAACAATATTTTCTAGTCACTAAGGTACCAAGGTAACCTCAGTGGGGCTTGATCAAAGCCAAAGACTTAGATATAGGAAAAAGTGGGGAACTAAATGAAGAACGAGCTATATCTCTTTATCAAAGAGGTTGCTTTTGATGACATTATTAATTATGGGTCGTCATCCATAGTCTTGATAACAAACATTACGAAGACATCGTTCACTCGAGCAAAGTGCGGATGAATTTATTTTAACACCAATTGAGGGAACTTCTCAAATGCAGGGACTTTTGAAAAGATGTTCGAGTAAGGGTCAACCCTTGAATGGCCTTGAGCTAGCGAGGAGATACACCAAGTAAGAAGTCATGAAGAACTTATTTTTCATAGGTACTTGGAGAAATTGATGATGCAGGTTATCACTTATGATCTAGCCCCAGTCTATCTTCTGATCTCCTTCGGTCATCGTCAGGATGAAGAGTGCCATCCATTCTTGGAAATACCTCGTGCTTGCTTCTCCCATCACCCTGTTTGAGAAGGGTGATTGCATCAAAAAAACCTTCATAGAACTCACATCTTGAGAGAGTTTTGGGAATTTAGGAAGGTTTTCTCCCTCACTTCATCCATGATCCCAGTGCAAGACCTGTGGATATGAATATGTGTTGTTCCACTCATTCACTTCCCTTTCTTTTGATATGACTACCATGTTACTCCATGTGGGAATTTGCATAGAAAGAGAAATAGCCTTAGGGGCAATCACCGCCATGGTTGTGCCATCATCTACCCGAATGGTCCTCGTCTCTAGTTCATAATGGTGTGAGTAGGCCAAGACCAACTTGATACTTTGTACAAAAACTAGATGTCCACCCACTACAAACAATTTGCTTATGAACACTTTGTCTTCAATTTGTTCCCTTGGGTTAGCTAGCATGCATGACTTAAGGTTATCAAGATCCATGTAAGTGACATCATTATCACCCACTTCAAAGCATACTCTGATGAGAGGGCATTGACTGGCTTCACCCTCGTGAAATTGAACTTCATGTTTCCTAGAGCACTTACTATATTTGGAACAAGGGGTTACTATTTTTAGTAAGTGGAAATTTCCACCCTTTTCACTCCACTAGTGAGATTAGCTTTCTAGATCACCCCTGTGTACACTTCTCCACCTAGGCTGCTCTTCTATGTGGCTTACTAATAATGGCAAGTGTCCATGTAGGAAACTTACTATTTTTAGTAAGTGGAAATTTTACTATTTCTGGCACTAATCACTCTCTCGAGCTTCGGGTGTCTCTTGGTGCACATTGTCTTTGTCGTAACTGCCTTTGGTGATAACTTACTAAAAATAGCAAGTGCCCGTGTAGGAAGGATTATTGTTTTTGGAAAGTAGGTTTATGGACCATGTTTTACGATGAAACAAACTTTTTTGATATGGTTTTTTTTCTACATCGCACCTTCAAAATTTCATGTCAAACCAGTTGCTAGATTGAGAGATTTTAAATTTACAATTTTTTTATGGGAAAACTCCGGGGTTTCTTCTCTGAAAAAAAATGTGTCGTACATGTGAGAGATTTATTTGGGATATTAGAGGTGTATGGGAATCTAGATGATTGCAAAAAATGGCACGTCAATCCACTTGCCGGTTTGTGAGATATGAATAAATCCTCTTCACGGACTTGAGGTTTTCTTGCGAGAGATTTTGTTTTTGTTCTTCGTAAATCTGGATTTTTCTTACATTTTTCTTCTTTCAGATCATGGAGCATGAATAATATTGTTGAAGGATGAAAAAAATGTTGGAGGAAGATCTATAAAAAATTTGGCAACATTCTGACAGCATATAGAGGTTGTGGGGGTTTGAATGCAAAAATGGCTAAGTGTTTCGTTATTTATAGTTTTGGAATGTGAAGGGAGAGGGTGGGGCACACATTTTTTCACTTCATTTTCCCTTTGGTTTGGGAAAATAGGTGCACAAAAATGTTCCTTTCCCTAACATGACAAGTGGTGGGTGTTGGTTCGTTGAGCAAGTGAAGGAGGGGGCTAGAATGAAAGCACTTGGGGCCGGGAGATGGTCGCATGAGGGTCTAGAAGGAAAACAAAGGGTGGGGAAAATTTTATTATCCCCATTATCCCTTTGATTTAGGTAAAATAGGTGCAAGAAAATTCACCTTGCCACTAGTTTTGACAATTGCAGCAGCATGTGGGTGTAGGTGGAGGAGTAGGTCAAACCAGTCAAAGGTGCTAAAAGAGGAGTGTCGGGTCATATGAGTGACCAAAAGGTTAAATGGGGGGAAGGTGAAATTTTTTTCACCTCTTGTCCCTTTGGAAAGGTGAAATAGGGACATGAAAATTTACCTCATCCTGGTGATGCCATGTGTCCCTTTGGAAAATTGGCTAAATCAAGAGCGTACCTTGAGAGCCGACTTGGGAAGGTCATAACTTGAGCTCCCAGATGATTTTTCAAGCACTAATTTATATGATTTTGCATAAAAATACCTTTTTATAATAATTTTTGGGTCCTATGGATTGATTCTGACTGAAACACCCTCAAAAAGCTCCTTTTTTTTGGGATCCCTGTTGTGCATGGAAAGAATGAGTGGTCTGAAAAATGCATGGTGCTTGAAGATGATATATTTTCTCCACCATGTAGGGGAATGAAAGTAATTTACAATGATATCTTGTTTTGATATTAACTCATTCTAGAGCTCCCTTAATCACTCCTTGAAGATCAGGTACTTTTTATGGTGTAAGCTCCTTCGACCTCAAAACCCGCTTTTAGTGCATTAGCTCCTAAACCTTTGAAACTTCCCAAAATCTTCCTAAATTAGTTCCATGGTTTTTTTAGCTCCTAGATACACCTCCATGATGAGTATGAGTCTTCTGCACTACTCGATGATGATGCACTTGGCTTAGAAAGGCTGATGAAAGCCCTCTCTAAGTATGCTTGAAAACTTCCTTGAAAATCACTGCTCCAAAGGCACTTGAATGATTTTCTTTTCCTAAATCACCTAGGGGGAATGATGAAATTCACAAATGGACCACTGAAGGAAAAATTGGACTTGACACTAAGGGGTGGGTTGATCGGACATGTTTGGAAAGGTATAACATGAAAATTTTGACACTAGGGTATAGTTGTCTTGTTTTCGAGTGAATTTTACCCATGCAAAAACACAGGACAACACTAAGATAATATATCAAGCACCATGATAAATCTATGTAATGTAAAAATAACTAATGCATCCAATTAAACATTAAATACTAAGCCATCACTTGTTATTTTTTATGGGCTTTATAAATGGTAGTTGCTCCTTTGTTGAGTTGATTGTGGTTACGATGCGATTAAAGGAAGGCTATCTTCATGAAGAGGAAAGGTTCTCACCAATATGGCTTGATTCCCAAGTATGGTTTTTCCTTTACTACTCTTTGTAAGTAGAGGACATAATGGATGCTAGATCAATAAGCTTTTCAAACAAGAAAATCCTCTTATCATGTGCATATAGTGTAAAGATGTAACACTGGTGTAAGGTTGGAAGGAAGGTACTAGATTGTTTATATAGCTTTCCAATTTGGGAGAAGATAGAAACCTAGAGAATGTGGGATAAAGATAAATTAGAATTAGAAAGGGATAAACATTATTAGAAGAGATTAATTAGTAATTAACAACTCATGGGAGTTGGAGATGATTTAATTAATCAACTAGGATTAATTAATAGGCCAAGATAAGCTTAGGAAGCCATTTGGAGGTGATTTAGAAGGAAATTGGTAGAATTTAGAGGGTTTGAAAGAGGGATTTAACCAATAAGAAGGTTTATTGATTAAATATGAGATTAAAAAGGCTTAATTAACTAATAAATAGTTAATTAAAAGAGGATTATAACTAATGAAGTGTCGTTAATTGGCATCCAAAATGAAGGAAAGGCTAGTTAATTAATGAAGTGTCGTTAATTGACCAAAATGAAGGGGAATGTTAGCTAATTAGCAAGAAATCACTAATTATAATGAAATGATGGGAAAGAGGATAATTAGTGTAATTTTAGTATTAAAATTGCATAGTCATATTTAGGTGTCTACACATTACATGTTGCATCATGCTTACAGGTAGCTTTGTAGCACATTAAAAATTTATTCATTTACTATTATCCACCAATGTTTCTCATACGAGCTTGGTCTAGTTTGTTTTGTTTGCTCACGAGTTCACCACCTTCCACATGAGCTTCCAAGTTCTTCTTTTCATGTGGGTGTCACTTATTTTGTCACCTTCTTGGTTCGGTGCACCGTTAAATCAAACTCTTTGTGAGTGAAATTTTCATATCACCACTATTATTCTTAGCTTGGGCTCATGAACTTCACCATCGTGTAATGGATGTCTACATTGATGGATCATCCTGGTCTCTACATCACCTCGGCCTATGGATCTATATGATTGGTTTAGTTTTAACCTTTTCCAATCTAAATATTTCATACACATTCTATTTGATATATAATGGTTTTATTTGCATGGTTTATTCAAACCATTATAAAACCATTATACAAATGCAACCTGATAGTTGTCACGTTGCTTCACTTTTTTGGTGTTTTCGTCATTTCCTCATCCTCTGAATGATATTTTAAGCTCTTATTTCCATGTGTTTTGTTGTTTGGCCACTGCAAGCTTTCAAGATCCTCCTATGTGAGTATCAAAGACTATTTTCTTATCCTTAGTGCCACCTTTGTAAGTTTGTGTGTATTGGAAACCTCTATTTTCCGTGCATTGGTTCATTTTATTATCAAGTTATCAACCTAATCCTTCCGGGATCTCTTCAATTCTCATCACTTTGATCTTTCTTTTCCTTTTTTGGTTTGCATTTTATTCAAAACTTTCCTTAGTAGATCGTGCATTGATTTAAACACAATAATGACTTCTATGTATTTATGACACCATCTTGAGTCTCTATAATCAATCATAGGAGATTCTCCAAATCAATTATTTATTGCATGATGTGAAGAACTAATGTGAAATTCTTCCATCTTGATGATTCAAGATTATTCTTCACTATGTGTTTAGGTCTTTAAGCTGAGAAAACAATTACCCAATTACATTACCCAAAAATTCTTCCATTGTGTAACATATTCTACTTTTCTCCATGACGTGCCATTCATTATGCCATTGATACGTGCCTCTCCAACACATGCATGAAGAATAGGAGTGGGAATTAAATGTAAGGAGAGAGAAGTGTGAAGTAGGAAGAAGTTTTCCAATTGCCAATTTGGATTTTGGAATATTTCTCTATGGAGAGTCGGGAGAGTTTTTCCTGCATAGGTTTCATGTAGTTCTTCACTATGTGTTTAGTTCTTTAAGCCGAGAAAACAATTACCTAATTACATTACCCAACAATTCTTTAGTTGTGTAAAATATTCTACTTTTTCTCCATGATGTGCCATTCATTATGCCATTGATGCGTGCCTCTTCAACACATGCATGAAGAACAGGAGTGGGAATCAAATGTAAGGAGAGAGAAGTGTGAAGCAGGAAGAAGTTTTCCAATTGCCAATTTGGATTTTGGAAAATTTCTCTATGGAGAGTCGGGAGAGTTTTTCTGCATAGTTTTGATCTTCAACCATCGATAAACAATGGATGGTGAAGTGAGAGTGAATTATCCAATTTAAAATTAATCATGTTTAATTAATAATATTAATTAAAATTTACAATTCTTAATTTAATAATGAAATAATGTCTTAAATTAATAACATTAATTTTAGTCATCAACATTAATTAAATTAATAATATTAACTAAATCGATGAATTTACTTGTTCCCATCCTTTTGCACCCTTGTTATTTTCCCTACATATCTCATGTTCCCTCAAATTAATATTTATAATATATTTTAATGTTTGTTATTAATTTAATTAAATTAATGTTATTAATTTGATTAAGTTAATGTTATTAATTTAATCAAATTAAGAACAATAGGATAGATAGGTGCGTTGCGATGGAACATAAAATTTTTCAAATTCCAACCAAGGTAATGGCTACCTCCCTCCCGGAAATCCAACAGTGCTCGGGGGTGTCTTGTTGGACGTGGTCTCCCACATATTATACTCGTGCATTTGGGTCCTGGTGGCAAGCGTGTCGGATCTTGTTTCTATCGGTGATTTCAGGAGTGCTCAAGTTCAAAAAGATGCTATTCCTATTGAGTTTGTGTCGGTCTCTCTGGCTAACAATGACAATATTTCCACCCAGCTTAATCTTCTTGGGTCTCGAGTGATTTTTCGCTAAATTCGTGGGTCGTCACCTGTCAGTGGATGGGATTTAGATTTGGTGCGACACTCAATGGGGAATCAAACTTAGTTTTCGTTTCCTAGCCAAAAGTTTCTTCTTGGTCATTTTTCAAAGAGAAGCCCGGTGAAACGATACCCTCGAGAGGAAAGACTCTTTTTTTTTTGATTCAGGGGTGCATACTCATCGGTGGAGTGCTCACTTTGATTTGGACAGGTTGAAATGGATGATATTCAAGTTTGGGTCCAGTTATACTCTTTTCCTAGTAAGTACTGGAATCCAAATATCCTCAATAAAATTTGTTCCAGTCTAGGAAGAGTTGTTCGCATCGACCCGTCATTCTAGAAGGAATCCTTTCTTCCTTCGCTCGAATTTGCGATTTTATTAACTCATCCAAAAAACTTAGGATTTAATTGTGATCTCCTCTTCCAGTGGTAAATGGGTCAAAAGGTCGAATATGAAATGATCTTTGCAAGTTGTTTTCGATGCAAACAAAAGGGTCATTTCCAAAAGGCTTGCAAGAATAGACCCATTCCTAGTAACCATATGGAAGAAGAAAGTTAACTCTCAGCCCGTCAATGAGGTTATAGTCCCTTCCTCTCCTCCTGCTCTGTGCCTGAGTTGGTTATGTCTTGCAATGCTTTGGCTTCCGAACCTCTGTCTCTTGATCCGGATACCATTTCTTTGGTAAAGGAAACAGTGTCAGTGGTTCAAGATTCAACCTGAATTCTATCTCTTTCAAGAAGGCCTTGCCTTAGGACATGGCTCTAACGCTGCCTCCTTGGAGCAATGGGTTTGTGACAAAGAAGCTGCAACCACTCTAAGGATAACAGAGTAGTGGATGACTCCATCGATTTTGAGCCGGATCATGAACCCGAAGTGACCAAATATGCCAATAGGGTTCTATTATTCCCACCCCTACCATTCTTAGCTCATATCTGGGTCCTAAGTTTCCTCCTGACAGGCCTTCCAAAGCACGTCTATCTCAAAAGGAGATCACCGCAGGTAAACAACTTCAACTTCGTTCCTTCTTTTCATCTTCAAGTAGGAGAGGCGAGTCCTCTCTGAAGAAAGGATGAAAATCCTATCCTAGAATGTTAGGGGTCTTAATGCCCCTAACAAGCAAGCGTCTGCTCAAGTGCTATGTTACAGATTTAGATGTAGATCTTTGCTTAATTCAAGAGACCAAGATGTCTAGAGTTGATTGCCTTTCAGGATGGTTTCGTAGCTAGAAAGGTTGGGATGGTATTTTTGTCGATTTGGAGGGTGCCTTTAGTAGTTTGGGTATTATTTGGAAAGCCGGTAAATATTATTATCGATCCTCTCTCAGATTTCTCTAGCTACCAATGGTGTAAAGTCCAACTGAAATATTTTGATGCCTCATTTTTCCTATGTAATGTTTATGGTCCGAATAATCCTATCAAAAATGTGAAATATGGACCACGTTAGAACAATTCTGTTTTCGAACTCTTAATGATTCTAAAATAATCATTGTTGGGGATTTTAACGCTGATCTCTCTCGATAAAGATAAGCACGAAGGGATGATGGTAGCTGCATTCTCAAATGGACTTCATTTCTTTTGTTGAAGAAGCTAGATTGTTGGACGTAGAACCAAGTAATGGTTGGTTCTCATGGAACAACAGACATCCCGGGTTTGGTTACATGGCAGTCAGATTAGATCACTTTTGGTTTCTGAGGATTGGCTTCAGCAAAATTTTCTACTTGACTGTTTTTTTATTCCTCCTGTCGGGCTCGATCATTTCCCCATATTTCTCAACATCAAGTTTTACACCCCACGCAGATCTCCCTTAAAGTTCAAAACAATGTGGATGCAAGACCCGACCTTTCGAGGATCTAGTCAAATGGACCCGACCTTTCAAAGGGATTTGATGGCTTTGCATTCTCAATGGACTTCATTTCTTTTGTTGTAGAAGCTAGATTCTTTGGACGTCGAACCAAGTAATGATTGGTTTTCATGGAACAACATACGTCCCAGGGTTTGGTTACATGGTGGTAAGATTAGATCGCTTTTTGGTTTCGAGGATTGGCTTCAACAAAATTTCCTCCTTGATTGTTTTGTTATTCCTCTGTCGGGCTCGATCATTTCCCCATATTTCTCAACATCAAGTTTTACACCCCACGCAATCTCCCTTAAAGTTCAAAACAATGTGGATGCAAGACCCGACTTTTCGTGATCTAGTCAAAATCTAGTGAGCTTCTTTCTTTGTGTCAGGTACCAAGATGTTTATCCTTTCTAAAAAACTCTCCTTGCTTAAAGCACAATTGCTCACTTGGAATGCTTCTTCCTTCAAGAATATTTTTAGGAGAAATTAAGAGTTGAAAAAGAGATTCGTGTTCTAAATGAATTAGTCTTCAGAAAAGGTATGAGCCAAGAGGAATTTAGGAAAGAAAAAGTGCTCCTTAGTGAACTAGGAGATCTTCTCTTGAAAGAAGAAACCTTTTGAGACAAAAATCCAGAGAAATCTAGCTGAAAGACGGAGACAAACACAAAGTTCTTTCATGCCTCGGTTAAGGCTAGAAGAAATCAAAACTATATCTCTTCTCTAAAATTGGATGATGATTCACAGATCTCCACACAATCTCTTATTAAAGAAGAAGCTGTGTCCTTTTTCCATAAGTTGTTGAATGATGAACTTAGTTCATCTTTGGCCTCTCAACATCCTTTATTGGCCCAAATCAACAAAATTGTGCATGATGTTGACAATGCTTTTCTTCTTTCCCCCTTCTCCAAAGAAGAAATTTGTAGTATATTTTTTTCCATGGAAAGAGAAAATCCTCAAGCCCGATGGCTTCCTGATACTTTCTTTCAAGACTTCTGGGGCATTATTGGAGATGATGTTTGGTTAGCCGTTGAAGAATCTAGAAGAACGGGAAGATCTTAGGTGTTCTGAATCACACCTTTATTTGTATGTTTCCAAAAAAAAAAATCTACCGAAAAGCTTGATGATTATCGCCCTATCTCTCTCTGTAATACCTCTTACAAAATCATCTCTAAGGCTATTGCTTCCAGGTTGAGTCCTATTTTGAATAAGATCAGCTCAAGAGAAAAGTGGTTTTATTCCTGGTAGATCTATTGCTGATGGCATAATCATCTCTCACGAGATTATTCACTCCCTGCATTCATCCTCTCATCTCGGCATGATGATCAAACTAGACTTTAGCAAAGCTTACGATCGAATCAATTGGAGATTTTTTCTCAAATCCCTCCAGCATATGGGTTTTTGTAATCACTTTTGTAATTGGATTTTTAATTGCATCTCCTCTTCCTGTTTCTCCATTCTGGTTAATGGATCAGCAGAAGGTTTCTTCTCCAGCAGTCGGGGCTTAAGGCAAGGTGACCCCTTGTCTTCCTTCCTTTTCATTCTTGTCACCAAGGCTTTGAGCAGAGGAATCAAATCTGTGATCGCTCAAGGTTCTTTATCTGGTTTAATCCTAACTGCTAATCTTCCTCCCTCTCTCACCAGCAGTTTGCTGATGATACCTTCCTCTTTGGTTTCTGCCATGGTTTTGGAAGCTCAAGCTTTGAACAATACTCTAGATTCCTAATCTAATGATGCAGGCCAGGTAATCAACTTTCATAAATCTTATTTTTTAATGTTTCCCTTCAGTTCTGCAGCATAGAATAAGGGAGGTTTTGGTTTTTTTTTCGGCTCCCTCCCTCATAAATATCTTGGAATCCCTCTTTTTTATGGAAATGGGAAAGCCACTCTCTGGTATGACCTTCTTCATTCTCTATCTTAGCATTTGCAATCTTGGAAAGGAAAATGGATCTCTCTTGCAAGTAGAGCTCTTCTTATAAAACGGTTCTTTGTGCTCTTCCTATCTATATGCTCTCAGTTCTGTCCATTCCTAAATTAGTCCTTCACAAATTCAAGAAAATTGTTAGAACCTTCTTATGGCAAGGGAATAACAATGAGAGAAAATTTCATTTGGTCAAATGGGATGTTGTCAAATTACCTAAATCATTGGGCGGTATGGGATTGTTAATTTTACTTTTCATAATTTAGATCTTGGTGCTAAACTTGTCTGGTAGTTCATCTCTGATCCCAAGCAGCTAGCCTTCCAAGTATTGTCCCATAAATATCCTGGGATTAGGAAGTCCCACTCTTGTGCTTTCCAACGAAGATCTTCCTAAAGGCTCTCATATCTGGAACTTCCTTTGCAAATGCAGATACCTTATTGTCGATTTTGTTTCTTGGCACATTAATAATGGTTCTAATGCTAATTTTGGGAGGACAGCTGGAATGGACATGTGCCTCTCAATCTCAATCCAAATCTTAACCGGTCATGAACATCTCTAAGGATATTTGGGGTAGTAAAGTTGAAGATTATGGTTTTCCTCATCCTGACGGCTCTCCATCTTGGCTTTGGAAGGACATCACCTCCATTGGTGCAACTTCTTATGAAGTTTCCATATTTTCAGAGGCTCCTCTCCTCTCATAAAATTTTATTCAAGGATTTAGAGGATCATCTTATTTGGTTAGGCTCTCCTCAAGCAGCTTCAATGTTAAAGATGGTTACTCAAAACTCATCTCCTTGTCAGGCAAAGGGACTCCTAGTTGGATGGGTTGCTGGAATTCTAAGCTCCTTCCTAAAGTGGATTTTTTTGGTTGGTTGGTCTTTAAAAGAAAAATTCTCATGCAACTTCGCAGGAGATCTTGGGGTTATGCTAGGTCCTTCTAAATGTGTACTCTGTGGCAATGAAGCAAAAGAAGATATTGATCACCTCCTTTTTTGCTCCTTTGTTCAAGGGTGGAATTGGCTCCTAGGTAAGCTCAACTTAGCTTGGATTCCTTGTAACAATATTAAAGATTCCCTTCTTGCTTGGCCTAAGTTGGGTAATCAGATTTCCCTCAGTTCCATATGATTTATCCCCCTTCTTCTTGATTTGGCACATTTGGTGGGAACGAAATCTTCATATTTTTAGAGACCAAGCTTTAGATCTTCCTACTTTTTAGCTAAATTAGAAGTGGCTATTTCTGAAAATGTTAGTAAACATAGCACCAACAACCCTAAATTTTCTTCTCGAGATGCTGAAATTAGGAAAGCATGGCCACTTATCAAAATTCTGAATCCTAGGTCGATTATTCGACGAGGTCTGTCTCAATTGGAAAAGATATTGAGAAGGAAAAATATTAGATGGAGGCCTCCACCCCTTGGTTCTTTGAAATTGAATTTTGATGGAGCCTCAGAGGTAACTCAATAAATCCGGTGTTGGTTGTTTAATTAGAAATGAAAGTGGCTCCCTCCTCTTAGTATGATCCTTTACTTTGGGATGGCTCTAAAATCTGGTCTAAGCTCAAGGTCTTCTAGAAGGTGTTAAATTGGCGGTTCACTTGGGGTGTAATTCTCTTCATATCGAAGGGGATTCACAAATTATCATACATGCCATAGTCAAAGGGTTTGCCCTTTCGTGGCACTTAAACTTCTACATCTCCAACATTCTTTTTGACTTGGAAAAATAAGAACATCAAGTCAAGGAACATACCCCACCGATTTTCTTGCTAACTATGCCATTATTACCCACCAATTTTTTACAACTATGTTATCGATTGGAAAGGATTCTTTGAAATCATCTCACACAAAGGGAATCATGGTTCGTAGTAGCTCAATTGATGGATTTTTGTGCTTCTCATTTTTAAATGTCGTTGCTGGTCTTTTCTGCTCATCCCTTCTTTTGATCTCTTAGATTGCTCTTTCGTGGATTTCTGGGCTTTCCTTTCATATCCCTTCGTAGATCCCAACCGAGTTGGCTCTTACGAATGAAATTGATCGCTAGCCTATCTAAGATCTTCAGGTATTTGTCTTCTCGTGAAGCTAAAGCTATTGAAAACATCATGGGTGATTCGTAACGGTTCTCCTCTCATCTTGCTCATTCGATTCAAATATTGCAATGGATTTCATTTCCTTTTGTATTTTGATCCACCTTATTCCGTCTATTGTTGAACTTGTAGCTGTTGATTTTATCTACTCGGTCCATCATGAGGGCCTTCATGATGAATTGGTGGATTTCCAACTCCCCGACCCCCTTCTATGGGTTAAAGAGGTTGATGAATTGGCCTTGGGGTCTGGGCGCGGGATACAATGGCTCGAGTGGTTAGTATTGGGATTTGTTGCATTATGCAGCAAATGTGGACTCTTTTTTGTATGACCGTCTAGACCACATGATTCTTCCCCGTTGACATCGATGTGGCTCGCTTTGATGTCCATTCCGCGATAGACAATCTAAACAAGCTTCAAGACCGCGTCGATGCAAATTTCCGTCTCCTACTCGGGAATTTAATTCTCACTCTGGTACTCCTCTGGGTGGCGATGATCATGCATAGGTTGGTGTTTGATGTTAGCATGTGCCCGTTGGTCTTCCTTCTTGCTATGGTCTTTGGCTCTTCGTGTTTATTTTCAGCTTTTTTTTGTCCCTTTACTTTCTTCCATTCTGTTGGTCTCATTTCCTCTGTGCTCCTCTTTTCTTCAATGCTCTTTCTTCCCTTCTCCTCTTATTTTTCTCCCCTATCTCTCTTCTTCTTTTCTAGTGTAAGTGTGGGGTCCCTAACCTCCATTTCACAGCTCTAGTCAATAACATTAACTTAATCAAATTAATAACAAACATTAATATATATTATAAATATTAATTTGATGGAACACTTGATATGTAGAGCAAAGAGTGAGGATGGGAACAAGATGGGAGAAATAATACCGATGAAGATGATCCTCTCTTCATAAGTATGGGAAACAATGACCTTTAAAATATGTGGGGAAAGTATTAAGTTTCTCACATTAATGTGAGAAAATTTTAAAATTTCTCGAGATTTGGAATTGTAAAATTTGAGACAACACATGGCTCTTATTGAGGACAAAAACTCTTGAGGATGCAATAATGAACCCAGATGCAAATTTTCATAGAATTTGAACCCGGAAGATGCCATTATAAAGGGAAATAAGGATAAGGAGAAAAGACAAAAACAAAACATCAAAAAAGGTAAAACACACAAAAATCATAATTTAGCTATGTACATGATTCAAGACAATCAACTCGTCCGTTGATGGTAATGTTTGAGATACTCGACCACTTTAAGGTAGTAGTGGATGGGTCCCATCAAGATATGTTAGATAATATGTGTTATCTTTGCAAAAGTACCTTATTAGGGACTGATCCATAATGAATCAAATTTTCCTTGACTCCCTTTGGGTTCTCTTTGCATATCCCATAACAAGACAAGGTCATTGATCCGTAAGTGTCTTTCCTTGGCCTTCTTATCAATTTTTTTAAAACTCTTTCCCGATGCTATACAATCCTTTCGACAACAAGAATTATTTCTTATTTGATTTTTCTTAGGCACATGATCCTCTTGTCAATTGTGTTACTAAAATTTTCATCCTCAATACACCTTCATTAGTTATAATGTTGGTAATTCCAAAGATAGGGGCATTTGAACATCTGTTCCATACATCAAATGAAATGATGACATTCGAGATAGCCCTCTTTGGTGTAATGTGATCGATTCTCACAATGCCTCACAGATTTTTGTGCCAATTCCTCTTATTCTCACCAACCAACTTCTGAAAAGTAGTGATGATGTTCTTTCTCCTAGATTTGGCCTATCCATTGACTTGTAGATAATAGTGTGAAGAATGTGCTAATGAAATCTCATAGCCATAACAAAAACCAATGAGTTCGATAGAAGAGAAATTTGATGCATTTTTGTGATAATATTTTGAGGAACTCCATAACAAACCAAGATATATTCTTTGATAAGATTAAGAACTACCTTAGAGGTAGGTTTCTTGTGAGGATTACTTCGACCCACTTGGTGAAGTAATTTGTTACCGTGATTACATGGGTATGGCGAGAAATAGAATTTGGATTCAAATTTCCAATGAAATCAAGACCCATTTTGAAAGGGTTCTTCAATAATGATTGGATTTAATGGGAGAGCTACAAGTTTAGGCCTTCCAACAAATTGTTGACAGGATTCACATTTGGAAACCCATTTTTGTGCATCCTTAAACAAATTTGGCTAGTATTAGTGTGCTCTCAATATTTTATGGGCTATAATGGGTGCTAAGAATTTTCCTTCACATGCTCGATTATGAAGATCCTTTAAGACTATTTTTCATTGTTCCCTATAAAAACTTAGGAAAAACCCATAGATGCTTTTATGAACAAAGTATTATACCAAATGACATACTTCGTGCCTCTTAACTTAATGGCTCTTTTCGCTTGGTACTTAAGTGTTTAGGGCATTATCCATATGTTAGAAAATATGAAATATCAGAGTACCATTCATCCACTAGAGTGAAAAACATCACCAATGGAAATCCTTCGTTACTTGAATTATCTACATCATGAATTTTAGTATTTTTATTACTATCAACAAAGAGCTTACATAAACCTCACCCACATACTAATTTTGTTAGATTGATTTCCAAATCATATTCTTGGAATTTTACAATCCACGTTACCCTCTTAGACCCTAATTCTTGTATTATCAAGATTGATTTTACGGTAGTATCAAGAACCATGAATTCAATATGCGAGTTCAAAATATAGTATATGAATTGTTTAACAAAGTTTACTACCGCATAGGCATGTTTTTAAATTGGAGAATAATTGAGCTCATGATTTTTTAGTCCACATCTCATGAAAACAATAAGGTATTCTATTCCTTTATCATTTTCTTCACAAGAATGAATGACAAAGTATGTTAAGAAGAGTAACAATAAATGATAAAGACCGTTTTGAAATTGTGGCATACGAGAGTTGATGCTTTTAAAATAGAATTTTTATTTCTTCAAAGGATTATTTCCCTTATTTTCTCCATTTGAATGAATTTTTACCCTTCATTATCTCAACAATGTGTTTGGTTAGTTCGGAGAAATTAGGCACAAACCTTCTCAAAAAGTTCACTTTCCCAAAGAAAGAATGAACACCAGTTTTACTAGTAGGAAGAGACAAATTATTGATGGCTTGAACTATTTCGGGGTCAATTTGTGTTCTTTCCTTAGACACTATGTGTCCCAATAGTTTTCCCTCATTAACTCTAAAAAAAAAATTCTTTGGATTCAAGGAAATCGTATGAAGATGAAATCACTCAAACAATTTCTTGAGATACTTGAGTAATCTTCTTGTTTCTTTGAGAAGACAATTAATTCATCAAGGTAGACAACTATGATCTTTTTTTAAGATCAGCAAATGCCATGTCAATTTCCCTTTGAAATGTTGCTCCCACTTTGATAACACCAAATGGAATTTCCGTATATGAAAACATGCCCCATGTGGTAGTTTATGTATTTTTGTACTAATTTTATTTATCCACCTTAGTTTGATTGTATCTAGAGAATCCATTAAGCATAGACATCATCTTGATCCCATGAAAACTCTGTAACATTTGATACAAGATTGACAAGGATAGTTGTATTTCAATGATGATTGATCTAAGTTATGAAAATCAACACAAATTATTATTTATCAATTATTTGTATGCATTGAAACAATGTTTGCTTATTCATTTTGAATGATGAATAGGAAAAAATCTTTGCATTTATCATATTTTGAACTTCTTACAAAATAGTCCCATCTATCTTTGGATTATATTTCATTTTTTTTTGTTTGAAAGGAATGGAATCGGGATTGATAGGAATTGAATGTTTTATCTCTTTTGGTTTGAAATACTTCAAGTCTTCATACAAATAGTAAAGAATGTCTATATACTTCATGGGAAGCATAACATATCTCCTACATTCTTCTTGTGAGCCAAACTTGCCAATATTCATTATTATCCCAAATTTACCCCCCGGGTTAATTTGGATAACTCATTAAAAATGGAATTAGCCATTTTTATAATTCTAGGACGTTTGACGGCCATCAAATTCCTCTTTCCAAAATTACTTGTCGTTGGCATTTGAAAACTGCGGGGATTAAGTTTTATTCATTGGCGGTTATATATTTTAAAAGGTCGTGTGACATTCGTTTGGCTATTAAAGTTAACAACCAAACATTAGGTAGCAAGCCATGTGGTGATATTCTAGCTCTCCTCAAAGCATTTGGGCTCTGCAGACGTCAAGTTTGTGGGATTAATTGGAATGGATAGAGTTCGGTGGGTCCTAGTCTAAGTCAAGGTAGGTTAAAGGACACTCGACGGGTGGAGACAATGAGTGGTGGAAGAAGATCAACGATAAAGGAAAACATGTGGTGGAATTCCCTCACTTCCTCAAGTAGATGCATTCCGTGGACCTCAATTCTACGGAATAAACCTAAGTTCATATTTTTTTAGTCCGGTTTTGGTCAAAGGCAATAATGAACACATGACATCGTTTAAGGCCAATATATGACACGATTGATGGTCTAAGGTGGACACATGGTGGCATTCAATAGTCTTCAAGGCAGATGTGCTTGATGGATGTGAAGCCCACAGAATCAACCGAGGTTAATAATCTTTCGGGTCCGAGATCGGGTCAAGGTAGGTCAACAAGGAAACATGGCGGAGATGGGGATGACAAGTGGCATAAGATCAATGATCGCATGTCACCATTCTCGTGCCCTTTTAGGCAATGGGATCCCGTGGATGTAAAGTCCCCATAATGATCTGGATTTTAAAGAATTTTGGGTCAACTGACCTGTAACTAATGAAAGGTGAACACGTGGTAAAAGAAAATCGGTGCACATGTAGACAGAGGAAATCTCTGAGGCCAATCAAAGGCTACTACTTGTCAACTTCTTGTGTTCCTTGACATGTAGAATTTCAAATAGCCATATCTTTTTGTTGGTGTGAGTGATCCATGTGTCCTCCACTCACATATGGAGGGTCATCTCACATGGGTGATGTCATTAGGGTTAGGGCTTGTGTGTCATGCACTAGGGTTACTCAGCACCCTATATGTATCCCTTCATTTGAAATTTATGAGCATGCCAAGACACTCCGTTGTCTTTTCTTGTATGTGCAAGCTTTGTTCTGTTATGCAAGCTCTTCCATTGATTGATCGATTCTTCCTTGCGATTACGCCGGAGCTACTTCGATTCCATTAGAGTGCAACTTCATCGTGGTGCATCATTTTCGATTCAATTCTTATAGACTCTTTCATGGTATTAGAGCTGCACAACTTGCCGTCACACCAAAAGCTTAAACTGATGGTGGAGAGGGATCTCATCGTGTTAAACAATTGTTATGCCAAAACCCTCCCACATGATGGAGCCGGGTATACACCCAATCAGACCCAACAACATTAGGAGGCAGTAACACTGGGAATTTCTCGGGAGGTCACCATCCTTGTGGGGAAGCATCGTGTAAGACTGGGGGTGTCGCGCGCTTAATCGGCCGATTTTGTACCAAACAATTTGTCGTCACACCAAAAGCTCAAACTTGTGGGGGAGAGGGATCTCATCGTGTTAAACAACTACTACGCCAACAACCTCCCACACGATGGAACCGGGTATACACCCAATCAGGCCCAACAACATTAGGAGGTAGTGACATCAGAAATTTCTTGAGAGGTCACCCATCCCAACACTACTCTAGGGCTGGCGCGCTTAACTACTCTGGCTTTGATACCAAATGATTTGCCGTCACACCAAAAGCTCAAACTAATGGTGGAGAGGGATCTCATCGTGTTAAACAACTACTCACTGCTACACCAACACCTTTCTCGAAGCATGATGGAGTCGGGCATATACCCAATCATGCCCAACAACATCAAGAGGGCGAGGCCAGAATTTCGAGAGGTCACCCATCCCAACACTAATACCCTCCTGCATGATGGAGCTGGGTATACACCCAATCATGCCCAACAACATTAGGAGGCAGTGACACCGAGAATTTCCTGGGAGGTCACCCATCCTAGCACTACTCTGGGGTTGGCGCACTTAATCGCCTCGATATTAGAGCCGCACGACTTGCCGTCACACCAAAAACTCAAATTAATGGTGGAGAGGGATCTCATCGTGTTAAAAATTACTACACCAACACCCTCCAAAGCATGATGGAGCTAGGTATACACCCAATTAGGCCCAACAACATTAGGAGGTAGTGACATCGGGAAGTTCCCGGAGGTCACCATTCCAACACTACTCTGGGGCTGGCACGCTTAACTACCTAGTATTAGAGCTACACGACTTGTCGTCACACTAAAAGCTCAAACTTATAGTGGAGAGGGATCTCATCGTGTTAATCAGCTGCTACACCAACACCCTCCCGCACGATGGAGCCGAGTATACACCCAATCAGGCCCAACAACATTAGGAGGTAAAGTGACACCTGGGAATTTCCTAGAGGTCACCCATCCTAGCACTACTCTGGGGGCGCGCGTTTAACCGCTCCGGCTCGATACCAAATGATTTTCCGTCACACCAAAAGCTCGAACTAATGGTGGAAAGGGATCTCATCGTGTTAAACAGCTTGTTACGCCAACACCCTCCCGCACGATGGAGCCGGTATACACCCAATTAGGCCCAACAACATTAGGAGGCGATGCCGGGAATTTTTGGGAGGTCACCCATCCCATCACTACTGGGTCAAGCGCACTTAATCGCATGGTATTAGAGCCGCACGACTTGCCCTCATACCAAAAGCTCAAACTTGTGGTGGAGAGGGATCTCATTGTGTTAAACAACTACTACGCCAACACCCTCCCACATGATGGAGCCGTGTATACACCCAATCATGCCCAACAACATTAGGAGGCGGAAGTGACATTGATAATCCTAGTGGGATTTTTTGGGAGGTCACCCATCCCAACACTACTCTGGGGCTGGCGCGCTTAACTACCTAGCTCTGATACCAAATGATTTTTTGTCACACCAAAAGCTCAAACTGATGATGGAGAGGGATCTCATCGTGTTAAATAGTTGTTATGCCAACACCCTGCCTGAGCCATTTTATTTATAGCGCATGATGGAGCCATGATGGGGTATACACCCAATCAAACCCAACAACATTAGGGAGGCGCGACACCGAGAATTCCCAGGAGGTCACCCATTTCAACACGAGGTCACCCATCGGCACTACTGCGGGACCAAAGGATCACAACCTGGCGGCTTACTCTAGGGCGCTGATGCACTTAACTTCCAAATTGATGATGGGTATCGTAGCCGCATGACTTACGGTCACACCAAAAGATCGAATCGATGGTAGAGAGGAATCTCATTGTGTTAAACAACTATTACGCCAACACCTTCCCGCATGATGGAGTGGGTATACACCCAATCGGGCCCAACAACATTAGGGAGCGGTGATGCCGAGGAATTTCTCAGGGAGTTCACCCATCCCAACACTAATTTGGGGTTGGCGCTTAATCGCCACGGTATTAGAGCTGAGATCGGGTAAACATGCACTCATTATTTTTAGTTGCGATTACTCTTGGTGTTGTTCTTTTACTCCTTGTGCAAGTTTTTCTTCAATCATTATATTGTGGATTTTATTGCTAACATTATTAACAAGATGTTCTTGGAAAGTGTGTCGGTTTGTTGTGTTCTTCGTGCATGTGTAGGTATTCCTGAAGCTTTTAGGGGTTTTACTAAATTTAGTTTGGTGCGTTATGTGGATCATTTGAGCTTGAGAACATTTATTTATAAACATACAGCCCAAAGATCAAAACTTAAACCTAACTCTAAAACCATAAACAATAGCTAAATTTGGAGATCAGTTAAAATAGAGGTTTATTTTCTATTTTTTTAATTTTTATTAAACTCAAAATTTCTTTATCTTTGGTTTTGTAGTACAAAGTCAAATTTCAAAGTGTTTGGTAGTTTTGTGCTCAACTCACCGAGCCCGCAACCGGGTTACCTCAACTCATGCATCAAGCTACTCGGGCTCACTCAATCGAGTCATTTTCTGGCTCGTTACACCTCCATGAGCCATTGTTCAACTCGAGCTCTTACTTTTTCAAGCTTGAACCTTTTTTTTCCGTGAGGTCATGTTTTACTCAACTTGCCACAAGGTCTTCTTCCTTGTCTCCTTTGCCTTGGTCGAGTCTTTTTTAGCCCTCGCGAGCTCCTTCTACTTCCTCTACACTGGCCAAGCCATTTTTGGCAAAGTTTGAGCTCCTTGCTTGTAAATCGAAACATTGTGGCTTTTGTGTTTTTGGCAAGCCATTTTTGGCATATTTTGAGCCTTGCTCCGAGCTCGTGCTCCTTCCTTTGACCGAACGCTTCGGCTTTCCTCTATTACCCTAGTGCTTCCTACGTCACTTTTCACCTCTGGTTTGTCTACGTCCCGCTCGTTCCACACCATCGCCATCTCCAACCACTCTCCCAAGCTTCTCCTTCACGTGCTCCAACCAAGTCTATCCCTGTGTGTGCCTCGAGCCCCCAGAGCCATCCCTCGAACCCACTTTGGTCTTCTTCAATGACTCGCTCCCTCCCACGCCAAGTCCCCTCTCCTCGGGCTCCACCCACCCCGTCGGCCTATCTCCCCCATGCCCAACCGACCCTAACTTGGGCTCCTTCGCGTGGTCACCGAGTCTCAAGCCCCTTCTCCCGAGCTTTCTCCCCATTCACTCATGAGCTCACTCCCACCCTCGGGCTCTCCACCATGCCCATCTAGCTCGGACCCATCCTGTCCCCCCACTCCAACGGCTTGTCTTCCACTTCCCACCCCAAATCGGACCCACCCTCCTCGGCTCTTGAACCGACGAGTTGGGCCCTCCTTTTCCAACGGTGGGTATCTTCCAAATAGTGGGTGAATTGTAAAACTTACAAGTATAAGTTTTAAAACGGTAAGTTTTTTGAAATTTCTTGGTGGGAATTATTATTTTTAAGTGGAAATCATTTTTAAAAGGGGGTATTTTAAATTCTTGGGGGCAATTCATTCAAACGGGAATATTTCAAAATTAGGATTTAAAATTAATTTAGATCTTAATTATAATTTGGATGTATTTCCTTTATCAATTAATTAGATTTAATTAGATTAATTTGTAATTAAATCTAGTTTTCTATTAATTTCACTTTGATCTTCATTCGATCTTATTTACGATTAATAGTATATTAAAATCGTCTTTTAAATTAAAACTTATTTTCATTTTTTTAGTTCCATTAGCTCTAAAATTAACTAAACTGGACGTTTCTAAACGATAAATTTTAGGTGTTATTGCCAATTTTTTTACTAATCATGTGCTCAAGTGTGTAGCATCATTCTGAGCACCTATTTGCCTTCCAAGCACTTTTCTCGTGTTTGGTGATTATCGGACCCTTCTTGTGTCCATTTTCTCATTATATTTTACCCTTATTATTGCTTGCGACTAGTGAGTGCATCCGCCACAGTCTGCAGCAAGGGGGTATCCATTGTGACGTGAGATGCTTTTTCTCACAACCAGGATTTGATTTTACCCCTTTTCATGTTTTTGCAAGTTGTGCTTGTATACGGTGTCACTTTTCGTGCTCCACGAAACACGATTGTGGTCTTCTCTCTTGCGCATTATTACGTTGATTGCAAGGCGAGTTACCAACTGTTTCAAGATGCACATTTAGACCCGATTGTATCAATGCACTAAACTATAATTCTGAAAGCGGGGGTTACTATATTGTCATGGGTGGTTGTGTTTCTTTTCTGCATTCCTTCTCTCTCTCTCTCTCTTCACGATGGATGCTCATTCATTTCCTTTGCTCACACCATTCAAACTTTTTTGAGTGGAGATCGAAAATAATTATGGAACTAAGGGTTAAAGGGTTTTATCGCATCACCATGGGAAATGAGACTGAACCAGACGAAGACCCTAAAAAATCTAAGTGGTTAAATCGTAGTGATCAAGCTTTAGGTTTTCTCTGCAAATCTGTTTCTCCTGACTTGCTCTTCCACATCGAGTCGTCTGAAACACCAAATTCAGCGTGGAAAATGTTGGATGAAATGTTTGGACAACAAGATGAACTAAGAGCCCATGAGTTGGAAAACCAACTACTAGGGTTAAATCCTAGTGATTTTGAAAACCTACAAGCATTCTTCTCTAAGTTTGTCCACACTAGATTGTTGTTAAAGGAATGTCAAGTAGAAAAGAAAGATTCCCAATTGATCTTGTCGATTCTTTCTAAGTTAGGTCCTGATTACTCCATCTTCATGTCTACTTTCTACGCTACAAAAGTTACCTTGGGAAATGCTTGGAAAATGCCCTCCTTTGATTGTTTTTCATCCCAACTCATTCAAGAATAGGAAAACTCATTCAAATGGGGTCTCTCAAGTCCAGGTCACATGCCCTTGTAGCAAGTACTAGTAAGGAAAAGAAGACTGATAATAAGATAGAGAAAAAGGATCAAACTAAGAAGGAAACCAAGACCAAAACTGAATTTAACACGAACGCTTCAACTTTTGAGCCTAGAGCAAAGAAAGACAAGCTTAAGTGTTCCTATTGCAAGAAATCTGGTCATAGTGAGCATCTATGTATGAGAAAACAAATTGATCACCTTACTCATTTACTTGAGAAAAATCAAATAGGTGTTCCTGAGTCTATCAAACAAAATGCTCTGAAGGCCAAGTCTTCTACTGCAAGAGAGTCTAAATCTGATAAGAAGAAAGGAAAGGCCCTTGTAGCCCAATTTGTCCCTTCATCAACTTGGATTATAGATTTCGGTGCCTCGCACCACATGGCTTCTTCACCTATTGAGGTTCTTCAGCTCTCTGATTCGGATTCTGACTCCTCAGATGATGATGTTGTTGAGCGTGCTCCTCTTCTTGACCCTCAGACTTTTGAGTCTTCCATTCTGACAGTAGTGATGATGAGGACTATGTCCCTTCTCACTCAAGTGAAGAATCTTCTGACTCTGAGCTTGATTCTCCTAGTCCTCCTTGGGCTAGGAAAACTTTGCAAAGTGCTAGAGATTTAGTTGGAGATACTTCGGATATGAGACGATTACTAGCTCGATTTTGTTGGACCCCACTCTTTCTTCACCTCTCGCTTCGATTATGCTTTGGCTCATCTATTTCCTCATGTGATGATAGTTCCATTGACACGCACTCGCTTGGTTCTACTTCCCGACGATGTGGATTGTGCACCCGATTCGATATCGAGAGTACTTTAGAGGACTCTTCTCCTCCTCTCACTATTTCAAAGAGTGTTGACACATCCCACATCTCGTCAGATATTGAGAAGTCTCCTATATAGTATCACACATTCATCACACCAGCCTCTCTTCCACCTTCAGTGTTTAAGGACCCTTTCACTCCACCTTCATTGGATGACTCATACCTATCTGACATCACTCTTCTATTTGTTGAGCCCCCTCCGATTATTTGGCTCATCTATTTCCTCATGTGATGATAGTTCCATTGACACAGACTCGCTTGGTTCTACTTCTGACGATGAGGATTGTGCACCTAGTTTTGATATCGAGAGTACTTCAGAGGACTCTTCTCCTCCTCTCACTATTTCAAAGAGTGTTGACACATCCCACATCTCATCAGATATTGAGCAGTCTCCTATATAGTATCACACAGTCATCACACCAGCCTCTCTTCCACCTTCAGTGTTTGAGGCCCCTTTCACTCCACCTTCATTGGATGACTCATACCTATCTGACATCACTCTTCTGTTTGTTGAGCCCCCTCATTGGGATGAGTATCTGCCTGACCTTAGTCATCTTTTCGTAGAGTACACTTGTGATGTACTACAGGTTCCTCATCCATCTATAGGTATTTCAGAGGAGTTCATCATCTCCGTTGTTGGGAGTGCCCCTTCTGGGACTCTTACCACTTCCACTTTTTTGGAGACTTTCATTGATCCACCCTTGCTTTTGGATCCATTTTTTGTTGTGGGGATGTTTTGTTGCCTTCACATTAGTTGGACATCTTTTCTACAGGTGTTCACCCTTCATACTCTGACAGTTCTGCACTCGTGACATTACATTCGGTTCCTTCGCACTCACTTGCTAGACCTATGTCACACTTTTGTGGACTAGACTCAGAGTTCTTCGTGTTGCTGCCTTTGGTTTCCTTCGTGGAGTGGGCATATTTCCAACACATCATTTCTGTCCTTCCTAAGGGTAGACACATAGTTCGGTGTGGATGGCTCTTCTTCAGTCCAGAGGCAGAGGATCTCATCATCGACATTCTTCTGGGAGACTTCTTAGAGTTACAGATTTCAAATCCATCCATGGCATCTTCTACATCCATCTTGTCTCCCTCTTCTTCTCTCTTCTTCATCTTTATGAGAGATTTCCCTTTTGTACATGGGTACCTTTTCAAGCTAGTCTATGGCCAAGACCCATCCTTGGCATCTTTCTTAGATTTGAGAGTGTTTTGTTCTCTTGTGGTGGATGTTTTTCCCACTGGGTTTTCCTTCATTGCTTGGGACTTATTTTTGTGCATGGGTACCTCATCAGGATTTGTGTCGGGACCCATTTCTCTTCTTCTTCTAGGAAGATGGTGTTTGTATATGGGCACCTTATCAAGCCTTTAGTTTCCGGGCCCCATTGACACATCTTTCTTAGTTGTTTAGGAGTGTTTTCTTGTTCTATTCGACTCATCATTGCCACTACCCTAGCTTTGATGAAGGGGGTGTTGGTGTGAGTGATCCATGTGTCCTCCACTCACATATGGAGGGTCATCTCACATGGGTGATGTCATTAGGGTTAGGGCTTGTGTGTCATGCACTAGGGTTACTCAACACCCTATATGTATCCCTTCATTTGACATTTATGAGCATGCCAAGACACTTCGTTGTCTTTTCTTATATGTGAAAGCTTTGTTCTGTTATGCAAGCTCTTCCATTGATTGATTGATTCTTCCTTATGATTACGCTCGGAGCTACTTGATTCCATCAGAGTGTAACTTCATCGTGGTGCATCGTTTCCAATTTGATTCTCGTAGACTCTTTCACTTTCGACCCCAAGCTCGAAATATTGCAAAATTTATATCGTTGGAAATATCTCCTCGAGCCCTATAATTTGGAGTCATCGAGAATCATATTTTTATAGTGTTTCATGGGTGAAAAGGGAAAAAAAGTTCGGGCCATTAATATGCGTAATAGATGGCTCAACCACTTGAATTAATGAAGTATGGGTTGTTCCTTCTTCTACAAGCCAAATAGACTTGGGGGATGCACTTAACATGCTGTGTTGCAGGGGAAAATAGATCTTCATTAATGACAAGATCAAATTTTATCTTTTTCCCTCTTTTCTCTCTTCCTTGTTCTATATATTGTTAAATCCTCCATTTTGTAAATGATGGATCTTTGTTGTAACAACACTATGCCCAAATGGTGGCGGACTTCTCAAAAGTTTGAACTCTAACTTAGTCTTTGAAATGTAATCTCACCTTTCCGCCATGACTATAATTGTTTGTGCATACTTTAAGTAGTAAAGTATGCACAATTATTTATGCAAGGATCATCTTATTTTTGATTTGTGTATTTGGATTCGGATTCAAGTTCCAAAATTTTCATCTCTCCCTTAATGGGAATCATTACATGTAACCAATCCTCTCGAATTTCATCTCCAATATATATGCAAAACATCCTTCTTAGTAACATTCCATATGATGCAGAGATATTTGTTACCAAGATAGTAATTTCATTCTCTTTTATGAGTAAGTAGAAGAGCTACTTGAGCATCTTTAATTTTCCCAATCAAGGGTACTTGCTTTGTATCCATTGAGTATCATGTTCTATATGAATTTATACAAGTAATTACAAGAGCATGTGCTATTTTAACCGACATGACATTATCAGATTCTCTAGAATCAATTATGCAATTAATTGGCTTGTGTACATTGATAAAAAGAGAGACATAGAAGGGCTTAACTTTGTTTGATTTTAAAGGGGTGAAAGTCATGAAATTATTATATTTTGAACTTTTGTGAATTTTCAAGATTCCCTTAGAAGTGCTTTGAGGTATACCTTTAATAAACTTGACCAGTATTTCAAGTTGATTGGTATTGGAGTTGAAGTATTCTACTTGAGACATATAAATCCTTGTTTTATTGACATGATAAATAATATCAAACTCAAGCAACGCAATTGTACTTTTAACTTCAAAAGGATCTTCCTTTTGAATTAGGGATGGATTTCTCTTAGACCTGTAATAAATTTTAGAGTAATAATAAAGAAGGAGAAGTAGTCATTACATTGGTATTTTTACAAGCACTTTGTCTTGAGATTGATCTAGTAGAGGATCACCTTTCTTTGAAACAATCTATATAATAGGGACCTTCATGGATTCCTATCTTTCATTCTCTTTTGGATTTTATTTTCTTTTAAACTTTTCTTCTACTTTCACAAGTGTTTTTTGTCTATTTTTGATATCGTGAAGCTGCATAAGAATGACCATTCATGTCTTCAATTGTCTCATCATATTCTTCATCGGACACATAATATAAATATCCTATGATATTTTCACCTTTAGGTTATTTATCTTTAGATTCTGAAATACCTAAATCTTCTTCTTCGTTAGCTTATGTTACTTTAATATTTTTATCATCACTCTCTTCAACAATTTCAAAATTGGAATTAGTCAAAAGTGCAAATTCTCAATTGCCAATATTTGTTGAGGATCTTGAAGATGATTTTTTTGGGAAGTTTTGTTTTCCTTTGTATAGATTTATAATGAAGTGCTAGCTTATTTTGTACAATATGTTTCTTCAATTCCACCACATCATTTACCATTTTTGTATCAAATTCTTAGAAAAGATTTGACTAGTGTCTAGACTTTTGATTTTACCATAAATTTTATTTGATTTTCCCTCCATGATAAGATCATCTTCTATTTCAATAGTTTTAGTTTGTGCAAGATCCAAGTTTACAACTTTAGCTCTCCTCAAGAGGAAACCAACATATGGAAATTCAAATTTAATGAAGAAACACTTTTCATTATCTTGCGTAGGCATGGATCCTTATGGAATTTTTTTGCAACTTATTGAACTTGGAAATGAAGTCTCACATAGGTTCATATGGTTCTTTATTCATTTGGGAAAGTTGTGCCAAGAGTGCATGTGCATATTCTATGGGATTGAATATTTATTTGAACTTACATTTCATAACATCCCAACTATTAATAGTAATTACTCCCAAATGATAAAACCAATCAGTTGTGCCTTCCTATAGAGTCTCAAAAATAAGTGAACAACAACATATTGTTGTTCAATTCCAAGAACACCACATGTGGAAAATAATGCTACGAGGTGTTCATTGGGAGGTATTTTACCATCACTATTAATTTTTGTGAGATTCTTCCTAGAACCCCTAATAAGTTCATAAAGTTTTCCAAGATCCAACGAGCCAATGACAGGTCCCTAAGGTACAATATCCATATTAGGAAAGATAGTGTGCAATGAAAGAACTATGTTAGAGAGAACAAGATCTTGAGTTATTGTGACACCTTCTTTCGTCTTCTTTTTAGGAATTGAAGCAAGTCTCACGTACTTTATCGATCCTTTCCTCTTTTCAAGAGTGAGTTTGAAATCAAACATTTGTTCAAAATCAAAGGTTGGATCAAAAATTCTTTTCTTTATCATCTCTTGTGAACCTTTTTAGATAGTTAGAAAGAAACAATCAATATTTATTCTTGTATATGTTGAGGAAGTCATGGAGAAACATCTCAAACAAATTTTCTTGGTCTTCTTATTACCACAAGTTTAAATACTCTTATTTCTAGTTCAACATGATATACTTCAATATTAATAACTCTTTCTACTCTCATATAAAACTCAAAGCATACGATTTTCCCAAGTGATAACTCAAAGATTTTTTAAGCGTGTTCCATAATGGATAAGAGAGCCCAAACCATACTTATCAAACACAATTTTTATGGTGATTGCAAGTGTGTGACAAAGCCTTACCCAAATTCTTGTTTCACATTAGCTTGTGTTGTGCTTTGAAAGGCCCAATGGAACTATTTTAGTCATCCCCAAAGGTGTATAAGTGGCAATTGTTCTTTTTGATACCATGAAACTTGATTAGGTCAACACCCATTCCAAATGAGATTCGTATGTTACATGAAAAACTTGGAAAGAAAATTTGAATAGGTCATAGAGAAGAAGTGGAGCATGATGTTCAACATGAAGTGAAGTGAATTTTTGGATAAAATGCCCCTTGAAAAATGTGAGAAAAATTAATTTTAAATCATTTTGAGGATAATATACATAAATGGAAAGATATGCATCGTATCTTGTGGGGTAGAACAAGGCATCATTAATATACATGAAATACAAATCAATCTAAGAACCAATCAAGGTCATAGATCAAGCCATAAATCAAGGAAAGAACTAGTCATCAAAGAACTAGTCAAGACCATAGATTTAGGAAAGAACTAGTCATCAAAGATCTAGTCAATACCATAGATCAAGGAAAGAACTATACCTAACAACTAGATAATATCTCCTAATATCTAAATAAATAAAATAAATATCCACACACATAAGTGGGTGAGGATAAATACAATAAAGGTAAATAAAGTACCTAGGTGAACATGAGCTAAGGTAAATACCTACTCTAACACCCCCTCAAGTGAAGCTAGGGGCCCAAAATAAAAGTGGCATATCCATAGTATGAGTCCCAAAACTGGGCTTGATCAGGTACTCATGTACAATATATCCATGAAGAAATATTGAACCAAAAGTAGGAAAGAATCCTGCTAGAAGGAAAGAGAAAGAAGAAGAAGAAGGAAGATGTTCTCATGAACACCCCCAAGAACAACTTTCAAAACCCCAAGCATGCCACACAACTCAAGGTAGTGAGGTGATGCAAAAGGCTTCAGTAAAGATGTTTCAACCTCTCGTCGTTGAGTCGAATGTACTCCAAGAAAAGAACTCCATCCTGAATGTGTTGATGAATGAAGTGTATGTGTATCTCAATATGCTTGGTCCATTGGTGCTCAACAAGGTTGTGAGAAATGTGAATTACACTTTGGTTGTCACACCAAAGTACAATTGGAATGAATCCTGTGGGAATCCAAACTCTATCAATAACTATCAAAGCCAAAGAATCTATGACTGACTTGTATATATTCGCTTGCCATGTACTTGCCTCTGAAGATGAAAGTGCAATAACCTGTTTTTTTGCATGCCCAAGAAATTGGAGAAGAACCAAGACAAAAAAGATAGCCAAGAAGTGGAACATTTTGTCATCAATATAACTGCCCAATCTGAATCTGTATATCCAACCAACTGAGTAGAACCCTAGTGTAGTGTAGTGTAGTCCAAAGTGGGAAGTGCCCTGTAAATAGTGCAAAAATCCTTTTAACAACCTGTCAGTGACTACTATGAGGAGAATGTGCAAACCGAGATACAAGCCCTACTGCAAATGAAATATCAAGGTGAGTATGGGTCAAGTACATGAGACTTCCAACCAACTACCTATACAATGTAGGATCACAAAGTGGAGTGGTACATGTGGAAGTAAGAGTAACCCCAGACTGAAAAGGAGATGGACTTGGCTTGCAATCAAGCCATATCAAAAAGTGTTGAAGAAGATCATGGGTGTACTTTTGCTGACTCAAATGAATCCCTGAATCTATTCTGAGAAATATGCAAACCAAGGAAATAATGCAATAACCCAAGATCATGTCATGTCAAACTATGTAGAAAGAGCCCTCTGAATACTCTAAATGTGGGAAGAAGAGTTTCCAGTAAGTAACAAATCATCAACATACAAGACAAGTATCACAATATCCTCACCAACATGCTTGGAGAGATATATGTATGATGGAGTGGCAATGAACAAAACCAAGTAGATAGAAGAAAAGAATCCATCTTCTCATACCAAGCCCGAGGGGCTTGTTTGAGACCGTAGAGAGACCTTCAGAGTCTACAAACAAGAGAAGAATCCTGAAAAATCCTAGTAGGTTGCTCCATGTATATTTCCTCTTGTAAATCTCCATGTAAGAAGGCACTCTTCACATCCATCTGGTATATGGGCCACCCCCTGTGATGATGCAAAATAACAAGTACAAGGCATACAAAATCCATCTTGGCAATGGGTGCAAAAGTCTCAGAGTAATCAATACCTTCAACTTGTGAAAAACCCTTTGCAACAAGATGAGCCTTATACTTGTCAATGGACCCATCACTGCATATTTGGTTTGGTATACCCACTTACACCTAACCATATTTCTTCCTTTAGGAAGAGATACCAAATCCCAAGTATGATTCTTCATCAAAGAAGAATACTCAACTACCATCACATCATCCCACTCCTGTATCCCATGAGCCTATGAAAAAGATTGTGGATCCTCAGAAACTACCTGACACAAAAGTCTAGAACCTGTAGAATGTGTGTGATGATGCCTAGTGGGTGGAAGATCTGTATGAAAGGTGTTTCCTAGAAACTGTAGTATGAGCCCACTTAGGCATAGTGACAACATCAAGTGGGAATAGGATCCTCAATGACATCTATAACCTCCTCATCAACCTCCTCAAAGAAAGGATCCTCAAGATGAGATAAAGAAGAAAGAAGTAGGCATGGAAGAAGATGAAGAATCATGAGGTGTGAAGCACTCATCAAATTGAACATGTGTTGAAAAATAACCTCATGAGTATCAAGATCTAAAATTGATAAGCTCTCATGTCCTCACAATACCCTACAAAGATCAAGGGTTTTCTCTTCTTATCCAAGGCTTTCCTTTTCTTCTTAGGCACAAAGGCCCAAGCATGGCTCCCAAAGACTAAAAAAAAATGAGACATTGGCTTAGTTGGACCAAGCTTCCTCTGGAGTCAAATGCTCAAGTTCTCTGTGTGGTGTGTGATTCTGAATGTAGTTAGCACAATTAACTACTTCTTCCTAGTATATAGAGGTAAATCTCTAGAATGCATCATGTAGTTAGCCATTTCCTTCAAAGTTTTTGATTCTTTCATTCTGCTAAGCCATTTTTTGTGGAGTATGAGGAACAAAATGTTGGTGAATAATGCCATGAGTTTGCCAAAAATTTAGAAAACTCATTGTTGAAGTACTCCCCCATTATCAAGTGTGAAGGTTCTTTATGCAACTAGAAGATTGTTTCTCGACCAAAGCCTTGAAGACTTTGAAGTGTGAAAAACATCACTTTTGTACTTGAGAAAATAAACCCAAGTACGCCTGAGAAATTATCAATAAAGGTAAGTGCATACTTAGCTCCATTGAAAGAGGGGGTAGGAAAAACCATCAAGTCACTATGCACAAGCTCAAGTGGTGAAGAATCTCTTTGAAAAAAATTCTTAGGAAATGGATCTTGGTGTTGTTTCCCTAATGCACAGCCATGAAAAACTCCCTCAAGACAAGAAACTCTAGGAAGACCATCAACCATACCATGAGTGCTCAACTCCTTCAAATATCTGTAATTGAGATGTCCAAATCTCTCATGCCAAAGCTTACTCTCTTTGAATCTGCATGAGAAACCAATCTTGTCCCTATAGAGGAAGTGTCATCAAAACCCTCAAAGTGATATAGTCTAGAACTATGATCAACAATACCTTGAGAAACAAGTGAATGAGGCTCCAACAAAGTTTGTACTTCTGCCCCATGTGGTGTAAAAGTCATTATTTTTCCTTGACTAGAATGACAAATTTGATATACATAAAGAAAATTTGTAGTGATGTTAGGAACATATAGTGCATCTTGGATACTACCACCATCAAGGTGTATGTCACCTTTTCCTTTAACAAAAAGAAAGGAAGAATCTCCAACCTCAATTTTGGAAGTAGAACTCAAACCTAGAGATACAAAAGACTCCTTGGAAGAAGTCATGTGATGAGAAGCACCAAAATCTATAACCCAACTATCTGCAAGTGGTGACTGAGATCTCCCAACAACATTAAGTGTTTTTCCATGTTGATTAGAAGGAGGTGGAGTGGAGATAGAAATTTTTGTGTTTCTTGATTGCATCCTCTAAGGCTTGCATTCTCTTATAACACCTATGTTCTTCATGACCAATACCCCCACAAAAAGAGCATGAAAGGCTAGACTTATTCTTGGATTTAGAAGACTCCTTGGGTTTAGAGTTGTTTTCTTTGGGTTTAGGAGCACTTTGAGATGGAGAAGGGGTGGATTTGGTTTTACTTTTTGGTTTTCCTTGCCCTTAGGATTAGATGCAACTAATGCCTTTTGAGAGGTGGAAGACTCAAGGTTAGACAATTTGGATTCTTCCCTAGTAAGTCTTTCACAAAATGTTTCTAAGTAGGCATTTTGAATGTGTCACCTAAGGCATCCATGCTAGAGAAAAAGGTAGAAGAAAATATTTGGAATGGTCCTCTCAACTTGGATAGAATTAAGTAAACACACTCTTCATCTTTCTTATCTCTTCCACTCCCCTTCAATTGTGTCAACAAATGCTTGAACTTGGTAAGATAGTCTATAATTGATGGAAAATATTCAAGATTAAGAGAGGTGATCTCAATTTCAAGTTGCATGGCTCTCATGTGATCCACCTTACCAAATAAACCCTCCAATTTCTCCCATATTTTGAAAGGAGAGTCACATTTTTCCAAATGAAACAAAATACTATCACTTACATAAGTTCCTATCAAACCCATACACTCATCAAATTTGCACTGGTACTGAAATTTCTCATATTCTCTAGTGAACACTGGTTGTTCTGAAGAAGTTAAAGCCCATAATCCTTTCCGTTTAATTATTGTTTCCATTCTTGGTTTCCATGTGTGGTAATTATGTGTTGTTAATGGCTCAACATGATCTAATGTAGAAGTAGATAAAGACGCCATTCTCAAAAATCACCAAAAAAATGCAAGAACCAAGCAATGCAACAAGACCCCCTAGATTTTGGCACTTTATAATTGAGTGTGTGTTACAATATGAAACTTTATAATTATAGTGTGTTTCTCAAAATAAATAGTTCCAATGGAACAAGCATGAAAAAACAAGCACTTTTGCAAAAAATGACACTCAAATCCGAGTTACCGATCAAAAGATACAAGCTTTTCAATTTTATGCTCTACTATTTATTTTAGTTGCCACTAAAACAAAATAAAATGCTCTTTGCCTTCACCACACAAATAAAATGAAAGGGGCTGAGTTAAGCACCTACTAGTAGGAATCACAAGCTTAAGCCCTCATATGACCATACCATATGACCAGGGGCTAAGGATTTCAATTTCCAAAATAACAAAATGTGCGTGCTTATAAAACTTGACCACCTTCCCAAAAAAAAAAAAATGTCCCTCCCAAAAAAACCTCTTCACGCCAACCAAAAATCTGAAAATGATTAAAAAAGAAGAAAAAAACCTAGTTTGGATCTCGAAAAACCCAAAAAAAAATTTTCTGGGTTTTCTTCATCATAAACATGGATTCCAAAGTGGACAAGTACGTGCCTCTACAAAAAAAAAAACTCAAAAAATGACTACCTCCAAAAATGGTCAAGTTTATAGTCGATCTTAGGGTTTTCACACCTTCCAAATCCAATGGAAGGCTCTATTTTACATAAAAATGCACAACAACAAAATATGAACAAATCCCGAATATATGAATATACAAAAACCTTATTTACAAAATAAAACTTATAGAAATGAATGTCAACAACAATCTCCACTCTGATACCATAAAAGGAACGATAAACAGATCATACCAAGCCATGAAGAACTTAGATGCTAATTAAACACCACGCTCAATAAGATGAAAGTAATTCACCTAGAATAACTTTACATAAAACCTTTGCAAACAAATGAGCAACAATATCATATATTATTATGGAACTCAATGAAATACAATGAGAATGGGCCTTGCTTATATAGGAAAGGAATATCAATCTAAGAACCAATCAAGGTCGTAGATCAAGCCATAAATCAAGGAAAGAACTAGTCATCAAAGAACTAGTCAAGACCATAGATTTAGGAAAGAACTAGTCATCAAAGATCTAGTCAATATGTCAATGGGACAAATTGGTGGATTTCCACCAACACTCTGGGAACTAGGTTCCTCTGTTTGAATGGGGCAGCTTCATTATTGTGTGTGAACTAAAATTTAAATTTTTGTTGGCCTAAAGGCTAGGGATCTAACAGAACACTCCACCGCACCTATGAAAAATGCTTGAAATTTCTTGCAAGGGAGGAATTTGCTAGGTAGGTGGGAAAATGAGAGTGGGAAATTAGGAGGGGGATTAATATTACAAGTAGGAAAACTCAGATGCTTACAAAGATTAATCAGAGCATATCAACACACATAATTAGGAAGAATAACAACCTTTTTAATAACACCAAGACAAGATGGAATTATGAACACAAAGTTTCACTTATTCCCTCATCCAGAAAAGCATGAAACTCCTTTCTTCTTTATTGACATTCTCAAAAATTTGTATAATGAGGAAGATAGAGGAAACATATGCAAAATAAATAGAGGAAACTTGATCACTTGTTTCTAGAGAGAGAGCATGGGAGCTAGTAAACAAGATTAACCATCCTTCGAAATGAGGAGGTTATCTCAATTTATAGCTTTACATTGCAACTCTTCGTCTACCCCCACATGATTGTTCATGTCCCTATTCAACATGTGACTCTTTGTATTTATAGGAAAGACAAAATAAGTCCCCTTTTTATAATTGCAAAAGGGAATTTTACATTACACAAATATTTTATAGTCACCTTAATGAATAAGACAAAATTCATGATTACTTACAATGAATAATTAGAAAGGGGGTAGAGAAGAGGGGGAAGAATGAAGAGAGAAGAGAAGGAATGCTCCAAAGCATGGATGAGGATGATTTTGCCTTCGATGAAGATCTGCTCCAAAGAAGTTAAAGATGAAAGCTTGATCCATGATGGCCCTCCATAACATTTTTATGCTCCGCTAATGAAATTTACTTCTTTGGGAACCTTTGAACACTTTTCCCCATTTGAAAACTCTTTGAAATTATGAACCATTTCACATTGCCTGCATTCAATGAGAAGGTAAGTGATGAGCACCGATGAGTATGAAGAATGCCTTCTTTTACTTGAAACAACCATTCCAAACCATGAAACACCACCATTCCTTCTTGACCAATAATGCATATGAATGAGAACCTAAAACAATTGCTTATACAATGCAAACATTGATGACCAAAATTAGGAATCAACCCATATGAGTCACAATTCATCTTTCACTCCTCTATAAGCATGAATTTTTCATTACCATTCCCATGAGGAAATATCTAGAGAGATGGTCACTACAGTTAGTGACAGGTGGAGGTTTATAGGAATTCCCAATATTGGTACTTCTTGTTTAAGACATCATATGCTCACCGCACTCTGTGAAGGTAGGGATTTACTTTCCAGTTGAATATTTGACCTCTGTGAAAGATTAAATTAGAAAGGCATGGAGAGGAGAAGCATGTGTGATCATCTTGAGCTTATTTTGATCATTTACTATTTTTAGCATGTTGCACATGGGTTCCCTCCTTGCCAAATTTTCCAATTTTTGCTAAATTTGCCACTTTTGAATGTTCTGCACTTGAAGGAGTGTCTTGAGATACCGAAACCAAATTTTCCTCAAAATTACTATTTTTAGTAATCTATGTGGTAAGGACTTACTAAAAATATAAAGTGGTCTTCTCGATGTATTATTTGGATGAAACCACTCATAGAATTTTACATAATTCATTTCGAAGCTCTGCTCCAATTTTCGCAAGATTCTCGCCCACTGGAACCCTAGGAAGTGACGAGGTACCTCATTTCCCTTTCACTAATTTTTCGTGGCAGCCATTAATGGATTCCCTGATATTTTTAGAAAGTATTCTTTACCACCTCAAGCATCGAATAGGTTTTTCTTCTGGACTTTGTGTTCAATTTTTTAGCTTGACTTATCCGTTGGAATGATGGAAAATTGAAGAAACAAAAGCTAGGGAAAAAATGAGGGTTTTTTTCCATTAAAAATATAAAAATCATTTTAAAAATTCACTTTCTCCTTGAATGTGTTTTGAAAAGAATATTGCAAAAATCTCACTTTGATCCATTTACCAGATTGTGAGATATGAACTTTTCTTCGATCTAGGGCACGAAGTCATTTTGGAAAAAATTCAGCATGGAAGCTTGAAAAAATGTAAACTTCATGAATTATTTTTCCATTGTGATTATGAAAACATGGAGGGAGGAATGGAGGAGAAAATTCTGGAAAATTTTTGCCAGAGTTCAGGTGGATTTTGAGCAAATGGAGGAAGATCTTCAAAAATGCTATCTTTTTGGTTTTTAGCTTTATGGGGGAATTTCCCCCTTTTCCCTTGTAAAATGTTCCTTGGAAAAGGGATGAAAGGGACACAAACTTTTCCCTAGTATTATGAGGACAAGTGGTAGACATGCATTACATGAGGCAAGGGCTAGAAAACTCTCGAAAATAACTTACGAAGGCTTCAGAGGTCGTGTGGTGGGTCCAAGATCTAAAATTGGGGAGGGCGCATTTTTGTGAAATTTTTCCCCTTTGAAAATGGATAACATGGACACAAAAGTTTTCCTCAACCTCATGTTAACACGTGGCACTGAAAAAGTTTCTAACTGCTAGAGTGTACCTTGGGAAGGACCTTGAAAATGAAGTTTTCGGAGCTCCATGAGGTATTTTGGGAACTTATTTATATTATTTTGACTTAAAAAATATTTTTAGAAGAATGGGATGGGTCCTATGATCTAGTTATTCCTGAAACACCCTCAAAATAGCCTTTTTCTCAAGACCGCAAGATGTTCCTGCTAAAAATAGATTGTGGAAAGAAGTGCTTTAGTCTTGTGAGAAATATGAAAATATATCCATGTAGGGAATTGAATTATATTTACATTGGTATCTTGTTTATTTGCCAACTCATTTTAGTGCTACTAGAGTCATCTTTTGAATCTAGGTGCTTTTTTGTAGCTCAAGCTCCTTCACCTTCAAAAACCCGCTTTCTTTGAACTTGTCCCTAAACCTCCAAATATTTCCTAAAATTTCATAAATCACTTGCAAAATGTTCTGAGATCCTTTATACCACTTCCTCATGAATTTGGGCATTCAACTCTACTCCGTAGGATGCACACCTGCCTTAGAAAGGCTAAAGATAGCCATTTCTAAGTCACTAAAGGATTTGTCTTGAGAAGCATTGAATTGGAAGAAATCCATGAGCTTGTTTACATATTTCTAACACTTATACAAGGTTATTACAACACACGTGGGCAATAAAAGGATTGGGATATGATTTACATGGGGGATGAATTGATCTACAGAAGAGTGCCCGGGAAGGTTTATAATAAAATTTTTTGACACTAGGATAAAGTTGTCATGTTTTCAAGATGAATTTTGACCTTGTAAAAACATGCGACAACAAGAAAAAGCTATTTGAACATACCTTGTCGATTAAAAAAACTTGAATAATGCCACAACTAATGAAAATGGACAAGTGTTTTACCAACAACGCTCTGATACCATTTTGAGTTTATGTCAAAATCATTGATAAATAATGTTTGCACACATGTAGTTGCACGAATTCAAAGAATGATCTAACAAGTAATGCAATATGAAATTAACTCATAAACACAAGAATGGTGCAAAATCAGGAACCTCTCAATAGCTCAAGTGATGTGTATAAATAGGAGAATGATAAGTAACTCCCTCATAAGAATAATGGTCAAGACTCCAAGAAGGAGGTCATACATTCTCGAATAAGCTGATTAAATGAACTCCTATGACACACTATAACATTCTATGACACCTAAGCAAGATGAGTCACCATTTGTAGGAAATATTCCAAGTAAATAGAAGAAAACTAATATCCTACACCAATATTGTCACCTATAAGTTCTTGAATCATAAGAGGAAGTAAGGAATTTAAATTCTTACATGGAAACTTACAAGATTTTTTCACAAACCTAGCCCAACGAATACCTATTAATGCTTAAGATCCTCAAAAAGCTATATGTTATAGGAAACATATAAAAACATATTTCCGATAATCCCCTATCTAAGTTCAAAGTATTAAACATTCAAAAGATGTAACAATTCAAAAAAACATCAATCTAGAAAAACAACAATAAACTATCAAACCAAACATATGACATTAATGAATAAACCTTTCACCAAATTACCTAATCTATCGGTCCTACAATTTATTCAATGAGAAGCAGAAAACAAAATTAAACAATGAAAATATAGGAAACGTTCTTCTTATTGGGTAAAAGTGGCCCTTACACTCCCCTTAGATTTGGATTTAAACTAATCAATAATTACCAATAAATAGATTTAGTACTACAATTGTATTAACAAATTTTATGTTCCTTATAAAAGAGATAGATAAAACAAAAGATTACCCTCTCTTCAAGCTTAGAATGAGGTATTTTTAAGAGGTGTTTGAATTTTGAAACATTCATCCTCACATGAGTTCAAAAATACTTCCTTGATTCATGTTGACATATTTGAACAAAATTCCGTATAAAACTAGCTTATAAATCTAACTTGCTAATTGATAAGTGGAGACTACAAAAATATCATATTCCTAAACAAATAGGAACTTTTTCAAGTTGATAATTATATTAGGACTCTCTACACAAAATATGGGAGAGTTCCCATCCTTTCTTTCTCACTAATTGTTAAATAAATGACATTATAATACCATTGTTAAGTTGAAGAAATCTTCTTTAGGATCCTCATGGAATGCAAAATATTTCTCAAGTTTCACATGTTGTATGGATTGGCACCCGAGTGTTTTTACCATTGATCCATAGATTTCAAGTTTGAGTTTGGAGCTCTGAGGTTTGAGTCTAGATATTTTTCAAGAAGTATGGATTTGTTATTTTACTAATATGGAGTGATAGTGATAGATTCTGAAGCTTTTAAACTTAGTCAAAACTGCAGGCGTTTTGATCATCTCGTTGATCTTTTCAATTCTTGTTGCCCTATTTTTGCATGATAAACTATCTATCTCACAAGAATCATTAGGAGTTAGGAGATAAAAAAATCATTAATTAATCATATATGCATCATACTTATTTCTTAAAAACTAAAAATCCTTTCAAACATGATTAAATATGTTCAAAACTTACTCAAGAAAGGGAATTAAACTTAAAAAATATGGAGTAATACCAATTTTTTTACTACCGACATGCATGGATGTTTTAGAGACTAGGATACAATTCATTTGGGGAACAACCACATGGGTGTAGTTAGTGTGTGATCCGTAGAGGATTCAAGTGAGGCAATATATGGTAGTAGGGTCCGTTGTGCTTTTTTCAGCTTGGATAATTGAGTGGTTCCCGATGTAAAGGCTTGTGGGTACACCACTACAAGTAGAATGAGATGCCCCAAGGGTTCTACGGTAGTGGGAGAGAGGCCTAAAAATGATTTCGGTGTAGGTTTTAGGAGATTTCCTCGTGTGAGACAAGAGTAGGTAGTGCGGGAGCCCTATAAAGGGACAATGGACCAATGACCCTAGTTGGATAACTATGGTGGTAATTGAGGGGATATTTGAGATTACATGGCATTACATGTGGTGGGTGGAGATACACCTATTGGATATATACCATTGTATTTGGGTGTTTAGCTCATGTGGTGACCCCATCTCTCCCATATTATTGACTTAGACATGCAAGAGAGAGGAGGGAGAGAGGGACTGGTCATATGCATACCACCATTATGACCACACAAAATGAGGCATGACCCAAAATCAAGTGGTAGACAATAGTGATGTAGGGGAGCTAGAGGTGTAGAGAGACCTCGGGAAGTGGAGGTTAAGGACATCCCTAAGAGATAGGTTGTCAGAGAGGAGGCGGGAATAGTGATACATTGGGGAGGGCACCGTGAGTGGAGAATATAGAGGCCCGTAGGAGGCATTTATCAAATACAGGTGCCTAAATAACAACATACATGATGGTTCGGCATATGAAAGGGGATCTAAGGAGGTCACTCATTATATTTGTGCCCCATGATAGGTGGGCACAACCTGGTAGGATCATGTTGTATGAGATATGCATAGGTAGGGGAAATGTTGGGAGGACAAACAGAAGGGAAGTCATAAGAAAGAAATGTGTGTAATTAGGTAAGCCTTAAGAGGATGATTGGTAGAATATTTGAGATTATGATGAGGTAGATGGTAGATGTCTAATATGTGGATGGTTTGTTTTTTCAAATCAAGTCAATGATGATTGACATGGGATGATCGAGGCTACACATCATGAGATCTCGATGGATTATTAGATTTGATGGATGCGATCGTGATGGCATATCCAATATTAGTGGAATATGGAGAGTTGGTAGGTTCCATAAAGCTTATGAGAGATGTGTCTCACAAGCTATAAAGGTATAGAGATGCTCTAGCAATGGTGAGTGTAAGAGCTATGTCATCCTTAGTGCAGGCCTTCTTCACATAGGAAATGCTAACACAAAAGTAGACAGTTAAGTTTTTGAATGCACGAGAGGGTAGTAGCATGCCTAGTGGAAAATAAAACCCATATTGGAGTGTTGGAGGTGTATGTGGATAGATTAGAAGGTGAGGCTTCATGGGCTTAATCTAGAGCCACATCTTTGGCATGATCCCTACATGCGACTAGTCAGAACCATCAGATCAAAGTATTTACCGACCTCCATCTGAGGGAGGGGATTCTTGAGGGATGGTTGATTGTATGATTTTATAAGACACGTGATTATGTATAAAAAATTATTATTATATATAATATATATAATATACTATTGTTTTGGTGATATTGTGTGGATTTATGTTGATGTATGTTTACTTTTATGATTCCATTTTCTTATGTATGGACATGTATGATCAAGAAAATTGAAATGATAATTTTTTTAGATTTATATAGTAGGTAGTGTGGATAAAATAAGATGGAATGGGGACCAATGATAGGGCCAACCCAAATGATAAGAGTGAAACCCAAGTGGGAGATAGATAAGGATGATGATCATAGTATTCAAAGTAGGAAGCATGAAAGATAAACCCAAGTGTGAAATATAAACCCAAGGGAGAGAGATAATAATTACTAAAGTATCCAAGAGAGGAAGTAATGGTTGTATAAACCCAAGAGGAAGGATGAATCTAAGTAGGAGATATATAAGAATGATAATATGATGTATTAGCATCGACGTTTGAAGGATTGGCATGTATCGTTGATGATATCGATAATGTATTGTGTATGATTTGTTGGCGAGTATGAATCATGAGATATTCACGGTTATCTTAGAAGATATTGATACTCAATGAACTTATGATCATGTAGAAATGAATAAATCAGAAATATTATCAGAGATCTATGTGAGCACATCACAATTCATATAATCAAGGGAGGTACAAGGGGGAAAATGATGAGTGCTAGAATTATGTGAACAAAGGGATAGGGCTCGAAACTTAGGAACATAAGGAGAAGGCTCTCAGGCTTGGATTTTATAGGAGAGGACCCAATAATTATCATTTTATATGAGCATAAACCACGACGAGAACAAAAGAGTGGTGTTGTAAAAGAGGGTTATAATGTTTTATTTTGTTGGTCTCTCTTGATTTCCACCTCAACCTTCTTCATATTCCACCTATACACTCTACACTCGAAACATCATGTCCAATGGCTTCATGTCACATGTAATATGGCTTAGTTATAGGTGGGTTGAGATTCATAATGGAAAGAAGAGTTATTAATGATGTCATGGAAGGTAAGGTGTAGTAGGATGTGAAGGAGCGAGAGGGGAAGGAGAGGGAGATGTTCCAATAGGTTTTGTAGAAGGGCTAACCGATGAAATTTATTATGTCTCAAGAATTAGATCACTAATGAGGGAGTTTAGTCCTTAAGTTCATTCTTAGAGTAAAGAGTTAGAATAGAAATCCTTATCATCCATAAGATCATCGGCCTCCAGATTGAATATACGATCTTCTATGGAAACGATGATAATATTGATGTTATGACTAAAGGGAGAATGTAGGGTGTCATGGTAAGTGATTTAATAAAATTTGAATATTAAATTTGATTTTAGTCACTACTATGATGATATACAACATAATACTAATGCTAAGCACTCTAAAGATGCAATTGTGTAAGAAAATGAGAGAGATAGGGCACTTATCTAATTTTTCTTATCCTGAGCAGATCTAAACTGGAGTAACTAATGTGCAGGCTAGGTAGAGTGTTGGGAATGCTTGATGTAAATTATGGATATTGCGGATAGAGATAGACATGAGTGTCAGGATAGGATGAGGGCATTTGGGACATTAGAGACTGTAGGTGCATGTGATCGCATTGCAGAGGGTCAAAATTTGATTTTTCTGTGTCACCTGGGGTTTCGCTATATTTTTTTAGTCGCATACATGTCATTAGATGATTGCCGAAGTACATGTAACCTACAACACAAACCCTAACTACTTGTACAAGATAAAAAACACATCAAATTGGAATGAAAAATGTAATATGTGAAGTTGGACTGACCTCGACAGTCACTTGAAGGATGAACTTATGACCGAGTGTTGCACTACATTCCATAATCCATGTATTTTTGTGTGTTTGTGTTTGAAATAGTGTCCTTAGGTTTCCCTCGTGCCAATTATGCCAAGATAGCAGGCTAAAGCTAGATAAAATGCAAATGTGTGGAATGGAATTAAGAAAAATTCCCCTTCCTATGTAGTGTATGCATAGTAATCAACCCAAAAATTTAGTCCCTTTGATAATATGTAGATATGCTTTGCCCTTTAGAATTTCCCACCCTTATAATAGTATGTATGTTGTGTATATATAGGGATCTCTTGTTTTAATTTTGACACTAGTGACATGACATGCCAACTAGGACCTCGGGATAAGAGTAAGAAAACTGAAAAGGCTGACCACAAATGTCAAAATGTGAACAAAAATAAAGAGGATAGGAGCACCCAAGGTGTACAAGTGTCTAAACTAGGTGTTGGTGTCCTGTAATAGTTGAGGATAAATGTCGAAGACTGACTTACATGGATCCCTATGACTTGACCAAAACTAGGTGCATAAGTGACAGATGTGAGAGATAAAGACAATAGAAACAATCAAAACAAATAGATGGACTAGGAAGTGTGTCACTAGTGAATACTTTTCTTACTCAAGATCCATACATAAAACAACATACTTGGTGGTATAGTAAAATAGTAGTATGTGCATGATTTTGTGTCTACATTTTCCCCCTTTATGTTATTTGAATGAAATTTAAGTAGTGTAAAGGAAGTAAAGAACATACCTGTGAGAAGTCCGAAGAAGCCATGTTGCAGAAGTACGTGCAAAATATAAGAACACGTAGCGTGGTGAACTATGGATTAGCATGTCAATCCATGTGGCATAAATAGAGACAATGAACCATTGTAAGGAGAACTTGGAGAAATTTATGATTTGATTTGGAGAATTTGGAGATTTTGATGGAGATTCGAAGGGGTAGGGAGTGATCAATTCCCAACCCGATTTTGTACAATTTCGATCAAGGGAGGATTAAAGCGCCCTACCGCCAAAGGAAGAGTGTTGGGGAGAGAGGTCAATTTTTACTCTCCATCCATGACTACATCCTAAAAAGGTCAGCCATTGTAGATGACTAGAGACCAAATTTAGTTCCATTTTGATCCATGATTGAATAACCCATATAAGAGAATTATAGGAAAGGAAATGAAATCTCATTTCCCCACTCCCATGGTGTCACAGTTTATATAGTGTTAGATGGATTCCATGTTAGATCATATGGAAGTGATAGAAAATGTAAATTGATTCCCATGTTAGGTCATCTAGGAAAGATAGTAAAACGATGTAGCTCCCAAGTTAGGTCATCTAGGAGAGATAGTAAAGTATGCTATGCCGTATCGATTGAAATATTTGATTTGAATGTTGAAAAATTTATTTGAAATTGGATGTGTGCGATAGATTAATCATGGAGATATTTTCACATTTCCCCCTAGATTAGGTCATTAGGGGGAATAGATAGAAAATATTTGAATAAATTGATTCATTCCTTTGTTTGAATGGTTTGAATGAATTTTTTTGATAATGATGTATTAGGAGTATCGAATGATCATATAGTAGCCTGAGAGGGATTGTAGGTTGATCCGGATTTTATGCCCCCTTTGGTGGAAGGGTGAGGGGTGGAAACAATGAGCATTGAGCCAAAAGTAGAGGTGAAAAGATGTAATGATGACCAAGAGCGAGTATAGAAGATGTTGTAAGAATGTGGATATTGTAAGTAGTATATGCGCAAGATTGGAATATAGCATTATGGAATGTGTATAGTATGATGGTAAAATAAATTTTGAACCAAATGGATCAAATGGGAGGGAAACAGAGCAACAAAGCTCAATATATGAGTGAAACTATGTGTTGTGTATTAGTTGGAGGAATGAGTGAATAGTAACTATAGTAAATGAAAAATTGAAAATTGTTATATAGTGATAGTAAAAAGTGAATAGTAACTTCATCTAAACCATGGTTGATTGAGAATTTGAGCTCTGAGCTTGCGAGGATGCTGTAAATTAGGGTAGTGAGATTGATGAGGTTTGAGAGAGTAGTGGTGGCCATGGCATTGCAGATGATGGATGAGTTGGTAAGTATGATTTTTTAAAAAAATTGGTGATTTTTTTATTTCGCTAGTTTTTACAAAACTTAATTTGTTTGAATTTTTGGACATTTTTGACCTTGGTGGGAGTGGCCAAAGTGTTGACATCCTTTGGAATGCTAGCGCCGAGTTCAGCCTGTGCACCTTTGGTGACCCGCTTCAGGTGTTTGTGTCCTACGCTTGAGCGTTGGCAACCCAAGAGAGTGTTTTGATTGTGTATTGTGGAAAAAGTGAACTTTGATGACTTTTCATAGTTTGAGTTGCTATTTTTACGTATATATGAGGTACTAATGTTAAGATTGTGCTAAAATTTATGTTATGCAGAGATATATACACTCGAGGGAGTTCCGTGGAGGTTGGCATTTGAGCACACTATTGAATTTAGGATTATCTTATACCGAGTGGGATATAGTAGACCATGTTGGCTTGCAGCACATAGCGAGATTGGGGGAGGTGCCCCATAATATGCCTATGGTGACTGCATTGTGTGAGCGGTGGTGTGCGAACACATGTAATTTTTGGTTTCCTACTAGGGAGATAACAATGACCCTATAGGATGTATATCGTATATTGTGACTACCAGTTATGGGCGAGAGAGTCCAAGTGATGGTTGTAGTGGATGCTCGTGAGGCGGATGAGAGTAGGTGGGTGATATTTTATAAGGACACCGGTACCAAAAGAGACCCATATTAGCTTAGATGTCATATTGAGATCAGGTGTTCCGCGATTGCGGAAGTTTATTGCAGTTGTGATTGCTTCATCTATGGTAGTAGAGGGTGGCGGAGTGGGCATCTTGTATAAGATGCATGAGATTTTTCAGTGCATAGAGGAGTATGGGACTATATTTTCATGGGCGAGGTGTATGTTGACCCATTTATATAGAGATCTATACAAATTCACACATGAGGACCATGGTGGTGGACTTAGAGCCACCACATTGTTACATGTATGGGCCTATGAGCATATTGTGATATTGAGGCCACTCGGTGGGCCATTAGACAAGGCCCCCAATATTTTTACATCGATTTGGGGCGAGGACACATGTAGTACGATATTGGACACTACACCTATAGATATATGTTTGATTGTATAGGTCCGGTGGACCAAATGGAGGTCGTATAAAGACTGTTTTGGGCAAAGGATGGAGAGTTGTGGTGCATTCCACGCACCATGTGGTTAGAGGTTCCTAGAGTGATAAGTTATTTCAGGAAAATCATGTCGAGGCAGATTCGGCTCATGGCTCAAGACGTGACCCCGAGTGATATGTATGGGTTTTCAGAAAGAGCCTAGGTCACCCAGAGCGAGGCTAGTCCGACAAGAGCACAACTAGTACATCTGGTCCAAATGAGGTGGATGTGTCCATAGAGCTAATATAGGTGGATGATGCAGATGTACCTAACTATTCTCTTCCTCGCAAATTGATGACACATCGTCAATTAGATCTATCTAACTCCCTTTTTCGAAACTCTTCGGTCTTATTCCTCTTATAAGTCAATTAAATAGGCTATTATAGCCTCTTCTTGGCTAAAATCCTCTTCTTCACCACTTCTATTAGCTTCCTGGACTATCAATCCATTTCATTGGATTGATTAGGCCTTTCAAAACCCTCCCAAAACCCTAATTTCTCTCTAAACAAGATTAATTAGTCTAACCTAGGTTAATTACCCTAAATCATGATCAACCTCTTCTAAACCTAGTCAAATCTTACTTTGACTTGCTAATTAACTTGTTGACTCCCTTTTAGTCCCACATGCACCAAAAATCCTTCCATTTCCCAAATGGAAAACTATAAATAGCCCACTACCCCCTCTCATTTTCAAGAACACTTCTTCCCTCTAACATAAACTATAGTATTATTGCTAGGATTAGGAGTTTTATTTCATCTTATTGAGCTATTTTGCTTTATCTTTTGCATTTCACCACACAACATGGAGTAAATGGGAAGAACCATTGGCCTTGAAGCCATTAATGGTGAGATCCCATTCTCTTAAAGCATAAATTGATTGCTTAGATCCTTATTAGGCTCATTTAATTAAGCTTTCAAGAATAGAGGTTAATTACATTTGTTAAGTTTTCTTGTTTTCTTTAAACTAATGCATGCAAAGTAGGAATCCTTGTTTATTTCTTAACTGATGGTCCATTGATCGGTTTTGCACAAAGCTTTGGGGTTCTTGAGTGTTCTTACCCCATTCCATAGCTTTTGCAACCTTTCTTTGAACACATTTGGCACGCCTAGTGGGACACTTATGTCCATCCTCCATTAATGGAGGTCTTTTAAGTTTTTCAAAGTTCACTTACAGGTTTTTAGAGGAAACAACTTGTTATTTCTTATTTCCATTTCTAAAACTAGTTAAATCACCCTTGTTTGCATATATTTTGTGGGTTTGAACTAGAAATAAGCTTCTTTGACTAACAAATAACCTGTTTGCTTTTGAAAATTTCAAAATCCATGAATTTTATAGGTTTTTCAGGGGGTACACGTAGGTGTCTTGGGGGCAGGTGTGTCTCTCAAAACCTTAGCAATGGCGTTGAGTTGGTCGCACACCCATCAAACCATACTATAGTTGACAACTCATTTAGAATGGGCCGCATCTCCGTTGAGAGGTGGGCATATTACATGAGTGTACATCACTCTGGATGCATTGGCGTATATTGGCTTACCATGTAAACTCTATCATTTTGACCTCATCTCCATCAAAGAGATCTCTCCGTTGACCATTGAGCATCTCTGTCTCTAGATCATTGTGTCTGTGCTACTGCCATACTATATTTTCTAACATTTTTTTCTACGTAGGAGTATCCCATTGAACAAGAGAAGCACACATTGAAACCCTAACATATATGGTTAGGCCACATGTAGGTGTTATACCCCTATGTCATTTTTTCCTGCCATGTGTTTGTGTCGGTTAGGGTAGGTATCCATTGGATGGGGCATGTTGGTGTCATTCTGAGTGCGCAAGCATCTGTGTTAAAATTTGAAAAATTTTCTCCAAGCTGTAAAATCATTTTGCTAAACTTTTAAGGTTTTTTAAGACTAACAAGGTAGATGTAGGTTTTGTTTTGTTATTTCAACTTGCATAGCTTAAGTGTCTTCATTTCTTGGCTTGAACAAAGCTTGTAAAGTGTGTATGCTCTCTCCTCGTGCCTTCTAGGTGATCTTGGAGATCAAAATCACTTGTACAAACTTTATGTCACACTTTAAAAACACTTGTTCTATGATTCTAAAGAGTAAAATAATTTCCATATGATTTGTCTTAGTAGAATTTTCACATTGCGTATGCTCTTCCTTCGTGCGCCATTTGGCGATCTTAGGAATCAAAAGAAAAGTGTCAATTCTCTTTCTTGATATCAAATTTTGAAATGGAAAATTACTAAACTCATTGTCTACAAGACCTAACGCTTGTTAAAGAAAGGCATCAAAAAAAAACACAAGACTTCTAATACACATGTTTACATGTAGATTGCCAAATGGTGTGCTACTTAAAACCACATTTAAGTTAAAAAGATAAAAAAACACACCATTTCACTTCACAATGTATTGTATTGCAAGGTTTTGAAAAGGGTACGTCCCTATCCACTCAACTGGAACATAACCCCTTTGGCATAACGCCTTAAGCTACAACAATGGGGGTGGTTCTAAGAACCCTAAAGTAATCCACCGCTAAGTAACCTCATGGATGAAATAGAAGAAGCTCCGCTTACCCACTTGACTAGTACGCCTTGTGAGTTAGAGTCAAAGATTGTTTGTATCGTGGCTCCAGTGATGGTACAACTGAATGCACTAGTTGCTCATTATATCAGAAGGGGGTACCCTAAAGCCGAGATACTCCCAAATCAGTCATTGTGACTCTTTGGGAAAATCGCTCACATCTAGACAATCTTCTAACACCTAGTTGAGAGAACTTATTAAGGAGGCCATTCTATCTTGGAGCCCACTTTGCTAGTTGTTGTCACGCATCAAGCCATCATGAAGTGATGACTCACTTGGATTCTGAACCTTGTTCCTGAACAAGGAAAAGAACCCATGTAAGTTTGAGCTAAGTGTCTTTCATCATGAAAATTAGATGACGTCTCACTTAGCTTAGCTTCTTTCTCACCTTCGGATGAGGTGAAGCTCTACCCAAGTGGTGCTTAGTTTATTTTTCATCTTTTTGATCTATACCCATGCATTCTCACTTCCACTTTTGGGGTGAGAAGGAGCATACCTCACGTGTCTTATCAAAGATAGTACTCACCACTTTTTTTTCCATTTACGCCCATCCATGTTTATGGTTGGGTTGTTAAATGTCTAAAGTGTGCAGGTACATTTTCATATCTTTGATAGTCCTTCGATCTTGATTTCAAGATCATCTTCACTATATGAGTTTGGTTCATCATTTGTCTCTTCTTGAGTTGATATTTTTGCTCGCATTCTAGTCACACAATCTTGGTACTTACATCGTGTTTTCATTTTTTTTTGAGAACGTGATATAAGTCCCTTTATTGTGTGGTTACACTTGCTGCACAATTAAAAACTTCTTTTCATACTTATTACTTGGTTTTAGTTTTGACATCATCTGAGTCTTTTAAAAAGTGTCGATATCACCTTATATATATCACAATAATGTTGTCTTGATACTAACATCTTGCTTTCTCGGTTAATGTATCAAGATAGCGTTGTTACACTATATCTAGTCACGACTTCCATTTTTTAGAAGACTTAGCTTTCATTCAAGCATTCAAACTAATTTTAAGTATACCTCGTCGAGGAGACTGTGTCAATACCACTTTGATATTTAGGCCTTGTTAGAATTCTAACTTGACCTACGCATTGATATGATATTGTCACTATTTGTTTTAGGGTATAGGCTTGGTAATGACAAAATTGAGTGATCATTACATTTAGGTGTGCATATGAGTGTTCTTTGATAAAATGACTGCATAACATTGCATCTAGGACACACTTGTGGCATATTTCAAACATCACCTCGAACGACTTGCAAAATCATACATTTAGGATCCACGCTAGCTTCATACAAACGTTGGCTAGTAATGCCTAAAATCATGAAGATGGAAACCAAATCAAATGAGCATGACTTAGGAGAAAACCCTTTGAAACCTTCCCATTTAGCGGAAACAACTTAGCATGCCTCTCTTTTCTCAAGTCAAGGATGTAGAGCCATTAATTGACCATAGTGGAGAAGATTAGACTCTTCTGGAGAGCAACAAAAGATTAGACCTAGGAAGATTTGATGAACTCCTATATTATAATAGAGATCAAGTACTCAAGAGTCTTAGAATTAGGAGCTAAAATTCCACATGAACGTGAAGTAGAAACCAAGGTCATTAATCAAAAATAGGAGAATGAGTATCACTCTTAGACATAGATAACCCCTTTGAGATAGGGTACACTTCTACTTCTGGGAAACATCATGCCACTATCGAAGGAGACCCATCATGACGGCCTCACTACAAAGCTTCACGTAAAGTGAAGATTGAGTGTAAGGCTTCACCTCCTCCCAAATTTGATGAAGAAGAGGACCCTCTAGTTGAAGAGGAGATCCTTCAAAAATAGATCTTGAAATTGAGCCAAAAATTAGCAAACCTAGGCTCTTCAAGAAGAAACATATACAAAGACAAAGACAAAATGAAATCTAGTGAGTTTCACTTTGATCCATACACTGACACTACCTTTAAGGTGGCTCAAACACAAAGACCAATGTCACCTACTAAAGAACAACTCATTCAGAAAGAATTACAATCAATGAAAGATACACTTGCTATGCTATAGGAGGAAATGTAGGCCATAATAGGAAATATTCGTATGAAGAACTATGCCCTTACCCCTTCGATAAGGACATGTTACGAAAACCCTTCCCAAAACACTTTACCATTCCCAAGTTTGATAAGTATAAGTGCAAGAGTGATCCTCGTGATCATATAAAATACTTTTACATGGCTTTCCAAGAGGTCGCATATAGTGATAACTTCTTAATATGACTTTTCCTCGTAGCCTAGGAGCACTGGGATTGGAATGGTTCTATAGCATACCCAAGGGCTCCATTACAACATGGCCCACATTAGTAGAAAAAAATTTGTATGACATTATTCCTATAACATGGAAAATGATATCACAATGAATGATCTATGCAATACAAAACAAAAACCCAATGAGACCTTTGTGGGATTTTTACAATGATGGTGAGGGTTAGCAAGTTGTTTCCCTTGTGCATTACTAAAAAAACTAGTGAGCATATTTGTTCCTAACTTAAACCCAGAAATAGCCTTCCATTTATAGATGCACTGTGGCTCAAACTTTGAAGAGGTCATAGAGAAAGGTGGTCAAATCAAGAAAGCCCTCATCGTGAAGGGGATGCTTAAGTCTCATTGTTAAAGACAAACATGAAGCCAAATCCGTAGACAAACCAAAATTCTTCAATAAAAACAAACATGTTGTTGGTGATGGCATTACGGACTCCAAGAGAGTCCAAGCCATGCAGACGGGCCCACTTTTAAAGCTCTCACAAGGACCTTGTCCCAAGGCACCCACTAAACATACATGTTCACGCCATTAACAGAATCCCTATCTACCATACTAAAGTAGTTAGATAATGTAAAAATGGTGGAATATCCAACTGTGACAGTACCATACCCTAGAAGATGCTCCAAAACCTGGTTGGTTCAAAGACCATGAGTACTGTGACTTCCACCATGTTAAAGGACACAAGACATATAGGTGTTTAAGATTGTGTCATTACATACAAGACCTCATTAAAGAGGGTAAGATCACCGTAGATTCTCCCCCGACTCAGGACAAGGTCCAAACGAGAAAATGGGTATCTACAAAGAGCCTTTTCCTAATCATGTAGATAAAAAGAAAAGGAAGCCAGATCATGGACAAACCTCCAATGATTATAGGACTATTGCTTATATATACCCCACTAATGACAGTCCCTTTGATTCTCTCATAGGATGTATTCACTCATCTGATGAACAAGTCAACACTATCTAGATCTTAGAAAAGAGTTGCAAGTAGGGATGAGACATGTGCTCATTTAATCATACCAGATCCCATGCCTATCCCTCAGGAAGGTCAGTATAATTTGATAGACCAGTTAGAGAAAACACCTGCTAGGATATCCATTCTCGATCTCCTCAAAATCTCTACTGCCCATAAGAACATATTGTATAAAACATTACAAAATTTAGGAGTCTCTATGGATGTAGATCCCATGCACCTCCAAGCCATGATTGCACACCTCGACTCCAATGATCATATTAATTTTGATCACACCACAATCCCACGTAATAACCTAGAACACAACTTACCCTTATACCTAGAAGTGGTGGTTACCCATCGCAAAATCAAGAGGGTACTTGTGGATGGTGGATCTGGTCTAAATATTTGCACTTTGAAGTTGGTTAAGCAGCTAGGCCATTTAGAAATAGATCTAGGAGCCAAGACTATTACGATCACAACCTACGACAATGAAGAATGAGAATCAGTGGGTACTATAGTAGTTCCCATGGAAGTAGGCCCAACTTTTCATGACATGACATTTCATGTCCTTGACTTAGACCTTCCATATAACATGCTCTTGGGGCCCATGGATCCATGCCATGTAGGCCATTCCATCGACTTTCCATCAAGTGTATCAAGCTATGTCATGAAGGACAAGTGGTTACCATTCTAGGTGACCCAAAACCATTCACACATTGTAGGGCATTGCATAGTTTTTCTCATGTGGCTTATGAATGTCCTTGATGGATGTTGTTATCCCCTACAAATGGAAGCTATTAAGAAATGGGTAGATTCAGAGTCACTCACGCCTTATAATCAATATTTTCCTTCGTTAGTCAACTTGTTCTCTTCATGGGAGGCAACGTGGAAAAATATGGCCCTAGGTGAGCCATTCACTCTTGAACAGGATTTGTTAATATCAGATTTATCAGTATCTCCTAGAACATGGGGTAAACCTTATTTTCAGTTCAAGAGTACTCGGGAGCAGTGTCCTAAACCATTGGAAAATTTTTCCATAGCGGTCTCCTATCTGAGGAGAAGATGTTAGAAGATCCTACTAGCAGAGTGTGGTCAAAAGGTACCATGGCTTCATGCCATCAAGCACCCCAATATATCAAAGGTCACCGCATGATGTTTTTCATGGGTTATAGTGGGTTTGGATGTGGAATCAATGCACAAGGCCAGCTAGAGCCTATTCCCATCCCCCATTTCAAGTTTGATAAGCATGGCCTAGGGATAAGGCCTCATAATGCTCTACCCTTTGAGATTGATGCCACCTCTTCTGAATGTGAGGATGTTTCATCTCATTCTGATAGCGATGTAGATTCCCAATGTAGCCTCTATGAGGATCTTGCTTCCACTAACCTATTCCCAGATTTAATTGTCCTTACCTTATCTAAATCCAACCCCTAACCAATTATCAAATAGCCCTTGTGTATCCTGAACTTATAGATTGGGATCAACAACTTCACGTGCCACTAGACTTCTTTGAAAATGATGAGGCATTTGTAGAGTTCATGGGACTCAGGGATTCTATTCCAGCTGGGGATCACAAGAAAGGATTTTCAATTCAACTAGACACCTGTGCATACTTTGGAGAAGAGGTAGAGATGTGTGGACATTTGAATAAGAAGGTGGTAAACAAGAGTAAAACACTTTAGAGAAACCTTTGAAAAGATAAACGGAAGTCTCATAGTGACAAACTCTTTGAAACACTCGTAGATAAACGAATGAAGAGTCTATGGATGAAGTGGTTTATCCATTTAAAGATGATGATGAGCTACCACAGGAGGTTGATCTTACTCTTCCCCCTGATCCTACATGGATGGAAGATGCTTCTAAGATGCTTGTTGAGGAAACAATTAATGTCAACATTGGCTCAGAAGAGCAACCTAGAATGATAAAGTTGGGAGCTTCACTCTCAGCTCAGGAACAAAAGGTCTTTGTAGAGCTCTTAAGAGAATACGTGGATATATTTGCATGGACATACGCAAGATATGCCTAGTTTGGACCTAGAGTTAGTTGTGCACAACCTCATTGTGCACCCAGATGCCAAACCCATCAAGAAAAAGTTGAGAAAGATGCACCCTAAGGTGGCACTCCTTGTCAAAGAAGAATTGGAAAAACTAGTTAGCTTGATTTCATTAAACCCATTGACTATTTAGAGTGGATCTCTAACATAGTCCCTGTATAGAAGAATCCTGTCGGCATAAGAATCTGCACTGATTTCCATGACATCAATAAAGCATGCCCTAAGGATGACTTCCCCTTGCCTAACATTGACATGATAGTTGATTCCACTGTTGGTTATGAAATGTTGTCTTTAATGGATGGGTTTTCAGGTTATAACCAGATATAGATTACAGAAGAAGATCAACATAAAACAACCTTCATTACCCCATGGGGAACATTTTTCTACAAGGTCATGCCTTTCGGACTCAAGAATGTTGGGGCCACTTATCAATGGGCCATGACTATTATCTTCCATGATATGATGAATGACATCATGGAAGATTATGTTGATGACATCCTAGCTAAATCCAAGAGTAGAGGAGAGCACCCTGAAGTGTTGAGACGTATTTTTCAGCGTCATCTCGAGATTATAAGGTTCACTTGAACCCCAAGAAATGTGTCTTTGGTGTTTTATCAAGAAAGCTCCTAGGGTTCATTGTTTCACAAAGAGGGATAAAAGTGGACCCTGCAAAGGTTACACGGCTATCACATAAATGCCACCACCTACCACTCTCAAACAAATGAGGAGTCTACAAGGGAAAATTTAGGCAATCCATCACTTTATTTCACAAGCTTCATGGATAAGTGCCACCCCTTTACCCATTTACTGAAGAAGGATGTTGCATTCAACTGGGGACCAGATTTCCAAAAGGCCTTTGCACTACTAAAATAGTACTTGGTCAACCCACCTGTACTCATGCCACCTACCCCAGGTGAACCTCTCCTCTTGTACATTTCCACTACCTAGTTTGTTATTGGTGCATTGCTTGCCCAATATGACCTAGACCATAAAGAAAGGGTAGTTTACTATCTCAGTCACACCTTTGATTGCTTACGAGTTGAATTACCACAGATTGAAAAGGCCTACTTGGCAGTTGTCTTTACCTTCCAAAAGCTTCACCATTATCTCCTAAATAATAAAACCAAACTCATATCTAAAGTTGACCCTCTCAAGTACCTTTTATCCAAACCTTCCCTCACAGGCCGAATGGCTAATTGGATCATTCTCCTGAGTGAATTTGATATTGAGTTCGTGAATCAAAAATCCTTGAAAGGACAGGTATTGGCTGATCAATTGGCAGAAGCTCCTCTACCAGGAATGGAACCTTTGTGCCTAGATCTGCCAGATGCATCTATGATGTACATTGAAGAGTCTGTAGAATGGAAGGTCCATTTTGATGGATCTTTCACCTTCCATGGATCCAGAGCAGGAGTGGTGCTCATCACTCCCATAAGGGAGGTCATACCAAGAGCATTCCGGTTGGGATTTCCATGCACTAATAACATTACAGAGTATGAGGCACTCATCGTTGGCCTCAAGCTAGCTATTACTTGGAATATTAGACAACTACGAGTCATTGGAGACTCCCAACTTATCATTAAACAAGTTAATGATGAGTATAAAGTTAAAGATGAGAAGCTCATTCCATATAAGAAAATGGTCAAAACCTTGAAGGAGTACTTTACACAGATCATATTTGAGCAAAAGCCAAGGTCGCATAATAGATCCGTAGATGCTATGGCTACAATTGGGTCTCTCATTATGCATTCCACCTCAGGAAAGTAAAATGCCTTTCTTTGTAGAGCATTTACAAGTGCCCACATATGATATGTCAGAGTCATGTTTGGCATGTGAAGTTGTTGGTCCATTATCCCCCTGGTATGACCCTATCTTTCGATACCTACAAGATGGCACTTTTCCACCTAGACATTACCCATTCTGAAAAGAAAGCCCTTATCCACCGTATAGCCCATTATACCCTCCTAGGAGGCACCCTTTATCATCGTGGCTATGATGGGAATCTGCTTCATTATTTGGATGTTACTGACTCAATCCATGCTATTAAGGAAGTACACGGTGGTATTTGTGGAGCACACACTAGCGGCATGGTCTTAGCTAAAAAACTATTAAGAGTAGGCTATTATTGGCCTACCATGGAATCAAATGCTGCAATTTTGTAAAGAAATGTGAACTATGCCGAAGTATGGAAACTTAATACATGTGCCAACCCAGGCTTTGTAGCCTATCACAACGCCTTGGCCATTTTCTAAATGGGGTCTAGATCTCATAGGGAAGCTCCATCCTTCTTCTTTAGATGGCCACACCCACATTATCACTGCCACCGAGTATTTTACCAAATGGGTAGAGGTTGTGCCTCTTACTTACATCACCGGTGCGTAAATTTCTAAATTCATTATGAACCATCTCATCTGCCATTATGGTATCCCCTCCACCATTATCACTAATAATGGTAAGTCCTTCAAAAATAAAATGGTTAAGACATTGTGTCAATGTTTCCATATTCAACTCAAGTGGTCTACCCCTATTACCCCCTAAGGTAATGGACAAGCAGAGGCTACTAATAAAACCCTTATACGGATCATGGAGAAAATGGTTAGTAAGACTGGCCGTAATAATGCACTTATAGATACATCCCGCCCTCTGGGCCTATCGAACCTCCATCCGCACTCCTACTGGTGTGACCCCATATTCACTTGTCTATGGAACTAAAGCCATCATACCTCTGGAAGTGGAGCTTCCTTCCCTGAGAATATCTCTCAGGGACTATCTTGATAAAGATGAGGACTACAGAGTTGCTCAACTAGCAGAGTTGGAACTATTAGATGAAAAGCGTATTAGAGCACTCAATCACCTGAAAGTCTATCAAAACAGAGTATCCAGGGGATACAAAAAATGCATCATTCATCAGGAATTTGATGTAGGTGATCTAGTTCTAAAAGAAAATCAAAAGAATATCATCAAAGACAGAGAAAAGAAAGGTAAGTTTGAAGCTAACTGGCTAGGCCCTTATGTGGTGGTTGTTAAGTATGGATCAAGAGCCTATAAACTTGCATACTCGGATGGTGAAGAGCTTCCAAGAACCTATGAACACCATGCACCTCAAGAGGTTCTATGCTTAAGCATGATGAGAATATCAGATAAGAACTAAAAATAGAAAAAAAAAGAAAAAACAAGCAAAAAAATGGAAAATTGAGAAAACAGTAAAGAAAAAGCAAGTTGTCCACATGTGAAAACCACACAATTGTGGTGCAGTGGGCAAGTCTTTGAGTGAAAACCGGTCTCCGGTGCTCAAAGAAGATTCACCGGTCACAAGTCACTCTTACAGCAAGATAGGTAACCCTCACTGCTTTCTAGATATAACTTCCTTTGCTAGGTCTAGGAACCCTACCAAATCCATCTTTATCGAGCCGTGATCTGGCTTATTTTCTCTTATATCTGCATGAAGGATGTTGCCTTTGTATATTCCCATCTAACGTTGGGGCACCTTCACATTCCACTTTCTCATACATACACGCATGGCATTTTGCCTTTTGTATATTCCCACATCATGTTGGGGGCATCCATGCTTCTTTGTCCTTGTACATTGCTTTAGAACATGACCTTAGAAAATACAAAAACATTCGAAAAGATACACAAAAACCTAAACATTCAGAAAATCTCCCTTCTAGGGATGAAGCTACACCAACTGCATAACATTGTCTTAGAGAAGCCTCAAAACAATGTGAACAATAGCCTTGAAAATTTATCTTTCTAGATAAACCCAAAAACATTAGAAAATATATCAATGTTGTCCCACAAAAACAAGGTAATAATTTAATTACTTTTAGTTGTTGGTTTGTATAGTTTTGATTGAGAGTACTTTTTTGTGATGTAGTGATTCATTTTCTTATCATGGGTTGGATCTTGTTTGATTTAATTGTATATGGCATTAGGTTCATTCATAGCTTGTATGCATCTATTAAGATTCATTTTACTTACTTAGATTGAATGTCAATTTGATCTCGTTGGTATGTTTAATAAATTCATGTATTTTGCATCATAAGTTATGTTGTGTTGTATAGGTACAATTGTTTAGCTTTGTTAACTTTTTCTTGTGTGTTTGTTTCTTGCATAGTTGTTTGTTATCACATCTATCACCTACCATTCATCACATATAAACATCATCTACTACATCATATATACAAAAATGCTAAGTATTACATCATGCATGTATGCTAAGCTAATCATCACATATCGTATCATCAATGGGGGCAAGAGGGGTTGCGCATAATCACAAATCTATCCCCCCGCACCAATATCATCTAGTATCATCCCAAGTACTAGAATAAAAATCAGAAGCATTCCATAAATCCAAAGCATGTGATACTATCTACAGATATATCATCAATATGAAAACATGGAACATAAACATCTCTAAATCTAAAGTATGTCACATACATAGAGGAAAGGGAAATCATACATCATGATACAATAGTTGTCAAAGCAATAACCACAAATCGTAAAAGGCATAATCACAAGTATAACATGACAAAATCATCATCGAATGTCCATATGATACATGTATAAATGTCCATCTCAAAACTCAAGTATACATCATCGATACAATATGCCATCTAAAAGGGGCATGCATAAAAAATTGAGCCTTCATCAAGAGGCGTCATCAAAATAATGGTACATGAATCTATACATCAAAATCAGCCTTCATAAGAGGCATGTATACAATACATCTATACAAAAGGAAAAATGAGGAACTCAACCACATCTCACGCCCTCACTGGGGCTCCCGGGTCCATGTCCTGGGGGATGGAAGAGTGGTGGTTGTGATGGATGGACCAAACGGAGGTATCACCCCTGTTGTCGGCTAGTTTTCCAGTAGGTTGTTGTCTAGCCAGCTGCTCTGCAATGGGTTGTCAAACTGATCTAACTCGAGTGGCCTGACTGCCGTGATCTGGAACCTGTCATACTCACACCTGAATGCTCAAAAGGTGCTACCGCTGCCCTATCGGAATTGCTATGAAATAGGTAGTCCTATAGTATAAGGCCTCATCACCGGCCCTCATAACATCCTATATCAAATCGGCATCTCCAAAAGTAGTAGCTTCCTACATGGCAACATCTCGCTCACCTATCAATCTACCCCCTCACAAGCATGAGCTTGTCTAGTAAGAAGAGCAGCCTCTCGGTCTCTATCTGCAGTAATAGTCTGCACCTAGGCTCGGGCCTGATCCCTCTGAATAATATAACCTTGTGATTGTGCCTGGGCATGGTCCCTCTATGCGATAACCATCTGCACCTAGGTCTGGGACTGATGTAAAAGGCTCAATATCTAAGCCCCTGTGTGGCCATCTCACTAATTTGGCTCTGCCATGAGGCATTATGCCCACCCTAAGTGGCCTGTACTCTCGCTTGATCCCTCTCAACTGTCAAAATCTGTACCTAAGCGCTGGCCTGATCCCACTATGTTGTAAGGGAATGTACATGTGCCCTGGCCGCATCTCTCTCTCCAACCACCTATAATCGAATGGTAATCAGCCACACTGTAATTCGCTTGAAGGGCAGACAATTTCCCACCATCACCACCACCCCCTAGAGCATGAGGTGGCGGGCCTTGCTCTAGAAATACCTGATGAAGGGGTATACATCCCCGCTGGAATGCCTACTGGAGGAAACTCTATGTCAAGTTCCCTAGGGCCTGTCTCACGAGTCGAGCCGAGGTCCCTATCTAGGAGGCTTCGTAATGGAGGACCCTATCCCCTACCCCTAGCATAACATGTGCATCGGGACCACCACCACCACCACCACCACCACCACCACCATCATCACTATCATTGCCACCGCCAACTCGACCCTCATCATTTGGGAGGCCCCACTGGAGGAGCTCTCACACCGGCATTATAAGTCACCTTGGAAATAGTCAAACGACATGGAAGCACACCATGGTACCATGGCGCATACTGAGTGTGGTACCAGGATCTCTGATCTATCTCAATGGAACCCACATAATAGGTACCACATGTCGAAATCTTTCCAGTGCTCTATCCCAAGCAATCTGTGGACCCATATCACTATACTCTCGGGCCCTATGAGCATACCATATATCTGGCCCAGGAACATCCTAGGTAATGCCAAACTATCTCTAACACCGATATACTATGTACATATCCCGCATATAGTTGTGGATTCCTAACATGAAGTGCTCAACCATGGTAGTGTTGAGCTCTAAACCATCCTTAGGCCACTGGAAATGTTTGTAAGGCCTCCATACTATGGCGGCCTATTGTAACTCATCAAGCTCACAATGGTAATGATACGCATCTCCCATGTATGGTTGCACATCATTCCGATTGGGACCCTTTCCATAATATAAGGCTCCTCCGGAGCTCAAACTCTCAAAACACCTAAGGGCCGACCAATAGTAATGTGGTCATGTTATTTTAATTTTCATGGCTAAGAGAAACCCATTTGAAGCCAAATATTTTCTAAGAGAGGGGACTTAACCAAATGGCTTGCAGACAACATCAAGTGTTAAGAGGGTGCGGTTTAGAAATCAAAAGGGGACAAAGTATCAAACTCTCATGAGATTGACACGTAGAGCCATCAAAGGAGTAGGGCAGCAAGCCCGTGGACCATGCCAAGTGTCCGCCCAATGCATCCCCCAGAGCCATAAAGAAAAGTAGAGTCTCAAGGATGTGCGGGCCTTCCATGTGGATCTTGCAACAAATGGACTCCATCTTCAAAGCAAGCCATAAAGATGACAAGCCATCCACCATGTATAAATTATTTAGGGTCTTATCTATAAGATTTAATGCTCGAGGAATTTTCAAGAGATCGGAGGAGAAGGGTCATTTCATTACAAAATATGCATTGTTTTGAACCAAGGGGCCATGAACCAATGCATAAAGGGTCAAAATATCTAGTTATGTAATAAATAGCTGAAAGAGTTTCTTCTCAAAAGGTGAGTCCATCTCAAGGGAGTCGGTTACAGGATAATTAAGATGCATTAAATGGGCATGGCTCTCACTTTTTCGAAGGGGTCAAATTGTGAGAAATATTTGAGGAAATATGTTTCTATCACTTCATATCATTTATCATAATTAAGGGGTAGTTGAAACGGATTTTCAAAGTTCTCTCTTACTTCCTCCTCACCCTACAAACTATAATCAAGTCTCGACAAAAAAAAGGAGAAGAAAGGAAGAAAGACGAGAAGATAGGAGCTAGATGATAGTTTTAGTTAGAAAAGGAGAGTTAATCTTTTCCTCTCTGTCGCAAGTTTCTCTTTTGTAAAAGGAAGAGATCTTGGAACTCTAGCCTTTTGCCGCTTTGTAATAGCAATCTTGCCTCTTTCTAATGTAATATTGTGCACAACCATTGGAGTAATATATATGTTTTGTGGTGTTTCTAGTTCATCATTCGCATATCTTTATTATCTCTAATCACCTTTATTTTCATTTAGAAACTGTGCATCTTTGGGTGTTGTTGTAACTTCTAGTGTTGTGCTTAAGTAGTTCGAGACGATTGTGTATTTGGTTGGCTTCCTGGTGTATTCTTTTTCAATCGGTGTCGCCTTAGTTTGTTTTATGTTTTTTCTTTCCAATTTTTTTGATCCCTATCTCCCCATAGAGAAGATCTAGCTTCTTTAAAACATGGAGGTCTCCTTAGGATGCACGTCCCACCAACCTAAGGATTCCCACAACTCTGACGGCTCTATCTACCAAGGATGTCCATCAACAATTTTTCTAGCACGCCCACGATTGATGACTCGAGTGATACTTTATTATGGCATCAGCTTGGTCGATTCTCAAAAAATTCAAACTTCTATAAAGATGGTTGCGGAGCACCTCAAGCAACTCCCTAGGGTCCGACCAAATCATTACAAAATATCACAGAGCTCCCTCTCATCCATTTTCATTCATCTACCTTTCCACACCTCCCATTTCTCTTCATCTAATGAGGTCATGCAATCATGACTCCATTACCACCAAGGGATCCTCCCCTTGTTCATCTCAAAACCACAATTTCTGCACTACCACCATATTTGAGTAGCTATACCTCACACACTAGCAAGCAATGGCTCCAAATCCAACAGAAGAGGAGCAGATGGTAGGAAGTGATACACACTCACAAGGTTCACATCACCAGTCCAACAATGGAGATGTTACAAAGGTTGCCTATGTTTGTCCTCCCCCACAAAGCAACTCCCTTGAAAATATCCTTATCAACGGGCTTCATTCTGCAAAATGAAGCCACATATGATGGAGAATTTATAGATTCAAAAACCATCACATCGAAGCATAAAGCTTTAACAGAGGAGGAAGGAGATAAGATTGAGTGCTTATCAAATCTAGGGAATGTCTCGATGAAGAGGAGCCTATTGAAATCACATATTTTCTCACTTCATCAGTCTCACATGAGAGGCCACCTGTTTCTCATGACCTTTCCGCTAGACCTAATTCAAAGGCTCTAGAAGAAAGTATCATTGGAAGATTTTTGCTTTCAATCAAAGAGCCTAGATTCACCAGGAAAAGCTACTAGAAAGGAGAGTAGAAAGAAGATGAACAAGATGAAACCCTTCAAAGAAATCCACAAGGGAGCCTTGATCCAAAAGATACCAGCCAAAATGACAGACGTAAGCAAAAGGTAGGACCAAGCCCCCGACTTAGGCTGTATCTTATCAAGAAAAATGCCAGCACCAAGTCATGTTCATTTTAGAACATGAGGATGATCTTCAAGACCCCAGGGTCAATTGCAACACCTCCAGCCACAGGATGAACAAGAGGAGGTGTTCATATTGTTCACTGATACCGTGGGTGGAAGAGTGAAGGTCATATTTTCACTCTCACTACAGGCCATATCAATCACCAAATTATTCATATGGCGCGTTTTTGTAAGAAAAGGAAGCTACTTTTCCTTTCCGTTTCAGGTTTTGTTTAGCTTATGCAGAACCAGTTAGACTAGGAGTAGGAGTAGGTTTTCTTTCAAGAAATAAGTGCTCTGTGCATGCACTGCATATCTCATTTGAGACATGTATGTTTTGTCTTTTGTATAGTCCCACTCCTATATTACTCCAAAAGGGATGTGCCAACTCTAATAAAGGCTCCGGCTCACCAAGGAAATCACCATCAGCTGAAGACAATTGTAGTTTTCACTTCAAACCAAATACAAAGCAACTAAAATCAGCCAAAGGTTGCCATTAGCCACCTTTTCAATTTTCTACTCTCAGAAAAAATAAAATCTTACTAAGTTTCAATATGAGAGTGGGAAGAAGTAGAGTCAATAGAAATTATGAATACTCCATAGAAAGCTTAAAGGACCATAGGATCCGATCTGGAGTAGGTTCAAAACACAAGTTTCACAGCAGAAGATCATGGGTTCTTTTTCCCAGTGATTCGTCAGATTGTTATTTGAATTTTTGTGGCTAAGAGAAACCCATTTGAAGCCAAATATTTGTTAAGAAAGGGGACTTAACCAAATTATAAAGAGAACCAAATAGCTTGTAGACAACAATAAATGTCAAGGTGCGCAGTTCGAAGTCAAAAGGGGATGAAGTATCAAACTCCTGTGAGACTGACATGTAGAGACAACAAAGGAGTATGATAGTGAGCGTGAGACCATGCCAAGTGTCCACTGATGCATCCCCGTGAGCCATAAAGAAAGCAGAGTCTCAAGGATGTGTGGGCCTTCCACGTGGATCTTGCAATAAATGGACTCCATCTTCAAAGCAGGCCATAAAGATGACAAGTCATTTGCCACATATAAATGATTTAGGGTCTTATCTATAAGATATAATGCTTGAGGAATTTTCAAGAGATCGGAGGTGAAGGGTCATTTCATTACAAAATACACGTTGTTTTGAATCAAGGGGCTGGAAACCAATGCATAAAGGGTCGAAATATCTGGTTATGTAATAAATAGCTGAAAGAGTTTCTTCTCAAAAGGTGAGTCCATCTCAAGGGAGTTGGTTGCAGGATAATTAAGATGCATTAAATGGGCATGGATCTCACTTTTCCAAAGGGGGAAAATTATGAGAAAGAATTGAGGAAATTTGTTTCTATCACTTCATATCATTTATAATAATTAAGGGGCAAAGTTGAAAAGGATTTTCAAAGTTCTCTTATTTCCTCCTCACCCTATAAATTGTAATCAAGTTTCACCAAAAAAGGACAAGAAAGGAAGAAGAAGAGAAGATAGGAGCTAGAGGACAGTTTTAGTTAGAAAAGGAGAGTTAATCTTTCCTCTCTCGTCGCAAGTTTCTCATTTGTAAAAGGCTGAGATCTTGGAACTCTAGCCTTTTTCCTTCTTTGTAATAGCAATCTTGCCTCTTTCTAATGTAATATTGTGCACAACCATTAGAGTAATATATATGTTTTGTGGTGTTTCTTGTTCATCATTTGCATATCTTTGTTATCTCTGATCGCCTTTATTTTCATTTAGAAATTATGCATCTTTGGGTGTTGTTTCAACCTTCTGGTGTTGTACTTAAGTAGTTCGAGATGATTGTGTATTTGGTTGGCTTCCTAGTGTATTATTTTCGGAGTGCATCGCCTTAGTTTGTTTTGTGTTTTTTCTTTCTAGTTTTTCTGATCCCTATCTCCCCCCGCAAAGAAGAGCCAACTTCTTTAAAACCTAGAGGTCTCCTTAGGACACACATCCCACCAACCTAAGGATTCTCACGACTGACACTCTATCTCGCCAAGGATGTCCGTCAATAGGTCCCACACCCAAATATAAAGTAATGCTGGTCCTACCATCTTCTGACAGTAGTAGGTAATCAAATGTAAGTCCCAGTATAAGTGTGCTAGAATGCACTAACCCCAGTAGTAGGTCTCTCCATCTATCAACCTGTGTATCACTCTGAGGAGGCCAAGTGGAAATGAAGCACCGGTCTTGTCAGGGAGTAGAACTCCACTGACAAAGGCCATCATATAAACCACCACTCGATCTAGCTCTGGATCCTCAATGCACCGCAACAAATTAATAGTCATCCCACGCCATGGTATCATCGGGACACCAAATAACTTTGAGATACACTGTTGAATATCAGGCCAGTGACTTGTGTACTGGATAAGCTGACCCTGAATTGGGACCCGCATAATGCACCACACATCCTCTAGAGTAATCATGATCTCCCCAGTCGAGAATCCGAAAGCATTGACTCTTGTTATGCCATCTCTCACTACGGCTGTTAAAAGACCATGATCCAATGTAATTTGAGGCATATCAGCCACGTAGGCCAATCCTATGACGTATAGGAGGCTATCCAATATCGTCCTATCATCCTCATCAAATTGTGCCTCTATCACCACTAGCCGACCATATCACTCGTGTGTATGTAGAATGGGTAATATATATGTGCAAAACAAAGAAACACACATGTATTAGGCACATTTCTATCTACTTCTATCTAATTTACTAGTAAAATCCTTCATTCTTCCATCTCATTTCCTAAATTTTCACTTTCTTCTAGTCTACTTTATTTTCTCCTTGGCCATTTGGCCGAAGGGTGTTCTGCTCCCCTTCCCCGATGCATACGCGCCTTTCCCGACGCATACGTGCCTTTCCCAATGCATGTGTGCCTATCTCAACGCATATGCGCCTCTATTTTTCTACCTATTTTCCCTAGTCTACATAGGATGCATACGCACCCAGTGTGATGCCTACGTGCCTATTTCAACACATACGCATACGCGCCCCCATTCCCCCTACCCAAGACACATGCGCGCCTTCTTCGACGCACGTGCGTGTGTGTCGTGTCTTCTCTCTCCAACGGATATGCATGCGCGTATCCATTTTTGAAAAATATGCATACGCGTACCACCCAAATTTGATGCATGCACATACATGTATACGTCAAATCGATGCATGCGCGTATGCGCATACATCAAAAATTCCCTAATCTAGCCTAAAATTCCCTAAAATGACATTAAATGCATAATTCACAAGGAAGGATAGACCACTCACGTAAGGTCCATCCGTTGGGTCCCGCATGAACTCTCGGATGTGATCTACTCATCTCCTCCTACTTGGTAGCCTCGCCATCTCACTCTAGGGCTATCGCTCTCACTCGTGGTAAAAATTTGTAAGATCTCTAGTACAAATGAACTCGGTCACGATTTATTTACCCCCTGGGTGGGTATATTAGGTGCCGCGATGCCCCAGGGCATGTTTTCTGTCGTGATCATTCTAGCCCGGGAATAATTTACAAATATTCTAGGGGCCTTTTCCTATCATTTTCTTCTATTTTTCCTCTCTTTTACCCATCGTAATGATTATTTTTTATAATTATTTTAGGCCCGTATTTCTTCTCGTCAGGACATGTTATGACTCTCCGACGACTGTGCATTCACCTTCGCACCTTCACACGTACTTTTAGGAGATTTTCTATCTCTCAAATTCTTCTGACCGATCAAAAATTTAAAAATTGTAAAATCATCCAAAAATCCAAAAACATCGAAAAAATTCAAAAATGAACTAAAATTGGTAAAAGGCTCATTTGCAGCTGAAATTTGTGTCTCTCACATGGCACTCATCTTGTATCTTGCTGAAATTTTAATTTTGTTTGAAATGCATTGACTTGTGTATCATCTAAATCTTCACTCATCTACAAAATCTACATTGCTTACTTCGTTTGTACTGGGGCACTATCGTTTGCCCGGCATTGTCTTCGCCATGTACATCACATTTTTTAATTGGACCCAAGTGTCCTCCATCTTTTCCCTGACATATACAGATTTCTCGGGGCATCATTTTAACCCTTGTCATTTGTCAGAACATTTGGGACTACCTCTGATAACAAATATTTTTGCAACTATCTTGAATGTTGTCGGTTTGAGTGTGTGTGATTATACTTATTTCCCGTTAAAAGAGTTTGTTTACTTCTCGTATTGCATTGCATGTTTGTATGTTACATGGAGTTATTATTTTAGCAATGGAAAATTGTTTGTATCATGTATTTTCATGTCATTTTACGCTTTTTTCGTATGCTTACATCTTAATAAGGGCTGATGATGAGGATTCTAAGAAAAATGATGATTTAAAAGTTGTTGGCACTGGTTTACGGATAGCTCAATATCCCCTTTTCTTGTTTTTTTCTCATCTCCTCTTTGCACTTTTTCTTCCTTCTATTCTCTTTTTAATTGTCGATCGAGTTCTTCTATCACCCCATCGACACTCGAGGGGGCATCCTTCATCCTACCTTCATCCTATTAATTTTTCTTCTACCCCTTCAAAAAATTCTACTCATTTATACTTGTCTACTTTCTTCAAAGTGACGTAGCTTACGTCACCCCAAAGAGGGGAAAATGTAGACACCTGTAGTTTGATCAAAGCACTATTATCTCTAATATTGCACTAACTAACTATTCTCTTCTTCAAAATTGACGACACATTGTCAATTAGATCTATCTAACTCCCCTTTTACAACACTCTTCGGGTCTTATTCCTCTTATAAGTCAATTAAATAGGCTATTATAGCCTCTTCTTGGCTAAAATCCTCTTCTTCACCACTTCTATTAGCTTTATCAATCCATTTCATTGGATTGGTTAGGCCTTTCAGAACCCTCCCGTAACCGTAATTTCTCGCTAAACAAGATTAATTAGTCTAATCTAGGTTAATTACCCCAAATCATGATCAACCTCTTCTAAACCTAGTCAAATCTTACTTTGACTTGCTAATGAGCCTGTTGACTCCCTTTTAGTCCCACATGCACCAAAAAGCCTTCCATTTCCCAAATGGAAAACTATAAATAGCCCACTACCCCCCTCTCATTTTCAAGAACACTTCTTCCCTCTAACATAAACTATAGTATTATTGTTAGGATTAGGAGTTTTATTTCATCTTATTGAGCTATTTTTCTTTATCTTTTGCATTTCACCACACAACATGGAGTAAATGGGAAGAACCATTAGCCCTGAAGCCATTAATGGTGAGATCCCATTCTCTTAATACATAAACCGATTGCTTAGATCCTTATTAGGCTCATTTAATTAAGCTTTCAAGAATAGAGGTTAATTACATTTGTTAATTTTGCTTGTTTACTTTAAACTAATGCATGCAATGTAGGAATCTTTGTTTATTTCTTAATCGATGGTCCATTGATCGGTTTTGCACAAATCTTGGGGGTTCTTAAGTGTTCTTACCCCATTCCATAGCTTTTGCAACCTTTCTTTGAACATAGTACCTAGGCCTATAAAGACGTGGTGGGCATCACATCGATGGATGCTATTATTTCTATTTTTTCATAGATGCGTGCGTTAAAGCGGACCGTCGGTTGGAGGAGTACGGGTGCACCTACCCCGATGGAGATGGCCTAAGACCGACATTAGCTTAGGGTAATTATTTTTCGTTTGGATTTTTTATTGTTATGTGGTTGTTTTATATTTGTAAACGTGTGTGAGAACTAATGTGGTATGGGATGGTTATAGGTGATGCTTATTGGTCCTTGATCATGGATTCATCGATCAATACGTTGACATGGAATGTGTCACTAGATGTGCTTGTGGGAGGTGGGATGTTAGAGTGAGTGGATGCTTATGCAGTGATCATGCCCACTTATTTGATCTAGTCGCGATAAAGGAAATCACTGTATTATATTATGGAGTGGGTATGATGAGGCATGAGTAGAGATGAAGCGAGCTAGATAGGTCATAAGAGGAGGGGCCCTGGCTCAAGATGTATTCATGAAATATGTGGAGTTGTAGGGATGATTTATGAAGTAGTCGGTCGAGGTAGCTATATTACGCAGATAGGTGGAGAGATATGGGGGTTATACTAGCGGCGTAGATTGAGCAATGAAACATCTAGTTCTAGAGATCCTGGGATTGTGTATCGTGACGATGTGATGATGATGATGTATGACATATATGGATGTATGAAATATGGGGACTTAGAAATGTATTTTATTTTTGTAACTATTATTTTTGATGATATATATAGATGGATGATTGGTATTATTGTGTTGTGTTTATGTTTATTGATATGTGATGTGATGATTGTTGTTCGTATGTTGGTTTGTGATGTTTGATTTACATGTGTAAATTATGATGTTTAATTTGCATTGTGTAAACGATTATGTCGATTTTTAATAGATGAAGATTTAGTAATGTGTGAAAAGTGGACTATATTTGTGAATGAATATGGGTAGTATGTGATAAATAAATGTATAGATAGATCAATTAAGCATAGAGCGTGAAGATTGAGTGAGGTTCTTATTGTAATAGATCCCTCAACAATCATGTAAGAACCTTAAAAACATGAGTGCATCATCGGGTAATGAGGTGATTATATGGAAATCATCTACAAAAGATGAAGAGGCATGTGAGGCACAAAGTAGGAAGCATGTGAAGTAGTAGTAAAGAAGATGAGTGTAAGAGCCAAACTGAATGTCAGATGAAATGGTTCCAATGATAGGAGATGTATTGGTAGGAATCACATATTTTGACAACTTAGGCAACCAATGAGATGTAGTAGCAATGTGAGGTGGATGAGATGATGTGACGATAAATGCTCTAGGTGGAGGATGCAGATGGATAATCATTTTAGGAGATGGAAAAATGAAAACCTTAGAAGCGAGGTGGAGGTGATAAGTGAATAGTGGTGGAAGCACACTTATGTGGAATGGGAGAAAGATCGCTCACAAGAGCGAGAGCCAAAGGAAATGACACCCTTATCTTCTAATTGTTGTAACTTGTCATGAAGGGCACAATGACCATTTTCATGGTGTCTATTGATGTGGTGGTAATTGTAATAAGGGCGATCACATTGGTGATGCAAGCAATGAGGAGGATGATTTTGATTATAAGGTAAGTGAATTAAGTGCTTATCAAGTAAATCACGCAAGACATCATGAGGCTTAGTAGCATGCGATAAATGTAATGGATTCCGATTAGGAGATGAAGAAGACTTAGGTGGAAAAGACGCGGTGAAGGAGATGGAGGATGCTTAAGTGATGAAGGGGTGGAACTTGCTTGTGAGGTGGAGGAGATGGAGACCTTGGAGGATGCGTAATAGATGGCACAGAGAAGAAGTAAAATACAATGAAACAATAGAATGAAAAGAAGGGGATCTATAACACGTGCAACAATTAAATCTTGTTTTAGATCAATGACCTTATAGCATAAAAGCATAAACAATTCACATGTATCATATTGTAATTTCTCTTTTAATGCAGGAATATAACCATGAAAAAGATAAATTATTTCTTTAGATCAATAGGCTGAAATACTAACTGATGCATGCAAGAATTGAAGCGTAAAAGTAATCTAGAATAGGTTATTTCTTTCCTTTATGTAATCTAGGTAATAAATCATGTGTAACTCTAGGACCATTGTTAAGCATAAAGTGTCTAATAAAAGCATCTTCCATTTCACAATATGTACTAATAGATCCATAAGGAAAATGGGTGTACCATTGGAGAGCGTCATCAACAACACTATGATGAAAGGCTTTTAATAACAATCGATCATTAGAATAATAAGCCATATTTAAACGGTAATGCTTAAGATGTAAATATGGATTTCGGTGACGTTAAAACATGAAAAGGTAAGCATGATAAAATCCTAAGGAAATTTGAATTTTGAATTTTCTTTGGAATTGGATTGCATCAAGAGAGTTATTGTTAATGAAAGCATAATAGGATTTGATTTTGATAGTAAGAGATTGAACTTAAGACTATAAGTAACCAACAACATGCATGAGTGATAAAATATCATGTGAAGGAATCGTAGAGGAAGTGAGAGGCACATGAAGAGGTTGAAGTTTTCCATTGTGAGTAATCATGGGAATGGGAGAAGAAGAAATAGAAGATGAAGGATTTGTGGGAACGCTAGAAGTAGACATAGAAGAAATAAGAGGAGGTGTACTAGTAGAAATGGGAGAATCATGAATAACCTCTTGAGAGGAAGAAGAAAGAGGAGGAAGAGGAGGAGAGGAACATGGAATATAAACATAAGTGCTAGGAGTAGAATCAAAAGAAATGATAAGAGGTGAACTAGTAGAAGTGGGAGAATCATCATGAATGCTATTGGAAATAATCTCAGAAGTAGAAGAAAGCAAAGTGAAAAATTCACATTCAGCAGTCTTAAGAGAAATAACATCCTCACTAACATGTTCATGATCGAAATATAATCATCATCACTATCAGAGAAAGCTTCGCATGTAAGTATTTCATCAAGAGATTCATCAACATATAGAGAAGTAGTAGGAGAAATATCATGAGATTTAGCATTGCATTCATTGGATTCATTTTCAGAAATAAAAGAGACATGAGATATAGCTTTACATTCATCTTGACTAGCATTAGAAACATGCACATGTACATTTATAACATTGGAAGTAACATTATTTTTATCTACAAGTGGCACAATCAAGACCAAGCATATAATCAATAAAAGCATCATCATGTGATTTAACAGAATAGAAGAAGTTGGAGTAGCCTTGGTGACTTTAGAAGAACAAGGAGATCATTTAGTGAAGTTTTGGTTAGGTGAAACAATGCCCACACTAGAGGTTACAGAAACTAGTAGGAACTTTGTGTTTGTTAGCAAGAAGTAATCTTTGAACATTATCATCAAATTGATCATTGTGATAAAGACCATCAAGTCTAGCCTCAATTACATCATCAAGGATAGGTTTCACACTAACATGATACATAGCTTGTTTAGGAGAGGAGGATCAATTTTTAGCCATGAGGGTTTTGTGGATCCTAAGGCAAGGAGTTCTAAGAGAGGGGTTCACCAAATGATTTAATAAAATTTGAATATTAAATCTAATTTCAGAGTCACTAGTATGATGATATACAATATAATACTAATGTTAAGCACTCTAAATATGTAATCGCAACAAAATGAGAGGGATATGGCACTTATCTAATTTTCACTTATCCCAAAGTAGATCTAAATTGGAGCAACCGATGCACAAGCTAGGAAGAGTGTCGGGAATGATCGATGTAAATTCTAGAGATTGTGGATAGATATGGACACGTGAACCTTGGATATGGTGAGGTCGCGCCAGGTGTCGAGACCTTATATAGGCGCATTTGATCGCACTGAGGGGTGAGTCTCGATTTTTCTGTTTCACTAGGGTTTCACTATCTTTCATTATCGGTCTCCTATATGTCATTAGATGATCTCCAAAGTACATGTAACCTATAACACAAACCCCGAGATGCCTACACAAGCTCAAAAGCACATCAAATTAGAATGAAAAATTCAATATGTGAAGTCATACTGACCTCAACGGTCATCCAAAGGATGAACTTATGACCAAGCATTACACTACATTCTAGACTCCATGTAGTTATGTGTGTTTGTGTGTGAAATAGTGTCCTTAGGTTTCCCTCGTGCCAATGACACCAAGATAGTGGGATAAATCTAGATAGAATACAAATGTGTGGGATGGAATTCAAAACTTCCCCTTCCTATGTAGTGTATGTAGAGTAATCAACCCAAAAATGTAGTCCCTTTGATAGTATGTAGATATGTTTTCCCTTTATAATTTCTCGCCCTTATAATGGTATGTATGTTGTGTATATATAGGGATCTCTTGTTTAAATTTTGACACTAGTGACATGACATGCCAACTAGGACCTCGGGATAGGAGTAAGAAAACCGAAAAGGCCAACCACAAATGTCAAAAATGTGAACAAAAAAAAGAGGACAGGAGCACCTAGGGTGGGACAGGAGTGCACAGGCACTAGTGTCCAGACTAAGTGCTAGTTTCTTGGGATAGATGACAACAAATTTGAGAATATTGACATACATGGATCCTCGTGACCTAACCAAAATTGGGTGCACAAGTGATGATGTGAGAAATAAATACAATAGAAATAATCAAAGAAAACAAATGGACTAGGAAGTGTGTCACTAATGAATACTTTTCTTACTCAAGATCCATACATATAACAACAAATTTGGTGGTATAGTAAAATAGTAATATGTGTGTGATTTTTATCTATAGAACGAAGAATTTCTATAGTCTTAGCCTAGGCATATCCTACTAAGATGGGATCATTGAGAAAATAACTATCACCGTAGTCAAGCATAGCGACATTGATGGCACGTGATTTGATAATAATTGGGTTAGAAAATATGCTCGACGAGAGGATGTTAAGTGTGATTGATAGTGATAGGGATACACTCAAAGTATCCTTCGCACGTTTATGATTATATGGTAGGAGGTAATTGGGAAATGATGGCCTCAAGAAGATCATAGGCATGAATACACATGTTGATTTTGTTGGGCTCATTTTCATCAAAATAAAGAAGGTTGGGAAGAGTACAGTCCACCACCTTAAGATGAATACTATAGTTGTGAAGAGCATTCACTCGATAGTTAAAGAACTAATATTTACCGAAATGGGATGGTGGGAAGATCTTCTAGTGTAGAAATTTTGAATGTCTCGTGTTATTGAAATAGGTTGAAGTTCCAAGGGTTGACATCTCCTTGTACTTTATATATAATGCAGAACATCCAAGGTTGAGTGCAATCCTATACAATTTTTCTAAATGAAAATAAACACGAAGTTGTAGGGGTGAAGGAAGGAAGAGCCCAATAGAGTAGAAGGGAGATTACATGGAAGGACGTGGTGATTAAGTGTCATGGCTTAGAAGGAAGGTGTTGCATGTGAAAGTGTGGATACACGCTTAGCAAACTAAAGCGCGAGATGGGTTGCAAAGGATTTATGCACAAGGGTTGGGAGAGCATTTTAACATCAATGAGGATTGTGTAATAGCTAAGGATATGAGAGAGGCGTGCTGATATTTTGAAAAGGCCCAAAATCTTGGAGACAATGCACAAAAGAAATTTGGAGGTGGAACTCACTAAATGAGCACGCGCAAAATAAAACCAAGGTGTGTTAAAATAGGTAGCTAAGCAAAAAGTGATAAAATATGTCGAGGGCATTTAACATGGATGCTAACAAGGATGGATAGTTAGAAGAGCCAACGAATAGATCAACGTGGCACAAACGAAGGCATGATAGATCATATCATTAAAGGAGCTCAATTCAAATATAAATTTGAGCGGGAATTTTTGGAGTGTCTAGAAGGATTTAGCCCGCCAAAAGGAAAATTCAAATAAGGAGAGAGAAGAAGAAAAAGGATAGGGCGTGTAACTATAAAAGGGGATGAAGTTGACATTTTGGGGTTGTTAAAGGTTGATGAGAAAGCACAAAATAAATATAATAGAGTGTGGCTAACAATTGTATGCCATTAGAGCCAAGTTAGAGTGCAACCAATCTTAGGGTAGGTCTTAGGGAGACACCAAATAGTTTGTAAATGCTCCATTAAGGATTTTGTAAGCTCTAAGAGAGCAAATTACATTGTAGATGTTGTAAAGGCTTGAGAAATATAAAGAAACCTTTGTGTTTCATTTTGATGTGTGAACTCGCAAATGAGAAAGATCTTCTAGTTTTGACCCACCCATCATAAAATGGTATTAGAGTTGGTTCTTTCTTGTGGGAAAGTGAGGAAGTATAATAGATAGTAGATTGTGATGTGAGGAAACCAATGTAGAAGTTTGTGTTATCTATCATGAAGAAAAGGTGGGTAGAGAACCAAAGGATAGATCCCAAAGTGTAGGTTCTAGAGGAGTTAATGATCTTATGTGATAAGGAAATATGCTTCCAAGAGGAAGAGACTATTTAGATGTAACATTCAAAGATATGTTGGAGAGATCGATGGAGGAGAAAAATATTGTCAAGACAAAATTGGAGGATGAAGAGAAAGACCACTAGAGAAAACAGGGGTCTTGTGGCACGAAGCAAGCAAAGCATGGAGATGAAAGAATCAATAATGAGTCAAAGGCATGGAAAAGAGAGCATGTACGAAGTGCTAAAGGAGCACTAAAGAGAAGAGAAGGCATGTGTAGAGGCACATCCAAATATTACACGAGTGGAGCATAATATTTGAGAGGAATTATGTACGAGAGTACTAAAAGAGAATTTGTAAGACAAAGTACATGGAGAGAGCTCAAGAGTAGAGCTAAGGATGAAAAGATAATTTTCTGGAGGTGAGTAGATACAAGCAAGAGTATTATACCAAGAAAGGAGGTTGTCGAGAGAAATGGAGATGGTCATTGTATACCATGAGAACATGGAAGATCGCATTACGAGTTGTGAGATGAAGTGAATGAAAGGAGAGAAGATAGTGCACAACCCAATGAAGAGGGGCACATAGAAGAAATATTCCCATCAATATGATCGAGTACGCAAACGGGTGCACAAAATAATATGTCCCGAGGAAGGAAAAATTGGCTATGTAGTTAAGTGCACCGAAGAAGAGACCCCAACAGAGATATAGAGCACGAATGAATGCACGAGAGGAGAAACTCTTATCAAGTAGTTGAGGATTGTAAAGGAAAAGATGTGTGCAGCAATGAGAGCACCATTGCGAAGGAAGCAAAAGAGAATAGAGAAGTTAACCCAAAGTAAAATAAATGAGAGTAGCCCATGAGAGGAGGTAAATAGAGCACATGTGAAAAAGAGCACATCGAATGACGGAGAGGACTGTAAAGTTCTTAAGGAAGTGGAGCATGAAGAAGAGAACACGAGAGAAGAAGAGTGTAAATGAGAAGAGGGATTGTGTGAAGAAAGAGATGTTTTCCTAAAGGTGATAAAGGAAGAGCATGTAGAGGAGCGTGTAGGGAAAGAAGAGCGCAACGAAGAATTGCACAAAGGAGTTGTCTGAAGGAAATTTAGGAGCAATTGAAGGAAGAGACACTAGAAGTGCACAATTCAAAGTGCATATAGGAGAATAAAGAATGTGAAAATAGAGAAGGGCATGATGGAAGTGTAGGGGCACTACAAAATCATGTGGAGGTTTCCCATGCAACAGAGAAAGAAGGGGTGCACCGTGAATGGGCTCCAAAAGTTATGCAAAATAAAGGTGCAAAAGAAGAAAATAAGGATAATAAAAGTGGCATAGAGAAATTTTCGCAGTAAAGAGGAAGGAATATGTGGCCCATAACCACAAAGGAAAGGTGTCCGATGATGAGGGTGCACCAAAGAAGACAATATGGTGGAGCAGCCATGGAGAATAAGAGAGTCTGCAAGTATGCAAATAAAATATTGTTAGTGCATAGACAAGGAACACGTGGCCCAGAAGGGGTCAAGAAAAGGAGAAGAGAAGAGGAATCTAGTATGAAAATAATGGGTGTAAATAAGAAGACTGCACGAAGTATTGTACACAAAAATATGCGTGGGAAAATAGATGTGCTTTGAGGAGAGGAAAGAGAGAAAATACATAGTCGTAGAATACACTGAAGGAATAGGTTCGCAGAAGAGGGTGATAAGAGAACAGAGAAGGGAGTGCAAAAGGATGAAATGTGGAAAGGGAGAAGTTTGTAGAAAGGGAGTGATAAGGACAAAGGAGTATAGGAAGTGCATAGAGTGAAGCAACGCAGAGGAGAGAAGTCACCGTGATAAATCGACATGAGAACATGTGAAGAAGATATGAATACAAGGAGAAGAAGAGGAGTTCATGCAAAAGGGATGCGCGGAGAAATAAATCCCAAGAGTGAGGTGAGTAAGAAAGAAACAAATCCCAAAAGGATTTATGTGAAGGTGGATGGACAAGGGAGAACATGGACTCACTCAAGAAAGGGTTAAAGGAAGGTGGAGACTCACAAAGCATAAAACTCATAGGAGAAGCCCTACAAGAGGAGGATCATTCAAGTCAATCAAATACTTGCATGGAAGAAGGATAATAATGCAAAAAGACTTGTGAAGGATCAAGAAGAGAGATCCATTTGGATGAGGATGTTGGGCTATGGTGGGGAGAATCTCACAAGAGTGCAAGATAGCATGAAGAAGTCACAAAAAGGTGATAAGGGACTAGAAGAGACGTTGGAAGAAGTACTAAGGCCAGAACATGTTCGAGAGGATGAAGGAACCAAAACTATTTGCCTCAATAGTTCAAATGATTGTTCTACCACTCACTTAGTCTAGTTGAGTAGGACCTCAAGTTTAAAGTACTCAAGTTTGTGATGTAGGAACATCTAAGGTCCAGATAATATTGCACAATTTTGGTAAAGAAAAATGCATGAGAAATTTGGAGGGCACAAAGGAAAGAAGAGTGTAGCAGAGTGGAAGGGAGATTGTGTGGAAGGGTGGAATGATTAAGCACCATGGATTGGAAGGAAGGTGTAGCATGCGAGAATTGTGGATATACCGGAGAAGGGTTTGATGTGATATTTTGGTAGCAGGATTTGTGCGGAGTAGGCATGAAGAATAACGTGTAGTGATGTGTGTGGGATTTTGGTATCAAGATGGATCTTAGCCTAGCTTAGCCGACTTAAGGCACACAAGGGTTACAAAAGAGTTATTCGCAAGGGTCGAGAGATTGTGGGAACATTAATGAGGATTTTGTAATAGCTATGGTTACGATTTTGAGAAGGCTAAAATCCTAGAGATAGTGTACAAAATAAAATGGAGGTGGAACATAGGTAAATGAGCACATGATGATGAGAATAAAACCAAGGTGTGACAAAGGAGTGGAGGTAAAATGGATACCTAGAAGAAGCTCTAAAAGATATTAGAAGGCATCTAATATGGATGGTGATAAGGATGGACTATTAGAAGATCCAACGGATGTGATTGACATGACATAAGCAAAGGCATAGTAGATTAGAGCATTAAAGGATCTCAATTCAAATTTAAATCCAGTGGGAAAATTTGGGAGCGTGCAGAAGGAGCTAGCCCACCAAAAGGAAAATTCAAATAAGGAGAGAAAATTGAGAAAAGGACAAGGAACATAACTATAAAAGGAGGACAAGTTCACCATTTTGGGGTTGTTAAAGGTTGAGTGGAAAGCGCCAAAAAAGCCCGGTGAGCGGCTAACTATTGTAAGCCATTAGAGCCAAGTTAGAGTGCAACCAGATTAGGAGAGGTCTTAGGGAGACACCAAATAGCCTATAAATGATCCATTAATGAGTTTGTAAGATCCAAGAGAGCGGTTGCATCATAGATGTCGTAAAGGCTTGAGAAATATAAAGAAACCTTTGTGTTTAATTCTCGTTGTGTGAACTCTTGAAATGGGCATGATCTTCTAAGTCCGCCCACTGTCATAAAGATAGCTCCTAAGTGTGGAAACTTAACACATTGACAGTGGAAAACATGAATACCCACATGCGATGAGTCCATAGTCATCCTAGGAGGATATTATAAGACAAGGGAAGTTGAAGACCATGACTTTGAGGTAGATGGTATAAGAAGGAATAGTGATAGGGAGCCAAATGTAACCCATAATAGGCATTTGTCTATGATCGTATCCTGCACATGCTCCAGGTGGATTTCAAATTGTCTATAGAATAACCTAGTGTCTTGATGAAGTCAAGAGAAGTGACATGGTTCAAGGAGGAAGTATATACATGAAGAACGATCAAGTATAAAGGTTGGTGGAAATGTAAAACTCTTCACATTTTTCCATAATGCTCTCTTCCAAACCAAGTAGGGCAAGTTGCTGCCTCAAAATGGGTGGAAAAGGAATATTCATGGTTAAGATTGCATTCATAAGATGTTCACGATGTTAGGGTGAGGTATGCAAGATTTCTAGAAATGGGGTTTGGCTATGAAGAGGATAAAGTTATGCGAGAGGATCTCGTTCTTCAAGGCTTGGTTGTGTAGTATTATAAACTTGAGAAGGATCAATCTAATTAGGTTCGAAGAAGGGGTCTAGCAAAAAGTTCTAAAAGTCGGGTATGATTTGTTATTTCTACGAGATTGGTCATGATAGAGGTGATACCACAGGGGATGATGTTGTAGGAATTAATAGGGATCGTGATGGACAAGATCATCCATGTATGATTGTTTGTACAAGGGCCAATGGCATTCACCTAGACTTAAGATTTGGATATAGTGGTTGTTTCGTGAGGTGTTGGTCATGAGGAACATGGATAAATGAACTTGGACGGGCTATCCGGGATGAGGGAGGATATGAGGGTTCAATACAGGCGATAATACATTTATAACCATCCATGTGAACCACATATTCAATAGAGGGATATGATGTGCCAAAAACATTGGTGGTTGCCTTATCGGCTTGATTGGTGTTGGATTTTTTAGGTTTAGAGTGATCATGAAGATGGTCATTGTAGATTTTGATATGCTCATTAGCTTGATGAATCACACCATGTTGACCATGATGTTGGGAATTGGCATGTTCCTTAATGACCTTATTTAACCTTTCTTGGGTGATATCTTCATGATAAAATTTGTTACCAAGGAGAAAGGTGTAGAAAAAGGATCGAAGGGAACAAAAATTATCAAATGAATGATCCCAATTAAGGTGCCACCACCAAAAAATTTACTCTCATCTTGTCATTGATAAAGAGGGAAAGAAGGGTCTATCACTAGGGAAAAGGGGTGAGGTAAGAATCGGTCATGCAGCTCTTCCTTAGATAGAGATTTGTGATAGTCACCATGGGAGGAAGTAAAGTGTGATTGGGTAGCAGATCAATCGATGTTATGAATAGTCCTATTAGAACAAGTACCCTAAGAAAGAGTATTTGTAACTTCATCATCAATAGCATTCTTGTTTCTAGGATGTATGAGGACTTGGATGTTCTTAGGATTTTGCTACTTTGGAGAAAGTTTTTCAAACTCTTTCATGAGATAATCTTGGTGTTTGGCTTATTTGAATGCTTCTTCCAAAGAGGTGGGGAAAATTCTCTAAGCTTGTATTCAAGGTCACACTTGAGTTCTCTAAGGAGAAATTAGAATAGGATCTCATCAGACATGTTGTGTTCAACCCTAGTAGATAAAGTATTCCAACTTTTGATGAAGGATTGGGAAAATTCATTGTCCATCTACTTGCAATTGATGAAGGAATTAATGTTGTTTTTAAGAAGATCATGATATTAGAATTTGTTGAATAGGGAGGTTACCAAGTTTCCTAATTTTAAAATGGAGTCAGCTAGAAGAGTATGATACCGATTCAAGTCATATGAGGGTATTATCTAGGAGCTTAGTCAGCTTAAAAATTTTCTTGACCCATTCTTATAGAGATTTTCAAAAGATTTGATATGGAGAGTGGAGTTAATATAACCATCATAAGTGATGGAAGGGGACACACCTCTAATGTCCATAATAATGATGTAAGGAACTAATGGTTATCGTTGGATGACTTTAAGGGTCTAGTTGTGAATAAGGGGTTATACAATGGGAAATCCATTAGGTGAATCGGAAGTGGAGGGCAAGCCTTGATTTTCTTACCTCAAGAGACTATTTGAGGTCATTGGCAAGCCAAATTAGGTTGGTTTGAAGTGTAAAAATTGATTTATAGCCATGGTTTGTTGTTTACTTAGAAAATCAACAAGCTACATGATGATTTGTGTAGAATTTGTATTAGAAAAGGTGTCGGTATTGTTATCCGAATTGGGATTTTCTCATCCTGGGAGGCTCTTAATGGTTAATATCAGCATCTAACTTTGAGAAAGGTATTCATCAAGGCATTTGCATATAATATCATAAAACTCCCTACATAATTAAAAAATTGTTACATAAACTTTTGCATAGGTGGAGTAAAATCGGGTTCAGGGAAATCCTCAATTTCCCTTCTTCTTCAAGTTCAAAGACAGATTTCGGATGTTGAACATGGTTTTTATGTTTCGATTTGGGGGCTTGGTCTTTCTATCTTTAACTCCTATGATAAAACAATCAACATTATATGAATATGACTTAGGAAGGCCTTGATTATGGGAGTTATTATGATTAGGTAGGGATTGTTCAATTGGAGAGGATTAATAATTGCCAAGCAATTATTCCATAGTGAAGTGAGATTGTTTCAAGAAAGCTTAATGGAGATGATTTTCAGATGAGATTGATTGTGCAATAATTTTATGCAAGGCTAATGGATTTTGTCTTGATGATTCGAGGAAAAAATAATTTATAGACAAGAGTAGTCATGAAAAAGTGTGCACAAGTGGTCGATGGCATATGTAAGTGTTAGCTTAGTTACAACAAGGATCATTTATGTAGAAAGCATGCATAGGGGGATATGGTGTATGCAAGTGTTCGCTTACTTAGAATAGGATCGGTGATGCAAAGAGGGTCCTACACTGGGGAAAATGGTGTAGAAATTGTAGAAAATGTTGGAGAGTGGAGAAAATCTAACCTAGTTTAGAGAAAATTAAGCTTCACGTTAGGTTCACAAAAGTGTATGATGTGTAAAATAGAGGTCCCAACTAGGTTCTCAAATATAAGGACCCAATCTAAGAATCATAAATATGTCACACCGTCATAGCCCAGATAGAAAGGTGCTCAAGGAGCACTAAAGTCATAAATCTAGAAGATAATAGTCATAGCCCTAAGATAGATATAGGTTTCAAGGCCTATAACTAAGATAAAGACAATTATCCTACTAGGATTATGAAATAAAGAGGGAAACAATCAAAGGGTATTAATTAAATATCTAATTAAACATCTATCCTAAGTTTATTATACCCCATTGTATTTTACCCATGGATAATTAAATATTAACTATTTAATTATACTTTTTACATGTATCTTAACCACTTATCTACCCCATATCAATTCCTAACCTCCCATATCAATTCTATCCATCTATCCCCCTATTTCTCCTCTCCCCAAACCATGCAGTGGGATATTTCCCGTATTTGAGTCGGAAGGATAATACTCTTATCTTTCAATTCATCCTTTTTGGCCATTTTGGGAATCTATTTCCACGATACATGTATCTTAACCACTTATCTACCCCGGTACTCGGTTATCCATCTATCCCCCTATTTCTATGCGGCAATGGGATATTTTATTTTGGAAGGATAATGTCCTTTTGGCACCTGATTTGTACTTGATCGGCCGGTGTATGCCGATTATAAATATAGGGCCAAAATTTAGTTCTGGTTAGACAGAAAGAGAGACAGAAAGCTTAAGCCTTGAGCCTTCGAATCATCAATCGGAAGAAGAGAATTTTGTCCAAATCAATCCCTGAGAGGTGTACCGTTACTCTGCCCTCACAACATCGACATCGTGAGGATTCATCGACCTCTTGGTGACTTTGTTCTACATCTAGCTAAGGTGAAACTCTATCCGCATCTCTGCAGCTCCTGCAGGTGTTCACGATCAGTCCTCATCAATCATCCATCAAGCTTTTCTAACTTGCCTCCGGTCGACGCCGACCCATTCCAGTCGATGCCGATTTACCTAAATAGGCCACTTAAAGAAATCGACACCGATTACAATCTGGTCGATGCCGATCAACTGAGATACAGTGCAAGTATAGGTAACATAAGTCTAGCATTGTTTTCATAGTTTCTTGTTTTGTTTATATTTTGTCTGTTGTTTACATTCTATCTTTTATTTTTAATCAGAAAATCTAAACATTTACCTACATCTTTTATCATGTATGCTTCTTTCCTTAATTGAAAACGTGGACTGACATCCCGAGGAAGCTCATCGCTTCCCGGACCCACTTTTGGGCAGTCCACCCAAATATATTTTAACGTTGTCTTTTTCTACCAAGGATTTGTACATCGTAGGTTTCTCGGATCTACTTTGTAGGATTGCTCGTGTGTGCCCATCTTGTCTACATTGGCTTTCCTCCCATCTACATCTTCGGATCCCGTCTTAACTATCAGGTATCGATTTCATTTGAGTTTTTCAGGACTTTTGTGTTTAGTTTGGTGCATTAACTTGGATAGGTAACAAGCGCGGAAATTCTTGATCTACATTCTGGCATGCCGGTGGGACTTGAACCAAAGTCCCCTATTGGTAAGTTCATTTCTTTTCTAGTTTTGAGCTTTAGTTCTTTTTCTTCACTGATTTTCATTAGTTTTCCTTAAGCATTTCCTTTCTTCATTTTGGTTTTGGTTCTTTCGTTTATAATTTGCAAAATCAAAATTATTTCTTCTTGCATATCTAGATTCCCATTTCTATTTCTAAAATTAGTAAATCTTTCATTTGATTTCAAAGCTACACTTTTTGCTTTATCTCTTTGTGCAAAGTTGTCATTTTCTGGAAAGTTTTCTAGTTTCTTAAATAAAAATTTCTCTTCTACTAGTATCTATTTATCTGGATATATCTTTCTGGATTTGTTTGCATGTTTGCTTAACCTTGTCTTGGAGCACTTTGCTTGTTCATGGGATTTTTTGAGGGGAAGAGCTCAACAACGTGCTTTTTGAAGTCCACACACCTTGGAGAGCTAAATCTATAGGTATTTCTCTTTTACGGTGTTTTCTCCTTTTTAAGAACTTAAAAAGAACTTGCTTGTTTGTTTGTTTTTATCACACTCAAACACTTCGGTTTCGGTGCTTAAAAATAATTAATCGCATTGGGAAAGAACTTGTTTGACTTGTCTTCATTGAAATCAAACACTTCGGTTTTAGTGCTTAAAAAGAACTTTTTCTTTGTCATTTTTGTTGTATGTTCTTCATCTAGTTTTCTAAATAGGTTGGAAAATTGATCAAAATCGGTAGTGACACTATTTGATTTTTATTTTTCACCCTTGCACACAAAGCCAAAATCACTAGGTATAAAGCATTTAAACAAAAACTCCTTCCCTGGCCTCACCTACTTGGAAGTGACATCAAGAGGAAGAGCCTACTGTGGTACTCGGGCCGCGCTATAAATTCACGGAAAGTTCTAGTATATATTGGCAAAGCACCCGACTCCCTTATCACAGTGGTGTGTGAAGTGCGGGGTAGGCCCCTATATCAAGCCACGTACCAATCTTTTACTGAAGTGCCTTCGGGACTCCTCACCAAAACATTCCCCAAACCATCCTTAGTTTGGCCAATTGAGTAGTCCCCATTCTAAAAAGCCTTCCCAAACATTTTCTTTCTTAAAAAGCATAAAAATTTAAAAGAGATAATCACCTACGTTGCTTGAATTGTTTGTGCATTAGTTAGGACAATCTTTTTCTGTGTTTGTGCTTGTTTATGATGGTCATCACCCGGTCACAATCTAGAAAAATGGCTCAACTAGTCTCTTCCTCATCTGAGACCACCACTAATGTGGATGTTTTGGTACCCCTCGGGTCTTCTTCGGGACCACTGTTAGTTGGTTCCCCATCTTGGTCATATAATCCTTTCTATCATCCTAAAGTGATCCCATCATGACCAGCTTCCCCAGTCCTTCAGAGGTGTCATCTGCTTCTGATATAGAGTATGTTCCTCGTGGAGATCCTGAATTTTAGGCACTCCTTGACCACAACCCAGTAGCCCTTATGGACTACCTAGTGCATAAGTCTGTTGAATATCTGATCAGGGACCACCGATCCAAGCAAGTTTATGATTATTCTCATGAACCATCCCAGGATTTTATAGAGTTAGCATGCTTTTTCTCACCTCGAACCATGAAAGAAGGTGGCACATCTATGCCTCCTTTTTCTCTTCCACCGACCATGTCGACTGGTTCTCAAATGACCTTGCCTATCCCTAGTGCCGCATGGCTACCTCGGCTACTCCACAACCTACTTTTGAGAGGCCCTCTTCTTTAGCTATGATGAGTGTGTCCACACTCCCACAAATTGTTGTTAATTCTTCTATGTCATCTATTACGTCTCAGGGTCAGTATCTCTCTGTGAACCAACCCCCTCCTACGAGTTAGTCGGTTCCTCCTTCTCATCCTCAGTTGGTCTTTCTTCTAATGCTCAATGACAATGACCTTTACCCATCCTTTGGTGTCGGTGCCCTAATAACCAATCCGGTAGTCAAAAGCCTCATTCAGAGTTTGTTCCCCACCATATCAAATCAAATCAACACCCACATTCCTCAATCCATTCCGATTCAATCGGAAAGTGTAGGAACCCACCAATCACAAGCTCCATCTTTCATTCAACCACCTTTCTCTCAACCACTTGTCATCTCACAACCTATTTATACGTAGGCTCCTTCACAACAAATACCTCACCAGGCATCACCCAGAAATGCCTGGTTATTCCTCTTATCATCCTGTTAATCAGTAGATGAATCCCCCATTAACGCCTCAACAAAACATACCATTTGCTTCTTATACGGGACATACCAACATGCCCCCTCCTCAATCTGATGTTGTCAACTTCTTTTCAAGAAAATCACAGACCTAGAAGCCTCCACCAAAGGGGCTCACCCATCATACTCTTTTGAAGAAGTATGTAATGAACCGATTCATCCATCAGTGGCTTTTAAGCCTTATCCTCCCCAATGGGAACTTCCTAAGTTCTCAAAATTTCATAGCTGGGAGGATCCTCAACAACACCTGTGAGCATTCAAGCATGCTTGCTACCTTATAGTCTAGGATTAGGAGCTTATGCTCTGTACCTTTCCTATGTCTTTAGTAGGGCCCGCTTTAGACTGGTACAATAACATACCCCAACATTCTTTGTTTTCTTTCTCTCAATTAGCTCAGATGTTTGTTGAAAACTTCTCAATAAACATCACACATAAGATCTCGATTACAGATCTTTATAACATTCATCAATTCGATGATGAGTCTATTGCAGACTTTGTCACTCATTGGAGAGGGATAATAAATCAATTGTCTTTCTCCCTCCCTCAATCTCAACAGATCGAGTTGTTTACTCGATCTTGTGCTAATCATATTTCTTCCACTTTAAGGATTCAAACCTTTCATACATTTGAAGAAGCCTTTATGATGGCATGTAAACTTGAGTCTCATGCCGTTGAACAAGGGAAGCTAAAACTTCATTCTAAGTCTAAACCAGATTTTTCTCGGTTTACAAAATCAAACTCTTCTTCTAACAAAGACAAGAATCAGGGGTCCACCAATGCTATCATATTAAAAACATCACGAGCTGATAACACTTCTAATCAAACACCTCGGAGAGACTCTTCATCCTCTCGAAAAGGACCCCCGCCATCTCGGTCTTATACTCCATTGGGGGAATCATACACTTCCATCTTAAACAAGATGTTGGAAGTTGGCATGATCGAACTCCCTCCCATTAGAGAGTTGGATGAAAACAAAGAATGACCATTCTGGTATCGTGAAAATGACTTTTGTCATTATCATAGAAGCAAAGGCCATGACATTGAACGATGTCAGACTTTCAAAAATCTCATCCAAAAATTTATCGATAGAGGCGAGCTCATCTTGGATAATCCCAATGCTCCCCCAAATCAATCTCTTGATGTCTTTAAACAACCTTTTCCTAATCACTCTCCAAACAATGACACTTCGGGATCTCAAAAATCAAATGCGCATACTATCAGCTTCATTTCTACTAAAGGATCTTCTTCTAAACCTGAGCCATCTACGAACATGTCGACTGAATCGGAACTTCTTCCCGCTCCGTTAATCTCTGAGATTCCACCATCTTCGGATGATCCATCTTTGAGTATTCCTCCATTGTTAGAGATAGATTCATCTCTCTCTGCCTCTTTATCTGATCTTCCACCTATACCTGAGACAGTGTCATCTTCATCTATCTCGGCATCAAGATATTCTTTCGATGCTTGAGTCATTTACATCCCTTCAAATTCCCACTACGGATACTTCTACTTCTGTCGCTCCCATTTTTTCCGTGACCATGCCTTTGGTTAACGTACCCATAGTTGTACCAACTTCTATGCCGTTGGAGGCGTCTTCGATCTTAACCCTTCCTGTCACTTTTCCTATAGTAATTACACCCACAATTACTGCATCTAAAGTACCTTCCTCACAAGAGGTTGCCTCTTCATTACCTATATCTTCCACCATCAGTGCTTCCTTTCCTATTAAGGAAACATCTAAAGAGTTAGCATTGACACCTATGCTTCGACACTGGACTCAGACATAAACAATTGGAGTTTAAGCCTAGGGTCACATCATCGGCATCATCACCTTTACTTCCTCCGAAATGGTTACAATCACCGTATGCGGTCGAAGTTGTCACCATCCCTGAAAAGGGAAAACCAATATTTCGGACCATCAAGACTCTTGGTGCTTTCCCTCAAAATCCCTCTTGTGCCTCATAAAAGATTGGATTTATCCTCTGAAAAGGGCATCTTCTTCTACAACACCATCTTCACCGGTGCCTCGTAAAGTGGATTTACCTATTGGAAAGGGGTCACCTCTTTTATCAGAACCATCATCTTCATCACCAAAAGCTAAGGCACCCTTTGTGCCTCTATATAGATCTATTTTGGAAGCTCCTCCCCCATCTAAATCAGTCTTATTTAAATCATCATATGTTTCAGCCAAACAACCTTCTTCATCTCCAAAGACCAAAACACTTGTCACGTCTTCGTCATCTTCAAAATCTATCTTAGGAGCTCCTCCTCCACCAAAATCAATCTTGCCTCACTTGCTTCCATCTCAAGCACCTAAGGCTACTTTTCCCAATGTCAGAAAAGCAAAACAATCCCTAAAAAGACTATCAAACTAGATATGTAGATTCTTTTACCTCGGTAATCTGTTAAGGCTAAAGAGGTGCCTTCATCATCTCTGTCCTCATCTTCATCTACCGGATTCTATATTGAAATCCTTCACCAACTTATCCAATCTTCATCTATATCTCTTCCTCCGATCAAACCCTATAATCCCAAAGGAGTAAAACCTTCTGGTTCAACTCTGATTTGATTTGTGCTTACCATCGCACTCCAGGTCATGACATCGAGGGATGTAAAGCCCTTCAATCTGTCATTAACAACCTCTTGGAAGAAAGTGATCTTTTGTTGGAAGAGGAGGAGGAACAAGTGTCTCCTATCATCCCAACTACATCTGAGCCTGAACGGTCTACTCAGGCCTCTAATTCCATTAATTCCACTCCGGATGATCTTCCACCTTCTCAAATCGACACAATTCATATCGCCACTAGAGCACAATAGTATGATAATCCATCATCTTCTATAGCCTCTCGACCACGGGTCATCATTTTTATGTGGCCCCCGAAGGAGTTCCTCCTTCCTCATCAGCCCCGAGACCTCGGATCTCTATTCGTGCTTCACCTCGGGCTTAGATTCCATGTCAGTTGAGGAGAGTGTTATGAAACAACTCACCCATGCTCTGGTCAAAATGTCTCTTTTTGACCTCATTCAGTCATCTCCCCAGCATCGCCAGGCTCTGATCGATAATCTGTGCCATATCGCGGTGAATTCAGATGAGCCCTAACCTTTCGAGATGGTTGTTGGATTGAATAGACCATCAACCACCATTTCCTTGAGGATTATGAAATTCCTCCCCTTTCTTCTGAGGATTTAGAGGCTCCTCTCTTTATCATAGTTCAAATCAATAACACTACGTTAAAATGCACTATGATCGATAGTGGTGCTGCACTCAACATCATTTCCTCCCACACATTCGAGCAACTTAAGTTACCAAAGAACGTAGTGTCACCACCACCTTTCACCCTTGATCATTTAACGATCAGGTGGCGAGTTACTTTAGGAACTGTGGTCCTGCCCATTCGGGTAGGCAAGAAACTACTTCATGAGATTTTTACATTGTTGAAGGGAAATTCCACTACAATATGATCCTCGGATGCTCCTGGATTCATACAATGCACTGCGTCCCATCAACCCTCCATCGATGCATAAAATATCAGTATGAGGGAAAAATCTATACTCATCTAGGAGATCCTTTCCCTTCCGCACAATGTGATATGACCACAGGGTCTGCCCCTCCAAAGGAGAATGCTTGTTCTCCTGATGAGGCTTCATCCTCTTCCATACTGTCAACAAAATTACCAGATTTACAAAATCTAGAAGAAACATTGCAGCATTTTTTGTTAGGAGAGCTTCCTCTTCTTTCTTTTGATGCCCATCTCAAACCTAACGAGTATGGTAGGCTAGAAAAACAACCTGAATATCAGCCAGGTCTTGGTCGCATCATCACCATTGGTCTGCCCAATCAACAGACTAACTTCATCTACGGTGGTCTTGATACACCTCACTATCATCGGATTCTCCTCCTAGGGCCAAACCCTATTCGACAGGGTTTGATTGTCTACAAAAATCCCGCGTTCACAAAAACTTATCTATATCGATGTGCGTGGAAAGGCTTTGGCCTAGGAAAGTATGAACAGGGTGTGCATGACCTCGCATCCATTCCAACTCTTAAACCACATCAAAAATTTGGTTTAGGGTTTAAACCTCTCTCGAAAGCCACCGTCACCATTCTCGATGAGCCTCTTTCCATTGAGGAACCATCTTCTCCCGTCAGGTCGGAAGCATCACTTAATGTGGATGACACTATTTCCATCCCGCCTAACTTTTTTTTTAGTCAATACCATTTCCTTAGGTCCATTGACCTATAAGACTAATGGAAAATCCACTTCCATACCATTAGTCTTCCCTGAAATAGTTGGAGACGACTCTCCCACTATCAATACTATCCATTGTGTGGATGATGATTCTATCCTTACCTATCTAGGGGCAGAGGATTCTTATCTTCCTAAAACCATTCCTTCTGACACATCTACGCTTCTCAAATGAAGCCCATTGTCGACCTTAATATAGGGACTTCTAAAGACCCTCGCATCATTAAGGTCGGCCAATCTCTTAATCCACAGGAGTTAGGAGACTTCACCGCCTTTCTTTCCCACCATCGCCAAGCATTTTCTTGGTCATATGAAGATATGCCAGGCCTCGATCCTAATATCATGGTCCACAATATCGTTACTCTTCCAGACATCAAACCAGTTAAACAAAAACTGCGTAAGATGCATCCTCGTGTAGCCCTCCTCGTTAAAGAAGAGTTGTAGTGCTTGCTTTCCGCCAACTTCATCCAACCCATTGACTATCCACAATGGGTTTCAAATGTAGTACTAGTAACCAAAGCTACTGGGAAAATTTGAATTTGCACCGACTTTCGGGATCTTAATCTCGCTTGTCCGAAAGATGATTTTCCTCTACCTAATATCGACCAACTCATGGATTTAACTGTAGGTCACGAGATGCTTTCTCTTATGGATGGTTTCTCTAGGTATAATCAAATTCTCATCACACCAGAGGACCAGCATAAGACTTCCTTCATAACTCCTTGGGGGAATTTTTGTTATCGCGTCATGCCCTTCGGTCTTAAGAATGCAGGAGCAACTTATCAACGTGCAATGACCTACATCTTCCATGATCTCTTACACAAAACTATGGAAGATTACGTCGATGACCTCCTCGGTAAGTCCAAACATCGTCAGGATCATCTTTTCATTCTTGCGCCTCTCTTTGAGAGACTCATTCATTTTTGTCTTCACCTAAATCCATCTAAATGTGTGTTTGGCATTCTCACTGGTAAACTCTTAGGCTTTATCATTTCTATTAGGGGCATTGAAGTTGATCCCACAAAAATAAAGGCTATCCTCGAGATGCCTCCCCCTTCCAACTTAAAGCAGCTCCGTGGTCTTCAAGGATGCCTTCGATCAGTGCGTCATTTTATCTCTCGTGACTTTCAGACCATTGTCAACCTTTTCATCATCTCCTCCGTAAAAATGTTCATTTTGAATGGGATGAGCATTGCCAAAAATCCTTTGATGATCTCAAGGCTTATCTTCTTTCTCCACCTGTGCTCATGCCTCCACGTGAGGGGGGAGCCATTCTATCTTTATATTTCTATGTGACCATGCTCTGGGAGCCATGATCTCGCATCGGGATGCTAATGGTAAAGAACAGGTTGTCTATTATATTAGTCGCACTCTTCATGAGTATGAAACACACTATTCCGAAGCTGAAAAACTGTGTTGTGCTCTCTTCTTCGCAACTTCTAAACTTCGTCATTACCTCCTTAATCACAAAACCTACATTGTTACAAGTGTTAATCCACTCAAGACAATGCATGCGAAACCTTATCACAATGATCGTATCACTCGTTGGCTCATGCTCATGATAGAGTTTGACCTCGAGTTCATCTCACAAAAATCTATCAAGGGTCAGGTCATTGCGGATCAATTAGCTGATACTCCTCTTCCGAACACTCAAATCCCCCTTGCTCAATTCCCTAGATGAGTACATCCAACAAATTGATTTTGGTCTATCTCCATTTAAAGTAAAACTCTTCTTTGATGGGTCCAAATGTTAGCAAGGGGGAGGTGCAGGTTTCATCATGATTCCTCCTTGGGGTGCACCTATCCCTATCGCACACAAGCTTAACTTTGAATGTACCAATAATATGGCTGAATATGAAGCTCTCATTTTAGGTCTTCAAAATGCCATTAATCTCGGTGCTCGCCATATTGACATCTTCGGTGACTCTGAACTCATCGTTAATCAAGTCACTGGTGTCTATCAATGTAAAAATGATATCCTTCAAAAATATCATGATATCATTCTCTTTTAGCTTCAATCTTTGATAAATTTACTATCAAGCTATTCCTCACACTGCAAACTAATTCACAGATACAATGGCTTCTTTAGCCTCACTTATTCCACCTTTTACTGAAGACTCACAACTTTATGTGGTTGTTCAGCATTTAGACCAACCATCTCATCTCAGGTAGTTGACTTCAATCAACGCCGTCACAACCAACACTCAAGATGAGTGGTATCAACACATTTTTTATTATCTATCCCATTCAGTGCTTCCTCAGATCTGACTTCCAATGGTAGAAGATATTTTATCCTATGTGCTAATCACTATACTATTCAGGTGGAATCCTCTACAAATGTGGTTTTGATGGTATTTTTCTTGGTGCCTCAAAACCCTGAATCATCTAAAGCCATTCAGGAAGTCCATGACGGTATCTGTGGTGGAAATTTTAGTGGCTTGGCCATAGCTAAATGCATCTTACATTTAGGTTACTATTGGCCTTCTCTTAATCAAGACTGTTGTGAATATGCTAAGAAATGTGTCAAGTGTCAACAACATTCCAATCTTACACATATCCCTAGTTAGGCTTTGCAACCTGTAGTGGATTTGTGGCCTTTTTCACAATGGGGTCTTGATCTCATTGGTCTCATCAATCCCCACTCTTCACAACGTCATCACTCTATCATTACTACCATGGAATACTTCACTAAGTGGGTGGAAGCTATTCCTCTTTCATCAACCAAAGCTAAACCCATTGTTGATTTTGTCTATCAACACATCATTTGTCGCTTTGGTGTTCCACACAAACTCATCACAGATAATGGTAAGTCTTTCAAAAACATTGATTTATAGAACCTCTATGATGCTTTCAATATCAAACTCAGCTTTTCTTCTCCGTACTATCCCCAAGCTAATGGCCAAGCTGAGGCTTCCAATAAAACTTTGCGTAATATCCTCGCAAAGGTAACTAGTCGAGCTGGTAGGGATTGGCATTTACATATCCCTTTTTCTCTCTGGGCTTATCGGACTAGCATTCATACTCCTACTGGTGCTACTCCCTTCTCTCTCATCTATGGGTCTGAGGTTGTCCTTCCTTTGGAAGTCAGATTCCATCTCTTCGCGTCTCTCTCAGAGAATTTGTCTCTGATGAGGACTATCATCAAAACCATCTAGTGCAGCTTGAGTTGCTAGATGAGTGATGTCTCAATGCTCTTGAGCATCATCAAGTCTATCTTGAGCATGTCAAATGTGCTTATAACAAGCATTTGCAACACCGTGACTTCAAAGTTGGTGATCTTGTTCTTAAAGAAAACCAAAATGTCACTACACTAGAATGGAGTCAGCGTGGTAAGTTTGCTCCTAACTGGATGGGTCCATACGTTGTCACTCATAAGTATGGGTCTGGGGCTTATCACCTATCTTCCATGGATGGTGTACCTGAAATGGAACCTCTTAATGCTTTGCATCTAAGGCCCTTCTACTATTAAAATCTATCTTACACGATCTTAGTTGCAAAACAGATCTTTTCCATCCATCTACCACCAGTCATGCATTTTGTAGTGATTCAGAACTATGTGGTACTCCACATTATTTCTTTTATACCTTAAATATGAGTACGGCTCTACTCATGGCATTTTCCTTATGGATTTGTTCCTTCTCATGGTAGGAATACCTTAATCACTACTTCATCTACCATAGGTATTCATCTTGATTAAATCTACTTAGGGGCATGAGTACGTGCTTATATATGTTTTCTTCCCCTCTATCATCGATCCATCTGGTCTAAACTCAACTTCTTCCAAAAAAAAAAAAAAAAAAAAAGATGCTATCCTTATTCCTAAAAAGATAGGTTGATCCCTCGAAGGATAGCTATCCATGCCTTATCAAATAAATCAAAAAGTGTAGACCATTCCCTCGAAGGATGGCTACCATCAAAATCAAAATACAGACCTCTCCCTTGAAGGATGGTTGTTTATTTCATGGCATTTTCAGGCTTCTCGCATCGATCAGCCTTTTGTAGTAACAAAATTTTCCTTTATTGGCTAGTGTATTCACTTTTAAGCATCTGAAAGACTTCCCATATCGATCAGTCTTTCTATATCTAGCAAACTTCTCACTTTGATCAATTTGCTTTTTATCAAAAGAAAAACATCATGAAGCTGTGATATAAGACCTTTTCGATCATATGGAGATCTTGTTTTCCCCACATGGGCACGTATTTAATCCTTCATGTGTTCTGAGATGTATACTTATCTCTCGTCCTTATCTACCTCCTAGATCTGGTTTGTGACTAACTAGTGTCAGTTTATTTTAACCTCATCTATGGCCTTGTGTGCATCATGTTTTTTGGTTTTCCATCGAGGGCTCTATTTATGGTCAGTGAGGAGTCTAACTTATCATTCTTTTTCTATCTAGGTGTAGTGCCTTTTTAAGCACATTGCATCTCTTTCTTTATTCTAAATAGACATTTCCCATGTTTATTTGTTGTTCATCTAGTTAAATTGACATTTAACATGTTAATTTACTCAGTCAAAGTCTATCATCTATGCTCATCTCATCAATCTCATCTAAATATCATCAAAAAGCATGTATTAAAAACACATGTGAATCCATATATTTATCTCATTTAATTAAATTAACATCTTAAACATGTTTATTTAATCAACCATTATCCATCAATCAAATCACATCTATAACATCTATCTCTATCCATAACATCTATCTATCAAAATCCAAATACAAGAGTCCAATCACATAACACAAAAGGATAGAAAATATATATATATATATATATATATATATATATATATACAAAAGAGTGAATGGCTTCCAATCAAGCCATCTATATCATACATCAAAAATGCCTTCAAATCGAGGCTACATCAGTATATCGATACAAAAATAACACATCTAAATCGTGAAGTCAGATAGGTGGAAAACACTATCTCCTCCACCCTCCTCTGGTCAGGTTGTCTCTCCTGGCCATCTCCTATAGAGCTAGAGATGCCTACTGTTGTGGCCCTGCCGCCATCTTGATCTCTCTTGGTGCTCGCACCCTCGATGCACCACTAGCTGCGGTTATCGCTGATCTCCTCCTCAGCCCCGTAACGAGGCACATCGGGGGCATGTTGTGTTAGGGCATCCTCATAGTATCTCACCTCAGCAAGGAGAGCCTGATAAGTGCTCAGACTCACCATGTCGGGTGCTCGTAATGGCTCTTGTTGCAGGTGGTGGCCCTCCTGCTACTACACCCTGTGCCCCTGACTCTGAGGTGGTGCCTGTATCACCGTATTTGGCCCTGAGGGCCTCTCTATGTCTATGATAGCGATCTCTCTACTGTATCATTGTATCCCACTCCTGATGAGTGGTATCTCTCTCAGTATCAATGCATCCCTCTCCTCCGTCAAAGCCCTAATCTCCTCGAGGGATGCTGGTGTGTATGTGTCAAAGCGGCATGCTCTCCCTCTAAGTCTCTCTAGCTGCGTAGCTATGTCATCCTCATCTGCATCTACGGATGTTGGGAGGTGTCGTGGTAGCTCTGTGGGGTACCATGCCCCATAGCCATCATCCACTCCTACATCATCATCACTATCTGTGGGAGGTGGGGCCTCCCTCAGTGGATCTCTGGGATCAAAATCGGTAGGTCGGTCTCTCTGTTGTCCCACCTATATGGCACATATGTGGTCGGGACCATCTGTACCAAACCAAACTACCTCATCACCCGTATAAATGGGACTCACTCTAAAATATCTGGCCTGGCCCCTGACCACCCTGCTCCATCTCAGCTCCACCAGGTGAGCATCCTAACTAGCCCATGTCGGGTAGACCTGGTATGGTCTCCATATAACCTGCTCTGGTGTCAGAGTCCTGAATCGCTCTGTATACCACTCTGTAGATCTCCCTATATCTCCTGGGGCCATGTCTTCCCACCATCATGGAATCCATACTCGAGGGCCCCCTCTGCTCCTGGCATCCATGGAAGCCCTTGATGGCCTGATCACTGCTATATGCTCATATGCCCAGCAATGGAGCACAAAGCTGACATCAATATCACCTATCGTCTTCCTGTGGTGTACATCCATAACTCATGATATATCTATGCTACTAAGGCATCTGCAAATGTGAACACCTACCTAAACTCCAGGATGTCACAGACACAGTCCAGTAAAAGTAGTGGAAATCTCCACCTCCTGAATCTGGTAGAGAAAAGTAGGAGATCGCCATCTGAATCAATGTTATCCATCTACTCCTGGCATCATCCTATCTATAATGTGAGGCTATCCTCACCACCCCGGACACTATCTCTGAATCATCTGCCCTATCTCCATATAATCATCCCAGGGCCCTCTGCTACTGCTCTCGTGGAGTGGTCTCTATCGGGTCCCCTGTAATCGGTAGCCTGAGGATCCTATAGATATCCTCGTGGGTGATGGTCATCTCACCCATCCTGAACTAGAACGTGCATGTCCTGTTGTCCCATCATCGTATCAAGGCTCACATCAACTCCACGTCTCGGGGCACCCATCGGTAGTAATGGAAGCCCCGAGCCGGCTAGCTCTAGGTGATGCCAATCATCATCTATCACATCAGGAAGAATAGTCTCTCAGAAGCTCGGGAATAGCATCCCGCATGTGTAAAGCCTCTCGTGCCTGCATCCATGACGTCAAAAATGGTGTTAGCTTCTCATTTATTCAAATCGAAACATCAAAAGCACATTTCTCTACTTTCTAAGTCTCATCTATCCAATCGGTGCCGATTGAGTTCCAATCGACGTCGATCTAATCTAGTCGACGTCGATCGGAAACCCAATCGCCGATTGAACCTAATCGGTGCCGATTTTGTCAATCGATGCCGATTGAGAGGCCAAGTGTCCAAAACACTTTGGCCTCCCACTTATCCCCACTTTTCCTAAAATCTAGCATCCTAGTATGCTATTGAGTGATAAACACATACACGAAGCTAAAGTAGATCCACTTACCCCAGGTCGTGTCCTCTTCCACTTCTGACTACTCCCGAGAGGCTTCCATGTTGCTCAAATTCAATTTTTGACTCTTTCTAAATCAATCATCACAGTGTAAATAAATCATTAACATTTTCCTTTCCCATATTTATAGGGTTTTGGGATGGTCGACGCTGATTTTTTTGGTCGGTGCCGATTGGTTTAGTCGACGTCGATTTTTTTTGATCGATGCGATTGAGGCCAATCGTCACCGATTGGTTACATTCTTGTCTTTTCACATCATATTCTTCCAACGAGAATGTCTCTTCATCTTTTTTGCCAAAGCGTTGATGCTTGGCTTGTTTATCTGATCATTATTATGACCTTAGTGTTGCCTTTTGGCACATATTTTTGATGTTATCACCCATTTCAAGTTTGGTCCCTGTACATGGGTCACTCGCATTTGTGGCAGCCTAAAGATAGCGGGTCTGTAGGCACTAACGTCATCTCTTCGTCAGACCATCTAGTTGTCCCTACCAATGTGTCACTCTTTGGTTGCTACTATTTTGTAGGCCTCCTTCCACTCATGGGTCTGTAGCCACTAACGTCATCTCATACGAAGACCATCTAGTCTGCCCTACCAATGTGAGTTCCTTAGGTTGCTTGCCTTTTTTTTTATTGTTTTCATGCATCATCAATGATCAGATCTACTCCAGATATCTAGCTGGGGCATCCTTCGTTCTCATCTACCTTTTTCAAACTCGGGATCGGTTGGTCTTTTGAGATTCATCCCATCCCTAGTTTGAGGGGGATCACATCATCACTTTTCTTCCTTTCTTCCAACTCCTTGTTTTTGTCTTGCAACTTTGCTTATCACAAGTTACTCGACAAAAAGGGGCAAAATGTAGACACCTAAAATTGGTTACCCAATTTAGTGTCCCCCATGCATTCATTTACCTTCTCGGGTAACCTAGGGCACCTTTATATCACCACTTTTCCTTTAGGGTATTAATTAAATATCTAATTAAACATCTATCCTAAGTTTATTATACCCCATTGTATTTTACCCATGGATAATTAAATATTAACTATTTAATTATACTTTTTACATGTATCTTAACCACTTATCTACCCCATATCAATTCCTAACCTCCCATATCAATTCTATCCATCTATCCCCCTATTTCTCCTCTCCCCAAACCATGCAGTGGGATATTTCCCGTATTTGAGTCGGAAGGATAATACTCTTATCTTTCCAATTCATCCTTTTTGGCCATTTTGGGAATCTGTTCCCTGATCGGCGCCGACTGGTACTCGGTCGATGCCGATTTTTTGGAATGGCACCGATTGTACCTCGGTCGGTGCGATTATAAATACAAGGCCAGAATTTAGTTCTGGTTAGACAGTAAGAGAGACAGAAAGCTTAAGCCTTGAGCCTTCGAATCATCAATCGGAAGAAGAGAGAATTCTATCTAAATCAATCCCTGAGAGGTGTACCGTTACTCTTCCCTCACAACATCGACATCGTGAGGATTCATCGACCTCTTGGTGACTTTGTTCCTACATCTAGCTAAGGTGAAACTGTCCGCATCTTTGCAGCTCCTGCAGGTGTTCACGATCCAGTCCTCATCAATCATCCATCAAGCTTTCTGCAACTTGCCTCCGGTCGACGCCGACCCATTCCAGTCGACACCGATTTACCCTAATCGGTGCCGCTTAAAGAAATCGATGCCGATTCACAATCTAGTCGATGCCGATCAACTGCTGACAAATAGGTGCCAAGTATAGGTAACATAAGTCTAGCATTGTTTTCACAGTTTCTTGTGTTTGTTTATATTTTGTCTATTGTTTACATTCTATCTTTTATTTTTAATCAGAAAATCTAAACATTTACCTACATCTTTTATCATGTATGCTTCTTTCCTTAATTGAAAATGTGGACTGACATCCGCCGAGGAAGCTCATCGCTTCCCGGACCCACTTTTCGGGTAGTCCACCCAAATATCTTTTAACGTTGTCTTTTTTTCTGCCAAGGATTTGTACATCACAGGTTTCTCGGATCTACTTTGTCTAGGATTTCCTCCCATCATGTTTGAATCCCATCATCTTGTCTACATTGGCTTTCCTCCCATCTGGAAATTCTTGATCTCTTGGATCCCAATGTCTTCGGCCATGGAAAAACAAAAATAGGGGTATCGATTTCATTTGAGTTTGGCATGTCTCAAATGTTTTGGTCTAGCCCACATGACTAAGATTGATCAAACCCCAATCCCGACAGCCCCTCAAGGCACTCCGCTCAAGAGGAGAATGCATCAACATCCCCTGCACAAAATAAATGGTTAGCAAGTGTAAAAAATATGGTGTATATAGATATCATCTCACCCCACTTCATAGGGATTCCATCTTCCAACATATTATTTAGCAATGACACACAAGGCATGTCCATATGATAAGACCTACTCCTTCCAAAATCGATTCAATGAAACCATGGTGTCTATTATTGGTATTTTGAATAGATGCACTAAATATGATATGTCATGATTTTTATTGCATACATTTTTATTCCCAAACCAACTTCTCAATATATTATTAATTTTATACCTAAAATTCTAGGCATCTACCTATTCTTTGTTGAAATTAAAGGTTGGGTTTAGTAATATCAACACTTAGTACATATCAAAACTATAGATATTTGCAACTATCTTCTTGCCCAATGCACATAATTTCCCATCTCTTTCTTCATAGTAATGACATATATCCATTATTAACTCATGGCATGGGAATACATTTTATTTTACCTAAAAATATTTGTGAGTATGAACTTCTAATCTTCTCGCATATGTGCCTTTTATTCATCGAATTCATCTTCATCATTATTTAGGTCCACATTATTCTTGAAGAAATAATAAAAGTCATTATAATTCAACCTTATGTGCATTCTTGGGATAAAACCCATGTCTCTCAACTCTTTCTCAAGATTCTCTACAACTTTTGTAGTATTCGTTATAAAAAAATTATTAGGGGTAAATAGTTTTGAAGGGACTATACCCTATTACAAAAATACTCACAAGCCAGATAGAGCAGCAAAAAGCAGTCCATAGTTTTGAAGGGACTATACCCTATTACAAGAAGGCTCAATAGCCAGATAGTGTAGTAAAAGCATAAAAATGGATCAGAATCCAGGATATACATGAGGACCAACTATAGTTAAAACGAAAACTATAAAGAGGGAACAAAAAGTGTCAAATAAGCAACATGAAAACAACATCCTTACAACATCAAAATAGAAATCTATAAGAAAGAACAGTCCTCTTTACTTGATTGTTTGATCCGAAAATGATTAAGTTTTCATCTACGATCTTGGACCCTTGTAGGCTTTAAATATTTGACAATAAGTTGCTCCTTTTAAGTAATCAATTTTAAAATAATGCAAGAATGTAATTACAATTACACATTGATTTATTATGGAGTTCAAGAATGGCCTACGTCTCCGGTGTTCTTATCGAACCTTTCCACTAAACCATTTTGTAAGTACAATGTTATTTCTTACAATAAAAACCTAATGGAATTTCCACTCGCCTAGTAGACGTCATTCCTCCTTCAAGAACTTTGATGATCATTCAAATTTTTCTCCACCTTCTAGGTGTACAACCTCCTTCGGAACTCGATCAGCCTTCCCAACGCTTCCTGGCGTCCTACAACACACCGGTTCGATAATCCAAGCGTCATAAGTGAAAAATATTGTGGCTCAATGGGCCTATTGGGTAGTGTGATACTCCTAATCACAAATATTTCATCTACTATTTCTCAAAAAATAATAAGCCAATAACAAAAATAATAACAATAAACAATATTTTCCTATAGTAATTTTAGGATTTTAATATAGTTCCCACAACTATATTAAAATTATCCTATTACTATATCTCCCAAATCCCACAATTAAGCTTAAAAATAATAAGCTCGGTGTCCCGGTGTGTTTTTACAATGCAAGGGGTCCCCTATTTATACCCAAATGGGGCCCTAAAATAATGCTACATTATTTATCCTAAGGCTTTTATAAGCCTAACATTAGCATGTAGATGAGATTATATTCCCATATAATCCTCCTTAAATCATGTTTTACCAAATTCCACGTGAGGTGGATGCATTTAGAAGTGGGTAATATTCAACATTAGGTGGATATTTGTTAAATGGGATAAAATACCATCCCACATATACGTGGGTTTAAACTGCCCACCTTTCTCTCACATGGGTTATCCCACATATGGTGGGAAATCAATATTCTTTAGCCTTTTTTAAGGCTTTGACCAACCCTACGTGGTTTTTTTAATTAATTTATTTTTATAAAAAGATTCTAAACCTTTTTACATGGGTAAATCATAAACCCACATTCTATGTGCCCAAATCCACATGCAGCTCTTTTGGTATACCACGTGTCACCATATTATTCGTCCACTTGGCGCGGCCTCTGCTCGTTGACCACCAATTAACCGAACTTTGACTGGTCATAACTTTTCCATACGGACTCGGATTTGGTCCGTTCAAAATACGTCAGAAAGGTGTTGGTGAGCTCTACACAATGGTGCTGAATTTAGATGATTTAAAAATCATTCATTTTTTTGTTGACCAATTGTTGACCAATTTTTGACTAAACACCATTTGCACATGCGGACTCCGTTTTTGACGTTTAAATAGTCGTCAGAAAGCTCTCAGAGTCATCATCTTCGATCCTGACACAATTTAGGGATGTTTAGGGAGCTTTTGATATCAAACATTATCCCCTGATCACACCTCCCCAATAGAAAGGCTTTTTGTCCCAAAAAGCTTATATTGGAACATTTTGTCATCATGTCCTGAATCTGGAAACTCTGTTGCCACCTCGGAAGTACTTGTTGTAGTAGACCCTTTGGTATTTTCCTTTGCAACCTTATCAAAACTTTATTATGATCCTGGACCTGTGGGTTATGGGCCCATGATGCTTCTGTTGCGCCACTTTGATATCCAAAGAAGACCTCCATGCCTTTGTGGTGTGGTGCTTCCAGATATCTGACAACAAGGATCTTCTTTGAATAACATAACATAGTTCCGACTCCGATTTATTTATAGAATCCAAACTAGTTTGAAGGAACTCCATGTTACTTAGAGCTATGATTGATCTAATGTCGATGATGGACAATGACTTGTTAGGTACCATCCTGCTACAGGGTCATAAGAGACTCTACACAGAATGAAGTTGTGACCTGATGTCACATCCCTTTCTAGACTTCAATGCCTCCAATGCATGATACTAAGCCTCTTTCAATACCTTGAGCCTCCAATGCATGATGCTAAGTCCAATGATCAACTACCATTCTATGTGTGGCGGTCATAATGCCTCTACACAGAATGACGATCCGAGTTGATTTCTCATGAGCTCAAAAATGGTGACTCCAACCCCACTGCATGGTTGTTGCCTCTACACGGTACAAAGCCTCTTGTTGATGATGACTATTAGGTACCACTCTGCTGCATGGTCACAATGCCTCTACACATAATGAATTTCGACTTGTTGTCGATGCCAACGGTGTTTAGCTACCATTTTTTTGCACGGTCACAATGCCTCTACACATAATGAAATTACGAGTTGATCCTTTGAGAGCTTATTTTGTTGAAAAACTAATATCATGTACCATTCTACTAGATGCCCATGATGGCCTCTTTCACATAACAAAGTTGCGACCCGACGTCAATGCCAATAATGTTCAAGAACCATTTTGTTGTATGGTCACGATGCCTCTACACAGAATGAAGTTTTGAGATGACACTTTGAGATCTCCATTGTCTGCACATATGGTTGACCAATCTCCAAGCTTAATATGAGTTAAATCATGTATCCAAGTTGTAACAAGTACTCACAAGCTGATTAGGAGACATGTTTGGAGTATTTAATCAAAATTTCTAAGTAAGAAAATCCATCCGAGTATGGTAAACCTTTCTCTCAGCATTTTCTCACAAAATCATTTTGATCTCCAAACAAATACTGCATACTTTTCATCAATCTAAATTATGCAATATATAATTGAAAAATTGTTGACTTACCCATTTTAAAGGACTTTCACTTTCAGGTATTACCCGGTCCTAGGTTGAATTGTCAATTGGTGGTGGAGTAGGAAAATCATTTGCCTTTGCGCAATAGGCCTCCATTCCATCTTTGGATCACCATTACTCACGATCTTTTGAGATGGATGTAGTTTCAACAATTGTCCACCCTAGTGCTCATTCCTCGGCAATGAGCACAAAAATTCCTCTTAATTTCCTTCTTTTTGGGATGAGGAACTCTTTTCACCATTTCTCGACTCTGCGCATGACGAGATTGGTCTTTTTGATTTACCTTGTTTCGACAAATTAGAATAACGACATCAACTTCTTTATCAATGTATTTCTCTTCCATATTTGGCCACATAATGATTATGCAATCCACAAAAAGTACATGGAAAGGAATTCCACATTTTCTAAAAAATCATAACCATACTTCTTAAGTTGAAAAAGTGGATCAAAAGTTTTATTGTGCTTATGATTATGGTAAGAAACTGGAGGTGGAATCTCATTACCTCTTCACTGATTTTTCTTACCACATCCTACCTGTGACGATGAAGCACAAGTTTCCTGCTCATAATATTTTTGTAGGACTAGTGGGGTATTCTCTTTGCTTTCGGAAGCTTGTCTCATGCCAGCATTTTGGAGCATTCTCCAATATCCATTCCTACACTAGGAAAACCCAAACCTACAAAATGAGGATGATCCTCGACTTGTATTGGGTAAACAAAGCCTTGGCCATTTTTACCAAGGCCTCTTCCATCAAATCTCATTTTATCTAGTAATTTGGATCCAATGCCTCTAGTATTTTTTCAAACAAACCAAAGACTTCATTACCTAAATCTAAAACCGAATGGGAGGAAGAAGAAGATTCATGTGGTGAACAACTTACAGTGCACTCATCGGCCATGGTCTTTACATTTGAATTTGAAGGAATTTCCTTATTTTGATCACCACACTGCAACCTTGCCAAGAGCTCATCCTTGGTTTGCAATTCTGATTTAAAGCGAGCATTCTCCTCTTCCAAAGAGTAATACATTGATTGCAAGAGAGAGTTCTCTTCCTGGATCTAGTGATTATAAGATTCAATTTCCTTGAGCTTTTCCTATTTAGACATCTTGCCCATGGTGCACATGTACCATGTTCACACAAACTAAACCAACTGCACCAACTTGAAGCAATCACTCTATTAATCAGATTTACTGAAAGAAAATATGGAGCTAAACCAACTCTGATACCAACTTGATCCGAAAATGATCAAGTTTTTATCTACCTGATCTCAAACCCTTGTAGGCTTTAAATATTTGCTGATAAGTTGCTCCTTTTAAGTAATCAATTTAAAATAATGCAAGAATGTAATGACAATTACACATTGATTGATTACAGAGTTCGGTAATGGCCTACGTCTCGGGTTCTTATCGAACCGTTCCACTAGTAAAATTTTGTAAGTACAATGTTATTTCTTATAATAAAACCTAATGGAATTTCCACTTGCCTAGTAGTACGCCAGTCCTTTGAAGAACTTCCAATGATCATTCGAATCGTTCTCCACCTTCCTGATGCACAACCTCCTTCGGAACTCGATTGGCCTTCCCAACGCTTCATAATGTCCTTCAACACTCTCGGTCGATACTCCAGGCGTCACAAGTGAAAAATATTGTGGCTCAATGGGCCTATTGGGTAGTGTGATACTCCCAATCACAAATATTTCATCTACTATTGCCTAAAAATAATAGGCCAATAAACAATATTTTCCTATAGTAATTTTAGGATTTTAATATAGTTCCCACAACTATATTAAAATTATCCTATTACTATATCTCCCAAATCCCACAATTAAGCTTAAAAAATAATAAGCTTCGGTGTCTGGTGTTTTTACAATGCAAGGGGTCCCCTATTTATACCCAAATGGGGCCCTAAAATAATGCTACATTATTTATCCTAAGGCTATTATAAGCCTAACCGTAGCATGTAGATGAGATTATATTCCCATATAATCCTCCTTAAATCATGGTTTACCAAATTCCACGTGAGGTGGATGCATTTAGAAGTGGGTAATATCCCACATTAGGTGGATATTTGTTAAATGGGATAAAATCCCATCCCACATATACATGTGTTTAAACTTCCCACCTTTCTCTCACGTGGGTTATCCCACATATGGTGGGAAATCAATATTCTTTAGCCTTTTTTAAGGCTTTGACCAACCCTACGTGGATTTTTTTTTTTTTATTAATTTTTTTTTTATAAAAAGATTCTAAACCTTTTTATGTGGGTAAATCATAAACCCACATTCCATGTGCCCAAATCCACGTGCAGATCTGCTGGTATGCCACGTGTCACCATATTATTCATCCACTTGGCGCATCCTCTGCTCGTTGACCACCAATTGACCGAACTTTGACCGGTCATAACTTTTGCATACGGACTCGGATTTGGTCCATTCAAAATGCATCAAAAAGGTGTTGGTGAGATCTATGCAATGGTGCTAACTTTAGATGATTTAAAAATCATTCATTTTCCATTGACCAACGTTGACCATTTGTTGACCAATCTTTGACTGACACCATTTACACATGTGGACTGTTTTCGACATTCAAATAGTCATAAAGCTCTCGAGAGTCATCTTCTACACTGACATAATTTAGGGATGTTTAGGGAAATTTTGATATCAAAAATGATCCCCTAATCAACGCTTTATCAATCTTTATCTTTATCTTCTGCAGAGAGGTGAATAATGCTAGGGTAGTGACATGGGAGGGATCCTTCTTATCCAGTTGTGAGAGAACCAAGTCCCTTGTTGAATCTAACTCCCAGATGGTAGCAGGAATGTCATTGAGTATACAAACACTTTTGACATGTTGCTCCATGAAGTTGTAAATAGCCTTGAGCATAGAAATGGTATAATCATGCCTACCTTTTGCATTACCCAGTCTATTGTCCATAGAATTAAGCTTCTTGTAGATTTGTAAAGTCTGCTCATTATCCTTGTCAGGGTCATTATGCATCTTCCTTTTCCTTCTCTCTTACAAATATGCTTGAGCTCTTCTTTCAGGTCTCCAACTTCCTTTTCCAACTTAACAATTCTATTAAGAATTCCTTCCTCCCTTTCCTTAGTATAAGTATCAGTAGGATTGCTAATATGAAGCGATTTTTGTCGATTCAATTTCTTTGCTGCTATGAAGGACCCTTTGGGAGGGGAAGGGTTGATTGATGGGGTAAAGTGGATTTTTAGTTCTGATTTTTCTATGCTCAGAAGTGGTGGTGGGGGCAATGGAGTCAGGGTAAGGGGGTAGGGGTAGCTAGGATTGAACGATGATGGGAAAGACAATGTCGATGAAGTAGCAGGATGAGGCCTTGGTGAAGGGGGGTGGCACGAGTGTGGTTTTGAAACTCAAGAACAGAGTGTTCCAAGGAGTTTAAGAGATAATGTGGAAAGCTAACATGTAAATTCCTTCTAAAATGATTCAGGAAAACCAAATGTTTAAGAGGAACCGTCACATATCTACCTTCCAAAGTGACATACCTAAAAATCATCCTTGCAATTTTGTCAAAGGGCTCTAGAATGGAGGTCACTTTAATACCTGCCATAACAAACTCAAGATTTTCTCTGTCTGCAAGGAATTTCTTGGCTTCATATTCTTGTCGACCCTTTTACTAAAGAATCTAGCCCCTTCTAAGCTCAGCCCTGTGACCTCAACAATAAGTTCTTCAGTGATTTTAATGCAGATCTCCCCATATTCAATTGTCCTTTGTTTCCACCTAGCCGCAAATTGAATAGAAATGTCTTGATCGTGACCCTGCATTTTTTCAATGAGGTTAGAGACCCCACCCATTTGCAAATAAGTCCATAAGATCACATCATCCTTCCAGTCGGGTCGAAAATGGGTTTTGTTTTACATGGAGGTCCACCCATTTTGTTGTTATTATTTCTTTGGTTCCCAACTACAATGCTTCTTCCCCAAAACCACTTTTCAAAGCAATGCCTTTGCATACCCAAAAACGTGTGAAGTGTGAGTGATATTAATGACCCTACATGTGAAGGAGATAATCACTCTCAAAGCGGTGGAGGACTCCTTAATGATGATTTTGAATATCATATTTATCCTTGATGATGTCATTATGTACCTTGCTAGGGAGAATTTCATCACTAAACCAATTTTGCATGTTATTACTAACACCATAGTTAGCAAGACTATCCGCCACTTTGTTGCCTTCACGATAGGAATGGATGATTTGGCAGTTTGCAAAGGATTTACAAATCTCAATAGATTCATAAATGAAATCCCTAATAGTCCAACTAGGGGGTTGAACTTGATTTAGGAGGTTTATTATGTTCAAAGAGTCTCCTTCAATTACAATATTGGAAATATTGCAATCCCTTACAAGCCTTATCCCCATAATGTTGTCAGGGCTTCAGAATAGTGGTTTGTTTGGTGGCCCATTTTTCCTGCAAATGCAGCAACAAGACAACCTTTGTGATCTTTGATCACCCCACCTCCTCCTGATGCCCCAAGTATTTCCTTTGGAAGCTCCATCAAAATTCAACTTGTACCATAAGGTGGGTGGCTGAATCCAATGAACTGTCGATCTGTCAATGCTATTTTGATCATTCTTATGTATATTGCTAGTATCAATCTTCCAAGCAACAAGTATATGTTCTTCTGCCTTGGGGTATGGTCTATTTTTGGAGGCCTAAACCTTTCAATGTTATCCTTGACAACAATAACAATTTCCTTAAAGATCTTATTGCATACCTGTCTATTGTTCCTAAAAATTATATCATTTCTAGTTTTCCACAATCTCCATATGGTATGAGGTAGGACCAAATTCCATAATCTTCTTATCATGCAATGTTTATATGGTGGATCCCATTTCTCCCATGTCTGCAAGAAGGTATTAGGAAGGGTCCAATGTAGATTGAAATTTGCAAAGATAAGACTCCAAACCTTTGAAGCATATTCACAATGCAAGAAAAGATGTTTGATGTCTTCAGCCTCTTTTTGCACATGCAACACCTGTTGGGCATAATGAAACCCTTTTTAATTAGATTATCATTAGTGAGAATCTTTCCTTTTAAAAAAGCCACATAAATAAATTAACTTTTGGGGTTAACTCAGGCATCCAAATTTTACTCCAGTTTATACCACTTTGATTACTATAAAAAAACATTGTATCTCGATTTGACAGTATAGTCCCCATCAAAAGAATCAACCCATAGGAGCTCATCCTTGCTATCCTTTTGATTAAGAGGAATGAGAGAAAGTTTTTATTGCAAAGAGGAGACAACAAGTTGTAAATTTTCCTTATCCACTTTGAGTTGTTTCCAATTTCTCTTGTTTCTAGCCCATTCAATGTAATCTTTTAATTTATTTCATATTTAACTTGTTATAAAAATTAAAGTCATACATAATTCAATTTCTTCAATTTTGTTCTTTTTAATTATAATTTTAATAACATCTTCCTAAAAAATTCAAAGCACATTTAAATAACAAAACAACTCTTCTCTTCAAGATTTTATTTCTAAATGTGTCTTTAAACAATTTGTTTCGGCTTTGCTTTATAGTTTATCGCTTGCATGTCATACCATGACCTCTTCGGGCACCGCAGATATTAATTTTCTTGTTAAGTTCTAGGGTTTCTCACCCTCTGGGCTCACCTATATAATTCCCCTCCACTTCGATCCCGACTATTTATGTCAAGGCAAGAGCTAGTGGAGCTATGAATAATGGTGCTACTATAGAAACAACCCCAATTTTGTCCGAGAGGTCTTTCACGAAGTAATGTTTCTCCTCCTAATGTTGTATTACTTGTTTCTAAATTTAATCCTACGTGTCAATGGATTGAATAGTTCTTTCTTATCGTTAATTTTTGGGCCATATCCCCTCCGAAAACATGCTCAAGCCCTAGGTTAACTCAACTTGGTTGTTCATGGCATTAGGGTTGAGAGTGTGTAAAACATGACTAAAGGGTTATTCTTTTTTCCGGTCTCTCGACCCTTCGCATGCCCCGGCTATCATGAACTAATCAGCTACCTAGTATGTTTGTAACTCCTTATTGGTTCTCTCCCCTTAGATAAAGGACTTTGTGGTGTCCGAGTTTCAAAGACTTAAAGTCCCTATTTAGGTTGAATTTCCTGGTTTTCCGCTTTCATGCATGCATTTTATTCACCAAATCACCTCCTTTATTGGGTGGTTTGTTTGCATGGAACCACAACACTTTTACAATTCCCATCCATAGAAATGATTCTTCATGAAGTAGACCTCTCACAAAAATTAAAAGAATTTGTGGAGATCCAAATGGGTGACACTTGCTACTCGCAAATGAGTCCTCTACATCAACCTTCCTAACACATGTTTTTGTTGTCAAGATTCTGATCACAACATAAATGATTACCCATTTTATGTATCACACAATCTCCCAATGTCTAAGGTGGCTACTGAATCTATTAAGCCCCTGCAAGAAGAAGGGTGATAAACAATTAGAGGGTGGAAAATAAGAACAAAATAGTTCAAGCCAAGGTGACTAGTAACAATGGATCTAAAGAGTCGGTTGTTAAGGAACATACTGGGTCTACATCGCACCTCGGAGCTGGTCTTTGAAGACTCTCTTTTATCCTTACCCAAGTTCTCTAGCATGCCCAAAGCGGTCATGGTTCTCATGGACCCATCAAACTCCATATGGACCTCCTCAACACCTCTAGCTTCCCGGTTGCTCTTGACAACCAACTCACAAGGCATATCCAAAATCGTGAGAAGTCCCTCTCAACACCTTATGGAAATTCACGAACATAACATAGCATGCAAAGTGTGGAGCCAACAAAGGGGGAGTATAACATTGAGTATTTTGGATGAAGGAAAGTTGAGTTGCAAGATATTTTAAAGCATAATAATGCTCATTTCCTAAAAAAATCAATTTGATGCCTTGGAAGGCTTGGATGTTGATGGTATGGCCCTTGATCCATGTTTCTCATGAATTTTATGTCACAGAATGTGAGGGTATTACCGAATCCAATCATAAGTATATCATTTTCAATGCTCACCAAAAAATTGTGAATTTAGATGTTTTGTGTTTACAAGAATTTAAGGTAACAAGTTTTCATTTTTCAATGGTTTGTAATTCCATTTAGCTTTGAAAACCTAGCTTTTACCAGTCATCATGATGGAGGACATGGGGGTTTAATTTCCTTTTTCACCCCTAAATGGTGGCCTTTCTTTATGGATCATGGCGTAAACCCCACCAATAGAGCCATTTGGGCTCTCTTTAATATTGAAAGTCGCCCTTTTGGCTTCATCAACATATATGCATCAAATGATGTAGTAGAAAGGGTTTTTCTTTGGTGGTGGTTAGACAATGAAATCCCTTATGCCTATTGGGTCATATGTGGTTACTTTAATATGTTTGAGTTTCCCGTGGATAAATGCAGGAACCTACCCTTATGATGGACAACTAGCAAAAGGGAGGCGTGGATTTACATGCGTAATAAATTTGGGTTTTATGACCCAAATGCCTCATGTCTGCCCAACTCTAAAACCTAGTTCACTTGGTCCAATCTTTGAGGTGGATTAGATCGGGTTCTTAAACGACTCGATAGGGTCATGTTATCTAATTAATATTTTTTGATTTCGACAATATTTATTCCTTACCTATGGAAGTGATGTTAGATTTCATCCTTTCTGACCACTTTCCAATTAGATTTCATATCACTTTGCAAGCTAAGAGGGATTTTAGTCATAAAGGCTAGATTTTTTTAATACAACCTTAATGGAGCATAGACCCACACTCATTCATAGCAAGCAAGTGTGGAACTTAATGCCTCACCACATCACATGCATAATTATCATCCACCTCTTCTTTCTAATTGGATGCAATGGTGGACATATGTGATGACTAGGACTACTGAGACTCCTTAGAATCTATGGTCGATAGTGGCCAATATTCGGCGTCGCTCATATTCCGCCACCTCTTCCGCTCTCGGCTAGGAGGTGGTGACGCTTGAAGGAAATCCCTTCTCTAAAGCCTTGCAACTCTAGGTGGCAGAGCTTAAAAGGAAAATCCAAATTACAAACTATAATGCTTAGGGTGTGTAGATCGTGTTATCCTTCATTGGCTTAAGGTTGGGGATCGGGTTTCAAGGATTTTTTTAATCACTTAAATCCAAGCATTCCTTTCGAGAAAATGCATGTAATTTGTGATGGCAGAGCTCATCTCATGGATCCCGAGTTCATGTTGTAGGCCTTTTTAATCATGATGAACTAAAATTCACTAATATGTAGTGTGTGGGGATAGTTAATATAAGATATGAACAGCTATAAATAAACTAAATAAATGTAGTAAATAAGTATATAAGTGACCAAGCAACTATGCAAAATCAAATGCTAACCCTAATGTACAAGAGAGAAGAGGAAAGAACTTAGTTGAATAGAAGATGCTCGGGTCTATGTCACAAAGATGGTGGAAAAATTGGAAGCAATACACTGACTATAGTCATGCAAAAGCTTTGAAAAGGATGGATCTGGAGTATCTTGCTAGACTAGAGCACCTAGGAAGGTACTTGGGCTAGGCTCTTGTCTATAAAACAGGCACCTAGGTTTGTGTAAAAGCTCTAAAACTGATCTTCACTAGATTGAAAGATGGTCTAAAACCCTCGTTGTCTATCGCATCAGATTCATTGTCCTACACTAAGTGTCACCAATAATCCAAGATGATGTAAAGACTTGCAAAATACCAAAAGAAGTATCAAAACCCTAAAAACAAAATATGCAAATGAATGGGTCGGACTGACCTCAGTTGCCACAATAGTGGACTTACTAAGTGTTGCACTACATTTTGAACCCAAATGTAGTTCTAGTGAGTGTGTGCATAATGTGCCCTATGTTCTCTTGTATCAGTCACACTTTGTGAAGTAGCGAGCAATAACTAAATGTAGAAAATGTAATAATATGTGTACATGGAATATAATAGAATTCCTCCCTCTATGAAGTGTGATGCGGATGTCCTATCCTTGTGCCTTTTGATTGAGCTATGTGGATGCAAGTGATCTCCAATGCAATAGATGGATGCAACTCTAGATGAATGATAGTAGTGAATGGTGTTAGGTCTTTCATTATGGTCTCATAACTTTATATTTATAGGGTTGTCTTAGTCTAAATTTGTAATTAACCCTAAAATGATTGACCACCAAAAAGATAAGAAGCTAAAACTGCTAGAAAGAGCCCAAAAGATGGTGGGAAAGTGCAAAAGGGATGCGGGCGCCCCTAGTGGGACTAGGGCACCGATGGGTGCCCCAGTACTAATCAGTGCCTCAGTCGAGGCTAAAATAATGTGGGATGACAGAAACTGACTTGCCATATGGATGTAAAAGGTAAGTAATGATGAAATAAAATAAAATAATATGGCCAAAATACGGGGGTTAATTAGTACTTTCTTCACTCAATAACTTTTTAAATAGTAGTATGAAACTAGGATAAATAATGTCTAAAGTGCATGATTTTTTTACTACATTTTACCCCCACTTTATGTTGGTGAGCGGAAAGCTCGGTAACATAAAGTAGATAGAGATGCGTACTGATGTCCATTAAGAGTGTAGTAGAACACACCAGAAGGACTAGAAAAAGCATGGAATGAAAAAAGATGGAGGAGCATGGAAACTAAAGATGAAAATGTACAAAAATGTGATGAGAGTGAACCTAGTGTAACGAACGCATGTGTTGATGATGATGTGTGTAGTGTACTGTGTGGTTAGTATAGAGTGTGTTGTCACAAAGTGTTGTGTTTCCCCATTTGACTGCTTGTTTCTCATACAATCGGACCTACAAGGAGAAAATGATCAAGTAGTCAAATATGTATGTATATACGTGTAAAAGATGCATGTAAAAGTATATAAACATAAAGTACACAAATGAGAAAGTGTAAATGGAACAGTGCACTTAATCCATGTTGAGAAAGAGAGTGAAAAATGATATCATGTATTGTTGGGATTTTTTGGGTGATCCAATGCCATAGGCCGAAGAAGTATAGGGAGGAAATGCTCTGTGTCCTCAACCTTTAACTGCTTCCCTAAAATGTGTGTGAAGAGATCTTTTTATTGTCCTAGTTTTTTTAGGAATCTAATGCCACTAGTTGAAGTCATGTAGGAAGGAACACCCACTCTAACCTCCAACCCTGTAGCTGCTTCCCCAAAATGCTAAGGACACCATGTCCTGTAAACTCCATTGTGTACGAGGTTCGTAGACATGTCCGAACCCACTCGCTATATGTGATCCACAATGCCAAGGTGGAAAATTCGGTGAACCGAACTCTGTGAATACGTTATGTTATTATGTAACCCCTAAATGATGCCCCTCTCTTTGGGGGCGCATGCAATGTCATTGATAACATAATGTGGCCAAAAGAGGACCAATCACATGAATTGTACCTGGAAAGTGCTTGGTAGAAACCAAGGAAAGCACGAACAAGAAGGCTAGCCAAAGACAAGTGTGAATAAACACGCATATAGAAAAAATGTATAAGTTATGCAAACAATGTAAAAGCTACCAAGAAAAGCAGTAATGAAAACACACGAGAAGACAAGTAAGCCACACAAAGTGGGCTGCAAACATGGGACATCACTCATGATGTTATAATACACGCGTCAGGCCATCAAATGTTGATCAGTCAAACTTTGGCACTTAGTGAATAAAATACAAAAGGTTCGTGTGGGAGAACAGAGCGCATTCAAAGGCGCGGAAGCATCGGAGATGATCACGCATAGAACAAAGATAGATTCGAGACTTAGCCATTTTTCATGATGAGGATCTATTTTTAGAGATAGCGTGTGGAGCACTCAAACCGATTGGAGACTTGCGCATCACACATTGGCTATTTTTGGATGATTAGCTACGAAGCGCTTTACATGGATGTAGGCTAAAGATAGAATTGTGAACTGATAGTTGACAAAGAGAGATCTATTGTTAACACTCTTGCATGTAATCCTATTTTTGTAATGGCGCGTGGCTAATAATAGCATGCGACCTATTTTGGGATTAGATAAGTGGTGAAGGGAAAGTCCCCACCCTTATAAATATGTATTAAATTGTGTAGTAGATATAACATATATGAGAGAGAGAGAGAGAGAGAGCATAGATATACGTGTGAGAACTAGGGTTTAGTGAGATTATGTTGCTTAGATCATTATGCACATGAGTGTTTACTATTGTTATTGTAATAAAGCTTCTATGTATTTACTGTAATTAATATAATGGTGATTATGGATTGAAACAAGGTGTTCTCATGGTTATAATTCAGTATTGCATGCTTGATTCCATTATGGTTATCTGTTAGATATGTTATGTTCTAGATCCAGTCTGAATATGCACTGTATGAAAGATATATTAGTTATAGCTCTGCATGATTAAAGTCTTCATCATGCTAACATCCTACAATAAAAACCCTAAAGAGGGGCCTGGTACCTTTGCGCACTTTGGGTGAGTGCTCAGTCTAGGTTGAGTGATGTGTCAACACGCGTGGGCTTGTATTGCTAAATTCTAAGTAACAGCATGATTGGTTCCTTTTCCAGGACCTCTTTTGATTGTTTTCAGGATGGTTCGCGATGAAGACATATCGGTTGACCTTAGCAAGTGTTGAGGAGTGGATACAAGATCTAGAAGAAGAATATGCATGATGGTTTAGCACTAGAATCGAGTTTAACGCGCGCGTGGGTGGAATAGAAACATGTATGATAGTTTATATGATAGCTTCTTCGATATCTTTCCAGTATAATTGTACGAGTGGCTAATTGTGTATGCATCTAAAGCTGGAATTGGAGGTATCACACACTTGTCTAGGCACGGGAAGAATTCCAGTGCCCTTTATGATGTTGATCTGATTTGGACTCTAGCTATGGATACGTGGTTCCATGGTGTTTTAGACAGTTATATATTAGAGTACTCAATTTCCACTTATTCGTGTCCAGAGGTAGTTGAATTCCAATTTTTACGATATCTAAGGTGAACTTACCTAAAGCATTCCACCGCGATCAAGATCTTGATGGTAACTTTGAATTTGGAGAGTAAGCTGATGGCTAACTAAACCCCAACCATACGAGGGGTAGGATTAGGTTTGGTGAAAGATGGTAGACCTAACGCATAAAGGCAGAGAGAGGAGAGGCATATTAAGTATAATGAGGCATGTGAGAGGGAGTACGAGAAGCGGCGGAGGTTGTAGAGTAAATGGCATTGTGGAGAAAGATAGTTTGGGAAGGAGTTGAAGTTCACGCAAAAGACGTGGAACCCAAGCCTCAAGAACTCCCCCATTTGGGAAAACATGATAGGGAACCTCTCTTCGGCCTCACATAGAAGTGCACACCAGAGAGACGACACAGGTCATGGGCATGCATCTAAATCCACACGGAAACCTTATCCTTGCACTTGTTTTCCAAAGCATCTAAGTACAACAAACAATCAACAAGTTAATTCAAGCAGTGGAAGAGTAGGAGCGAGTCTTATGAAAGGCACATAATGATGGCAGTGTAAACGGCTTCATTGTTATATGGGAGTACCTTCTCGGGTGTATCATCTACATAGAACTCAAGCATGTCAATTTTGGACTAACACGGAAGTGGTAACGCTTCACAGACTGTCGGGGTATAGTTCAATTCTACTGTTGGAACACAGGGAAGTACATCTTCTGGTTTGACTCCGGCCGGAGTGTGGGATCAGGAGGCATATGTAGCTCTAGTTATGGCAGATCCGGTGGTTCGGAGGAGGCAAGGGAAACACATGAGGTTTTGGATCAGGTGGGCAAGGTCTACACCAACCCTAGAATATTTACATGGAGATGTCTCTTCATCTTCCAAACTATAGGGGCATAGAAGATCTTTATTGAACATGTGCATATGTGTGAAATACTATGGCGCGTAAAAGGGATCATGGCTTCTAAGCGTAGGGCAAGCCAATTTACTACTACATTACAAGGGCACACACACAGTTGGTACAGAAATTTTGACCCTGATCAGACTTGCGTAGACTATACTAACTTTAAAAGATGCATTCCTTAAAGAGTTTCACATCCCGAGTTTGAGCAGAAGAGTATAAGTGCACTCAAGGATATTAAGCAAGGCACTACTGAGAGTGTTAGAGAGTATGATGCCTATTTTAAAATGTTGTTATCTAAGATTTCTTATGATATACATGCAAGCCAACATGCACAATGGTTCGTTGGGGGCCTAATTACCCCTTTTAGAAGGGCATTATCACATAAGACATACATTGATCCGCGCGAAGCACTTGAAGTAGCCTTACGCGCTAAGGTAATTGGAAGTATAGATATTGGGGTAAGCCCATTTTTAGAATCAGAGCAGCTATGGCAAAATAGTTGGAGAAACTATCAAGCAAATTCAGCACATGAGATGTGCACAGGGATTTGGTGTACATATTATGAAGTGGAAGGTCACACAAAGGATAGTTGTCCTTATAGATCAGTACACTCGTTGTTGTTGGATTATGAGATATGCCATTTAAACCATGATGCTAGCCATTTCCCATTATTACAACATGCGATAAGGAAGAATGTTTCAAGCTACTATAAAATCTATAGGTCCACGACTCATGACACGGAAGACTACTGTGGCTGATTGGTCAGATCCATGATGCTATAGATATTGGTGTACGATAGATAGGAGTTTCAGATAACTCTAAGGGAAAGAATGAGCATCAGGACCGGGATCACAATCAGGCGTGCTATGATCAGAATGAAGGGTGTTTTGAAGGTGGTCATGGCAGAGGTCGAGGATACTGTGGTGGATTTGGAGGATGAGGCCGTGGTAGTGGAAGAAGTGAGTTTCCTCGCAGAACATGTTATACATGTGGATCTCCTAACCACTACAAGCATGAATGTCCTCAAAATATTACATGTTCCTTTTGTGGAAAGAACCATAGCTATGAGGAGTGATCGGACTTATATGAGCATCTTAGTAAACAACATAAATAAGAAAATAAAGGCGTAGGGATGGTTAGGATACAACGCGTTGTTGAAAATCAGTGGATGCCTAAGTTGGAGGTAGAGTCCGAGGCATTACAAGTGAATATCATGACCCGTGTTGAGGAGGCACGCACTGGAGAATCATTGTAGCAAAATCCTACCATCACTAAGGAGGAGGTTCTACATGCACGGTACCCAGATCCTTCCCATCAAAAGGAGGTCTATCAGGAAACCATGGAAGTTCTTAGGAATCTTCAGGGTGAGATACAATACTTAAAAGAGCAATCACGAGAAGATGGAGCAAAAGAAAGTATCAGAGATGGTCCAAACTGATATAGATGACTTAAGGGAAGTGTGTAAAATGTTGTGCTAAGAAAATATCATTCCATTGTTAGGGGATTGGTTAAAGGAAACACTCTACATGCAAGTATTGAGACTAGACGACATAGATCTTGCATGCAAATCTTCCCCCTCATAGCCTAGATTATGACAAGGAAATCACTTTGAATGTTGTTGTGGATGGTTGGCTATTGAGTAATATATTGATTGATACAGGCGCGGAAGTCAATGTTCTTACCTTAGATGCATGGGTACAAATGGGAAGACCCCATTGCAGCCATCCTCTAATATATTGTTCATGGCTAATCAAACTAAGGCCACTCCCATCGGGGTTTTGAAGGACGCATCCATTACTATACAAGGGGCCAAGTTCACTAGAGACTTTGAGGTTTTAGCATCTGGCAGAGTCAGATAGCTTCCCAACTCTATTGGGGTGTCCTTGGTGCTATGCAAATAATGTTGATCTTTGGTTCAAAAAGGGCTATATTAGTTTCGAAAACAAGGAGGAGAGATTTATTATCCCATTAATAGATGACAAATTTGCACCCTATATTTAGCCCTTGAGTGAAGAATATCTGAATAGGATTTATGTATGCACCATCTGAGATCCATAGATACTTGAGCCAACTAAAGAAGGAATAATTTAGTGGGAGGATGCAAAGTCTATTAGCGATACTACAAGTGTTGCTTGTGATAATTGGGCTCATATCACCTATGAGTTGGTAGGGCGTGAAGTAAAGAGCATATTTCCTAGAGGAAGAAAACCACGTTAAGTCGGGAGAATAGAGTAACAACTTAGTACGTTGTTACAGGAGGAGGAGATCTATTGTATTGCTACATGCCATGGAAGAAAAGTGGATAGGCCCATTGGAAAGAATAAATATGCTAGCATATACACTCCGTGTGGGGGACAATACTGTTGGTGGATGGCCCACAAGGATAATATTGTAGGATGGAATGAAATTAGGATTGCTCTTGCTACTAGGTTCCTCAGGAGCAATGCACCTACTCAAATTTGTACTTATTATGGTAATCAACATGTAAAGCACCACGTTCGAAGTGTGAGAGACTCGGAAATAAGGGCATGAAGCTTTACCACCTTCGCTATGGGTGCTCAAGTTTTATTCCACTTCTGAGGATGTGCATATCTTGGTATGTATATACCAAACTCCGTAGAGAGGACCCGGAAATTGGGAGGATTTAATTATAGGAATAACCCAGACGTTTGACTTCTTCTCTACAAAGCCTCCGGTGGAAGAAGCCTTGAAATTCATAAAGCACTTAACTATGGGAGATAGTGTTAAGGCTAAAGAACTCCTTCATGAGTTATTAGATGAAGGATCCTTAGGAGCGCATCTTATTGAAGAGACAAAGTTCGATGCAACATTACTTCAACGTGCTTACCTTGAGAAAGAAAAAGGAAAAATGGTCTACTTAGTGGATGATGAAGAAGTAGAAAATATGGATGTAAATCATTCAACGGGTAGACGGGAGGTGTTGGACAGATACTGAGATAAGACCACATGCCTATCATGAACCTATGAAGAAAAAGAAGGTGAATATTGGATCAGAGGTTGAGCCTAAGGAAGTCATAATTGGGGACTATTGGTTAGACTGAAGTGGCAAAAATCATAGAGTTACTAAGGGATTACTAGAACTTATTCCTAGGGGTACCATGAACTTAAAGGTGTGTATGAATCGTTAGGGAGATGAAGATAAAACTTAAAGAGGGTGCGCATGCCCAATTAGAAAGAGACCCTACATTATGAACCCCAACTTGCGTGAAAAGGTCAAACAAGAAATTGACAAAAATTTGAAGTCTGAAATTATCAAGCCCTTGATGAGTCATAATGGGTAAGTCCAATGGTGGTCAGTATCAAGAAAGATAGATAGATTAGGATTTGCATGGACTACAAGGAGCTGAATGTTGCATGTGTGACTGATCCCTTTCCTATGTCATTCACCGAGGAAATACTAGAAGGCGTTGCATGGTGCAAAATATATTCATTCACATATGGGTTCTCTTGGTATCATTAGGTTTAAATTGCCCAGGAGGATCAGGAAAAGACTACGTTTACTACTAAATGGGGTAGCTTCACCTATACTGTAATGCCTTTTGGTCTGAAAAATGCACCTGTTGTATTTTCGCACATAGTTGTTCAAGCATTCAAGGAATTTATTCACAACTTCTTACAGTATATTTAGATGATTGGACGGTGTATGGATTAGTTAAGGATCATTGTGACAATCTATGCTTAATGTTTGAAAGATGTAGATAGTTGAGTATCTCATTAAACATCAAGAAATGCATATTTTCTACACCATTTGGGATACTGTTAGGACACATAATCTGCAAGGAGGGTTTGTTGGTTGATCTAGCCAAGGTTGCAGTCATTATAGGCCTAAGGGAGCCTACCAGTCAGAGTGAGGTGCGTGGATTTTTGGGTCATATAGGATATTACAGGAAGTTTATCAAAGGATATGCCAAAATTTACGCAGTGTTGGAAGAGTTACTAAAATGGAAAGGTATGTTCTACTGGGGAGAACTGCAGCAGTGCGCATTCGAGACATTAAAGCAAAAACTTACTACCGTGCCTATTCTACATTTTCCTTCATGGGACAAACCCTTTCATGTACATGTTGACACCTTTGGCATGGCCATTGGCGTGGTGTTGGCTCAACTTGGAGAAGGTATTGTAGATCATCCTATTTGTTTTGCTAGTAGAAATTTGACTCTGCAGTAACATAATTACACACTACAAAGTGTGAAGCTTTGTTCAATGATCTATGCGCTACATAAATTCCGTCCAGTACCTACTAGCTACACCATTCGTATTTTATACAGATCACATGGCATTGAAGTATTTGGTAAACAAACATGTTCTACAAGGGCGCATATGTCGATGGGTGCTCTTATTTTAAGAATTTGATTTCACAGTTGTGGTAAAACCAGGGAAAAGTAATTCTGGACCAGACCATCTATCCAAAATATAGTCAGGAGAAGAAGCACAAGAAATTGAGGATACCATGTCAGATGCATAGTTATATAGGTTACAATGAGTGCCATTAGAACTAGAAGACATTGTTGTCTTTCTACGAATAAGGATGGCACCAGAAGGAATGAAATCCTTGGAGAAGAAACAACTTGCTATACACGCACCCCCTATATGTTAATCAGTGGTGACTGTACAAATTAGGTCGAGATGAAGTATTATGTCGTTGTGTATTGGAACATGAGCGTACAAATATTATGGAAGAATCTCATGGTGGTATTATAGGTACCACCCACTATCTTTGGTGATGTCATTGCGCACAAAATTCTACTCGTTGGATTATGGTGGGATACCCTGTATAAAGATTGTAAGGAATTTTGTAAGGCTTGTGATCATTGTCAATGCTTGAGAAACTAGGTCAACAAGATGAAATGCCTCTAAGACCAATTACTAGTGCAGAACCATTTGAGAAATGGGCTATAGATTTTGTGGGTCCTATTTCACCAGTTGTGTGTAGAACTGGATCACATTACATCATAACTTACACATATTATCTGACAAGGTGGGCAGAAGTAGCACCTACAAAGGATTGTATAGCGGCCATAGTAGCCAAGTTTCTTTGGGAAAATATTATTACAAGGTATGGATGTCCTTTAAGTTTGACCAGTGATAGGGGCACACATTTTCTTAATGAGACAATCAAAATTCTATTAGATGAATTCATGATTGCACACAATAAGACTACACCCTATCATCCTCAGGTGAATGGGACTATTGAGGCTTTCAATAAAATTTTGAGCCAGACATTGACAAAAATCTGTGATATTGGAAGAAAGGATTGGGATGATAAGGTATCTGCAGTACTTTGGGCATATCAGACAACATATAAAAGGTTGAACAAAGCCACACCATTTTAGTTAGTGTTTGGCGCAGAAGCAGTTCTTCCTATGGAATTTATGTTACCTTCTTTGCATATTGTGTGCATTAGAGGTCTTGCTGATGAGAAAGCATTAGAAGAATGCATTGAACAATTAATCAAATTGGATGAACAACGAGCCATAACACGTTGGAGTCAAAAACAAGAGAAGGCCAAGCAGAAAGCATGGCATGACAAGCACATCAGGGATAAAAAGTTGGAGATATGACAGATGGTGCTCCTTTATGATTCTAAGTTTTTGTGCCATCCAGGAAAACTCAAATTACATTGGTTGGGCCGTATGTTATCACTCACATACTTGAATCATGCGCTTTTAGTTAGAGGCCCTTGATGGAATACGGTTACTCGGTTACTTCAACGGAGTAGGTTGAAGCCCTACTATAAATAAGTCTTCTTGGTGTTTGTAATAAGGTAGTATTTCCATTTAAATTAGGTTTTCAATTATGCATTTCCTTAATGTATTTATTTCTTTGTTGTTATGCTTTGTCAATTTAGTTGGTGTGTTTGTGTAATAAGCGTGTTTACGCGCTCAGAAGCTAATTACTATTTGAAGAATTTTTATGCGCAGAGGACTGCACATACCCTTAGTGTGGGGTAGGTTGTTGATATTCAGGTACAAGACTATTGAAAATAAGTACACATGAAAGGAACTATCTATGAGTGTTATTCAAGGTTGGAAAATTGAAAAAAATCTTCTAGACACAAGGACCATAGATAGAGAGGAATGAAGAAACAAGTATAACACGAGGTAAGTAGGGGCCGGGAAGACTACCAGTGGAAGGCGTAATGATGAGGTACTCAGGCACATGGAAGCGTGCTGAAGAGAAGTCTACAGCTAAAAGGTAGAAGGACGCGCTAGAAGGTTATAGCTTGGGCGCGAAGATGTACCACACGGAAATAATGAAAATGGTCAATTAATGAGAGGATTGTTGGTAGGTGGAGGAGCAATAAATGTAATAAAATTTTGAAATTCTATATAAGGACGGGATGCGAGTTCATTTTTACCATTGCAATTGAGATAATTTGAAAAGGGTTAAGTGCGAACGAGCCGAGCAATCATGTTGAGGTGCGTAGAGTGTGAAACCAGACGTGGGGAGAAGGGTTGTGCACTGGAGAAGCTTGTGTTCCCATAGGAGAAGGGTTTGAGCAAAGCAGATGTGTTACAAATAAGCTAGGGCACGATTTCCACTAGGGCATGGAGATTTAAGCTAGGGTTTTGATTTTCTTGACCACAGAGGGAAGAAAAGAGATTTTTCAAATGGCACCAAAGAAAGCACCCATGACGTGGGGAGATAAAAGAGGAATATCCATAATTGGTTATTCAGGTTGCAAAGGAAGACACTTTGCTATAGGTTAAAGACATTATTTCATTCATCAAAATTATTTTTATTCCTTTATTCATATTCTTTGGTTCATTTTTGGAGACAACCATTGCTGCTAGGCGGTAAATGAAACTAGTGTGGGGTAATGTTGATCAGTCAAACTCTGGCACTTAGTGAAGAAAATATAGAAGGTTCATGTGGGAGAACAGAGTGCATTCAAAGGCACGGAAGCATCGGAGAGGATCACGCACGCGAACAAAGACAAATTTGGGACTTAGCCATTTTTCATGATGAGGATCTATTTTTAGAGATAGCGTGTGGAGCACTCAAACCGATTGGAGACTTGTGTGTCACACATTGGCTATTTTTGGATGATCAGCTATGAAGCGCTTTACATGGATGCAGGCTAAAGATAGAATTGTGAACTAATAGTTGACAAAGAGAGATCTATTGTTAACACTCTTGCATGTAAGCCTATTTTTGTAACGACGTGTGGCTAATAATAGCATGCGACCTATTTTGGGATTAGATAAGCGGTGAAGGGAAAGTCCCCACCCTTATAAATATGTAGTGAATTGTGTAGTAGATATAACCTATATATATATAGAGAGAGAGAGAGCATAGCTATATGTGTGAGAACTAGGGTTTAGTGAGATTATGCTGCTAGATCTATTACGCGCATGAGTGTATACTACTGTTATTGTAATGAAGCTTCTATGTATTTATTGTAATTAATATAATGGTGATTATGGACTGAAACAAGGTGTTCTCATGGTTATAATTCAATATTGCATGCTTGATTCCATTATGGTTATCTGTTAGATCTGTTATGTTCTAGATCTAGGTATGAATATGCATTGTATGAAAGATATATTAGTTATAGCTCTACATGATTAAAGTCTTCATCATGCTTTAACATCCATAGTCAAAGAACCCTAAAGAGGGGCATAATACCATTCGTGCTTCGGTGAGCGCTCGATCTAGGCCGAGTGATGTGTCGATGCCTCAGGCTTGTATTGCTAAATTCTAGGTTGCATCATGGTCGTAAACAAGAAACAAGTGTGCACACAAACAAAGGCAAGGCCCATGAGCAAAGCAGAGATAATGTAACAAACAAGTATGGCATAAGCTTGTTGGCTAGATTTTCTGCATAGCATCAAACCTACGGATCATGAGATAAATCTCCCTCAAGGTGTGTCGATTTGTCAATATAAATGTGTTTTTATCTATCGGGGTTTTACTTTAACCACTTAGTTCATGAACCATAACTAAGAAAAACTGAAAGTAAGTAAGTTAATTTAAGAAGGAAAAATTATAGAAGAAGAAAGAAGGTATTCGAGAGAAGAAGTAAGGAAGATGTGCATCCCAATTAGTAGATAAGAGCTAAGCATCACATAGAAGAAACTTAATAGATTTGAACACACAGAATTATTTAGATCCAGGATCTAAAATAACACAAAGTTTACTTTAAAGATCTAAGATTTAAAAGCAAGAAACAAAGTACGCCATGACACAAAGTTCTCTGAAACTTTTTGCTTCTTTGTATTCCTCTGCAACAAGTGGCTCTCGGGGTTCAAAGACAAAGTCTAGAACACAAGATTGCTTCTTACAAATTCGATCGATGATTAACCGGAGGTTCTTCTCCTACTTATAGAATGTAGGAGGAAAGTATAAATAGAAGACTCAAACCGATTTAAAGCATGAACAACAAGTAAAGATGACATTTGGCAATCATCCTCAACTAACTTCTTCTTAAGTGACACATGTATCACTTAACTAATAGAAAGGTTCCACATGACTTCAAGTAATGGTTGCAAAACCAATAACTTAGAAGTTTACAATTTCATCCGGGAACATAGGAAAGAAGAAGAAAGAATAGAAGAAGTTATGCCACGTGTAACATATACATCTTCTTCTTGTTACGATATCGATATACTTATCGAACATATAATTGAGCATCCTTCCATCTGTTTTTAGCTTCCTTTTTCTCGTCCCAAATTGCGCAACCCTTCATTCAACACTTTCTTTGCATGCTTCCACTTCTTCAAACTTGGCCCAAATCTCATGAATGCACTGCAATGTCACCAGATTGATAGAGTTCATCGTGAAAGGCTTGGTAGCTTTATCAATTCTCTTTTGTACCATCGAGAAGAGAACTTTCCAGGAATCATGCACCTCGTTAGAAACAATACGCACGTATGAAGTAACACCTCCATCCACTCTTTCCTCGGTGAAAGAAAGATGATATCTGTCCGCAAGCAAATCGATGTTCTAGCATCCTTTTCGACAAAACTCTGCCAAATCTCCAAGCGGAGCTAAACTCTAGTTGCTTCCCTTCTCGATTGATCCATCCGGCACAATTTGTTCTACAACAATACATCTACTTGTTGATCTCGGCCAAAATACTCAGGGTTACTCTGCTGACTATATTCATTCCTTATGCTTTTAAGTTGCTTTAGTTGATTTCTTTGCATCGTTCATAACCTTTAGGCGGTGGCACTTCCCAGTTGCGCGAAGCTTTGATGAATAATCGAGATCCTTCCATTCGTCAATAGCCTTTACTTGATTGCTTGCATCTTCCATTTCTGCATAAGATGATCACTCACTGCTTTTGAAGAAATGGGGTGAACGGAAGATTTAGCAACCTTGGCTATGATCTCACATAATTGAGATATTTGCGCTTGCGCAGCGCTTCTTTTTCTCAGCGCCTTTTTTTGCCTATGCCTAAGGAACAAAGCATCCAACAACGTCTACGTGTCTGCTTCAATCCTTGGTGGTAGCTTGGCCAAGTGGTATTTGGTCAAATCACATCTTCTTAGTGAGCTCCTCTTCTACCTTTCCTTCCGCCGGAATTGATATCTCAGCAAACTTCTCTCCCGAATCCGTGATGATCAACCTAGAAGTTGCTTTAGCAACTTTAGGCCTTCTGTCTCTTCTGCTCAGATCCTGAAGTAGCTGCAAGTCATGTTCCTCTAAGTTCATCTCTACTCTTGCTTCCGGAACCAACTGCATAGCTAACCATTCCGAGAAATTACTTCTCGGAGAGTGAGAAGTCGCTGAGTGCACTACCATCTCCCGCTCTGCATCCTCTCCATCAGAAAGTGCCACAGTATCATGGCTGCCATCTTCTGAAACATCCAAGGACAAAGCTCTTTCGAACTCCGTCATCGTAGCAACACCTCTTGGAGCGGGTGATGAGCGAAGAGAGGAGAGAAGACGAACGTCGTTGGTTTGATGAAGGCATGGAAACATCCTATCTTTCTGGCGTGGTGCAATAGTCTGGAGAAGTCGAGTCAGCTATGTCGTAGAAGTGGTCTTCTCTTTCTCTTGAGATCTTCCATGTGTACTTTGACTTCTCGGAGCTGCTTTCTCCTTCATGCTTTCGTTTGAGAGAATCTCCTGCGCTTGAAGTTGCCGTGATTTGATTCATATACTTCATCAATATCCCTTCGTTAGTGACCATTTCGAAGTACTCACCAACACATGACTCAGGATCTTTCTTCTAGTTGTACCCGCCATTGCTATCTGCGGTATAGCTTTATCTCCTCCCATTTGATGGTAAGTGTAAGTACCACGTTCCCATCATCTTTAAGATCCGTAGGTATGGCTAGTCCAAAGTCAAATACTTGCTTTGCTTGATTACCCATGCTGAAAATAGAAATTAATTTAATGTTTTAATGCTTGAAAAACATTAAATAATGCCCAAATGGGGCACACTTTTTGAGAGGAAGGGGCAGCCACTAAATAAATTAAATTTAATTAATTTAATTCCTTTCTTTTATTCCTTCTTTGACTTTTTGACCTCCTAGAGCTTGGGCGCACTTTTTAAGAAGAAAGATTATTAAAAATAATCAATTTAATCTTTTAATCAATCACCAAAGGGCGCACTTTTTGCACATATAATTCTATTTTTAAGAATTTTTTCCATAATGGGATTCTTTACCTGCGGCAAATATGCACCAAAATCCCATGATCCACTTAAGTGATTTGACTTTGACAATGGGATTCTTTACCTGTAAATAGAGATCGGGCACTAAAATCCCATGATTTCACTTAAGTCACTTTCCTTTATTATATCATGGGAATTTTACCTGCAGGCGGGAATAAATTCCCACCTCACCTCTATTTTTCCCACTACGGCAAGTGACTTTTATAACACGGGAAAAAGTACCCGGAGTAGGTATACAATTCCCACCACACTGCGGCTTATATTTTTCCCATTGCTGAGCTTAAATCCTTTGTTTTCCAAAAATGCGCCCATCCCACAGAATTTTGTCTGCGACTTCGCTTTTTCCCGGTGATCCGGACCTCGATAGCGACTTCCTCACGGGCAAAATGTGCGTGTATGTTTGTGTTGCTCGGTGCCAAAAATCGGGCTTAGGTGAAGGAGTTGTTCGAGAGAAATTTCTACGAGAAAGCGAAGGCAGGACACCACAAAAACATGAAAAATTGCCAAAAGTTACAAATAAAGCCCAAAACTTAAAATAAGTTAAAATCCTTTTTGTACATAGGAATAAAACAAAGTTGAAACGGAGCGCAAATAGCCTCATACGGGGCTCAAAATATAAATACAAATGACAAAGCACAGAATAAAACAAATGTATTTGGCGAAAAGAACTAATATGAAATACAAAGAACTTTCCAATAAAAACAACAAATGACCCATTATTTTAAAAGTACGAAATTTTTTTGGATTGGGTAATCATGATGGTGAAATTTGAGTGACAACAAATAACACATGAAGCACCCGTTAGCATGTTAGAAAGATAACTAATATGTCAAAATCATGTATAACCAAGTAATGTAAAGTGCTAAGTACAAAATGAAACAATAACACATGTGAGAGATGAATGTGGATGCCCCCAACGACCAGTGTAGGAAGGGTAGAAGGTGAGCATTTATGTTGCGTGCAAGATACCTATATCTATGATCACTTCTAGAAAAATATGTGAATGCGCATGTGTGGATGATATAGATAAATGACAAAAAAATAAGATAATTAGCATGTGTAGTAAAGTGACCATGAACAAGCATAAGTAAGCAAGAGTAAAAGCAACCATAATATGTAGTATGATGTGGATGGATGGAATGGAATGCAAAATGGAGTGATAGGAGCCGCGTGCCCCTTGAGTGAATGGAAATGTATGAAATGAGGTTCATTTAGTTTTCCCCCTCAATAGTCAAGAATGAACCATAAACGAGAGTGTGTCATCAGAAAACGGTTGAAGTGTGTGTTGTGTCTAACGCGTTGTGATGAGTGTGTATGTGTGTTAATGATATGCGACCTAGCGATGAAGTGTCCATGAACCCTATAGCCGAAGCGTATATCACAACTAGATTGAACATATAAGCAATTATTTAGCCTAAGTGTATATCACTATAAGATGAATGGATAAGCAATGATTTATCCCTAAGGGATATCGCTACAAGAAGACAAGAGGGAGTGGTGATGTAACCTAAGGTGTATACCACTACAAAATGATAGAATAAGTGATAATTTAGCCTAAACATATGTCACGAGCATAGGAATGTCATATGATGAAAGTTTGAATAGTAAATGTGTGATGAGTATAAGGTCCATTTGATTTGTAAACCCTCGGTAGTCGAGTATGGACCGAGGAAGTACATCATCGGGTAGTGAGTGAAGTGCATAGAAAACAATGTAATATACATGATAATAAGAGATGACCATGTGATGAGTAGAATATGTAATATATGAATGTGGAAGATGTGTCATGAGCAAAATGTGTATATAATAATATGTAGTAGAAGTATGATGCAATGCTAGACAAGTATGATACACAAATATTAAAGTGTTGTAGACTAAATGTAGAATATATGGTGTATGACGTGTAATGTGTGATGAAACACAATGTGTAATGCCTATGGTGCAGTGTGTGGGGTTCATGTGTAGTAATCCCTCAATAATCAAGTGTGAACCGAAGCAAAAGAGTGTGTCATCGGGTAATGGTCAATGCTAATGAATAAGGATGTGTGTACTAGTGGATTAATGTATGGAAATGCAAAGATGAGAAATGTGTAAATGTTGTGATGGGAGGGGGAGAGTGTATTAGGTGAAATGCCCCCTAAGTATCCATGAATGAAATGAACTAACCAATGATAATGAAGAACAAAGGTCTTTCATTGTATGTATGCAGTGATGAAAGTGTATGATTATGATATGTATGTATAATAATGTGAAAATGCGGTATGTGCAAATGTTAGGAGTATGATGTACAACTATGTAAGGATGTGAATGAATGATAATGCAAAAATAAGAGATGTGCCTATAATGATATGATGATGAGAGAGGGGGATGTGAATACTATGCCCCCAATATATGTGTGATGAAATAGGTTATGTAATGTCATCTAGGAGATCATCGCTCTCAGGATCATATTCGAATGGATAAGCATTGGTGACTTGATAAGCAATAGTGTCTGGTTGATCGCGTAATGAGCCATTAAGGCGTAAGTTGTACATGCCCATAACATACTCCTCGTTGGTGAATGGAGGAAGTGGATAATCATGTGTATACCAATGAGTGATATTTTGAGTGTATCCTAAGAAAGAGCTATTGCAAATGAAAACATGTTTAAAGGGCATAGGAAATGGAATGTTTATATGATCAAGATATAGAGTACCCCCAATATAATCAAGCCATGATTGCCCTAATGTGAGTGGAGAAGAGCGAGGAGTGCACGATAGATAGAGTGTGAGATGAAAGACAACCATAAGTAGCAGTAATGCGAACAAAACCATAATAAAGAGTTGGAGTATGTGGTGCAGGATAGAGATCCTCAAAAGCAAACCCTAAGTGAGCCAAGCCATCATGTGTACATATGGTGTCGTCACATGTAGGATCGAATGGAATATGTTCCTAATATGAGTCATTCATGAAGAGTGTGCAAGTGAATGGTGGACTTGCTAAGGTAGGTGGTGCATGTGAAGGTAGATGTGATAGAGTGACATCCATAGATTGGGTAGGCCCCTGATAAAGAATCATAGCAGTAGTAGTAGTAGGTGGCACAGAAGGAATTGCATCTATCACATAGATGGTGCTATCAAGTGGTGGTAAGTGAGGTGGTTCTTCCTAGGTTGGGGATCATATGTAATATCTATGTGTGGGATAGGAAGATTAGTATTAGGATCTTGGTTGTAATATTGAAATGGATCGTGGTCATGAAAAATGGTGTACTCCATGCTCTCATGTAAGAATTTAACACAATTATGTATAGTAGAGGTGACAACTTGCATGGCATGAAGCCATGGCCTTCCCAAAAGATAATTGTAGGAGATTGGGAAATCAACAACGAAAAAGACAATGTGGACAGTCTTTGGACCAACAGTAATAGGCAATGTAACATGACCGAGACAAGGATGGATAGAACCATCATAAGCATGCACAGTGAAATACTAGATGGACTGACATCATGAGTTGAAAGGCCTAAAACTTTGAGGAATGACATAGGACACAAGTTAAGTTCAAACCCATTATCAATCAAAGTATGCTTAATAATGACATTATAAATATGAGAGATGATATGCAAAGGTAGGTCATTATCAAAAGTGTGAACATCAAAGGGAAGGTTAGACTTGAATACGATATGTGAAGAAAAGGCATCGGCAAAGGCTTGATAAACCAAGTTTGGATGCATGTCAACATGAATGTAAGTAGTAGCAAGAAAATGTTGTACTCTATGTAGTAATTCAGATTGGTAAGAAAATAATCATTGATTGAGATACTCATGATGATCAAACCCTAGGGTGACAAGCAATGAATGGATAATCTAGAAGTGTGAATGATCGAGTCGGGTTCACCAAAATGATTAACTAAAATTAACTAATATGTAGTATGTGGGGATAGTTAATCTAAGCTATGAACAACTATAAATAAACTAAATAAATGCAATAAAGAAATATATAAGTGACCAAGAAACTATGCAAAAGAAAATGCTAACCCTAATGTGCAAGAGAGAAGAGGAAAGAACTCAGCTGAATAGAATATGCTTGCGGGATTGTGTCGCAGAGTTTGGAAAATCTGGAAGTAGGAACGACCATGGAAGCTCAGAAAGGATGGATCTGGAGTATCTAGCTAGACTGGAGCACTTGGGAAGGGACTGGGGCACCTACAAGCACTCTGGTCTACAAACTGGGCACCCTGATCTATGTAAAAGCTCTAAACCGATCTTCACTAGTTTGGTGAGATGGTTTGAAACCATCGTTGTTTGTCACATCAGATTCGTTGTCCTGTATTGAGTGTCTCCAATAATCCAAGATGATGTAAGGACCTACAAAGTACCAAAATGAGTATCAAAACACTAAAAATAACGATGCAAATGAATGGTTGAGACTTACACCAAAGCGCCATGACGGTGGGCTTACTAATTGAGTGGTGTACTACATTTCGGACCCAAATGTAGTTTTGGTGAGTGTACGCATAATATGCCTTAGGTGCTCTTGTGTCAATCGCACTTTGTGAAGTAGTGATCAATAACTAAATGTAATAGTATGTGTGCATGGAATAGAACATAACCCCTCCCCTATGAAGTGTGATGCGGATGTCCTAACCTTGTGCATTGTGATGGAGCTATGTGGATGCAAGTGATCTCAATGTAATAGATTGATGCAACTCTAAATGAATGATGGTAATGAATGGTGCTAGGTCCCTTATTATGGTCTCATAACTTTATATTTATAGGGTTCTCTTGGTCTAATTTTGTAATTAACCCTGAAATGGCCGACCACCAAAAAGATAAGAAGCTAAAACAACTAGAAAGAACCCAAAAGATGGCGGGAAAGTGCAAAAGGGACTAGGGCACCTCCTGGTGGGACTAGGGGAACTCATGCGCGCCCAAGTACTAATCTAGGTGCCCCATTCAAGGTTAAAATAACGCGGCATGATAGAAGCTGAGTGGGCATATGGATGTAAAAGTTTGGTAATGACGAAATAAAATAAAACAAGATGGCAAAAGACGACGGTGAATAAGTACTTTCTTCACTCAAGAACCTTAATAGTAGTATGAAACGAGAGATAAATAATTTCTAAAGTGTATGATTTTGTGACTACAAATCACTACAAGCAAGTTTTTCAAGCTCAAATCCCCTTGGCGGATTAACAAGCTTCCCTAGATCAATGCTTGGCAACGATGTCATGCAAACTTTCTCAAGGGCGAAAATTTTACGTGATCACCTTCTCTCCCTTGAGGATTTACAAGAAGCAGTCATGTAAATGGCCAACGATAAGGCACCTAGCTGTGATGGATTCCCTTGTGAATTTTACAAATCACTTTGGGATATGATTTGCCCGGACCTTCATCAGATCTATATGGAATGGTTTAAGTGTTAGCCCTTGGCCCCCATATTAACAAAGGGAATATCAAGTTCATTCCTAAGCTTGGAGACCCCGAGATGATAAGCAATTGGCATCCTATAACCTTGCTTAATGTGTCTTACAAAGTCATAGCCAAAGCTCTTGCCATTCGGCTACGACACATTCTTTTCCGCCATTGTTCGGATAGAACAAACGATTTTCATCCAAGGGCGTTATATCCTCGACAATATCATTTTCATTTGGGAAGGCATGGAATGGGTGTGTAGATCCAACCAACAAGCCCTCTTCATCAAAATTGACTTTGAGAAGGCTTATGACCAAATAGAATGGCCTTTCATTCTTGTTATGTTTCAAGCTCTGGGATTTGACCCTAATTTCATTCAATCTATCACTATGTTTTACGTGCATGCTTTCACCCATATCACTATTAATGGGCACATTTCGGCACCATTTGGTCTTTTCAAATCTATCAAGAAAGGATTCTCGTTGGCTCCCACCCTATATGTTCTTGTGGTTGCAGGATTTGGCTATCTACTAGCCAAAGCTCAATCTCGAGGGCTTATCAGGGGAATTATCTTGCCCTCTACTAATAACTCCCACCGCTCAATGGCCATTTCGTGGATGACTCCTTCCTTATGCTCATTAAAGATGAAAATAACATTAGCAATGTTATGTAGTTCCTGAAACTTTTTGTTTAGCTTTTGGCTCTTCCATTCAATGGCATAAAACGCAATGTTATAGATAGTCATTCCTCCCAAACACCTGGTTGGCTATGTATGATTGGAAGATGCTCGACCATGGTGAAATGTTTAAATTTCTTGGTATTCCTTTTTCCTTTTAGGTTCACCACGATCTTTGGCAAGTATGTTGTGCGGTGGGTGCACAGAAAGCTGGAATAATGGATTACTAAGCCATTGTCTTTAGAGGGAAAATTCCATATCTACTCTAAATTACGTAAAGCCACGCATGTGTACTACTCTTCTTGTTGGGTCCCTATTAGGAAGTTTGTGCAAAAGTTAGAAAAACTGCTTAAAGACTTCCTCTCGACCAATGCTTCCTCCGACAAAGGTTTCCACAGAGTTGCATGGGAGACTTGTTGCCTCCCTAGAGATTCAGGAGGTTTAGGCCTCATTGACATTTTACGTCAAGGGCAAGCGCTCTACGCCAAATGGATAATCCGCAACATAGAAAGGGGAAGAAGCATGGAAGGTGCTTTCAACAAAATGGCATCACTAAAGGCTCCCCTTATGGTGATTCGACTTAGAAAGGAATTGGCTTTGCTAATCTTCTCATTGCCCCCATTCCAATCAAAGTGGTTGGCACTTTTGTGCTCAAAAGTATTTGGAAAGCTTGGGAGCATATCAAACCATGGCTCATGTGGAATGGCAATGGCTTCCGTGATGACCTTTCATTTAACCACCACTCTTTATGGTGGTCTCTTGTCATTCAATGGCAGGATTGTTGTCTTGCCAAGGTTCCTTAGATATACATGTGCTTTGCTTTTTCAAGCGAGGTATTCACACTATCCAAGACCTCTTTTGCAAACACACTCAATCTTGGCATCCCTGGCATGAGCTCAAGGCTCAATTCAAATTGGCTCTGCTTGATCGAGCTATCATCAATGATATCATTTCCTTTGTGCTAGATCGCATGATCCACAAAATCTTTGTGCTTCCATCTCGTCCATGGTGGACGAACTAGAAGTGGTATATGGACACCCCATTCCAAAATTACTCAATTGACCATGGTTATGCCTAGCTCTCACCTCATTTTCCCATGGTGGGAAATCTCAATACCAGTGGGGATTGCGATCCTCACCATCAATTTGGAAAAGGATATTTGATACTATTTGGTCCGCCTGTGTGGAACCCAAAATTGCTCACTTTTTGTGGTGTGTTCTTCACCAAGGCCTTCCACTTGGTGCCCATCTGGTTCACCTTGGTGTTTCAGCCCCCAAATGCCCCTTTTGTGGTCATTTGGAAACCTTGTCTCATCTTTTCTGGTATTTTCGCAAAGCCCAAAAGGCTTGGAATTGGATTCATTCTTTCTTCCTCCCCTTCCGTCTAGAGTGTTTTACTTGGCAACATGTTCTTTAGGAGACAATCCTCGAATGCCCCACAAATTTTCCCATATTTGGCATGCTTTCAGAGGGGAAATCCTTTTCTAGCTTTGGAAAGAAAGGAATTCTTGTTTATTTGTTAATGTTGAAGCTGATCAGCAATTCTCTATTTATAACAAGTATGTGGTTATCGCGAATGTATTGTTGTATATTCAAGTTCAAGCCAACAAAGTGGTGATCGAGGTGGAGCACCTCCAAACACTCCTTCGTCATTAGGGGGCGCCCCTTGCAATGTTGCTCGTGAACTATCATCCCCTCCCGCCACTCCCCATTACAAGGTGGTGTCGGCGCTCGCCCAGAGGTGGCAATCATTAGAGGTGCTTCGCAACGACACACTGATTGGACCCATCGGTCCCCTCGTAGCCAGCCTCCATAGAGGAGCTTTTCCCCTCCGCCTTGACCATGCACCGAGGTTGGGATGCCCCCCTGCCACCCGGCCTAGCTTCGGCTAGGGCTCGTTGGTACGCCCCGAGACACACACTCATGACGGTTGGAGCCTCTTGCCTCCACTCAACAAGTTTCCCATATTGTCACCATCTCGCCCTCTTGGGCCGCTAGTGAAGATACTAAAGAAGAAAGCCATCCCGACTCTGGTTGGGAAATGTCAGATAGTGGAAAATACCTGCCTAGCTTTGGCTAGCATGATCAAGATCTACCCCCCGCACGATAACAATTTCGCAATGGCGACTTAGCTTCCATCCCTGTTATGCTCTCTGATGTTTTGTATTTGGCTTTATTCCTAGGCTTTGTTTTTGCCTAATCTGAACTCGTGGTTTTGGGGCGTGCTTCGATACTGCCCATTTTTTTTGTGAATTACCTTGTATCATTTTACTTGTTAATATAATATAAGATCTTATTCATTAAAATAAAAAAAAATTCATTAATTGAACATAATTATTCTCAAGTTGCTCCATGTCAATTCCCACAACAATAAATGGTCGTCAATCAACCCAAAAACAAAAATAATGAGTTTAAATGGTGATAAAAGGGTAGTGTTTGAGATACACGTGGGGACACGTGTTGTTGTCTTATTTCACAAAGGAGGACAAGAACTCCAACTTTTACACTTGGGTGATTCCTTCGAGCCCGAGGTTATTGGCCCTCGAGTAAAGACTTTGAATGACTAAAGTCTCTTTAATTAAAATTGGTTTTAAAAGCCCTAAATAAATAATAAAATTGAGCCAAATTAAACATACTTATTTTAAGGTTGCTCTAGTTGATTTCCCCGCAACTTAAATAGTTGTTAGCTTGACCCAAAAATATAATAAATAACAAGTTTAAATAATGAGAAAATGACATTGTTTTGAGATTCACTTGGAGACACATGACATCACCCCATTTCATAGAGACAAAGGAAGCCGTAAATTTAGCACTCTGATGATCCTTCAAATATAGGGCTATGGGATGTTGACATGTGGACCTAGTTGGTCCCTCGGATAAAGAATTCAAATAGATAAAATTGATTTAATTAAAGTAGACTTTAAAAGTCCAAAATAAATAAAACCGAAACAATTATGAGCTATGTAAGAACTACTTGATCCTTGAGCAAATATAACAAAGTATGATGTTACTGATAATCATTGACGCTCTACCAAGCTAGATATGGCCACATGGCGTTGGTTTGTTCTACAAAGGAAAAGAACTATAAATTAAGACATAAAGTCGGGATTTCTTTACTATTCTTGTAAATAAAAGACATTGACAATAAGTTTACGAACATAACTAAACATATAAACCAATTAATAACAAAAAAATCCAAGACTAATAAAACAAATAAACATCCAACACCAACTTCATTTTAGAACCTATAAAAAATCCAATATTCAACTAATTTCTTAAGGAAAAATAAAGTTCCACATTAAAGCTCCAAATATGCATAAAACAACCTTGCGGTTTCTTTAATGTGATTTATAACGTAATTTTTTCTTCCTAAGTTCTCTTCAAGAATTTGGGTATGTTCTTTCTTCCTTGTTCACACCAAGTCATTATATCTTGCACATCTCTTTTTTTTGCCATTATTCTTTGACCTTTGCATGAAGGATTTCACCTTTCCCTAGGGTGAACATTTACCGCACTAAATTTCTTCTCTACCCCTATATAATTGCTCATGTAATCATTTCTTACAATACAATGATAAAAAAACAACTAAGATATAAGGCCCTTGAAATTCTTATCACTCGACATTTTACCAATATATGTATTTAAGATATCTTACCTACATGTAACATAATTCACAACTCCTCCTATTCCACACCCCATGAAATAGACCAAGCCACTACTCAATTCTAAAACTGACATAACAAAAACATATTTATGGACGATGAATATTCTCTTTTTACACATTCAAATCTATGTATTAAAAATTCATTGCCCACCTTATTTTTAATTTCTATCCTCTCCAAAAATATGTACTATTCCATAGAATTTGCCATATTATAATTGAAATTAATATTATTCCAAAATTAATTATTTGTCACTTTTATTTATTTTATTTTTTATTTATTTTATATATATATATATATATATATATATATATATATATATATATACAACACACACTGCTGCTCCAGGTACTCCAGAGTAAGCTTATCAACCCCACAACCGAAGAGCACGTCTTATATCGAAAACTAAAGGTTTTCTTAATATTTATACTTTCTCATTAACTATTTTAGATTAAGTAAAACTTATCCTTGAATATAGCAGAAAGGTGTAAGGTGGACAGGGAATGGACTTACACATCCATTTCCTTCATTGAAAAAGACGAATCTAGTTCCACGGAATAATCTTGGGGACACTTGTATTCTCTTCATATTTTCTTTAAAACAAATACATTTGCAGTTTATCCATAAGGGTATTGATTCAAACTCCGTCTCTGACAGCCTGATTACAGAGCATTTTAAGATAGCTTTTGCTGGGAAAATTGCAGCGATCCATGAAACCGAAAAAATATGATAAAAAAACAAGCTAATGGAAGTTTGATGATGAATACACAGTAACGAGAAATGGGGAATAGCCAAAACATATTTTCTTTCAACAAACAGGTAAGCCTGAGATTTTTCAACTTAATTTCATCATTGGGTATTGACTGGGTATTGACTGCATTTTATTTTTCAAATGTAATTTTTATTTTCTTGGCTTAGCATTTCAGATTACAATGACAATACGAGTCTTCTACATAATGCTGAAGGCCACATTAATGTTCATATCTCAAAGATTTTAGTAGAACTTAAATTGGTAAATATTAAAAAAATAAAAATCCATACCTGGAGAGCAAGAGCTTTTGCTGAACTGTTCTTGTTTGGATTTTCAATTTATAAATTGTAACAGTCAAGGGAAGCCCAATAGAGTTACTAATTTAGGTAATTATATACTACGTAACTACACTAGAAATTTGTCTTTGTTCCCTTAATGGAAGACAAATTAGAGTTTTGTATTTGGCTCTGGCTAAATACGAGTTAAATGATTTTCAGTGTCTCAACCTAGCACTTCACCTTTCTCGCAATCAATTAAACATAAATTGCACTGAGTAATGCATCCCATAGCCTGTCTGAGAGAGATAATTGTAATTTATTGAAACTTGCCAATATACCTAGGTTAAATGTGTAGATGAGCCAAGGCTGATAATGCAACAAGGTCTCATTTTAACCATATGAGCGAGATATTTAAGTAACCATACCTTGTAGGTATGAAAAAATAGACTTGGCACCTCAAGTCTTTTGGATACATTTTGCGGTATGTTATATCTTAAGGTGGGTATATTCTAGATTATAAACATCTGATGTCTTTTGTGCATACTCACAGTTCTCAAAGTAACCACACCACATGAGTTTGCAAAAATAGGAATGGGCACCCCTAGTCTTTTGGATACATCTTGCCGCATGCTATATCTTAAGATGGATCTATTCTAGATTACAAACATCTTGATGTAATTCATGCGTAGGATGTGGACATAATTTCAAATCAGAGTAAATGAATAAGGTTGTGGTTGTATTTTTATAAAAATAGTTACCGGAAGATGTGACTATGCTCTCTTGAGAACTAGCATGGGAGAACTGAAATCCAACATAACATTAGTATAATGAATCTGTGAAACATCACTAAGAACCTCTCGCTGTATGTCACAGTGGCTTATTGCACAGCCCAAACAACTCTTCTTAAGCATCAATGGCATTGATGCTTTAAATTATTAATCCAATATTTTAAACTAAACACACTGTAATGGGAGCAAGCTAAATGACAGACAAACTTACCTCACATACAATGCAGTCATGGATAAATATGCACACCCTTGAGGTGGTGCATTTTGTCTTTCATTTTGGTTGCTACCAAAGGTAATGGGATCGCCAATATGATTCTTGTGTGGGTAGGGCCTGCTAACTCATTCACAGGTTTGGCTAATGGGATTTTACTACATGCACAATGCTATAGAGGTGCATCCACCAAACTTATGGCGTTTGGAGGAGGCACAGAAATATCCATGTCCCTGAGAATGGGAAGTCCTCTGTCTAGAGTGTTTCCCCCAAGAGGTGTTAGAATCTTGGTGCATAACAAGCAAAGGTCGTGAACAACTCAATATAAGGAAAGAAAATGAAACCCCTCACAGAAGGTGAAGTTATTACACACATTTGACGAGGCTGAATGCTTATTATAAGAGAGTTTGAAGAGGTAAGTCCTTACCTTTGCCATAGTTTCAAGTCCGGAAATCCGGATCCATTTAGGATGGGCCAAAAAAACAAAAATGCAGAATTCTTGGAAAAATTCTCTCCGAATATATACATAATATTATATATGAGCTTAGCTTTGTAAATATGCAAAATTGACAGATACATGAAAAATTTACTAACAATATGTAAAATGTTAATATATTTGATAATAATAATAATTAAGGTTGTTGGGTGTCTTTTTTTTGTCTTTAAAAAAATTAAAAATTAAAAGTAGGGCTGACCCAGTTGAAAAATCCAGATCCACCCGGATTTGTGCAGATCCAGCCATATTTAGTAACTGTGCTTTATGCACTTCTGTATTTGATATTCTCTATTTTCTATGCCTTAAGCATTTGATGAACATCCAAATTTCCAATGCTTTAGTAAAGAGAAATTATAAATAATGGCTGTAAAAACATATGGGGAACAGGTATTTTTATTCAAGTTATTGGATTGAGACTTTACATGGTAAGAAAGGCGTCTACTTGTTTTCATTTTAAATCTGCAAAAAGAACTATCAGAATGTCTCATTTTACACATTACAATAAGCCACGGCTCCCGAGCTTGTTGAATATCGCCAGATTTAGAGGTCATTAATGTAATATGAGTCAAGGGGTTCCCCTTGGGTCAAGGGGCAGAAGCCCCATGGGGTGTGAGGAAATGCCTGTGGGCCAAATTTTAACTTTGTTCAGCTGTCTGAAGGTGAAGAGCCACACATGGAAGATAAATCATTTCAGCTCCCATAATGGTTCCTTAAGCCTTTGTGGCTTTGTATTTGTAATATATGTATACATATTTGTAGCATTAGATAGCAATCAGACAGCAGAAGATAGACATCAATATATCTCCTTCAAGTTTCAAAGTACAAAATGGATAGTCTGATAAAGCTTTCTATTCCAGTTCTGTTAGCTTCTCTCTTCTGACCATCTGAATATTATTTCATGCTTCTGCACATGCACACAACATATCTAGATTCTCATTTAGGGTGCGGACCCTCAGATTTTTTCTGGGATCCAGATCATAAAGCAGCTTCGCTTCACAATCCACTACCTGTTTGGACTCAAGGAGACCCCTCCTACATCGTGGAGGAAGAAAAATCTAAGTTTCAAAAGATGACAATATCTCTCTTTATGTTGGGTAAACTTAAAAATCCCAAAGCCAATTTTGGTACCATTGGATTCTATTGGTGAGAAACGAGGCTCAAAAATTGTCTCAAAAGTTGATTGTGATTATGGGTGTACAAAAATTGACCACTGCCAGTAAGAAGTATATGGTCAGAAATATCTATCGAAAAGTTGCTCTTTACATTTTTTTATCTTTACATCAAAAAGTTGTTCTTGATATTTTATTTTATTTTTGCAAAAGTTAAGTTTATCGGTTTTCAACCACAAACATCTCCATCCCTTTGTCTCTACCCACAAAAGAGGGTGATGAGGGATCGTTGTGCTTTTCACCCCCAATTTAGCTTCTAATATCATTGATTGAGGAACATACTCCTAGCGGGTGGTGTGTAATTTATTCACTGGTGGAAAGGCATTTGGATTTTCCAATCCTTATGTATCTGACGATGTTGTTGAGCGAATTTCCCTTCAATCTTAACTCTTTGATTAGCTCCTAAAGCATTATGGAGTTTTTGTGGTGATTTCAACATGATCAAATCACTTGAAGAAAAATAAAAACTTCTTCCCCCTTCAATAGTGTGTCGGATAATGGGAGTCTTGGTTCAACCTTCTGGCCTGACCTTGGCTTTCTGACTTGAATGTATAACATCACTTTGACACTATGAACTTGTGTTTTACCTGGTCAAACTTATGGAAAGGTAATGAAAAGATCATGAAATGCCTGGGTAGAACAGTGCCCTCCTTCCCCTTTGATTCTACTTTCTCCTACCTAGTGAAATTATTCCCGACGCTACACTCTCCAATCACTACCCATCTTTTTCTGCCTTTTTGGGGGTTATAACTCCCCAAGGTGTCTAGATTGCTTTTACTTTTAATGCCTCACATCTTCAAATCTAATATTGCATCAATAGTATAGAGCAAATATGGAGTCTCATTGCCAAAGCTAGAGGAAGTGATGTTTAGATTAAGTGGTGAAATGGCACAATCTCTAGAACCAACTCATTCATTCAAAGTTATGGTTAAAAAATGCTCAAATCCGAAAATACGGAAACAAGGCCACTGTGGAGGAACTCCACAAAAATTTCTTTCAGCTGCATTCCTCGCATTATGATATCAATCTTCAAAACTAGGCAACTAAGCTACCACCTTTTATGAAACTTGTTAAAGGAAGCTCAAATCTACATTTGGATCCACTAGTTGAAAGTTAGATATTGCCCTTTTTAAGGATTTTGTATTGTGTGATTTAAACTAAACATCTTGAATCAATATAAACCATTAAGATGATTGGACACCAACTTACCTCACTCCTAGAAATATCAAGGGAAATTTTTGCTCACCATGAATCGGTCAGTCAAATTCAATAGCTAATAGAACGAGATTAGATATTGTCCCTTGCAAACATTCCTCCTCTTAAAGTGACAAGTGATCAATCCTTTTCACCTGAGGAGTTTCCCCATTCCTTAATGCTGGTAGGTGATGAGAATCCCCCGAGCTTGATGGCTTTCCCTATGAATTTTACAAAGCCATTTGGAGGTTAGTAGGCCTTCACCTCCTCAATGTCTATTAAGAAGATTTGTGTACGTAATTTTGTTGGGAAAATATCAATCGAGTCTAAATTCATTTCACCACGAGCAATCCAAAGATCATCACAAGCTAGAGATATCACCCTCCTTAATGCCTCGTAAAATAACAGCCAAAGCTTTGGTTCTCGAGTTTGACCTCAACTTCCTTTTATTATTTAACTTGAACAAACTAGGTTCATTTAGAGCAAATATAATCTAGAAAATAATATTGCAGTCCCAAAAGGTATGAAATGGACTGAACCTCGGGACAAGACGATCTCATCATCAAATGCAATTTTGAGATAGGATCAATGTTTTAAAAATCGGAACCGGACTCGGAACCGGTCGAGGGTTGGACCGGACCGGAACCGGAACCGGACCGGTTCAAACTCTATGAACCGGTTTACTAAAAAACACATAAAAATTACATTTTTAAAGAAAACAATATATTTGAAAAATTAGAAACCATGATTCCAACAATTACACACAAAATATGCAAAGTTTGCTCATGTATATAGTGATAGTTGGAATGCTCGCACTCGGCAAATACTTAAATGAGACCCAAAAAAAAAAACTCGGCAATATTTGGCCAGAATACTCGCCGAGTTTTGGAAAGCTATCCAGTATTTTTAATTACTAATTTGTCTACAGAGCAATCAAAGCTCATGATTCTTTCAGAAGATTGCAAGAAGCTGCTTGGTCCAAAAAGGTGCAAAAATGGATTTTATGAAAATAAGAAAAATATTGCCATCAATGCGTAGAGCTCGAGAAAATATGCACTTTTAGAGAAAACGACACCTGAAACGGAGCCACAAAATGAAAGTTATGGCACATGCAAGTTTTTGCTGCTACATCTTCCCGGACCCTTTCCAAAAATGGCAAATTTTATTCTATGCTTGTGTTTTTTCACCAAAAATCCAAAAAAGGAAAGAAATGCTATCTTTACATGACTCGGCCGGTTCAGGATGAAACCGGACCGGTTTGACCAGTTTGGGCTAAAACCGGTCAACCGGTCCGGTTTACTAAACGGTTCGTGCTTTAAAATGTTAAACCGGTCAAACCGGCCGGTTCGGTTGTTTGACCGTTTTAAAACACTAGATAGGATATGATCGAGTTGAGTGGGCTTTATTTTTCTATGTTGCAGGCTTTGTGAATGTAGTTTGCACCCTTTAGGGACTACTTATGTCTTAGTAGTAGAATCTTTTTGGTATCTTGTTACTCATCAAACTACTGATACAGCGATTAAGGGGATTGTTCCTCACATGGATAATTCTTCCCAACTCATTAGTAACTGTTTCATTGATGACTCTTTTCTTTTCATGGTTAATGAGATGAAATCTATCAACAATTTTCTTGATCGGCGTACATCTGTTTTTAGCTTCAGATTCCAGTATTCAGTTGGAAAAAAAAGTTAACGTGCTTTTCTTGAGTGCGATAAACCCTCCCCCAGCCTCTTAATTTCAATTTGTCTTGGGTCAAGCTTAAAGGGGTGTTCAAATTTTTAGCATTCCTTTTGCTTTTAAGCTCGCCTTACAGATTTATAAAATTATGTTATTTTAAGTGGAAAAGAAAATATCATATTGGAATACCAAACCTACGTCCTGTTATGTTTCAGATTTTCTCTAAGGTGCTGAGTGTGACAAGTTTTCTCTAAGGTCCTTTCTGCAATATCTTAGAACAAGATTGTCAATCCTCCCGAGTGCACATAGCTCAAGGCTATCTCTAAAAGTTCCAAAGTCTTTCACCAAGAGGTTTGGCATCTCTATTGCATGCTTAAAGAGAAAGGGGATTGGCACGCCCAACATCTGTGGACATGGAAGCACCCTCTATTTGAAAATGATTATTCAAGGTGGTAAGCTCTTTCTTTATACATGTCTGAAAAGTCTAGGGACATGTCAATCCCCATCTTCATTGGACCAAATATCATTTTAAAATCGATCATGCCTTAAATGGGCATTCTATTTGGTGGTTTCCATTTTTAGTCAGCAATGACCCTAATATCAGAAGATGCTTAGTTTCAAGCTTTTAGATCTTTCTTTATAGCTTAAAAATTGTACAAGAGAGGCATTTGAGTTGTTAAAAATATAATCTCTTACCAGGCCAGGGATTGGACTCGCTTAGGCTCAAGGAAAGGTTTTATTTGGCCACCTTTGGTAGAGTCATTGTCTCTAGAATCTAGAAGCTCATCCTCAATTCTTCAAATTTAGGTCATCCTCTTCATAGGCTTGGCAAAGGGGTTGGAAGTGAAATCAGGATTACCTCTTTTTTGAATTACAAACCTAGAGCAACTTATCAATGGTTCTCTTCTTCTATGCTCCAGGGAACATTGAATGAGAGATGGATGCCAGGCTCAAAAGCTTCTACATGGATTTTTTTATTAACACAATTTGAAAGACTTTAGTGGACCCAAAAGAGGAACATTTCACTTAGGCTCTTATCTTCCAAAGTTTGCCTCAAGGCCAAAACTTCAACACCTCGGTCTCTCCGATTGCAAATGCCTTTTATGTTCTAAAAGGGGCTCATCATACACGTGTTTTTGTTTTCCCTTGATTGGATTAATCCATCACTACAAATACTCAATCTAGGAATCCACACAATCTTTGACCAAGGTTATGGTTTATGCATTGTGATGGCAATGTATTTCTACGAAATATAAATTGGAAAAATACAATGCACAACGAAATCAAAAACATGAATGGATTTGATGAACGAATGAGGATTTTAGAGTCGTAGAAGCAATTCCAAGATGCTTTGAAGAGGCATATCCAACTTGGGGTAGTAAGGCATGTATTTAGAAGCAATTGAATGGGATTTTTTTGGTATTATGAAGTCACAAAGTTGGAAAGGGGAAGACCGAGCAAGAAAATGTACTAATCCCACAACCTATCAACCGTTATGTTAGGAGGACTGCTTCCATTGTGATTACCCATCCCTTCATGCCACATGCTAGCAAGTCAATTGACAACCATAAGATGGTCCCTCCCCATGGGAAGGATCACCAAATCATGAAACAACCTTAAGGCTGAAAACTTTCATTTTTATTTATGATGTGAAAATTTGAGAAATGTGCATTATGAGATTCATGACCTTCGACTCAAGATTCATATAAAATTTATTCTTAGGATCTGCACAACTAATTTAACAACCCACCATACCTAATGATTATGTATCCACCTTATAACGTTAATTAGATGGACCCTTAAACTAAGACAAAGTGGCTTTTGCTTTTAAACTCTAAGGGTTTTCTATTTAACATTTTGAGTGTATTGATTCTATAAAGATCTAAAAGTTCATCATGTAGTATAAGGGGGTCCATACCATTAAAGGAAATGCCCTCAACAAATTGTAATAAATTATTTTGGTGCTTTAGTAGAATCCCCTCAACTGATACAACAAGATGCCCTTCAGTTGTACCCTTGGCACAACTAATAACAATCCCATTCCCATAGTGCAAATAGGAACAAAAACTTTCCCTAAGTGCATATAAGAACATTGCTGTTACGGACGTGTAGATAACAAAATTATGGAATCTCAAAGAGGAGGGAACTCAATTTCGTAAAAATTATCTGCTGTCAAACTCATAACATCAATTGACCCAAATAGACCAAATAATGTTAAAATCCCATCTTCAAGCACCAACTTGTAGTAGCAAAAGAGGATATTCTGTCACTCTTATCAAGACCAAGATAGGGTATAAAACTCACCCATCATTTCCCTGACTTTAAGTCACTGGCACTGGTAACATATCCAAAGATTTCAAAGCAGAGTCATATCTTCATCAATGTCCATGACAAAAACAGGGTAAACAATCACCAGACCTGTCAATCACCCTCACCATATTTATGGGTCTTACATAAGTGGTCTGCACAAATCCTTCATTCAATCCCTCAAACCAGGATTTTCATATGCTGCCTTAAGATTTCCATTCATTAAAATAGACCAAATAATGTTAAAATCCCATCTTCAAGCACCAACTTGTAGTAGCAAAAGAGGATATTCTGTCACTCTTATCAAGACCAAGATAGGGTATAAAACTCACCCATCATTTCCCCTGACTTTAAGTCACTGGCACTGGTAACATATCCAAAGATTTCAAAGCAGAGTCATATCTTCGTCAATGTCCATGACAAAAACAGGGTAAACAATCACCAGACCTGTCAATCACCCTCACCATACTTATGGGTCTTACATAAGTGGTCTGCACAAATCCTTCATTCAATCCCTCAAACCAGGATTTTCATATGCTGCCTTAAGATTTCCATTCGTCTTATTCACTTCTACCAACTATGCATTTCGTACAGAGAAAACAATAAGCCTAATAAACAAGTGAAATTTAGATCAATAATTGATTGCAAAAACAAATTTGAGCAGAATAGCAATTGATTACCACTGGAAATTTTCTGTGCCTAAGTAAAGTCTGTTACCATGCTAAAATGAGTTTATGGTGCCTCGTGTTTGAGTCACCAGTGCTGATTTTCTCTGTATACTGTTGGTCATCTTCAGTATCAAGCTCGTGCAACTCTGGAAGTAGAGGAAAATCTTCTAGCTTGACCAAAAAGCTAAGAGGAGTCCCAAAAGTTAGGTGGTCAATCCCAGTCAAGAAACTTCTACCATTAAGGATGGGGTCCCATGGAGGGCTGCAGCTCCTATTTTTTATGTGCATGCCCATGGTCCCATCACAGGTTTTTAAACTTGCTGCAGGAATAAAAAGAATCCTCACCATAAAAAGTGGAGCAGGCTGATTTTTAGGAGAGTTTGTGCCCCTGCTGAAAGGGGGGGCTAGACTTTTGCAGCACCCACTCAGAAAATTTAGGAAGATTTTGTGCCAAGTGGAAGGATGTCTATGGTGAGATTTTATGAAAATAAATTGATTGCTAAATTTATTTATAAATTACTAAAAAGTAGCAGCAACTAATTGAAAATTTTGTGTTTCATGGGAACATTTTTCTGTATATAGCTCCATATTTTTTCTCTGTAGCACCTGCTGAGAAAATTATTGTAGCACCTGCTGAGAAAATTATTGTAGCCCCCTCTATGGCCCACTGCCTAACCTAATTTGCTATGATAGAGTCCACAATCCCCAAATTTTATGTGCAGACTTAGAAACTGAAGACAGAATATACTTTCAGATTTTCATTATGCTGACCAGAAAATGATTAGGTTTCAATCACTCTCCTCCCCCAACTTTAGGTCATTGCCCAACAATAACCTAGAACATTTAAAACTAGCAGATAGGAACAGACATTAATGGCATATTCAATTTATTAATATATCTTGTTTCTTGTATATTATTTTGGTCTGACACTGCAAGTTTTGATAGGCTGCAAATCGGTCTGCTCTTGTTTCTTCTGGCACAAATAACAACCAACAAAATCTTGCTACAAAGAAATATAGAGCCACATGCTATACAAAGTCCAATCATTTCTTGCACGTCACCTCAACACAATTCAGTGGCCTAATGTATGTATCATGAATTTGAAATCCCCAATTCCAGTGCTGCAAAAGCTTAAAACAGGAAAAAAATTAGCATTGTCTTGCCACTTATTTGCAGAGATATGGACCAATTGATTCAAATTGCAGAAAATTATAATCTACGTGTTCAGTCAAATCACATTTTCATATTATCTTCTCATAGTTTGAAACCATTGAAGGAGTGGGAACTGCCATATGCATATGAAGGAGATGTGAAGTGGACGTGAGGAAATATCCAGCCTCCTCCGGTGGGTCGAGTGGCAGTTCTATATATGGTATATAGGGGCCATATAGATAGAGAGATAGAGGACGGCTCCGCAACCCCTACCCAAATCAAATAATTACTAGTATTGGCTTGCTCGGGTTAGTTCGTTGTGTACAAATCTAAAGATCAATCTTTCTTAGGAAAGTAATTGTTTTTACATACTGAAATAAGGATCATAAGTATTATGATCCAGGGCCCAACACTCTAAATGAGAATCTAGATGTGTTATGTGGGGATAATGTATTGCGAATGATAGAATCCGAAAGATATATCACAATGTTTATGCAACAAAGAAGAAGCAAAGAAGACAACTGACACCAAATGTAGAACTATAATGCAAAGTTATATTATGCAAAGCCCCTATACAAATTATGAGAAGTTATATGTAGGATGTCTAAGTACTCCTTATTTTCAAGTTACTAATCCACCAACTATCAAGAATAGAAGAATGCCTTACTATTCAAGGAAGAATATGAAGCATTGGCTACACTATCACAACATCTTCATAACTAATCATCAGTCCATCATCTTCAATTGACAGTACTACAAAGCTACATGTATAGTGTTGACACTCAAAGAGCTATGCAATATCATAGACGAGTTAGGACCTTGTGTTATGCACAAGTGTGTGTGGTATGGTGCTCAAGCCATTGGTGAAGTCAGATCATGATGCGAAGCCACGTCATGGTGCCATGAATTATTTGAGGTCTCATATTTGTTAGTGTAGGATATTATTTTCCTCATATTTATTTATTGTGGATTATTCCTACACTTGAGGAGTTAGCTTGTTTAGGTGTACTTAGTCATAGGAGTTACACTTGGAGTTAGTCATAGGAGTTACACTTGGCCATCATTGTTAGTTAAGTGGAGTTACTCTTTGTTTGACTATGCCAAGTGTGGGAGTTACAGTTCTATTTTGGGCTCTTTGTCCACTAATCATGGAGTTACATATTCACTCTCTATATGTACTTCTTCACTTGTGAGATATTGATGTATTTGGAGAAATCTCGGCTTTGCTACATAGTGAGTTATTTTTGCACTTTCAGGCTTGTTAGTTATTTCATTTTTTGTAACTACATGTGCATTCGATTTTCTACCAGAGATCCTTATAGATACTCGATAATATCCTCTGGATCAATTGCCTCTCTATGAAAAGCAATGGTCCCCATTGCTTGTAATTGTGGAAGATGTGGAAAGTTGTTGGCAACTAGAGCTTTTTTGAACCATTTTCCTTAAGAAGGTATTTGACCCATTTTGACAATCTAGAAGAGAGGGATCTCTTGTTGTCTTGTCCGTATGGCCTTGGCCTCAATAACTTTATTCATTTCTACTAGCATGATAGTCAATATTAATTTCGATTGCCGAAGAATCTTTGTGATGTCTAAAGTGTAAAAAAAAGGTAGATAGTAGTGATGCACGATAGTTCCGAGTTGAAGATTGGATGCGACCCAAGGTAAGAAGGAGATTATGCTCTAAAGAATTAATTCTTAAGGAAGATTAAGCTCGAAAGCGTTACTTCTTACTTGCTTGGTGATGGTATAGGGCTTGTACCAAAGACGACAAAGCTTGTGGTAAGGTCCTATCAATATTTCCTTTTACGGGTGAAGTCATACCCAATCACTAACCTACAAGGTGTGTGGTGTGCAATGTTTGTCATGGCGTTGTTTGTATTTAGTGTTTCCCCTGTTGTATAATGGTTTATTGAATGTGTTCGGTATGCTCAATGAACTTAATAGCTTTGTCAACATCCTTTTGAGTTGAGAGAGTTGTTCTTGATGGTGGTACATGATAAGCTACATTGATGTGCGCCAGTGGTTGGAAGCCCAAACAAACCTGAAAAGGGTTGTGCGGTAGAGATGTGAAGAGCTTTGTTGTAGCTATGTTGAATGAAAAGAAGGCTTTCATCCCATGTGTGTTGCTTCTTCAAATTGTACATTCAAAGAAAATGCATGATCATCTTGTTGACCACTTTTGTTTGTCCCTCGGTCTACTAATGGAATGTTGTAGGCTTTCTCAACTTTGTGTCCGCCGTAAACCAAGGTGTTTTCCATTAATTCCTCAAAACCTTGTGTGCTTATCGAGAAGATAGTTTCTAGTAATCCAAAATGGACTAATACATTATCGAAGTATGATTTGGCGGTTTCCAAAGGACATGGATTTCTTACAAGGTATTAAAAATCTTTCCATCTTAGAGAATCTATCAACTACATAAACACAATCATTTCCATGCTTGGTAGTGTAATATCAAAAGTAGGTTAATCTAATTAAGATATCGCAATCAATATGTATTATAATTCTAGAATAGTAAATATGGATAAACGAAATAGAAATATGTTATAAGATAATGATTCAATCAAAACAACTTTTGAAAGTATAAAACAAGCAAATAAGGTTAGGGTTTTAGAAGGAAGTCAATGTTCATGAGGTCTACATATGATAGTGATAGTGATTTGAATCTACGTAAATAAGTTGTGCGGTGTCCCAAAAATGTCTATAAATTATGAGGGCATACTGATTGTTTTGGATAGGTTCACATGCTTACAAACAAGTTCGCCCGATGAATTTGTCAGGGTAGTCGTTTTTGTCCTCTGCTATTGTGATCTGCAACTAAATTTTGGCACCATATGTGATTGTGTCTTTGGATATGGGATTTGTGTATGAAATTGCGCGATCACACTTCTATATTTGTAAATGGATTCTTCTTGTGTTGAAACCCTCGCTCTCCTCATGTGACCTAAAAATGGTTAGTTCGAATGGGCGAACTAACCTCAACTCATTTCCGTGATGGCTAAGTGTTGCCTACATAACAGTACCTCGAAAAATCCTTAAGCTCATGTAGTTCTCCCTCCTGGTCAGTGTGTGAGAATGTCCACAAATAATGTAAGTGGTAAAGCCCTAATAAGGTCTTCAACACTTGGAGATGGTACTTTGACTTAAATCTTGGCACATGAAAGTCGTAGAGAGCAGCACAAGGATCTGTATTTAGATTTGTAGCTTGTTGTAGTGTGCTCTAAGGGAAAAATGCTTCAATGATTGGGCTAATAGGTTAGGGTACATGTGTTTATATAAATGACTTGTGCAAGTGATTTCTCGCTCAACCAAACCTATCTTGTGAAGGTAACTTGTGCATTTGAAAATGTGACAATTGCAAGTACAACAAATAGGTTTGTCGACCTTGGACATGATTCATAGATCAAATACGCTCTTAAAGAACTGTCTAGGGTTAGGATGGAACTTGATCAAAGAGAAGACATGAATAGCTGAAAGTCTAAAAATGTATTATGCGTAAGGTGCATTGGTTCTAGAGATGCTACATTAAAGAGAAAGTCATGACCAAGTGAACTCATAGTGTGGGGATTGAGTAGGATGCCTTTAGAATTAGATTTAGATTTAGCATCTTAGGGATCAAGCAAGGTGCCTTTAGATTTGGGATAAGTGACAGATGGGGATGACACTAAGATAAATGCTAAATGAATATTGCCAAGTGCCTTAGGACCAAATTTTGGGTACTATAATTGCTCCCATTTTAATTTCATTACTAGATTAAAATTAAAAGGGATGAGAAAACACAAAACCTCTTAGTGGGTGTGGTGTGTGCAAAACTAAGAAAGTGTGCCCCATGCCATACATGTGAAACCTGCAAATCACATGCCAAAGGAGTGTATTAATGTTTGATAGAGATGCATATAAAAATTAGTAAATAAAAAGCTGAAATTTAAAAGCATGAAATGGTTACGCGTGATTTCCTTTATTTGCTTGTATAGGGAGGGTGCGTGAGTAATATATATGAAAACTTAGCATTTGAGTCTGCTAGTAGCCATATGTAGCATTTGGGTCTGCTAGTTGCCATTTGTATAGGATACTTTTGATAAATGTGTAATGATGTGGATGTATAAACGCTGTAATATATCTGAATAAGCTGTGTGAATGCCATCACATTGTGTACCACTGAAGCACCATGGTTATGATTTGTGTGAACTATTAGAAAAGCCCACAATATGCCCCCCTTTTGAGATGAGGGATGTTGAAAATGATAACTTAGTTTAAAAGAGAAAGTGTTAGCTAAAAGAGTATATAACCAAAGCATCAAGGATGTGAACCATATATAGTTTGATAATAAAAATGGTGATATAAGTAATGTTCATTAGATATGATCATTTTAGAGAACAAATAGTAGATGTCATGGTTAGGCATATCATAAACATATCCAATAATACAAAGAAATCAATAACTAAGAGTGTAACATTGAGTAGAGTAGCGTGAAAGTAAACTTATGACTCGACACCTAATAGATTCATTGGGACCTATGACATGACAAGCCCACCATACTAAAAGCAAGAGATAAGCGACAAGACATGATGACTTGACCAATGTTAGTAGTTATTAGTTGTGTGTGCAAAGCAAGTATATGCCAATCAATGTGCCATGAGCAATGTGTAAACCAATGTGCTAAGACTAGGATATGTAACAAGCAATGCGTTGTGAGCATGGTGTAGATCGAAATATATGTCAACCAATGTGCTATGAGCAAGATATGTCATAGGCAATGTGTGAGAAGCATGATATAGATCAAAATATGTGTCAACCAATGTGTTATGAGCAAGATGTGTAACAAGCAATATGTCATGAGCATGCAAGATTGAAATATATGTCAACCAATGTGCTATGAGAAAGATATATAACGGGCCATATGTCAGAGCAGATATAGATCAAATATGTGTCAACAATGTCTAGGAGAAAGATATGTAACATGATCAAGAGATGTGTCAAGAGCACGATATAGATCGAAATGTGTCAACTAATTTGCTAGGAGCAAGATATGTAACAAGCAATGTGTCATGAGAATGATATAGATCGAAATATGAGTTAACCAATGTCTTTGAAACAAGTATATTTAATAAGCAATGTATGTCTAAACAATGTGAGGCATACGCAATGTGTGTATAAGCAATGTATGTATAAACAGTGGCTCAAGCAAGATGTCATAAGAGATGTGTTTCAATTTATAGATGTATATATTAATGTGTCCAGGAAACAATATGGGTGCATAGAGAAAAGCACCGTATGTAATTGAACATAAAACAAACAAGTAGTGAGCAATCAATGCATAGAGAAAACAATGGCATGTGAGCAAATAGAGCATAGAGCATACAAGTACATAGAGAAGACAAAGCATAGAGCATACAAGAGTATAGAGTAGACAAAGTACAGAGCATACAAGTGCATAGAGCAGACAAAGCATGAAACATATAAGCGCATGGAGCGAGACAAAGCATAGAAGCAAACAAGAGCGTGAGCATAGAGTGGATAGAAGCATAGAGCATACAAGGGCATAGAACAAATAGGAGCATAGAGCATACAAGTGCATATAAACAAATAGGTGTATGGCGCATCAAATACATAGAAGCAAATAGGAGCATGAAGCATACAAGTGCATATAATCAAACATTAGAGCATGCACGAATCAAATAATGCATAGCTAATAGATGAGTGATGTGTGAAGCTATGCGGAATAGCCAAAAACAAGAACCCAAGGCCAATAGTAGTCAAACAAGTATAGTAATGTGCAGTAAGAAAGTATTAGAAGTAAATGAACAAGCATGGATCATGTAAAATTAATATCTAAAAACAAACAATGTGATCATCAAATGAAGATCCATATAACACATGTCATTAGATATAAGGCAATGCAAGATAGGCAAGAGTAGCACTAGGTATCACCATTGGACTAGTGTGCAAGGATGTGATCTATATAAGCTCGGAAAAGTAGGATCCTGGTGTAGGTATGCCCCCAATATGGTGGTTATCCCCAGGATATGGGACTATAATTAGCCACACAAGGTAAACAATATGATCTAATTTAGGTTTAGTATGTAAGATGCTCATGTTGTAGGCATGTTCCCAATCGGTGGGTTGCCCCAGGTATTAGGCTTAGGAAGCCATGAGGTGTATGTCTATTTTCATGGATTAAGGCATCAATTTGTCTTATTTGTCGTATGAGGCTCAAGTGTGTGAGGATATGAGGTATGTAGAGTGCTACATCTAAATAACCATGTTGCTTAAGTTTATGCAAGGAATGTGCAAGTCGCATGTAGGTCTTAGTTTATTGTACTTTTGGCATTTTATATTGTGTGTTTTTGTCATAAGAGAATGAAAAAGATAAAATTGCCAACTTGAATTTATACTAATGGCCTCGAGGTGTATAGGGTGTAAAAAAAAAGAAGAGATGAGGTGGGGTCACGAGTAGTATCCGTTCCCTCAACAATCCCATCGAACCCCTAAAATATGTTGCATCTTCGGGTTATGCCTAGTGTGAACTAGGGAAAAATATGTTGAATGAACAATAATTGTCTAAGAGCATATGCGGTTGGTGATAGGATAGGAGAAGGATTTGTGTGTGTAAGAATCTATGTATGTACCAGTGATTGCGCTCAAAACGTGAGTACGGAAATCATAGGAGGCTATCCTATGATCTCATCAAAGGGATGATAGTATAGATGTCATGTATCAATGGGTATGGAGCAAAGGTGCTCGTGATAGTGTAATGACCATCTAAACCTAAGGCATACCCACATGCAATACAATATCTTGTGATCTTGGCCTTGGTAGCCTATGTATACCTATGCCAGTAGAGTCACAAGTAGTTGTATGATAACCTAGGTTCTCGATGTATATGGGGAGAGTGCATGGTGTCTCATGTGGGTTGTGTTTGCGAGGATGTTGCCTAACTATTGTGGCTAGATGGAACATAGGGTGTATGTAATGAGTAGATGTCACAACATGCTCATGTTGAGGTTGTATTAGTGTGTGTTGTGTAATATGTCTAGGAATATGGTCAAGACTTAGAATAATGGCCTACGAAGGTTATGTTTTGGTATGGGAAACCTCTATTGGGCGGCCAAAGCATAATATTATGATAGAGGTGAATATGGTACTCATAAGGGACATTAGGAATAGGAACCACCATGTTGTGTATATAATTTAAGCATCTATGTAAGGTGAACATAACATCGCACACCTCACGAATCTATGGGCATCCGAGTAGCATGTTGATTATGTTTTTAGAAGGGATTTCTAAAAGAACCAAATGGTCATCCTCTTAGGTCCGATCCATAAAGATAATAATATGCCCCTAAGTGGGTTTTTCCGTTGGAGGCGTCAAAGCCCTAAACTATCTCTATGGTGCCCACAAAGTCTCGTGTGGTATATCGGTCAACACGAAAGATGTAAGAAGTGCCATAGTGTAAAGGTTTTGGCTAGATCCAAAGGTTTTAGATTGTCTACCATGACACTTTGGATTGGGTGTGAGTCAACATGAGCATAAATAAACAAATATCTAGATGCTTGCTCATTATCGGGAGGAATATCTTAATCAACAAATGTGATGGATGATGTACACCCTAATGTCCCTCTAGTCACACCAATGATGTTATCAATAGGATGGGGATCAGCCACATAGGTTGGCAAAGGAGGCACTTCAAGATAAGCCATATGTACTTCATCAGCCTTTTGAGTCTCTGCATGATGTGGTAGTGGATCGGTGAATACTTTCAATCTAGCATTACGTTGGGCTAGTGTCATGTTGGTGGGCATCTTCAAGTCTTGCAAAAAAGAGTGGCATTGCCGATTAGCTCTTGGATCTTACAACATAATGTGAAGCATATATTCACGGAATGCCTAGGGCATTGATGGTAATTCAAGACACTTTACTTTCAAAACTTGCACCTTGCAGTCTAGTAGTACAATGATGACGGTGGGAGGTAACTGAATCACATTTGCATTCAAGGAGTCTTTGTAGTATTGTATGCGAGGTTATGGTAAATAGGTCCATTTCTTTTTGGAGGTATTGTAAGGATTGTTACTAGTGCTTGTTGTGCAACATTTATGGTTTCAACTTTCTTGTTATCAATTGGTTTGCCTTTATATGAGGGCTTTGATTGGAATTTGTTTCCACTAGATGTAGGCGTGCTTTCACCATATTTTAACATGTTGGCTGCAAGGAGCTTGGTTTCATACACCTTGACTATTTGTTTACCATAGGTCTTCAAAGGATGTGAAGAGAGCAAACATGGATTTTTCTTTCGGTTGTGGGATAAGACTAGCAATGAATACCTTGATTAACTCACCCTTATCAATGTGTTTAGGCCCTTGGGAGAGCATAGTCTTGTAACACAAGACATAATCTACGACCCTCTTGTTAGATTGTTGTTTGACTTGAGTAATTTGGCAAATGAGAGATGTTGACCAATGTTGATTGAGAAATGAGAAAGGAAGTTGTCACCCAAAGTTTGAAATAAACACATTGAACTGAAGGAAGGGTATAGAACCAATCTAATGCATACTCTTTGAGACTATGTGGAAAAAGCTTGGCCATTACGTGCATAGTCCATACAAGAGGCCATGAAGGCACGAAGGTGTTGTTGTGGATCAGCCTTACCATCGTAGAATGAGAAATTGGTTGGAGCAAACACATGTGGTAATGGATAACTAAGGACCTCATGGGCTAATGGATTATCAAACAACCCAATGGAACACGCAATGACTTTTGATTTACCTTGCGTAAGAAGAGTTATTTGTGCTTGCATGTCTTAGAGTTGTTGGATATGTGCATTAGGAATAAGATTTTGGACCATAGTCGTAGTGCTAGGTCCAAGAGTGGAAGTCACATAATGTGTAGGAATAGGCATAGTAGTTTGGGGAACCATGTGTGATACCCCCATAGTTGGAGCACTAGATGTAGGTAAGGCTTGGGTAATAATTTCTTCAATTGTATGAGAGGTATGACTAGGAAGGTCTATGGAAGAGGATGTGTTAATATCTATCATTGTGGTGATGTTTTAAATACACACAAGCAAATTAGGGCTTTCACAAAAACCCAAAGAAAAGTTATGGTATTTAAAATCAAATTTAGAAGTTTGAAAGTCTAGGGGTGAGGAATGAAGTCGTAGGTTAGTGTGATCAATAAATAAAGCGGGTTCACCAAAATGTAATATCAAAACTAAGTTAATCTAATTAAGATATTGCAATCAATGTGTATTATAATTACAAAATAGTATATACAGAGATAAACAATCCTAGAATTATGTTATAAGAGCATTATTTGATAAACGCAACTTTTGAAAATAGAGTACAAGCAATTAGGGTTAGGGTTTTATAATGAAGTCATCGTTATGTAAGGTCTAGAGATGTGACAATGATTTGAAAGTGGGTAAATAAGTTGTGTAGTGTTGCAAAGATGTTTGTAAATTATGAGTGCCTAGAATTGAGTTTTGGACAAGTTTGCCCAACAAATTTTGTGCTTTACTATCGTGACTCTGACTAAATTTTGGCACTAGGTGCGACTGTGTCATAGGATCAGGATTTGTGTATGAAATTGTGTGATTGCACTTTTGTACTTGCAAATGGCTTCTTCTTGTGTTGAAACCCTCGCTCTCCTTGTGTGACCGAAAAATGGTTATTCCGAATGAGTTAGACTAATCGAACACATCCCCATGATGGTCGAGGATTGCCTACATAGCACTAACTCGAAGAGGTCTCGGGCTCATGTAGTTCTCCCTCCCAATAGGTGTGTGAGGATGTGCACACACAATGAAAATGACAAATCCCTAATAAGGCCTTCAACACTTGGCAATGGTACTTTGACTTTAATCTTAGCACATGAAATTCATCTAGGGTAGTAAAAGGATAATGTATTTAGATTTGTAGCTTGCTATAGTATGCTCCAAGGAAAGATGCTTAAATGATTGGGCTAAAAAGTCCTTAAAATGTGCTTGATAATGAGATCCCTAGATGCCCCGATAGGTTAGGGTGCATGTGCTTATATAGGTGACTTACAAATGATTTCTTGCTCAACTGGCGTAAGATGACTAAGGTAACTTGTGTAATTGAAAATGTGGCCATTGGAAATACAAAGACAAGTTCATCGGCCTTAAACAAATTCATCAAATGAACTTGTCCTCGAACAATGAATGTGTCTAAGCTTAGGGTGGAACTTGATCAAAGACACGAGGCAATAGCGAGAGTTTAAAGATGTGTGTTATAGAAGGTTCATTGGTTCCAAAGGTCTTAAGATGAAAAGCAAGGCATGACCTAGTGGATGAAGAGTGTGGGGATATTGAGTAGGATGCCTTTAGATTTAGCCAATAAGTATGTAAATGGGATGATGTTGAAATAAATGCCAAAAAAATATTGCCAAGTGCCTTAGGACCAAATTTTGGGTACTATAGGTGGTAGGGTATCATGAGAGGTAATCCATGGAAATAGATTCCCATAGACACATTGGAACATGCAAAGGTGTCTTCTTAATGAGTGGTTTGACAATTGTGGATGCAAGACAAGACTTGATGTATTTAGTGACATCTAACTTGAGGTATGGGCAAAAAAATATTTTTCAAGCACGGCAATGGTCTTTTCAACTCCTAAGTGTCCTGCACCCTTATTGCAATGAGATTAACATCTTATGTTTTGCCTCTACCTTACACAAGTCACTAAGGTGATATAGAGTCCATCCTACAAGTAGATATTTAGAGATGACTTGCTAATGAGCAAGTTGGGATCAACTTTTGTAAAGTATGAATCAAGAATGCAATTTGACCAAGTGTTTACTTCATGTCCACAAACATCAAGCACTATGAGAGGAGCTTGAATTGGAGGTTGGCTCAAAAAATCATCCATTAGATTGGAACTTCGCTTGTGTTCAATGTTGAGGTGTAACTGTTGAAGATAAAAAGACCATTTCTAATTCCCCTCTTGGATGGTTTCTTACCGATACGATGAAGGTTTCGTTGTGGTAAGCAACCTATTGACAATGTTGAGTTAGGACAACTCCGATTGCATGATCTAATGTGTCAATCTCAATCTCAAATGGTTGTTGAAGATCAAGTAGCACAAGAAATCGGCATAGAACAAAGCCTACATTTCAATCCTTCAAATGCTTTCTATTGTGTGGTGACTAGACAAATGTTGCTTTGGCACCACCTTTAGTAACTTGATTCCATGGCCAAGTAATATGAGAAAAAGTAAGTACAAACCCCGTAGTAGGAATTTACTAATCCCAAGAAGTTTTGGAACTCTTTGAGATTCATTGGTGTAGGTCATTCTTGGATGACACAGATCTTAGCCAAGTCAACATGAAACTCCTTATGCATCTACTATGTATCCCAAATTCTATATCTCCCACATAGGAAATGAGCATTTCTCCAATGCTATCATATAGCCTCTGCTACCACAAAGTGTGGAGCACTTGTTGAATATGGTGCAAGTGTTCATCCCATGTTTTGTTGAAGATTATGATGTCATTGAGGTAGATTACAACAAAAGAATTTGTGAAGGGTCGTAGAATTTCATTCATCATCCACATGAATGTTGTGGGTGCATTAGTCAAGTTGAAGGGTATAACCAAATATTTTTAGGTTCAACACGAACCTACTAATACCAGACTTAAGATCAATTTTGGTGAAGAGCTTTGCACTATAGAGTTGGTTCAATATATCTTCAATCCTAAGAAGAGGATATTGATTCTTCGCTTTGATCTTGTTGAGAGCTTGGTAATTAAAGCACAATCTCCATGTCATCTTTCTTTGCTGCAAGCACAATTGGGTTGCCATAAGAAGATGAGTTGGGTTTGATGTGTCCTTTATTCATGAGTCCCTGGATCCATGGCTTGATCTCTTCGTTCTCCAAAAATGATTTGTAATATAAAGTTACATTAGAAAGAGGTAGTTCGGGATCAATTGAATCATATGTTTGATCGCACGGTGCATAGGCACTTCCTTAGGTGACTAAAGAGTATACTTGTATTTTTCCAACATGTGCAATTGTCGCACGTTTGTTGAAGGAACTGCGATATGAATTGGAGCCTCGAGGATGTGTTTCTATTCAAGTCTAACCATTAGGAGTACAAAATTTTTACTAGAGCTAAATAGCTTCTTGCATTGTTTGGAGCTAATGTGTGAGAGCTTTGGGACTATTTTAAGTACATGATATCTCATATCACCAACACCTATAACAACATTTCTGGGATTTGCTTCATAGATTCCATGTGGATGGTAAAGATATGGTTGACCAAGTGAAACATTATATACCTCTAATGGGGCAACATCGCGAAGGAATGCATCTTGAAAAACCTTGATTTTGTAAACTAGGTGACATTGTTGAGTAACAAATTTATCAAAAGCTGAGTTGAACAATCCAATCGAGTATGGTTGTGGTTGAGGCATTACTAACAAGTTCAATCTTTGAATTGCTTCGGGAGAAATTAGGTTCTTCTCACTTCCATTGTCAATTGTGAAGTGAATTACTTGTCATTGACCCACATTTGATAATGGACCATTTGTTCTCGCTTCCTCCAAATTTGAATTGGATGAAGCGGCGATGTTCATAGCCACCATGGCATTTGGCTCAAAGTCCATGACTTGTTTGCCCTTATCAAGTTTTGTGGTGGTAGTACCGGTTGCTTCAAGTTGTGCAAGTAATTTATTAGTGTGACATTCATCTGTGGAGTGTGTGCTAGAATTATGAATTGTACACCACTTGCCAGTCTTGGATTGTTTATTTTGATCATTTGAAGGGGATGCCTTGGTTAGAGGATGGCGTGAAGGGTCATTCTCTTGGCTAGGATTCTGCTTCATTTCAAGCTTGGAATTTTGACTTTCACTCGTCCTTAGACTTGGATTCCGCTAGCTTAGACTTTAGCTTGGCTTTTGCTTCAAATTTGCAAGCAAATTTGTAGGCTTCCCCCAAAGAGATCTTTAGGAAGCACATGTCATATTGAGTGTAAGAACTCAAGCCTAACCTATACTTCAAGATGAGATTTTGTTTAGATTCTTGAATACTCAGTTTTGCAGCATGGGTGTGAAAGGTATCTGTGTGTTCTTGAGTAAATTGATCACGCCATTGGCGCAATTGTGCAAATTTGATGTACTAGTCATCATAGTTCCCAATTGGATAATAGGTATTTTTAGTGCTTCAACAAAACCATTCCATATGTTTGTCATCATCTTCATGTGTGGTGCACTAGTATTCCTAGCATTTCTTTACGGATAAAGAAACTTTAAGAAGAGCAAATGTAATCTTTTCTCTGTCAAAGAATTGATTACTGCATAATAAGAATAGATAAGGTTAAGCCATTTATCTAGTGCATTTACATTTATTTTCCTCCAAAGATAGGGATATTTAGATTGACTTGTACCTTATATGGAGTATGAAAACTAAAAGGTCATTGTGGAGTAGGATTGAGAGTAGTGTGTACATTCTTGAGAAGTTGAGAGAAGTGATCAATGAAACCTGCTCTTTCCCGTTCATGGTGTTCTTTCAATTTTTCTCATTGCTTTTGCAAAATGTCCTATATCATTTGTTTGAACATATATGAAGTTGGAGTCTTTGAATTTTTTCGGTCTCCCATCTAAGGACATGAAGGAAGGTACAAGGAAGGATCACGAGTTTCGAGTTTTAACTTCCTGTATTCAGAACCCGTGTGAGCGGGCATACAAAAAAGAGAGAAAGTTCAAATGAAACTTCAATACCATTGGGATATGATGAAGTATGTATGTGTTTTGATACTGCTTATCCTAGGCCCAAGAGGAGACCTAGTGAACAACACTCTAAAGGAGAATTTGGATGTGTGAAATGCGGAAAATGTATTGTGAATGATAGAGGCTGAAGGATATATCAGAGTCTTTATGCAACAAAGAATGCAATTGACACCAGATGTTGAAGTGTAATGCAAAGTTATATTTATGGAAACTTATGTTCAAGATCTGAGAGGTCAGATGTAGGATGTCTACGTGATCCTTATGTCTATCACGAATAGAAGAATGCCTACAAGGAAGAAGATAGCTTTTGCTATTATTCTCCGGTTACTAATCCACTAACTATCACGAATAGAAGAATGCCTTACAAGGAAGAAGATGAAGCTTTTGCTAGCCTGTTACATCTGCTTAATAATTAATCATCAGTTCATTATCTTCAATTGGCAGTAATGCAGAGCTGCACAGTACAGTGCTTACACTGCAAGATTCATGCAATATCGTAAAGGAATTAGGACCTGGCGGTATGCACATGTGAGCAGTATGATGTTGAAGCAATTGGTGAAGTTAGATCATGACATGGAGGATTGTCGTGGTGTTGCAAATCATTTAAGGTCTCAGATCCTCCTGGATCATATCATGATCTCAAATGCTTCACGAATAAATGTGTAGAACAATATTTTCTTAAAGATTTCTCAAAGACATTTGGATGAGCAATTCTAACCTGATATTTGATATGGATGTTCTTTTATTTGTGATGGCTTGCCTATCCTTTATAGCAAAGAGGAAATGAACTCCAATGTATTCCTAAAACAACATTTTAGTTCACCTTCTCACTCATGCAGTAACGAGGATACGGACTTATGTACTTGAAAATGGAGAAATGGCATGCCTCGTACAGAGAGCCAAGTTTGCCAATCTCACCCCAAGGCCAAGGAGTAAAATGAACTTGCACCAGACTTTTGCTTCACAATGAATGCTGGATGAACAAGTTATAAGCCATATATAATTCTTCAAAGCAATATCGGTTAGCATATACCTATTCGAGCATTTTATGACTGGAAATGCATTGTGCATTGGTATGATGCAGTTATTTGAAACCTGTAATCTGTCTTTAGACCATATATTTCTTTCTTTCTCTCTCATGGAGCCGCTTTATAATTCTTATTTTCTTCTGCTGCCCATATTTGCTATCACTGAAATTGGCTGCTTAAAAACCACCCCTCTAAAAGAAGTTCATATAGCACCCATGCAAAATTCAGATTTATTATACAAATATACACTCAGAGATATAATCTCCTTCTGCATATGCACTAATACTGGCCTATTCATCATGCAATCATACAACCAACATCGTAGAGATTTTTCAAATGCAGAAAATACTTACCAGAAGAATATTGCATTCAACATCACAAGCCTAGAATGAAAGATTGGTCCAGAAAACAAATTTGACATGGTGTGAATCAGAAGAAACTCTTCCAGTTACATCCACAACCATAAGAGCCAGTGTATTGTTTCCATTGATTCATTTCCTCCTATATTTCTTTGCTATCGTAGATGATGGCCTCCACATTCTTTGTAGCCTTCCTCGTTACTATATGCTCCTACACATCCTAGCTTCTCCAATCTCCATAGCCTGTCCAAAGTTGACCCTTGGACTACTGTATTCTGTACTTCAACAAACACCATTGATGACAACATTGTTTTGCCTGGTTTGAAGAACTTGATAACTGCATAGATACCACTACACAAGTGTTGTCAAACACAGTTCCATACTAGTTCTGCTTGCTGCAGTGCTCTCGTACATGTACAACCAAGCAAAAGTTACAACATTCTGTTGTAAATTACTGTTCACCTACTCATTTGCAACATTCTTGTACTATTTAAAAGCAGTGTTCTCATTCTCAATTTTGCATTCTTGAACAACATTCTCATATTTGTACAAATATTGCTCGTATACATTCTAAAACTCACTACACTTATTTCTCCTACTCATTTTGCATTCTTGTACAACATTCTTGTAATCTTTCTGCTATACTTGTTTCTTGTATGCATTTGTAGGCCTTGATGAGTAAGTGGGGAAAAATCTTCACAAACAGCAATTTCCATCATTATAAAAAAATTGTTGTACATGATATTGTTTGCTGCTGCTAAACCATCTCCCATGCTCTATGCTGGTCCTCACTTTGTTACAATGCTTTCTTGTTTCAGCAGCCCAAATGATATAGACATTTTATTGGACCATTCCAGCATAACAAAAGGTATTCCCGCTACATAGGATGAGTTCATGGAGCATTTACTCTTTATTTTCAGCAGCCCTTTATGGCAAGATTTTCAGAAGTCCCACTATCTATTGCAAGATGCTCCTCAAAGTAAAGTTTCTTTAAGGTCCAGGTAAGAATAATATAGAATTCACAATGAAGGCTCCTCTGCATGAAAGTAGTCTCCAATCAAATTCATAACGTCAACCACCCAAAGTAAATATTGAAAAGGATATCTGCAAGTACCAACTACTATCAGCAAAAGAATACATTTCATCCTTTGAGACCCATGTGAAGTAAAACCTCAACACATCACGTCCCAAGGCTAAGGGAGGGCTAGGTGTGGATCTCTCAATTGTTCCGGGCCTTCTATCATTTTCCCATTTATTGATAAAATACTCAGGGATTCTCATTGTTAGTTGACTTTTATTGATCAAGCTTGGCATACCTTCAGAAAAAAAATAATGAATTAGCCATTGAAAAATAGAAATCCTGTTATGTATCAAAATGCCAGTCTCAGAATTTTTTTTGGTAAAAGAAAATCGGAGTTAATACAAACATTACCATTTAGATACAAAACCAAGTGGACAGAATGGTGATGAATTAGAGAACTTGCATCAGCTCATAGCTTGTTGGCGTGATGATCTGTGTACCAGCTTTCATCAGGTTTCTTTTGTTGTTCCAAGGACAGAAGAACACTGAAACAGAGCCCCTCGAGGAGTTTACAAGGCCACGCCACTAGCAAACATTGCTTCCTTGGCAGATCAACTTCCTGGGAGTTGGGGCCAAAGGAGTGTCCGCTGATGGCGTGGCATTGTAAATCCCTTGCGGGACTTTTTCAGTGTTCTTCCTTCCTTGAAACAATGAAAGAAACCTAATGAAACCTCTTGATACACAGATCATTACCACTTTGTCCACTTGGTAATGATCTGATGCAAGTTCTCTAATTCCATCATCGCTTTGTCCACTTGGGGATCATTAACCCAACAAGCTATGAGCTGATGCAAGTTCTCTAATTCCATCACCACTTTGTCCACTTGGGGATCATTATCCCAACAAGCTATGAGCTGATGCAAGAATCATCAGCTTTGCTTGGGGATCATTACTCCAACAAGCTGTGATGCAAGCTAGATTCTTGCATCAGCTCATAGCTTGTTGGGTAATGATCCCCAAGGACAAAGTGGTGATGGAATCAGAGAATGCATCAGCTCATAAGTGGTTGGGGTAATGATTTATGGAATGCACAACTAAGAGATTTCATTAGGTTTCTTTCATTGTTCGTCCCACGACCAAGAGGTTTTATTAGCTTTCTTTCATTGTTCTAAGGACAGAAGAACATTGAAAAAGAACCCCTCAAGGGGTTTACAAGGCAAAAGCATCAGCAAACATTTCTCCCTTGGCAGATCAACTTCTTGGGGAGTTGGGGTCATGAAGTATGATACATTTCCATTGCTAACACCTGAAATCTCTCCTTGCAGGCATCCACCCTTGAGACATATACTAATGGTATGAATAGTGGATGTGAGGTTTTTGCATATTGAACAATGAACTTCTGCCCCCTTCATATGTTGTGGAAGTTGGTACATGACAACATTTATGTCTTGTATCATGTTCCCCCAGCGTTGGGGCAGGATTTTGTAATCTTTTAATGAATAGGTTGTTATAGCTTCAGATTTCAACACCTATGATTTTATTTCTTAAGTGCCTCCATACCACCCATTCATTTCCTTTCATAAAAGTTTTGCACTTTATTTTCATAACTACAAAAACTTTTTACAGATAAATAGTTAATTCCGTGGTGTTTATCAAATAATTTTTGTTTTCATTTAATGAAATGGAGAGATTCAATTACTAAATTCTAGACTTATAAAAATCTTTCCACTCTTCACAATTTGTATGACGGCAATATGATTGAGATCTGCTTGTCTAAGAATCAGTCATGCATATGTAAAGTTTTCCATTTTATTTTGTCGTGGTTGGTATATTTTTTGAGTGGCAAGAGTGTGGTCACATGGTATCATGTTGATCTCGGGTTGAATTGACCCTCTAGGTATGAAAAAGAACCTGAATTTAAACTCAAGCTTTGCACATTGCTAGAGCTCAAGCTTCTTATTTTGCTTTGTTCCCTACTTCCACTCTTAATCTAATCTACTTCAGATGAGCATGAGAGGCGCATAATAATTGGTGGGGAGTGGGGCTTCAAATCTGCATTTCAAGAGGAGGGCCACCACAACCCTCATGTGGATACAGCAGTGTTTGAACCTTCAGTGGAGAGCTTGGAATACTCTACTAGCAGTTTTATTACCAACTCACCTAAGTCCCTTCCACTTCTTTATTCTTTTGATTCTAAACTAATCAAAATTCTTTACATATCAACAAGTCACATTACACTTTGAGCTGCAAAGCAGGTATTAAAATATTCACTCATAGTTGGAAAATTATGTTCTTAATAGAGAACATATTGTCATCTTGACGTCCACAAATTCAAATTGTTATCACTGACAGTGAAATCTAGGCAAGGTAGAAAAATATTTTTTTAAATCAGAAAACAAAAAAGACAAGCTAGACATATTTAATGGCAGCCTCGCTGGAAGTCAAACTTTCCAGCAGTACACTAACTCATACAAAATTCTCTAGTTGCTTGAATCATAACTTGTACAAAATTCTCTAGTTGCTTGAATCAACAGAAATTGGATTGTCCAGTAGAATTTCAACAACAATGTCACATGCAGCTGTTTCGATCTACTCCAGTTGATTGAATCAGTGGAAATCAGGTTGTCCAGTAGAAGTTAAACAACGATGCCACATGCGGCTGTTTGGATCTACCGCTCTTGCATATTGAATGACTTCCGGAATAGGAAGGTACACATAGTGTGTATTGCATATGCCTACAGTAATTCCACTAAATCCGGCAAATGCACCATGAACCTGTAAATTGCAAAAATATGTGTCATTACTATGATCAAAAGCTATCTCCTGTGATCTGTTTTTAAGATTTTAATCAGAATTGTGTCTCCTCCTGTGTATGCATCAGAGTAAGAAAGTGCCTTAAAGAATGTCTTACAGCATTTTGACCAAGCACTGTACACAAAATTCCATCGGCCGCATTTGCACGGATAGCACGTATCATATATGTTGGATCTATGTATTTTACATCTGCAGGCATTCCAATGCCCTTAAAGTGCTTCTTGATCTGGAAGCCATATGGAACTCGTTAGCAACTTTCTAACAATCCAAAACTTGAAAAGGAACAACGAAATTAACAATATTGCCTAAAATTAATTTTCCAATTTTCTCATTAAGTTGGATTAGGCTTTAGCTCTTAATGATCTGCAGTCTGTCAGATGAGCTAATGCCAACATGCTTACAGCATGGATCTGCAGTTGGTAACAGCTAAAGTTGGTTAACCCCTCTTTGGTTAATAATGAATATTAATTAGTTTAGCCTTCAGGTTGTACTACTGAATCTTGTGATACTGGATTATTGTAGGTCAAAACCGGTATAGTTGGAAACTTTTCTAGGTTTCCAGTAGACTGCTTTATTATATATATGATAGTATCAATCACATATTATTTAGACTAATTGTATTCTTACTAGGGTCGGTTCCTGAGAACAAATTGCGTGTAAAGGCCCGCCTAATATAATTGGTAACAAAGCACCTAGATTTAGTAGATTAGTTTATTATAGGATTACATGCAACATGCAGCAACATCTAAACAAAAATGCAGAGTCGTAGTTGTTTCTAGGTCTTTTCGTTTTGGACCATGGGTAGGCATAAACTGTGACCATAAGGTTCAGGCAAAGGAAATTTGGAAAAACTAATAGTGATCTGACAACTGAAGCCAGAAACAATAGGTTGGTCAAAAAGGTAAAAGGAATGCTATCATATTGAATTGCATACTCTTTCTCATAAAATTGAAGGTCTTGCCCTTACACTTGAATTACATTCTGATGTCGTCTTCAGAATGTACCTACAATGTTTTTTGAATGAGATTTTAGCAATAATGGAAAATTAGAGTCTTCCTAGACAATGTCAAAGATAGTGTTTTGGCATTGTGTACAAATTTATGGGGCATCACATATAAATTTATGCAGCTTGCTTTTTTATTTGCTCCCTGCAGCATTCGAGATATTTTATTTGATTGAATCCATGTTACCTAGAGTCTTCCTAGACAATATCAAAGATGATAGTGTTTCTGCATTGTGTACAAATTTATGTGGCATTGCATACAACTTTATGCAGCAAAAAGAACTACCTTTTTATTTGCTCCCTGCAGCATTCGAGATATTTTATTTAATTGAATCCATGTCACCTAGATTTGTGTTGCAAATAAATGTGATCTTTATCCTAGCAGCTAACGTAACCTTCATATGGTGTTCCAAGGATCAAACCTGTTGTTCAAGACATACAATTATGTTTAAAAGCACAGGATTTCTCCAGTGCATTTAGCCCTCGTGGATTTACTATTTATTGATATAGTCTGCAGCTTGTAGCCTTGTACTACTGAATCTTGTGTTAATGGATTCTTGTAGGCCAAAACCAGTATAATGGGAAACTTTTCTTTAGGTTGCCGAGGTTTTTTATTTGATTGAATCCATGTTACCTAGATTTGTGTTGCAAATAAATGTGATCTTTATCCTAGCAGCTAACACAACCTTCATGTGGTGTTCCAAGGGATCAAACCTGTTGTTGAAGACATACATTTATGTTTAAAAGCACAGGCTTTCTCCGATGCATTTAATCCCTCTTGGATTTACTACTTACTGATATGGTCTTCAGCTTGTACTGCTGAATCTTGTGTTAATGGGTTATTGTAGGTCAAAACCAGTATAATGGAAAAAAAAATCTTTAGATTGCTGGTAAGGGGCTCTGTTATGCATGCTATATTATCAGCCATGTATTATTTAGACTAATTCTATTCTTACTACGCCTGGTTGCTGAGAACAAATTGCATGTAAAGGCTTCACATAATTAGCAACAAAGCACTGAGATTTAGTAGGTTAGTTTATTAGAGGATTACAAGCAACATGCAGCAACATCTTAACAAAAATAGAATTGCTTTAAGGTCTTTTGGTTTATGACCATGGATGGATCAGAACTATGACCATATGCAAACATATAAAGTTTGTTTCCGTGCAAAGAAAAATTTGGAAAACTATTAGTGAATGGAAAACTGCAGCCAGCAACAATAGATTGGTCAAAAGATAAAAAGAATGCTATTGTAGTGAATGATCTTGCTCGTAAAAAGAGAATCCATGCCCTTGTGCTCAAATTACATCCAGCTGTCATTTTGTACCTGCAGTGTTTCTGGATAAACATCTAGCAATAATGGAAAATTGGAATCTTGCTAGACAGTGTCAAGGATAATAGTGTTTTGGCATTGTGTAAAAAATTATGTAGCAAAAGGGCTAACTTTTTTTATTTGCTCCCTGCAGCGTTTGAGATACGTTATTTAATTGAATCCGTGTCACTTAGCTTTATGTTGCAAATGAACATGATCTTTGTCCTAGATGCTAACACAACTTTCATATGATGTTCCAAGGGATCATACCTGTTGACAGCTGTTGAAGATATACACCTACATCTGAAAGCACGGGATTCCCTGATGAATCCGTAGCATTGATTTTCTCAAACAAATCCTGAAATTTCCAATCCGACATAGTAGTTAAATCCAAATAGGAAAAGCAACCCAAGATTTTTTATGATGATAGACATCCGTACGCTCTAAACACCTATAAACTAACTGATTCTCAACTCGTCTTTTACCTTCTTAGGTCTCTAGGTTTTTAAAAGCAAATTTGAATGTTCTACTGAACAAAATCATCCCATCGAAGCACAACATATTGCTTACTTGCCCAGCACCTTCTGCCACACAAATCACAGCTGATCCTTTGGATGACAGAAGATTTTGAAGGTGTTGCAAAACACCATCCGGACCATCTAAAATGAAAGGAACCTGCACATAAGGAAGGAAAAAGAATTCAAAACATTTTTCTTAAATTGAATAAGTTAATTCAAATGAACACAAGACCAAGGTGCTCAATGTCATACCTCAGGAATTAGGCAGATATCAATCTGTCCACTAGCAAGTGATGCATGCATAGCAATAAAGCCACTGCTCCTTCCCATAAGTTTAACTATTCCTACACCGTTGTATGCACTGTGTGCCTGCAGTACAGAGTCAAGCATAAGCAACACTTTGGCATATTAACTAATGAATTCTAATACCAGTGCTTGCTTGCATAGTCAATGTTAAATGAACATATCACCAGCTACACAATAATCATAGGCTCATTTTTCAGAATAGAAATTACAACAGAGACAACAATACTTCCTTCTTCTTGTTAGATGTTATAATATCAACAATAATTGAAAAATATTAATATCTTAAAAGAGAATAATTATTATGCATGGATTTGTGTAAAATATGAATACCTCAATATATGAAAAATATTACTATCTTAAAAGAGAATAATAATTATGCATGGATTTGTGTGAAATATGAATACCTCAATATATGCAGCATTGATAGCACGCTGTGCTTCTTCAACAGCAGTATCAAAGCCAAATGTTTTATCCATCAGCAAGATATCATTATCAATTGTCTTAGGGACTCCTACCACGACCACTTTCATCCTCCTCTTGCGGCACTGCAATTGAACAGAAGGTTTTAGTATATTTAATCAAATTGAAGGTCAATATAGAGCCGTTAAAATATTTAAAGTGCAGTTATCCCAAGCACATTTTCCAAGTTGACGTAGTTCACTAATCCACAAGTCAGACATCAGATGCCCCCAACTTCAGTCAAACTCACATGGATCCTTAAGTCGGGAATCAAAACTTCCCTAGCTTCAGTCAAACTCACATAGCCCCAAAAGTCGGACATCAAAACTTCCCCAGCTTCAGTCAAACTCACATAGCTCCACAAGTTTTGTCAAGTTCGTCAAAAGGGATTTTTTCCAATTGAATCAAATCTTTATGCAATATTTTTCCAAAAGTTGAAATTAGTCTATGTATTTATCATCAATAATGTTTATATATTGATGGTACCTTTCTTTGTATTTCAGATTATTTTGACTCATTATGCAGATTTTCAAACATGGCTCTTTAGATTCTTTAGGTCTTTCCTTGTAATATAAATATTACTTTTTCTTGAATGTCAGATACTTGCTGGGTTGTTCTTTCCTCAGTTAATGTTTTCTCATTTATGTGAATTTTTGAAGGGGATTTTATACCTTCGCCAAACTATTATTGAAGCCTATCCTCCATATCCTAAAAATATTAAATATACGATTATCTATTCCATTATATTCTTTACATATTATTGCTTATTTTTCATCTAAGTTTAAATTATTGTAACACCTTTTCTTAGTTTTTAAAGTCAAAACCAAGGGTATTATCTGATTGAACTATTCTATGTTTCTACCATATACCTGGTAGAACAGTTTATCATATAAAAGAACTTTGGGTATCCATTCAAAGCTGACAACATCAAAATTATCATCTCAAACAATTTGACATTGAAAAAAAGCAATCATCAATAAAGCTATGATTATGAGGGTAATGCTAGCATCTTTGCATCATCATATAATCCTCACTCCATGTTCCGTTCAGCCTTTTTGTGATATCAGCCTTTTTGTGATGTCTGTTTCAAAATCAAGTTTCAAGTTCCAAACTATAGCAGATCCCAACTTAAAACTTGCGATTTATAGCAGATAATTTGTTTTATTTAAATATTAAAATATTCTCTACAATGCTTGCCAACCCCACTTCACAATCAGAATTTTGCACCTGGTAAGGTACAATATCAATTTTGGTATTGTTGTTCTGGGCATCCTACAATTCACACTACATTGTACATGATTAATTGCTAATAATACAGTGCAATCTTTGAGAAATGACTGGTGAGAGCAGAAACGCATGGCATCTATGAATGATACCATAGTAGTCAATGAATGATCTGCCATTCTAGCATATTAGGACATAAGTAGTGTTGTCGTTCTTTGCAATAGAACTGTAAAATATAGTTTTCCAGTATTCATTTCTAGTTTTGATATCAATCTTGTCATATATTAAGTTTCAAGGACAAATTCAAGTTATGAAACATGTCTGCAGTCTTTGCACCAACTCTATGATTCTTAGAGAAAATATTTCTTCAGTGTTACGCGGGAGGCATCCCCACCGAAAACTAGGAGACGTCCACCTCCTTTCCTGCCCTTTTGGAAACATAGGGGGTGGAGGGGGTGGGGTGGCGTTTCCTCCGTCCCGCCGTCCTAGGAAGTCTAGGACGTGGACATCCCCCTATTTTTGGGGGATGTTTTTGATATCAATCTTGTCGTATATTAAGTTTCGAGGACAAATTCAAGTTATGAAACATGTCTGCAGTCTTTGCACCAACTCTATGATTCTTAGAGAAAATATTTCTTCAGTGTTACGCGGGGCGTCCCCACCAAAAACCAGGAGACCTCCCCTCTTTTCCTGCCCTTTCAGAAACGTGGGGAAAGGGGGGTGGCATTTCCCCTCCGTCCCGCCGTCCTTAGGATGTGGACATCCCCCTTTTTGGGGGATGTCGGGGACATTTGTTTATTATTATATTTTTAAAACATGATATATATATATATATATATATATATATATATATAATGTAATTTCTTTGTTGTTTTCTCTTTAAAAACTGATTTTTAAATTGTACTCTTGTAGTATAAGATTGTTTTTGAAAGCCACTCATCTCTATTCAGAAAAAAAGTTTGTATGTATAAATCTAATTAAAATTCACTTTGGAAGCTCCAATAGCTTAAAAGTCTGTATGTGTATTTTTAAACAAAGAAAATGGGTGTGTAGATAATAAAAGGGGTAAGGCATATATCAAAATGTTTACCAGTTAACCATAACCTGACTGTATTGTATTACAAAGACATTAAAAATCAAGAGTGATATATGAATACAGAAATTTTCAAGCACAAATGCACATGGTGGACTGTCACAGACTGCTATTCTTTTTGTATATTTTTAATATTTAAATTTGATATATTATTTTAATGGCCATCCTCCCGACTGTATTGTATTACAAAGACATATTAAGAATCAAGAGTGATATATGAATACAGAAATTTTCGAGCACAAATGCACATGGTGGACTGTCACAGACTGTTATTCATATTTTTTAAAAATTTGTTTGTATATTTTTAATATTTATAATTTTATATATTATTTTAATAGCTATCTAAATTTGATATATTATTTTAATAGCCGTCCTCCCACCGTCCCAAAATTTTGGAATTTTTATGCCATCCCGGAAACTCCGTCCCCGCGTCTTGCTGTCCCAGAGTCGTAGGTAACACTGTATTTCTCTCATATGAACTGCTAAGCTTAGTATAAGAATTAATTTTTTGGTGTCTAGTATAAATTTTAATGTTGCAATGCGTTTTCTCTCCTCATAAAACTAGTTCATAATATTTGATCTGCATTTCACATCAAAGAAATAAATGGATCTTAAATAAACCTCATTGTGGATAGCATTCGCTCCAGCATGGGTTCCATTTCCACCCAATACAAAAAGCATGTTTATCCCCCTTTTCTGCACAACAGATATATATCAAAATGCTCATCAGCTAAAAGAGGTTAGCTCCTTGATCAAAAGGCCCAGTTATTGAATATTATAGGTAAAATGATTTTAAAGAAAATATTAAAATAGTACTTCATGCACTATCTTCAATTTTATGCATCAATGCTCAAACCTATAAGAAGAATTGAGACCAATTGAGACTTTACCTGCATACTATCAACTATATCTGATATATTTCCACCTCCACGAGAGACACCCAGAAGGCTACCTCCAGCTAGATGGATATTTTGGACAACTCTTCTTGATAGCTGAAGACAGCAAGATATTTCAATGAAAATAATCATAGCATATGCATTTCAGTTTGTAAGAAAACAAGTATCTTACATCTAAAACTAACTCAAATGCAAAAAGTGGCATTTCAAGATATATCTATTTCAAAAGTACTCACTGGTATTTCAGGGAGGTTTTCATCAATAAGTCCACGATATCCATAGGAAATGCCCACAATGTTCTTGACACCATATATTTCAAGTGTTATAACTATCTGAATCACCCAACAACAATGGATGAATCACCATCTATCCTTGTTTAATAGATGCAAATTAGCGTAATATCTGAGATTCTGAAGCACTAAAGTAAATATATTAATTTTTGCAAATAAAATTTCAAGAAAGGAGAAAGCATGTAGGAACTATCTAAGAAAAAAATTATGGAGTAAAAAGTATTTCCAATATCAGTCCAGTCAAGTGATTTATCATAATACTTTAGAAATCTAGGCAAACTTATTGAAGTGATATGACTTTCTGTTACCTGGTAGGAAACACAACAGAGAAGATTTTCATTGTGTTGATCTTGAACTAGCTTCTATGTTCTAGTCATTCAAGAGTAGGAAAACAATGTTTTGGACACAAAAGTTGTATGAGAAGAAAAATATCATCTCTAAAGCCAAAAACTTAAGGAAAAAGATAAAAGTATCATACCTGTCGAATCACATCATTCAGACCAGGGCAGAGTCCTCCACACGTGACAATTGCTGCTTTAACTTCATCAGGGTGAAAATATATCTCTGTCCTTGGCCCGGCACGGTGTACCCTACAATGCATATAACGGCAATTGTGGTACTGTATAGAAATAGTAGTGCAGAAAATGAGAAACAGAATGGCCCATATAATAATGGGCGATGCCCATTAATCATATATCATAAACCAGAATACGACTAGATATACAATAAATATGTAACACAATTATCCATGACTTAATGAACACAAATATAAAAATGGCAAATACATCAATTCATTGCCAGGGCCTATTATATATATATATATGAAGTGCAATGGATAAGAAAGACCAAAGTAGAGTACCAAGACCATTTTTCCATTATTGCAATCAACTCTCATGAGATTAAAGGTATACTCACAAATTTACTTACAAACTTAATAATAGCATATAAGAAGCACCTCTATTCTGTATCTACAAATGCACTCAATTTACTTCTGAAAATGCAAAGAGTGAGTTTGAAAGGCAAGAGTACCATTGGTGAACAAATTTGCAATCAGGGTCAATACACTCTGCACCAGCAGATGATGGTGTTGCATAGTTGATAACCTGAAAATTTCATGCAAGAACGTAATTTTTTTCTTGCAGTTTAGAAACACCAAGAATGGAATCAATGTAATTAAACATTCGCTTAAAAGGACACTAAACCATTCATCAATAGGACAGAGGCTGTGAACGAAAGCAATTACCTTAAGTAGTACACGGTCATCATTATGAACAAACATCTTTCCCAGGTCTCCTGGCGGATGAACTCCATCATCTTCAGGTAGAGGACAGCTGCATACATTCACATCAACACATATATCAACATACAGTCCCGACTCTTGCTCATTGACATGAATACATGCATTTAATTAGTATAGAAGTGTTTAAGCCCCAAGCTCAAAATTAAAAACCATTGGTTCTTCATTTATTACAAATTGGGGAAGGGTTTCCTGGAATTATCTTAGAAGGAAAAAAACTGCCTAACATGGAATGGGAAGGCACCATCTGTTGCAGCCCACAGAGTGTCCATTGCAATTTGTCTTCTGGCACTTAGCAGTGGAAAAGGTCTTCTGATAACACTAAGTGAACACTATATGAATCCCCCGACTACAACATTACATGTTCTCTCATCATTGCAGACTAAAAAGGCAATAATATTCAGATAATCACTGGACGTTGTAGTTTAAAGAGCAAACTTTCCTGACATAGCTTGAATTTGATTCCAGCTTCATAAGGGTTTTGGCGTAGTCACATAAACAAATCTCAACATGGAATCCTTAACTGAGGAAGATATGAATTAAGCATATGTCTAGTCAAGATAAGAGTGAGATGTTTATATACAGTACCTACTCTTGCTCATTGACTTGAATATGGAAACCTGATTAGTACAGGGTTGCCATTAAGCCCGAAGTTCAAAATAAAAACTGTTGCCTCCTTTTCTGACACAAATTAGAAAAGGGTTGCCTGGAATCAACTTGGAAGAAAAATAAAAGCCAATTGTGGCATGGGAAGTCACCATCTGTTGCAGCCCACAGGGTGTCCATTGTAATTTGCTTCTTGGCATTTAGTAGTAGATACTAGAAAGGTCTTCTGATAACATTAAGTGAAAACTATAAGAATTCCTCAAGTGCAAGAGTACATGTTTTCTTGTCACTGCAGACTAAAAAGGTAAAAAATATTCAGATAATGGCTGGAACTTTTACTTTAAAGAGCAAACTTTCCTAACACAGCTTGAATTTGATTCCAGCTTCAAAAGGGTTTTAGCATAGTCACATAATTCAGGATTGGAAATGACTCAAACAAGAAGAGAAGCAAGAGTTGACTTGGCAAAGACACAAAAAAATGGCAATAACTTGAAAAAGATGTTTCAAACAAAAAAAGCTGATTAGTCTATCAGATACAGGATCTTTGGTGTAACTACCCAACAACCTAGGAGCTCTACAAATAGGGGATCCGCACATTGATCAGGGTGAGAGACCTCAGACACCACCAATCTTTACTACAATTATACCATAATCATGATTTCCTTCCATTTGTCTTGGCGGTATCAAAGTGTGTGTATAATGTACCTATCAAAAGAATTGATTAAATGCCGATTCAAACCATTCATTTCAAATTAGTTGTAAATTTCATAACTAGTTTTGATGCGAATATGAAAGTTAGTCTGAAACTTGGCAATGACTCAGCTTGATCCTGCTAGATTGTTAGTCTGAAACTTGGCAATGACTCAGCGTGACCCTGCTTAGCTTTCATGGAAAGCCAAGTCAAACTCACGAGAACTTGCCCACTGGGGATGAGTATTGTAACTATGGGTTTCAGGAATCGAACTTAAGTTCAAATGAGAAGAATGGAACTTATGACTTTGTACTTTTGGATACTTATTGCAGGTCGTTGACCAAAAATCAAACAAATGTTTTCAGCAGGCTACCCAATTTCCTTGCTAAAAACACACATGCAGTTGCAGATGTGATTGACTGTTACATTTTTTTATAGACTGCAATGAATCAATGTGATTGTCAGATGCATAATTCAGACTTGTTAACTGATGGAGAGATCCCAGATTAAAAACAGGTAAAATTAGAAATGATATCAGCATTTAAACTCTCTCAATTTTCTTATCAGGCACCCAGTTTTACAGCAATAACTGGGCAAGAGTAAGACAAACAGAAGGCATAAGTTTGTCCGACTAAAATAAAAATTATACGATTGTTGGTCTTAATGTGGCCTAGTGGTAAGACGGGCCATTTTCTGAATAGAACAACAATTGTGTATTTGCCTGTTCGTCAGGTTATAGTCTAGTGGTAAGATGGGGCACTTATCATGAAAATGATTGGGTATTGCCATAATATTAACAGCAAGACATTTTTTTCTCATTGCGACAGCAATTATGTATTTATTCATCTGGCGGTAATTTACAGGTAAGATTGACCACATTCTAATTAGAACAATAATTATGCATTTGTCATCCGGACAGATGTGGTATAATGGTAAGATCTTTACACAACGATTGATGGAGCATGTCACCTTTTCAAACCTTAAAACCTGCAATAAAACACTATTCTGTATGCTGCAAATTTTACTATATCAGAGAAGGCAGGGTATGTGAGCCACAAATTCATAAGAAAACAACACAGTTAAGCTGATCAAAATGTTACATGAAATCTGGGTCAGTGATAGATGAACATTTCACTCCAAAAACTTGTTCTTATCATAAAACGATAGACTAATACATTAATTACAATCCTACTAGAAGCTTCAGACCCTGCTGGACATTCAGCTGTTCTGTTCTCTTTCTTTTTTCTATCTATTTTTCAACCACTTCTTGTGCTCAACCTCTTAAGTATCTCATTCTGCCCTTTTTAACCACTGCTGCTACTTTTTCCTAACAAACAAAGATAGTCATTAAATTTCTACAGTGTTTTTGCTGTACACAAGTCAGACTTTTGGAACATTAATCATAAAGACCAGACTTTCATTTAAATTTTCCCCACTCCCTAATCCTGTAGATGATTTGAATCCTCGAATCCTTTTTACTGTAGACTGTCCTTAGGATGCCCCTGCATCAACGATGGACTAAGTTCAAGTCATGAAAATGGAACCGATTTAACAACAATTACATACTTGGGCACAGTTCGAAAACAACAACCATGTAAGGAGGTGCTCAACGTGTATTAAAATGGATTCTGAGTGAACAAGTATGTATGTATTGTTCAAGGGGTTGCAGTGTGCTTGGAACAGAGGCTGTCCTGGCAATATGACTCCAATTGAAATCCCCTTACAGCAATATGTCAACCTATAAGTCCACCGGGCATATCCAGAGGTTGCAGTGTAATAATTACAGACTACATTCCACTGGAATCCTTATTTACAAATCTTAAAAATGTGATCCAAAACCCACACCATATTACAAAAGGACCATGGCTCCATCCAATGTTTAGCAAGCCAAAGCTAGAAAACCACTAGTTTTGTATCAAAATAAAGTCAGGGCTAACAACAAATATGTAAATGTGCAGCCAAAATACACCAAAATGTGAACGAAAAAACATGCCTGCTCTTGATGCAAAATGTGGTCTGCATTGACTTATAATCAAACAGATCTGTGAGATGGGGAAGCTCAAATCTCTCTTCAAAATCCCTCTCAAACTGCTCTCTGTCGAAACCATCGCCGCCATTAGCACTCTGCCCTGCCAACGAGGCTGCCACCTCAACTCTTCCTTTTCCAGTCACAGGTCTCCTCCTCCTTCCACCAGATCCTCTCCCCACATGTACTCTCATAACACGCGGCATCGTTAAGGTAGACACAGGGGACTTATTAGACTGCAGAGCTGGTAATTTGTTTTGGGCAGACCAAAGGCTGGGATTCATCAAAGCTGCTGACATTGTAAATGAAGCCTGCAATATATACATAACCCAATACACATATTTTAGAAAAATTGCAATATACGCATATCCCAATTCATAGGTGTGAATTTCTTTTTTAACAAAATATATACATATCCCAACACACAAAAAATCATGCAGTATATACATAACCTAATACACATATGAAACAGCCTGCAATACGTACAGGACCAATACGCATATGTATATAAGCCTGTAATAAATACACATAAACCCTGATCCTAGGACTGCATTTCAGATCTTCACATAACCAATAATGAATTAAACACTGTAAAAACTTACCGGTACAGAATTTTCAAGACAAGACGGTGAAAAAGGCAGCCGTTCGCTAGAAAAATTGAAATTTGGTAATATAATTCGCGAGTATTGACGACTTTATGCCCATAAAGAAATGCTTTTACATTCAGATTCAGAAGCAGAGTTTGATCAGTTTTTGGAAAGTCGTTGCTTCCAGAAACAGATTTTTGAAGGTATATTTGAGAAATATGAACTGGACAAATGTGTATATAAAGAGAAACAAATAAAATTGGTTACATATGTAGAGGAGTTGAATTAGTGGACATATACAGAAAGAGGAAAGAAATTAGTGGGTTTCCGTTGTCGTCAACTTTTTTAATGCATCTTAGCCAATCGCTACATTCTTAATTAATGAGAGCTTAAAAACCCCGACCAGATTTATGTTAAATAATCTATGTTAAGCTTGACCGTAAAGGAAACCTAGAAAATCTCGCTTTGATGTGTTGTTTGGCATGCGGTGTAAACAATTATAGCTAATGTAGGTAGGCAATTCTTTTGAACAACCCACTTAAGCCTCTAAATGCGCTATATTTTTAAGATACCAAATTATGGTAAATGACGTTTAAAGTTGTAATCCTTTTGTTTGGTTGAAGTTCTTCAAATTAGCTTTATAAATAAGAGATGAAATTATGGTGAGAAAAATATAAACTAGCAAATCTTATGTATGTGGCACGATGGAGATGCCAATATGGGTAATAACAAGTGTAGGAAAGTAGTATAAGATGTGGAAAAGAGACTTGAAGAGTTGGAGGAGTTATCTATGAGTGAAAGAGTGTTGTAAATGTTTAGTTGGTGGAGAAATGTTGGGGTACTTGTAGGTGTGCATCTTCTATTTTTTTGAAATTGACGTAGAGACTTGTAGCCATCTTTGAGTAGTGTTGGAATGAGAAAGGCAACGAAATGTGTAGGTCATCGAGGGAGTGGACTTTAGGGACAGAGGTGAAAGCAAGGTCGTGTCATTCAACACATCTAATATTTATTGTTACTTAGTGCAATGTTTGATGTTAAACTTTGCGGATTGTCATGTTGGATCAAAACCTTGTTAAAGGAGGTTTTTTTGTGAAGTGACAAGCACTTGAAAGCTTCTCCAAAGGGTCACCCTTTACAAATTCACAACATACCAAGGTATATCGTTGGTTGGAGTTATTAATTCGGGGTAGTAACGAGAATGATTGACCTATTACCGAAAGATGTCATTTTATGATGGGGAAAGCCACTTGTAAATGCAAGTCAACAAGGGAAAGCAAAATGGGGCATTACAAGGAGGTGTTGAAGAAGTTAGAGTAGAAGGAGCGAAGGTGAAATAGCACAAGAGAAAGAGGGGTAATGAATATGGGTCTTTGGTTATGTGAGAACACAACAGGATTTAGGACTCATTTCCGGCTCCACACAATTTTAACGAATATGTCGAAGAAAGAAGTGATAACTTTTCAGGGCATTCAACAATAGACAACAACAAATTCGTTGGTGGAAGGCTTGAGAATTTGCACTTGAACTATATGTTAAAAAAAGTTTGTCACATGTAGTACAAGGCGCACACCGAGCATTTTGACTTGACAAATAGGGTAAAAACCACAACAAAGTCTAAGTCGGGATTCTAGACCTAGTTGTCAAGGTAAAAACCCCGCCTAATGTATTTTGGGTTTTGGAGGCTATCAAACATGTGCAAATCCTTGACCTATGGTTTTCGAAACTCTTGAGGTGATAAACAAGTCCTAAACCTAGCTCAATGTTTGTCGGGCTTTGTAGGTTGTTTAACAAGGAGGAAACCTCGAAAAGGTCTACGTCGGTTTTTGAAGGTGCAAATCAAGTGTGAATCCTCAATCGATTGTACGATAGAATTTTCAAGGTGCTAAGCAAGATCAAAACTTTGCCCAAGTGTTTTTCAGATTTTTGGAGTTGCAAAGCAAAGACATAATTCCAACTTGCTTTTTTAGGCTTCCAGAGAGAGGTTCTTGGGGAAATTTTCAAGACACAAATGACATAATCATCTAAAGGGAAGGAGAAAACAATGAAATACAACTATCAAGGGGTGGTGCCTACTTTTAACATCAATTATAATAACGATCAAATAAAAGATACCGACTTCAAGCACATTGATCTTCTTGATTTACGGAGCAAGGTAAATAGCATGTCTTAGTCCAATTGAATTCAAGTTATTTATGACAAAGAATTTGGCATTGGCATCTACTTTCCCATTTTCAACTTAGTGTCTCGAATTCATTCTTTCATCTACGAGCCACTATGATGTTGACACTATAACTATGAAGAATCAAGTTGGAGAGGTTGTAATTAGATTAGATGTGAATATTTCGAAAAAATGCTTGGGCTCCTTTGTCTCAATGAATATGTCAAGACAAGTCCAAAACAAGCTCAACAAGCTTAGAACAACAACTCAACGACTTGTACCAAGCATCACAACAAGAACTATCTAAAGAATACTAAGCCTTAAATCAATCGTTTCCCTAAGACTTTACCTCAGAGTGATCGATACATGAGGTAAATGACATCATCGCGTTGTTGAGTAGAGTTATAGGCCTTCCCTTTGTTACAAATGACTTTTAAGGATGGATGTATCAATACGTCTTTATTATAAAGAAATATAAAAAATTCATCGGGTGGGGAGAGTGAATAAGTGATTCTTTGCACAATCAACTAAAGAGGTACACACAATATGAAGGTTTTATATGACCTCATTTATTGTCTATATTGCGGTTGGAATGAAAGTATATCCTGGGTTAACGATTGTTGAGTCAAGAAAACAAATCAAGGTATATGATTTCTACCCTCAATTAACCTTAGAAGAAAGTTTTAAACACTTCTAGAGGATGAATGGTGCCTTTTTCTATAGCATCACATGCATGTTTGATAAAGAAATCGTCAAACTCAAATGTACAAACAATGTTTAGAATATAGTTTCATAATGGGGATGTATCTTCCTTTAGTTCCCTACCTTCATTTACATCCAAGTAGGAGGGTTCTAGGGATCTCCATATATGCTCCCTAGGTACCCAAGTGATAAATGGATTCTCATGGAATTGGTGAGACAACTATTGGATCTGCACAAGTTTCAACAAGGGAAACACAAGACGGAATTCACTTTCCCATTTCTATTGGTCACTACACATGCTCATCTACCATTAAAGCCAAAAATGTTGTGGCTAAGATGCAAAGGGTAACATTGAAATATTTTCACCCAAGGCTCAATTTTGATTATAGGGGGTGATGAAAAGCCTTTGGATCCTTACATATACACGTGCCTAAACTAGAAGATATATAGATCAACTACAAAGACAGAGTTGCTCTCAAAAAGAAGGTTTATTATATATTGACTCTTGAGGAGGTCGAGAAGTACAACATTGTTGATGTACTTAAAGGCGCATATGAAGATGGAGGATATTGGATGATATATATGACTATATGAAGGTTGAAACCCAGGTGTCCCCAAATCAACTCGGTCAATTAAAGAATGCAACTCCATCAAAGAGTGTGTCGCACAATTCTTAATAATACCATCCATGGGCTCATATCTTTGGGAATCCATTCTAAGCATGTGGGACAGTCTCCCTCTAAGTCAAACAAGGATGGCGACTTTTTTCAAAAGCGGGCCCTTCTCAAGACCCTCAAGATAAAGGAAAGGCTTCCATGAAGCCCATAAAGTTTAAATTTGTTAGGAAAGGGAAAAGGTATTATACTTCTTCTACTCCAACAACAATTGTGGATTTGAATTCTCCTCCACTTCAAGCAAGTCAAAGACTACCAACCAAAGACTCCTATCAAACAACAATCCTCTTCCACCTCTTCACCTATGGTCACACCTTTTGTTCCTCTTTTCACTCAGATTCCTCATGTTTCCTCCCCACCTCATTCCTCTTCCCCATCAATGTTGTTGGTAACATCTACTCCTATTCCCACATCCCCGCTCCTCACATCTACCTTTCTCACTTCATACTCCCATTTCTTTTGCACATGTTTCTCTTATGGCTCAAGTTTTCTCCTCCCTTCCACCTCTTTCACCAGGATTCATCTTTTCATGGGTTCCCCCAAATACTCCTCTTTCTCCATCATCCACTCCCATCCCTATTTTTGAGTCTTCCCCTTGGTTTCCATGTTGTTTCCTCTTTCGTCATTCTCATGGTTGTTTTGTCAACTCCTCCCCCATATCCTCTACTAGCACAACAACTCTTGTAGATACATCCACATCTTATTCATAACAGAAATTAGTCCCTTCTTATGTTCCATCTTGGTTAATCAACCAAACCCTAACATAGAGAAAAAGATGGTCTTTCATCAGGAAGCCTTTGATTTCAACACATTAGATATGACTCCTTCCCTGCAACAATAAGTGAAAGACACTCACCCATATTGACCAATTTGGGAAGATATTTTCCGAAATTATTGTGTCTGCTGCAGATAAAACAAATGAAGATATAACTACGTAAATGATCAAATTTCTAAGGTTTCTCTAGGAAAATTCAGCACAAAAGGCGTCAAGCAAGATCTTCAAGTTGTCCTCAACAATCTATTTGGCAAGCTTGACAAGGCCAAGGCCAAAAAATAGATGAACTAAGGGAGAAAGTGGATCAATTAACACCCCTTTTGAATAAATCACTCATCCTACTAAAACTACCACACTTTGCAACAACGAGCTTGGATGCATCATCCATCACAATAGTTTAGAAGATAGGACAACAATGAAGGGTTCTTAATTATTGGATCAAAATACTTCTTAGGGATCAACAAGGGTTTATCAAATAATCCTTCAAAGTCCATGATGATATTGAAATTGAGAAGTTATCAGTTAAGAGGATGGGAAATGAGTTTGAAGAGGAATGTAACAATTGGGAACTCACTTTGGAGGCATTAAGAAAATTGAAAAAGATAGATGTTGATACTCTTATCAAGGAGAAAGTAATTAAAGAACAAGGTAGGCACTTTGAATATCATGAGGCTATTGATTTTCATATTCAAATTTTGAATGAAGCAATGGAGAAGTTGTAAGAGGTGAGAAGAGAAGGGATAGATGCCACTTTTGACATCAGAAATGAAATTGCTAAATTGCCTTACAGATTCACAATGAAGATTTGAACGTGTTGCTAATGTCACCATTTTTTCGAGTTAAAAATATTGGCCAAGGAGATTCAAAATCTGAAAAAAAAATTGATTTATAATTGATCAACAAGTTGGTGTTATATCAAAATGTTTGGATAATTTGAGAAAGGTTGTTAAAAGGGTTCAAAAGCTTCTAGGAAAACTACTTAGTATGGTTGTACATGTGAAGTCCTCAATCGATATTCATGTGGACTAGATGAAAAGGTTGTCCAAGAAATGATTGAAAGATATCATGAATATCGACATAGGTAAAGCACTACGAAAGCCGAGGTCATTGATATCTCAATTGGTCAAGATGCGAGAGAAGGACAAACAAGATAAGGAAACAAGTTGAAGTTTTTGTGCTTTTTCTAAATTTTCTCAAACATGTATTTTTTAGATGTTTTTTCACCATGTCGTGCAACATGTAAATTGAATCAGTCATTTTTGCATGAGAACTAGTCAATATGTATTTAACCTGGTCAAATTTTCAAGGTGGAATAGGGCAAGAATTATAAATTGAGTCAATTTATTACTTTCTATTTTTAGCATTAGGAACAATCAAAGGTGTAGTTATCCTTATTTTTTCTCTCTCTCTTTTCTATAAATGTAAGAATGCTCAAAGCATTCAAGGACTTTTGATGAAGGTAGAAAGGACATTTTTACCTTTATAGTAAAAAGGTTTTTCTAGAATTATTGTGAGAAGAAGACAAGTTTTGTATTCTTTGGAAAAAAGGAATAAAGAGATCATAACTTACAAACCGTGTTGAAGTTAATCTTTTCATTATACAATTGTTCAATACATCATGATTCCTTGTTCATTTAAAGTTGTGTTACGAAATATTAGTCAAGTTTATTGTTATTATTCTCTATTTGTGTAAGTAGACTAGGATATGTGTTTTCCATTCAAAATCAAAAGTCCTCTCCCTCCCTCTCTTTGTTTTCTCATTATAACATCCTCTAAGAACTATATTCCTCTATTTCTAATTCCTTTTTTCATAAAAATGAAATCTACCAGGATGAGATCCCAACCTATGATTAGATTAGTGAATATATTGTAAATACTCCTTTGTTCTTAGATTATAAATAAACATGATGCCTCCCCTTATGCGAGGAGGCACTTTCTCCCACTTGTTATAGTTGAACACCATATTTTGTCTTTGACAAAATATCCAACCAACATCACGAAACCCCCAAAGTTGATATATTATCAAGGATCACAACAACTTCTTCACTTGTATTGTCGCTTTCTTTACCCTTAGGTTTCTTATTTTGGGCTCTCCCTTTCCTATAGAACTTTTCTCGCCCACAATTAAATCCTCGTCGGAAAAATCCACCCTTTCCTCACTTGGACCGAGGTAAATAGTCTTCATCCCCCAAATGTTTTCTTTTCCTTTCATGACTAGACATATTCTTAGAAATCATGGGTTTCCCCTTCTTAAAAAGAAGCAAGATAAGGGCTTGGTGGATGAGGGCATCAATTTTCTCTAGTCGGTAGTCCCTAATGATAACGTCAAGCGTCATGAAGAGATATAAAGGGATGTTCATGGTTCTAAAATAGACAAAATGGTTAAGTAGAGAAAAATGATGGGTATGGATTTTTCAATACTTACCTTCACTTGTGACATACTTCATGATATGGAAGGACCTCCACCCATGGCATATGTAGGGAGGTGCATAACACCCCATTCTCCATATCCTAAATCCTCTCGAAGGTCTAAAAAAGTTTGAATCTCCTACTTTCTCATTATGTCTTTGAAAGGATTTAAATCGTCGAGTAGACATTCCAATAACCTTCCTTATAGCCTCTTGAGAGACTTGCACAAGATAATGAATTTGATGGTAACCTAACCTCTCTTCTACCTATTTGTAAAATACATAGATAAAATGGGATAACTACCTTTAGCCCTCTCTTAAAATTATTAAGACATCCTCTTTTCAAAATTTTCCACATCGTAGCATTTCTCTTTAAGTCATGGCATGACTAGGGCTCAAGACGGACTCTATCACCTCCCATGTCTTCTAATCCAAGAGACGGAAGGGAATAAATTCTTGTCCTAAACCCTTTCCCTATCTCTAAATAGAATTATCAACACAAAAATCAACTTAATCTTACAGGTATTAAGGTTGTCTTTCTTGTTTTTAAGCCACCTCATCCAATGACACTCACACAAGTAGCCACCATATGCAAATTGCCTTTCCTCGGCTTCTACGATTACTTGATAAGCTCCCTACCTCTAACTATGCTTATGATAATTTATATTAGCTTTAGCATAAACCTTAATCATTTGAAATCTCTTCATAAATTTTAGTGGCCACATCATCTAGGATGTGCTTAGGTGGGATACACTTGGCTAACATGTCCCTTTCCACTCCTTTCTTAGCATGGAGGTAAACACAACCATTTTCTTTATGGTATATGTGGCCAACCTTGAACTCCTCAAACTCATTCAAGTATTTCCTTGCATTCTTCCATCATATTGTGAATAACCCACTAGATTCAGGAGTTGTGATACATTTAATAATATTTAAGGAGTCTCCTTCAATGATGAATTGGCTAACCTTTGTGTTTTTAGCCAATAAGGTGTAGTCACCATTTGCTATAACACGATTTTTGGGACTATTAGTTTGACCTGCCATGGGTCTTGATCTTTTCCTCGTTTATGTGCATTCTTCACTTTCTTGGAGATCTTTCCTCTCTTCTTATTGTGTGATGAATTTTGAGCTATCTCTTATTGTGTCAATGAGGCCCTTCTATGCGTATTGACTCCCCAACTTAAGATTTTGTATCTCCTTGTAGAGGTTTCTTTGCACTAGTTTATATGGGCTTGTATCCATCCTCCTTTTCTTGAGAGGTGTCACTAGAAATTATTCTTCAAGATTAGTTAGTTTGACGGATTGCATGTATGGTTCAACTTTGACATCAACTTCACCCTCCTTGAGCCCCTTCGCAATGTTTTTGGCTAATTGGTCTTGTGTGAAATTCTCCTTACCTATAGTGATCACTAAAGAGTATGGCATAGGTGGAACTTTAAAAAACCTTTAGGATTTATATTCGAGTGAGAGCTTATGCTCAATTCTCAATACTTTCCAAGTGTACTACTCTCTCCTCCGATAAATACATTTTCATATTCATGTTTTCAAGTGCAATAATGCACACTTTGTTTTGACTAACTTATAATTTGTCAAATTCCATATCGGCAAACCAATTAGATAACCTAGGGTCCTTTTTGACCCTTGGTTGGGTGGTCTAAGATTGTGTAGTGGCATTTTGTTTTCCTTTTTCCTACCTACTCATTTTCACTTCACTTTACATTGCGGGTTGAGATTTTACCACAAATTGTGCAATTTTTTTAGATTGTATTCCTCCTCCAATTAGTTTTATTGAAATTTTGATACACAAAGGTTTTACATGCATTATAACCATGCCATGTTGCATACTTAATCAGTACCTTTTCTATGTCCATGTCAATGAAGAATGGAAGTTTATTTGGTTTCTTAGTGTGGTCTCCTTCGGATCAGTATAACCCCATCATCCATACAAGGTTGTGTATGTGTGCACTTCCTTTAGTATGCAGTGGTTTACACTAAGAATTTCCCTAATCTTGTTTATCCAATCTCTCATATTATATGTATCCTCATATTGGATGGGATGTATTGTGCAAACTACTTATGTGGGTAATATGCATCTTCTATCTCTATTATACCCTTTAGGTATATCCAATGTGAGAATCATAATAATATAACTAGCCATTGATACATGCAAATTTTTCCAACGACTTAACTCACCTTTTACACATTATTATTGAGCTTGTGGGATAAGAACTCAAACTAATTGAATTCATGTCCATCCTCCCTCTGTTTGACAAATTTTCCTACTCCTGTTTCAAGTTAATGGAATGGTGTGTAAGAAAATAATAAACTCCAAAATATGGGAGGGTTTAAGGTTACCTCCTAATATGCACGATGATGATGAAGATGAAGATACGAGACGTAAATATCCTCTCTGTGGTGAGCTCGATAACCTGCATAACAAAGAGATAACTAGACAAGAAAAAGATTAGTAGATAAGATGGTGGGCTTCTTGACAAAGTCAGTCCTGAGAAGTGATAACTTCCTAGGGAGGCTGTCAACCCACTTTGATTAAAAGATCGATAAAAGATAATGCATGAATAGGATGTAGAGATAACAAAATGAAATAGAGATAAGAGATATGCTAGATGAGATAAGATAAAGATCTTATAAAAGATGATGATAAATTAAGATAAATGAAATCAAACTTGATTGGGTCGACAAAGTGACCCGAGATAGACGAGAGACAATCAACGATGACTAGAGTATAGCAAGTCAAAAGATGTGCACAATAGTAGATCCGAACCGATGTTGAGATGTTGAGGGTGTCTTGATCGATGCAAAAAAATAGGAAAGCAGAAAAGATGTAAGAAGGATGCATATCGATGGAAATGTAGATCGGGTCGACGGCGACGACGATCGGGGACAAATCGGGGGACAATCGATGATGAACGAGGCCAAAAAGTGATATCGGGTTGTTAGATAGATGGATGAAAAATACAAAGGTATCTCGAATGTTGAAAGGAGGCTAGAAAACAAATGATAGATGAGGCAAAAGGAAGAAAACAAAGTTGATATAGATCGAGTCGATGGTGACCAGAGGGCGGGATTAGGGTTTGATGGGGCTAAATATATGACAAAAGATTTGTGAAGAAGAATCACCGATGACGAGGTATGATGGTGGATCTCAAGGAAACAAATAGACATGTAAAATTGATGGAAATAGATGGTGAAACAATGGTAGGGCTCCAAGAAACTCTATACTTCAAATCTCAAGGGTGACATGTAAGGGCCCGCAAATGACTCCAAGTTGATGATTGCAGCTCATAAGAACATAAGGAAACAAAGCAAACTCGCAAGAGGGCCGAAAATCCAAAATTTCATCCTCTTAAGGAGGGGGTAGTGGTATACTTATAGGGTCACCAAGGACTGCTTAAGGTCACCGACGACCCCTAGGGGCTTTGTCGACTACAAATAACCATTGATTTGGGCATTGGAGATGATGCACAACTCAAAACAAAGGTCCCTAAAGGGGTTAAATTAGGGTTTCGAGTTGTTTAGGTGGGTTAGGGTTGCATAGGGATGATAAAAGGTGGATGGATGGGTGGAAAGGATTAAATGAGGGTAGTTGAGAGTCTAGGGGTGTTTAGGGATGTGATTAGGATAATGGACGGGTTAGGGATGATTAAATGCAATTAGGGATGGATTAGGAGAGATAAAATAATGATGGGATTAAGATAGGAAAGTGGGAAATTAGATGAAATAAATGGGATGTAGGAGGAAATAGGAATTCAAATAGGAAGAGGGATGTGAAGGTGCAAGATGATGATGAAGGGGAGTGAACACGGGATGAGGGACAAGTGTACCAAAATTTGGTGTCTACATTTGTCCCTTTTTTGCCGATTTGTGTTAAGAAAGTGAGACAAAAACTAGAAGTGATAGAAGATGGTTGAGGTGCTCCCCCTCAAACTAGGGATCAATGACACGAAGAAGAATCGATCACAAGGTTGAAAGAGATAGATGGATGAAGGAAAGAAAGGGTGAAAAGATGAGAAAAGAAGAGAAAATATGCCCCAAGTGGAGAGTGATATGACCATTGCAAGAAGGATAGGATAAAAATGAAAAACAAAACAAAAATAAAAATATGGCAGTGATCTTAGAAACACATTGGTAGGGAACATAACACGGCCTCAATGGAGGTGACATTAATGTCCTATGGACCGTGAGTTTGAAAAATATCATTGCACGGTGGAGGAAATCCTATGGGAATCCACTCGGATGGATGAGATAAAGATGGCAGGAATCTGGAAACACATTGGTAGGGAACATAACATGGCCTCAACGAAGATGATATTAATGTCCTACGGACTCGTGAGTTAGCAAAGATCATTGTAGGATGGAGGGAATCCAATGGGAATCCACTCGAATGGATGTGCAAGCCATGGGACCAATGGGTCAAAGGTAGACATCAAAAGTATGTGCAAAAATGCGAGGATGGTCAAGACAATGGTCTAACAAAATGCCGAGGATAAAAGAGGATGTGTTATCCTTCAAATACGAGGAAGCGAGTGCATATGCCTCTGGTGGGATGAAGATGAAAAGGATGGCCACAATGGTGGGCTTAAGATGAGATAGGATGGTGCCCCGAGAAGGACATAGAGATGGCCATAAGGAGGGCTTTACGGATGCGATGAAAGATGCGTGATGAGATAGGTAGATAAGCGAAAAGATAGCAAAATAAGCGAGTGGGACTAATAAAGGTGTGTTATGGGTGACACACAAGTTTGAAGTGGAAGAAAAGATAATTCGGTAAGGAGATTGGACTAGACATGATAAAAGATGGAAATTAGGGTTGGCTCGGCGGTGGCCGGTCGGTCGATGGCGATTTGATCGGGGTTGATGGAGACTAGGTGGGTAGACGGTGATTATATCGACACACCTATATATAAGCGGCGAAGATGGTTGATAAAGCTCATTTGCATGACATAATTTTGACGATCGAGAGCTCTGAGAGATATAAAATCTTGATATTTGAGTGAAATGGAGGCCAACAGAGGATGAAGGAAGCGTCAAAGGTCTCAGAGAGAGGTAAGTGCCAAAAACCTAGCTTAGTTTTTATTTTTCATTGATTTTTTTATTTTTGAATTATTTTTGATGGGTGCCAAGGGCCAATTAGTGGGGACTGGGTAGGTCGTCGTCAACTAGGTCGGGGTTAGTGTTGACCGGTGGATGTAGATTTTGATTGTTGGATTTAGATGGGAAATGGTGATTTTTGATTATTGGATCCGATAGGTGTTTGTTTGATTGATTTTTGTAGGCTTGAGACACATTATATTTGAAAGACAAATTCCCGACCATGTTGGGGACCATTAGAGCGGATGTGATAGATGCGAGTGAGATCACTTGGATGCGGTGGGATTGGGAGGATTACGCCACTATCAAAAGTGCTAGAGACATAAGGTTGATCACAACCTTGATAGATAGATGGGATTTGAGGACTAGTACATGATGGTTACGGACTAGAGAGATGAAGATCAAGTTAGATTATAGCAGAGGGTTGGATGGATGCACTGACACACTTGTTTGGAGTAGAGGCCCCACATATTGCATTTGTGTCAAGGTCATTTCACATTGAGACTTGCTATCATCCTACGATGCCGGGGAACTGACTGATAAGTTTGGTCATGATGGCAATATCCTGCTATGTACTACCATATTCAGGTAGGGCAAGATTTCCATGGGCCTTAACACTTGTGGTGGTGGATATTATCAAGCGTAGGACAATATTCACATTTGGGGAAACTCTACTAGCGCATGTGTACTATGAGTTGTGGATGTATGTGTCGGGGAGGAGGTCGGGAATGGATGTGGGCTTCTTATTACATTGTTGGGCATATGCACACATAGTTGTGTTGAGGCCGTTAGGGCTTCAATGGATCACAAGAGACCATATAGAGTTGATAGTGGGGTTCGTGAGATGGTGAGCCGACCGAGGCTCACGGAGATAGAGATAAAGTGAGTGGGGCAGAGACCGGTATGTAGAGAGATTGGGAGCTTGGATGTAAATGAGGTCAGATGGAGGCCATATAGAGGGTTCCCTCCATGGCTTCGCATGATATACGGCTTGAGGGTATTAGAAGAGTGAGGTGGGTGCGGGGCGGAGGCTGGAGATGGAGGAGGTAGTATAGTTGACATGTGTGATGAGGTAATTCGGGTTAGTGTAGATGGCGGCTAGGGCACCAATTAGATACAAATAAGATGAGGTCGAGAGGGACTTTCCTAGTCCCATGATGGCCGATCCATTGGTGGAGGAGGTGGAGCCATAAGATATTGATGAGGATTATGTGGGGGTGACCAATGGTTATGTGGAGTCAAGGTCGTAGATCAAGCCATAAATCATGGAAAGAACTAGTCATCAAAGAACTAGTTAAGTCCATAGATTTATGAGAGAACTAGACATCAAGGATCTAGTCAATACCATAGATCAAGGAAAGAATTATACCTAATAACTAGATATTATCCCCCTAATATCTAAATAAATAAAAGGAAATATCCACACACATAAGTGGGTGAGGATAAATATAATAAAGGTAAATAAAGTACCTAGGTGAACATGAGTTAAGGTAAATACCTACTCTAACACCCCCTCAAGTGAAGCTAGGGGCCAAAATAGAAGTGACATGTCCACAGTATGAGTCCCGACAACGGGGCGATGAGGTACTCATGTACAATATATCCATGAAGAAATATCAAACCAAAAGAAGGAAATAATCTGCTAGAAGGAAAGAGAAAGAAGAAGAAGGAAGATGTTCTCACGAACACCCCCAAGAAAAATTCTGAAACCCCAAGCATTCCACACAACTCAAGGTAGCAAGGTGATGTAAAAGGCTTTGTAAAGATGTCCGCAACCCTGCTTTGTTGAGTCGGAAGGTACTCAAGCAAAGAACTCTATCCTAAATGTCTTTGACGAATGAAGTGGATGTGTATCTTAATATGCTTGGTCCATTGGTGCTCAACTAGGTTGCGAGAAATGTGAATTGCACTTTTTTTATCACACCAAAGTACAAATCGATGAATCCTATGGGAATCATTTGTCGTGTAAATGTGCAACAAGGAAATTGACAATTTCCAAGCATGACAACGATACCCCAGTGTTATTTTTTTCAAGTCCCGTCATTCCAAGACACCCTGAGTCTATCCAATCAGTCCAAATGACCTCCTGAATAATGTAATCTCATCCCCCTAGGTGATTTAGGTAAGTCTATTCATTACCCCTAGGTGATTTTAGGGAGTTCTAAAAAGATGCTATCTTCTGGCAATATTGGGAAGGGCTATCGTTGGCCTTCCCAGATCGGATTCAACCCCGGAGCGGAACAAAAGGAAAAAATTCAACATGGAGGTAAATGGAAGACCTTAGAACATAATGGAAATTATTTTGGAACGTCGGGTAAGTTCTGCAAGACTTGGATCGGTTTGAGTAAAAACGGGGTTCACAAGCCTAGGCGGTACACTAAAAGGCCTAAAAATGGTCGTTGGGCTTGAGAAGAAGATTCTGGGAGCTCAGGATGGAGTTAGAGAAAAAAAAATCTCTAGAAATAAGATTCCAATACCTACATGATGGTGAAATAATTATTTTCACAACACTTTGGCGTATCAGGTCTCACGGGTAGTTTTTCTCAGCACAAGTGGAGTACAAAATCAAAAATTTGATTTTTCAGGGATAAAATGGAATAATAAAGACATGATACTCCCACAATTAGATTCGAGAAGGACATTTATAGTTAGGATCATATCAATTTTTTCCAAAAATTCCATCGGGAGCTCATGTTATCACTATTATAAGTTCAGGACTTAACCAAATTTTTGGGAGGACACGTGTCAACACTAGGAGCCTGGCGGGATTTTGTGTCCCTCACATCCCCCAAGGTCAGGGACATCAAGGTTGGAAAAGTTTGCCCAGCCCCCATATGACCTCTTGGACCCTCATGTGACCTCCAGACTCAACAGTTCAGCTCCCAGGTGCATTTTTGGAGCATCCATTCCCTGATGTTGGATCGGGCGCCACATGTCACCTCCAGGACCACCGTGGAAAATTATGTCCCTTATGTACCTAAGGTGGGGGACATCTAACCTTGAAAAATGTGCCCAACCCCCATAGGGAGTCATTTGGACACCCACGTGACCAACTTTCAGCTCCCAGTGCTTTAAAGCAACTTTTTCCTCCTTCATTCCCTGCCGTTGGATCTAGTGCCACGTGTCGCCATCTTGCTCATTGTGGAAATTGATGTCACTCACATCCCTGAGGTTAGGGACATCAAACATGGAAAAATGTGCCAAAACCCTACTTGTGCATATATTTTGAATTTTCTCCAAGTGCCACTTTTTCCCACTTCTAACTTCTAACAGTTATATGTGCACTTCATTCCTCCATACTTCCTCTGCAACATTCTACCATCACTCCGCCATTGCAGAAATGCTCAGACCTTCTCAACCCAAGAACTGAAACACATTCCCCACAGCGATGTGTAGGTCTCAGAAGGATTTTTCATCAAAATGAGAAGGAGAAACGAAGAACAAGAGGAAGAAAACAATGAAAATCTCCATAGCCTAAAAACGAAGATTTGAAGAAATATTGCAAGCCGGTGCATGAAACAACAAATCGTTTGTTGCTGTTCATTCCTTTTCCCAAGACCATAAAAAATACACCTTCAAACTCCCCCTCGTGTGACATAGCATCCATAACGAAAAAATATCCTTTTCGGCTCAACGAAGAAAGAAGTGGGATTTCCCATCAAACCTAGGTTCCGGATTGAAGTAAGATCGCACATGAAGCACCGAGAAGAAAAACACACATCAAAAACATAATTTTCTTCACAAACGGAGACAAAAACTAGACCTGTAATTTTCAAGCTCCATTAATGGCTACCATGACACAATAATGGAAAAAATCAGCGAGCTACCTCTCCACTTCTCAAGGTTCCGGTGGGCGAAATCACCCGAAAATTGGAGGAAACGATCATCGAAAAATCTAGTTTCGCGCGAACTATTTTTGCACCATGAAGTCCCTATTTTTTAGGGATATGGAGGGCTATATTTTTTATCAGCATTCTACCCTCCTCAAAGAAATTTTCAAATTCCGGGCAAGACCCGACAGGTGAAATCATCCCAAAATTGGAGGGAATGATCGTTAGAAAATCTAGTTTCACATAAACTAGTTTTTATGCCATGAAGTCCCTATTTTTTAGGGATATAGAGGATTGAGTTTTTTTCAATATTCTTCCCCACCGATGAAAACATCATTTTCCCACTTGTTCAAATGAAGGAATTACTCAAAATTCGGAGCGTGGAACCCTGGAATAAAACCCAGAATTTCAAGACCCGTTTTGTTGCAATTTGACGTTCATGGCGCACTTACTAAAAATAACATGTCTCCTTGCATAGGGGTATGTTACTTGAGTAAGCCACCATTTGAAGATGCCACGAGTAAGGCGGTGAACACAAAGGGAGCATCGTAGGAAAGGTCACCAAAAAGGTCATCTCATCTCGCAATTCACACTTACTAAAAATAGTAAGTCACACTCAAAGGGAAATTTTGGCACAATGGGACATTCAGAACTTCGTCGCATCAGAGCTTTCCATCAGCAAGGATCATCGAACTTCATCTGGGATGGCATCTCCTCTTCTTCTCCCTCTCTTTCTCTCTCCTTTTCCCCCAACTTTCTCTCACTTTCCAATATTCTAATTTCATGTTGGGGTTTGCACTTTTTAATATGACTTAAGTGACTTTAGAAATATAATGTAACTTTAAGTCACCTTGCTATTATAAAAGGGACTTAAATATTTAAAGTGGAATACGAACAGACTTAAGTCATATTAAGGTATTCAAAAAGCCATTGGGGGTAGATGATAAGTCACCTCTCACTCTATAAATTGTAACGCCATTCCCATTTCAAAGGGTTGGTGATTGATTTTGTAAACTCAAGAGTGTATTGAGAGAACAAAGGAGATAGCCAAATTCTTCCATTCCCCTCCACTCTCAAATTTCTTCCATTCCCACACTATGTACAAATTCTGCTTGAGCTTCAATAAAGGAAGAAGGAATTTTAGCCTCTTTGATTGAGGAGTTTATTGGTACTTTATGTTCATTAAGCTCTATTTAGTCTTGTTGTTGTTTTGCATATTTGTTTTCTTCTGAAATTCAAGTGCATGTGATGAAACTTCTGACTGGTGTGCATAAGTCTCTGATTTTCTACTTGCAACATTGGTTCTCCTACCTCAATTCTCACTCCCTTTCCCATTTCCAAACAAAGTCTTCCCTAGCAAGAGATTGCTACCTTTCTGCGAGCAGGTCAGTGGAGTGCCCCTGTTGGATCCCCGGTTGAAAGGCTACCACAAAAATCCACATTTTCTCACGCATGCACATACGGTAGCTACACCGGTTAAGTAGATGGACTTAGATTCCCAAAGTGTTGGCAAGAAATCCATAAGTTTTTCCACCTAACAAATGTTCTCGCCAATAGAATCCAAACTCTCACAATAATGGCGAATTCAAAGAATTTCTTTGACTCGATGTAATCCGCTACCATGTACTCGCCTCTCGAAGATGAAAGTGCGATAACTCGTTGCTTTTTGCACACCCAAGCAACTAGAGAAGAACCAAGATAGAAAATATAGCCATAAGTGGAACACATGTCATCAATAGAACTTTCCCAATCAAAGCGCATACCCAACCAACCGAGTAGAACCCCTAGTGTAGTGTAGGCCAAAGCGGGAAGTGCCTGTAAATAACGCAAAATACTTTTAACATCATGTCGGTGACTACTATGAGGAGAATGTACAAACCAAGATATAAGCCCTATTGTAAATGAAATATCGGTGCGAGTATGGGTCAAGTATATAAGGCTCCCAACCACAATTTGCTATACAACATAGGATCACAAAGTGGTGTGGTACATGTGGAAGTAAGAGTAACTCCAAACTGAAAAGGAGATGGACTTGGCTTGTAATCAGCCATATAAAAGTTCCTAAGAAGATCATGGGTGTACTTTTGCTGACTCAAATGAATCCCTGAATCTATCTGAGAAATATGCAAACCAAGGAAATAATACAATAGCCCAAGATCTGTCATGTCAAACTGTGTAGAAAGAGCCCTCTAAATACTCTGAATGTGGGAAGAAGAGTTGCTAGTAAGTAACAGATCATCAACATACAAGACAAGTATCACAATATCCTCACCAACATGTTAGAGATACACTATATGATCAAAGTGGCAATGAACAAAACCAGTAGATAGAAGAAAAGAATCCATCTTCTCATACCAAGCCCGAGGGGCTTGTTTGAGACCATAGAGAGACCTTGAGCCTACAAACAAAAGAAGAATCTGAAAAAATCCATTTGGATGCTCCATTTATATTTCCTCTTGTAGATCTCCGTGTAAGAAGACACTCTTCACGTCCATCTGGTATATGGGCCACCCCTGTGATGCAACAATAACAAGTACAAGGCATACATAATCCATCTTGGAAATGGGTGCAAAATTATCAGAGTAATCAATACCTTCAACTTGTGAAAAACCCTTTGCAATAAGACAAGCCTTATACTTTTCAATGGACCCATCAACTGTGTATTTGGTTGGTAAACCCACTTACACCTAACCATCTTTCTTCCTTCAGGAAGAGATACCAAATCCCAAGTATGATTCTTCATCAAAGAAGAATACTCAGCTGTCATCGCATCATCCCACTCCTGTATCCCATGAGCCTTTGAAAAAGGATGTGGATCCTCAGAAACTACCTGACACAAAATTCTAGAACCTATAGAATGTGTGTGATGATGCCTAGTGGGTGGAAGATCTTGTATGAAAGGTGTTTCCTTAGAAATTGTAGTATGAGCCCACTTAGGCATAGTGACAACATCAGTGGGAATAGGATCCTCAGCGATATCTATAACTTCATCATCAATCTCAAAGAAATGATCCTCAAGATGAGATGAAGGAGGCATGAAAGAAGATGAAGAATCATGAGGAGTGAAGCACTCATCAAACTGAACACGTGTTCAAAAATAATGTCATGTGTATCAGGATCTAAAAGACGATAAGCTCTTATGTCCTCACAATACCCTACAAAGATTAAGGGTTTACTCTTCTTATACAAAGCTTTCCTTTTCTTTTTTGGCACAAAGGCCCAATCATGGCTCCCAAAGACTCAAAAAAATGAGACATATGGCTTAGTGTTGGACCAAGCTTCCTCTGGAGTCAAATGCTCAAGTGCTCTGTGTGGTGTGCGATTTTGAATGTAGTTAGCACAATTAATTGCTTCTACCCAATAGATAGGAGGTATATCTCTAGAATGTATCATATAATTAGCCATTTCCTTCAAAGTTCTATTCTTTTATTCTGCTAAGCCATTTTTTTGTGGAGTATGAGGAACATAATGCTGGTGAATAATGCCTTGAGTTGCCAAAAATTCAGAAAACTCATTGCTTTGAAGTACTCCCCCCATTATTAGTACAAAGGTTCTTTATGCTACTAGAAGATTGTTTCTCGACCAAAGCCTTGAAGACTTTGAAGTGTGAAAAACATCACTTTTGTACTTGAGAAAATAAACCCAAGTACACCTCAAGAAATTATCAATAAACGTAAGTGCATACTTAGCTCCATTGAAAGAGGGGTTAGGAAAAACCATCAAGTCACTATACACAAGCTCAAGTGGTGAAGAAACTCTCTTGGACAAATTCTTAGGAAATGGATCTTGGTGTTGTTTCCCTAATGCACGGTCGAGAGCAAACCGCCTCAAGACTAGAAACTCTAGGAAGACTATCTACCATACCATGAGTTCTCAACTCCTTCAAATATCCTGTAATTAAGATGTCCAAATCTTTCATGTCAAAGCTTACTCTACGAATCTGCATGAGAAACCAATCCTGTCCCTATAGAAGAAATGTCATCAAAATATATTCTAGAACTATGATCAACAATACCCCGAGCAACAAGTGAATAAGGCTCCAATAAAGTTCTTACTCCTGCCCCATGTGGTGTAAAATTCATTGTTTTCCCTTGACTGAGAATGACAAATTTGATATATAGAAAGTAAATTTGTAATGATGTTAGGAATATATAGTGCATCTTGGATATTGCCACCATTAAGTTCTATATCACCTTTTCCCTCAACAGAAAGAAAGGAAGAATCTCCAACCTCAATTTTGGAAGTAGAACTCAAACCTAGAGAAACAAAAGACTCCTTGGAAGAAGTCATGTGATGAGAAGAACCAGAATCTATAACCCAACTGTCTGCAAGTGGTGAATGATATCTCCCAACAAAATTAAGTGCTTTTCCATGTTGATTATAAGGAGGTGGCATGGAGATAGAAATTTTGTGTTTCTTGACTGCATCTTCTAAGGCTTTCATTCACTTATAACACCTATGTTCTTCATGATTACTACCCCCACAAAAAGAGAATGAACGGCTAGACTTATTCTTGGATTTAGCAGATTCCTTGGGTTTTGAGTTGTTTTCTTTGGGTTTAGGAGCATTTTGAGATGGAGAAGGTGTGGATTTGGTTTTATTGTTTGGTTTTCCCTTGCCCTTAGGATTAGATGCAACTAATGCCTTTTGAGAGGTGGAAGACTCAAGGTGAGACAATTTGGATTCTTCCCTAGTAAGTCTTTCACAAAATGTTTCTAAGTTAGGCATTTTGAATGTGTCACCTAAGGCATCCATGCTAAAGAAAAAGGTAGACGCAAAATTTGGAATGGTCCTCTCAACTTGGATAGAATCAAGTAAACACACTCTTCATTTTCTTATCTCTTCCACTCCCCTTCATCAATTGTGCCAACAAATGCTTGAACTTGGTAAGGTAGTCTATAATTGTTGGAAAATATTTAGGATTAAGAGAGGTGATCTCAATTTCAAGTTGCATGGCTATCATATGATCCACCTTACCAAAGAAATCCTTCAATTTCTCCCATATTTTGAAAGGAGAGTCACATTTTTCTAAATGAAACAAAATACTGTCACTTACATAAGTTCCTATCAAACCCATACACTCATCAAATTTGCACTAGTATCTGAAATTTCTCATATTCTCTAGTGAACACTGGTTGTTCTGAAGAAGTTAAATCCCATAATCCTTTCCACTTAATTATTGTTTCCATTCTTGGTTTCCATGTGTGGTAATTATGTGTTGTTAATGGCTCAACATGATCTAATGTAGAAGTATATAAAGACGCCATCCTCAAAAAATCACCAAAAGAAATGCAAGAACCAAACAATGCAACAAGAGCCCCCAAATTTTGGCACTTTATAATGAGTGCGTGTTATAATATGACACTTTATAATTATAGTGTGATTCTCAAAATAAATATTTCCAATGAAAAGAGCATTAAAAAAGTACTTTTGCAAAAAACGACACTCAAAACCGAGTTACCGATCAAAAGATATGCTCTACTATTTATTTTAGTTGCCACTAAAATAGAATAAAATGCTCTTGTCTTCACCACACAAATAAAATGAAAAAGGGGTGGAGTTAAGCACCCGCAAGTAGGAATCACAAGTTTTAAGCCCTCATATGACAATGGGGCTAAGGATTTCAATGGGAAACTTATAGACAAATGTCAAAGAACAATCTCCTACTCGATACCATAAAAGGAAGCGATAACCAAATCGTACCGAAGCCAAGAACACATATCTAATCAAACATCACGATCAATAAGATGAAATCAATTCACCATAATAACTTTACATAAAACCTTTGCAAACAAATGAACAACACTATCATATATTATTATGGAACTCAAAAAAATACAATGAGAATGGGCCTTGCTTATATAGGCAAGGAATAACAATATAAGAACCAGTCAAGGTCGTAGATCAAGCCATAAATCATGGAAAGAACTAGTCATCAAAGAACTAGTTAAGTCCATAGATTTATGAGAGAACTAGACATTAAGGATCTAGTCAATACCATAGATCAAGGAAAAAACTAGTCAATACCATAGATCAAGGAAAGAACTATACCTAACAACTAGATAATATCCCCCTAATATCTAAATAAATAAAAAGAAATATCCACACACATAAGTGGGTGAGGATAAATACAATAAAGGTAAAAAAAGTACCTAGGTGAACATGAGCTAAGGTAAATACTACTCTAACATATATGTGATGGATTATGATTATATGATGTTGACTAGATTGATTAGATGTTGATTAGATATCGATGTTGTTAGATATTTGATATGAGGTATTTCTATGATGTGATGGTGTGATGTATGAATTTAAATATTGATGTGATGTATGGATGAAATATTTAGATTAGATTGATGTGATGGATGTAGATGGCTAGATATGATTAGATGTAAATGATGATGTGATCTAGACTAGATATGATGTGACGTAATTAGATTAGATATAATTGCTAGATATGGATGATGCGATAGGTGTATAATAGATATAGAATTGATTAGGGATGATGCATAAAATGAAATTGATGTGATGTGGATTAGATTAGATGTGGGGTGATAAGAACACGAGATCAAAAATGAAAATCTATGTTCAATGTGAGTGAGTGGGAAAATATTGGATAACGAAAAAGTTAGATTAATGAAAATGCGACCCTATGAGGGTGATAAGAAGGAAAATTGCAACATATTAAGGAGCACATGTGTAATATATGCTTTTGGACTGGATTGAAGGTAAAGTGTGAAAGGGAACGTGAACAAAGTAATGCACTTGTGACCTATGGCTGATGTTAACACATTACTAACGATAGTTAGTCACATACAAGATCGTGAGGGGAAGATGGAAGGTGTGCTTATACACCTACTGTAGACATGAGGAAGGGTTGATATGTAGCTTGTATGAGGTAAATAGTTTCTCCTTAGATGGTTGTCTTAGGTCTATGCCCCAACTCTGAGCAATATTGTGCAAAGCAGATTAATGTGGGAAGTTTGCTTTGGATGGAAAGTCGATTGATGCAAGAAGCTTTCTTAGGATGCTTGTTTTTGAACTTTTGCTTTTGCTTTTGATATTTAGAAGGCTAATCAATGTGGAAATCCTTCTTTGTCATGATATAAGAATGTAGCCATCCTTCGAGGGAGTGGTCTACAATGGAATTTTTACTTTGGATTTTGACTTTTGACTTTTACTTTTGGATGGCTAGGATAGAATGCATGATAGTTGTCCTTCGAGGGATTAGTCTATACTTTTGACATTATTTACTTTATATGAATAGCTTTCCTTCGAGGGAACAATATGTTTTTGGATAAGATATATTTTGATATGAGCATCCAAATTTTTGACTTTTTGATAGAGTTGAGGATAGCCAAGTAGACCACTTGGGGAGGGGAAGTAATGTGTACAAGCTACACATATGGACCCTTATCATGGTTAGTAGGTAGATAAGAAGGTGATGGATGTAATGATTGGGGTTTCCCACCTAGAAGGAGGAACTTGTCCATAAGGAATATGTGATTGTTAATGCAACTAAGATCACATTGGTATGTGTGTTAACAGTAGAAAGGAAACAAGTGCAAGGCATTAAGAGGTTCAATTTTCGGTCTCTGATGAAGGAAGCTAAATGATAAGCCCTAGATCTATACTTATGCGTGATAATATATGGTCCAATCTAGTTTGGAGCAAACTTTCCATGTTGGCTCCTTTCCAAAGTAGTGACGTTTTGATTTTATTTCAATACAAGGTCACCGATGTTAAATTTGTGTTCCTTAAGATATTTTTTATAAGCACATTTGATTCATTATTGATAGACGTGATGTTATTGGAGAGCAACTAAGTGACGCTCATGGAAATAGTCTTTGTCAAAGACAAAGTTGCAAAGAGAAACACACATGGGATTTGAACTTCGAGAGGAAGGATGACTTCAAAGCTATAGACAAGAGAGAAGGGAGTAGCACCCATAGAGGTGCGGATGCTAGTCCGATAAGCCCAAAGAGTGAAGGGGATATGAAAATTACAACCTCGACCTACCTTATCAAAAAGGTTTGGCGAGAATGTTGTGGAGAGTTTTGTTAGTGGATTCGGCAGCGTGACTTGTGGATGATATGGATAAGATAAGCTAAGCTTGATGTTGAAAGTGTCACATTTCTTCTTAAGGTCTTTGTTTTTGAAGGACTTTATGTTGTCCATGATGATTTTATGAGGAACTCAAAGCGGAAAAAGATGTCTTTGATAGACAAAATCGATGATTTTATTAGCTTTGGTTAATGTAAGTGGAATGGATTCCACCCACTTAGTGAAGTATTGATCAAGGTGAGGATAGGCGTGACGATTGGAATAACTTGGATTGATAAGACCAATGAGGTCAAGCCCCCACTATGAGAAATGCCATAGATATATTGAGTTTGTAAGGCCCGATTAGGGATAGAGATGAGATTTGAATGTTCTTTACCACTTGATGCACTTTTTAACATATTCATAGTAGTCTTGATTGAGGGTGGGCCAATAATAGCCCATCTAAAGAATGCATTTGGTGACTTCGAAACCACTAAAGTGTCCACCATAGATGTTGTCATGGACTTCCTGGATAATGCGAATGGATTCATGGGATTTAAGGCATCATAGTAAAATGCCATCAAACCCACATTTGTAGAGGATGCCGCTAAGGATAACATAACAGTAGCGCATTGAAGAAACGACCTTCTTTCATTTTTGGATAGGTCGAAGGGGATTTTGGATTGGAAAATATAGTTGAATATCTAGGTATACTAGAGATCAGATTGATTGGTGTCGATGAGATTGATGTGAGGAATCTTGTTAGTATGGGATGGTTTATCGATCAATGAAAATAACGAAGATCTTGGATTCTTACATTGTCCGAGGATGATAGATACTGAGGATGTCATAGTTTTCGCTAAGTGATTAGATGAAGCGAGGTACGATGGATGGTGTATTGATCGAAGGCCTTGAGGAGAAAGTCGACAATGTCCTTGTATTTTTGAAGGACTTCATTTTTACACTGATAGATTCCCTTACTTTGATTAATGATGAGATGAGAGTCACCATAAATATTAAGGATTTAAATGTCGAGCATGATGGCAGTATTGAAACCCAAGATGAGGGTTTCATACTCATCCATGTTGTTAGTACACTCAAAATTGAGGTTATAGGTAACAAGGATAGGAGTTTCCCAAGGAGGAATGTTGATGACGCCAACACCTCCCCCTCACTAACACTTAGATCCATTAAATAATAATGTAATTTTGAGGGGAGAATACTCATGATCGATGGTGTGGATGGATTCATCAAGGAAGACTTTGGGAGGGAGTTGATTGTCAAGAAGAGTGGCCTCAATGAATTGATTAGCGGTGGCCTGGCCCTTGATAGATTTTTGAGAGATGAACTCTAGGTCAAACTCAATCATTAGTATGAGCCATCGAGTTAAGAAATTATTTTGATAAGGCTTGGAATGCATGGTTTTGAGAGGGTTGAAGCTAGTGATGACATAGGTTTTTTTATTAAGAAGATAGTGACAAAGCTTGGAAGTGGCGAAGGAAAGAGCGCAACATAGCTTTTTAGGCTTTGTGTAATAGGTTTCATAATTGTGAAGAGTGTGATTGATGTAATAGACAACCTTCTCTCTGCCATTCTTATCATGGTGTGCTAACATAGCGCGCTAGAGCATGATTGGTGGCCGAGATATAAAGATAGAATGGCTCGCCTTCACATGGAGGTGTGAGCACAAGAGGTGATTGAAGATAATACTTGAGTTCGTCAAAGGCTTTTTGGCAATTGACATCCCACATAAATGTTGAGTTGTGGAGCTTAATCACTTCACTAGCATGTTTTTACAGACTTGTTGGAATACACAGTGATCGACATCAGTTGATGAACCGTCGTTGGTCACCCATGAACCCGATGTATCAAGATCGAGCAAGGAGGAACCAACATCGATTAGGGATATTCGACATTAGTTAAGGTTAACCAACATCGGTTGCCTATGCGTGACTATTATAATTAAGTTATTGGGATTAGATCTATTTTTAGTTGTAAAGTGAATCTAATGGTTGTAATTGCATAACTAAAGTGCCCTAAGATTGTAGATGCATATATAAGCATAAAGCTAGGGTTTAGAAGGTAGAATTCAATTGAGAATAGAGAGAAGTTTCCTTTGAGAGAAAAATAGAAATTTGTAGAGAAGAAAGTACATGACATCCAAGAAGGTGTGGAAGATTACAAATCTTCATTGTATTTCCTTTGTGATGATAAATTGGTTGTTTCTTGGTGGATGTAGCCCACACTAGGTGAACCACGTTAAATCTTGTGTATTGTTTCTTCTTGTTTATTTTTGTATTGATTGTTTTATACTTAGATCTAATTAATATATCTATACAACTGGAGTGCTAACCCCAACAACTAGTATCAAAGCATCTTTGTTTTGAGGGTTGTGTGTGTTGAAAGATTTACTGACAAAGGATTTTTGATTGAGTGAGAGAAAAACAATGGGAGAAGAAGGAAAATTTAGAGTAGATAAATTTTATGGCCATGACTATCTATTATGGAAGATGCAGGTGGAGGATTATTTGTATTAGAAATATTTATACTTACCATTGGATGAGAAGGCAAGACCTACAAATATGACTGATGAAGAATAGAAAATTCTTGATAGAAAGGCTCTGGGATCTATAAGATTGATCCTAGAAGCATCTGTGGCTTCGAATATTACCGAAGCAAGATCTACGGTAGAGTTGATGAAATCTTTAGCAAATCTATATGAAAAACCTAGTGCTTCAAATAAAGTTTATTTGATGAAAAATTATTTAATTTAAAGATGTAAGAAGGTGGATCTACATCAAGTCATTTAAATTATTTTTGGTCTATTATAAATCAATTAAAATTAGTTAGTATTCCATTTAAGGATGAAGTGAAAGCACTTTTATTATTATGCTCTTTCAGATAGTTGGGATAACTTGGTAATGATTATTAGTAATACAACGTCTGCTACTAATGTTTTAAAGTTTGATGATGTGGTTAGTATAATCCTGAATGAAGAAATACGCAGAAAAGTACAAGAGAATCATCATCTGGGAATGCTTTGAATGTAGAAAGTAGGGGAAGGCAGAAGGAGAGATCCAAGAGCAAGAATAATGGGAAATCAAAGTCTAAGAATGGTAGATCTAAATCTAGAGGTAGAGGTATAATCTGTTGGAATTGTGGAAAGAAAGGTCATGCAAAGAAGGATTGTTGGTTCAAGGAAAACAAAGAGAATGTACCAGAAAGGTAAAGAGGCAAATGTTGCTGCAAAAGAGGTAATGCAAGATGCCCTAATTCTCTCCTTGGATAATAAAATTGAGTCATGGGTTTTAGATTCAAGAGCTTCTTTCCATGCAACCCCTAATAAGGGTTATTTCAGAAATTATGTCTAGGGTAATTTTGGGCATGTTTATTTAGGAGATGATGAATCATACAATATTAATGGTAGAGGTGAAGTTCATCTTAAATTGCAGAATGGAAATACATGGATATTGAAATATGTAAGGCATGTTCCAAGCCTTAAAATAAATCTAATTTCGTAGGAGAATTGTGTAAAAGCTGGTTGCATGGTTATACTCACACCGAATCTTAGAAAGTTACCAAGGGATATCTTGTTGTAGCAAGAGGTAAGAATATAGGATCATTGTATTTGTCTACCTATATTATTGATTCATTTTCTATTCTATTTACTTCATATTCAAATGCAAGCATGTGGTACAATCGGCTAGGCCATATGAGTGAAAAGGGTATGTAAATCTTAAAGGCAAAGGGTAAGTTATCAGATTTGAAACGTGTAGATCTTGATTTCTATGAGCATTGTATTTTTGGAAAGCAGAAGAGAGTGATATTTCTCAAATTTGGGGCAACAAATAAGAAGTATAAATTGGAGCTTATACACTCAGATGTGTAGGGACTAGCCCAGGTAGCTTCTCACGGAGGATCCCAATACTATGTTATTTTCATTGATGATGCCACAAGAAAGGTATGAGTTTATTGTATTAATTTTAAATTTGATGTTTTTGAAACTTTTAAAATATGGAAAGCCCTAGTTTAAAATGAATCGAATTCAAAGTTAAAGTGTCTTAGATCTGACAATGGTGGTGAGTACTGCAGCAAGGCTTTCAATGATTATTGTTTAGTAAATGGAATACACAGAAAGGACGGTTCTTAGAACACCACAGGAGAATGGTGTTGCAGAGAGAATGAACAAGACAATCATGGAACATGCTAGAAGCATGAGGATACATGTTGGATTGCCCTTACAATTTTGGGCGGAAGTAGTAGACACTGACGGTTTATTTAATTAACTGTGGACCTTCAAGTGCACTGAATGGTGGAATACAGAAGAAGCTTGGACTGGAAAAGAGGTAGATCTTTCTTTTCTTAGAGTATTTGGCTCGAAGATTTTATGCATATTGATAAGGAAAATAGAAAGAAATTAGATGCAAAATCTAAAATATGTACTTTCATTGGTTATGGCTCTGGTGATTTTGGATTCCGGTTTTGGGATTTAGAAGGTTCTAAGATAATTAGGAGTCGTGACATTGATTGGAATGAAAAGAGAATGTATAGGGATCAATTTTTGGTACCCAAAGGTGAACTCGGTGGAGAAGTTTGTGGATGAAAATGAACTCTCATATTCAAAATTAACACCTACATGTTTACACAGTTTTCGGTATCTGTTTACCTTTGACTAACATCAGTCCCCTGTATCGGTGTCGGTTATAGAAGAGAGCGATTAACGTCAGTTAGCCAAACCGACGTTGGTAAAAGGTGACTGACATCGGTCCCTTTATCGCGAAGTAGATACAAATCTATATGATGAGCAGATTGAGCCTCCAACACCCCAAATCTCAGTGAGAAGGTCACAAAGGGTAAGTAGACCTCCAGAAATATTTTCACCTTCCTTGTCTTATTTATTATTGACTAATAGTGGTGAACTAGAAAGCTTTGAAGAAGCAATGCAAGATAAATCCCACAAGCAATGGGAGCATGGCATGAATGAGGAGATGGACTCCTTAGAGTAGAACCAGACATGGAATTTGGTTAAGTTGTCAGCAGGTAAAAGAGCATTGCAGAACAAGTGGGTTTACAAGATCAAGGAAGAAGAGGGTGGACATAAGAGATATAAGGCAAGACTTGTAGTAAAGGGATTTACATAGAAAGAAGGTATTGAATTTAGTGAAATCTTTTTTCTGTTATTTAGATGAATTCTATTCGTAAATCTTGTATTGAGTTTAGTGCAGTTAGAGGATTTGTATTTAGAGAAACTTGATGTCAAGATGACATTTCTTCATGGTGATTTAGAGGAAGAGATTTATATGAATCAATCACTTGGGTATGAAGTTAAGGGTAAGGAGAAACTTGTGTGTAGATTGAAAAAGAGCCTATATGGGCTCAAGCAAGCTCTAAGGCAATGGTATTTGAGGTTTGATAGTTTCATGCATGAACATGGTTATTTGAGATGTGAATCTGATCATTGTGTTTATTTCAAGATGCTTGGAAATAGAAGTTATATTATTTTTTTACTGTATGTGGATGATATGCTTATTACATGATCTAATATACATGACATTGGTGAGCTTAAAGAAAAGCTAGCTCACACATTTGTAATGAAGGATTTGGGAGATACAAAGAGAATTCTTGACATTCAAATTCACAGAGACATGAAAAATAAGTTATATTTATCTCAGGAGCATAATATCAATAAGGTGTTGGAAATGTTTAATTTGCAAAATTCAAAACCTATAAGTACACATATGGCTGGACACTTCAAATTGAGAAAAGATAAGTGTCCTACATCACACGAGGAGGTTGAGTACATGGCACAAGTTCTGTATGCTTCAACAGTTGGGAGCTTGATGTATGTTATGGTTTGTACTAGACCAAACATTGCACATGCAATGGGAGTTGTGAGCAGATTTATGGTTAATCTAGGTAAAGAGTATTGGAAAGTAGTCAATGGATTCTTAAGTATTTGAGAGGGACATCCGACATGTAGTTATGCTATGGAGGGTTAGATACTTTTTACGTGGCTATGTGAATTCAAACATGGCTGGTGATTTGGATGGAAAGAGAGCACCGTTGGATATGTTTTCTGAAAGAGGTGGCACGACAGCGATTAGTTTGATTTCTAGATTGTAGAAGGTTATGGCCCTATCTACTACAGAGTCTGAGTATGTTACAACTACAGAAGCTAGCAAGGAGATGATATGGATGAGCAGGTTCATGGAAGAGTTGGGAAAAGATCAAGAGGATTACATATTGTAGAGTGATAGTCAAAGTGCAATTCATCTAGCAAAGAGTTGGGAAAAGAGCAAGTGTTTCATTATAGAATGAAATACATTCATTGAGATATCACTTCATACGTAGAAAGTATTAGAGTATAGGAAAGCGAAGTTGGATAAAATTCATACAAAGGAGAACCCTATGGATATGCTAACAAAGCCATTGGCAAAGGAGAAGTTGAAGCTACACTCCACTTCTGTTGGTCTTCGAGTTTGAGACTTGAAGAGGGAGAAACAGGCCAAAGGAAAGGATCGAGAGGATAGAGTTGTACGGTAAAGTGCAACAATTTATCTCTAAGTGGGACATTGTTGAGTTATGGAGCTTAATCACTTCACTGGCATGCTTTTGTAGACTTGCTTTAGAATACACGAAAGACATCGATTGGACGAACCACCGTCATCACCCATGGACCGGTATCGGTTAGGCAAGGAGGAATCAACATCAGTTAGGGATAACCGATATCGGTTAAGGCTAATTGGCATTGGTTGCCTGTACATGACTACTATAATTAAGTTGCAAAAATTAGATCTATGTTTAGTTGTAAAGTAAATCTAATGGTTGTAATTGGATACCAAAAGGGCCCTAAGATTGTAGATGCATATATAAGCATAAAGCTAGGGTTTAGAAGGTAGAATTTAATTGAGAATAAAGAGAAGTTTCCTTTGAGAGAAAAAGAGAAATTTGTAGAGAAGAAAGTACATGACATCCAAGAAGGTGTGGAAGATTGTAAATCTTCATTGTATTTCCTCTGTGATAATAAACTGACTATTTCTTGGTGGACGTAGCCCACATTGGGTGAACCACATTAAATCTTGTATATTTCCATTTACTTATTGTTTTATTCTTAGATCTTATTAATATATTTGTACAACGAGTGTTAACCCCAACACTAAATTGAGCATTTTTGCGAAGGAGATGATGAAAAGGTTGGCAACGATCCGAAAGTTGCGAGATGAAACAATAGAGTGATTGGAGTTGGCCTCAAGACTACAAGGTTTATTTATATTAGAAGGAGGAGGCATCATAAGGATGGATTTCATTTTTCATGGGTCAACTTCAATACCCCGGATAAAAATGATCAAGCCAATGAGTTTTCAGTTAGAACTCTAAACAAACACTTGGCAAGATTAAGACAAAGGATTAATTAGATAAGATGTGTGAAGAGGATTTTGAGGATAGAAAGATGGTCCTGTTGACACTTGGATTTACCCAAGAGGTCATCGACATAATTCTCTATAGTTTTATGGATAAGATCATGGAAGATGTAGGTCATGACACGTTTATAGGTGACCCTACGTTTTCAAACCAAAGGGCATGACGTGATAGCAAGAAGTTTCCCAAGGGGTGATGAAAGAGGTCTTATGTTGGTGCGATGAGGATTTGATTGTAACCAAAAAAACCATCCATAAGAGAAAGCATCTCATGGCCAACGGTGAGGTCAATGAGTTGATTGATGTTAGGAAGGGAAAGTTGTCTTTAGGGCAAGTGAGATTTAAATCATGAAAATTGGTACGAATACGAAGCTTTTGGAGGCTTTCGCAATGGGCAAATGTTCAGTAACCCATTAGATATAATCAATAGGTTGGATGAAGTTTGTGGAAAGAAGATGTTGCAATTCTTCTTTAACGAGGAGGAAAACATGAGGATGCATGCAACGTAGCTTCTGCTGAACTGGTTTGGCATTGGGGATGGTGACGATGTTGGGATTGAGACATGGGATGTTGACATATGACCATGCAAAGACTTGACTATGCTTAGAAAGGAAGGCCGTGAAGGATTCTAGCTCTCATGGATTAAGATATTGGCCGACTTTAAATATGTAGGGCTCTTGTGAAGTCCCTATGTTGATGTCGATGGTCGATTCAATGAGGAGGGTAGATGTGTCGGGAGGTAAATCCTTATGATGATGAGAATATTTTCCCCCATATAGGAAATAATGGAGTCATCATCATTGCATTGAAGGATGTCGATGGTAGGGGAATCCTCCTCTACCATGTTAGGAATTTGAGAGGAAGGGACCTAGTTTCACCTTCAACCCGATAGGTGACCGGTCCAAAGTGATGGTGGAGATTAGAAAAAGTTAGAAGAAAGGGACACGGTGTCATCCATGTCCACGAGTTCGTTAGATGGAGGAAGAGTGGATGAATCAATGTGCATAGGAGATGTAGATGAAGTATGCTGAAGGAGTTGATGAGTTGTTCTTTGAAACCCAATCCAAACTTCTTGTGAGGTTTACAAGATTGGGAAATGATAAGATCATGCATGCCTTACTTGTAACATCTCATACCAAATCCCTTCCATGTGCAACAAATGAGGTAGGTGTAGGTGAAGGATTTGTTGTAGAGGAAGTTGAAGCTTGATGGTATATGGCTTTTGTGTGAGGTTGATAAATCAATGTGTGAAGAAGGGAAATCGATGCTACCGAAGATAAGATTGGTTTTGAGATGAGGTGGACTGTATGCTAGGAAAAATACACTACTAACAAGGAAATAAAATACCAATAATCGTACCTCCTCCTTCGCCTTTCATAAAGCAAACCTCGAGAATGGGCTAGGAAACTTGGATTGAGCCCCGATTTTGTGATATGTAGGTGCTTTTCTTCAAGACGGAGTAAGACCTTCCTGCAACAACGATCCTCTTACTTTGCAGACCCTGGATGGGAAAAAGGATTATGAGACTATTTTGGCATTAGGACTAGGTAAAAGGATGTTCTTTGCTCAAAGAATGCAAGAACTTAGATATGGCATGAAAGCTTATTCTCCGTGTGTTTAGAGGGGATGGGTAAGGTTGTATTTATAGCCTGATGGAGTGATTAGCTTATATTAATTTAAGTAATCATGGTTTGAAAATGTGGGCAAGATTAAGTGAGTGGTTTGAAAATGTGGGCAAGATTAAGTGGGTGGTTTGAAAATGTGGGCAAGATTAGGTGAGTGGTTTGAAAATGTGGGCAAGATTAGGTGAGTGGGGACCACGAAGAATGAGTGAGGATTTGAATTATTTTTTAATTCATAAGTGGAGGATTTTAGGTGAGTGGGGACCACGAATGGTGGGTGAGGATTTGAATTTGAATTTTTAATTCAATAGTGGAAAAACATGGAGAATAATGACATGTGGTGAGGATTAGATTATTTTTTAGATTTTGAAATGGATAATTAATCAAATTATATTTGATTAATTCGAAGTGTATTTTTGTGGGAAATGAGGAAGGGGAATTAATTGATTTAGGATAGATGTGAAATTGGGGTGTCTACATTTGCCCCTCTTTGGAAGGGTACTATGAAAGTAGTGTCCTTTCAAAGAAAGTGCAGTATGGGGAAGAATTCAATCTACTTTTTAAAAGGTAGAGCGAATGTTTGTTGGGGAGAATGGAAAGTGGTGAGTGACAGATGTTATAGTATCCTCCAAGACAAAAATGTCATGAGAAGATGTGATTATGGATAGATGTGGTGATGCCCCCTCGAGAGGACTGACGAGAATGAAATATACGACAGAACTCTCGAAAAGAAAGGAAATGGATTCGGCGGAGAAGAGGATGATAATGGAGTGGAAGAGACTGGAATGACCGCACGACGCAAATGGAGAAAGGATTCAATCGACCTTGAATGCTAGGTGTGAGGGTGTGTGGGAAAGAGAAAAGGGAATGGATAGGATTGGGGTTGATTATGAGAAGAGTAAGGGAGATAGGGGAAAAAAAGGAATGAAAGAGGTAGAAATAAGAGAGAGGGATGATAGGGGAAGAAGGGAATGATGAAGGACAAACAAGGCAAAAAGAGGAAAATGACAGAGTAGAGGGTGAAGGGATGAAATAGAGAGATGTGCAAAATGAAGGAAGCAACAGAGATAGTAAAGAGGGATACGTGGAAGTGAAATAAATGAGAGAGCGAAGAAAAGCAGGAAATGGGAAAGGATAAATAAGAAGGAGAAAACGAGGTGGGAGTAGGGGGTGAAATGGAGGGAAATGGAAAGAGGACAAAAGAAGAAGTAGAACGGAGAAAAAAAAGAAACTATGAGGGGCGAGGAAAGTGTGAAAAAGAGGAGAGAAAGGAAGAGAAACAGATACAGAATGAACGAAAAGGTAGGGGTGGTAGAGAAAAGGAGAAGTGGTCAGAAGAAACGTGAAAATTAGGGGAGAGGAAAGGAAGATAGAACGAATACAAGGAGAAGATTGAAGGAATCGTGTCATTGCGAGGAAGACCAAGGCCAAGAATATGGAACAGACCGTATGGAGATGCATGTGGAGGGTGGTATGATAAAAAAGATAGGACAACGCTGAACAACCAGGTTATCGATGGGGAAGTAAGGAGGAAACGTGATGGAAAAAGGGGAAGAAGATGATACAAGGGAAGGGAAATAAGACGAGGGGTGGGAGAGAGAAGAGGATAACAAAGAAAATGATGTAGAAGGAAGGGAATACAGAAAGGGGGTAATAAGTGGAAAGGGAATGGTATAAGGAATGTTCAAAGAAGAAAGAGGGGAGGAATGACATCGATTGGAAAAGATGTGGAGATGCATGAAATGAGGATACTAGGATGATGAGAAAATAGGAAAAGGATGTATGATGAAGACAATAAAGGTATCAAGAGGGCAAAGAGGAGATGGAGAGATGGGTAAGAAGCGACAAGAAATGGTAGGTTTGAGGGAAGAGAATAGGAGAGAAAAGAGAATAGGGGATAGAAGAGGCAATGCCAATGAGGGGACGTTAGGGAAATCCCCTTGACAATGAGTGGTGGGGAAGGGTGAGAGAAAAAATGAAGAAAAGGAGAAAACTAATGAGGACTGGAAAGGGTAACGCCAACAAAGGGACGTTAGGGAAAACCCTTTGACAATGAGTGGTGGGCTTAGAGGAGGGAAGGAATGAAGGGAAACTCTAGAAGGTCCAAGGGAGTGAATGAGGTCGTGCAGAATGAGGATTGATAATTTTTAGGGAAAACCCGTTGACAATTATTAGCGCAGGAAGAGAAGATGATAATGAAATAATGATATAGGAGTGTTAACAATAATGACGAATGTGTGTGGGTAGAAATGTGGGGGAATTTGAGAAGAGGAAGTGGAAAGAGTGAAGAATATGTGAGGGATGAGTTGGGACTAAGTGGAAGCGAGGAGAGGATGTGGGTGATGAGGATGAACGAGGTGAGGATGAAGAACCAAGACATGAAAATAATGGGAAGAAACGGTATGAAGGGTGATGGATCAAGAAGGGGAAAATGGGGGAAAAGAATGTGATTGTAGGTGGAAGAGATGAGTTGTATGTTGTAAGAGGATATGTGGAGAAAGGATAATAGTAGGAGGAAAAAGTGGGTAATAGGAGATACCAGGTGGAAGAAGCGATCAACAAAGTGAACGAAGAATGAGGCGGGGGAGAAGTTCACGATGACAAGTTAAGTGTAGGGAGGACCCTGACATAAGATTGTCATGTGACGGAAGTGGTTAAGTAAGATTGCCATGTGAGCAAAACTGGAGATGACAAATGGTCAAGCGAGAAGTGGTGTTTGCGAGAATCGAAAAGGAGGTGAAAGGATGTGATAATGGGGAATGCCGAGAAAAAATGAAGGGTGAAGGGTGTGTAGTGATGGGGAAAGGCAAGGAGACAGATCATCCTTAAGAGGGACTCTTAAGTGAGATCGCCATGCCAGGTGAGTGGTTAAGTAAGATGCTAAGTAGAGGAGGGTGATAATGGTGGGAAAAAGATGTGATGATGGGGTATGAAGAGGAAATATGGATGGTGAGATTGGAGGATGTGTTTGGTGGTGATGGTTATTTGATTAGAGAGGTGGTGAAGAAGCTTCTACAACGGGAAGATCTTAGGGAGAGGGTAAACCTCCACTGAGGATTCCATATAGAAGGGGTTATTAAGTAAGATTGTCAAGCGGGAAGAAAAAGGGTGAAAGGAAAGAATACCAATGGGTGAGAGGGGACAGGAATGGTGAGAAGGGTAATATGGGTATAAGCGGCGGAGGAGTAAAAATGAGAAGTGAGAATGAATGGATCAAATACATGGTGATCATGGTGGGGGAGAAGGAGCTACTTTGGATAGTGAATGCTACTTGAGAAAGATCGTCAAGTAGGATTCACAAACTGCAACATGTGATCAAGTAGGATTCGCAAACTGGAGAATGCATTAGTATGGGTGAATGGATGGGGTGCAAAGTAAGATGTTGATCATGCAGGAAGATACTCACGTGACGAAAAGTATCTTAATTTTAATATAGCACATAACAAGATGCATCGTGATATAAAAGATCAGGATGACTAGACTGTAATATGCGTGATAGCATAGACAGGGGCCATCAAAAAGGTTTGATGCCCCGAGCGATATGTAAATGGAAGAGAGCATAGTGAGGCCATCAAGAAAGTATGATGCCCGTCACGACATGCAATCAGATAACATAAGAATATTACAGAGAATACCAGGATACATAAAATCAAGATGCCCCCTGTAATATATCAAGATACAAGAAAGCAATTAATAATTTGCCACTAATAATGCAACACAAGAACCAGTAAACATGTCCCTAACGTGTTCCACAGTGATGATTGATTAGATGTGCCCCCAAGTAGGGGTACAAGGGATTGGGTCAGTCTCCTCAAACAAGGAAACAATGAGAGCCGGATTTTTCCCAAGCGAGGATTCACGCGAGGAGAAGTGGTTTGAAATTGGTAGTCATAAGGTGGTTGGACCATTTGTTTGGGATAATAGTTCAAAGGATGAATTGTGTTGCTTATTGAGTTTTTACGATTTTGTGGATGTTTTTGGTCTTTTGAAAATTTTGCAAATGTTTTTGTATTTTGGATATGTTATAATGTTTTTGTTTTTAGATTTTGGATTTTCTAATGTTTGTTTTTGAATTTTATAATTTTTTTAGATTTTTGAATGTTTTTTTTTTGGAGGGATTTTTATACTTGGGAATTTGATGATTTTCAAATGTTTTTAGATTTTGAGATTTTTACATTGTTTTTAGATTTTTGACGATTTTCAAATGTTGGTAGATTTTTGACGATTTTCAAATGTTTTTAGATTTTTAAATTTTTACACTGTTTTTGGATTTTTGACGATTTTCAAATGTTTTTAGATTTTTGACGATTTTCAAATGTTGGTAGATTTTTTTACACTGTGAGTGGCAATTTATGGCCCAGAGTGCAGACTTATTTTTGAGAGGTGATAAACCAGGATATTATTCGTATGTAGCATGTTCAGTGTGGTAACTTATGCTCAGAATAACACAAATTCTCTTTCCATTGGCAGGATATGGTGGTGATGATATGATGAAAAGAATTCCAGCTCCATTCTTGACTCCACACAACTAGTAAGATGTGTGGGCTCATCACCGAGAATCAAGAAGGACGCAGGAGGTGGATAATGAATATAGAGACAAATGCTAACAACAATCCCTTTGGGAAATTGTGACTCCATTCTTCATAATGGTACTGAACCGGTTTCAAAAATGGCTTTCACTTTATGAGTCACATGCTAGACTTAGAGCTTGATTATGTGGCTCATTGATTGATAAGATATGAGATTAAGGGATAGTTCTCTCTTCACTTAGGCATCTAAATTACGTGTTTGGGGATTCTATAATTTGTAAGCACTATAAGATTTTGTATTTTTGAAATGACTCCCTATGCCTTGCCCCATGCTACTAGTGAGAAGCAAGGGCTCATCACCGAAGGCAAAGTATAGGCGAGTGAATTCCTTTTTGTCTTTTTTTTGTTTTGTTTTGTTTGGTTTTGTTTTTTTTTTTTTTTTTGAATATTTTGCAAGGTTTTATGCTTTTATGAGAATGACCCTCTACGCTTTGCCCCATGCCACTTGTAAGAGGCAAGGGTTTATCACCGAAGACAAGACGTAGATGAGTAAGGGCACCTTCCTCCATTCCTAGTCTCACACTACCAGTAAGAAGTGTGGGCTCAACACCAAAGACTATGAAGGACGAAAGATGTGTCAATGAATTATTCATAAGTTATTGAATTGATGGATTTTTTTACAATAGTGCTTTGTATTTGGGAAGAAACATCTGCCCCCAATCTCAGCCCCACATGACTAGTAGGACGCGAGGGTTCAACACCGAAGACTGAGATGGACGACCAAATGAACTGGGTAACGAAGTTTAGAGCTTTGTTATGAAAGAGAGAATGTATTAGAAGGGGATATATTACCATCAGTAAGCTTCTAGGTATGACCATAGAGGAAAGCGACTGAAAGTGGAAGAAGTATGATGCTCACAAACTTAATAGGATTTATATTAGCACTTGTATCATGATGATAAATATGAAGACGTGATTTTGATAAATAAAATATCTGCCAATGGAAATGAATAAATTTAAATTATTTGGAGATAAGCAAGACAAAAGGAACAATGTACATGTTGTATCCTGGAATAGTGAACATCTCAAGGATAAAATTTCTTTAAATGAACTGCATTCATTGGTTCATCAAGATCTTGACCATCTGTAAAGTGGCAATTTATAGGCTCCCTGAGCCAAATTTAGCCGTGATTACATAGGGTCCTAACCAATTAGGCTCAAATTTTCCTTGTTTTTCTCGTTCTTTAGTGGTATTATTTTGATTTTCTTTTAAAACAAGGTCACCAATTTCAAATTCTCTGGGTCTTACCTTTTTATGATAACTGCGTTGTAGTCAGTTTTGATAGACTTGAAGATGATTGAGAGCATTAAGTCGTTTTTCATCGAGAAGCTCAAGCTCCTGAAGCCATGACTGTCGGTATTCATCCTCATTAATTACATCTTTAAGGGAGATTCTCAAGGATGGGAGTTCTATCTCAATAGGTAAAATGGCTTCACAACCATAAACAAGGGAAAATGGGGTGGCTCGGTAGGTGTGCGGTAAGATGTACGGTAAGCCCAAAGAGCGGGGTAAATTTGAGTATGCCAATTACGTCCATGGGTGTTGACAATCTTTTCCATGATAGATTTTAAGGTTTTATTGGTTGCTTCCGCTTGACCGTTGCCCTGAGGGTAGTATGGAGTGGACCATTTAAGTTGATGTGAAAACGTTTGGCTAGGTCTTTTACATCCCGATTTTTAAATGATTTCCATTATCTGCTGCAACCGAGAGCGGATAGAATACCAAATCGACATATGAGATTATTAAAAATGAATTTTGATATTTGGCTACCGGTAACATAAGTGAGAGGCATAGCTCTACCCATTTAGTGAAGTTAATCAATAGCAGTAATGATGAACTTATGTCCATCGGAAGATGTTGGTCTGATTTTACCAATGAGGTCAAGTCCCCATTGAGAGAAGGGCCATGGTGTGGTTATCGATTGTAATGCCTAGGAAGGTGCGTGGATAAGATTTCCATGCTTTTGACATGCTTGAAAATGTTTGACAAAATGACATGTGTCACTTTCCATGGTGGGCCAATAATATCCAACTCACAGGATTTTCTTGGCTAAGGTGATACCATTCATGTGTGCTCCACAGATACCAGAATGGACTTCAGCTAAGACACTCGAGGATTCTTCCTGATTAAGACATCGGAGCAGGGTGCCATCATATCCTCGTTTATAAAGAGTTTCTGCTAAAATGGTGTAACGAGAAGCACGTTGTGCTAAAGCACGTTTATGCATTGGTTTCATGTCGGCAGGAAACGTTTTATCACGAATGAAGGTATAAAGATCGTGGTACCAAGGGTTATTCGGACCCACAATCTCACATACCATAGTGTTTTCAGGAAGATCATAGGCAGGCATTAAGAGATGTTCAATGAGAAAATGTGCCTGGGGTTGACTAGATGCGATTTCTAATAGGGATCCGATGGTTGCCATAGCATCGGCAGATTTATTACGAATTCTGGGAATTTGATCAAAGCTAATTAATCGAAAATAGCTTCGAAGACTATCCACCATGCGTTTATATGGGATAAGTTTTTCATCCTTGACCTGGTATTCATCGGTAACTTGCTTGATGATAAGTAAAGAATCACCAAATACAGCTAATTCTGTAAGATTCCAAGATATAGCCAGTTTTAACCCTGCGACGAGAGCTTCATATTCTGCGATATTGTTGGTACATGGGAATGCTAAGTGAAATGATTTGGGGATAACATGTCCGCTGGGTGTGATAAGCAAAATACCAGCCCCTGAGCCATGGAGATTACAAGATCCATCAAAAAATAGAGTCCAAGCTGGCGCGATGTCTATGTGTAGAATATCTTCATCAGGAAAAGAAAACTGAAGTGGTTCTGTGCCAGGAAGGGGTGCCTCGGCAAGTTGGTCGGCAAGGGCTTGTCCTTTAATTACTTTTTGTGGAACAAACTCGACATCGAATTCACTAAGTAATACGACCCAACTAGACATTCTTCCCGTGAGAATGGGTCTAGACAACAAATACTTGAGAGGATCAATTTTGGCAATCAACTTAGTTGTGTGATTGAGCAAGTAATGACGTAACTTATGGAATGCAAAGGCAACCGCTAAGCATACTTTTTCGATTTGGGAATAACGTATTTCGTGCTCAATAAGTGTTCGACTAAGGTAATATACAGCCTGTTCTTTTCCTTGATTGTTATGTTGTGCTAGTAGAGCTCCTATGGCATGTTCAGTGGCAGATGTATAAAGCAACATAGGTTTATCAGCAACTGGTGACATAAGAACAGGTGGACTAGAGAGGTATTCTTTTAACTTAGCAAAAGAATCTTGGCAATCGTGGTTCCAGTGAAAGTGTGCATCTTTCTTGAGTAACTGATTAAAGTGATGGCACTTGTCAGCCAACTGTGATATGAAACGCCGAATAGATTGTATCTTTCCCTGAAGACTGCGTAATTCTTTTAGGTTTTGAGGAGGAGGCATTTCCATAATGGCTTTGACTTTGGCAGGATCCACTTCTATGCCTCTTCGTGAGACAATAAACCCTAATAATTTACCAGAGGTTACTCCAAACACACATTTCTTTGGGTTAAGATGAACCTTATACTCACGTAATCTATCGAAAATGCGTCTCAACACACTTGGATGCCCTATTCGTGTTTTAGATTTTGCTAATATATCATCAACATAATCTTCCATGATATCATGTAACATGTCATGGAAGATAAACAATATCTTTCGTTGATAGGTGGCACCAGCATTTTTCAAGCCGAAAGGCATGACCTTATAACAGAAGGTGCCCCATGGTGTAGTAAATGCCGTTTTATGTTGATCTCCTTCAGCAATACGTATTTGATTGTAACCAGAGAATCCATCCATTAAGGAGAGCATTTCATGGCCTGCCGTAGAATCAACAATCATGTCTATATTTGGCAAGGGAAAGTCATCTTTGGGACAAGCCTTGTTGATGTCACGGAAGTTTGTGCATATTCTGATGCCAGGAGTTTTCTTGGCGACAGGAACTATGTTAGATATCCATGCTGAATAATCAATAGGTTTGATGAAGTCAGCTTCCAAGAGTTTCTCGAGTTCGGCTTTAACAAGTAATGCAACTTGGGGATGCATTTTACGTAGTTTTTACTTTACAGGTTTTGCATCTGGATGTACCACAAGATGGTGTACTACAAGAGATGGGTCCAGGCTTGGCATGTCCTTATATGTCCATGTAAATATATCTTGGAATTCAATAAGGAGTGTTGTGAATTCCATGCATTCTTGGCCGCACGTGACTAATGCCAAGTTGTAAAATTTTTGGTTGTTCGGTGGTGCCAATGTTTATGTCTTTTGTTTCTTCTACAAGCATTTTAGATGTATCCTTTTCAGAGAATGATGCTAATGGTTGATGTAGGTTATCAGTGTCGGGTGTTTGTTGGAATTTTTTGACATGTTTATTGGATAGGGTGGCGGTGAGGTTTTGACTATGGGAAATCCTCTGTTTGCGCTTTTGATCCAAATTTTCTGACGGTGAAGGATCTGAATATTTTATCTCTTCACCAAAATAGGCCGATTCATTTAGATTGATTTCAAATCCTTTTCTATGGTCTGAAGTAGGTATTTGGTCGCGAGTTCCAAGGAATTCTTCGATGGCTTCATCATTTTGGAACATGTCCATGGCTGCATGATGTGGTTGGCCATGGTCTATGAGACTCAGATGTGTAGGCTCAAAATTGATGACATTAATAGAGAAATGTTCAAAGGCAAGATGTGTTTCAGTGAGGTCCTCAAAAAGACTACATGGAGACCTAATGTCATTATCAGAATTGGTGTCATCATTGTCACTCGAAATTATTATGGGAGCGACATCAAACACCTTGAAACCTAGACCATGTTTACCGTGATGTTGTGTGTAATTTATAGGGTCTAAACGACCTTGTTCATTTGGGCCGAGTCCTTTACCCTGCCATCGCATATTTTTCATTATTTGGTGAGCTTTGGTAAATTGAGGGGACTCATAACATGGAGCAAAGTCGTCATTATATAACCAAGATCCTGAAGAACTTGGAATATGTTCGTTGTCAAGATGACCAAACTTTTCCAAACTGACTGACCCATTTGGTAAGTGGGATGGATTCTCAGATGTGGAGCGTTAGGTTTGCCATAGCTATGTGGGGATTTGGTGATATAAAAAGAGTCTGCCATCTTTTGAAATTGATATTCACCGTATCCCGTGTCAATGATTTTAAATGTGTGAGATGGGGGACCAATAGGTACCTCATGTGATGGGGAAGTTAGTTTGGTAGTCTTAAAAGATGAAGAGAATGGGTTATAAGAAGAAGGGGGTGGATTGAAGGATGAAGGTTGGCTATTCACAGGAGGAGGTATCTTAATAGAGGAGGTGTGGTTGGATGAAGAAGATTGGCTTGGTGAAGAAGAAGATGGTGTGGTGGAAGAATAATTGTTGCTGGAAGAAGCTTGATTAGTGGAAGAAGATGATTGATTAGTGGGAGGAGGACTGGTGGAAGGTGGTTGATGAGCAGATAATAATGGATTAGAAAATGTGTTTTGGTTATGAGATGATGGTTTTGGATTATTGTTAGGGAGTGTATCATGATCAATGTGTGTTTCATTAGGGATTATACGAGGTGGAGCATATTTATCTGTTGATGGACAATAGTGATCATGTCGATACCGTCCTTCGAGGAATCTACAATACTCAAAAGGTTGGGGATCTACACGTAATGTAAATTCCTTGTCCAAATGAGGAAACTTAATGCATTGGTGGAATGTTGATGGGACGGCTTTCATGGCATGAATCCATGGTCGGCCGACAAGAATGTTATAGGTAACTTCTACATCTACCACATGACAGATCGTGTCTAAGGTGATGGGTCCAACTTGGAGAGGCAACGTGATTGTGCCTTCAGACTTTCTTTCGCTATTATCATACCCACGAATGGTTATGATATTGTTTTGTAAATCATTTTCAGTGTAACCTAGACAACGTAAAAGTTTCATGGAACAAATATTTAATGTTGATCCGTTGTCGATTAAGACACGCTTGATTTTACGATGAGTTACATAACCCTCGACGTATAAAGAATGATTATTAGCGATATTGGGATTAAGCATGTCATCGGGACCAAAAGATAAAATAGGATTAGGGACTATAAGATGTGCAATTAAAGCCTGAAATTGTTGTGAATTGATGTTCTCAGGGACACGAGTATTATTCAATGTTTGCATAAGGATGCGTTGTAGTGCGGGAGAAGAATTAAGTAGTTCCATGATTGAAATTTGTGTGGGAGTCTTCTCTAATTGTTTGACAATATTAAATGACGGCGTAGGTTGTGGAGAGGAATTGGCTGCGGAATTAGATGGTGGATTAGGAGGTGATGTCGGGGACGAAGTGGCAGATTTTTTTGTGTAGGGACCCATTTTTTTTTTGTCTAGTGGTAATTACGATCGATTCGATCTTTATAGTTGCCACTAAGTCTTGGTCATAATCTATGGTCGAGATGATCGAGTCAAACTCGACATTACTTCAACGATTGACCCTTATCTTTTGAATTGTTATCATGATTAGGGAATGGATTTTTGAACATGTGAAGTTTTTCATTAGGTGTTTTTGTCTCAGAAGTATTTTCAACTTCTATGTCTCCACATTCAATCAGGTCTTGGACGTAATGGCGGAGTTGCATGCATCTATCTGTGGAGTGCCCTTTTATGCGATGGTAATCACAATATTCATTGTCTTTATACCAATTTGGTTTGGGTTGTCCTTCTTCGAAGGGTCTGACAATGGGATATGTAATCATATTAGCATTTTCCAAATGACGAAAGACACTAGATAGACTTTCTCCGAGAGGCGTGAACTCTCTTCATCGATCCCTAGAAGGAACTTCCTTTCTATGGATAATGATGGGTTGTTTCGATTTTAATGTGTTGGTGGGATGGTTTTGGAAATTTTAGACATGGCGGGAATCAGTAATGCCATCGTTGACGATATTTCGATTCTGATTAAAGAATTTAGATTTGTCCTGGTTCTGAGGAGTGTCTCGATAAGGTTGGTCTCTAAAGGGTGCTTTAAGTAAGCCCTTAGAAATGAGGGCTTTTTCGATTTGTGTCCCCTTTTCGATGACTTCTTCAAAACTATTCAGACAATGCATTTGCATGTGGAATGATAATTCGGCATTGAGATTAGGGACAAAAATGCTAACTAGTTGTCTCTCAGGTACTGAGCAGGGAAATCGGCTTGCAATTCCGCGCCATCGTTGTAAAAAGGAAGCAAAATTTTCGTTTGGCCTTTGCCTAGTGTTGCAGAGATCAAGCATGGTTATTTCTGAGTCTAGGTTATAAGAAAAATGTTTGACAAATTTCTCCGATAAATCTGTAAATGTCGTGACCGACCCTTTGGGTAGATGGAAAAACCAGTCTAAAGCTTGTCCTCCTAAACTTTGGGGGAATAATCGTAAAAGGTACGTGTCTCGATAGGCAACTTCCTGACATTGCATGTAAAATTCCTTGACATGTTCACGGGGGTCACCTTTGCTTTTGTATTTATCAAACTTAGGGATTTCAAAGGATGGCGGAAATGGTAATCGTGATATCTCTGTATCAAATGGATAAGGACACAATTCTTCAAAGTTGAATTGTTTCGATTGTTTTTGCAGTCCCTGAATGGTGTCTTTCATAAGTTTCCATTCTTGTGCAAATGGAGAAGCGGGGGACGGTTTATCAAACATGTCGTGAGTATTGGAATCTAGATTGAGGTCTTTTAATCTTTCAGCTCTAATCGTTGTTTCCTCAAGTTTCTTTGTTAAATCTTGGATTTTAGTGAATAATTCTTCGACCGAAGAACCATTTGGATTGTTTGGTATTTCATTGTGATAACTAGATTCACCATTGTCGATGAGTTTGTTTAAATTTTCGGTCCCGAAGTCAGGGGGTAGTTTTGCCCCCATGGCTAGGATGCGTAACAGATATTCATTTTTGTTTTGTTCTATCACCCTATTGACTTGTTCTTGTTCTTCAGTGGTGAGTTCTGGTTGTGCGACTTCTTCGTCGTCATTTTCATGATTGTGACTACGAGTGAATACCATGATGACTTTGATTACTTTGGATTTATCGTGAATAAGCTTGTGATGACTGATAAGGAGAGTAACTCAAACAAGTTATCTCAATATGATGATGATGTAACTCGAGACGAGTTATTAGACGATTTGTTGCACGTTGTGTAGATTTGACTTAAACAAGCTCTGGACTATTGACGGGGAGAGTAACCTGAATAGGTTAATCACGATATGGTTGTGAAAGGATTTGTGTTGGCTATGATTTGGATAAATGCGATGGTGGACAGAATAATGAGTGAACTCAAACAAGTCACCCAATATTAGTTTGATATAGTTGGAAACAAGCTATGAAGGATGTTTTGACAATTGACAATATGGGGAGTGAATGCTAGTCACTCAATATCAGTTGGATATAGCCGAAGACAAGCTATGACAAATGTATTGTTGGATGAGGTAAGCTAATGAAATTGGTGTGATGGTTTGATCTGTGTTGTTGGATTGTTTGGATGTTTTCGCTTGGTATTGAATTGGTCGAGAACTGATTTTTTTGTGGAACACAACTAGGGTCTAAACTTTTACAATGAACACATTGATATCAGCCAAGTTTTATGATAAAAAAATGCTAAACTATTGTGTTTTCAAACAAAGAAACAAATCATGTGGATTCAATTGTTTTAGCTTATGAGGTAACTTCTTCAAGAATGATCATTGTTTCATGCAATCATACAAGTATCTTTGTGAAATGGTGGATGCGAGCTCTTATTACTCCAAGAAGATCGTCCTCCGTTATACCCTAGTCCGATATACCTAATTGCATACGAGGATAGAATTGGTATGGGAACCCTTAGAACACCTGGAGGAGACTCACCAATTCTTACTTGCACTGTTTGGAGTGAATCACCATGTCCAGAACAGGTTTTGTGAAAAGGTGGAAGGTGATGGAGGGATGAATGTGTATGGCGTCCTTATAACTCCTCGAAGATTTACAGGATGATGCCGAGCTTCGTTATTACAGCTATTTAGGCGTGACTCGCATGCGGCGCCGCACGACAAGATTACCTGTAAGTGAAGAGCGTGGCGAGGTAAATACCGAACGCGTGATGAGACTAGGTCTCAAAGTGCAATCTGATGCAATCTGAAATCTTTGTTAGTGCATGGTAGTCAAGTCACGTCATCGGTGTAGCTTTGGTGGTGATGAAATCCACCTTGTCTACGTGCTAAAACAATATGATGAAGTGATTAAATGCAGGGTTCTTTCCAATTTGAAATAAATCACTAGCAAAAAATAATTACGTACCTGAGCGTACTTTTTTTTTTTGGTTTCAGCAATTGTCTTTGAATGGTGGTATTTTTTGCGGGATTTTTGTTGTTTTTGTTTTTGTTTTTGTTTTTGACAATATTCCAGCAACGCGGTTCTACAGAAAACAAATTAGTAGTTATCCTGCAAATGAAATGTTAGAAAAGTGATCGTGGTTGTTTTTGATTTGCCAGATCGCTCAAAGGCGCAGGAAAAGAGCATACACAACCAACGACCAAACAAATATTAAGAATATGACAAAGGAAAGTAATTATTAAAATGACATTTAGAAAACAAAGCTAGAGGATCCTGCAATGTTAGAACAAGAAACTAAAAAATTGTGACCGTTTCTGATTTTCTAGATCGCTTCAAAAGCGCAAAGAAAAAGAGCATACGCGATCAATTGGAATAGTTTTTTTTGTTTTTTTATAAATATTAATAATTATTGCAATTAATCATGATTGCGAAATAGCGATAATGATTATTTTCACAAAAAAGAAAAACGATGAAAGAAGAGGGTGAAAACGTTATCTAGAAGTGTTGTCGTGGAAAATTGAAATGTAAGGCAAAAAATTAAAAATTAAAAAAAATTGTGTGTAGAGCCCGAGTGGCCTCACGTTTCTAATTTCCAAGATCACTTTTGAAGTGCGAGGAAAGAGCATACGTGTGAGGTTGTTACGTGAAATAATAAAAATAAAAAAAAAAAAAAAATAAAACTATAATTTTGTTGTTTTTTTGTTAAAAAGACAGGTGTTAGAAGAAATGAAACCAAAATTTTTCTATAAATCTAAATCTAAAAATTATTTTTTCATTGCATAGATCTTTTCAATACCTTTCCATTAAAAAAATGAAGTCATTCCGAGTTCGGGAGCAAAAGTTATGGCTTCCGGAAGATGGGCTACGAGAACGCTCTGAATGAAAATTTTAAACGTGAGAAAAACGTCTCTGAGTGTTTTTTTATTTTCTGACTTCTGTACTTTACCTGAGAAGCTAAAATTTTGACAGCAAGGTTAAAAAAGAAAAATAAACAGAAAGAAAGAGTTAGATCACAAAATGATTGATTAAAATAAAAGAAAATAAAAATGATTAACTTCCTACAAAGCAGTTATTTTAGCAAAAGTAAATAAATAAATGCATTTTCCGGATTGGTTGTCCCATGACAGTAAGATGATAAACTAATGGCTAGTTCATGTGTTTCTACAGATGATGAGTAAATAGCAAAATCAAAACTGGGAACTAAACACCAAGCACCGAGGAGATCAAAGACAGAATGAGCTTCAGAGTTTCATTATTCTTATAACTGCAGAGATACACCACAAGACACCACACAACAAAAACACTATCCAAAGCATGAAGGTTAACCAAAGAAGACCATAAGGAACATAAAAAGAAATAATAATGAACAATAATAAACAAAGAACAGATAAAACCACTAATTGGGAAATTAATGGTAATAGATCGAAAGTAACCGGGCGTGCCAGAATGTAAGCTAGGAAAAATACACTACTAACAAGGAAATAAAATACCAATAATCGTACCTCCTCCTTGGCGTTAAGTAAAACCTTAGAATGGGCTGAAACTTGGATTGAGCCCGATTTTGTGATATGTAGGTGCTTTTCTTCAAGACGGAGCAAGACCTTCCTGCAGCAACGATCCTCTTACTTTGCAGACCTTTGGATGGGAAAAAGGATTATGAGACTATTTTGGCATTAGGACTAGCAAAAGGATGTTCTTTGCTCAAAGAATGCAAGAACTTAGATATGACATGAAAGCTTATTCTCCGTGTGTTTAGAGGGGATGGGTAAGGTTGTATTTATAGCCTGAGGGAGTGATTAGCTTAGATTAATTTAAGTAATCATGGTTTGAAAATGTGGGCAAGATTAAGTGAGTGGTTTGAAAATGTGGGCAAGATTAAGTGGGTGGTTTGAAAATGTGGGCAAGATTAGGTGAGTGGTTTGAAAATGTGGGCAAGATTAGGTGAGTGGGGACCACGAAGAATGGGTGAGGATTTGAATTATTTTTTAATTCATAAGTGGAGGATTTTAGGTGAGTGGGGACCACGAATGGTGGGTGAGGATTTGAATTTGAATTTTTAATTCAATAGTGGAAAAACATGGAGAATAATGACATGTGGTGAGGATTAGATTATTTTTAGATTTTGAAATGGATAATTAATCAAATTATATTTGATTAATTCGAAGTGTATTTTTGTGGGAAATGAGGAAGGGGAATTAATTGATTTAGGATAGATGTGAAATTGGGGTGTCTACAGGACCAACGAAATAATATCCGACGTTAGGTTGATACATAGAAGATTTTTCGTGTTTACTGAGTCAATTGGGTGTAGGGAGTGAATTGAGGGTGAGGATTTGACACTCCCCAATGAAATGTGTTGCATCATGGTGTCGAGATATTCATCGTTAGAAATCTTGGATGTATGTACAAATGAACTATTAGATGATTGGGAGGATGAATCTGGTTTAGGAATGAGCACGTCATTTTTTCGGTAGCTCATGTGGCATGCTTTGAAGGGAGGGATATTTGAAGGGAGTGTATGGATTTTCCCCTCATATTTGTACTTAAGGAAACTATGGAGAGTGGATGGGATGCAATGCATGATGAGATCCATGGGTGCCCAAGTAAGACATTATATTGGAAGTCCCCCTCAACAATGTAGAAGAGCTCATGGAGGAGTTTTTCACGAAAATGGATGGGGAGAATGATTGTTCCCAATACGGGGCAACAACTTCATTGAAAGCTCGAAGAACCACGGGTGATTGAACAACAATGGAGTTAGGAAGTTTGATGTGGTTGAAGGTATGAGATGAGATGATGTTTATGCTAACACCATTGCCAGTCATAGATTGTCGAATAAAGGTGTCATTCATGCAGATGGTGATGGAAAGGGAAGATCATGATCTTTAGGTATAATATAAGGGATTTTAGAATCGTCGAAAGAGATGGTGGTGGTGGTTGTAAGGGCTCGACAAGGGCGTAAGGGTTGGGATTCATCGCTTGTGATGGGGATACACTACAAATATTCAATGAGGGATTATCGATGATCGAGGAGCTTTGAATAAGCTCATAGAGAGACATTTTGACAGGGACTTGGTGCAACTCGCTTTACAATGCTTTGCTCAATGACAAGTATGATGTGGAGTACACAAAGAAACTAGTGAATACATTAGCCTTTGATGAAGAAGGGTATGGATTGGGATTTTAGAGGGAGAAGTAATGAAATTTTTGGTTTTGATTGGGTAGATGGTTGAGAATCATGAGGGCGAGAATGAGTGGTGATATGAACGAAATTGATAAAAAGATGGGGACCTTATTTGGAAGAGGTAGAGTTGGGTGGTGGGATTGCGATGAAGGGTGTGGATGAAGGACCAAATTTAGGGGTCTTAGAAGTCATTGATTTGATTGGATGGTTGAGTTTGGGTGTGGATGCACTAGTAGATGGAAGAGAGTGGTCATCTTCGATGAAAAGGCCATCCTCTTCTATGAGATTATTAATAAGGGTTTGAAGAGTCTTATAATGCTCGGTGCATGTCTAGGGGCATGATGATAAGTGCAAAAACATTATAACCAAACCATGTTGGCTTACGGCCATGTGAATCGAAGGATTTGATAGGGGAAGGGTTATTGTAGATACTTGAGATGGCGAAGGATTTCGATGTGTGTGACCCAATGGGGTTTTGAAGAGGGGTTTTATGGATTGGGCATTGATTGGATTTGGGGAGGATTATGAAGGAAAAAGTGATTCCTTACTCTTGTGAGGTTTGTAAGGGGTTTAGATTCTAATTTGGGTGCGGAAGGAGGAGTGGATAGTATCGATTTAGATTTAGAGATGGTGGGATACTTGGATGATGGTCCTGGTCTCAAAATGGATGGGTGAGGTCTTAAAAGAGATGATTGGATGATGGATTACTTAGGTTGATGGGGATTCGAAAGAGGGAGCTTTAATTTCTTGTGCATATGAGTAAGAGATTTTTAGATAGGGATGCCAAGGTTCTTAGATTTTGTTGTGGATTTTTACCCTCGGTGGGAATGACAAATGATTTGAATAGAGGGATTGTCCTTGGATGTTGGATTGGATGATTTGGATATAGGTTGTGTCATAGATGTAGTAGTTAAAGATGGAGATGGTTTTTGGATAGTATGACCTGGTAGGCTAAGAAGAGGTTACTGATTGCGTGGGATTTAAAAGTGTTGGTATAGAAATGGTTGTACTTATTGGAGATGAGGATGGAATTGAGACACCATTTGTGGTATAATCAAGGGGATATATTCTTTGTAGAGATTTCAAGGGATGGTGTGGATTTAGATATGGATGTGGGTATAGATATAATAAATGAAGATGTAGATATGGAGGTAGAGGTAAATGTTGATATGGATGTAGAGATTGATGTGGATATAATAGATGTGGATGTAGTAGATATGGTTATAATGGTTGTGGATATGGGTGTGGGTGCAAATATGATCGTGGATGTAGACATAGGTGTTGTAGCAAATATGGGTGAAATAGATGTAGGTACAATAGACATGGATATGGGAGTGAATGCAAATATGATGCTAGGTGTAGTCATAGATGAGGAGATAGGTGTGGACATAATAGATGTGGATATAGTAGATGTAGATATGGGTACATATGAAGATAAATATTGTATAGGTAGGGGTAGATGTTAAAATAGGCGTGAGTGAAATAGATGTAGGTATAGTAGATGAGGGATAATGGACGTGGGTGGTGATAATATTATAGATGTAGGGTGGATGTTAAAGTAAACATGGGTGCAATAGATGTAGGTACAATAGATGAGGTGATAATGGATGTGGGTGGTGATGTTGAAACCTGACTTAGAGTATTGATTATATGGGTGTCATGTGCTTGGAATATAGGAGGATTATCTTGATTGTTTGGTGGATGATTAGGGAAGGGCTACTTGAAGACATCCAATGGTTGGTTAGGAGGAGCATTAGGATTTTCCAATCAAGGTCCCCCACGATCGATAAGTACTAGGTCCTCAAGGTATGACACTTCTTGATGTCGTGACCATGAACTTGATGATGTTTACAATAGTGGTCTTTGTGATACCATGTGGGTTTGGGACGTGAATCATCAACAAGGTGGATAGGAGGAAGTTGGATAAGGCGAATAACCATGAGTTTATCGAAGATGGAACTATAAGATTCTCCAATGGGAGTATAATTGGGAGTTGGTTGAGGAGCCCTTTGTGGAGGATCGACATGAGATGTAGATGTGGAATAATATTTGATGACAATGGCATTGGTTGTGCTTTTGGATTTTTTGTTATGGGTGGATGACTTGGTGAATTCATTTTTGGGCTTGTTGGAGTAAAGCTTGACATGGCCTTGCTCAAGGGCATGTAGTTCTAATTCGCAGCCACGTTAAAAGCATATTCAAATGTTTGGAAAGATTGAATTTAGAAATTGGATGAGATATGTTTAACACACGATGTAGAGAAGAGTTCGACAAGTTTGGTTTGGGGAAGCGAGAAGGATAGTTGATTGATGATGTCAGACAACTAGCGATGAAATATACGATTGATTCATCATCAAATTGTTTGATAACATAAAGATCAGTAATGGTGATTTTAGGCACAATATTAATGGAGATGTGATATAAGAAGAGCACATGCAAGTTAGGTAAAATAGAAAGAGAGTTTTGAGGAATGTCATTTAACCAATCCAAAGCGATCCTCGACTAATGACATAGGGAAAGTGTGAAGCATGAGGTCTTGATCACGGGCAATGAGATAACATGAGTGTCTGAAAGCACAAAGATGGTGTTAGGGATCCTCCTTACTATTGAATTTAGAAAACTTGGGAAGCTCCCAATGTGGAGGATATGGCTTGACAGGTATGAATGGGTTGATAGGTTCATTGTACATTTGTTCATAGGTAAACATGTTCTTAGGTCCCAAAGTAACGGCTTCTAGATTATCCATTCTACTTAGCAAGGCTTGCATAGGGTCATTGGATGTGTGAGGGTGAGGAGCTGATTAATGAGGTTACAGATTGTAAGAGTTAGACCAGTTGTGTTGTGGATGAGATTGATATTGTTGATGATAAGGAGGAGTTTGTGGGGGTGGTTGGTAAGGAAGAACATAGTTGAATTCTTGTGCTTGGATAGGTTGGGAGATATGATCTTGTGAAGGGGTATAATTGGATGGATATGATTGTGAGGATTTGTGTTGAGAGATGGGAGGATTAGATTGGGCTTGTGTTGGGTGAATTTGGATATGTGTATAGGGTGGTTGAGATGTTTGGATAGGTTGATTAGGGAATATGTGTCGAAAGACACTCCAGTGGAGGTTGATGAGTTTGAGTTGACTTTGAAGGGTGGGGTTGAGAGGTAATGACATTTGCATGGGATTGAGATGTAAAGAGAGGCATTGAGACTTGAACATGTTGCTTGTATGGTGGAGGAAGTAGGTTAGATTCTTGGAGAGTTTGAGTATGGGCATTAATGACCACAATAGATGAAGAAGTGATGGGGATAAAAGAGATAGGGGTGGTATTGATGCGAGTGAGGTTAGGTGGAATAGGGACCACCAATTGAGTGGATTGATGGGCTTGAGGAATCATGGTGGAAGACTCATGAGGGCCATGTTCATGTTGAGCTAATGCCAACTCATTCATGGCCCTTGGAAAGAAAACAACAAGTTGGGAAGTAAGAACTTCAGTGGATTTAGAATGTGGAGGATAAGCATATAGTTGTTGAAGGGAGGTCTTAAAATGGGGAGATGGGTGGATTTACGAGTAATATAATCATGAAGGGAAACAAGATTGGCTTCAATGAGATCATGAAACTCCACGCATCCACAAGGGATATTGGGAGGTCTAAATGCTACTAAGGAAGTGAGATAAAGGTGTAGAAATGGTCTCAGAGGGGATGGGTGATGATAGAAAAAAGGATAAGTTTCAAGATGAGGATTGGTTTGAATAACATGGGTCTCATGAGAAGGGACCGTAGAAACAATGGGGTGAGAGACCAAAGGTGTGGTAATCATAGGCTTAGAGAAAGTAATGGAAAGTGTAGAAGTTTTTAAAGAAATATTGTTGGAAGTGGGGATATTGTTGGAAGAGGTTGATTGTTCCATTTTTATGGTTTGAGAACAGTGTAAGAAACGAGCATGAAACAACAAACAAGAACTTATGCATATTTCTAATATGGTTGATTTGACCAAAATATGATTTTTGTAAAACCCTAATTATAGAGTAACTGAATGTAAACTATGATATACAACTATTAAGTACAATATGATGTAAGAAAATAAGCAAATAAGTATGAAACCCTAAGCAATAGATGTAGGAAGAATGACTTAGTTGATTTACGTTTGATCTAGAAATGCTCGAATCGGGAAAACTATTGAACAGGAGGTGAACAATGTCGTCAATGTTCAGGATAAACCGTGGATTTCATGGATTATGTCGGACATGGGCACTCATAGTTGGAAAGGGCACATGGGCATTTAGCATCACGCATCGGGTGCCTGTGACTATGCAAATGGTTGGAAACTAATTTTACTATGTTGTATAAGTGTCGTAAATATTCCGTTTTGATCACCTATGTGTCATTCTTTGATCACCGAGGGTACCTATAACCTGCAAAATAGATATCACTTGTAAAACCCATAATACCACATCAAATCCAAAAAAAGAAAGATGTAATATGGGGATTCAGACTAACCCCAACGGTCACCTTGAGAGTGAACTTACAATTGAGCGCTACACTACATCTTAGACTCCATGTAGTTCTGGTGAGTGTGTGTAAGAATCATGCCCTAGGATGCCCTTGTGCAAGTGCACTTGATAGCGGGTTGTAGCTAGATGTAACAATGTAGATAAATGTGTGGATGGAATAAAGAACTTCCCCTTCCTATGTTGTGTATGCAAAAATGCAGTCCCTTGTCCCTTGAATGGATGTTAGATGGATGCCTTGAAGTGATTTAGGTGCCTTTGGATGCAAGCTTAGGTGATGATAGTATATGTTTAGTGTTTGGTCCTTGATTTTGGTCACATAACTATGTATTTATATGATTCCCTTGTTTGAATTTCATAATTGAAAACTAAAAGGCTAACCCATAAGTAGAAAATATGCCCAAAAGATAAAAGAGACAAAAAAGAAATGAGTAAGGTCGAAAAGGGTCGGGGTGCTCGAGAGGGGATAGGGGTTCCTAGGCACTCCTATCCTAGCTGGGCACTAGTTTTTGCATCCATAAAATATAAACAAGTAAAATATTGATTGGGTTGTAGGGTGTGTAAGACCAAATAGAAAACAAGAAACACAGAAAAGTGGCCAAAGACAATTGTCAATTACTAGTTTTCTTGCTTAGGATCATATGAATTCTAGTATGTGTTTATGGACCTAGAAATATACCCAAGTGTATGATTTTGTGTCTATATTTTCCCCCACTTTATGTTTTGAGTGAATACTTGATAACATAAAGTAGATAAGAGATGCATACATGATAACTATGTAGAATGTGAGGTGAAGAATGTCTTTGAGTGGACAAGTGAAACATGGGATGATGCAAAAGTGAAGCATGGAGACTAGTAAAGAGAAAGTGACCCTAAGGGTGAAGCATATGCGGTGTACCATGTTGTACTTGTTGTTGTGTTTGTGATTGTTTCTTCTTGTAAGGATGAACCCTGCAAAAAAGAAGAGCAAGAGAATAGTCAGTGTAAAGTCATGTATATGAAAAATTTGCATATGTAAAAGTATGTAAAAGTGTGTAAAAATAAAGTGTGCACATGATGTAGAAGAGTGTAAAATGATAGAAAAATGTCTTGAATTACTATGAAGAGTGATTTTTTGGGAAATCTCACTCAAGAGTGAGTTTTTGGGTGATCTCATGCCAAAAGTGATTTTTTTTGGGCAATCTCATGCCAATTGTGAGTTTTTTAGGCGATCTCACGCCAAAGAGCAAGTGTTGGGGAGAGAGGTCTAATGTTACTCTCCTTCCATGAATCTGCCCGATAAACACCACTGCAGATGGTGTGTCCCTATTTTGTTCTGTTGTCCCGATTTTATCCAAATGTAGTAATTATTCTGATTGAAATGGAAATTGCATGCATTCTATTGCTGGAGGAATGTGTTTAATGTGAAAAACCTACTCGAAGGCTTATGTGAAGTGTGTTGATATGAGAAATTGATTGTGTGTGCCCATAGGACATTAGTTCCCAGGGAAGGACACATGCGCCTAGGTGCTTCATGTCTGAGCCCAAGCACTGGTGTATGTGTTGTGTTGAGGACCCAAGTCAGATTTTGGGTCATTCTGAAAATGTGTTCTTGTTCTAATTATGTGTTATAGCTTTGAGCTATTGTATGGGGTGATTTTTTCACCTAATGTATGCCCACTTTGTTTGGGGTGCATGTGATGTCAAGAGTAGGAGTGTGTGGACTAAAAAGAGAGGCCACGATGTTGAGTTGAACTATAAACTTGTAGGGGTAGGGGATGTGCATGGTAGAAACCAAGACACATGCAAACAAAGTGGCTAGATACATGTGTTAGTAGAAAAAGTAGAAAGCATGTCATATAAAAACAATGTAATAAGAAAGTGTGCATATAAGATAGACCACGAAAAGTGGGTTTTAAACATGGGACATCGCTCACAATGTCACAAGACATTTAGGGCCAAAGTGGCCAAAAGCATACAAACAATGAAAAAAATACATAGTGCATAGCCTACAAACAATAACATACAAGTAGAAAGCAATGTCAAACAAAATGTATCAGATAACCATGGTGGCATATAGTCTGCAAGGAAAATGTTGCACATGAAGCACCCGTTAGCATGTTAGAAGATAAAAAGTATGTCAAAGCGTGTATGTACCAATAGAAAGTAGTGTGCTAGAGATTAGTAGTAAATAATGAAACAATAACACCTATAATGTGTGATAAAGTAGATGCCCCGAAGCCTTAGTGGGCGGTAAGAGGTACAATGCCAAGCATCATTGTAGCGTGTAAAGACTTGTAAGTGATTTGCATTCACTCCAAAAGACCAAGTGAACATATATATGCATATAGAAAAGATATTGGCATACTAAGTATTTGTTTAACATGGGAAAAAAAGTGTACATGCAAGTATAAGAAAGCAAGAAGAAGTGCAACCAAGATATGCAATATGCAATGTATGAGTGAGATGGAATGGTATGTAATGTGAATGTGATAGGAGTAGCGTGCCCCCCAGTGAATGTGGATGAGTATGAGATGAGGTTCATTTATAAAATACCCCTCAACAATCAAGAATGAACCATAGAACAAGAGTGCATCATCGGAAAATGGTTTGAATTGTGTGCTACAAACATAGATGATGAAGCATTGAGCGTAAAGAGTGAGTGATGGTGAGTTTCATTTCAGATTTATACTCTCATCAATCATGTATGAACTATGGAACTAAAGTGCGTCATAGGGAAATGAATGATGCAAAATGTGTATCAATATGTTTAAGAGAGACTAGATGAAAAGTATAGAGCGTAATGTGTATGTGTCAGAGACTAGAAAGAATTAGGAATAATTGAAGTGGGGGAAGAAAGCGTGTTGTCCGCAAGTTTGTAATGTGAAGAGGAATCAAGTGAAATCATCTAGGAGATTGTCATTGTTAGGATCATAGCCAAATGGAGTTGGTTCAGAGACTTAGAAAGCAATAGTGTGAGGTTAATCATATAAAGAGCCCTTACAACGTAAATTGTTCATAACTATTGCATATTATTCATCAGTGAAAGGTGGTTGTGGAAAATCATGCACATACCATTGAGTGAGATTTTGATAATATCCCAAGAAAGATTCATTGCAAATAGAAATGCGGCCAAAAGTCATAGGAAATGTGATATCAATATGATTTGGATCTAGTGTGCCACCAATGTAATCAAGCCAAGATTTCCCAAGTGTGAGTGGAGAAGAATGAGGAGTGCATGCAAGGAAGACTATCAAATGGAAGAAACGAGGCCATAAACAACAATAATGAATATAGATCCATGATATAAGTGAGGAGAGTGAGGCGGAGGAATAATATCAACGATTGTGAATCCTAGCCGATCGAAACCATCATGTGTGCAAAAAGTCTCAGAGCAAGTAGGGTCTAATAGACCATGAGGCCCATAGGGATTACGAATGAAGAGAGTGCACGTGAAGGGATCCAAGTGTGGAGCAGAAGAAACCTTAGGAGATGTAAAAGTGATAGAACGTTTAATATATGTATAGTGCCTTGGAAAAGAATCATGGCATTAGTAGATGGAGGAAGATTTTTGAATAGATATTCATAAGGGCCAATAACAACAAAAGTATATTGGAAATAGGAGTCATTAAACTCAATAGGAGTAAAGTTAATATTGTACAATGTGTCATCATTAAGCTCTACAACATCAGCCTCATCATCAGAATCATCAGTGCTAGCATTATCTTGTTGTATAGCATTATCAAGAATATTGGTAGGAGTGGAGTCGATATAGAATTGGGAGGAGCCGTGATAGGTGGAGAAGTAGCCATGGGGGTGGACATAGTGGGTGATAGGATATCAGTAGTATGAGTAGGAATGGATGGAGTGCATGAAGAAATAATAGAAGAAGTAGGAGCACTAGATTGACCGACATCATATGTACTAACTTTGTGATATGGAATTGGATGAGATGGAGGAATGGGCATGGCAAAGTGACAGGATCTATACAGAAAAACTTGAATGGTTTGGAGTCTGCAACAATAGTATTTTCATAACCATCATGTAAGAATTTAATTACTGATGAACCAGGTGTAGATGGAACAAAAAGACAATAGGAACCATTTTAGGCCCAACTTGTAAAGGTAGGGTGATGGTGCCCATGCATGTACAAGTGGTGGAATCATAGCTACGAATGAATTGAGAATATTTGTTAATTATATTTTTAGTAATGCCTATTTGCTTGAGGAGAGAGATAGAGCATAGGTTTATAGCATATCCATTGTCAATAAGGAGACACTTAATACAAATAACACCAATAGTGGTAGTGATAAGCAAAGGTGCAAATGGATCATCACCAATAGAAGAAGGGATATCCTCATCACTAAAAGATATAACATGTGGTAAATTTTTGAGAGATTGAATGAGGTGAGAAAATGCAACAGTGAATTATTTATTTCAATGTGGATGGAACGAAGGGTGGCCTCTAATGTGTGACGACAATCAGGTGCATTGTGTAATAGATCATAAAGAGATTTTTTCTGGTGTATTCTTAAGTTGCTTTATGATGTCATAACTCTTAAAGGAAGTGGAAGGAACTGGAAAAGTGATAGGAGGTGGGACAAAAAAGAGTGGATTCGTAGGAGGACGAGTGCGGCGAGTGGTGACTACATTGATGGTCAGATCAGATATAGGAGTAACAAAGTGAGGAGGATACTGAGTACGCACTCGCATAAAATCAGAAGTAGTAGTAGTCATGCTAGAAACCTTGGTTGGAGTAAAATAAGGATAAGAAGATTGATCCATGAATTCAGAAGACGAAGATAACTTTTGATACATTCTTAGAAGGTAGGGTTTGAATGAGTGGGTTCACCAAATGATTTAACAAAAATATCCTTTTTGTAAAAAACCTAATTATAGAGTAATTGAATGTAAACTATGATATACAACTGATAAGTACAATATGACACAAGCAAATAAGTATGAAACCCTAACCAAGAAATGTATAAAGAATGAATTAGTTGATCTACGATTGATCCGGAGGTGCTTTGGACTCGGGAAAACTCACAAACATGAGGTGAACAAAGTGTCATCAATAAATTCTAGAGCTCACTAATGATGTCAAACATGGGAGCCCATGGGTGGAAAAGGGTCGGGCTTGGAGATTGCTATTGAGCACCCGTGACTATGCAAATGGTCAAAATCTGATTGTTATAGTGTCACAAATATTCCCTGTTGATCACCTATGTTTCGCTCTTTGATCATCGAGGGTACATATAACTGCAAAATAGATATCACCTGCAAAACCCACAATACCAAATCAAATCCAAAAATAAAGACGCTTGATATTGGGAGTCGAACCAGACGACGGTCACCCCGAGAGTGAACTTACAACCGAGCACTACACTACATCTCAGACTCCATGTAGTTTTTGTGAGTGTGTGTAAGAATTGTGCCTTACGATGCCCTTATGCAAGTGCAATTGATAGTAGCTTGTAGCTAGATGTAACGATGTAGATAAATTTGTGGATAGAATAAAAAACTCCCCCTTCTTATGTTGTGTGTGCTGAAAATGTAGTCCCTTGTCCCTTGAATGGATGTTAGATGGATTCCTTGAAGTGATTTAGGTGTCTTTGGATGCAAGCTTAGGTGATGATAGTATATACTTAGTGCTTGGTCCTTGATTTTGGTCACATAACTATATATTTATATAATTCCCTTATTTGAATTTCGTAATTGACAACTAGAAGGTTGACCCATAAGTAAAAAAGATGCCCAAAAGATAAAAGAGACCCAAAAGAAGCAAGTAAGGTGGAAAAGGGTTAGGGGCACCCAGAGGGGATAAGAGCGTTGGGGCACTTCTAACCTGGATGGGTGCCGTGTCCTGGAGCCATCAAATATAAATAAATAAAATATCAACCTGGGTTGTAGGGTGTGCAAGACCAAATAGAAAACAAGAAACACAAAAAGAGTTCAAAGACAGTTTTCAATTACTAGTTTTCTTACTTAGGAATCATATGAATGCTAATATGTGTTTATGTACCTAAAAATGTACCCAAGTGAGTGATTTTGTGTCTACGATGGAAAGAAAATCAAACAACACAATTCTAATTATCTTATTTATTTAGAATAGTGTGAAAAAAAAAAAAAAAAATGTTCAAAGGGAACCTAAGGAGGTGGTTAATCTAAGGATGGTTCCAAGTTTGTTTAAGATTAAATTTCTTGATATACCCAAAGGTACGTGAGTCACAAATTGATGATGATTACTCGTATGTGGCTTAGTATTGGCGCCAACCCCGCACTTCACGCACCACAACAATAAGGGTGTTAGGTGTTTAGCCTTTATACCGATACTCAAAAAAATTCTTAGATGGCCTTAACATCGTGGTGACTTTGTTATTGGGTGATGAAATAGATCCACCTGGTAGGAGATGTTTAGATGTTTTGATTTGTTTGTGTTTTTTGTATGTGTGTGAAGAAGTGTGTATGCAAAATATTACCTCCTGCTTAAACTATGTGAGCAAGCAAGCATGAAGAGGTGTTCTTTTTAGACCCAAAAACAAATGTTATATTCGATGAGAACACGCAAACAAAGGAGGGAGAAATGATGCAAAAATGAGAAAATAAGGAAAAAAAGGAGAATACGGATAATGCTATTTTAATTTTATCCAAATTAAGCACACGCATTGTTGAGAAAAGCAAACAAAACCCCCAAAGCACATAAGAAAATAATCTCTACCTACAAAATTAGTAGAAAGAAAGAAATATAATAGGAAATGAAATAATGAAAATAAAGAAATAACTCACTAAAGAAGATAGGAGGCTCCACGTTGGGTGTGCTGAGAATGTTTCACGAATTTTCACGCTCCTGTTTCAAGTTAATGGAATGGTGTGCAAGAAAATAAGAAACTCTAAAATATGGGAGGATTTAAGGCTACCTCCGATATGTGATGATGATGAAGATGAAGATACAGGCGTAAAGATCCTCTCCATGGTGAGCTCGATAACCTGTACAACAAAGAGACAACTAGACAAGAAAAAGATTAGTAGATAAGATGGTGGGTTTCCGGACACAATCGGTCCCAAGAAGTGATAAATTCCTAGGGAGGCTATCAACCCACTTTGATTAAAAGATCGATAAAATACAATGGATGAATAGGATGTAACAGATAATAAAATGAAACAAAGATCAAAGATATGATATATGATCTAAGATAAAGATCTCGATAAAAAATGATGATAAATTAAGATAAATGAAATCAAACCCAATCGGGTCGAAGACGACCGAGATAGACAAAAATAGTTTGAATGACCGTAGCAAAGTAGGTCAAAAGATATGTAGAACAATGGATCTGGAACTAATGTTGAGATCTTTGAGGTATCCGATTTGATGCAAAGAAATATAAACTAGAAAAGATGCAGATTTGATGGAAATGTAGATCAAGTTGATGATGACGAAAACCGGGGACAAATTTGGAACAATGATCGGCGTAAGCGAGGCCAAAAAGTGATATTTGGGCTATTAGATAGATGGATGCGAGAGATAAAGGGATCCGAATGTTGAATGAGGCTATAAAGCAGATGATGAGGTAGAAAACAAAAAAACAAAGTTGATATATCGGGTTGATGATGATTGGGTTGGGTCGACGACGATTAGGGCGGGATTATGGTTTGACGGGGCTAAATAGATGATAAAAGAGTTGTGAAGTGGAATTGGCGATGACAGGTATGATGGTGGATATCCGAGGAAACAAACAGACTTGCAAAGCGATGGAAAGAGATGGTGAAATAATGGTAGGGATCCAAGTAACTCTATACTCCAGATCTCAAGGGTGGCATGCAAGGGCTCAAATATGACTCCAAGTTGATGATTGCAACTCACAAGAGAAGGAAACAAAGGAAATTTACAAGAGGGCCAAAAATCCAAAATTTCATCCTCCCGAGGAGGGTAGTGGTATATTTAAAAGGGTCGTCGTTGATTATAGCTAACCATTGATTTGGGAGGTGGAGATGATGCACAACTCAATACAAAGGTTCCTAAAGTGGTTAAATTAGGGTTTAAGTTGTTTAGGTGGGATAGAGTTGCATAAGGATGATAACATGTAGTTGGATGGGTGTAAAGGATAAATGTGGGTAGATGAGAGTCTAGGGAGGATAAATGGGGTGTTTAGGGATGTGATTAGGATAATGGATGGGTTTAGGGATGATTAAATGTGATTAGGGATGGATTAGGAGAAATAAGATAATGATGGGATTTAGATAAGAAAGTGGGAAATTAAATGCGATAAATGGGATGTAGGAAGGAAATAGGAATTTCAATGGGAATAGGGATGCGAAGGTGCAAGATGACGATGGAGGGGAGTGAACGTGCAATGAGGGACAAGTGTACCAAAATTTGGTGTATAATGATTTTGACTTCATCGAGGAATGAGTTTTTCTTCCATGTGTGGTTTACCAATATCTTTTGCTACAATTTTAAGGAAGTTGAAGCTGCATGATTCATAATTGTGCCCAACATAATTCTCCTTCCCTTATTGAGAGGCCCATAGATAGTTGCGATTGATTTCTTTATTGGAGGTCAATTAATTTTGAAAGCGTGCATGGATACACCCCCGTATGGAAATCTAATGCCTTAGGTGATTGTTGTGTTATTACATAACATTCCCCATTTTAAATGAAAGTGATTGCCTATAAAAAATGTGGACCCTCTTTTGGTTTGAAATAGATCAGTAGCACTAAGATATATACCTTCTTATTCCTCAAAGTGACCTTGATTTTCCTAAGTCATTTTTAGTACTCTTATTTTGAAGTTGTTTGATTTTTCATGTTAAATCGAATTAAGTATTTTTACTTAATTAAAACTCATACTCGTACTTCAAAATTTGGTACTTGCACTTAGTCATTTCTTTTAGTACTTGTACTTAAAATTTTGGTACTTGCACTTGATCATTTCTCTCAAGTCATCGCACTTGCACTTTAAATTACGGTACTTGCACTTCACTAAGTGAAAGTTTCTTAACTAACTCAAGGTTTGAATTTTCCTCACAAATTGAAAGAGCAAGAAATCACACGTCCAAGTGCGAGAATTTTAAAAGAAGCAACTCGCAATTCTCAAGTGCGAGTATTGAAGGGATTATCCCGAGAATGTCAGAACCCAAATCTTCAAGCTCACACCTTGTACTTCATGCTTGCATCAACTTGCGTCTCTAAGTGTAAGAAAAATTTCATACTCAAATAAAGTCATAGACACATCAACAATCAAGAAGGGTGAGCTAATCCCGGTGTTATACACGGCATCCCACATGTCATACACATGGCCTCCTAGCTCTAAAAGGGGAAAACTAGTTTAAAATGATGGTTGTGGTTTAACCTAGCTTACACATGTGTAAGGCCCATATTCAAAAGGCTAATTAATTCAAAAAGCAATGTTTCTGAGGTGAAAAAACATCAAGTCATATATTATGCACCATTAATATGGAGCACACTAATTTTGACAAAATATTACCTAATTTATGAGGATCTTGCATTAATCAAGACAATTCATCCTAATTTCTAAATTACGAGTTGCATGTAGAAGTTGAATCCCTCTTGCTTGTTATCAATTAAGTTTATTAACAAGATTTACTAGTAATAGTGCAACTAATTGTCTTCAATAATGGTGGGAGAACCTAGGCCTTCGAATGTGGATGCATTCTTGTACTCTTTACTCGAGACACAAGGATAATAAAGGATATTGTGTTTGATTCTAAAGCAATTAACCACGAGTTTCATCATTATTCATCTATCTTTTCAACCATTCAAATGAAAATACTTAATATGCATGTCATAGACAAAACATATATGTCTGTGGATTAAACACAAAGAGTTTTTGACCTTAGGGCATTGAAAAGAGCCAACCTTCATCAAATTGCAGCAAAACCGAGGTATTTCATGCCCATAGCTACTCTCTTTCCTTCTCATTCATGTTAAGGCTAAAATTGGGCATTATATTCTCAAACTAAGGAACATATGATAGCCTTCTTTGATGGTTATGCTTATAAGGCCTATTACAAATTACCTAAGTCCGATATTGTCTACAACGCAACAATCTTTGAAGCATGGATGAATACACGCCAAATAAGGACAATTTTATAGAATTGGGATAAGGACCCAATCAAAAATATGGATGATATAATCTTAAAGGACATCCTTATTCATAGATTCGAGACCTAAAGTGTAGATTGGCGTGGCCTTAGTGAAAATATTTTATGGAAACCCTTCCATCACAAAGTTGGATGTATCATGGATCCCCTTACTTGTTATGATAGTGGATGATAACAAGATCACTTCTTTAAGATAAGTAGTTGCATCTGATTTGGTATCCCAAAGGTCCTCTTTCGGATGATTGTATGAATTTGTGCACGCATTCCAAGACTACACTAAGCTCAATGGAGAAATCCTTATTCCATGGGAGGTTGTTTTACCTATTAGTGGGGATTTGCATGTATATTTAAATAATTGGATGAGTAGAGAACTTGAAATTATGAAAATGATGATGGTCCTAGTGGAATATAGGTGGATTTCATAATAATTTAGTACCTCTAGATTGGAGACATTTCTAATTAAAATCTCGAAGCATGTACCGTTGAAGGAGATAAGAGTAAGTACATTGAATTATAACACATTGAAAGGATTGACAATAACATGACATGAGGTGCATTGAATAAATCAAAGAGACTTAGTTGGGGTATTCTTTAATTGTTCAATGATATCATAGGTTTTAGATGGAGTGACATGTTTTGGAAGTGGTGTACTAATAAGAAGCTGCAATGGTGCCTTATTGCAGTGGGTGGTGACAACATTGACGGAGGGATTTGTAGAAGCATCTGTATAGTGAGGTGGATGTTGTATTATAACAGGATATATTAACATCTTATGATGTCTACGGAATAGACACATGTAGGGATGAAGGTATAAGAATTATCCATGATCTCAAAAGAAGAAGAAAAAGGGAAATGGGTCCGAGGCATGGATATAGTTATCAAGTTCACCAAATAAGTTAACAAAATTTAGTTCTATGTAACAAAACTTTTGATGAAATAGATATAACAATATTCAAGAAATATATAGCTATAGAAATATAAGAAAGAGTGATAAATAAGGTTTGTAGAATGACTCAACTTGCCTCCATATGTTTGAATTGATTATGAGCTAGTGATTGATCTAGAAAGTCTAATTTTAGATTGTTTGAGCTCATTTTTATTCTGGAAAGTGAGAATCACAGGATGAAATCTCCTAGAATGAAATAGGGCCATCCATGCACTATTGTCTTTCTTAAGCACTAGTGTCTACTAAATAACTTTGGTCCAAGTTCTTTCTATAGCACTTCTTGTTTGTTATATGTTACACAAGGTTTGCTACAATTATGCTTAGTCGTATATATACCTACAAAATAAAACCCTAGATACTGCATAATAATAACACACATATTAGATGAAAAATAATGCATATATGTTGGTGAAATAATATGTCGATACAAAAAATTAGGTGTTTTCACCAACGATCACGGGACTAGGTCCCTTTGCATTGAATGTGGAAGATCCCCTTATTGAATGTAAACTAATCTACTCTTATATAAATGTCGTGGGTTGGCCAAATAGTCCAAGGATCACATAAGACCACTTCACCTTGAACTTGTGGCAAAGTGCTCAGACGGGTACAAGGGAGGAAATTATAGTAATGAGAGGTGAAGGAGAGAAATTAGACAAAGGAAGGTTATTGTTATGAGTAGGCACAAATAGAATTCACACCCAATAACTAGAGTAGTTCAACATTCAATTTAGAAGAAATCAACAATGAAGCCATTTAGTGAGACAAACAAAGCTCACAGAGACACAATCCTTTGGGTCCATTAATTGAAGATACAAATATCTTTTTGATCACTATACTTACAAAGTGCATATAAGAGAGAAAATAGAGGAATACATAGGAAAAGGGAAATGGAATAAATGTAGCTTTTATTTCTTGTGCATTGATGATAAAAATTCAACAATAACAATCCGCAATTTCTACCAATGAGTTGGAAATTTTTCTAATCCTTTGGAATGGAAAAGCCATCCCAATTTATAGCAATGTGAATTGACCTTTCGCCTACCCCCACATGACTCTTCATGATATCAATCCACTTGTGACTTTACATCTTCTAGGAAGTGAAAACTAAGTTCCTTTTTATAAATTAAAGGGAATTTTACAATATAACTTTAGAAAGTCACTTAAGTGAATGAGACAAAATACAATGATTACACTCAATGAAGAATTAGAAAGGGGAGAGAAGGAAAAGGGAGAAAGAGAGAGGGAAGAATTTTCCATATCTGATGAAAAAAATCCCTGCGATGAAGAACATTGTTGATTCATGCCTCCTAATGAAGATTTTATGGAAATGGTTCATGTTCCTTGAATTCCTTGCTGAATTGAGATACTTCCAGTGCTAACTTATCCACCTCTAGAATGTAAACACAACCCAACACCTTGGTACATATCTAGGGAATATCACTGATCTTCTTACATTGAGTGAGACATTCTCCATGATTCATTACAATTCCAGCAATGTAACTTATAATATGTCTTTGGACTCTAAGTTATCTTGTTGAAGAAAAGAGAGTCACCTGCCTCTTTCTTGATTAGCTCATGGAAGGAAACAATGAGTTATGTTGATGATGAATCCTCAATGAGTGGGGAAAATCAAGTTTCTAAACACAATTGTAGACATCGCTCAAGATCTCGAAAGAATGTTTTCCACAAGAGTCCAACTTAAAGATTTCATTCTTGAGTATTCCATATTTCATATCCATGACATGGATCTAAACTTGAGACAAGTTCTTTATAGCTAATACAAACATGTTCTTGCTCTTGAGGGTGTGAGAGTTAAAAGAGATCATCTTGGACACTCGTGGGAACATATCATCCAAGTGGATGAATTTTTTTCAAATCCTCCTTTGCTTTGTTCACTTCGACAATGTTACAAGAGCATACTTGATGAGAGAAATGATATCTAGAAATAATGCCTTTCCTTGCTCAATGATTTTCTCAATCCACTTCTCATTGGCCTTCCCCTGTATTATATACCCTTATGATTTCTTGATTGTCTTAGGATCAACATTGTTGATCAGAGGGATGTCTTCTACCGAAAGAGAAGATGTTAGTTTGGGTCTAGAGAAGGGTTGAATGTAAGCACTAAGAGTGTTTATCTATTCCTCCAATTACACAATTGTTCTCTTGTATTCTTTATTCCAAGAAATGATGCGGGAAGAGGATTCCTTGAATAGATGGGAATCACCCTCATGTGAAGCTTGACCCAATGAGATGTGCATCAATTCATAGTCCGGCGAGTCATGTCCTCAATTGTCTTAGGATTCTTGGGTCTAGCAATTTCAACATACTTGATTACGAAGTGCCACTTTGAAGAAGCAAGATGTCTTCGGGAATTATTTCTTCACTTGGAATTTGATGTTCTGAGATTGCTTCAAGACTGGGCATTATAGCAAGTCTGCGTTTCCTTGGCCCACTTTGAGCATTTCTTGAATCCATGGAAATGGATCTTCGGGAGTTGACACAATGTTGGTTGTCGAGAGAACTTTCAGAGCTTGTTGTGGAACCAAATCTTGATCATCATGGGGAATATTTACCATTAGGGAAGACATACTTGGATGCCCTTGAAGAAAAGGGTGTTCATCAATGAATCACTCTTGCAATGCTTTACTTCAACCAACCCACTTTGACTTACTCAGTTCACTCACCTTGATTCACTTTTCCCACCTTTCTCACTCACCTTGGTTTACTTAGCTCACTGAGCTCATTTATCTAGCTCACAAGGGAGGTGTGGATGACTCTTACTGGACCGATGAGTTGTTCACCTTAAATTACGACAGAGCTTTGAATCCTTTTGAATATCTTTTGAAAGTAAAATGTCTCTTGGTTCCCAATTGTTGCACCTTGTGATGTTTGGTCTCACTCTTAAACACAACCGTGACCAGAATGATTCCTCAAGACCTTTGTGAAGGATGCATTTCCCTATTTGAGCTATGAAATTATCATAAAACCATGTGAAGATGTTAAAAATTAACGAGATAACTAAAAATAGAGCCTAGTGTAACTTTCTGCGCTTAAAATTGAGACTTTCTATTTTTAGCGGTGGGATGAGAACTCTCTATTTTGGGAAATTTCACTTGTTTTGCTCAAATTTGAACTTATTGATAATATGGAATAATCATTTCAACTCCGTTGATGACACTTTTCTATTTTTAGACAGTTGACTTTTCTTTTTTTTTTTCAACCCAAATAGCCTAGTTTATCATTTTCATTGTTCATTGAGTGCACTAATGAGGGGACTTACAATATTTTTAGAAAGAAAGGATGTTAAATACCTAATATTTTTAGAAACTACATTTTCCACCTTGTATTGCAACAAAAATGGCATTACAAGATTAGGCTCCTCGTTCTGATCCCGTGCTCGAATTTCATCTCAATTTGCTCACGAATGTCTAGAAACCAAAAAAGTAAAAGCTAGGGCATAAAACTAGGGTTTGCTGCCATTAATTAACTATGTCATCATATAATCTTATGATACATTGTTCTTGAAGGTGCCTGAGATGGGAAACATCTATGAAAATTTCACCTAATTTCTTTCACCGGTTTGAAGGCTATGAATTTTTAAGTTTCGGTGCATATGGCCATCCTGGGTGAATTTGATAGAGTTCTGAGACATTTTGTAGGCTTAATGGAGGTTCTTAATTAGAATTCATGGTGCTCATGAGAAAATATGAAGTGGTCAGAATTTTATTTCATGTTTAAAAATTTTCGGCAACACTTTCACTTCACTGGAAGAAAAACCGAGAAAAAACAAGGTATGCACAGTTAGTCAATTTTTTAAGTTTGAAACCTTCGAGGCATGGGAAATTTTTTTTTGTCCCTAGGATAACTGGCACGATAAAATGTGCCCCCTTCCCAAAGTCTGACAAGTGGTAGAAAGTGAGTGGGGAGCTGGGAGGATGAGAGAGAAAGGCTTGAGCACCCAGGAGACAAAATTTGAGGTCACATGAAGAAATTGAGCATTGGATAGGGGTGGGATGCATTTTACCATCCCAATTTTCCCAAAAAATTGGGACAATAGGGGCAGAAAAATGTGCCCAAGGGTTAGAAGGCCAATACTTAGCCAATTTTGCATACTTGATCACTTAGCACCTTGTCGAAGAGGAACATGGTCACATGAGGGTCCAAGGGCTTTAATTTGGGGGTAGGGTGAATTTTTTGTCCCTACTATCCCCACTTATGGCCAATATCCTAGAAATTTGGGACAATTGGAATGGTCGGGATAGTTGGGACACCAAAATGCGCCAAGCTTCCAACTACAAATTTGAATAACTCCTAAAACCATGAAACAAACTTTCCCGGAGTTGTAAGAGGCCTTTTTGGGAAAAAAATTATATCAATTTTACTCCTAAGACCATTTTGAGATCAATGGGAGGGTTTTCAAGACTTTATTCTTCCTTATTCTCAAAAAATATAGTTTTTTCATTCGGGGCCACAAGGTGAGTCTGTTGAGATTGGTCTGCACAGAGAATCTCTTAGGTCTTGTGAAAGATATGAAAAATAAATTATGTATAGGATTATATAAGATTTCCAATGGTATATTTTTTTCCTCTTGAATCATCTCGGAGCTCCTGAAATCTTCCGTTGAGGTTCAGGTGGTTTTTACACTGCAAGCTCCTAAAGCCTCTAAAACCCACTTTTACTGTTCTAGTTCCAAAACCTCTGAAAATTTCCCAAACTTCCCTAAAACCATTCCAATAAATTTCAAAATATTCCATAACATAATCATATGACTTTGGGCTTCTTGATCAACCCCAGGGGAGGTGCACACCTGCCCTAGATAGGTTAGGGAAAAGCCTTCCAAGGCTTAGTACAAATTTCCTCTTTTGACAACACTACATTGAAAGGACTAGATGATCTTATAAACACATTCTATACACTTGGGAAGGATGTGCATCATCATGTGAAGCATTTCAAGTAGGATGATCGAAGGATGACTTGAGAGGGCTTTGAGAAATTTTTTTGACATTGGGTTATAGTTGTCATGTTTCAACATTGAATTTTTCCCCTGTAAAATCTCATGACAACAATATGCTTGAGTCGATTAACCTCAGTGGTCACCCCAATATGATTGTCACCATGCACTGCACTACATTTAAGAATCAATGTAGTTTTGGTGTGTGTGTGTGTGTGTGTGTGTGTGTGTGTGTGTGTGTGTGTGTGTGTGTGATTGGAATAATGTCCTCTTGCGGCTTAGGTTTCCTTAGTGCCGTGCAGCACAAAGAATATGGGGCTATAACTACTTTGTCCCAATACAACAATGTGTGGCATGGAATTAAAAATAGTTCCCCCATATGCAGTGAATAATGCAGTCCTTTGATGATGGAGTAGATTGGAAATATTTATCTCCTTTTGGCAATAAGTTCCTCTTGAAATACTTACCCCCTTAATGAGGTTAAATAAGTCATGTATATATATGATTCCTTTGCTCAAGGTTTGTCATTAACAAGATAAAATTTGACTAAGGGTGATAACATAAGACAAGAAAGAAGTAACATCCAAAAAGTTGGAAAAAGAGAGAAAAAGGACAAAAGCACCAAGAGGGATATCAACGCCCAAACACTCATATCCTTAATGGGTGGCTCTATACAAGGTGCCCAAAAGGATAAATAGTGAAATCATAGTAGGCTAGGATGTCATTTGGTATGTAAAACTGTAAGTTAGAAATTAGAAACAACAAGTAATAAAGACGAAAAGAATAAAATCCACATCAAATAAAAGTAAAAGGGTTGTTAATGAGTAATTCTCTTGCTTAGGAATCATGCATATAAATGACATATTTAGAGGCTAAATGTACATAGTGTACCTCTCTGTATATGTCTTTCATCAAGATCAATATACCACGTGAATGTATGTGTGTAAAGACTATAAAATATATGTTATCAATCAAACCAAAGGGATGAACAACATATACGATGTCAGTGATAACAACTCAAGCTAAGTATACATGTCCTAGTTTTGTATTTTTATGTTAAAGTATGGGAAATGAATGGTGGGGCTTGAAGATACCTTATGATAACCTCATAAAGAGGTGGGGAAATTGTTAAAGAATATGTAGGCTTGAGTCATGACTATGCTAAATAATATGACTAAAATACAAGTGGTATAATGGTATTGATGTATGCCAAAGTAGTGTATGAAGTAGAATACATGCAAGGAGGATGAGAAGAGTGAGTGCTCTTAGATATACTATATGAACTAGAAGAGTTATGTGTAATGTAGATATAACATGTGCACTAGATGACTGACGTGGGATCCTATGAGAGTGAGACCCACTAGAGACATTGTGTGAAATTAAAGGCATATTAAGAGACCTATAAGAGATAGTGTCTGCTATGCAACCAAAGGCCTATCAAGAGACTTATGAGGGTTACAAATTTTAGAGATAGTGTGTGTAACCAAGGGCCTAAGATGAAACCTAGGACGATTAGAACCACTAGAGATATTGTGCGCCAAAAGGATTATCATGAGATCTAGGAGGGGTAGAACTAGGAGAAATAGAGTGTAAAACCAAATACCTTTCTATGGATATGTTAGGATTAGTGATAGAAAGCGTAGAAGGATGACTAGGCAAGCTAGGAAAAAGAGCCTCAAAAGGAACACCACAAATTATAACCTACTCAATATGAATAAACTTGACACATTGTAAAATTATTGATGGAATATCCTTAAGAACACGAATCCAAGGTAGATCTAAACATAATGTACCGAGCTAAGAGTGGCAACAACCAAGAATGAAACCAATGTAGTAACATAACCAATTTTAATAGGTATAGTGATGCATCAATATCGAGGATGAGAATTGAATGCGATATTCTTTGTAGAAATGGAAAGAGATTTAAATATCATAAGAGAGAAGATATTATCCTTGTTGTGTGGATATACCAAAGCACTACATATAGGTACTTGATGAATAAAAGCAGGAATGAATAGAGATCATAAATAATTGTTTCATCTATATCAAAGTCATCAAAAGTGATAATAATCGTAGTAAATTATGTGTGAGTGACACTTCCAATCATTTCATCCAAAGGAACCAAAGGATGATCATAGGAGGGTGATGGTGGAATTGTGCAATAATTATCATGCACTTCTAAAGTAGAGTTTTCATTGTTATGATTAGTTAGTGGGTCATTGAAGATTTTCAATTTGGTATTATTGTTGATTGGATTATAAGATTTAATGGGCTCATCCCATTCAATGACATTGGATTAAATAAGATCTTGAATGACATGACAAAGTTTGATACACCTATCAATGAGGTGACCAATATATCTATGATAATCACAATAAACATTGACATCAAAACTCTTACATCGAGGCTTTCTCGTATGAACCTCAAATGGTGGAGAGAGAGACACTAGATAACACACAATAAATTGTTTCAATATAATGTGTGGGGAACAAGGTAAGCATGTAAATTGTATTTGTGTAGGTTGTAGTTGTAACTTAGTAGGTTGAGCAATAGCATTTCCAATGACCTTTAAATTATCCTTAGCATCATTATCCTTGATGTTGAATGTGGATTTTCTTGGAAACTTAGCATTGGATGTAGTAGTAGTGCTAGCAATGTACTTGAGTATGTTTATATATAACAACTTAGATTCGTGCTCTTTGAGTGTGTGACATTGATGGTCAATTATCAAAATTTGTCAAATATGAATGATTCTTGTAAAGGAGAAAGAAATATTTGTATGAAGAGATATTGTAATTCATTGTCATCTAAGATATTTCTCATCTTAGTAAGAATGGTCTTGTATCATAAGACATAATCTTATAGAGGTTCATTATATCCTTGTTGCATTTTATACATTTATGCATAAGAAACCTTGTCCCCAATGTTGATAGAGAATTGTGCCAAAAATTTATTTTCCAAAGAAGTAAAAGAGCACACAGAGTGTGTGGGGAGATCATAGAACCAATATAGTATAAAGTCATTAAGAATCGAGGAAGATCTTGGTGAGTAATATTTCAGGAGAAACATATTGAAGACAAACCATGTGAAACGATTGAAGATATTTCGTGGGGTCCCCTTTTCCATCATAGATAGGGAGTTTAGGAGCAACAAAACCAATAGGAAAAGGATAAGAAACCACTTTGGGTGTAAGTGGGTTATGAAGAAATTAAGTAGAATCCATAACATGAGAAGAAGTGGATGCACCTTATTTTAATTGTAAGATTTGATCTTGTAGAGAGTATGAACAAGGGTTTCAAGATCTTGTGTACTAGATGAAGAAGTGTGTGAACTAATATGGTTGAATATAGGACATGTAGTAACAATAATGGATACATGAAGAGGCATAGAGATATTGTGCATTGAAAGATTAGGTTCCCTCAAGGAGGTAGGCACCATAGATGTAGGAATAATAGATGTCTCTATATGAGATAATGAAGCATGCTTAAGTTGATATCTTGCAATATAGATAATAATATCAATATTAACATGATTCTCTTGTAATAAATGCACTAAATGTTATGCCTCATATTTATAAAGATCATGAGAGTGAGTGTCAAGGTTATGATTGGAGCCTTCACCTTAGATATGATCAACGTTGATAGTAAAGGTGGAATTGGAAAATATTTCGGCAAAGTAGAATAAGGTTGAGCACTCGGGAACTATACATGTATGATTGGAAGTGAAAGATATGGGTTCCTCTTGGAGAAAACAATTCCCTACAATATTTCCGGTAATGCTCGGGAGATTTTTGGGATGAATGTGAGTGTGAAGGAGATTAATTATTTCCTCCTTGCACATGGGGTTGTGCATTAAATATTTAAGAAGTGATATGGTTTGATCAAACAGAAGTCATTATTGCCAAAAATAGAATAAACATGCCTAAATTTGAATCATAAAGTATGATGGAATAGAATAACCCTAAGACAACTAGGGTTGGTGTAAAAATCAAGTCCCAAGTCAAGTTCACCAAAAAATTTACACCCCTATTAGATTTAGACTCTAGACTACCGAGTTAAGTACACTCAAGGATGTAAAAGGAGCTACATGAGGTTATTTTGATTAATTAACTTCCATATTTAATTATGTAATATCATAATAATGCATTAATTATTCTAACTAGTGTTTAACGTAAGATATGAACTTCAAAACACAAGGTGATGAGTGAACTTAGCTGATTGTAGATGGATTTGGGAAGTTTTGAGTGTGCATACTACTAGAATTGTAATATTTGAACATGATGATGCTTCATTTCCAAGACCTGTGATTGTAAAATGACCTATGGTGGGACCTTACAAATCTGCCAGGATTGTTAGTATGGTTTTGACCCTATTGTATGGTTGTGGACAAGCTCATAATTTTTCTCTATAACATTCGGGACTATCACCTACCTAGAAATGTTTGTCACTATCAAAACCTAATTGTTACTCATACTACAAAGCTATATGAACATCCTTAACGAGGTATCAAACCCTAGTCATGGGTAGGAGACCCTACAAAATAAATGTTAGTTGGGTTATGGTGAAATACTTATACTACCGATGTTATAACTACTAAGAAGATTCCTCAAACCACATGTTCTCCATCTAGTGTGTGATATTTGAATGAATGAAACAAAATTTGACAATTGATAACACTTTGATAATGTTTGAATTGAGTTATGCTCTTGCTAATACTTGGAATAAGGATGTCAAAGTCCTTACAAATGAGATACACCGATCCTTTGACATAGTAAGATTCTTTAGACATGTTTTGGTTGTTTCCCTAATGAATATGCATAAGATTTGGTGATATTTAAGGAGCTTGTGGTGATTTTCACAAGTGTTGGAAGTGAGTGTATCAATGTAGTGTCATATGATTTATAGGTTAGAAAACAAGTGTTAACTTTCTTATATAGGGTTCTAAGGGTAAATTTTCTTGACAAAGCTGACCCATATAAAGTAAATGACCCAATGAAGAATATAGAATCAAAATCAAAGATGGAGGATATGTCAAGTAAAAGCATACAAGTCGAAAAGACCAAATATCACAAGTGACCAAACCATACAATTTTACAAAGTGATGAAAAATATTAGAACCGAGGGTTGCATCTTGTTAGGTTAAATTTGGATATGGATTTTATGTATTTAATTCTCGTGAGTTGATGACATATCGGGATGTACTCAACAGGATGGAAAGGTTTGTGTAAATCTTAGCATAAGTGCATTGTCAAAAACCAATAGTGTTAACGATTAAGTTATTAAATTTGAATGTCTATAATATTACTTCTAAATATACATAGGAAGGTAGAAGGATGACCGCAGAAGAGGAGGAAGAAAATGAATAATTATGCGAGACTTAAGAAAAGAAAATTAGTAAAATAAAAGACAATAAGACATAAGAAATTGAAGGTACCAACAATAATCCTTGAGAAAACTAATGAAGAATAATAAGAAGAATAGGACCTAGATGATGTACCATTCATCAAGAATAGAAGAATATTTTCCTAGATAGATGAGCATGATGGAACTTATGTGCACACAAAAGCACAACAAACTATGGAGATAGAAGGATCCAAACCTAAGATAAATTAGGAGGAAGTGCGGACATAAATCTCTTCTCAAAGGCATGCAGAAGAAACATAGTCATGATCAAGAAAAAATGTAAGTAAATATGTAGGGAACATGGTTCATGAAAATAAAGATGAAGAGAGGAGAGAAAAGTATAAAAACCCCACCAATGGAACCATCCCCTACAAGAGATCAAGTGCATAAAATAATCCCCATGGAATGATAGGATAAACAATAAGGATTATAGTGCAAACATAACCTACCTCATAAGTAATCCCATGTGGTAATCAATGTGGGAGATGAGGAATATGAACAAGAACAAGATTGTGAGTGTGGAAGGAGCGGGAATGACATCAAAATTGTAGTGGGTATAAAGGAAGAAAAGGTGGAAGCTAGGGAGGAGGAGAAGATTGAGACATACGATGAGAACATTCCTATAAAAAACTTTGTTCAAGATTCCAGAAATTTAGTAAAGACTCAAATTTATTCTACTAGGATCACATGAATGATACAAAAACAACATCCAAAACATGTACGTCAATTTCCTTTACCCTATATGTGTGCACAAATGATCCTTACTACTAATTCTTGGCCTCTATTCTACACCCTCCATTAGAAAATGTTCTTGAAGTCATAAAGGTATCCTTCATAGGTACCTAGAAAATGAATGCGCTCCGAAGATATCTAGATAAGTTGTTTGAAAAAACCTTACAAATAATGTTGACCTTTGTGTTCACCATTCCCACTTGCAAGATGTAGACAAGGAGATATGTGTGATGAAAAAAGTTATAGTGGAAGAAAATGTACAAAGAGTTTCTAGAAAAATAGACAACCATAGACGTCAAAACTTTATAATTGTGCAAGAGTATATTATCTAACACACTAAATCTCATAAATGGTGTTCCACTTAATTCAAGATATGGCATTGATAAACTTGATACTTTATTTATCCTTATTATAAAGGAGAGGGCAATTGTGAGAGGATCTCATGCACAATAAGTGAAAGAAAAGAAATCCAAGGAGAAAGCTAACTATGCAATGAAGCTTAAAGAGTACATGAACTTAGAAACCAAACTAAGTGAAATGGCCATGATTTACGACAAGGTGTCAAATATATTTTCTAAACAAATAAAAAATCATATAAGTACACATCTTCCCCCTAAAAAAATAGAATGCCCTAGGAATACAAGTTTATATCATTGAGAAGGTCGGGTGAGAGAAATTACTAGAAGATATTGAGGACCTGTAAGGGGAAATAAACACCAAAAAGAATAAAATCAAGAGGAACCTCACAAAATTACAGAAGCAAACATTCAAAGAGGAGGAAATGATTAACAAGGACAATACTAGGGTAGGGAAGGCCATATAAGTGATGTAGGCTGAGGTACAAGAACCCAATAAAAATGCTAAGGCCTTGAAATACTTGGGTGCACAACTCAAAAATCTTAGAAATTTTTACGAGAAGACATTAGACACTTGGAAAATGCACAAAGACTTGTTGTGACAAGAAGCCTCGAATGTTTTTGAGGAAATAGACAAAGCGTTACCCAAGGGTGGGAAACTAATATAGTGTAGGGTAATGTTGGCTCCAATTTTGTCTAAAAATAAGAATTTTGACTAATTTGTACATAAGGCAATTTCTCTACATGTGAGGGCACATCTATGTTGCCACTAAGTTATGTTGGGTCATGTTTATATAAGTTCTACAAACCCCAAATTAACACATGTGAAAATTCTATATGGGACTATAAATTGGCATGCAAAGTTTCAACAAAATATTCAAAGCCTCGCATATATGAAAAAATCGGGATACACTCATGAAGGGTCCACATGCAAGATTAGTTAAAGAAATATAGTTAAAATAAATTTAAGGAAAAGGAAAATGACATTTTGGGCCACATATGTGTTAAAGTGAATATCAATGGAACACTATAGTGAGGAAATTGTAGTTGATAATGAGGCAAATGTGACACACCGCAATGAGACATATGCGATGTATTGATGATGCATAATTCCCAAGGAGTTATAACTTCCATGTAATGTAAATAGTAAGGGAATGACACCATCTGTTGATGTGTGCCACCATCTTGATTTAGGGAAAGACTTTGTAAATATGAATTAAGTGATAATATAATTAATTTTGAAATGATGAATGACAATTCCTCATTAGTATAAATATCCACGATGGGATTGTGTAAAGGGTTGATAAACTAGTCATCAAATGAATGAGGTTGAGGTTGTGTTATGTAGTACATTTGATTAATAGTCATCCATCTTCTTCTATATGAATTATTTGAGATATGAGTACTAGGATACAATTGTAATGGTATTAAATGTAATGAAGGACATTGAATAATATATCAATTGATTGTAAGTCCTTATGATTACTCTATGCATAGGTATTTTGCAATTCATTATACTACTACTTTGTTGTTTTGTGTTTCCATGCACTAGTTTTACTAATCTCGATAAACTAATTGTTTTTGAGTGAGTGAACTCCTAAAAGCACACCAAGTAGAATTTGGTAGAAACCCATCATTCATGCTAAGCTGCGGGGACCATCCCTTTCCTTGTTCCTATGGTGAATGCACCGAACGTGTGTGTGTGCACATGCATGTGTGTGGGTGCGTGTGTGCATGTGTGTGTGTGTGGGTGGGTGGTGTGTGTGTGTGTGTGTGTGGGTGTGTGTGTGTGGGTGTGTGGGTGTGTATGTGTGTGGGTGTGGGTGTGGGTGTGGGTGTGTGTGTGTGTGGGTGTGTGTGTGGGTGTGCGTTCTGGTGTGGGTGTGGGTGTGGGCGTGGGTGTGGGCGTGGGTGTGGGCGTGGGTGTGAGGGTGTGGGAGTGTGGGTGTGTGGGTGGGTGTGTGGGGTGTGGGTGTGTGGGGGGTGTGTGGGGGTGTGTGGGGTGTGTGTGTGTGTGTGTGTGTGTGTGTGTGTGTGTGTGTGTGTGTGTGTGCATGCGTGCGCGTGTGCACGTGTGTGCGTGTGTGTGTGTGCGTGTGTGCGTGTGTGTGCGCGTGTGTGTGTGGCGTGTGTGTGCGTGTGTGCGCGTGTGTGTGCGCGTGCGTGCGTGCGGGCGGCGTGCGTGCGTGGGTGCGTGCGTGCGTGGGTGCGTGTGTGTGTGTGCGTGTGCGTGTGCGTGTGTGTGTGTGTGTGTGGGTGCGTGTGTGTGTGTGTGTGGTGTGTGTGCGTGTGTGGGTGCGTGCGTGTGTGGGTGCGTGCGTGTGTGGGTGCGTGCGTGCGTGCGTGTGCGTGTGTGCGTGTGTGCGCGTGTGCGTGCGTGTGTGTGTGCGTGTGTGTGTGTGTGTGTGTGTGTGCGTGTGCGTGTGCGTGTGTGTGTGTGTGTGTGTGTGTGTGTGTGTGTGTGTGTGTGTGTGTGTGTGTGTGTGTGTGCGTGCGTGTGTGTGTGCGTGTGCGTTTGCGCGCTTGTAATGTACAATAATAAGAAATACTTAAGTGCACAAGCCTATTAGAAATAACATAACCTAGGCACTCAAAAATGTGAAAAGAGCCTTTATTAATGGATATCTTAAAGAGGAATTCTACATTACCCTACCGTACATTTTTATTGTATTAAATCAAGAAACAAAGGTGTGTAGGCTCATAAAGTCATTATATGATCTGTGTGTGTGTGTGTGTGTGTGTGTGTGTGTAGAATTTGGTAGCAACTCATCATTCATGCCAAATTGACAGGGACCATCCATTTCCTTATTCATCTCGTGAATACACCAAGAACATGTTTAGTGTGATTGGCCGGTGTGTGGGTGTTATAAGAACTTACAATGCACAATAATAAGAAAGAATCAAGTTCGCAAGCCTAGTAGAAACAACATAACTTAGGCACGCAACAATGTTTTTAATTAGATAACGTAATAAGCAAGGATTATGGCTCCCAGAGTCCTTCCAAAGAAAGATGCATCATGATTACACCCAAACAGGAACAAAAAGGAGAAACATGACCACAAAGAGAGTTAAACAAACTTAACTCAAGAAAGACTAAGTCCACAAAATACTACCATAACGAACAAACAAAAAACCAACGAGTTTCTGACTAGAGGTCGACACGATTCACTAATGACAAAGAAAAACCTAACAACCAACAAAGAAACTATTTGTTCTTGAGGAATTTGGAGGAGCCACCCTAGGTACTAGTGTGATCTTCCTACAAATGGTTTTGTTCCATGTCCCTTTGAGACTCTTCCCTCCCACCATCCTCATCATTGGAGCTGCTCAAGTGAAGTTGGAACTTTCTCTTCTTTCGACTTGATTCCTTTGTAGTGACCTCCCTACAAATCCTTGACCACCTTCACTAACTCTGTCATCTCCCTCTCATGATTCTATGAGAGATACAAATATTTTTTGAGGCCTCAATACAGTCAATCATATTATCCCTCATATCTGAGCTATTTCCTCCATGGATTCCACGTTCTTTTCCAGCTACTGAATATTGAGATACATATTCTCAGTAGTCTCCTCCCAATCCGATTGAATTTTTTCCTTCCCCTTGGAGGGGTCATCCTTCCTGCTGCTCTTTGAATCCATAGTCCTCTAAAAATCCTCCCCCTCAACCTAGTTTTGGGGATCCTTCCCCATTCCCATCTTAGCCAAACATTCTGCCAAAGTGATGTCTTCATCATACTCTTACCCTATTGAAACCACCTCCTTGGGAATGACGGGTTTACCATTATGAAAAAGGAGGATAATAAGCCCTTGGTGCAGGGGGGAATCCAATTTCCCATTCTGAAAATTGTTAACAGATGTTGAGACCGAAATATACAAGTAAAAGGGTATACTCATCATAACATGGTGTCTAAACATATTTAATAAAGAGAGATGATGCATATATATATTCCTGAACTTGCCCTCAAGAGTGATATAACACATAATGTGAAGACACACTGTATTCCAAATACCAAGTATACAAGACCTCACAATGCCATTACAAGGAGATACACTTTTTCCTTACCTCTAAAAAAAGTATGAATTTCTTGGTTCCTTCTGTTACGATCCTTCAAAATATTTAAACCCTCCATGTCCATACCTGTGGCCTATGTTATAGACTTCTCGAGACTTCCAATTCCATGCCACACACCAAAACCTGCCCCTTATCCCACGCCTTACCAAAATCTAGGGTGAGAGAAGGATCATGCCCTTTAAGTTTAGAAATGAACTCCCTAAAACCCCTAATCCTGAGAATGTGCCACAGAGAGTGGTTATTTTCAATCGCTCCATGGCTAGATGGTTCCACCCACACCCTGCCACCACCCATTTCTTTTCTACTTGCTGACCAAATGTAAAACAAGACGGTAAATACTCCCCTTAGGCTGGTAATGAATGAGGATCCCAATAGAGATCTCACACAACTTAACTACCCTTCCCTTAAAGCCAATGATGACAACTTCCCTTGTGTGAGATATGACTTCATAATTATTGCCTGTCATGAAAAATAAGATTATTTATAAAATTGGGAACTTCCTCACCTTTTTCCCAAATTTTAAGATCATTACAAGTTACCCCAAATTATCCAATCCATCGACACATTTTTTACCATTACGAGGGGTGTGAAGGACACTAATATTATCAAAGGCTTTAAGAAGTTCCTTGACATCCAACAAAATGTTGCCAAGTGTCAATTGTGAATTTGATTCTTTCTAAGGGCATTCACTATGAGCATAGAATCACCTTCAATTTGAATTAGCTTGACACCCCTCTCCTTAGCCAGATTAACACCCCAAAGCAGGGCTCTCACTTCAACAATGTTGTTTCTCTGAATACCCAAAGGCCCAACATACCACAAAGACCTAGTCTTCGTCATGATTTCTAAGAATACCCCTCTAGCTAGTCGGGGGTTACCCTTCGAAGCTCCGTCAAATTTCAACTTAAGGTATTTCACCTCAGGCTTAGCCCATTTGATACCAGTATGATGGAATTTGATAGAGGGGGACTTAAGGAGAACTATTTAAGAACTAATGTATCTTTCTTAAAGCAAGGAGCTTTAATATTTCCTTTGAAAATTCGGATATTCTCCTTAATGGATGAGCAAAAATGAGCATTGACCTCCTTAACAGTAGCTTGTTGGTCCCTGAAAATATGACCATTCCTTTCCTTCCACAGAATCCATAAAAAGTGGGGAACACCATCCTCCAAGCGGCCACCAGAATAGGATACTTGAAAGGAAAACCCCATCACAGGAAAAATTCTTCCATGGAATTGGGAAGTAGCCATTGAACTTTGAAAAGGTCCAGCACAGAAGAAAAAATAGCCTAAGAGAAGGGGCGGTGAATGAATAAATAACTAACGCTCTCCTCATGCTTGCCACATAAAGTGCATCTACTGGGGATAATCATTCCTCTCTTCCTCAGGTTTTCCACCGTAAGGATCTTATTATGAGCAACAAGCCAATAGAAAATATTTACTTTAGGTATAAGATCCTTAACCCAAAGAAAATTCCAGTAATTCTTCTATTCGAAAGCTTTGAAATTTATAATATAAGCAGATTTTACAGAAAAATGCCCAGACTCCTCTTCCCTCCAAATGACTAGAATCTTCTTGAGAATGAAACCGAGGGATGTGGGAATTTTGAAGTTTAGAATTGAGATCAATAAAAGGCTGCATGGACCCACTAAATTTGGGAGGAGGTGCACTATTGATACATTTAAGCCCCTCATTGCTCCTAATCTAGTAATCTTGGATCATAATTTTACTAGTTTCCTCGTAAAACTGAAAGACAACATTCCAAGGCTCCATTGTAGGAGGCGGTTTATCCTCAATCTAGCAATCCTACCAAAATTGGATTATGTTTCCTTTCCCAATGTTCCATTTAATACCCCTACCCAAGATATCTTTAGAATCCACAAAGGACTTCCAAAAGATCGAACCAGTAGGGATATCATCACACACAAAAATGTTTCAACTCTGTCAGTGTTCCGTAGGTATTTCTTTTCAAGAATATCCACCCAAAGACCTTCTTTTGTGATCCTCTAGCTAGTTTTATCCAATAGGGTTTCATTCATTAATTTGATGTCCTTCAAACCTAGACCACCACAACTCTTAGGTTTTTTTACTTTGTTCCAAGCCACAAGGGGATATTTGAACTTATCCTTAGCACCGGACCACATAAAATGTTTTTGAATCCTTTCTAAAGAGACACGACATAAATTGAAATTATTTGTAGGGAACTTTGGAGGAGCTAAATCTTACCAGCTTGGGATAATAATGAGCCCTTCCATATAGTTAAATTCCTATTCACTCTCTTAATAAGAGGATTCCATATAGATATATCTGGTTTCTTGTGAATGAGGGGCATTTCAAGGTAAGAATCCGGGAAGGATTTGATCTTGCATCCAAGAATTCGAGCTAATCTAATCTGAACTACTCCTCCACATTAATAAAAATGCACTTTTATGAAAATTAACAAATTGCTCAGAAACCATCTCATAATATTGCAACACCTTCTTGTAGCTGATAGCCTCTTCGATAGCATATTTCCCCAAAAGGAAGTTGTCATCCAAAAACTAGTTGAGACAAACATGAGTAAGACCATTAGAAATTGTAATCCCTTGAATAAGATTTTGAGAAAGAGCTTGATTACATAATCTACTCAAGGTTTCAGCCATAATGATAGAAATGAAAGGAGAGGTGGGTACCCTTTCCTTAGTCCACATATAACCTGGAAGAAATCCTCATGATTTCCATTGAAAACAACTGAAAAACTAGCAGTGGAAATACATGTCATCACCAAGTTGACAAAATGGTCATAGAAACCCAGGATAGCCCGAAGGAAGGACCAAGAAACTCTGTCATATGCTTTATGCATATCTAATTTGACCAACATAGCATATCGACTAGAATTTTCAATTGAGTAGATGACCTCTTGTATAACAATGATGTTGTTAATAATTTTCCTTCCAGGAATGAAGGACCCTTGGTTGGATGATATGAATTTGCAGAGAAAGTTCTTGATCTGGAGGAGAGAATTTTGGTGATCTGTTTATAGCTGGTGTTACATAAACTAATGGGTCTGAAATCCTTAAGATCCTTTGCACCTGTCATCTTGGGAATGAAGACCAATTTTTTTATTAATATGTTTGAGGAGATGACTAGATTTGAAAAAGTCTTGAACCATATCCACCACATCCCTTTTAACAATTTCCCAAAATTGTTGAAAGAAAAAATCTGGAAAACCATCAGGTCCCTGTGATTTTTTCGGATCCATATCAAACATAGAAAATATTATTTCTTCTTCACCAAGGATGAGAGAAAGAGCTATATTATCTTGGTCCGATATAAATTTTTGAAACAACGCAAAAAATTTATCCTAGGTAGAAATATTTTCCGTTGGGCTTGAAAGGAAAAGATCCTGACACACAACAATGTGAAAAGTGTCTTTGTTAATGGACATCTTAAAGAGGAATTCTACATTACTCTACCATACATTTTTATTGCACTAAATCGGGAAACAAAGGTGTGTATGCTCATAAAGTCATTAGCGTGCGCGCGTGCGTGTGTGTGCGTGCGTGCGTGTGTGTGTGCGTGTGTGTGCGTGTGTGCATGTGCATGTGTGTGTGAATTTTTTGAAAATTATTTAGATTGCATCTAAAGTTTTCCAACAAGGTATCTGCTGAAATCTAGAATAAGTTGGATTCTACTTCTACTTGGAAAATGTAGAATGTTCTAGATAAAACCAAGGAGAAACAAAATAGAAATTTTGATGAGCTCAAGAAGAATCAGAAACCTAATGTGGCTTTTGGGAATACCACAAATGTTGTAAATTCATCTAGCCAAAGTTTTGACACAACCTCGAATATGGTTTGACATTTTTTATTGCACCAAGTAGAATTCTCGTTGAATATATGATCAACAAGATATAATATTATATTAGGAATATGCCTAATGCTATTGTTGAGGAAGTAAGACAAGAGTTCGCAATCACACTAAGAAAAGGTAGAACTCTAAAAGAAAACCTCAGTAGAGAGGAAGCCATCACCTTAAGAAATCTAAGAAATAATAAAGATATAATAATTCTCAAGGAAGATAAAGGAAACACCACCATTATTATGCACATGGTGTACTATGAAAGTAAAATGATGAATATTTTAACATCTAGAAGCCACAAAATACTAGAAAAGGACCTGAGCAATAATTTTATGAAGGAGATAAAGAGCACTATAAAGAGTTCCTAACTTGATGAAAATATAAAGAAAATAATAATGCCAAAATAATCTTGGTTCCTCACATATATAGATTGCCAAAAATCCATAAAGAATGGATATTGTTAAGATCAATTGTTTATACTATAGGTTCACCCACATACCCTCTCCCTAAATTCCTTTTGGAGAAACTAAAAATTCTAATTAGTAATATGGACTCCTTTATCAAGGAATCAATTCATATGGTTAATGAAATGAGAAGCTTCAAATTCAAGAAAGAGTACATTCTTTCCATCTTTTAGGCAATATCTCTATTCACCAAAATACTTATAAATTATGCAATATAAATGTGGATCTTATCCTCTTGATGATGGGCTTATCATAAGGCCTAAAACCTTGAGTTTTGAATAATTACGATGCACTTTTTCATTTTCTTTTCATTATTTTCATGTGTATCTATGAATAAATAAATTATCTTAGTTAATTCATCATTATCTTAGTTAATTCATCATTATATTCATGGAGTTGTTCTAGAATAAAGCATTTTAATGTAAACCCCATGTGGAATTTTAGTATTATCTTTATGGTCATATTTATGGAGATGGGTTGGTTCCTTATTACTCCAAAAGGTTTCCTTTCTATATAACATTAGTCGATATACCAAACCTCTAGATATTTCCTCCAGTACCAATATAATGTGAAATTTTATTGATTATGTTATAATTTTTTTCCAAAAATTCCCAATTTTTAGGGAGACTCAATTCCCTCTTTGCTTTGGCTTCTTCTTTAGCAAATCGGGGACTGATCACCCCCAATCCTCTAGCGTCTCGATTACGGTACATCTCTTCAAGCTTAACTGGATCAAGGAACTCCTCCTTTGGTAAGAAAAATAAGTGTACTCATTCCATGATTTATTGACTTTCAATTTACAAGGTTTCAATTTAAATTTTCAAATCTCAAGTTCAATTTCAATTTTGAGTTAAAGTTCAATTATTTCTATAGACATTGACAATATTTTTTTTTATAGGTTTTACTTCAGAGATTATGTCAACACTCAAGCGAATCAAGAACATTGAGTAAAGAAAATATTTTCTATATACTTAGGTATCTTTTACTTTAGGCAAGTAAATTTCATTTCTTAGCTTAAAGGGGGTACAAATGTAGATACCTAAATTTGGTAATTAATCACTTGATAATATTAGCATTGGATTAATCCCTAAATCATGACTTGTGCACATTTTCTAATCTCAATTTCTATACCTTAGCTCGTACATAACCCTATTGAAAGATTTTATTTCCTCAATGCAATTCTAATTCACTAACATAAATGTGTACATCATTCCATAATAGGCTATTACTCCCAGGTGTTGTGCCTAGAACCTTACAACACTTCACTCCCTTCTTAGATGAAAATGCCAAACAAAGACCAAACTGTAAAACGATTTGGTTTGAAACTGCTAGTTTCATCCCTAGTCATCCAATGATCAATTTCTCAATTTGGTATCTTTTATGGGTTGATACATTTCTTATAGGTAATCCTTAATGCAATGTTAAACCTATGAAAACATACATAAGTAATTTAAATGCAATCATTCACTCAACTAGAAATTATCTAGCACTCTTAATTTCAAATCACTCAAAAGGAACTTAAATCTCTCCTAAATCTCTCTAAAGTAGCATGATACATTGGCAATGTTTCCTACATAGGTCTAAAGCACTCAAAACAAGGTTCTAGAGTCAAGCTTCCCAATCCAAATACTATTAAATCCAAGTCATGCACATGTAAGCAAGTAACTATAAAGCATTATTAAGCGAGCAAGTATCCAAATATACTTGCATCGATATAGATATAACATTTTAAGGTGGATATTTACGTGTGATTTGAGGCATATATGGAGTAATGCTAATATAGGTATTGTATGGATTACACTTCAACCCAAAAATTAACCTTTTTACAGGTTTTTACCAATGGTTAAGGTTTGAGGTCATTTTCAATTATTAAAAAAGGGTTTCACACATTTTCAAGACCTAAGATTTCATAGAGGAATACTTCATGAGATCATATAGCCACAAAAAGTTACAAAACACTACCATATTCCTATATGAAACTATTAAACAAGTACACGAAACTTCCAAATGATTCCATACCTAAGTAAAAATTTTGTCCAAGATCAATGTGCACTTCCATATTTAGAGATGAAGCATCTATAGGCCACTTCTAGCTAGTTTACCATTATGGAACTCTCATATAAGCTTTCGGACTAGTGAAATAACTAAGTACATCTATCTTCTTGTGTCTTATTTCATTTATCACTTGTTTCAATTAATCTATATCTTACATTGTATATAGGTACATTTCGATCGCATATTGATATTAACTCAATTAATTTGAATATATCTCATATTTCTAACCCTAATCCAAAATTTAAATAAGAACACACACTTGTTTATTTTCATTTTAATCATAACATATTTAATTATTTTCATTATATTTTTGGATTTTTCTATAATTTTAAAATAATATGTTTATAGTTATAGGACCCACTATGCCATGTCGACTTTCTCTTTTTCGGTAGCATACTTTAGTGAATTTCTTACTTTATAACTTATGAAATTCCTAATAAAATTTCATATCATATGACATGAGTCATTGGAATAAAATCAAGGAATACATATAAAAATATATTTTCTTTGTCATTGTGTTATTTAGAATTCCATTAACACCAAACACCAATAATCCAAGGCACATAAAGTAATAGATGTCACTCTTTTATTCTCCATCTTATTGGTTTGGTTTGTGTACTATTGGCATTAAGAAGATCACATGAATGTTAAAGGAGTTGTCATGGTTATGTGCGTGCATTGGATTTCTTTCGTTAAATTTTACGTCGTTAAATTTTAGGGTGCCTCTTTATAACCCTTACCTTCAAGAATTTAATCTTTCCAATGACAAATTAAGTGGTCATAGGCCCATACGAGGAGTAATTACTTCAAAGGGTTTATTTTACCTAGGAATGAATTACAAGGCTTTCTTCCAATTATTTGATTTCAAACATGTCTTCAAAATGGTTCATGTTCCGTGGAATCTCTAGAGAATAGATTTAATGGCTATATTTTTTTATAGTGGGTGGGTTTGAAAATATTCTCAATGGAGGAATTTTGGAATCATCATGTAAAGGTGTAAGCATATCATTGTTTGATTTAGAAATTTTCAAGGATAGATACCATCCATTCAAGTATGGGGATTGTAGACACAAAATCGTGCAAATATTACTATTTTATTATATCATCAATATGTTGTTATATGCATGAATCTTAAGTAAGAAAAAGTATTCACTAGTGACATTATCTCTTGTCCATCTACATCTTTGATTGATTTTTATTGTAACTCTCTTCCACATATGTCATTTCTCGGTGAGTCACGAGGATCCATGTCCTCATCTGTATTCTCACATTTGTTGTCATTTATCTAAGGACACTAGCACCCACTATGGACACTAGAGCCCAGGCGCTTGTGTCCATTATGGGTGCTTTTGTCATGTTTATTTATTTTTCTCATTTTTGACATTTGTGGTCGGCCTTTTCACTTTTCTTATCCTTATCATGTGTTCATAATTGGCCTTTTATGTCACTAGTGTCAAAATTCAAACAAGAGACTCATATATATACACAACATACACACTATTATTTTGGTGTAAATTCAAAGGGGCTATTACATTTACATACTATCACTACTATAAAAAGGGACTGCATTTTTGGGTTGTATACACTGGATAGGAAGGGGAAATGTTGAATTCCATACCACACATTTGCATCAAAGCTAGCTATAACCCACTATCTTGGTGTCATTAGTGCGAGGAAAACCTAAGGACACTATTTCACACATAAGCACACATAAATACATGGATTTTGAAATGTAGTGCAATGCTCGGTACTAAGTTCACTCATCGGGTGACCACTGAAGGTCAGCCTGACTTCACATATTACATATTTTATTCAGATTTAATGTGTTTGTGAGCTTGTATAGGTAGTTAGGGTTTATTTTGCAGGTTACAAGTGTGATCAAAACCCTAATAGTGAAGTAGAAGCGAAAAAGTAGATATTGGAGTGAAGACCCTCAAACCCAGAAAAAGAGCAGATCCTAAAGATTTACACAGACACTAGCGCCTAGAATGGACACTAGAACCCAGACACTCCTGTCCTCTTATGGGATCTCATGTCTCGCATGCAACGAGTTTCAAAACTCTCACCAACCATTGTTGCATCATTTCTAGTTAGATCCAACAAATACACAATCAGACTACCTCCATTGCATAGGAGTTAGATAAGTCATCTATCCCTCTTATTTTCTTAGATCTTACATTGCTTAAGTACTTAGCACTTGTATATTTGTTGTATATTATCATTTATTACATTAGTTACTATGTAATTAGATTTAATTCCATTTATATTAAATCATTTGGTGAACCCCACTCTCATTCGAACTCTTTTCCCTAGGATCCCAAACCCTCATGGCTAAAAAAGGTACCCATCTCCAAAGCATGATATGACCTATATGCACATGCACCGGTATTTGCTAATGTCACTAAGAATTTGAATTTCGTGACCGCACCTACAATCCTCAATATGATCCAAAGGTCCTCCAACAACTCCTTGAATTCCAAAATTATCTTTTGGTTGGTTTCAAACCTATGATATTTGCATAGTTTCCCTTGACCAAAACTTTACCACATGTTCTCCCTCATTTCCCATAGCCATGAATGATCCTCCATCTTCCTCTTCCTATACTATGGCAAATGATAGCATTAATATAGATTCTTTGCATGATGATGTTCTTGCTTGTGATAACATGGATGCTAATGACTCTACTCCGATATTGCAAATGTAAATGTGGATAACAATGTTACTGCTATTAGTCAAGTTGAATGTGAATCTATCTTTCCTATTATTCTTACTTTTGAAAATGTTTCCAATGATTTCCATGATAAATCTAATGCTAGCACTCCTACTACTTCTTTATATGTTGATGATAATCTTGATGAAATCCTTGCTTGTGAAAATATGACTGATAGTGACTTAGATTCTGATAATGATACTACACATGTTAATGATGATGTTTCTTCCATTAAATTTTTGAATGTGAATCTACACCTCCTCTTTCTTCTACTTCTAAAGTTATTTCTAATGATGGCCATGTTGACACCAATCCTACTCCTAATATACCTCTCACTATGTCTCATGATCCTACACCTAGTACATCCGTAGAGCTTCCACATCCATCTCCTCCTCTCACACCTCCATCCCCTCCTTCCACATCCACTCCCCCTTCTCAAGTTCCCATGATCACTCACAATGGAAATATTCAACCCCTCAATGTTCCTCTCACTTCCTCGACCATCCCTTCATAAGATATCCTCTCTCTCATGCATGTTGTTAGTACTTTACAAACCCAATTTCATACCCTTACCCTCGAGAGTAGAGCCTATTATGCTTCCATTGATAATAATTCCCTTCCTAACAATCCCATTCCTAAGAAGATTCATAATTATTATTTCCCCAAGGGTTTCATCATGTCTACTTTCTCATTTTTGATGGTACAGCAATCCCTATTTACATCTAAAACATTACCGATTAGCCATGACTTCTTATTCCAATGATTGATTGTTACACAAAGTCTTTCATAATAGCCTTGTTGATCATGCTCTCCAATGGTATACTCATTTACCTTATGGATCTATTAGTACTTACTATGATATGGAAGATGATTTTCTTAGACATTTTATTTCTAACAATGGTCCTAAAGTTACATATGAATGCTTGCCTTCTTTACATCAAGGAAAGAAAGAACTAATCTTAGATTACATTTTATGCTTTAATTCTTACATGCATCAGTTATTGTTTCAACCTATTGATCTAGAAATAAAATTATATTTTTTCGTGGATTAATTCCTCCATTAAAAGAAAAGATATTATATGATACATGTGATTCATTTACTCTTTTGTGTTATAAGGTTATTGATTTAGAAAAGGAATTAATTGTGGATCATGTTATAACACCCCCTTATACTTCTTTTATTCCTCCTTGCTAACTAAGTCTTCTCCTCTCCCACCTATTGACCCTCCTCCACGGTCACCCTCTCCTCCTCCGTGTAAGCATCTCCCTTCCCCACCACCACATTAGCATTCACCTAAGTCTTCTCCACCTCCCACTCGTGAGCCATTGCAATTTCCACATGCTGCTAAACCACATGATGTCTTGTGTACCTTACTTGATAAGTGGTTAATCTATTTACCTTCTAACCAACATCATCCCCCTCATCGGTTGCACTGCCATCGTGACCACCCTTTCTACAATTTTCACCACATCAATGGCCATTGTGAAAATGATTGCTATACTCTCTACGATTGATTACAACAATTAGAAGATAAAGGTGTCATTGCTTTCTGCTCCTACTCTTGCGAGCGTTCTCTCTCTCCTATTTCACGCGCCCCTGCCACCATTAGCTTGTCTCATTCACCTCTGCCTAAGGTTATCATCCGTCCACCTCCTAAGGTTATCATCCATCCACGTCCTCCAGTTGACCCGCTTATAGCCACATCATCTCACCCTACACACATTGCTATTACATCTCATTGGATTCCTAAGTAGCCTACTTCGCACTTCCCACCATCACACCACCCATTATTGGTACCATTTCTCTGGTATCCACTTGGCACCTAAAAACATGTTTTCATTGTTCCACATGCTCCTACTACGCATCGTAGGCCACTTCACCTCTAGTAGATGACATAAATTTCTAGCTCATTACCCGATGACGCACTCATGTTCTTAAGGTTCATACATGATTGTTGATGGAATTATTACTAAAATGAACCTCATTCTCACACTGGGGGGAAATCACTCTTCTTCCCCCATCCTAATCACACGTGATTACGAATATTATTTTACATCTCCTCATTATACAACTATCAATGCATCATTCGTTCATTTTGTTTATCTTGTATAACACACATTACCATTTCAATTTATCCACCACATGATATCCTTTCTATACATCTCTATCTACCATATGCTATACTATTCACTACTATTCACATACAATTATTGGTCGATCCATTATTTAACAATTCTTCCACATTATAACAAATTTCAACAATCAACAATATATATTAAATCAACCATTCCAACAATGCACATAGAATATAACAAACTAAACAATCACTACCAAGTGCAAATCACAATCATCACATACTATACAAATGCACATCAATAACACGCACACATGCACGCACACACACACACACACACACCTCATCAAAATCATAAGTTACAAAATACAATCATTGGGGGAAACCCCCATACATCAATGCATCATATACAATACATCATCTATCATCCTCACTATCACTATCTACAATTATGGGAGCTCAAACTCAAAGCTTCACCGCTAACTGTACGTCGTTGATCTCGGCCTCTATATCTCTCAATATAGCTCTATAACATGACAACCTATGTTGTCTAATCTCGCATATTGACCTGCTTACTCCACATCTCATGAAAATATATCACAAGCTAAGCCTCATCCTCCTATATCCTCCCTCACGTTCGATCCGCCTCTGCATGATCCTCATCGTGATTGCTCAACAAAATCATGCATGTGGATGACGCTATAGCCACTAGATAAAATAAATGGGCATCCTCGGATGTAATCACATCCACCCTCTAGCATCCCTCCTCCCACGAGCACATATGGGGGCACGTTGGATGTCAATGTGCATATGAAGGTATCTAAAATCAATGACCAATATGCATAGCCTGCGCATCCAAACAACAAATATTAGTTACTACACATTTTTGCATTTATCAACTATATCCATACATCATCAAATAACACATAACAATGAACGATACTTATGCTCTTATAGTGCAACAACTATATCATCTACCTTGGGGGCCGTGTCAGCCCTCCACTCCTCCAACTAAGAGCCCATTTGCTGCATCTACAACTAATACAAATAGCAACACCCATCGATGTGATGCCCACCATTGACTATATGCCTGAGTGCACCCCGTGTCATCAACCTGTATGGGCCATATGGCTGGATCTACCTCATTTGGCCCTAGATGCACTAGTGTGTGCTCTCTCCAGCGAGCCTGGTCTCGACCATGTTTTCCTCGCTACCCTAGTAGATCGACACCATATATATGGCTCGACGACACATCCCGGTCCATGATGAACTATCTAGACACTCACTCACCTTGAAACAACTATGCTACCCCTGGAAAGTGGTACTCTAACCACATGATGCGTTGTATGCACCGTAACTCAACATCGCCCTCTACCCATCCTCCATAGTCTCTATACTGATCTCCATATAATGGCCCCCATGGCCCATGGATATATCATCGACCTATACGTGGTCGTGTCCATCTTCCTCTACAAGTACCCACCCACCTCGCCATAAATATCTTTGGCCAAGCCCAATCGCCCATGACCCACTAAGTGGCCTCAATATAGCAATATGCTAATATGCCCATACATGTAACAAAGTAGTAGCTCCTAATCCACCCCCATGATCCTCTTGAGTAAATCGTATAAGTCCCCAGTATAAATTAGCCACTACACATTATGCCCATGCATATCTAGTACCATGCTCCTCGATATTGCAACAAATGTCATGTATTTGTACAAAATCCCACCACCACCCTCCTGCCATACCGATGAAGCTAGTGCCACTATAGTAAAATTTCGCAGTCGCAAAACCCTAGATCTTACAATCACATCCAAGCGAATGTGTGTCTCGGCTTATACTCGAGAACCTATAAAATATTATTGTGTTGCCCTCATCGACTACGGCCATCCAATACGGCCATGAGCTATACCCTCTCTCCAACTATATGCAACCACAATATCATGTATACATCCTCTAATGTCACCGTCATCTCACATGTTGGAAACTCGAATGTACATGTATCTACACACCATCTCTCACCGAACATAATCAATAAAAGCATATTATGAGGTATCTCCCTCAATCTAGTAATGTGCCGCAGGACGACACGATTCAATATATCCCACTCAAAGCATTTGACAACCCAAACCAAGTAACGTACTCAAGTGACGCCCCATCCAAAAATCCCTAGAGTGTATATATCTTTGCACAACACCAAAAATAAAAAAAATCACTCTATTAACACACCATACATACTTCAAAAATAAATCATAACAACTTCACATTATCAAAATACATTCATTTCACACTACAAGTGCTAAAAGCACCTCTGGACACTAGCGCTAGCATGAGACACTAGGTGCCCAGATGTAGGTCACTAGCACCAGGAACTGGGCACTAGTGTCCCAAAGGATAAAAACACCCTGTACGCTTCCATCCTAGTTAGCAACGCTTAATACTACAAAAATTCAAATTTTGCTAAAACTGATAAAATCAAGCATTTTGACGAAAAATTTCAAAAATAGTCACACATACTAGCTCCTCGGTCATCTACGAAGCCATAAATTTCGCCACTTTCTCAAATCTAATCAAACTAGTTTCTCTAACACGTGGCATCCTCGCAGCTCAAAGCTCCAAATTTCAATTACTCTCGATACAAATGAAATTACTATTCACTTTTTCACTATTACTATATATAGTAATTTGAATTTACCATATACTATAGTTACTATTTGCCACTATTCTTACAACTAATACATGTCACACGATTTTGATCATATCTTGAGCCTCATTACTCCATTTTTCTTCCCGTTGGTGCCATATGGATCATGGCCTCCCTAAGCACCGTATTATGCTATTTACACCATCTCATATTCCAATCTAGAACATGTACTAATCGATATATATGCACATTTTGTCCACATTACTACTCCTAAATTGTCTCTCATTTATGATTACAACTTTTACAACCTTATTTTCGGCTCAATGTTCATTTACCCTTTACCCTTTACCCTTTCACCCCACCAAAAGGGGGCATACAATTGGGATCATCCTATAATCCCTCTTAGGATACAACATAATCGATCGACATTCCCAATACATTACTATCACAATTTTCTTTGATCTCATTCAACATGGTAACAATTATTCTATATGATCAATATTTGCTACTATTTCAAATTTATATCCCCCAAATGACCTAATCTGGGGAAAAGCAAAAATTCTCCGTGATTAATCTTCTAAATACATCTTATTTAATCAACTACTATCACTCAAATAAATCAATCAATACAATGATCACCATTATTATGCTCCTAGATGACCTAACTTGGGAGCCACATTACATTACCATCACTTCCAAATGACCTAACTTGGAAGCCATCTAACACTATTCAAATCAGAACACATGTTACTATAGGAGTGGGGGCAATAAGACATCATTTCCTTTCCTATACCGCTCCTATGTGGGTTCTTCAATTAGGAACAAACATGCTACAATCGGGACTAATTGGAACTAAACAAGGAACAAATTTGGTCTATATCCGTCTGCAACAATAGGAACTTTTAGGGAAGCATCATGAAAGGAGAGAAAATAGACCTCTCTCCCCAACACTCTTCCTCCGATGGAAGGACACCCAATCCCATTATGAAAAAAATCAGGTTGGAAATTGATCATTCCCTACCCGCTCTATCTCCTTTGACAAACAATTCAACATCTCCAATGACATCATGACTATTTATCCAAGTTGCTCCTTACGATAATTTGTTATCTCCTCTTACGCCACGTGGGTCAAAACATTGATCCATGGTTTGCCACACTACAAGCTCCTATATTCTACGCGCACTTTACAAAATGGTTTCTCCAGATTTTATACAACCATGTTCCTTACTTCCTTTACACTACTTAAATTTCATTCAAATAGCATAAAGGGGGAAAATGTAGACACAAAATCATGCACATATTACTATTTTACTATGTCATCAGTATGTTGTTAAATGCATGAATCTTAAATAATAAAAGTATCCACTAGTGAAATATATCTTTTCCAACTACGTCTCTGATTGCTTTTTATTGTAACTCCCTTCCACATCTGTCATTTTTGATCCACTTCTGGTCAGGTCACAGGATCCCTGTCTATCTATCTTCTCACATTTTTCATTATGGACACTATCACCGAGGTGTTTGTGTCCATTTGGGGTGCTTTTGTCATGTTTACTCCTTTTTCACATTTTTGACATTTGTAGTCGGCCTTTTCACTTTTCTTATCCTTATCCCATGTTCATAGTTGGCCTTTTGTGTCACTAGTGTCGAAATTCAAACAAGAGATTCATATATATACACAACATACTCACTATTTTTTTGGTGACAATTCAAAGGGCTATCACATCTACATACTATCACTACTATCAAAATGGATTGAATTTTTGGGTGTATACACTGGATAGGAAGGGGAAGTGTTGAATTCCACACCACACATTTGCATCAAAGCTATCTATAGCCCGTTATCTTGGCGCTATGGCGCGAGGGAAACCTAAGGACATTATTTCACACACAAGCACACAAAAATACATGGAATTTGAAATGTAGTGCAACACTCGGTACCGAGTTCACTCATCAAGTGACCGTCGGGGTAAGTACGACTTCACATATTACAGATTTTATTCAGATTTAATGTGTTTGTGATCTTGTACAGGTATTTAGGGGTTATTTTACAAGTTACATGTGTGATCAAAACCCTAACAACGAAGTTGGAACGATAAAAAAAAACATATTGGAGCGAAGACCCTTAGGCCAAAAAAAAAGAGTAGATCTTGAAGATTTACACAGACACTAGCTCCCGGGCGTTCCCGTCCCTCTAGTGGGCGCTCCTTTCCCTCACAGAACATAGTTTTAGTTTTCTCACCAACCAATGTTGCATCATTTCCGATTAGATTGCTTAAGTACTTAACACTTGTACATTTCTTTGTAAATTATCATTAGCTATATTAATTACTCTGCAACTAGATTTAATTCCATTTATATTAAATCAAGGATATGTTCTTACCCATTGGTTTTGAATTTAGCTCAAAATAATTTCCAAGGGTATATTCTAGAGGAGCGGTGAAATTTGAATTTCCTCCACATTGAATTTGAATGGTCGTTATCGAAGGGTATTAGTCCTTCATCAATTACAAATGATAAAAATATCCAAATATTTGACATTGGACATATCATAATCCAAGGGGACATCCTAATTCAGATTGGAGACTTAACAAAGCTTTATATTTTGAGCTTGAATTTTTTCATAATTTTTAAGGGATGGTTCCACCCAAAGAAATAAGGGTCAGCGTCTTTAGATGTTGAATTTATCTCATGATAATTTATTAGGATCTATTCATGCACATCTTTCAAAGTTCCATGACATGGTTAATCAATCACAAAGTAATGAAATATGGCTCAATTTTCTTAGTTACATGTCCTCTAAATATAAGTATGGTCTTAGCCATGAAAATATATTTGTGGATGAAGTGACACTTTGTAAATGAAAGAAGATGCCACTCCATATAGACACATTCATAAAGAATTGAAATCCATACATATGTGCCACAACATTTTAATAGGTATTATTCCTTTAGAAATTTAATTCCTTAAGTGTTCAATTTCTCTCAACCATGGAAAAATAATAATATCATAGGTATAATCCCCAAATTCTTGGGAGGCATGTATTAGCTAGAGTCTTTGGATCTTTGAGGAAGCAAGGTGACGAGAAACATCCCTTTGCAATTTGAAGGTATTTAGTGTCTAGGATATTTGAATCTCTCTAACAATATTCTTTCTAGGAGGGCATTATGGTGAAAGAAAATGACAACATTTGATGCTTGTTATTTTGTAAGGAATCTAGATCTATATGGATCTGTCGGTGCAAAATATAATGCTTGGATCGGGGATGATAAAAGAGGCACGTAACAAAATAATTATAATAAAGTAGAAGATGGAGAGGATGATATTGAGTGGGAGAAATGGTATGCGGTGGGAGTAGGATCAAGTTATTGTGTGGGATTTTCATTTGGGGTAGGAGTGCTCAACTTTATTATTTAATGGAGAAACAAATAAATTACTTTACTAGATCGTCTTTTAATGTTTCTCTTTGAGCATTGTTCAAGAATATACTTGGTTGAATAAGGTTTGATATTTTGAAATCTCTAAAGGTTTTGACTTCATCCAATTTAAATAAGTCTTTGAATGCTTTCCTCATTTGTGTAGTTGCTCCATGCATAATGATTACCCAACCTAGTATGCTTTATGTAGTAGTTGAATTGCCTATAATATCTCAAAAAGAACGCAACATGCAAGTGTTTTTCATAGGCTTACATTGGTCGAAGTTAGGGGTTAGAGTAGAAAGAAGGAGAAATTAATGTTTTTAAGAAATGTAATTTTAGAATATGAAAGAACTCAACTTTTTGGTATAGAATGCAATATATATATATATATGTAAAGTGTGATATAATGGCTAACCTATGTCTATATTTGATATTCAAACTCTCTTAATAAGTTTAACAAAATTGACGTTTGTGACTGTATTTTTAGATTGGTATTTATAAAATACTTTTTTAAACATTAAACAAATGGTTGTTTTAAAACTAAAACCGATATATAAAAGAGTTTGTAAATGGTTGATTCACATTCATATCTATAAGTCTAATATAGGTATTTATTATAGAGATTTGTATACATAGCCAAGTTAACAAGAGTCGCAATGCGACTAGTCCCTGCCCTAACATTGAATTGTTGAATTGTTTGAGAATAAATAGCAATTTATTGTTTTAAAATAATTAGCATTAAATTATTTTAAAGTAGACAATATTATATTGATTTAAAAAGTCATTATAATATTATTTTTAGCTAAAATAAAATAAAATATATGTAGGGTGTAATATAAGGAAAAAGTGGCACTATTGTCTATGTTTTTGAAGAAGTCCTTTGGAATACTTAGGTGGAATTCTCTAGAAAATATGCACTCCAATTTAAAAGACAATTTTAATTTTTTTGTAAATATTATAAGAGACAAAAGAGTGCATAGTTATAAAATAGGTCAATTATTTTAAGCAATAAATTCTAAAAAGTGAATTATTTTAAAAAGTTCAGAAATGACAACCACAATAAATATGATGACATCATGGTGCCTCAATTTACATGAAGGTGGGAATAAGGGGTAAAAGTTTTTAGCCAATCACAAACTAGATAAATACATTTTAAAGATTTTTGAGTAAAAATGAGCATGTCCAAATTTTAAGACATTTGAAAATCAATGTAAGAAAATAATACTAATTTCTTATTGGTTGAAAACATGTTTAATAGTAACTTGTTAAAATGGAGTGAAAAATATACTAATAAACTCATAGACATAAATACTTTTTAATCATTCACAAACACATTAAAAATTTGATTCTTGTCAAATAAATATATAAACACACTAATTACGCCGAAGGTTTCTACAATGGGGTCGAACCCTCCGCCTCTGACACATGACAGTGACGTTGACGGTTTTGATTTATTCTCGTACATTGAACGTTGATTAAATAAATCTCCGCCATTGAAGTAATGTCGAGGGTGTCTGACAAATATGGCTGCTTTGGGCAATCTCTGCCATCCTCATGGTAAGCCGTATCATCGACCTTAGGTAAATACCTACCCACATCCGTTGTTATTAATAAACCTTTCTGCAGGTCAAGTTTTCCCATCACATCAATGTAGTGTTGTTGTTTGGCTCGCTGTGGACGAGAAATTTAGGCACTTGTTTGGAGACAAAGATAAGGCGGTGCCGGTCAGATGCTCAGAGAAAGGTTTGTTTTTCCTATCCTAAAAGTTTTTGTGTCTTATCTCGCAGGTTGTATATTGCAACTGTAAGTAGGCTACAGCCCCCACCATGAACCGTGGGAGAAGAAATATTTGAAGCGAGGAGCTTCGCCGATGACCCCGAAGATGTGAAAAGATTCAACAAAATGAAATGTTATGCGGAGGCGTACATTGATCCCAACCACGCAAGTGGACGACGACAGCGGAACGAACCCTGTGTGGAACCACAAAATGCTTCTCCAGGCAGATGATTCCCTTCTCTCAGATGTCCTGGTGGCTATAAAAGTGGACATATACGCCAGGGGTCATCTGCGAGACAAGCTGGTCGGCAACACCAGGATCCTCATTTCTCAAATCCTTAAGGGGGGCGACACTAACCCTAACCCCAACCCTATAAATTGCATCGTTGTTCAGGCGTGGAGACCCGCAGCCATCCTCAGGGCATTCTCAAAGTCTGGATTCCTCCCGTAGGTAAATTTCTCTTGCTTCGCTTGTTTATGTCCGTGAAGAAAAATGATCAACCATATGCACTTCAAAATGAGGCAGAGAACACGATTTCTCCCAGTGCTCCTCCCGCAATGGAAAACACAAGTTCTCTCAGTGTTCTTCTCGTACAGGGTTCTCCCAGTGCTCCCTTTTCACAAGAGAACATTCCATCCCTTGCAAAAGCTGAGTAATATTCACGTCAAGCTTGTCTCTAGTATAACTTTATTTATATTGTTACTATTCTGAAATCTTAGGTTTTCTTTTGTTATCTGTTAAGATCTGCTCCCTGTTGAGATATTTGGGGAAAAAATGGTTTATTTACCTAGGTTTATTTATGGTTTTCAAGCCATGTAAAGGTTGCTGCTACTGCTACCCAATGCAATGTTTGAGTACAATTTGTAGCGGTCATTTTAACGCTTAAAATTACATTCTTGTTTTTTCTCCTATTTTCTTTTCTCATCTTTCAGGGTATTCATGTTATCAGATATGTAGTTTATCTAGGGTTTTAGCTTCAAATGACAATTTATTTGGTGTTTTGTTTGAAAGTAAATAGGGTTTTCTTCAAAATTGAAATCTTTGGCATGGGAGATCAAATATAAAGGAAATTGGATTTTTAACTTTTCCATGGGAGATCAGTGGAGATCAATATGAATACGAGAGAAAAAGATGGAGATGATTTGTTTGAACTGTAGAGGTGATGTCAGACAAAATAATAGATTGTATTGATGGATTATTCAAATATTGTCTTTTAGCCTTACAATGACTAGAGGTTTTGTTGGTAGTTTGTATGCCTAATGCTGCCCATAGGTAGACATTTTTTCTTGTCCAATATTTACAGTTTATAGAAAACAACAACCCTGGTCATAGGCCTTTTGCCCAAAATTTTACTGGAGTTCTGCTCCCTCCATGGGACCCTTAACGTAATATACCACAATCTATGATACTTGTTGTCCCCACTTTGTGCAGTTAAGTAACTTGCAAGTGCTTAACTATAGCTCAAGTTGAAATTTTTATATTTTAACAACCCATGATATTGATAAACTTGATAGAGCACTAAGTGTTTAAAAAATTAATTAATACTTGATCTTTAAAATAAGGGTTTAAAAGTATACATGAATCGGAAAGTTTAGAATGTGCAAAAGGATCAATTTCAACCTACAATCCGTTAATCTTATAAATATGAATTCAAATTAGTTTTGTGATTTCAATGAGATTGATTGAAATGAAGACAAGAAAAGGAAACAAAAGAAGGGTGAAGTATATGATTCTTCACTAATTCAGGTACCCTTGGCAGGTTGTTTATAGCTTGGCCAGAGTTGGTATGTTGATTTATTACTGGCTATATGTTTGGTTTATGGCAGTTCTAGACCTTGTTGTTAGTTTTTTGTAGTAATGTTTTATATGATTACCTAATAAAAACAAAAAAGTTATAATGGATTTAATTATTATTGTAGCATATTTATTTTGATAGGTGTTATTACACCGAAGGCGTTTTTCAAGTTGGGTTCAACCTTCTCCCCTCTGACAGCGAAAGCGATGTGGGCGGACGAGCTTCAGTCATGCTTCATCGATTTGCAATAAAATAATTAATTTGCAATTACTATAATCATTGTACAAAACATTTGGGCATGAACTATAGTCTTTAGGAAAACAATGTACAATTTGTACAAGAAATAAAGAAATAAACAAGAACAACCGACTACATAAGTACCAAAATAGTATTCCATCGCATTAACATACATTGTAAAAATAAATGGATGTGATTATCGTCAGTACAATGACATCAAGATTTTCAGAATAAGTTTTTAAAATATAACTTGTTGTAGAAATCAACAAAAAGAGTCATAGTCCACAAGGGCAGAGCTGAGATTTGACGCTCATTTGGATGTTTTTACTTATTTTAACCTTATTTTACATTTTGTAAATAGTCTTCCCATCTCTATTTGACGTGGATCAATTTAAAAAAATCGTCATTATCGCTATAAACACAGTCAATATAACTATAAACACAACATTACATAGAAATTGAAATACCATATATTACCGATAATGTGATTATACGTAGCATATAATGCCTGAAACTCGCTTAACACTCATAAATACAACTCAAGAAAACAATGTATATTTTAAACTACCATTTAAAACCTTTTAACCAAAAATCACAGATTTTCAGTTTGACAGGAGAAGTCAACTGTCAAATCTCATCCTTGGATGGGGGAAAAACCAAATTGATGTGTTCATGCATCGATATCCAACATTTTGATCGGGTGGAATTTACTTTAGGAGAAGATTACTCTGATGTGACAAGATTTCCTTACCTTGCGCTATTGAGTCACTCGTAGTGAGTCATCAATTCACAATTGGATCATAGAGGTCAAACATTTCAGGATAAGTTTTTAAAATATAATTTGATGTAGGAATCAACAAAAGGAATCGTAAAGCTTAAACTTCTCACTAATTATTTTTTGGGATTCTTCCATTAGGACTGGAAATTGAAACGTTGTGGGTTGTTTTGTGTGATTTTAACCATGTTTTATTAGAAAAAATTTAGGTGCCCGTACAAAATGACAGGCTAAAAATTTAGAAAACCGTATAATTTCCACATATCTGTATCAATGACATTAACTTTTAATTTTGAATGAGTAATGGGCATTTCTTGTTGGATTGTCCCACTCTTGCCTTCTTGTGAATGTTTTTCATGTGTCCTTTAGCTGATTTTCTGGCAGGTCGAGGTTTCAAAGCACGTAGGTTGACATTAGTAGAGGGATTGACTCCCAACCGCCACTTGACTAATCAGTACATATTCATGAGAAAAGACAGAAAACTTCCATTCAAAGCATTTTTGTACCAATTTAGTATGTCGAATCTCAAGTCTGCGAAGCTCATCAAATGTGGGGGAAATTTTCCTGGAGAAGTAGTTAGAAAAGATGTCTGAATATTTCAAATTTTGTAGCTATGATATAAAATCAAGGAGCTCTACAACATAGGATTAGAAAGATAAATAGCCTCCTCCACACATCATGCCTTCTTCTTGGACAACCGCCACAATACATCATCTTGAGACCCACGATCTTTCAAAAATAACCATATGGATGATGGATCAAGGATTTTACTATTCCATGTTTCTGTAAGGCGGTTTTTTGGTGATATTATACAGGTGACAGATATGGTGTGAGAATTGTTTTGTCGTCAGTTACCAATACCATTATCTGCCTTCTAACTTACATGTTTTTCTCACCTTCATGCTTTGTAAAGCCATGCCAATAATGGAGGGGCTCAATTTTTCGTTCTTGTTCACACATTGCTTGTTTTCATTGAATTGCTCGAGCTTAAAACTAAAACAAACTGCTACAAGAGACCAACATTGCGTTTTTGTTTCCAATGTCGAACCTATTGGATTTTTGCCATATTTTATTTTGTCCAATGAGTGTAAATTGCATGCACTTGACTAATGCGAGCTTAACAATAAAACAAAGCATAGATAGCAAATAGATCGTCATAAAGTTGCCCCAATTATTCCGCTTGATGCAATAGCCACTAGAGCAGGAAGTCTAAACCATGATACAATAGTGGTCCCGAAAACTACTAGAAAAAATCCACAATTAGTAAAATCATTCCCAAGTAGTTTTAACTAAATAGACTTGCACCAAAACGAGTAATGAACAAACATTTCGATAATACCATGACGTGATTTAGCTCCATGTTACGCCATTATCATAGGCTATATTATACAAAGTACACATAGGGAGGTGAATGTTTATCTTTCTTGTGAATCTACATGACCACAACCATAATATAGTTTTTTTATAGGAAAATAATAGTGCATGAGTAAGAGTCGTGAAAAAGCAACATAACATCAACTTGCATTAGGACACTATAGAATGCATGTTATCAAGATTTATCTATGACATCAAATAGTGAAGATGAGCCATCACATATCCTCTACCACCCGCCGACCTACCCTGCCCTGCTACAAATAAAAATGCCGAGTAGATGCCCCTCATTGCAAGTCAGCGAGAAGATTGCACTTAATAATGTAAGAAATTGTAGGGAATCTAATTTTAAAGTTTATGCTTGGAAGATAAATACTACTCAACACTAATATTCCTACCTATCGGAGGGATTCAATTATCCTTGATTATTTGTGTGTCACTTGTGTCTCTGGAAATAATCGAGCTTAAAAGTGAAAAGGGGCATACAATGTCCTACAACAAGCCAACATTTTGTTTGGGTTTCAAACATAGAATCTATTAAAGTTTTCCTCTCCTTTTGTCCCTTTTAAGCATAAATTGTGATCATGTAAATACTGTGAAGGAGGTCAAGAAGATAAAATCAACACAAAAGCATATATTAATTACTTAGGAACAATCTGTGCCATGTTGAATTCCCACATTTAATTCCCCCATTTTCTTTCCAACTTTCTATTCACATCTTTGTCTTATCTAACAAAATAAATGTTATCCATTTGATAATGTTGACATCACTTCTTGTTTCTTAAAGCCAGGCCAATGCTGGGGGGCTCAATTGTCTATTGTTGTTCACACATTGTTTGTTTTCATTTATTTACTTGAGATTGAAACTAAAACAAAGTGCTACAATAAACCAACATTGCATTTGGGATTCCAATGTGAAACCTATTGGATTTTCCCCATTTTTATTTTGGCCCCAAAAGCGTAAATTGCATTCCCTTGAATAATGTGAGCTTAACGATAAAATATAGCATATAAAACAGATTGAGCATCATAAGTTACCCTATTTATTTCATTCGATGCAATAGCCACTAGAACGAGCAGTCTAAACCATGTCACAATGTCGGTCCCAAAAAATCCAAGAATAACCCATAGTCAATTTAATTCCCAAAAAATAAAAGCACTACAATTATAACTAGCTATTCACATTCGTAATTTTGATTGATTACTCCTAACCTTCTAACTTATCTCTGAATTATGTTGTCTTGTTACCTTGCACACCATACTCATTTTCTCCTTCTAATGATTGATAAAATTACGATGTGGTTATAACAAACAAGAATTCAACTTTATTTCCCCCAACCAATTCTCCTGACCTACGACTTCTCCTCCTTATAACCCTTCCTGATTGTCCTTGTTCGTTTGTGTTTGTTTTATTCCACAATATCAATCTTCCAACATATCCCCTTCAGCGTTTCCATCGCACATTTCAAATGCGATTGCTAGTACTAGATCAATTAAGTAATCCCGTGTCTACCACATTTGAACGATTTGTAAATTTAATTATTTTTATTTTGAATGTATTCCTTTATGCTAAGGTTTGAATGAGTAAATTCATATGCCATATTGATTTTCGACCATCCCTCGAGAATATTCTGTTTTGAGAAAGAAAGAAAGAGGCCGGCTGAATTGTGAACATGTTCTCAAAGATTGAAAGTCAACTTTGTAGCGGAATATTCTTGGATCATTCCCACATTAGTCAAATACAACACAAATACGTTAAAGAAGTATAATGAGAATGGATCTCTTTTGATGTTACACAAATTATTGTATCGTGCCTCACGCTTACACTTAGTATCATCACCCCATTACCTAATAATACTTTTAAAAATTAGAAAATTGAGCTCCGTCGTGCTTTCTTAAATAAATGTTTTATTTCTTACAATAGTTTCTCCTAAACTAAAGGAGAATATTTTCAAGAAATATAAAATAGGTGACATTTTAGGCACGCGCGATACTCTCCTATAATGGCATTCGAGATAAATGTTTTATTTATTATAGTTTCTTTATGATATATAAGCGAATTTTCCAAGTCAACGTTTCACTGGAAATGTAAAGGAGCTGATATTGCAGGCCTGATATATATATATATATATATATATATAAAAGGAGACGTCATGATAAAGGGAAAGTCACCATATGTCAAGTGTATGATCCCTACAATGGGCAAGACAGAGATTTAAGGCAATTGTATCCTTCAAATGTAGTTTCTAGTGGTATGTTTTGTGTACATATTATTTTATAGTTGTTATAGTATTAGCAATTGCACGTGAAATGTGTGATGTTAATGTCAAAGGGGTAGTCTAAGAGGGGTTTGATTTTGAGGGAGAAAAACATGAAAGGAGGAAAAGAGATGCAGAAGAGAGGTTTGGAGGAAGGAGAAGAAATCGAGAGAGGATAATATACGGTGGAACTATTTTGTGAAAGCTATCTGTCTTACTACGAGGCACATATATAACAAGTTCCATTTACAAAATTTAATCGACATTGATAATATGTAACCAAGATTGTATTGTAGATGTTTGTCGGTATTCTAGTAATAGTAGGCAATATTCAACATAAATGGAACCTCTTTAAAACCTTGTGAGTATCAAACAAATCTGCAACTTATTATTCTCAAGCGTGATGAAAGTCAAGAAAGTGGGCCATTTTGATACAAAGAATAATGCCTTTAGAAAAATCCATATCAAAGTTCGAACATGGCATGAATATTTTCAAGGTGACACAATATGAACCAGACAAAGAGGAAAACATTTTGTTAACATATGAAAGATAGATCACAAGAAATTGAGTTCAAAGCATATTGATTTGAGGCAACAGAGAATGAAATAATATCTCATGAAGTATTCTTGCTTTGTAAAGAGTTACGGGAATCAATGCAAAACCAAGCCAAGAGATGAGATAAATATACTTGGCCAAGCAAGACTTTTATGAAATTAGATAGACCATTAATGCATGAAGGGAAATTCGAAAAGAAGATTCGATAAATACTTTGATAATTTCCTGATACACAAGCTCAAAAAACTAATTCATTTGAACTCTCAAAATAATAGATTTCATATGCAAGGACAAATCACACAAATGATTTGACCCCTGTCTAATTTCAAGACTCCATGATGTACATATGAGTTTTCACATACTAAACACACAAAAAACTCAAACTTCAATAAACTAAATATATAGAATATAATAATTTTATTCATTCATTCTATTAAATTATTCAATAGGATGGTTATATGTAATTTGAAGGCATTGTCTAGGTTCCAACACTTGTCAATACAAAGACTAATGGAATAGAGTCTATCAACCATCTGCAAGAAGTGGCTCAACTTAAAAGACGTGGTAGAGTAAGAGTGAAAGTACCTATGTTGAGAAATGTCAAAGACTCGAGCTGTCGAAATTGACAAGGAAGAGCTAAGAGCTTCTCACATCTAAACATATTCAAAGTTTCCAAACAAGTCAATTGGCTAAATGATTGTGGAAGGCTCGCTAATTGAGAGCAGTGGTTTAAATCTAGTGTTTGCAAAGAAATAAGATTCCCAAAGGTGTCAGAAAATGCAACAATATTATAATTATAACTCATTTCCGGATAGCAGAGAGACTTAAGTGGCCAAAACTTGGGGGAGGCTCACCAATTGATAACATTGTGATAAATCTAGGTGTTTTAATGATCCTAAATTGCCAAAGTTGTCGGGAATTGTAGTGAGATAAGTTTTTCCCAAATATAAATTAACTAAAGAGCTAAGCTGGTCGAAGTTGCGTGGAAGGGTAGTTAAATCATTGTAGAATGATAAATTGAGTTGTTGTAAAGTAGACAGATTCACAAAGCTATTGGGCAATGTAACGAGATGTGAACACCAAGCCATAACTAACAACTTTAGGGACTTGAGCCCGCCAAAGTTTGGGGGAAGACTCACCAATTGACAACAATATGACAAATCATGTAGGTTGCCAAAATCTTATGGGAGTTCAGTTAATCTCGGAAAATCACATACCTAAAAACATAACAATTGAAGATGGCCGACAAAGTGCAAACACCTATGAGTCATATATTAGAGTAATGAAGGATCATTAACACATGATTTAAATGTAATTTCCAATTCATTGCTAAACTATTAAACCTAATTTGTAAGTTGGTAACCCCATGGTATAAAAGTAATATTAACTCACACTCGAGTCACATTTCACACAACGTAGCTAATGTCATATGGCAATCGTTAGAATTGATATGCATTTCATAATTCAACCCTTTTTGAGATTTTGAATAAACCATTATACTTACAATGCCATGAGATGGACCATTAACACATGATTTAAATGCAATTTCCAATTCATTGCTAAACTATTAAACCCAAGCTGCAAGTTGGTAACCCCATGGTCTAGAAAAAATATTAACTCACACTCCGAGTCACATCTCACACAATGCAACTAATGTCATATGAAAATTGTTAGAATTGATAAGCATTTCATAATTCAACCCTTTTTGAGATTTTGAATAAAACATTATACTTACAATGCCATGAGATGGACCATTAACACATGACTTAAATGCAATTTTCAATTCATCACTAAACTATTGAACCCAATTTGCGCAAGTTGGTAACCAAGTGGTCTAGAAAAAATATTAATTCACACTTTTTCACATCTCACTCAACGTAGCTAATGTCATATTGAAATTGTTAGAATTGATAAACATTTCATACTTCAACCCTTTTTTGAGATTTTGAATAAAACAATATTATTCCAATGCCATGAGATGGATCATTAACACATGATTTAAGTGTAATTTTCAATTCATCGCTAAACTATTAAACCCAAGCTACAAGTTAGTAACCCCATGGTCTAGAAAAAATATTAACTCACACTTCAAGTCACATCTCACACAACGTAGCTAATGTCATATGGCAATTGTTAGAATTGATAAGTATTTCATCCTTGAACCCTTTTTGAGATTTTGAATAAAACACTATTATTCCAATGCCATGAGATGGATCATTAACACATGATTTAAATGCAATTTTTAAATCATCGCTATACTATTAAACCTAAGCTGCAAGATGGTAACCCCATGGTCTAGAAAAATATTAATTCACACTCAAGCCACATCTCACACAACGTAGCTAATGTCATATGTCAATTGTTAGAATTGATAAGAATTTCATACTTTAACCCTTTTTTGAGATTTTGAATAAAACACTATACTTCCAATGCCATGAGATGGATCATTAACACATCTCAAAGTGCAATTTTCAATTCTCGCTAGACTATTAAACCCAATCTGCAAGTTGGTAAGCCCATGGTCTAGATAAATTATTAACTCACACTACGAGTCACATATCACACAACATAGCTAATGTCATATGGCAATTATTAGAATTGATAAGCATTTTATAATTCAACTCTTTTTGAGATTTTGAATATAACACTATACTTATGCTTTTTCACATCATAAATATAAAATTTGACTTTTTACTTCCAATTTTTTTATTTGTGCTTCTATCACACACTTTAAACCCTCAAATGGGCTAGGACATGCTCAATTTGGATCGCTAGTCCCAACCATTAATAACCTTTTCTAATCCATTAGGTCGTCTTGACCATGAGTATGAACTTGTGGATGTGAAATAACTAGATCCATATAGAAAAACTTGTTTGATTATGGAGGAGATGCCCCATATTGTCTAGAATGTGGGAAATACAATCCTCCATATGGTGCATGCATCCAACTCGGCTTTGTGAGAAGTGATGAGAATGACTTGTGTAACGACCTATTTCTCTTAGATAAGCCTCCCTAAAGGTGAAGAGGATGGAACACCAACAATAATGCACAAAACATTGTTCTAAATGATTCAAGAGGGTATGAAGTTATACAAACTTGGAGTGAGCCGACTTTCTACCTTACACTCGAATCTACAAATTTATACATTAGAAACAATTATAACTCTTATCAAACTAATTATTAAAATTATTGCTTGACTAATATTGATTTCAAATAAAATTAACTGTATATTTAGAAAGCATGCGTAATAAACCTCAGTGAGCATTTTAAACAAAATACGTCATCACGCACATTTGATTTTATTTAAGATTGTGCACTTGCATTTATGTACAACAAACTATAACCATGAATAACAACATAAGGATGATATGCAAAATCTCCCATGAAAGGTTTCAATGCCTTGCAACTCGAAACTTTGAGGTTATGAATTCCTTAAAACAAAAGGACCTCAAATGTGGATGCTCCACCCTTACCGGAGCATCTCAATTCAATGTTTTTCCCAAACAAGTCAAAACAGATTGTTGCCGGGGTGTCTGTACAATGAATAGTATCGACTAAGAATTTAACTTGCTCGGTATTTAACTTGGCGTAGAAGCTAACAAATGGTGCATACATTGAAAAATTGTCCCATACATTGTCCGGTGACACATTTTCCGAGTTGGTTTTCCAGAGTTGGGAAACCGTAGCGGAGAGACACCAATAGTGGTGCACCCTAAGTTAGGGGGCCTAAAATAAATTCTATAAAATGTGGGAACCTGATTTTTTCACCAGCACGTAGTTCAAGGTTTTTAAATTACATATATATTTTTAGTGTTGAATTGGAGGGAAAGATATATTTTGAATTTATTTAAAATAGTAAATTTTAGTTACACTACATTTTGATTGGGACCCATATTTGATCATGGGTGATAATGGTTGAACATTTAAAATTTTAAAAAGGCAAATCTTATATGGCATGATATGATTGGGTGTTGTCATGTCAAAAATGACTAATCACGAGTACTTTTATGACAACTATTGGGTGTTGTGTATTCAAGACACTATATCCACAATTAGACCCCGCTCAACTATTGGTGTCTCTCCCTAATAAGTGGAGGAAACAACAAAGGTCTCAAATTTATTTACTACACCAAAATCGAAAGAGAAATGACGTGAAGCGACCACCGTGATTTGGGGATTTTGATGTGAATGACCAAAGGCTCTTTCTCATAGGCAACACCTTTCAGCGTAATTATCTAAATTTTTTTAATAGAACTATTTATTCCTTATTTAAATTTTATATAATAATAGTGTAAAGTAATCATTTATATAATAAAATTCATAACTATTAAATATTTAAAATACAATTTATATTTATATGTATATATTGGATTCTACTATGGTATTAATGTGCTTCAAATTTATTATTTTAAATCAATTTAAAATGCGGTTTTCCCTCAATTAGAAACTCAAAAGAATACAATATGTACGAAATAATCAAAATTTAATCGTGGAATAAAGCTGCAAGTGTTGATGTGGTATCATTTAGGAATCATGTAGATGTCAAGTTAGGGACATCCCCTTATAACTAAAAATAACAACCTAAAGTGTAAAGATACATAAATTTTCAAAGAGTTGTAAAGAAGGGGACATGACATTTGTTGGAATGAGACAAAGGGGGCTAAGTGTTGGGCGCGTGAATGTAGGGTGTTGGATGAGCGTGTGGCACTACAAATGCGGTTGAAGCACCCAAGATCAAGAGTTAGTCATTTGTTAGTAAGGCTATTTTGGAGTTAGCATCACGAGCACACAAAGACTTGCGGTCCACGCAAAGGTATTTTGGGAACAAGCATCAACCAAGCACCATGCATAGTTTAGGCTAATAATAGGATTTCCAATCAAAGTTATATATAGGAAGTCTATTGTTAGAATAGTTGCATGTTTTGTAAAGGCACTTGGCTATTATTAGCATGTGACCTATTTAGAAATAGTGCATGGGTGGTGAAGGGAAAGTCCCCATCCCTATATATATGTATTGATTTGCACGGTTAAGTGTGTGTCAATTTGTAGAGTTATGTTGCTGGTTTTTTCACACGCATGACTCATGAAGATACCTTTATAATGTATGAAGCTTCTATGTTTTACAGTATTCAATATAATGGATCTTATCAGCTGGATAATGTTGTTGGACATGACTCAAACTGGATCTTGTGTGGTAAATCTTGTTATAGTCATTGTTTAGTTCATCCTTTATACATTCTAAGATCTATATTTGGTTTATGCACTATGGACTATTTATTGTTGGTTATGAATCTGAATATACATAAGCACTATCATGCTAACATTTTGTATAAATAACTCTAAAGAGGAACCTGGTGCCTTTGCGTGCTTCGGGTGAGCACTCAACTCAAGGCTGAGTGATGTATCAGTGCGCTTGGGTCATTTATAGTGAATTCTAGGTTGCATCATTGGTTCCGTTGTTGGGACCTCTTTCTCAGCTCTTTTCAGGATGTTGCGTGATGAAGACATACTAGTTGACCTTAGCAAGTGTTGAGGAGTGGATAGTAGATTTGGAAGAAGAATACGCTCGGAGATTAAGCATTGGATCTAAGTTTGACGCACGTGCATGGGTTGAGCAGAATTTGTATGACTGCTTATATGAGAGCTTCTTTGCTATCTTTCCCATAGAACTATACGAGTGGCTGGTTGCTTATGCATCTAAAAGGAATTAGAGGTTTCACATTTTTCGGATGCAAGAAGAATTTCAGGCTCTCTATGATGTTGATCTGATTTGGACGCGCGTTGTGGATACTTGGTTCTGTGGTGTTCTGAATAGCTATATTTTGGAGTACTCAATTTCCACTTACTCTTGTCTGGAGGTAGCTGAGTTTCAATTTTTACGTTATCCTGGGGATCATATCTACACAGAATTCCATTGGCGATCAAGATCTTGATGGTAACCTTGAATTTGGAAGAGAAGTTGATGGCTAGCTAAACCCCACCACGCACGGGGCAAGAGCAGGTGTGGTGAAGGATGGTAGACCTAGCGACAGAGAGGCAAAGAGAATAAAGGTGGCTTAAGTTCAATGAGGCGTGCGAGAGGGATTTAGAGAAGTAACGCGAGGTTGTAGAACATATGGCATTGTGGAGAGAGATGGCTCGTGAAGGATTTAGAGCTCACGTAGAGGATGTAGAGCCAGAGCATCTGGAACTCCCCCATTTTGGAAAGAATGATAGGGAACCCTCATCAACCTCTTATGAGAGTGTGCCAACAGAGACAACATGGGCCGCGAGCGTGCATATGAATCTACCTAGCACCTAGCCCTTGTGCTTGGTTTTCCAATTTCTAGTACAACCAGTAGTCAACAAGCTAGTTTGGGCAGTAGAGTAGTAAGAGGTAAAGTTGACTTATCATCAACTTTAGGAGTAAATCATATAATAAGTACATTTATGGTTGGGAAGACGTCTTCCTTGTTATTTGGAGGTCCGGTTGGAGGTACCTTTTCAGGCGTGTCATTAGCACATAACATAGGTATGCAAAAATTTGGACTCACATCTCGAATTAGTACAACTTCACAGACTATGGGGTTCAATTTAGCACCATTGTTGGGACACAAGGCAGTGCATCCTCTGGTTCAATTCCTACTACAGGGGGAGGATCAGGAGGCACAGGTGGCTCAGGATCTGGTGGATCTGGAGGCATCTATAACACATGAGGTTCTAGATCTGGTGGGCATGGTCCTCATCAACCCCAAAATATTTACATGGAGATGTCACTTCGTCTCCCAGAGTATAGGGGAATAGAAGATGCTACTGAGCATGTCCATATGTGTGAGATACTGTGGCGCGTGAAAGGAATTATAGCTTCAAAGTACAAGGCCATTTAGTTTGTAACTATGTTATAGGGACACGTGCATAGCTGGTACAAAAAGTTTGACCCTGATCATAATTGTGTGGATTATACGGCGTTATTGTATGCTTTCCTTAAAGAATTTTATATCCCTGAGTTCAAGCAGAAAAGTATAAGTGTGCTCAAGGATATCAAGCAGGGCACTACTGAGAGTGTCCAAGAATATGATGCTCATTTCAAAATACTCTTGTCTAAACTATCATATGATATCCATGCAAGTCAACATGCACAGTGGTTTTCGGAGGCTTGATCATTCCTTTTAGGAGGGCGCTCTCACATAAGACTTATACAGACCTACGCGAGGCACTTGAAGCAACTTTGCACGCTGAGGTAGTCGGAAGCATAAAAACTGGAGTGAGCCCATTCTTGGAGGCTCAAAGGTGTGGAAATGGAAAAATAGTTGGAGAAATTATTGGCCAATATAGAACATGAGACACACTGCTTTGTAATTTGGTGCACAAATTGTGAAGTAGAAGGGCATACTAAGGAAAGTTTTCCTCATAGCTCGGTGTGCTCCTTGATCCTGGAATGTGAGATATCTCATTTAGATAATGATGCGAGCCGCTGCCCATTGTTGCAATGTGCGATAAAGAAGAACATGTCCTACTATTGTAAGATTTTTTGGTCCAAAACTCACTGGCCCGAAGATTGTAGGTTGATTGACCAAATCCATGATGCCATCGATATTGGTGTACAACAGATTGGAGTTGCGAATAGCTCTAAGGATAAAAGTGAGCAACATGATCATGATCACACTTAAGGGTGAAATAATCATAATGAAGGGCGCTTTGAGGTAGGTCGTGGTAGAGGTTGATGATATCGTGGTGGATTTAGAGGTGAGGCTACTGACGATGGACAAGGTGAGTTCCCTCGTGGAACATGTTATACGTGTGGATCTCCTGACCATTACAAGCGTAAGTGTCCTCAAAATGTTACTTGTTATTTTTGCGGAAAGAATCATAACTATGAAGAGTTCCCAGACTTATATGAACATCTGAGCAAGAAGCACAAATAGGAGAACAAGGGCGTAGGGATGGTTAGAATACAACGTGCCATGGAAAACCAATGGATGCCAAAGTTAGCATTGGATCTTGAGGTAGTACTTGTGAAGATTACTACACGTGTTGAGGCTACGCGCGCCAGAGAAATATTGCAATAGAAGCCTACCATTACTAAGGAGGAGGTTTTACATGTAAAATACCTAGACCCTACACATCAGAAGGAGGTTTATCAGGAAACCATGGAGGTACTCGAAATCTGCATGGTGAAATACAATGTTTAAAGGAACAGTTACGGAAGTTGGAATAGAAGAAGGTAACTAAGACTTTCTAGTCGGATGTTGATGATCTAAAGGAAGTATGCAAGATGTTGCATCAGGAGAACATTATTCCATTACTAGAGAGTTAGTTAAAGGAAACACTCCGTGTGTTGGTATTGAGAATGTACTGATGAATTTTTCATGCTAATCTCCCTCCTCATAGCTTGGATTATGACAAGGAGATCAATTTGAATGATATTTTGGATGGATGGATTTTGAGCAATATTTTGATTAACACAAGCGTGGAAGTGAATGTGCTTACCTTAGATGCATGGGTTCAAATGGGTAGACCTCCATTGCAGCCATCTTCAATGTAATGTATATGGAAAATTGGACTAAGGCCACACCAATTGGAGTCTTGAAGGATGCATCCATTACTATACATGGGGCCAAGTTCACTAGGGAATTTAAGGTCTTAGCACTTGCAGAAGCGAAAAACTTCCTAGCTCTACTTGGATTCCTTGGTGCTATGAAAATAATGTTGATCTATGGTTCAATAAGGGATATATCAGTTTTGATAACAAGGAAGAATGAGTTATTGTCCCTTTGATAGACGGTAAATCTACACTTTATGTTGAGCCCTTAAGTGAAGAAGACATGAACAAAATTTATGTGCGCACCATTCGAGATCTGGAAGCACTTGAGCCATATAAGGAAGGAATTCTCCGCTAGGATGATGCATAGTCGATCAGTGATACTACAAGTATTTCTGTGATAATTAGTCACATGACACTTACGAGATGGTTGGGTGTGAGGTAAGAAGAGTAGTTACACACATAAGTAGGTTGTGTTGTGTTAGGTGGTTAGGAAACAACCACATGTACCCGGTACACTAGTGAAAGAAACCCTAAGGTATTCCTGCGATCCATGGAAGTACAATGGAAGGATCAGGTGGATAGAAGGAATATATTAGTTTATACCTTGCATGGGACAACAACGCACTGGTGGATGGTTCATAGGGATAATCTCATAGAATGGAGAGAGGTGAGAGTTGCCCTATCAACAAGGTTTCTCAGAAGTAATGCACCTACTCAAATATGTGAATATCATGGTAATAATCCTATTCAACACCACCTTGACAAAGAATGTGAGAGACTGCATGTACAGAGGGGCGTGAAGCTTTACTAGCTTTGTTATGGGTTCACAAACTTTATTTCACCTTACGAGGTTGTGTGTGCACTTGGTATGTTTATGCGGAGTTGCATAGAGAGACTAAAAATTGACAAGACTTTATTGCATGAATTATCCAGAATTTTGACTACTTCTCCACTAAACCTCCGTCGAAAGAGGCATTACGGAGTTATGCAACGCTTGACCATAGGATATAGTGCAAAGGATAAAGAAATCATTTAGGATTTTCTTGGTGAATCAGACCTAGAAGCACATTTTGAAGAAGTAGATGAGATAGGTGCAGAGCTGCTTGAGTGCGCTTACCTAGAGAAGGAGAAAGGAAAGATGGTCTACATGGTGGATGATGAAGAAGTGGAAAATTTGGACATAGATCATTCAGAGGGTATGTGCGAGGTCTTAGACAATGTGGATGAGAAGGCGCGCGCCTACCATGAACCTATGAAGACAAAGAAAGTAAACATTGGAACGGATGTTGAACCTAAGGAGGCCATAATTGGAGATTACTAGTCTGACTTTGAAGTGGCTAAGATAATTGAGTTATTACACGATTTCCAGGACTTGTTTCCTAGAGGCTATCATGAGTTAAAAGGAGTGCATGAATCTTTGGGTGAGATGAAAATAAAGTTAAAGGAAGGTGCACACCCGGTTAGGAAGAGACCTTACAGGATGAACCCTAACTTGCACATAAAATTTAAAGAAGAAATTGAAAAGATGTTGAACTCTAGCATCATTGAGCCCATAGAGGAATCAAAGTGGGTTATCCCTATGGTAATCAACATAAAGAAAGATGGAAGAATTAGGATTTGTGTGGACTACATGGAGTGAATGTTGCATGTGTGATTGATCCTTTCCCTACACCATTCACTGAGGAAATATTGGAAGGCATTGCAGGGCGTGAAATTTACTCTTTTACAGATGGATTCTCTGGGTATCATCAAGTAAGAATTTCTAAAGAAGATCAAGAGAAGATAAATTTCACCACTAAATGGGGAAGTTTTGCATACATGGTGATGCCCTTTGGATTGAAGAACATGTTTGCAGTATTTTCATGCATTGTTGTTCAAGCATTCCAGGATTTTATTCACAAATTATTGCAGGTTTACTTGGATGATTGGACCGTGTATGGGCTTATCAAGGATCATTGTGACAATTTGAGGTTAATTTTTGAGAGTGCGAGACAGATTAAGCATATCTTTAAATATCAGGAAGCGTGTATTTGCTACACCTTTTGGAACTCTGCTAGGGCATATCATCTATAAGGAGGGTCTATTAGTATATCCAACTAAGGTTGCAGTCATCTTAGGCTTGGAGGAGCCTACTAGTCAGAGTGAGGTGTGCGGATTCTTAGAACACACATAGTATTACAGAATTTTATCAAAGGATATGTTAAGATTTCCGCACCCTTGGAGGAGTTATTAAAGGGTAAAGGAAAGTTCTATTGGGGAGAACCACAACAACGCGCATTCAAAGCACTAAAGGAAAGGCTTATTATTGCGCATATTTTGCATTTTCCTTCATGGAATATACCTTTTCATGTACATGTGGATGCCTCTAACATGTCCATTGGTGCAATTCTAGCTCAGCCTAGAGAAGGTATTGTAGATCATCCTATTTTCTTTGCTAACAACAAGTTGAATCCTGCATAAAAAAATATTCAACTTGAGCGCGAGGCTTTGTCAATGATCTATGTGTTGCATAAGTTTCGATAGTACTTTCTAGTAACACATTTTGTTTTCTATACATATCACATGGCATTGAGATACTTGGTGAACAAGCCCATCTTACAAGGGTGCATATGTCGATGGGTTCTCTTATTCCAGGAGTTTGACTTTATAGTGGTGGTAAAGCCAGGTAAAAGCAATTCTGGTCCAGATCATTTGTCAAGGATTCAATCAGGAGAGGATGTGCAAAGTATTGAAGATATAATGTCAGATGCACAGTTATACAGGTTAAACCGTGCACCCTCAAAATTAGATGATATTGTTGTATTTTTACGAACATGTATAGCGCCCGACGGAATGAAGGACTTAGAAAATAAATAACTTGTAATTCGTGCCGCACCTTTCATGTTGATCAGTGGTGACTTATATAAACTAGGCCGAGATGAAGTATTGCATCGGTGTGTACTGGAGCATGAATGAACAACAATCATAGAGGAGGCTCATGGTGGTATTGTAGGTGGACACTATGCAGGTGACACCACCACGTGCAATATTCTACTAGCTAGTTTATGGTGGGAGACCTTGTACAAGGATTACAAAGACTATTGTAAGGCGTGTGATCACTGTCAGCACCTTAGAAAACTTGGGTAGAGAGATGAAATGCCTTTGAGGCCTATTACTAGTGCAAAACCTTTTGAGAAATGGGCAATTGAATTTTTGGGTCCTATTTCCCCAGCCGCGCATAGAACTGGATCACGCTACATCATCACTTGTACATATTATCTTACAAGGTGGGCGAAGTGGCACCTACAAAGGATTGTATAGCGGCAACAACAACAAGGTTCTTGTGGGAAAATATTCTTACCAGGTATGGATGTCCTTTAATTTTGACAAGTGATAGAGGAACTCATTTCCTTAATGAGACCATCAAGATATTATTGGATGAATTTATGGTTGCACACCATAAGACAACACCTTATCACCCTCAAATAAATGAGAATTTGTATTGAGTCTTTCAACAATATATTATACCGAGACTTTGACAAAAATTGTGATGTTGGAAGGAAAGACTGGGATGATAAAGTTTTTGTTGTGCTTTGTGCATATAAAACAACCTACAAACGATTGAATAAGGAACCACCCTTTTAATTGATGTTGTTGAGTTGTGGAACTCAATTACTTCATTTAGCATGCTATATCAAACTTGTCGGAAAACACATTAACCAACATCGGTTATGAAAGAACCGACGCGTTGACCACCTATGACGGCATCGGTTAGGCAAGTAGAACCGACATCGGTTAGGGCTAACCGACGTAAGTTACCTGTGTGTGGGTGTTTTATTTAACGCACGAGAATTGGATCTAATTTTAGCATTAAAGCAAATCTATTGATTGTAATTACATGATTAAGTGCCCTAAGTTTGTATATGCCTATATAAGCATGAAAGATAGGGTTTAGAAGTAAGGATTGAGAGAGTTAATGATTATTGTGAAAATAATTGTGAGAGAGAGAATTCTTGGAGAAGAAGGAGAAGCTTGAGAGAAAGAAAGTATTGTACATTGTGAGAGGTGTGGAAGATTGTAAATCTTCATTGTATATCTTTTGAAAGCTTTGGATAATAGATTGGCTATTTTCTTGGTGGATGTAGCCCACATTAGGTGAACCACGTTAAATCTGGTGTTGATTTATATCTCTTGTTTTGTATATTTCTTCTAGTAGAATATTTGCTTTTATTGCATGTATGCTTAGATCTGATATATTATCTGTACAACCTTATGTTAACCCCAACAACTGGTCATGAGCTTTGTTTGAGGGTTTTGTGTGTTGACAGATTTACTCACGAGAGGGTTTTCGATTGAGTGGGAGCTCAACAATGGCGAAGAAAAAAATACAAGGTAGAGAAGTTTGACAACCGAAATTATCAATTATGGAAGATGCAGATTGATGATTATCTATATCAAAGAGATTTATGTACTTACCGTTAGATGAAAATTTTAGACATACGAAGATGATGATGAAGAATGGAAGATTCTTGTGCGAAAGGCTCTGGGATCTATAAGATTGAGCACGACAACATCCGTGGCTTCTAATATTGTAGAAGCAACATCTACGGTAGAGTTAATGGAATCTCTTTCTAATTTATATGAAAAACCTAGTGCTTGAGATAAAGTTTATTCGATGAAGAAACTATTTAGTTCTAAGATGCATGAAGGTGGATCTCGCATCTAGTCATTTGAATGATTTCGATCTATTGTAAATAAGTTAAAATTGGTTGATATTCTATTTGATAATGAAGTAAAAGAACTCTTATTCTTATGTTATTTTCTTGATAGTTGGGATAACTTGGTAATGCTGTTAGTAATATAACATTTGCTAATAATATTTTGAAGTTTGATGATGTGGTTAGTATAATCTTGAATGAAGAAATTCACAGGGAAAGTACAGAGGAATCATCATCTAGGAATGTTTTTAATGTAGAAATAAGAGGAAGGCAAAAGGAGAGATCCAAGAGTAAGAATAATGGGAAATCAAAGTCAAGAAATGACAAATCTAAATCCATAGGTAAAGGAACTACTGTTGGAATTGTGGAAAGAAATGACATGCAAATAAATATTGTTGGTTAAAAGATAAAGAGAACCAACACCGAGAAAAGGTAAAGAGGAAAATATTATGGCATAGGTAATGCAAGATTCTATTATTCTTTTTTTGGATAATAGATTAGAATCACGGGTTTTAGATTCATGAGCTTCTTTTTATACGACCCCTAATAAGGGTTATTTCGAAATTATGTCCAAGGTAATTTTGGGCATGTTTATTTGGGTGATGACGAACCTTGAAATATTATTGGTAAAGGAGAAGTTAGTCTAAAATTACAAAATATAAATACATGGGTATTGAAAGATGTGAGGCGTGTGCAAGCCTTAAGAGGAATCTTATTTACGTAGAGAAACTAGGTGAAGTTGGTTGTATGGTTACATTCACATCGGACTCTTGGAGAGTCACCAATGGTGCCTTTGTTTTGGTAAGAGGCAATAAGGTAGGAACGTTATATTTATATACATGTGTTCCTGATTCATTTTCTGTGTTATCTACTTTAGATTCAGATACATGCATGTGGCATAATTGGTTGGGCCATATAAGTAAAAATGAATGCAAATCTTAATGGCTAAGGGTAAGTTATCACATTTTAAAGATTTATATCTTAGATTTTATGAGCATTGTGTCTTTGGAAAGCAAAAGAGTGAGATTTCTCAAAGTTGGGGTGACTAAGAAGGAGCTGAAATTGGAGCTTGTACACTCGGATGTGTGGGGACTAGCCCATGTAGCTTCTCATGAAATATCCCGAGTAATATGTTACTTTCATTGATAATGCTATAAGAAAGGTATGCTTTTATTGTATCAAACATAAATATGATATTTTGAGACTTTTAAAAGATGGAAATCCCTTGTTGAGAATGAATAAAATTCAAAGTTAAAGTGCCTTAGATTTGACAATGGTGGTGAATACTGTAGTAAGGATTTCAATGATTATTGTTCAGTGAATGGAATACATAGAGAAAGGATGGTTCCAAGAACACTACAAGAGAATGGTGTTGCAGAAAGAATGAACAAGACAATCATAGAACATGCTAGAAGTATGAGGATACATGCTGGATTGCCCTTGTAGTTTTGGGGAAGAAGAAGTTGATACGGTGGTTTATTTGATTAAGCTGTGGGCCTTCAAGTTCACTAGATAGAGGAATACTTTGGAGGAAGATTGGGTGAAAAAGAGGTAGATCTTTATTTTCTTAAAGTTTTTGGCTCAGAAGGTTTTGTGCATATTGATAAACAAAATAGAAAAAGTTGGATGAAGAATCTAAGAGATGCACTTGCATTAGTTATGGATTTGGTGATTTCGGATTACGTATTTGGGATTTAGAGAATTATGAAATTATTAGGATTCGTGACATTGAGTGGAATGAAAAGAGAATGTACAGGGATCAAATTTTGGTACCCAAGGATGAAACAGTTGAGAATTTTGTGAATGAAAATGAATTCTCGGATTTAAAAATCATACCTATAGGGTTACACAAGAATCGTGTAGGTGTTGGTTGACCTCGGACCGACATCGGTCATTTGAACCAGTATAGGTTACAGGAGAGCCAAACCAACATCGGTTAGTAGAACCGGCGTCCTACGGGTGACCAACATCGATCACCATCGAATCGGAAACAAATGTCTAGGAGGTCCAAATGAGCCTCCGGTACCCCAAACTCTGTGAGCGGAGTTCAAAGGGTAAGTAAACCTCGAGAAATATTTACACCTTCTCTTTCTTATTTATTATTGGTGATAATGGTGAACCAAAAAGTTTTGAAGAAGCAATGCACGATGAGACCCACGTTCGGCGGGAGTATGACATGAGCGAGGATATGGATTCCTTGGAACAAAACCAAACTTGGGATTTGGTTAAGTTCTAGCAAGTAAGGGGACATTTAAAAACAAGTGGGTTTACATGATCAAGGAAGAAGAGGGTGGACAAAAAAGGTACAAGGCAAGGCTTGTAGTAAAGGGATTTACACAGAAAGCAGGTATTGAATTTGGTGAAATATTTTCTCCTATTGTTAAAATGACTTCCATATGTATTGTATTGAGTATAGTTGCAATACATGATTTTCATTTAGAGAAACTAGATGTGAATATGAATTTCCTTCATGGTGATTTGGATGAAGAGATTTATATGTAGCAACCGCTTGGGTATGAAGTCAAGGGTAATGAGAAATTAGTGTGAGTTGAAAAAGAGTGTATATGGGCTCAAACAACAAGCTCCAAGGTAATGGTACATGAGGTTTGATAGTTTCATGCATGAGCATGGTTACTTAAGATGTGAATCTGATCATTGTGTTTATTTCAAGAAACTTGAAAATGGGAGCTATATTATTTTGTTACTATATGTGAATGATATGATTATTGTAGGATCTAGTATGCAGGACATTCATGAGCTTAAGAGAAAGCTAGCTCACACATTTGCTATGAAGGATGTATGAGCTGCAAAAAGAATCCTTGGCATGTAAATACACAGAGACATGAAGAACAAGAAATTGTATTTGTCTTAGGAGGATTATATCTACAAGGTGTTAGAAAGGTTTAAAATGTAGAATTCAAAACCTATAAGTACACCTATGGCTGGACACTTCAAATTGAGAAAATATCAATGTCCTTCATCATATGAGGAGGTCAAATACATGACATGAGTGTCATATGCTTCAGTAGTTAGGAGTATCATGTATGTTATGGTTTGTACTAGACCGAGACATTACACAGGCAGCAACGGGGTTGTGAGTAGATTTATGGCCAATCTAGGTAAAGAGTATGGGAAAGCAGTCCAATTGATACTTAGGTATTTAAGAGGGACATCTAACATGTACTTATGCTATGGAGGTTTAGATATTTCGTATGTGGCTATGTTGATTCAAATGTGGTGGAGATTTAGATGGTAGAAGGAGTACTCTTTGGATATATTTTCATAGCGGTGGGACGATAATTAATTTGGATATCAAGATTGCGAGAAGGTTGTGGATTTTTCTACTATAGAGGAAAAGTATGTTAACTACAAAGGATAGAAAAAATATGATATGGATGAGCGAGTTCATGGAAGAGTTGGGAAAGGAGCAAGATGATTGTAAATTGTTGAGTGACATGATCAGAGTGTAATTCATTTGGAAAAGAACTCGTTGTTTCATTCTAGAATGAAACACATTTAGTTGAGGTATCACTTCATATGGAAAGTATTGGAGGATGGGCAGCTGAAACTGGAGAAGATTCATACAGTGAAAACCACCTGTGAATATGCTTACGAAGCCATTAGCAAAAAATAAGTTGGAGCTACACTCCACTCATGTTGGTTTTCGAGTTTGAGACTTGAAGAGGAAGAAACAAAGCTAAGGAAAGGATCTAAGAATGATATTATACATATATAGTGCGGTAATTTATCTCAAGTGGGAGATTTTTGAGTTGTGGAGTTCAATTGATTGATTTAGCATGCTATATCAAACTTCTTGGAAAACACAATAACCGGCATCGGTTATCAAGGAACCGACATCGGTCACCAAGGAACCGACATCGGTCACCTATGACCGGCATCGATTAGGCAAGTAAGAACCGGCATCGGTTATGGCTAAGCGACGCGTCGGTTACCTGTGTGTGGGTGTTTTATTTAACTCAAGGGAATTAGATCTAATTTTAGCATTAAAGCAGATCTATTGATTGTAATTGCATGGCTAAGTGCCCTCAGTTTTTATATGTCTATATAAGCATGAAATCTAGGGTTTAGAAGTAAAGATTGAGAGAGTTATTGATTATTGTGAAAATAATTGTGAGAGAGAGAATTCTTGGAGAAGAAGGGGAAGCTTGAGAGAAAGAAAGTATTGTACATCGTGAGAGGTGTGGAAGATTGTAAATCTTCCTTGTATATCTTCTGAAAGCTTTGGATAGTAGATATGTTTGTTTTTTGGTGGATGTAGCCCACAATGGGTGAACCATGTTAAATATGGTGTTGATTTATATCTCTTGTTTTTTATATTTCTTCAGGTAGAATATCCACTTTTATTTCATGTATGCTTAGACCTGATATATTATCTATACAACCTTGTGCTAACCCCAATAGGTGTTTGGCGCAGAGGTTGTTCTAACCATGGAATTCATGTTACCTTCTTTGTGTATTGCACACGTATGAGGATTTCCGATGAGAAAACATTGGAAGAATGAATTGACAAGTTGATACAACTAGATGAGAGGCATGCAATAACACGATGGATTCAGAAGCAAGAAAAAGCTAGGCAAAAGGCATGACACGACATGCACATCAGGGACAAGAATCTTGAGGTTGGGTAGATGGTACTTCTTTATGATTCAAATTTTATACACCACCCAGGTAAGATTAAGGTGCATTGGTTGGGACCGTATGTTATCACTCATATACTTGACTCAGTGCTTACCAGCTAGAGGTGCTTGATGGAACACGGTTGCCCGGTTACTTCAACGGGAGTAGGATGAATCCTTACTATAAATAAGTCTTCTTGGTGTTTGTAATAAGGTAGTATTTCCATTTAGATTAGATTTCCCTTACTATATTTCCTTTAGATGTGTTTCCTTCATCGTCGTTATGCTTTGTTAATTTAGTTCAGTGTTATGTATAATAAGCGCACTTATGCACCGGAAGCTTGTTGTAATCTAAAGTGTTTTTATGTGTAGAGGACTGCACATACCCTTAGTGTGGGGTGGATAAAGAAGGTTAGTTTAGTACAAAAAAAAAATAAACTCACGGGTGACCATAAAGGGAACATGCTTTCAAAATTAATGAAAACTTCAAGAGAAATTTCTCAAAGTTAACACCACGCGTAAGGGGATGAGTGCTCAGTATAAAGCAAGAGGTTGCTAACATTAGAGACTATGTATGTTGGGTCATATTGGATAAACTGCTTCGGTGTAAAGAAGCATGGGTAGAGGAGATTTGTGATATATAAGCAAAGTGGCGCGCTAGAAAGTTATGGATCGAGGCAAAAAAGTTTGAGGCGCGAGAGATTGGGGCACGGGAAAAAGAGGCGCAAAACACGCTCAAAGGGAATTTATACCATGTATGGTGGTAGGTGGAGCAATTAAAGAAGGGATTTTTGAAACTTGTAATAAAGCCGACGTTTGTAATGACATTTGTTACCTTGTGAGTTCAAAAAAATTGAGAAGTGTGAAGAAGAGTTGGAGATGACGAGCACTCTGTAGATCAAGTAAACCTATCGAGATTTGAAGCATGTTGTTGAGCATCAAGGTACATAAGTAGGATTCAAGAGGTGGTGTGTGTACGAGATGAGGGGGTGACTTGGGTTTTGTTCACACAACAACTAGGGTTTTATCCGCACTTATAGGGTCGAAGGAGCAATTGCACCACGAGAGGGCTCCAACTTTGGAGAAGGAGGTTGATGACCCAACAGAAGAATGGTTGGTTGAAATGTTATATCCAGAAGAGGTGATTGAGGGGTGGCCATGGAAGATAAAAATAACACAGTGTAGGGTTTTGGAAATCAACCACCGAACTGAGAAGTGCATGAAGGACATTGCAGAGAAGTCTACAGGATAACTAACCAACGGTTGGTGCGGATGGCACTAGGGTTTTGGACACCTCCGTGAAAAGGTTACTCAACAACATGGGGGTCATGTAAATTTTGGAAATACCCTATTTTGGGAAGCTTGAGAAATTGTACCAGTGGCTCATGTTGTGCGTGCATGAGGAATTTTTCTACTTTGTGGGTAGGAGAATGAGGATCACCGCCAAGCTGATTGGAAAGGTGACAGGGTTACGCGACTCTGGGCTCAAAGATCGTTTGGCGATTCATCCGACAATGAGGGTATTGATGCAACAACCGCCATATATCAGTATAAGAAGGGGGTTCGAGCCTTTAAAGTAACCAACATTGTAGACATGGCCACCAGGGTTGCAACACGCTTGGCAGGAAGCAAGTTGGGTGCCACTGAGCAGTGGAATGAGGTGAATATGTGTTGGTTACACATAGTGCATAAGATGGTAAACAAGACATACTACAACATTACGGGTACATCACGAAATCCCGGTGAATGAGGCGCGTGTCCAGGAAGATAAAGGTGAGAAAATAACTTGGGGCGTCATCCTATTGTTGATTGTATTTAGTGAAATTGGCGTACCCGATGGACCAAGGGAGAACATATAGGAATTTCTCATTGGAAAACAAATCCCCAACAAATAAATATGCTAAGTATACTCTGCGCGGGGCTATTTCTAATACATATAAGGAACGCAGAGAAGTGGTTTAGAAGGCTGCACAGGGTGTTTGAGGGAGAATGGCGCATTCCGCATGAATTGCCCAAGGAGCTGGACGGAGAAGCTGAATTTGTGGTTTACCAAAGCACTTTAGCTTAGGGTGCTTCCATATGAAGTCTTAGTGAGAAAAGCTCATGGTGTAAGTTGTCATTCACCTTTACTGCAAGGTACTTTAGAGACTCGTGAACATATTTCATGATGCGCGCAAAATCCAGTTTGACACAAATAAAGTAGACGCATATGTTCACATTCTACATGCAAGACCTATGTATGGCCAAGTAAAGAGGCCTATGTTGAAACAATGGAGTCTGACAACATGGATATTACGCTGGAGAGTTTTTCCATAGGAAAAATTAAACCAGCACACACGTACATCTATTTGAGGCCAAGGTTCAAGGATGGCAAGGTGGTGAAGGGCGCGAATATGACATTTCTAGGACCTCCAGAAGAAGGGGCAGATAGTAGGAACCTCAAGGAAAGTTGCATTGATGCCCCCTACTCAGGAAGATCCCAAGGCTACCAAGTTAAAGAACGTTCTAGAGTAGGAGGAACCAGAAGATAGTGATAAGAACCTTACATATAATGAATCAATAAATTGCAGAAGATAACACAACACAAGAGATATGGGGCCAATATTCCTTAATATGCAATATATTGTAATAATACCCTTAAGGTAGTAGGGCAACACCATACAACGCTCCTTAAGGAAGGAGTAATTCCACAATCTCCCAAGATGGGAATCCACTTCGAGGGGGACACCTCCAATATACCTCTACTAAGTAGAAGACTCAAATCATACATACATGACCTGCTCATAATGATACTCACATCCTTTAAATAGGATGGGTAACACCTAATCCCAATATAGGTGAATCATTACCAAATTCCTATGTGAGCCCATATAACTAACTAAGGGATGTGTGCCACATGTAGGCATCTCCATCCACCCATATACATTATAATAGTATATCCCATGTGAACCCATACATATAACTAAGGGGATGTGTGCCACATGTCGGCATCTCCATCAACCCATATATTATATTATCATACCCCAAGGTACATAGCATTACCTCCCTCTTTGACATGTTTCGTGGTCAGAAACTTAAGAAGAAGCCATATAATGTGGAGCAAAATAGTGAAAAACAATAAAAATAAAATAACTCTAGCAAAATAGATCCAAAAATTCTTAAATTTTAGTGGTATCACCTTTGAATATATTACCATCAACCCAAAAAATTATTTCCTAATTTGTCATTAGTCAGAAGATATAGACAAAACCTTAGAATTAGGGTTTCAACCCTAAAACGGACACAACTTTTGTAAAACAACTCCAAAAAATCTTAAATTTGAAGGGAAGATCACTTGAACTATGTATCAACTCCCCACAAAAATATCTAAAAAATTCCAAGTCGATCTCTAGATATAGACAAATCACCAAAATTAGGGTTTCATCCCACAAATTGCTCGGATCAATGCTCTAATACCACTTGATAAGAAATTTGCATATAATAAATGAATAATCTGCAGAAAATAATGCAACACAAGGGATATGGGTGGGCCAAGATGCCCTACCATGCAATATATTCAGAAAAATACCCTTAAGGTAGGGCGACACCATATAATGCTCCTTAAGGAAGGAGTAACTCCATAATCTCCCAAGATGGGAATCCACTTCGAGGGGGACACCTCCAATATACCTCTACCAAGTATAAGAATCAACTCATGCATCCATGACTTGCTCATAATGATACTCACATCCTTTAAATAGGATGGGTAACACCTAATCCCAATGTAGGCCAACCCATTACCCAATTCCTATGTGAGCCCATATAACTAACTAAGGGGATGTGTGCCACATGTCAGCATCTCCATCCACCCATATACATTATAATATTATATCCCATGTGAACCCATACATATAACTAAGGGGATGTGTGCCACATGTCAAGCATCTCCATCAACCCATATATATTATATTATCATACCCCAAGGTACATAAAGCAGATAGCGCAGATTGGTTCATACAAGCAAATTTACGTGGAAAAGGTGCACCTCTAGAGACACTCGATGCAAGGACTTCGTAATCGGTAAGAAGATCACCACGTGTAACTCTTGTGAAGAATGAGGAAGAAGAAAGGAGAAAGTGTAGAAAATATGTTCCAGTAAAGGATAGTGAGGAGGAGTCCCCACAACCAAGTGCGAAGAACAAGGAGGCCAGTCCAAGTATGGGAGAGCATAGAGTAGAGGCCACCCCTAGTATGGAAATGCAGGAGGATGAGGATATTAGAGAGTGAGTAGTCTATGAGACTATAGACCAAAGCATGAGTGTCCATGAATAGCGCTTAGGTGAAGGAGAAAGCAATGCCGGTGGAGACACAAAAATCTTAGTACGCCCCATGTCAAGGAAGGAGAGAATGAAGAAGAAGTAGACCAGAATGTGGGTGGTACTGCGTGCAGCAAGATGTAGGCATTGCGGTATAGCAAGATGAGGGTGTGTATGTTCATGAGGATGTTGGGAACATACAGGTCAGCATGAAGATGAGGAGGTAGTAGGTACTCATAATTTGGGCTATATGGATGACCCATAAAAAATTATTTGCACCTACTTTCAGAGCACTCTGCCCAACAAGCAATTGTATGGTTAGGATTGGATGGACCCAGAGATGGAAAATATGCACACTCGCAAGCAGCTATCATGGAGTATGCAGACTCACATGGATGAGCCCGAATTTGATGTCTGTGAGGAGGTGTGTAGTTCGAATAAGATAAGGAAGGTGCCACATACACGCCATATGACCATCAAGCCCATGCAGTTTTCTAGATGAACAGGTGAGCAACGCATTGGTTAAAGTGTCAACAGAAGTAGTGCGCCGGAATATTGATAAGGCGAGAAACAATATGGGCATTATTGGATGATAAGAAGGATAAAGACACAAAGATCAAGCGACTCACCTAGGACTAGATAATGCAGTGGCTAAGGCACAAAATGTTAAGAAGATGGCCGAACAGATAGCAGATGAGATCTTACAAAAGATGCCAGATTTACAGGAGAAGGTGCCACAAGATTTTAAGTCTCGAATCGCATTATCTCGCACATAATAACTCGTCTACTTCGGAGGAAGGACCGCATGTCTCCCTAAACAAATATATGTTGTGGAAGAAGCATCGAGGGCCAAGGCTTCAATTACAAGGAAGATATCTAGCTATGAGGTTGTTTTGCAATCCTTAAGGGATGAAATGAAGAAGGTAGATTTGGTGTTGGCCATGTGTACAACGCCCCATGACAACTTAGTCCAGACATAAAAATGAAAGCAGAGGAAAATGAAGTTCTACAGGAAGCAAAGGATGAAACACTCAAGCGCATAGAATGGGTCACCCTGGTAGAAATGAAGCGCAACATGTTGAATGCTATAAGTAAACAACATATGGATCGAATCAAGATCATTTGGAAGCTCATTACCACAAAGATGGATGTCATGGAAGGAATGGTCTCAGGTATGGCTAACATCCTTATAATTTTGAAGAGTGAGGGTGGAAACATGACTCTAGATGATTTTGATGGTGTCGTTTTGGAGATCCCTGATAAGGAAAATGCAACGCTTAATGAGTGGTATGAATTTGAGGGGTTAATTGAAAGTGAATATCCAAAGTTCATTCTACCAGAGGAGGAAAAGGGTACAAAATAAGATGACTCAACATATTTTTTATTCTTTCATTCATTATCCTATATTATTTGGAATGACAAGGTGATTACCTATTCTAGGCGACAATCCGTTTTAGTGTGGGGTAATGTTGGATGGAAAAAAGGGGCTAAGTGTTGGGTGCGCGAATGTAGGGCGTTAGAAGAGCATGCATCGCTACAATACGATCAAGCACCCAGGATCAAGAGTTAGTCGTTTCATTGGAAAGGCTATTTTGGAGTTAGCGTATTGAGCACACAAAGACATGAAGACTTGTGGTCCACGCAAGGGTATTTTGGGAACAAGCATCAACCGAGCATCATGCATAGTTTAGGCTAATAATAGGATTTCTACTCATAGGTATCTATAGGAAGTCTATTGTTAGAATACTTGCATGTTTTGTAAAGGAGTTTGGCTATTATTAGCATGTGACCTATTTAGAGATAGTGCATGTGCGGTGAAGGGAAAGTCCCCACCCCTATATATATGTATTGATTTGCATGGTTAAGTATGTGCCAATTTGTAGAGTTATGTTGTTGGTTTTGTCGTGTGCATGACTCATGGAGATACCTTTATAATGTATGAAGCTTTTGTGTTGTACATTATTCAATACAATGGATCTTATTGGTTGGATAATGGTGTTGGACATGACTGAAATTGGTTCTCGTGTGGTAAATATTGTTATAGTCATTGTTTAGTTCATCCTTTATACGTTCTAAGATCTATATTTGGTTTATGCATTGTGGACTATTTCTCGTTGGATATGAATCAATATACATATGCACTATCATGCTAACATTCTATATAAGGAACTCTAAAGAGGGACCGGTGCCTTTGAGCACTTTAGGTGAGCGCTCGGCTTAGGGTGAGTGATATGTTAGTGCGCTTGGGTCATTTATAAAGTGAATTCTAGGCTAAATCAACATTGGAAGAAACATAATTGAGAAAAAATGTAATATGCATCATGACACATTTGTTAGTAATGTTTCTTGGTTGTTTTCAAAGGTGAGAATGTCACGATGATAAAGAGAACAATTGGTGTTCTTCTCTTCCTAATTGTGGTCTAGTGGCCCTATCATGCATCTTTATTTGTATTTTTAATGAAACAACATGTGATATATGAAGAATCCATTACATGTATACAACTTGCAAACTGATATTTTAATAACGCCTTATGTTGGCCTCCAATTTTTGTTAAGTCAAATCCAACAAGCAAGAGAGAAGCATATGGGCATGCATGCATAAAGTATACATAGAGACAACCAATTACATGCATGCAACTTTGCAGGTGATATTTTAATAATGGCCTTATATTGGCTCCCACTTTTGGGTGAGTCAAATCTAGCAAGCAAGAGAGAAACTTTTGGGCATGCATGTGTAAAGAATACACAGAGACAAACAATTACATGTATGCAACTTTCATGTGATATTTTAATAATCGCCTTATGCTGGCCCCCAATTTTGGCTAAGTCAAATCCAACAAAAAAGAGAGAAGCATATGGGTGCACATGTGTAAAGTATACATAGGGACAACCAGTTACATGTATGTAACTTGCAGGTGATATTTTAATAATAATTATATGCTGGACCCCAATTTTTGGTAAGTCAAATCTAGCAAGCAAGAGAGAAGTATATGTGCATGCATGTGTAAAGTATACATAGAGAGAACCAATTACATGTATGAAAATTGTAGGTAATATTTTAATAATCACATTATGTTGGCCCCAATTTTGACTAAGTCAAATCCAACAAGAAAGAGACAAGCATATAGGCATGTATGTACTAAGCCATAAGTTCATGTAGAAGGGAAAGGATGCACAAAGATTGGAAATAATTGGATTCGTGCGGGACCTATGTGCATAGAAGAAAACAACTTGCATCTATTGAGCAATGCATAATCTATTATTGTCGGTGCAAATCTAGGGGGCTACGGTTTGTGTAAATGAAGGAGCGCAATTCATAAAGCACAAATAATCTGAGTACAAGTCATGGGGTTTGATTTACGTGCACATTATTTTTCACTCCGTTTGTAGGTGATGTGACATATTTTATTCCATAAAATATTATTTTCCTATTTTATAAGGGTTCAACTTTTTCCATATATCATTGGATGTTTAGGTGATTATTATGGATGGGCTCTAAGAAAATTATTTTATTATGTTGAACTATGTAAAATTTGTCGTTGTTGGAACTTGGAACCTTTTGAAAGACTTCCATGCTATTGTATATGAAATAAATTATGATATGTTTTTTTAACTATTTTTCATCTAAGAGTATAAAATGAGATAAGACTAAGCTTAATTCAACATGCAAATATAGAAATTAAATCAATACTAAATAATACTAAAGATGTAAAAGACTTGTTGATCTACACAAGCAAGACAATGAAAATATGTAGGACTTAGCTAACACACATTGTCTATGGAAATAAGAGAATAGGTCAGGATCGTTGAAGGTTTTCAGAGGTTGTAAAAAGTGCTCTAAAAAATTGGTTTAACTTTGAAGTATCTATGTCAGGTTTGGAAATGGGTGGTCATTTACAATTTCAACATTTAAACATGTCCTCTACTACTAAGAATGACAAGAAATTTTGATATTCATGTTTTTCCGACTTAGCTTAGAAAACCTTGCTCATATTTTTGATGATGTGTGTAATTCCATATTTGTCCTCTCCTTTGATTAAACCATAATAAGACTCAAACAAAAAGACCTGGTAAAATATTCCCTAGACTAGGTCCTGACTAACCTCTCACATGCACATTCCATGAGAATAATGCACTCCATATCCGAAAAGAAAGTGTAGTTAAATAAAGACTAGTGTAGCTCTCCTAAGAGGAGTGAAATGATAGTGTTTCATTCCTCGTCACATACGTTAGTTGATATGGTTTATTTGATTATCCTCTCACTCTCTCTTTTCAATAATATATGTTACGATATAATTATAATCCCATTCTAGGCCAACACACATAACAAAGGTAGAATACCAAAGAGGCATACTAGTTATAAATCAAGAAGATAACAATCCATACTTGTATTAAAGGCATAGGGTTCCAAATCCTATATCTAAGAAAGGTCATGAGGTTTTTTTAGAATCCCAAGGTTAAAATAATAAAGGTAATAACCAAGAGCTATAATATATATAAACTAAGGGTTGTATTTCATGTGGAAAATTATACGCAGTTCATAAGAGAGAATGCAATAGAAAAAGATATTCTACCCTATCCTAGTCTAATACATGATACATAAAACTCAATCAATCATGCCAACATAAAGGAAAAATAAGGGTTAGGGATACTTACCTTTGTGAAGACATTTTTGGTACATTAACCCCTAGGGTTAGTAGTACCTCATGAGAGGATTATTGTGGGTGCATCACAAGAGGGATGAGTAGAAGATCTTAGTAGACCGAAGACTTTGTAGACCTCACAGTACAACTGATATTCTTGTGGCTCATAGTAAATCATTACTGCAAAGTAGACCTTTGATTATAAGCTCAACTAAATCCTAGACCTCTTAAACCTTTAAGGAGTATTTATGATTGAAAAATCCGACTATGTGATGATTATATAGAGAAAAATAATGATGATGCCTACTTATAGGAGAAACAAAATAAATTCACTATGTCTCTTATCCAATGTGTCCACCATGGTTGATGTCATCATCTAAAAAGGGTCATACTAAATGACATCAACCATGGTCATTTCCCTCACCACAAGTAATCGACACAAAGGTAAAGAGATGAGATAGAATATATGTGGAGATAATGATGGCTAGGACAAAGATGACCATGACAAAAAAATCATTTGGGAAATATTTTCTTAAACCGACGACTTCGTCCTCTAAATCTCTAATGTTTAATTTTTCAAATTCACAAGTTACCCTAGTCATACAAGTATTATTTGAGAGGGAAATCATTGTTTAATAGTCACCTATAAAAATCATTCACACAACTCAATCAAAGGGCCTCACATTTCACATCTTTCGGCACTACCTAGGATACAAGAAACCCAATTGCTAAATCAATATCTCAAGAATCAATTGTCTTTAAATCTTCACACATTTTACATAATTTCCTAAGACATTTTGCAAAGCTAGATCACACTAAATATCATTTCCAAGTGTAAGAGTTCTTATTGGGGTCTTAATTTACAAAACACATTTTGATATATATATTTCACAAATATATCATGTGGGGAACTATGAGGGTTTGACATCTCTTTGGAATATTTCTACATTTCCATTACAATGGAAACTTAACCCGATCAAAATGACCCCGTTTTAGGTCCCTAAGAAAAGAAGATGAAGAAAGATCCCTAATAAACTACACAACTGCTATCATTGAATTTTAGTCATAGAAAAAAAAAAAAAAAAAGATGTAGGCATAGAATGAAATAGTACCAAAGGGAAGATCCGGTTAAACCTTACTGAGAAGATAAAATCATCCATATTGGATAAATTCTCCTAGGTGACCTTTTTTGCAACACGATACATTTTACTCCACCGAGATACACACTTTCCTATTTGCAGGACAACGCAATGGCACTATATACATCCTTCCTACACATTCTCATATTATTTTCACTTCATCTCAATTTGAAATTGGTGCAATATCTTCTAACCCTAACTTGTACTTTCTTTATCTAACTCGCATATGTCTTGCAATTCATTGTAATTATCCTGGGCATGATTTATGATCTATGTTTTTACTATAATTTACAATACTATAATCTTATTTCACCTTACATCAAGTAAATACATCTAATTAATTAAACCCTAATTCTTGCACTACATTTTGGTGAACCTACTTATTTAAAACTAAATGCATCACCCCTAGGTTTTCATATTTTTGCAAATCGGATTAGTTTCACACTTGTTTTGCATGCAACCTATGATATACTTTTTCCTTAGGGTTATATATCTAAACCCTCTTTCTTGGTTTTATGGATGATATTCATCATCTTAAAAATTTTCCAAACCCCTAATTCCTTTTAGAGCATATAAGAAAATGGAATATTTATATTCCATCTAAGAAATATAAATCCACAACTCCAACACATTATAATGTCCAATCAAAGCGGTACTCAAATTGATCACATGCAAATACCCCTAGTTCTTCAATGTTATAAGAAAATGGCACACATTCGAGCTTCCTTTGTCATCTCCCATTGAGGTCACTCCTAAGACACTGATGGTAATATTATTTATGTTCATGATAATCATATTTATTTTTCATTAATTTATTGTGTATGAAAATGAATGTGTCCAATCTAAATGCAATCCTAATCAATCCTCTATAATTCAATAAACAATACTTGCAATCGAAATGGATGTCTTTACAAGAGTACTAAAAGATAAGCCATAACATCTTGATCATATTCTTACCATGTCATAAGTGTATACACCTCATTTTTTGACACTTGCTAACCTTTTATCTTGTGCAAGGATTGTTGATGCATTATTCTCCTTAGCGTGTTCCTCAAGGGGACTATCATAATTGGGGGTGATCAAACTTGGTCACATGGGCTAGACCACAACATTTTGAGATATATTGTCGTGTTATCCATTATACCATTAATACACTATCCTAACTTTTTTTTCCTCTCTTGTTCACATATTACTATCATTATGTCCACATGTTTACCCTCATTCCTATTCTTCCCATCACTTTTAGTCATCATGTACCTTCATCACATTTCCACCATGTCTTCACCTCCATTCCTTATTGTTTACACCTCGACCTTATATTTCTCCCCAAATCCAATACAATTGACTATGGTCGATCGCGTTGAGATTTGTTGTCTCTATGGTCTGATGAGATCGATTAGGATCAATCACGTCAAACATATTCAAACTTACACCTATATATACCCATCTTGTTATATTCATCTTAGAATTAAATCATCACATATTTTTATTACTTGGACATTTACACACATATTCAAAACTACTTGTTAGCCTTGAGGTTTTGGATTTTTCCCTATTATATTCAGGTCACCACATGTTTTCTTATTGATAGTTATCTTATCCATCCATAGTGATTCTCTCTCGGTGTTTTTGTCTCTAAGAAGGATCGATGCATCAACGGTCACACCATATGTAAGAATCTATAACCCTTCGTTATCCTTTATTTTATGTTTATCGTTATGTTGATGGTTGATCATTCATTTCTATATATTAGAGTATATGTGTGTTTGCTTTAGTTTATTGTTTTATATTATTTTTGTTATGCCCCTTAGCTTTATCCACATTTTCAACCATGTATATTCTAAATCCTAGTAGGACACCACTCTTTACTTTAGGTATAAGCCTTAGAAACTTATAGCTATCTTAGGGTTAGTGTTACTATCCTCTATAATTGTGACTCTTGTGCTCTTTCAAAACCTTTCGTATTTACATCTTATGTACATGCATATATTTTATCCCTAATAATAGAGAATAGGTAGGAATCCATCTTAGCTTGTCATTTATTTATGTTAAACCCAACATGAATCTTATTAGAACTCTGATTTTTAGCATTTATTATCCTTTTCCCTTTATTTCCAATGCAATCTGCCACTATTTGAACCGCTTTGACATGGCCAATTTTTCCTATGATCCACTCTATTTAACCTAATTTGATCAACCTTTGTGAAAAAACATGCATGGCCAATCTTGCCTATAGCATAATTTTATCCCTTTTATACCCATCATCCCTTGTGTGTTTATGCATGAATGATCCTACTAATGTTTGAAAAAATGTCTTCTTTTAGATTTATATTTCAAAGGTGCTTCATCATGTCTCCTCTCTAAATTTTCCTTATCAATCTAAATCCCTATCGATTGTAAATATTTTCTTCCCTTGTACATAGCTTTCCCCTTTAGCTTTCTCCCTTTCCATTTCCTGTGTGTGTTCGCGTGTGTTTTTAATAAATGCAGAAAAGATAGATTCCCTAAATGATTATGTTGAGGCTTTTTATGTTGTCATGTGGTTCCCAATAACATGACCTGTGTCCCAATGGATGAGGCATTGTCTTGTTAAACACCAAGGGATTATAGAGTTCAAGATATGCTTTGTTTTTGCTTCACCCAATTGAAGTTATGTCTACAAACAGAGTTGGTTGTTATAACAAGAGAAATTGGACCATCTAAAACATTCCAATTTACACTTGAATGTGTCAAAATAACCTAAGAAACAGAACTAGAGTATAAACACCCCATATCAAAAATTCATCTTCATTGATTTCCTTTTGGTCCCGACACCATTTTGTTGCCCCATTTGCTCGTCAAATTTTCAAATGGCCTTCATTCAATCGGTTTATGTTCCATAAGATCATGTAAAGGCACTTCGTGGTTCTATTTTTCAATTAAATTCCATCCATGCTTTAAAATTAAGTCTTTAAGGCTCTTTCATGTGCGCACATGCCTTTTTTTGGTCCAAAACATTCTATGAATGTGTGTTTTCCTTCGTTGCCTTTTGCACTTTGTTAGGTCCAAAATAGTCTTGTGGGAGTGCCCAAGGCTCCCATAACCTCTTATATGTGCACTCAAGCCTATTTAGTTTCATAAAGAGACTTTCAAATACACATGGGCACATAAAGGTGGTACCTCCAAAGACCAAAAAGGTGTGTCTCACTTTTTAATGGTTCCATAAGTGCTAATAAAATGTGTTGAGCATGTATTGGTTCCTAATGGTAAGGAAACATGTGTTAGACATTGTAAAATTCAGAGATAGCTATCCTCCCCAAAGAATGCACCTATGTATGTGTAAAAACCCATGCTATGCCTCATCATGGTCATCATGTCCTCCTGCCACGTGTCGAGAATTTTGGACTTAGTTTTTTTTTTTGGAATTTTGTTTGTGTTGAAAAACACACTGTGTTTTTCAACAACGCATGACAAACCCAACTGGGATCGAACCGGTGACCTCTCAGTTTCAAGCGCACATTCCCAACCAGCCCACCTACCACCTGCCACATGTTGCTTTGTGATTGCATTGCACTTTGTTTAATGTCACCGACAACACTAATGTGACCGCTGGTACGCGGGTCCCACCAAATCATGTGGATGCATGTGAATGGTTTGTTTTAATGGGTTGCAGGCATGCATGTGGTGCATTCTTTGGGGAGATTAGCTTTCGGCGTAATATTTATTATTGTCTTGGTTAAGTGTGCCTAGAACACATGGAAATGATTTCAAATTTCTTTAAAAGTGTGCTTCACATTTAAATGGTTTCTCATTTACTTGAAAAGTGTGCTTGGACACTTAATACTTCCATATGAGCTCAAAACATGTGTCATGTTTTTTCAATTACTTCCATGTTGGCGTAAAAGGTGTGATTTGGCATGTTTGGTTCCGTATACACATGGATGGTGCACCATTCCTTGCTCTAGGTTCTTAAATGCATCAACATATGTGTCATGGTTCTTATTGGACTTGTAAAGTGTGCTTCCATTATCCATTGGTTCCTTATGTGCTACAAAAGTGTATTTGAGACTTGGAAAAAGTTTCTATTTTCTTCATGGAGTGTGTCATGTGTCTTGAACAATTTCCTAAGCACCAAATTGATGTGCCAAGCTAGATGGAGGTTCCCCAGTTGGGAGAAAGATGCATCAAAACATTATTTCATTCCTTGGATTCACAAGATGCACCATGCAATATTTTTAATGATTATTTAAATCATTTCGACACAAATTTTGTCTTCTTCCTACTCGTAACCACAAGTGCTTTTGTTCCATCCATGCCATCCAGAAGAATATTCGATCATAACTCTTGTTTTACCCAGCCAAATCTCATGAAAATTTGACTACATACTCCTTTACCCGGAACCTTCAAGTGGACTATTTTCTTGCTCTTTTATGTGGAATATTTTATTTATTTCACTCCCGAGAGGGTTTCTAGAGGATTTTGCATGTGAAACTACCTCAAGCGCCTCGCCTCTGAACATTTCCATTGCCCCATAAACACTCCAGATCACTTGCTTATTGCTTGTTCTCATTCATAAAGTTTTGTAGAGTCATGAAGTGGAAAGAACAATGAAAATACAAGAAAATACCAATCATTGAATGGATGTCTACGAAGTGTTTGATCCAATGTATGAATGACATGTTCATGATCCTGCAATGATGCCCTACTCCTTGAATGTGTTGTGAGGATTGAGGATTTAATCAAGGTTGAAGATATTACGGTTGAACATGGACTTTATCCTAATTTAAGGCTGATAAAGAACATGGTACGGTTGTGATCAAAGATAGAGCAACCTCTTGTAAGAGTGTTGTATGGGATTGATTGTGATTCACGAAGGAGGAAGATGATTTCATATGGTCAATGAGTGCTTCAAGTCAATTGAATTTGGATCATTTGAACTCTAGGTGCTCCATCTCTAATGGTTTTAAAGATCATGTGATGAGCTTATGTATGCTTTCAAGTGTCACCTTTGGGAAGTCATTGAAGTCATGAGATGTAATAAATTAATTCATTTCTTGAATTAATTAAATATTTTAATTGTGCAAAATATAAAGTGAACTCGACTTATGTCAACTCAAGTTGGGAGTGGGTTAAGTCATAAAGTAATTACATAACTACTTTAAGTCATAAAGTAGTTACATAACTACTTTTTGGTGAATGTGCCTATATAAGGCTTGAAATCAATGTAAAGGGGTTTGCTAGTTGACTCTCTTTTTCTCTTTGAATGATGGAGGATTTTTGTTGTTAATTTTGGTGGAGTTGCACAATATCGTGAGGCGAATTTCTCTCACTTGAATTCATATGAAACACTTTACATATAACTAGGTGAGGTTGCTCCTATAATCACTATTTACCCGACTAATCTTTCTACTAGCAAAGTTTAATAGTGTGAGTTGTTTAAACAACCTAAAAACTCACATAAGAATATATCACTCACTATATTTATATTACATACATAAATATAATTTTCTCAAACATGTGAGTGTTACCCATGTTTTTCCTAACATTCCCCTCTGAGTGCGAACATTGTAGTAAAAAATTTACACATTCAACAACAATATGCCCGCCTCTGGTGGCACACCCATTCTTGTGGCTCGTGACCTTGATACAAATGAAAGGGACCTCTATCATCATCCTTCCATGGTTTTCCACAAGTTTACCACAAACCTGGACATGAATAGGAACCCATCAACTGTTCACCTCATGTGGTTTTCTGGATTTCCACGAACCTTTTCAAGATCCATGATCTGCATTACTTTAGGCATTTTGTTCTCCACTATGTTTTTCCATCAAGGGATTGCAAAAGGAAATGATGCTCACTCATTACAATTGAAAAGGAAAACGCCTATGTTCTTATTCTCTACCACACGAAACAAGTCTCGGGAAATATAAGAGTTGCACTACAATGAGAGAGTCTTATACTGCATAAAAGAGAATAATTTAAACACACAATAATACTATTCTCACTCTTAATATTAAATTCAAAATACAAAGTTATATAGGACATGTATATCCTATAAACGGGATTTCATCAATCCCTACAATATCTCACCGACTAACCAACAAGCTATATACGTAATATTGTTAAGCTAACAATATTTACCTTTAACTATCAACTATTGATAATGTGAACATATAAATATCTAACAACACGAATTCTAAAAATGAAGCACACATAAAACTGAAACAAAATATCACAACTTCAATGTGGTCCCTCACACTAATGGCCGACGAGAGGATGTTGCTAGTCCTCCAACCTCCCGCATCCATCCTCATGTTGATGTGTTGCTCACTCAACAAATTAGACATTACAACTAATTAGTTTCCACATTTGTGATTATTCTTTTTCTTCCCCACCCGCGCCCCCGAATGTGAAACACATTATTTTTCAAGAAGTCGGTTTAACCGAAAATGTGTCTCGAGGCATTTTTTTATTTTACAACTTTTTTACAATACCACTTTGACAACTCTTATTCTTGACTTATAATGGAAATTATTCTCTAATGAATCTTTTACAATGAAAATAATAATTTAATAAGATCTCTAGTGATATGACACTTGACTTTTAGAAATTACTATAAATATGAAACTACCTTTAGAATGAAAAACAACTTAAACTGTGATAATACACGACTTTTAATCATGAAATTTAAAATTGGCATTTTACTACGAAGATTTAGACATTGACAAGACTCTTACACATACAAAATAATGATATTATAATAATAACTTAATACAAAACATTTATTAAGACAATCTAATAACAATACAAATTATTTGACCAAATAATTTCACTAAACTTAAGGGAATACTATACTTAGTATGAGAAGATGACACTCAATTTATAATGTGACTATTAAATCCAAACTATAAAAAGACTTATTGACTCACTAACAAAACAATTTAACAAACTATGAAATACTCTTGACATTGACGTGGAAAATTAAGACAAATTCGTGGAAGTTAAAGAAGGTTTCACAATATACCACAAATTCTCCCCACAACTGAAGCAAAATATCACAAATTCATATGAAACACTTTACATAGAAATAGGTGGGGTTGCTCCTATAATCAAGGAGTTAGCTTTAACTATTTACCCCACTAAAATTTCTACCAACAAAGTCTAATAATGTGAGTTGTTTGAACAACCAAAATAACTCATCTAAGAATATCTCATTCACTATAATTATATTACACACAAATATAATTTTCTCAAACACGTGAGTGCTACGCATGATTTTCCTAACATGTTGTAAATGTACATATGTATTTCCAAATTCCATGAATATATGAATGTAATGTTGATGTGTTCATTTATCCATGTGGTGTTAATGTTCCCAATCATAAAATTTTGTTGTGTTATTTATAATTGAATGATGTCATTAACGATTTATTTCCCCCTTGTTATATGTGATGATATGATACTTAGATTGTGTTGAATTTAAGTGTACGTGGATTTTGTGTCATATTTGTACAATTTGGGGGTTGTGAAGACTTAGTGCTTCTTACTTGCCCTTCATGTGTGTGTGTGTGAGAGAGAGAAAGATAGAGGGTTTTATGTTGTGTTTATGTTTGAGTTATCTTGGCATTCCTTTGAGTCTGCTATAGATTTCTCACTTCCTTCGTCCTCCTTTCTTTCTCATATTTTTGTTTCCTTTATGCTTTCCGGTTAAAAGCACCAAAAATACAAAAAAATCATCATATGAGGGAATTTTCCTTCTCAAATGTAGAGGAACATCACTATGTCGATAAGTAATCTTCCCTAACTAATGCATACTTTATGTTGCTTCCATTGGGTGAATCAAGAAAAAAACATAGCGACATAAAATCTTGCGAACAAGGATGCTCTCTCTCAATTATCACTATCTTTTTCTCGGATTTCTCTTAGTTATGTTTTGGGATACTTGGAATCAATTTCTAATCATTCATTATTTACAAGCCTTGTTAGTTTGATCAATTAAGTTTTCAACTAACACCTTTTGAAGTTTTCTAGCTTGCTCTAAACCTAATTTAGTCTTCCCTTATAAGGCTATTTAGCCCGACATATACTTTAATATCATCTTATTTAACTCACTTTTTCAAGCCTACTAGAATGGTCGATCATTTCTCAATTAGCACCTTACGACATTTTCCTAGGTTCCTTCAAACTTAATTTAGTCTTCCCATATAGACTATGGACTTGACCTAGACCTTTATATATCTAGCGTACACTCTTTTAGGGCTTGTTGTATCGATGAGGATTTTAATGTATTTCATGAGTAGCACCTTTTAACGTTTTCTAAGTTCTTCGAACCTAATTTAGTCTTACCCTATAGGCTATCCATACTTGAATAGGCCTTTGTTTCACGTATTTTACTCCCTACTCTACAAGTGTGCTACTTTGTTTAATTAGTTTTCCGACTAGAACCTTTTGACATAACATAAGTTATATGGGCATGACTTAGTCATCTTTCTTAGAATTTTCCTAAAGCACCCACTTATTACCACCCATAAGTTATCATACCTAACGTAGCCTTCTTTAAACATGTCCTAACACCCTCTTCTAACTCTCTTCCTATATTTTTGTATACTACTTATATACTTGCTTATATATGCTCGCATTTTCATCTTTCCCTTTTAGTCTTGTATCGTTAGGGTCCCCGAGTAAATTTCGACCCTTCACAATTGAGATGAGAGGCAATTCACATAAAAGTAAGTTCAAGGTAAACATGTTTCATTTAGTTGAGCTCTCATTTGTTACTTCATTTATAGTCATTTAATTGGATTTAAGTGTACCATGTTTCTTTCCGAATATCATATTGTGTTACACTATTGTGACATGCAATGATCTTCGATTGGGAAAATGTATACTCCTTATTTTTCACTCTTACTAATATTTCTCTTTGTAGGTTATTGGAGCATTAATATCCCTAAGTATGTGCCTAAAGGGGCATACCAAAAGCATGGATAGGTTGGTTGGTAGTACTAGTGTGAGAGTCACCATGTATGTCATCACCCTAGCTTACCCTAGCATGCCCCTTCTTACGCCTTCCCGACTCTCTCTTTTTGAGCACTTTATATATTCAATATTTACTACCTTCCCGACTATCTCTTTATGAGCACTTTATATCTTCAATATTATCACTTGTACATTTATTTATAACACCTTCAAATCACCTTCATTCATTTTCTAAATGTTTTCTACCTATACTCTATCTCCTCTCCTTAATTTTTTGTTTGACTATTTGTGGTCAATCGCATCGTCATGGTCAATGAAGTCAAGTAGAATCTTATTTCCAACCGACTATATTGATCACGGTTGATGCCATCAATTAAGAAATAAAGACTTCAAGTTATGTTCTCCTATAAATAGGAGGCATTGTTGTCATTTCTTTATATCATCACCACATAGCTTGCTTTGCTTTCACTCACAAGTTGGCCTGAAAGGTTTAATATATTTAGGGTTTAGTCGGTCTTATACTTGGAGGTCTACTTTGGAGTGTTGGGTTACTAGGAGCAATAAGAATAGAAGTTGCACCATGAGGCCTACCAAGTCTTTGGAGCCAAAACTTTGGTATATTTAGGTCTTCTACCTATCCCTCTTGTGATCCATTCACAACTCTCTCACAAGGTACTACTAATCTGGGGAAAGGGGGAAGGGGGAGTGCGAGTTAATGTGCCAATAATGTCTTTTCAAATGTAAGTATATCTAACCCTTCTCTTTCATTTATGTTAGTATGATTGATTATGTTTGAGGTATCTGAAATATCCCTTATGGGGATACCACAAAATAATGCACAAAATATAGAAAATTGCAACCAAATAAAATATTGATTTTTGCAGATTTTTTAACAACTAGGCAACGAATCGAATAAAATCAATAACTCCTAGGATACTTGCCCAAATCACTTGAAAATTTAAGGAGAGCTTGCTAATATAATAAATAAAACAAGAAAATTATTTTTGGATTTTTGGAATAATATAATGCTACTAGAATATTACATAATGCCCTAAACATGTGTGAAACTTCAAAAATTCATAACTTCTCTAATAAGTAAGATAAAATTATGAAATTTTGGAAATTACATATACCAATATGGAGAATGAAAACCCAACCTCCGATTTGAGAATGTTAGTCCAGAAACCCTCCAAAAGGGTGTTACAATCTCCAAAGTAAGTCTCCCCCTTGGAAAATGATCAAAACCCTCTTAAAACCCTCTAGAAATGATGTCAAATCCTATTCTTATCTCTGTCGTAAAACTGATATGAAAACCCTTTTATTTTCTCCACAAAATGTCACCAAAACCCTTCCTCTGAAAACCTCCGAAAATATCTCTATAAAGTAGCCCTGAAATCAACTCCAAATGGCAAGCTAGGGTGGATCTTTCACCACCGAAGAATGCCCTACTAGCTAGGGATGGATCTCTCACCACCGAAGCTAGGGTCCTTGTGGGATCTTACTCCACAAGCTAGAAATTTGCAAACAACAGTTGCACATAGAGAAAATATGAGTGTATGCAAGAATGCCCTCTATCACTCCCTCAAACCTCCTTTTATAACATCTCATTACCTTTTTCCAAGTTGGGAGCTCCATGTGGGACTAAAAGTGACTTAAGTGACCCCAACGAAGAAATAGAATAAAGTACCATAAGTGACCCCAATGAAGAAATAATATAATAAAGTGTTATGAGGCCTCCCCTAACGATAAAACATAACATCTAGTCCCTCCAAATCACTTTATGCTCGTGTCAATGAAAAATTATAACAAATGAACTAGATATTCACACCCAATAGCTCCCAGCATCCCTAGCCCCTTGGGTATGACCAAGGCTAGGACTCGAATTAGCCCTTAGGCCCTTGGCGAAGGAAATGGGACATTACAGTCCTCCCTTCCCGAAATTTGCTTGTCCCCAAGCAAATGCAAACTAGGATGCTATAAGATTCGTTGTCCCTCCCAAGTAACATCCTCAAGTGGCAATCCCTTCCACCACACCAAATATTTTGTGATCACTCTGCTCCTGAGACTCCTCTATCTCACCTCAATAATAGATTTTGGCTCAAACATCAGCTTCCCCTCCTCATCCAGTGGTGGAAACTTCGTAGATGGTACAATATGTTGCCCAACTACCTTCTTAAGGCACGAAACATGGAAGACATTATGTATCTTACTGTGTTCTAGAAGCTCCAAGCTCATATGAAACTACCCCAACTCATCGAGCTACCCTATAATGACCATAAAACCGTGGTTTCAGCTTTTTTACACCCTTCTACTTAAGTGATGACTGCCTGTATGGTTACAAGCGTAGGAATACCAGATCCCCTACCTCAAAAGACCTCTCTATCATGTTCCTTTCTACATATACCTTCTATTGGTTTTGTGCCTTTTAAAGGTTCTCATTGAGATCTTTCGGGATATCTTGGTTCTCCTATAACCAATCATGAGATTTGAGAGCTTAGGTCTCTGCTAATACCAAATCTGCAAATGACATAGCGACATACCCATACAAAGCTCTGAAATGAGCCATACTGATGTTCATCTGATATGTGGTATTGTAGCAATACTCACCCATGTGTAACCAACTAATCCATGTCCGTTGATGACTGTCACATAACTCGCAAGTAGCCCTCTATCCACTTATTAACAATCTTTGTCTGTCCATTGGTCTGTGGGTGATAGCATGTGCTAGGGGTCAACTCGTACCTACAATCCTAAAGATTTCCTACCAAAATGTGCTCATGAAGATCTTATCCCTGTCACTGACAATATTTTTAGGCAAACCATGAAGCCTAAAAACACCTGTATAAAATATTTGAGCCACGTTTGTTGCCTCATGCCCCTTAGGTAGGGAAAAGAAATGAGCATACTTAGTCAACCGATCAACTACAACATAAATACAGTTATGCCCATGTACCAAGGGGAGTCCTGTGATAAAATCCATAGATATGCTTTCCCACTTTTTCTCGGGAATGGGAAGAGGCTGAAGTAATTCTTCTAGAAAATAATGCTCGGATTTGGTTTGCTAGAAAACCATACACTCTCTAACATGATTAAGGACATCGTCCTTCATCCCCTTCCATGAAAATATCTCTTTGACAGACATGTACATTTTGAAGTATCCAGGATGTCCAACTAATGGTGTATCATGTACTGCTCGAAGGATATTCTTCTTCATATTGGACCGGTACAAGGAAAATCCTATCCTTGTAGTATATGAGATTATCCAAAACCTTGTACCTATCATCCTGTATAATGTCATCCATGATCTCACATGCAAATAATTTTTGGAATACTCAACAAGTATGTGAGCCTTCCAATCTGCTGAAATTTTAGACATAGAACTAAACATAAAAGTAAGGTAAGGTCTCCTAGATAAAGCATTAAAGAACAAGATTATTCTTACCTCTAGTGTACTCTATGTTGAAATCATAGTTTTGTACCTTGTTTCCCATCTCTGTTAGTGATCATTGAGATCCTTCTACCCGGGAAGAACCTCACTACTATTGTGAGTCGTATAAACCAAAAAAATTTCTACCCACAAGGTACTATTTGAATTTGGCCAAAGCATGCATAATGGCCAACATCTTCTTGTCGTAAATTGAATACCCTCTCTCTGCAGTGGCTCAATTTTTCGACTCTCATAAGCATAGGGGTGCCTATCCTACATGAGAACTGATCCAATACCCTCTCATGATGCATCACACTCCAGAACAAATGGGCAAGAGAAATATAGCAATGCAAGAACTGGACATGAGCTTATCACCCCCTTGAGGTGATCAAATACCTGTTGTGTTTCTTCTGACCAAGCAAAAGCCCCCTTCTTGGTCAACTTCGTCAATGGAGCAGTCAACCAAGAGAAATTCTTCACAAACCTCTTGTATTATGTGCATAGTCCCAAGAATCCTCTCAAATGTGTCAATGTCCTGGGTGGCGGCCAATCCAAAATTATCTTGTGTCTTCTCTCTATCCACCTTCACTACTCCCCCACCGATCACATATCCCAAATATAGAAGCTCTTTCATTCCAAACTCACACTTAGAAGCTTTCACATATAGTGAATTAGCTTCTAATGTCCCCAATATCTCATCAAGGTGCCTCATGTGGTCCTCCCAAGTCCTGTTGTAGACCAATATATCATCAAAGAAAACCAATACAAACTTCCGCAAGTGGCGGTTGAACACATGGTTCATGCAAGACTAGAATGTAGTTGGTGCATTAGACAATCTGAATGGCATCACTAGGAACTCGAAGTGACCATAATGGCATCTGAAAGTTGTCTTGTGCACATCATGCTCTCTAACCTTGATCTGGTGATATCCAGATCACAAATCTATTTTAGAAAAATAGATTGCAACATGTAGCTCATCTAGCAACTCATCAATACGTGGCACTAGATACTTGTTTTTTATTGTCTTTTATTCAAGGCATGGTAATCTATGCACATTTGCATGGTCCCATCCTTCTTCACCAACACTACTAAAGAAGCAAATGGACTGGAACTCGATCTAATATGTCCCGTATCAATGAGCTCATGGATACTCCTTTCAATCTCATCCTTAAACTATTTGGGATGACGGTAAGGAGTAGTGACCACAGGTCTAATGTCCTCAAGTTCAATCACATGCTCAAATCCCCTATCTGGAGGTACACCGGAGGTATGTCGCAAAAAACTATACTATACTTGTCCAATAGGCCATGTATATCCACATGATACTCTAGTTGTCCATCCTCTAATTCCTTGGTAGAAACTAAGAACTTTATTGCCCAATCAATCCCATTGTGCATGTGAATCATCTCAATCCTCTTCTTCAGAATAACCCTAGGTGCATTTGAAGATAAACCTCTCAAGGTCACATTTTCCCCCTTGGACTTAAACTTGGGCCCATCGTCGAAAGTTAGTCGAAATTCACTGAGGGAGTGGAGTCACTGTACTCCAAGCATAAGAGTGGTCTCTCCAATGCCAACTATATAGAAATCATTAGTAATTGTATAGTTACCCATCGTGATACTAAACTATGGAAATCATTGTGTGCATCTCATAGACTCTCCATTGGCTACAACTACATAAGACTATGTTGAAGCCCTCAAAATCTTGTCTGTAATCCCCGCTTCTTGACCAATGATGCATCAATGAAGTTGTGAGTTGCCCCACTATCAATGAGTACCAGTACTTGCTGACCCTGTAACTCTCCCCTAACTTTGAATGCCTTGTACCTCGGGGTACTAGAAAAAGTGGCAATAGTCTCATGGGGAAAGGTCTCATCCTCATGTTCAACCCTCAGATCTTGCCCAATGTCTCTCCATCTCCATCCTCCAATTCCCGAGTATAAAACTCCTCATCATCATCACTCTCCTTGAACACTTCTATGAACTGGGCCTTCCCTCTACCTCTGCAATCATGTCTTGGAACCCAAGGTGTGAGGAAATTGAAACATAGTTCTTTCGCCTCAACTCATCTCTATCCTCTTTAGACATGAATGGTTTCTTTTTTGCATCTTGCCTAGGTAGGGGTACCTTTGGATGTGAACCATCGGATCTAGAAGGAAGTACCTTAGGTTGAACTCGAGGTGGGAACCTCGACTTTGGAGTGGGCAACTCCAAATCACATGCTCTCCTAATAGCCTCATGCAAGGAAGAAGGCTCAAATGCCTTCACAAATCCAGCTAGAGCATCCTTCAAACCTACCATGAAAAGTGAAGTCAACCTCATCTCTGAAACATCATATACCATAACTGATAACCTCGAAAATATACAATGTACTGATCTAGAGAACTTGTCTACCTCAAGTGAATCAACTCTCTAAAATGCATGTCGGGCCCCTCCCTCTGTCAAATCTGTTCATAAACCTCTGTGTGAACTTTGCATAAGTAATAATATGTATGTGCCCCTATGTAATCAATCCATGGTGCCACCGGTCATGAGCATCTCCCTCGAGATGTAGGATTACAAACTTAATTGCATCCTCTTCATGCATGGGATTCAAGTCGAAGTAAGTCTTCAACTTCTAAATCCAATACTGCGTGGTACACTTCTTAGAACCATCGAAGTGTGGGATGGAGATTTGTCCCAATCTCCTTTGTAACTCAGGTACCTATATATGATGATCTCTCTTGGGGCTGCTACCAATCTTCATTTTGCAATACTCCTAGAATGACATATTATCACTAAATCCCTCACTCAAAGTCTAGTACCTCTCCCAACAAGAATCCTCATCCACAATATCTATTGGTTGTCGTACTTGTGAAACTTTTGGATCCTTCAAGAAAGAAGGTTCGTGAAGCCCCAAAGGCTTGGTAGAAGAATGGGGAGACCACTGCCCTAAATTTCCACTCTCACCTATTTGACCTGTTGTCCCATATTGTTATTTTACCCTCTATGAGTCTCAATTTTACCTGTGTTAATCTCTCAGTGAGCTGGCTCAAATAGAGATTAGTAGTTTCTTGTTGCTTTACAATGTTGGTGAATAATTATTTCATCATATCCACACCCAGGTCCTCATTGTCTTTGTCTTTGTCTCCCATATTTCAACCCCAACAGCTGGAGAAACAACTGCTCTCGATACCACCTGAAATATTCCTTATGGGGATACCACAAAATAATGCATAAAATATAGAAAATTGCAGCCAAATAAAATACTGATTTTTGCAGATTTTTTAATAGCTAGGGCAGTGAACTGAATAAAATCAATAACTCCTAGGATACTTGCCCAAATCACTTGAAAATTTAAGGAGAGCTTGTTAATATTATAAATAACACAAGAAAAATATTTTTGGAAGTTTTGGAATAATATAATGCTGCCATAAAATTATAGAATACCCTAAACATGTGTGAAACTTCAAAAATTCATAACTTCTCTAATAAGCAAGATAAAATTATGAAATTTTGGAAGTTACATATGCTAATATAAAGAATGAAAACCCAACATCTAGATCTCGAGAATGTCGGTCAGGAAACCCTCCAAAAGGGTGTTGCAATCTCCAAAGTAAGTTGCCCCCCTTGGAAAATGATCAAAACCCTCTTAAAACCCTCTAGAAAAGATGTCAAAACCTATTCTTATCTCTCGTAAATATGATATGAAAACCCTTTTATTTTCTCCACAAAATGTCACCAAAACCCTTCCTCTCGAAAACCTCCGAAAATATCTCTATAAAGCAGCCCTAAAATCAACTCTAAATGGCAAGCTAGGTGGATCTTTCACCACCGAAGAATGCCCTGCTAGCTAGGAATGGATCTCTCACCACCAAAACTAGGGTCCCTGTGGGATCTTACTCCACAAGCTAGAAATTTGCAAACAACGATTACATATAGAGAAAATATGAGTGTATGCAAGAATGCCCTCTATCACTCCCTCAAGCCTCCTTTTATAACATCTCATTACCTTTTTCCAAGTTGGGAGCTCCATGTGGGACTAAAAGTGACTTAAGTGACCCCAACGAAGAAATAGAATAATAAAGTACCATAAGTGACCCCAATGAAGAAATAATATAATAAAGTGTTATGAGGCCCCCCCTAACGACAAAACATAACATCTAGTCCCTCCAAATCACTTTATGCTCGTGTCAATGAAAAATTATAACAAATGAACTAGATATTCACACTCAATAGCTCCCAACGTCCCTAGTCCCTTGGGTATGACCAAGGCTAGGACTCGAATTGGCCCTTAGGCCCTTGGCGAAGGAAAGGGGACATTACGGTATCATGTATTAGACTTTGATAAGAATAACATAATTTTATCTATTGCATTAGCTTTTACAACCCTTACTTACTACCGCCAAATCACATCACAACCCTTAGCCTAGATATCCTAGCTCTTTTTATTACTCTTATAGCCTTAGGATTTTAGTAGGCCCCCGCCCTATTCTTAGACAAAGGCTTTGGAATCTTGTGCCTTCTATACGAGTGTGGATTTGTCTTCTATATCCACAACTATTGTGCCCCTGGCACTCTTTAATTTGTGTGTTGCTTGGAATCTTGTGCCTTCTATACGAGTGTGGATTTGTCTTCTATATCCACAACTATTGTGCCCTCTTGGCACTCTTTAATTTGTGTGTTGGCCCTCTACAATGGTCTTCCACTTATATTCTAATCTATATTATTGAGGAGAGAGAGAGAGAGGATAATCATATTTACCATCTTAGTTATCATACAGTAAGAAGATTCTTAGAATGAGTCAGTAGTATGGACAAGTAAGTTTGATTGGTTATGTTTAAGACCAAATCTCCTACCTCAATGTACTAACATACCAAAGTACTCCCTCCAACTAGGATCTTGGCCTTCCATCTGGAAAAGGCACTAGCATAAAAATAATTAGACATGAAATATGGAATGGTAAGCTACAAGAGCAAAGCAAGAGAAAAAGTGAAGCAATGCTTCACATCGAGTTCACCAAGATGTGTACACCCCTTTATGATGGATTCATGATTCAACAAAGTGTAAGCGTAACTATGTGGAGTATGCATCAAACTCCATACATACCCATGTAATTATGTGAAAACATGCATATTGTGAGAAGATGTAGAACTCTTTGTGGTGTGTGTAGATTCATGGGGAATACATTGTTCCTTTTATAGCCCAAAATTAAAGTACAATGCACAATTGAACATAAATGTCGCATGTATCTAATGTAAGTGGGCTAGCCAAGAGGTTCACTATGATGCAATTGATACAACTACAAGGGAAGATGTCTCCTTAATCAAAAGATTGTCTAATCTGCGAGGAGGAATCATCCAACCCAAGCGATTTACTTTGAACAAACTCTTGGTTCAGGTTAGGCCCTTGGGTGGTATCTACCAAGTTTCCCCTTAACATTATCACTCAAACTCCAATGTAGAACTAGGGGAGGCAAACAAGATATATCGATGTAGGGGTAAGTCAATAAGTAGAAAATTGATCCTTCTCAATTACTGGGGGTTCTATAATGACTAATTTATACTCCTTTAAAAAAATGAATGTATGAATCAATGTGTGAAGGGATTACAAACCAACTCGTTTTCATTATGGCCCACACTATGTTTGTCTCCAACATGTAACTACAAAGCACTCAAAGACACTTGATAAGGGGTTAGCTAATATGAATATATATCAACTATAAGTGAAAAAAAAGTGAGAAGATAATACTTCAAAGTTAGTTAGAAAGGAATATAAATGATATTCAAGAAAGGAAAAAGAAAAACCCTAACTAAGATACCTACAAAGTAGTTTAAATTAGAAACAAGGCTAGCATGTGTATGTTAAGTGTGATGTGGAACATGTCGTTGATGATATTTAAAATAAAATTTAATGCCCTTAAGACCTTACATTTATGGTAACTACCAAAGAAAAAGAGAAATAACACTTAAATAAATACATTCATAGACCTACTTGTTCTCAAATGAACGAATATGTATAAAACAACTTCTTACACATTAATTATCATCTATGTAAGGAAACAATGCCTAAATCTAATCTAATCAATGCAAAATGTGAATGTAATCTAGACTAGGTGATGTTAAAATGAAACATCTAAAATTTAAAGAGAAGCATTTAATTTCAACTACATCAAAGAAAACAAGTATCGAGCTAAGATTGATACTCTTAAACCGCATGGAATATCAGTGAGGACGAAGATTTTGGCCAAGTAAGTTCTGCAAAATAATCCATTCCTTATTGGTAAAGGATGTCATCAATCTGTGTGCTTCGATGTTGATCCATGGATGTTCTTAGAAAACTTTGTACTATCCTTTTTGTAGCTTACATGATGAAAGAAAAGGAAGAGAGATGGATGGGATGAATGGAGAACAACCAAAGGGGATGTGCTATGCACCTAGGGAAAGGATGTTATGATGTATATGTATTGATGGAGATACCGACATGTGGCACACATCCCCTTATCTTATTATATCATTCATTTATGATTTATTATGCTTAGGAGGTCGGCCTCAGTATTGGCCATAGGTTAGAATGGTATATATAGGGGTTAGAAGGTTGTAGTTAAGGATCATATTGAGTATTGGAGTGTTATTGTATGGTTTGGAGGTTACCCCCTCGAAGTGGTATTGGAGGTTGCCCCCTCGAAGTGGAAAAGCTATTATATGAGCATATTGTCATCGTTTATTTATATTTTGGTGTTCTCTCATGTTATTATACTTGTATATTTTCTGATTTATACAAGTAATATCCTTACAAGTGGTATCAGAGCAGTGATTTCAGCCAAAATTAGGGCAAAAACCCTAATTTTTTGTTTCAAATATATCTTGAAGAGGGTATCTAATTTTTTCCCAATTTTTTCATCATAATTTGGAAACACTCTAAGTCAGAATATCTGAAAATTTCAGCTCCATTGGATCTGTTTTGCGGATGTTATTGGTGTTTTAGGTTTTTTCATAAATTCGCTTTTCAGGAAGCAAATTGTGGTATTTTTTAGCAAAATTTATATTTTCGGAAAGCTCTTGAAATTTCAGTTAGGGTTTGTTCTTTGTGTTTTTATCCATCTACCGAAATATTTTTAGAATTCCTAAACCCTAATCATGATCACGGGGATAACAAATTTTTATGGAAATGGTGAGATGGATGCTAAAGAATGGTGGATAAAATTTAAGAATATATATTTCTCATATTTCATGACAAGGAATAGGTTTTCACATTATCTTGGTGGTCTTGCATGGATTTGGTTTTCTAAGTTAAAAAATGACAGGAAGGATTGGTCTTGGGAGGAAATGGAACAACTTTTTATGGATAGATGGGACCACAAAGAGGAAGAAGAGTCAAAGGAAGATGATGGGGAAGAATATATTGAAGAATCAAGAGAGAAAGAAGATGAAGAGGAAGGTGAAGAAGATTCAAGGGAAGATGATGGTGCAGCATATATTGAAGAATCAAATGCAGAAGAAGTTGAAGAAGACTATGAAGAAGAGGAAGAAAAACAAGATATTGATGCAGAAGAAGATATTATAGCTCCCAAGAAGGAAGATACCATATTTCAGTTTCATGGATGCATTCAAAGGAATAAGATAATTGTTTCCATAAACCCTAACAGCAAGTATAACTTCATCAACAAGGATATGGCTCAACATCTACATATTCAAGAAAGTAATATCAAAGAAGCTCAAGTGAATGGTAAGAAAATTCAAGTTTTTGAAGATTTAAAACTTACTATGGACAAATATACTTTACATTCAGATTTTTTTGCCTTATATATGGATGGTTTGGATATTGTTCTTGGGTGTCCTTGGTTAGAGACATTGGGGACAATTAATATTAATATGAAAAATAAGTTTATGAAAATTTGGTACAAAAAGAAAAAGGTCACTTTACGGTGATATCGGGCTTAATGGAAATCAAAGAAAAGTCAATATAGACCATGAGGATGATTTAGAATATGGAGAAAAAGGGAATAAGGATGATTCAAAAGAGGAACATGAAGAAAAAGAAGGAAATGATGATTCATCTACAAGAGAAAAATAAAATATCAAATGCAAAGATGGAAGAAGAAAAGAAAGTTCGAACAACAAGTTGATAAGGTTGAGGATACTACAACCGCCGCATATGAAAATCCACGTCAACATGAGAGAAAAAAATCATGGAGATATCCCAGGGCACATCATATTTTCAACCAATATAGATATACAGGTAATTGGAGAAATAATCACTTTATTTATACAGGGGATCAATGGAGCAACAATTATGAAGCATGGAATCCTTATTATGGTTATACATGGAATCCTTATGTTGGTTATGCATGGAATCCAAGGATGATAAACTATGGTCACAAATGGAATCAGAGTAGCGCAACGGAATATGGATATTAGTTCAGATATGTATCATCTACTAGGATCACATATGGATGGATGATCAATCATGGCGCAAAGTGTGTAAAAATTTACAACACACTCATTACATGGTTTCTTCTTATGTTTCGGGGACGAAACATGTCAAGGAGGGAAGGAATGCTATGCACCTAGGGAAAGGATGTTATGATGTATATGTATTGATGGAGATGCCAACATGTGGCACACATCCCCTTATCTTATTATATCATTCATTTATGATTTATTATGCTTAGGAGGTCGGCCTCAGTATTGGCCATAGGTTAGAATGGTATATATAGGGGTTAGAAGGTTGTAGTTAAGGATCATATTGAGTATTGGAGTGTTATTGTATGGTTTGGAGGTTACCCCCTCGAAGTGGCAAAGCTATTATATGAGCATATTGTCATCATTTATCTATATTTTGGTGTTCTCTCATGTTATTCTTTTGTATATGTTCTCATTTATACAAGTAATATCCTTACAGGATGGTAGGATGAAAAACCTAAACAAGAAACTAATAAATCTATGTGAAGAAGTCACTCTTATCAATGATGGATTGAGAAGAAAACATAAGAAGTAGCAGAGATAGGGAGAAATATGGAAAAATTAAGCACAAACACTTGAATCACAAGTAAGAGAAGGTGCATCTCCTAATCACCAATTTAAGTGTTTTGAAAGAGACAAAACCTCTTTCTATAAGCCAAAATCAAAGTTACATGCACTTTAAAATGGATATAAACCATTTTTATAGCTAAAACTTTGCATCCTAGACCAAAAAAGCAAGGGAGCTAAATTGTTAAAGGTGATAGCAAACATAACCAAGTGCAAAGTAAAATGTCAAAGGGTGATGGTGTCGAAGGAAATGTGGCGGTGGAAATGGATGCACTTGAGGGTCTTATGAAGGTTCCATGTGGTTACTGATGATTTGGGGCAATGCGCTAATAAACACCTAGCACCTTAGGTCAAGTGCCACGTAAAACCCTAACGCAATAAGTCAATGTGCCTTATAACCCAAAAAGGCCTAGAAAAAAATAATTTTGAAGTTCTAAGAGCATCGATTGTCAAAATGGAGCAAACAAGCGAGTTGTTTTGTATGTGTAGTGATGTTTTCATGGGCCTTGGATGAGTAGAAAGTGAGGTTCTTCAGATGACCCTTAACACAATACAAAACTCGCGTGTGAATGCTTCGAATGGTTTCTAGAAGCACAAGAAAAAGGATTAAGGTCCAAGGGCGGGTCCCGAGACTAAAGAAGGGTGCCTCAAGTAGGTTAAGTGCGGGATAGTCATTGTAGGCATAGGTTTTGTTGGGTATGCCTTGACCTAAGTCAAGAAAGCATGGGTACGCCCGAACGAATCTAGGAGAGCTGCAAGGCTTGGTTTTGCAATAACACATTTGTGTTAACTCGCATTGGCTTCGAAAAAGGACAAGTGGAGACCATGCAAATATGTAGCAAATAGTCCAAGACCCGGAAAATTAAAGATCGAGACCCTAAACGACATCAAGCACAAGAAAAGATGATGAAACCAACAATTAAAAAAAAGGGTCGATGGTCAAAAGTGTGTTACACGGTAGGGGGTCTAACACCAAAGAAGACACTAGAGGAAAAGGAAGTGTCAAAAGAAAAAACAACACATAAATGAGGAGTGAGAAAGGGGGACAAACAAAGTCAAAAGGTTGTAAGAGAGGTAAAACCAAAGAAGAGTTGTGCAAATGTTTCTAAATAAGATAGGGAATCATCTTTGAACATAGGAAACATATAACATCCATAACATGTATTTTTGGGTGCACTCAAGGTTATGTGAACATCCTCCTAGATGACAAGATCTACAAATTATGCTCTCTATAATATAATGTGAATATGTAGCAGCATTTAATATATTGATGTACTATATATTATGAGATTCAAATTATGCAATATTTATGATGAGATTCAAAGGAGTTATTATATCTAATTATGCAATGTTTTCCTCGTCTATATTCGGTTTCCACCAATTAAGGTGTCATTAATTAGGTTTAAACAAATTAAATTGTTTTTTTACACCAATCTAAACATATATTGAATTCGCTATTGAATTAACAATAGCGTAAAAGTAGTAAATCAAGAAATTTAGAGGAGGATCTTTGAGCAATTGCAATATTTTAACATTTCTCAAGTTCTAAAAAGGTAAAAATCAGTTACAAACGTAGAAACAACGTTCTTTTTACTTTATAATATTATGAGATCACGTATTTTGCAGAAAATATTTAATAATGTCTATAAACCAGTTCAAATCCATCTTAAACAAAACCCGACGTAGAGATCCAAAAATTCAAGGTGCTTTATTCTATATATTTTCTTACTCACGTGATGTGGTCTCGATTGGGCTATTTGGTCATTTTTCAACTCGCATGTACTGTGAAGATGGTTCACTCATACATTAACCCGAGTACATTGGCAAACATCAACTTTCTGTTGAGAGCAGTTCTCTTAGGCATCAATACCGCAGCATACAAGGAGTTCCCCTGAGTGACACCATGGTCTTACCACTTTCCCTCACATGGGATACGTAACACGTATCTCTCGGTGGCTGATTAAATAATATTCATCATATATCTATACAAACTCCCATTGTAACCGCCAAAATCTTATTTTCCTGAGCAATATCAATTTTTAATAATCTTCTTAACTTTTTGTTAAACACAAGATAATACTGAGAGGGGGGGTGAATCAGTATTATGATATTTTTAAATTTAACACTTAATCTCATAACCGTAATCACAATTAATCAATTTCACAGTGAATATATCAAAGCAATCAATAAATGCAAAGCAAACCAACACAATGCAAATAGACACAGATTTACGTGGAAACCCTTTCGGGAGAAAACCACGGAGAAAATCTTCTTTATTATATTTCTCAAATGTTTGTAGGCACCAACCTACAGGAGACACCAATCCCCAAATTACAATTTTGTAGGCACCAACCTACAGGAGCACCAACCCCTTCGAATTCGTGAGCACCCACTCACAGGAGCACCAACCCCTTATCAAAAATTCCTCTTACCACCGTGGACTTGTTGCTTATTCAACGAGTGATGGTTTTCTTATTTGGATCTGCACTTCACACTTTTATTTTCAGGATCTGCTTATACTTTATTACAAAACTGTTGCTCAAAATACTCAGTCTAATTATCCCAACACCTTCACATATATAAGTCGCTGCAATTTTTCATCTTTACACCTTTGAATCTGCTCTTCTTCTTATTACTCTTCTCTCTTCACTCAAAATATTCAATGTGTGTGCTTGTCTAAAACAAATGATTCTATCTCCTTATATATCCTTCTCACATCCTTTCGAAAAGACACATCATTCCAACCAACACAACCTTTCCATTATTTAATTAACACAACATAATTAAGTGCATTAGTCGGCTAAAACCAAAAGTAATTAATGCAGCCCATAACAATTATTAAATGCACATTAAACAATGCAATTAACCCCTTGATAGGAGTGTTGCCCCTCCTTAGACAAATCATTTGTCAACATTAAATCACTGTCACCATCATTAAATCTTCTTTTTCACCATAAAACATGGCATATGAACACCTTAAAATGTTGATATCTCTCTCCTATGTATAGTTGTGTATATCTCACTTATACCATGATAATCCTTATGCAAAAACGCTTATTTTCATGTATTTAAACTTTCGTTTTCTATCCTTCTATCTTTGTTGATTATTTCGTTACTTTCTACCATTTCCACAACATCCGACATAGTCAATAGTTCTGTCAACTTCCGTTACACGATTCCGTTAACCAAATACATCAATGATTAATCCTTTGACATCAATGACAATATTTCCAACAATCTCCCCCTTTGTCATTGATGGCAACCTTCCAAAAAAATTCTTTTCTGCAACTCCCCCTTGCTGTAACTCCCCCTTACTATCATTCTCCCCCTTTGACATCAATGGCAAAGGGTCAATCTAGGCATTGAATATTGCAATGTTTAGCTCCCCCTCAACCGATGCTTCTCTTGGTTTTTCAATGGGAAGAAGCAAATGATATTACTACCAACTTCTATCATAGATATTCAAATGTCTCCTTTGGAAGTCGCTTCGTGAAGATATCTGCTATCTGTTCGGATGTAGCAACAAATTACATCTTTATCTGCTTTTCTACCACCTGCTCTCTTAAGAAGTAATATCTTATGGGAATATGCTTTGTTTTGGAATGCATAACCGAATTCTTTGAAATACTTATCGCACTAGTATTATCACATAATATGGAGATTGGATGATCATACTCTACTTTGATATCTTCAAGGTTTGCTTCATCCATAGAATTCGAGTACAACATAACACTGTTGCTATATACTCTGCTTCTGTTGTTGATAAGGATACAAAGTTCTGCATTTTACTTAACCAAGATACCAGTGTCTCCAAGGAAGAATGCTCCTCCACTTCTACTTTTTTTATCATCTACACATCCTACCCAATCTGAATCTTTATAAGCTACCAATGTGAAATCTTTACCCCTTGGGTACCATAACCCATAATCCATAGTTCCCTTTAGATATCTGAATATGCATTTTACAGCTTGCACATGTGTTTCTTTCGGACCTGCTTGAAAACGTGCAGCCATACCCACTGCTTGCATGATGTCTAGTCTGGATGCCGTCACATATAGTAAACTCCCAATCATTGATCTATAGAGAGTTTGATCAGCATTCGGAGATTCATCATCTTTGCTTAACTTTGTCCCGGTAGCCATAGGTGTGCTAACAGGTGCACACTCCTCCATGCCAAATTTCTTCAACATTTCCTTCACATACTTGGTTTGGGATATAAATATTCCTTTATCAGATTGAGAAATTTGCAATCCAAGGAAAAATGATAACTCTCCCAACATGGACATCTCAAACTCCTTTTGCATGTCTTCGGCAAATTTCTTAGACATTTCCTCATTGTCTCCTCCAAAAATTATGTCATCTACATACTCAACAACAATCAGCTGGTGCTCACTTTCAATTTTAATGTAAAGATTGTTATCAACAAGTCCTCTCTTGAACCCTTGGTCTTGTAGATACTTATCAAGCCTAGAGTGCCATGCTTTGGTTACACACATAATCTTCATTTTTTGATAGGAGGAACCCTTCAGGTTATTCTATGTATACTTCCTCTTCTAACTTCCCATTTAGAAATGTTGATTTGACATCCATTTGATAGACTTTGAAGTTCTTGAATACCGAAAAAGCAAGAAACATTCTAATTGCTTCTAATCTAGCAACAGGAGCAAAAGTTTCTTCAAAATCAATACCTTCTACTTGAGCATACCCTTTACATACTAACCTTGCCTTGTTTCGAGTGACTTGTCCATCTTCATTCAATTTATTTCGGAATACCCACTTAGTGCCAATCACATTTTGATCCTTTGGCCTAGGTACAAGTTCCCATGTTTCATTCTTCTCAATTTGATCTAACTCTTCCTCCATTGCCTTTATCCAATGTTTATCATGGTTGGCTTCTGTAAAGTTCTTCGGCTTTATTTTTGGATAAAAAGGAGAAATTTATTGGTTCTGATGCACTTACAATTCTTCTTCTTGTATATACTCCATCATCAAGGTTTCCAATGATCGACTTTCAACATGATTCTTTTTAACAAAGCGAGATGGTATTTTGGTGTCCCGCCTTTCGATTTGCTTAATTTTTCAATATCTTCTTCCTCTCCTTGGTCTTCTACTACCTTGGGTATTTCTAAGGGCTCTTCTCCGCAGGTTCTTTAGCTTTTTGATTCACGATTTTATCCACTCTCACATTTGCACTTTCTACTATAATTTGTAGTCTTTTGTTATAGCATCTGTAGGCTTTGCTTTTAATAGAGTAGCCAAGAAAAATTCCTTCATCCGCTCTTGAATCGAATTTGCCCAAGTTCTCTTCATTTCTTTTGATAAAACATCTACTCCCAAACACTTTGAAATATTTTACAATAGCTGGTCTTCCTTTCCACAATTCATAAGGAGTTTTGTCATGATTAACTCTGATTTGCCCTCTATTCAAGATATGAACAACTGTATTTACCGCTTCTCTCCAAAATTTATCTGATAGCTTAGATTCATTTAACATGGTTCTAGCCATCTCTTGGACAGTTCGATTCTTTCTTTCTGCCACTCCATTTTATTGTGGAGTCCTTACAGTTGAGTATTGTCTTTTGATTCCATGATCTTCACAATATTCAATGAATTCATTTGAGGTGAACTCACCTCCACGATCTGACCTCGGGCACTTCATTTTCAATCGATTTCATTTTCTACTAAAGCCTTGAAAGCTTTGAACTTCTCAAATGCTTCTGACTTTTCTTTTAGAAAGGCTACCCAAGTCATTCTAGTGTAGTCATCAATGAATAACATGAAATAACTCTCACCTTGTATGCTTTTTGTTCTGGTAGGTCCACACAAATCCGTATGAATCAGCTCTAGTGGTTTGGTGGTTGAATACTCCTTCGTTCTAAACCTTGCTCTGGTTTGCTTTCCATGTTGACATTGCTTGCATAGAGTACTTGCAGGTTTCGTTACCTTAGGCATATCCCGCACAACCTGCTTGTTGTTGATTTTCACAAGATTATCAAAATTTATATGCCCCATCCTTCTATGTCATAGCCAACTCTCTTCAACCTGACTTAGACAACATTTCTCTCCTTTTAATTCTCCAAGCATGTATAGGTTATTTGTGGTTCTATGTGCATCTGCAACTAACTCTCCGTGTTTGCCTTCCTTATCTCACACCCTTCAACATAAAACTTAAGTGTGTGTCCTTGATCATACATTTGGCTAACACTTATGAGATTATGCTTTAATCCTTCAACATATAAAACATTCTCCGTTTTTGTTTTACCATTATCAAGACTCGGCGTACCTTTTCCAGCGATCTTTGCTTTAGCGTTATCACCGAATTTCACCGTACCTTCATTTACTTTCTTCAATGAGATGAACTTACTTTTATCTCCGGTCATATGTCTTGAACATCTGCTATCAATGTACCACAACTACCCTTCATCCTGTGCATGGAATGTTGTTTGAACAAGTATAGATTTCTCTTTATCTTGCCCATCATCCTCTTTCTTCTGTTTCCAAAATTTTGTATCTTCTTTCTTCTTTATTTCTGGAGCATTTACCTTCTGGTTCGATTTGGATGGTTCTACAAAACCACTTCTACAAAATATTGCCATATGTCCATAGTTATTGCAGTTATAACAAACAATATCTTCAACATAGTTGGATAAAGGAGCAAAGGAGTTGTAATTTCTATTTGAGAATCCATACACACCTTTGTTGTTTATGTTGTTGTCTCTCACCCATATTCTACAATCTATTGTTTTATGACTAAAATGAATACAATAGAAGCAATAGCCATATAAATAATTTTCAAACCTGGACATGTGAGTATATCTTGGAGGATTTGGTCTTCTAAACTTGTTCTCATCTTTGCTTTCCTTGTAAGAAGTGTTGATCTTCATAAAGCTCTTGTCCCTTTTCAACTCTTCATTCTTCATAGGTTCCTTGAGTGTCTCTGCATAGGTCTTTGACTTCTCTGCTTTTGTCTCTTTCGACGACTCTATACCTTTTGTGTTAGCGGTGTCTTGTCTTTCCTTATATCCAAGACCAGTCTTGTCGGATGTTGACTTCTGTCGGTTCAGAATTTCATCTAGTATCTCGGTACTTTTCTTGAATTTTAGATTACTTGTAACTCGGCATTTGCTTTTTCCAAGTCCTTTCTCAAAGCAACAATCTGTGACTCACACTTTTCACAATCTTCTTCCTTAGTCCTTAGCTGATTTCTTAATTCTTCAACTCGTTTTGCTTCTTCAATTTGGGTTTTTAGATCCACGATCATCTTTCCTGATTCTTCAAGAGATTGTGATATCTTAGCTTCAAAGTTACGATCTTCTTCTTCATACTTTAGGAGTTGTAACTTTTGTTTCTGATTTTTCTTTTTAAGAGCTTTCAACTCTCCCAAGGCACAAATAAGTTCCTCTTCAAGATTCACTTCACCTTTTTCTTCTATGTCTTCATCTCTTTCTAAGTCATATTTTATAGCCATGAATAATATTTTTCGTTATCGCTATCTGAGTCACTTATCCCACTTTCTTCGGATGATCTACTACTTCCTTTTGAATATAAGTTTTTCTTTTGCTTTCCAAATCTTTTCTTGCCTTTGCTTTGCTTGAATTTAGGTTTGCTTTCCTCATCATCGCTATCTTCTTTCTCTGGACACTTAGCCGCAAAATGACCAATTTTACCACAGTTAAAACATTTAAATGGTAACTTACCTTTGTACTTTCCAGATCCTTTCTTTAACTTTTGAATGAACAAGGCTTCTTTCTCATCTTCTTCGTTGCTTGAGTTCTCATTCGACTCAGGTTCTTTGATTTTCTCTTTCTTTGAGACTTTGAATGCAACTTCCTTCTTTGATGGTCTATTTGACTCAATCCTCATTTCATACGCGATCAGTATTCCATGTAGTTCGTCCATGCTCAACTTATCAAGATCCTTCATTTCTTCAATGGCAGACACCTTAGCATCAAATCTTGATGGTAGAGATCTTAGAATCTTTTGAACAATCATGGATTCTTCAATCTTTTCGCCTAACCCTCTTATGGTGTTGACAACCTCATCCACGCAAAGAAGATAGGCTACAACATTCTCCTCATCCTTCATTTTTGGCTCTCAAATTGTCTCCTATGGGTTTGAAGCTTAGCCCTTTTAACCTTGTCATCACCTTCGTAGATAGTTCAAAGTTTGTCCCATATCTCCTTCGTCGTGTCACATTGCATTACTTTAACAAACTCAGATTCTGACAGGCCACATAGGATTGCATTCATTGCCTTGGCATTGTTTTCAAAAGCCTTCTTTCCGGCTTGATCTGTCGGTGGAACTGATGGGATTGTATATCCAACTGTTACTGATTGCCAAATATCAAACCCTAGTGCCATTAGATATGTTTTCATTCTTATGCTCCAAAATGCATAATTTGTTCCATCAAACAATGGAGCCTTGTTCAAAGAAAAACCTTCTTGTACTTGATGAGTAGCCAATATTAAAGATTCAAACCCTACTTGGCATGCTTCTCGCATTAGAATCGTCATGATAATTTGGGCTGAAACCTGAAAAAGATTTGAGCGCAAAGTCCCAAGTGAATGCAGGGTGCAAGCCCAAGGCAAATCCAAGGTGCAAGGTTTGGAAGGTTTCTTAGCCGAACAATATCTTAAGCTTCATAGTGCACTTCTCATTATACATTTGTGTTTATTGATTTATTGAGAGAGAAAAACCAGTCCAATAAACACAAATATGATCAAAGCAACAGGTATCAATGGCAAGCTGGAACCCAACTAAATCATGAGAAGAACAAAAAGAGCATTTTAGGCCATGTATGAGAGATTAACGCACAGACCCCAAATTTAATTTATAAATTTTCTTGTATTTCTTGTGCAAAGTCTCAGGTACAAAAGTGATTAACACACAACGCCTAATATAATTTATTAAATTTCTCCTCGTTACCAACAGGATATCAATGGCAAACTGGAACCCAACTAAATCATGACAGGAACAAAAAGAGCATTTTAGGCAATGTACGAGAGATTAACGCACAGACCCCAAATTTAATTTATAAATTTTCTTGTATTTCTTGTGCTTGTGCATGGGAAGTTAGAATTCTAAAAGTATTCACTAAGCATTATATCAATATTAAAAGCTTCAGGTACAAAAGTGATTAACACACAACGCCTAATATAATTTATTAAATTTCTTGTAATTGTGCATGGGATGTTAGAATTCTATAAGTATTCGCTAAAGCATTATATCAATATTAAAAACCTCAGGTACAAAAGTGATTGTTTCTTACAGGCTTTCAATCACAACATATGTATGTATAACTCGCAGAAAACCTGCATAAACAGTACATCTATTGAGCATAATGAATGTAGAAAACCTTTACTTGCCTATAAGTGTAATGGTAATGATATGTACACACTCTCATATATCTGCATTGTAACATCTAGAGGCTTAACACCATTAACTCTCTAAGAATATTGGTGTGTAACAATTAGATAAAATTATGCTCTTACACTGTTTTTGAACAAGAAAAAATGGTTGGGTTTGTCCAAAATCGCAACCACCAAAAATTGGTGTTCCCCCCGTAAGCCTTCTCCAATGCAAAACCAATCTAATACAACAAATCTTGTGGAAATCCTTTTCAGTCACTGAATGAAAAATGGACCAAATTTTATGATAAATCACTAAGCACCACCTCGGACATAAGTCAGGTGCTCTCTTGCTGATCAAGTCACTAGTTATGCATTATACTCAAAATCCTGACTTTTAAGATATTAATAAAGAACTTTCAACTCGCCAACAAGACTTCTCAGTTCCTTGCATTGGCTGTCATCTGTCGATAATTCCAGCGTCACCTAAAGAACCAAAATATGAAATGAAGTAAATTATTCACAATCAAGTCTTAGGGATACTCTTTTAAGTTTTAAACTCAAGCACGAATTGATGGTTCGCTGAAACAACAAGTACATCATATTTCACATGAAAAATATTTAAACCTGTAAATGATAGAGATTAGTAATTCTTGAACAGTCTGCCAACTCTAAAGATCAGAATGGCAGCTAATGATATGAAGCAGATAATTGCATGCACCCTTGTGCATCCGATAGATAAACATAGCAAGAAAATAATAATGTAAGCTTTGCCAAATGGGATGATCTCAACTAGTGAACGTATTGGGGCTACCAAAGTGGAGCCCAAGGTTCAAAAACTAGTGAAAGTATTGGGGCTGCAAAGCGGAGCCCAAGGTTCAAATTCCAGGAGACTTGATAAAGTGTTAGAATTGGGTTACTGTACTACATCCAATTAGCTGGGAGTGGCGTACCTCAACAGATGAGGCCAGGTGCAAGCTCTAGGTTAATTTGACGGAAGAGATACCCCTCGGTAGTGCAACTAAGCCAAAGTTTACCCGATAAGGGATATTTGTTAGATTATGTGGAGAATGAAATAATAAAGAAAGAATAGAATGTACAAAGAACGAATGAAGAGTAACCAGAATGCACACATTATTCATTTTGTCTATCATTTTATTATGTGCGAGATGGTTACAAAATGGTTGAAATGGTTACAACTGTTTATTAGTTAACATTTAACTAATATTAACATAATGCTAATTTATAAGCCTTATATTCTAATAGCCCTCTTAATTCAAAAGTTTTTCCCTTTGAAAACAGTGCTTTGACCAAGTGGAATCCCATCAAGCTGCCTCCTTGACCTTTGTAAAGGTGTGGTTCCCGGGATGAATTCCCAAGTTCCCGGCTTCCACCTCCCCAACTCCCGAATTACAGAATCTCCCGAATTGTTGGACAACCATCTATACTAAGCTACTCCCACAATGCTCCATCAAGTTGTCTCTTAAACCTCGTAAGGGTATTCTCGAGATCCACAGACTCATGAATTATCTGAACAACCATCCATGTCGATTGTTACCAACATTGGATCCCTTACTGTCTTCAAAGTGTGAGATTTCTTTTAAAATACGTATTCTCTATCAGTGAGTTCATCACTTTTAGCATCCGATGGATTTTCAACAATGGCTACATTAATTTCATTTGATTTGTCTTTCATCTGGATTTTTACTTTCCAAGTATGAAATTTGAGGCCAAAATATTTGTCTAATGGAATTTCCATTATCGACAAAATACCTCAGAAAATAATCCTTTCCCAAAATATAGAATGACCCGCAAATTAATGTAGCAAGATTTTAAAAATTGATTTTTATTATTTATTTTTTTAAGCAAAGGAAACTATACCAGGCAGGTTTGTGCCCTAGACAACTGGCTGTGACTGAAAATTGACAAACTATGTGCCCTAGCAGCAAATGACCCTTGAAAAATTGCAAATCTAGAAATGCATGCCTATATTTTCTTTGTTTTGCACTAGCTACCTTTGAAAATCATGTTTTTTCTTCCTTGTGATTTTGGATTGTGTTTTCTACAAAAAAACGTGCCCTAAATCATGTTTTTCTCTGTTGCATTCTACCTGTCACATTTTGCCCTGAAAATGTCTTATTTTCGTGCCCTAACTGCACGAACAACCCCAAAAATCTTCAAAAATGGAAAATTCCTATTTTTGTGCCCTAGCACTTCAAAATGCCCTAAAATTTGTTTGAAAACACAGCCAAAATTGTGCCCTTGAATGGTGTTTTCATGGTTTTTTATTTTTTTTATTTTTTTATTTTGCACCTTTGCAATGGCGTCAATTGTGTTTTGTGGTTATGTTCGTTGTAAGTGCCCTCGAACTGAAACTAGGTCGTTTTCTACCCTTTTGATGACTTTTTTGCCCTACGTTATTGCTCACTACCCTACGATATTGCTCTTGCGTCTAGCATTCGAACTAGTCTTTTGCTCTTTCGTGCCCTAACAAGACTGGTTTGAACTTCTTCCCTTCTCTTTCTCCTTGCTTGCCCCGCTCTGATACCAATGTTAGAATATGTGGAGAGAGAATAAAAAAGAATAGAATGTACAAAGAACGAATGAAGAGTAACCGGAATGCACACATTATTCCTTTGTGTGTCCAATTTATTATGTGTGAGATGGTTACAAAATGGTTGAAGTGGTTACAACCATTTATTAGTTAACATTTAACTAATATTAACATAAGGCTAATTTGTAAGTCCTATATTCTAATAGTATTTACCAATTTAAAATAATAATAATAATTCAAAAGGCAGCATTTGCAGAGATATTTTCTAAATCCTTGGATATTTGATGATCAATTAATATTAATTCCATCAGCAATACTTGAGAAATAACAAATGAAAATTGTTCATAAAACACAAGTGTAACATATCTGCAAATGGCAACAAAAACCAGGAAGTAAACACCTCTTTAAAAACTTCACTGTAAGTAACATCCCTGAATCCCTGGACATAAAGACAGATGATGTAAGCTTGAAAATGAATGTGTGCAAACCATGGTACAATATATTCTTGATATAACACCATTATGAATATCATAATAAACATAGATTATTTTATAACATAAGCAAATATCCAATTCAAACACGCATTTCCAAAATCTGGATATCTATGTATAATAGCAATGATCTAGAAGGCATTTCCAAAATTCCTTAAAGACAAATCTAATTAGGATAAAACCTTACCAAACTTCTAAAGAGATGAAGGGATGTTGTGTTAGTATCTCCAATCTTAGCGCTAAATGTATGGATTTCCAGATTTTTGATGGCGAAGGCTATCATCATCAGTACAGATTCTTTGCCAAGCCCCTTTCCACGGCTGGCACATAAGTCCAAAATGGGGTAAGAATAAGCTGTAAAGTTCATCAGAAATTCTGTAAGTGAATCTAGACTTGTAAAGCTTATACTCGTTGTACACCTTCCAGGATTTGTCTCTTGGTTTGAATTTTAGCTTTGATAAGAGAGCCTGGAAATCTTTTTGCACAGTTCAGGTAATATCGTCTATACTCAAAATAAACTCTATTTCATATGAAAATCCTACCACGTTAAATTTTAAAGAAAAATATTAAATGAAAACAATTTTAAAAATTCAATGAAAAGAAGTGCCCCCAAAAATATCATTTTGTTCAGCATTGTAGTAAAGGTTCTCCACCTAATATTTATACAAGTAAACGAAAGGGAGGACAAGCACTAATTAATTCAACTACAACTCATTTAACTGCAATGCACATGAATGCATCAAAAAAATTGATACGGTTATATGTCTTCTTAAGATTCAGCTTTCAATTGGAAAATTGCCTGTCAAATTGGTTCTTGAATTTATCTATGACATTTTATATATTATTTCTGTAGTATAATAGTGTTTTCAGTAGTAGTGTCTATTTGCATAGTCAGCATGCAACAAGTGGTAACAAAGCAGGATTTCCCATCCTGTGATTCTCATCCGTAGTTTCTTCCACCAGCCCTCGTGTTTCCCGTTCTCTTCTAAACCCAACCTGCAACTATGGCAACCAATACTAAGAGCAAGAAGGCAACTAACAACATAGAATACCAACCATACAAAACAATGTTGTTGAGCGTCTCTGGCAATTACTTGGGCAAATCCATTCCAACTAACTCAAAATCAGTTTCTAGTCCAAAACATGTAACACATGACTACCTGCACCACAAATTTGAAGACCAAAACAAAGATCCAATACCCACTGCGATGTTAATACTCCATAGTATTTAGAAGGTGACCTTCAGATTTTGATTCCAAGGAGGGCATTGCAGGTTCTCAATGAAGAAGGGGACACGCTAACACTTTGAACAATCTCCAGATGAAGATAACTCATTTCAACTTCAAAAAGAGGTAGTAGTTGTCCAGCTATATACGGTTGAAATGGCTCTATGTATTTCCAATCTACGGTTCCAATTGCCCAACCATTTAAATAGGAAAACCCTCGATCCCACTTGTAGCCATGTTTGGCTGCACAGTCACACTAGTACCTTCAAACCATATGCATTCATCAACAAGCAGAAGGACCTCATCATAGATGCTAGCAACACTCTTAACATTTTAGATAAGTAACAAGTTAAAATGTTGGGACTTGAGGTTAATCCCTCTAAGCAATTTATTCTGCACAATAAATACATGCATTGCGAAGAAGTGGTCTACAATGCGGAGCCATGGATAAACCATACCCCCAAGGATTGTTTCGATATCAAAGATAGGAGAGAGTGGACATATTTCTTGGCACTCGTTGATTGTATTCATCAGGACTTACTGTCTCAACCATTAAAAAGGTTGCTCTCATTTAATTACAGTCATCCAAGCATATACAAGGATGGTTGTGTACTCAACATCAGTCCAGTCATATTCACATTTGCACGCACAAACATCAGTACTAAATTGCATCCTGCCACAATAGTTGGTGACTATAGACTATCTAGAATCAAATTGTCTATGAAATTTACCTTGGAAACACTTGTACATATACATATAACATAAATTTTCATAGTTTGCTAAGCATCCAATCAATTTCCTGGCATTTTGGCATGTTCCATACGGTTCTTCTCATGGCTAAGGCACACAATCTCTTCATCCCATATCTTTGCCAGTTGAGATCTATGCATTATTCCCATCTGTGATTAATGGAAGAGGTTACTATGCTATCCATAATTTGTTCATGAATGTGTAGAGGAATCTTTCTGGTTAGTTTTCTGATATTCCATTATACGCATCCCTGGCTCACTGATGTGGTTATAAGTATCAAAGCATTCTTGAACGCCCACCTGGATGAGATCTTAGTAGATGGATAAAGGAATTGCATCCTATTTGAATATATGTTTGCTAGATGGATGCGGATAAAGAAGGTCAATTCTAGCAAGAAAACCAACCAAAGACTCTATAGATGTCTGAGAGCTTGTTGAGGATGCATTGGAGAAACAAAGAACCCTCAGTCAATTCCAGAGCGTAATGATCCCTTATTATAAGACCATACACCCTTCAAGGTTCAAATCAATACTAAATTTTAATACCAGTGTTCTGAGGCAAGATCAAACCTAAAGCTACTAGATAACTGGCTGCAACAAATGGAGTTATATGAAAAAAATTATATCTTTGAAATGTTTAAGTGTTCCTTTCAGTAATCAACAGGTGAGTATCGATCAACATGCAACATGAGAAAGAATACAACCCCATACATGCATGGCAGAAGTTTACGATTTAAGTGGTAGAGAATTCTACCCTCTAAAGCACTACAATTATCTATACATCACTTGGGAGCGGTTGACACAGAAGGAAGACCAAAAGGTTGAAGAATATATTGAGTTTTTTTACTCCATGCTTATGGACTTGAACATGTGCAATGATGAATAGAACAATGTTTTCAAGCATATCAGCAGTCTTCTCAAATTGGAATTGAATTTCTCAATTTCTCCACCCTAGGATCAACCATGTTGACACACCTCAAAGATTGAGGAAAAATTCAAGTTGAAGCACAAAGGACCAAGTCGCTTCAGTCCCACATGCAAGATTAAGAAATCTAGAGATGCATAAAACTCACCCATGCAATGGCAGCAGCAACACAAAGGAAGGTTACAACATCGATGGCTGTCACCTAAGCAACGAAATGTAACTCCTTAGGCGCAAGCACAATACAAGGGAAAACAGGAATAAGACAAGAACTGGTGCAACTTTCACAAAGTCACTAGTCACGATTGAAGTGAGTGTCTTGAGTTAAAGGCCCTAATTTCTCAAATGGCAATCTATGCAAGATAGGAATCAAGAATTTGAAATCTCACTTGAGACTCCCAGCTGCTCGAATGCTACCATCAAACAGGCTAACTCACCAATTGACGTGGGAGTACAATGGAAGCACTTGTTACATACCAACTTTTAGGGAAAAAGTCATCCGCTTCCTGTCATCATCAACATTGAAAGCTAGAAGAACATGATAGTGCAAGACATAATGAACTCCTTAAGGGGAAAAGTATTGGCTTATGCTTTCACATAAGTTCACATTACCTAGAACTTTAGCCAGTCTTGTACCATTAGTAGGGTTATCCCTATGATGATGGAAGTTAGGTTACCCAAGGGTGTTTTAGAAATTATGCCTAATTATTATTCTTTTGGACTTTAATTCCATGTCTCCTCCAATTTTCCAAAGGGCGGTATTTTTCTGGGATGAGATTTCCTACATCTCTCATGGTTCCTTTCTTTTTTATGCATCTTATATTACTCCAAAGCACAAAAAGTTACATCAGAAAGCACCTGAGTTTGGACCCAAGGGGCAAATAAGGTGATGCCCCTTGGCAAGTCCTTATTTGCCATAAAAATTTTAATGCACATCATGTCCAAAAATCCAGGACTCTCATAGTTCTTTGCAGGGTGGCAATTTCCTTTTGCAGGCACCAAATGTATGGGAATTAGGAGCTTAGGTATTGGAAAAACTCTAATTGAGTGATGATAGAGAACCCTTGTGCCTTCATGAAAGTAATCTACACTTTGATTACGAATTTTTTATGGGACATAATTGATTTATCATAGGCCCATGGAATTATAAAGAAACAGCTGGGGTCAAAAAGTGAGATGTCCCCTTGGGGTATGGACAACCATCAAGTGGTGCTAACTACAGGTACTATACTTCTACAGGAGGTTTGATGATGAGAAACCTTCCCCAAAGGTGTTGATTTAGGGAGCCACTCAACAATGTAACTTGATTATTGTATATCCTTACCACTTGAGTACATTTGTATTCATGTAGATAAAATTTATATAGTTGTCAAATTAACTAAATTAATATCTTTGAGATTAAATTTATATAGTTGTCAAATTAACTAAATTAATCTCTTCAATCACCTATCTCTTAAGTCAATTTTTGAAACTAAGGTTATTTCATTTACTCTAATACTCAGTTTATAATAATATCAAACATCTTGCAATTCTGATTAAATCTCACGATAGATACAATAAACAACTAACTACAATCAATTCTAACCAAACATGATTCACTTTTTCACCAATTCAATATTCTTGGAATTCACATGCATAAGATATGGCTATTAAATAGTACTGTGCATACCCAACCAAATTTGAGCCACGCCCGATATGCACCCGCACCCAGTATGTGGGGCCTAAACACACCCAAACCACACTTTAGGCATACCATGTGCAGCCTAATGCACCCCAGAGGCCACCAGTGCATTTGCCTTAGTTTAAGATGCACCTCGTTAAGAAAAACTAAAACGGCCAAACAGATTTTCAAATGCTTATTTTATTAAAAATAGAATTGCAAGAGTGAAAATTGTCACATTAACTAAACTAATCTCCTACATCACCGACCTCTTAAGTTGATGTTTAAACTAGGTTATTTCATTTACTCTAACACTCAGTTTATATTATATAACACTATCAGACATCTTCCAACTATGATTAATACTACAATAGATACAATAAACAACTAATTACCATCAATTCTAATCAAGCATGATTCACTTTTTTAAACAATTCAATATTCTTGTAGTTCACATGCATAAGATGTGGTAACAATGGCATCAGTGGCTTAACCATAGACATATCATGATTCACACCGACGATTAAATTTGATGATTCAGAGATTCATCTTGATGAAGTAAGTGTTCAACCATTGTTCATTGGAGCACATACCAATTCTCACCCAATCCACAATGTTATGGGAAACAATGGGTCTAGTCGGAACCTGTGCATTGTGGCGCTCCTTACTACTCTCAAATACACTTTATGACACCTCATTAGGAGAACACATACAGTCCAGGGATTCGATGGCCAATGACAGAGCCCACTTTGGGGCATAGTATTACCTTTGTAAGTTGGACTGAAGAAGATTAACACGTGGTTCTTAGAATTCTATTCTAATAACGTGGTATATTTCTTTGGTGTTCATGGATTCATGAGATGCGTGACGTCAATTCCACCATATACAGATGCTTAAAATATGTACATAACATTACATTACAAGCAATTGTTACATCTGCGGTGCATATTCAACTATTATGCATTTAGAAGTCCATTTCTGCATTTCCAAAATTTATTGAAGATTTAGAAGAGCATTTCTGCATGCATAAGGGTTTCATAACATATATTGAGACATTAATTTATATAAATACTATATAGTATATGAATTACTAAGTTTCATGATGATCTTATGTTTCAAATTTCAACTTTAATGGTTTATTTTTGAGATGTTACAATATACATATGTTTTGGGGCTCTGCACCTTGCATAACCCTACACTATCGCATCCCATTTTCCCCAGCATCAACAAAGGCAGTAACTAGTGTTAACCTATGATTAGTTAACTAGACGTAGATTTTTGGTTATGAACTAACAAATGGATTGTTAGTATTAATCAATTGCTTTTATATATAGCTAGATTATGACTAAACATCAAAATAATTGGACTTCATGCGTATATTGACTGCTAGGATTTGTTTAACTAACATGTTTTTTAACATGAAATGGAATTGATTCATTTATATGATCTAATGTCAAATAAAAAATTGCATATTTTATTGATTGAATGACTGACAATGTTTATTGAGCGTCAAATTAAATGTGTATGACTATTATGGTTTAACGTCAAATGGAATTGTTAAGTATCAAGCAAATTGGACTTACTTAGGAGTATTAATGCCAAATGAGTTGAAACTATTTTGAATGTTGCCAATGATTGAATTGTTTACATCTTGTAGTGTCAAATTGGATTATATTCATTCATTTTCATAGCATCAAATGATGATGGTGTGGTTGTAGTGTTCAGCGTCAAATGGATTCGACACACTTTCATTGTATATATTTGTGAATTAATTTGACATTCATGTTGGAATGATTATTGAACATTATTAACCTGGTTTAACTGCTTGATGGATTTGGTTGAGTGTGTGAATGCAGCATAGGTTTTGTTTCTCTGAAGAAAGGGAGAGTATCATCGAGAAAAGATTGATAGATGCAGCTTCGAGGAGAAGAGAGAGAATAATTAGTATACGTTTTTGAGTTGGAAGTTCACAATGAACCGCTTAGAGCCCTTCGGCACCCTATGGGAATGGGTAGGTCCTTGTTTCCGTACTTAAGTCATATAAGGTTTAGCTACGAGAGTTTTGCCTTCTTCAACTAATGTTTAACCGAATAGGAACTTGCATAGTAAACTCATGGGAACCTCCTCTAGTTTGTTATGCGTTATTTTCTCAACACTTATGCATAACCAAGTGTCGGCCAAAAGATAGAAAGGAACTTCTGAATCAAAGTTGAAAGTTAAATTTCAACTTGTAGACATTTCTTGTTATGCCAAAAACTATTTAAATAATATTATTATTATTAAGAGAAAAAGGGAGTCAATAATTTTATATATGGAGTGATATATATATATATATATATATATATCTTGGTTTAGGCATCCATTTAGTGGATTGAACTAGTCCTTAGACCTCTTTATTAACCGGCATCATTACTTGCAACTCGCCAAGATAGCATTTAATATCCCCAACTGCAAGCTTTGAAAGGAAACAAATTTAATACACGGTCCTCTCCCTACTCATTGGGTGAATTTGTCTTGTTATAATAAACTTCCAAACACATTTACAGAGGCATGGGCTCCTTAAATTAAAAGACTTTTGGGGCAGCCATCTGTTTCCTTGCCTGCGGCACAAGGAATTTATTAAAAACTTTACCTTGAAAAAAAATGAATACATCTACTTCCAACCGGAGGCGTACCACCCAAATGAACAGAGTGTAATGGCATGTGGGCAAAGAGCAGACAGGGCGGGGGGTTGTAATCACTAATTCTTTTGGGAGATATTTTAGGGGGAGTCTTGCATGTAGACAATGGAGACAAGAGGACAATTTAAGGGGAAGGAAAGGAGAAGGAGAGGAGATAAGATAATTCCCTAGAGATCAGTGCTGGTCAGGGGCAGAAGGGTGATTGGTGGAGAAATGGCTTTGAAAGAAAAAGCAAGCCTTAACACTGAACAACAGCAAGCTGAACACCATCTAAAACAACATTTAGACCCTCCTTATTTCAATTGACCCAGCTGGGCACTTATTCTTGTAAGTCGCTTCCTCTTAAGAAGCCGGCTGAAATAGTTTATGTAGCTAGAAACTAGATTTGATGATTGAATGGCTGTAAGAAGATTTCTCCTACCGTAGTTTCACATTTTGTTGAAACAGTAGTGTAAACTGGGTTGGACTGTCAATGTTGGTGAAAATAATTGTTGTCTGAGTGAGGAATACACCCTATCAAATCCATGGAATGGCCTGCAATTTATTGTCATTGAATACTATCTTCTCCATCCCCATTTAGGAATTTTTGCTAAGTAGCCGATACGGCACCCCTAGACCCCCTGGAGTGGGTACGGCACGTTTTGGGAGCGGGAGCGGCCAGGCAGGTCCGGATACGGCTGGATACTTCTGCAGACGTACCCAGCCGTATCCTGGCCCAAAACTGTGTTTTTTTTTTTTTTTTTTTTTTTTTTTTTTAAATGAAATTCTGGTTTAAATTTAATATATCATTACAGCAGAAATTACAGTTTTCACAGCACCATTATTCTACAGAAGGTATATTTTAAATTTAATATATCATTACAGCAGAAATTACAGTTTTCGCAGCACCATTATTCTACAGAAGGTACCAAGTACAAGCCATCATAAATATGGATAAAAATAGCATGTATGAGATAAATCATAAATGTAATAAACACCTCAACTAGATATGGTAGGGACAATTGAAATTATGAATGTATGAGTAGTTTGTTGTGGCTATTTAGCTTGTTTTGTTTTTCATATGCATAATATGTGGTTAATTCTTATTTAGAAGGCTGAAATTTATATTTTTTAATTTTTATATATTTTTTGTACTGCCGTTTCTGAGCCCAAATTTGTTTTGCCGTTTCGCGTATCAGATACTCCGTACCGCTCCCATATCCAAAACGTATCGGCTACTTAGGATTTTTGCCAAGAAATTTAATTAATCCTCTCTTTCAGCATTTTGTACAGTCCTGATGGAAGTAGGGCACAATAATATGATTATCTTATCCTTATTTCTCCATTGCCCTTACCTACACAGATGTAGAGCCTAAGAAATCTGAGCTGAATACATGTCTACTATAATAAAATATTCCCTTGCTTTTTCTTTCACCCTGATAGATATCCATACTTGAGCCAAAGTAAGAGTGAAAACATTTCAATATGGAGTTATGGGTATAACAATAATTATATAAATTATATATACAGATGTCTATAAAAATAAAACAAAATGATAGTCATATTTTTAAAATTTGCAAGTAAGAAGTGATTGTTATTTATAAAATTTGCAAGTATTTTACATCTAAAACCACGAAAACATGTAGATGGTCATCAAATTTAAACCTTGGTCTAAGAGGTGAAAAGTATATTAGATATTGACAAAGGTAAGATAGGTAAGATATTCCCTTGTTCATAAGCTTGGAAAGCAATGTGGCCCCTTATAAAACTTATGAAAGTTGTTCCCTTTTAAATATCTTTTCAACCATAATATTAATTGCTTTTAGTACCTTGGCTACACTTGAATTTGAACGAGTATATTATGGAAATTGGTTTCGTTATAATTTGAAAATGTAAATGCTAAATAATAGTATGGCAGTTGTATATATTACTGTGGAGATGTGTGTGTGTGTGTTATTAATAATGTATTCTTTGAACTCTAAAAAGAGTTCATCTCTTGGAAGAGAAGATAAAATATAAAACATATGAATTGGAAGGTTGAGAGCTTATCCTTGTCCTTCCTCGATATTCTCTTTTCATATGCATTAATGTTTTATCTTGTCTTACTTGTTAAAATATCTTCGAGTGATCGATTTGTATGATCCACAACAAATGTGTCGAAAACTTGGACTAAGCTTAAATGCCTTATTTGTGCATGCATGTTATACTAAGTCACAAGGTTCGAGTTCGCGTTTATGTTCGACAAGGATAAAGTTTGGTTCAAGTTCACCAAGGGATAAAGTTCGAGAAAAAAACAACTTTAAGTTCAAACAATTTTTTTCTATAATATTTTTTTGAAAAAATGCATAAATATGTCAGAGGGACAGAGTGGAGAGAGTTTTTTGTCTGCTACTTTCAGTCATTATATGTATATATACACACATTTGTAAAATAATGCAAAATTGTGTCAAAAACTTCCCATGCAAAAATAATGGATAAAGTTTGAGTTCATGTTCAACAAGAGTAAAGTTCGGCAAAATTCAAACTTTTTTGATAAAATTCGGAGAACCTTGTGACATAGACATTATATAATAGCTTAATCCGAGTAAACCAATGGGATTTGATGAGAATATTTTAAACTTTTGATGGTCAACATCTCATATATTGTTGGCAAGCCTAATCGCTAGGAATTTGGAAACTGAAATTCAAAATTACCTATACTTCCTCATAAAGTTGTTTACCAAATTTGGCTTAAAATCACATCTATGAAAGAAACCAGGCCTGGTGTTTTGTTGGTTTAGGTTTACTATCTATCACTATTATTGGTCAAGGCCCATGTTATTAAAGAACAAATGTTACACCTACATGATATAAAATCCCACCACTAAAAATTTTATTCACGACCTTGGACGTGGTGGGGAGTGAGGTACCATTTCACGTGGTGGTATGGGACACCTGTGTGATATGTTATCCCTCAAACACTTTTTGAAGATCTTAACATTTGATGCCTTGAAGATCACTGGTCAATAAGTGTTGTTAGGATGGGTAGGTTGGGGAAACCTGGAAACGGAGTTGTGAACTTAAGAACGTGAGTTTCATATGGATGTGGAATCCTTGGATTCATTGACTCATAGTGGATTCTGGAGTCTAGATGCAATGAGATGGAGTCGCTAAATACAGTCTTGTGGCCATAATCAAGTAATACCTAATAAGTTTAGTAAGAAGGTTTTATTCCCTAACATTGTATACATTAGGAATGTATCTATTCTTGTTCTAGTTCACTATCAAGCTTGCTTATGCTGCCCGGAGTTGGCTGCGGTATTGACCTATATACACATTGTCTTCTTCCTTCTCATCAGGTTCGTATCTATCTTTCTCACGACGGGTAGAGCCACTCTTAGTGGATGAAAGGTATGCGGAGGATCTGAAAGACTTTGTGGTTGGAGGTAAAGACCTCTATGATGCTCTCCTCTCCGCTTCTCACAGTTATTTCTGGCTCTAATAATTATCTCCTGCAGTCTCTATGTTGGCATTGGGGAAACTTGTCAATTTCACATAGTTGTCGCAATTAAGGTACTGCATTGTATTTGTATATACTTTGGGAATGGTATTTGCAGATGTATTACTAAAAATGTTGTAACTTTACAGAATTAAGAATGTTGACGTAACTAGAAGAGATGTATAGTATGTACCTTTGAATTTGAATGAAGACAAATCCTGCATTATGAATAATTATTTTTCCATATTGTAAATGGATGGGTTAATCAATCAAGAACAGAATGAATGGTTGCGAACATGCACTTAACTTCCTAATGAATTATTGCTCAGTTTCTAGGATTAGTGAAATCATTTGTAGTTGTACTTCTTATCAGTTGCATTAATTATTATTAAGCATGATGGGATTAAGAGTCGTTAAGAAACCTTGAAGAGACTATTATAAAAAAAATGGCTTTTTTCAAGTGCTACTAAATGGGTTCTTACATGCACCCATGTGACCTTGCTAAAATGCTTTTGTAGAACTATATTCATTATAGTTAAAATATGATCGAATTAATTGCGTTCCTTTTCCCTTCATGGTTTGACCTCTTAAAAGAAGCAGAAATACAGAGGAAATATATTGGATGTTTACCACAAAGATATGTGTGCGTGCATGTATGCGCGCGCGCACACACACACACATACAAGAGTAAGGTAATATGGTTCAAGAAATGCAAATGTACCTTTCTGGCTCTGCAATCATAATTTCAATCTCTGCTGTTTGTAAATCATCGGGATCATTCATGTAGAGATTCACATCACCTGCCATGGCTGAACACCAAACAAGATTTTTTGTTTACCATCTGCACTATATGCATGCTCATGAACAAGAAAAGAAAGTGTAATATAAAAAAACAAATTGAATTTTTTTAACCCATTCACATGATCCTCTTAGGTGTGACATGGGCAAATTTGACCAGAGAAATGTGAAAGATATCCATAGAAAAGTTGTTCTTTAAAAGCTCTTCTACAAATTTATTTCACAAAAGTTTACTACACGTATCTCTTGTAAATGCACCATAAATACTGAAATTGTGTTATCAGTAGTTCAAGCACAGGTATTAAGAAAAACAAACACAGTTGAGATTAGTGTGCATCTAAACATTAAATCCAGATTTTTAGCAATAACACCACCTGCCAAAAAAATTTGACAAGACTGAGAAAAATTTTCATGCATTTTCTAAGGAATTTATTGTGAATGCACGGACTGTGACCTTGTGTAGAAAGAAAGAAAGAAAGAATTCAATTTATGTCTAGGAGTAGCCACAATTAGTTGTTGGGACTCAAAAGTAAAGCCAGTTAAAATAGCATGAAGGAGATAAAAACAAACTCCAACATATAAAATTAACAAGAGGCTAATCTCCACCCCCTGGGTTTCGCAAAGTTAATTTTGAGTGTGGTGAGTCAGTTAGCGCCAGTTCGTTTCATCTCCAAGATGGCTCATGCAACCTAGCTAAAGCCCAGGCCCTCCTTTTTGGGGTAAAAAGAGCAGTTGAATGTGGATGCTCTCATCTTCTCATTGAAGGAGATTCGCAGATTATTATACAGGCAGTTAAAAATGGTAAGGCCATTCATTGGTCCCTTGATTTCTACATTTCAAACATCCTATATTGGCTTGACAAGCTGGACTCTTGGAGCATTGGCCATGTGTTAAGGGAGGCCAACTCAGCGGCTGACTATTTGGCAAATTGTGGGGTGACGCAAGCAGAGGAGGCCATTATATCCAATGATAAGGCTAGGTGGCCCGCCTTAGCCACCATTATAGAAGGTGATGCTAAATCTAAGTCCGGTTAAATTCGATGGGACTTGGCTCGTGGGAATCTGTCCTTAAAAGTGTTTCTCGCCTTTTCATTTTTCATGCCCATACTTTCTAGTTTCTTGTGTCTGATCGGTTGAAGGTTTGCGAAGAGCTCTCATAGCTTCCCTGCCATTTCCTTGTTTGTTTCTGAAAGGGGAAACCCGTGAGATGGCTTTTATGGTAGCATCTCTCACTCCAAGCTAAGGAAGGTTTTTCACATTGGTTCGGGCTCTGTTTGCAATGCGTTGGAGCGCATTATGGGGGAAAGCTATGTCCAAGGTAATGGTCGTGCAAGGGTAAATGCAGAAATCACCTCCATTTTCATCTCCCATTTGCTGATAATCGGCAAGAATAAGGAAGAAACTCTCCTGATTGCTTGTCATATTATTCTACCAAGGCATGCAATGGGGTTAGAGGATGAAGTGGCTAATTTTTGTATGCCTTTGGCTTTCCTTCAGGAGTCAATTGCAAGGGAGATGGAGACGGTTGCCCAGGAACAAGTGGTCGAGCTGGAAAAGAGGAACAGAGCCCTCTGGAATTTCGCAGTAGTGATTCACAAGAAATGTCGCATGAAGGACTCTAGCCCGACATTCATTCCTCCTTTGGATCTCGATTCTCTCTCTGTGCCAATTGGTCTTGTTCCTCCTCGAATTGCTCAACTTAGGTCCAAAGGAAAAGCTTCATATGACTTCCTGTTGAAGGCTACTAAAGCAGAAGTAGGGCATCGTTCCAGTATCCGCAAGAAGGTAACAGAGGTTGTTGTCGTCCAAGAAGCTCATGTGAAGGAGGAGATAATGGAATTGTCTGACTAAGTCTATGTTTCAAGTTTCTTATGTTGTCTAGTTTGGCTTTTGTGTGACCAGTTTTAGGGTGGCATAATATAGCTGTTTTTGTATAGTCTGCCCTGGTTTTTGTTAAATCTATATACAGTAATGTAAGGGAGGGGACCCAAGAACCCCCGGTTCATAGCTCCAGTAAAAAGCATTTACTTATAAAAAAAAAAAAACAAGAGGCTAATCTACCAGCAAAAACAACAATAAAAAATTCTAAGTAGGCGGGGATGAAGCCAAAATGGGTACACCCTAAACACGTCAGGAAGACATCATCATATAATGAATATATCACAAATAGACGCATACAAGAACGGGTATCCAAAACAGATATGGTTGAAAGAGACCACGGATGGAGGGTGAGGCTGGCCTTAATCTATCTAAGAAATCAAAATGTGAAGAAGATAGATCACCATCCCGTCAACCACCATGAGGCAACCAATACACGATCAAATGATATACACGAAGATAATGGCTAGGACTAAGTTGCCTCAGTTGAGCAACCCTGGAAAGGCATAAAAACACCTCCTTGAAATTATGGTTGACAACCCTTTTAAAGTAGAGATGAAGCAACCAAGGCGTATCTGTTTGGATCAGCTGGACTGAGGATGGGGATAGGAGGGGGTAGTTGAGCTCTACATTTAAGGTTAGTGGACCTTCCTCACCTAACATAAGAAAAATCAAATGGCAGAGGTACTTTGATAGTTACCCGGGAGGGACATGTTGTCTAATCAAACTATCACCATTTGTGCATGTATGGTAGCTGCAGCATTCAAAGAGCATTTAATAACTCCAACAGTTGGAATGGCTTGAATGAAGAAGGTAATTGATATAGTATTCTATAAGCCTTCTGCAGAGGCTGAGTTATGAGAGTAATTGTTCCCTGGAAATAAAGAGTTGGTAACCTTTAATAGGGCTAGCAGACATATATAGTAAGTTTCGTAGTAGGTGGGACACCTAAAAATAAAGTGCCCCTTTGTTTCCACCTCTTTGAGAGCAAAGGCCACAGATCCTATCCCCAAGGGTAATATAGTGGCCGGTCTGAATCAGTAATTAGTAGTAAAATTCTCTCAATTGACCAAGAGGAGCACTAAGACAATCCATCCAATAAAATTGAATATGGTCAAAGTGGATGATGGTGCCATCAACAATCAACCAAAAATGCTCAGCATAAAAGACCATCCATGTGAGATTAATATAATGCCAATGTATGTCCTCCTGACTACTTTATTATTCATTCCATCCTTGGAGAAGCTAAAGGGAGGGATCGAGTCGATCTATGGAGATTTCAACAGATGGAGAGAAAACTACACTCTGATGACCAACATCATCATCAAGGGGGCCAAGAATGAAACCAACACAAAAAGAAGAAAAAGTTAATCATGGATCTCTCTTGCCGCCCAAGGCTAAATCACCTATGGAGGTGCAAAATGGTCTTGAGGATGCCCTCAAGACGAAAAGGTTGCGCTTCAACAACGCATTGAGGGAACATCCATTTATAATAGATCATATGCTGGAGCAAGATGGTCTGAACCCTCTCAATACACACCCAATCAACAGGCCCCAATCTGGGACCCCAAACCTCAGTTCCAAAAGAACAGTGAGCTTGATGATATTCTCCAAGAGACACATCTTTGTAGGGAGATCTTGGAAGGCATTTGAAAGCATTAACACCCCGAAACTAAAAGGGATGCATATCTCATACAAAGCCGCTTCTAAGAAGCAAGCTTAAGATAAGGAGTGGACCAAGACCTTATTACAAAACTAACCTTGGGATGAGAACCTTCAGAATATTGAAGAGAAGGCCCCTATAGTTAACTCCAAAAGTACTCCAGACTCGATGTGAAAGTTCATGGGCAGTCCAAAACGAGCTAAAAATAACTCGTAGAGCTGCATGATAGTGATGGTGAAGAGTTCCGAGATGCCAAGACCACCTAATCTCAAGAACAAGGGTTTAGGCAACATCTCAAAGGCCTCTCTAAAGTCTTCAAAAAACAAAATACCTTAGAACATTGTTGCTGAGATTCCTCAATGGTAGCTCGAACTAAAATTGTGATCACTAGTCTGGAATTCTGTCCTAAAACCTGCCTGCCCCCTGAGTAAAATTACCCAGATCCAGCTGCTCAGAAGCTTCACGTCCAACACCATGGCATAAAGTCTAGTAAATGCATGCCCAATGATAATTTTCCTATAGTTATTTGGGACCGAGCTATCTCCAGATTTACGAAATATAAAGGATGATGTGTTGTGACCAAGATGGAAGGAAGCTTGAACAAGTAATCACATTAAATAAATATGTGATAAGAAAACAAGTCATTCAATGCCATACTTGAGGAACTCCGCTTGAAGGCCCTCACCAAAAAACTTTATTATGCATTGGTTTGAGGAAGGTCACGGGAGATGGGGAAGAAGACGGGCTAGTTACAGGAGAGAGGTACTAGGACATGGACACTGTTTTTTAATAAAGGCTACAAGGTACTAGGAGATGACAGAAATAAAAAAATACTTAAGAGTATATGAAAATTCAGAATATGCCTCCTGGTTTCCCTAGTTCAAAGTCAACTTAATATTTTTAAAGCAAAAACAGGTCTTAGATAAACAGCATACAAGTAAGTAAATCGGAAGTCATATATGGCGATAAACAGCTATTCATTTGTAGATGATACACAATTGGTTGCATCTTAGATGAAGTTGGCAAGTTAATGGTAATACTAATGTTGTACGCCCCAATTCCCAAAATCAGTTAACTGCTCCAAATCATACTGATTGCCTTATGCAATTATTACATGTAGGATCTAGATGTAACGAGTTTGAACTTTGATCTGTATGGTTCCTAGAACTGAGCCAACTTCATAAGCAAGGCTATGTTTAATGAATAGCAACATGTGGCCAATGTCTATGATATAATGGATGATATGTTTGATGAATGGTGATGAGAAATTAATGTAAAAGCACCAGTATAAGACATGTGCAGACTAAAAGAAAACCAAGCAGCGAACATGATAGTTTGGTAGCTAATGTCGGGTCAGGGATCTGGACTGCAAAATGAATTAGAAAACTAATAGCTGCAAACCCAAAATTGTCTTCACAAAAATGAAATGCAAAGGTACATATATAACAATGAGAAATGACAATTCAGTTCATTTCTAGGATGATTATTCAGTTCATCTTCAGGGTTACTGTTGAGATTCTACAAGAAGACAAATATTACACCTAGGATTATGTATATAATGTTACATTGCCCTTTAATCCATAGCAGTTAGGCAAAGCATGCCTTCAGACTTTTCAAATTTCTCTCTTTCAAGCGCTTTTATCAGTACATCAGTTGGTTGCTCTGCAGTTGGACAATGTATCAATTTGACACTACCATCTTTCATTCACATGATGCCAAATCAAATGGAATTTGGTGTTGATGTGCTTGGTTTGGTTGTAAAATATTGAATTTCTTGCCATTTGGATTGCAAAAGTGTTATCAACCATGAGTGGTGTTGATGAGAACTGCTTTTCTTGCAAATCCTCTAGAATCCTTCTGAGCCATAATAATTCCCTGGTTACCTTTGAAGCTGCCACATATTCTGCATTTGCCGAAGAAATTGTTGGCACCAACTGCTTCTTTGACTTCCAAGTGATGACTGCTGATCCTAAATTCATCAAGAAATCTGAAGTAGATTTCCCATCTTCAACATCACCTCCAGAATCTCAAGTTGAATATCCAACTAGTTTGCAATCTATTGCCTTGGAATATTTTAGCCCAAAATTTTGAGTTCCCTTTAGATATCGAACTACTCTTTTTGTTGCTACCTATTGAATTTCTCTCGGTTGTTGCATGAATATGGAGTGAACACCAACAGCAAAAAAAAATGTTTGGCATAGTTGTGGTTACATAGATTAGACTTCTAATGAGCTATCTATAGTTAGTTGTATCCTCAAACTCTGCAATATCATCTGATGTCAACTACATATTTTGTTCCATGGGCGTGTTGAGTGGTTTACATTCTATCATTCCAAATTTGCTTGGGATTTTCACCAATTTACTTTTGTTGTGTGATGAAAATATATCCAAATTTGTCATTTCAAAACCTTTCATCGGTTCTGCTTTCACTTTAGCAGTGTAGCTTTCATTATTTCCTGTCGTGAGCAGATCATCCACATAGACAACTAAATATAAAACTGTTTTGTCAATTGTCTTGACAAAAAGAGTTGCATCTTTAAATTCAAAACACTTGAAGTTCATGTTCAAGAGGTGCTCAGTGAGTTTTTCATACCAAGCTCTTGGGGCTTGTTTCAAACCATACAACAATTTTACTAACTTGCACACTTTTGTTCTTGACCTTCAACTACAAAACCTTTTGGCTGAGTCATGTAGACCGTTTCTTTGAGATCACCATTCAGAAAAGCATTTTTCACATCCACCTAATGGACTTTTTTTCCGTTTTGTGTTGCTAATGCCAACAAAACCCAAATGGTGGTGGTCCATATCATTGTTGGTGCAAAGGTCTCCTTCTAATCTATCCCTTCTTTCGAGCAAATACCTTTGCAAAAGGATCAGCTGGAACCTACACTCAAAAGTGGAGTGTACAAGATTGAGTGTTCTTGCGGTCTTTCATACATCAGTGAGACAGGTCAGTCCATTGGCACGAGGCTCAAAGAGCACACAACTGACATTAGACATGACCAGTGTCTCAAGTCAGCCTTGGTGGAACATTCACTCAATACCAATCACCACATTTGATTGGAAAAGACCAAGGTGTTGGCAGTCAAGGATCGTTATCTCAAGAGAAGGTTAAGGGAAGCAGTGGAGATTGCCAAGTGCCCTCGAAACCTGAATAGTGATGATGGCTTAGCTCTTCACCAATTGTGGGGTGCAATTATTAGCTGTTGAGGCACTCCTCGCTTTAATTGTTTGCCTCAACTTCTTTGGTTGTTGTAAGGTTGTCTGCTTAGGTGTTCCTTCCGAGTTTTCTTGGGGTTTCTAGGGTCATAGGTTTTGAAGGTTTTTTCTATCTTGCATTAGCGCTCAAACAATTTATTAATTTAAAATTTAGGACTTGAAATTAGAAATTATAATTAAATTTATTTATTCAAATAGTAATCATTTAATAAATCATGACAAACATAATAATTTGAATCTTCTAGTAAATTATATTAAAATCTGGTGTCACTCAGATTTCACCCTGAAATCTGCGACTACCCTATCCGAAATTTTTCGTACTTTTAAAATAATGGGTCGTTTTGTGTTTTTATTGCCTGAAAGTTCTTGTATTGTGTCAAGATAATCCCAAAGAGCCATATTAGCCTTTTTCGCCAAATACTCAGATGCCCAAAATTGTTTTATTCTGTCGTCGAGATTTGTCTGCGGGAAATTTGTATTTAATTATTTTGAGCCCCGTATGAGGCTATTTGCGCTCTGTTTTAACTCTATTATGAGCGAATATGTTATTATTCCTATGTGCCAGAAGGGTTTTAACTTATTTTAAGTTTTGGGCTTTATTTGTAACTTTTGGCAATTTTTCGTGTTTTTGTGGTGTCCCGTTTCGTTTTCTGTGAAATTTCTCTAGAAGCAATTCCTTTGTAGGGTAAGCCCGATTTTTGGCCTGGAGCAACTGGAAAACATATACGCACATTATGCTCGGAGGAAGTCGTCATCGGAGGTCTGGATCACTGGGAAAAAGCGAAGTCGTGCGCGGAAAAGCCCCTGCGGGGATGGGCGCATTTTTGGAAAACAAAGGATTTAAAGCTGCGATGGGAAAAATATAAGCCGCAGGCAAGGTGGGAATTTTATACCGCCTAAGCAGGTACTTTTCCGTGTTATAAAAATCACTTAAGCCTGCATGATCGGAAAAATAGAGGCTGCAGGCGGTAGGAATTTATTGTATCTGCCTTGCAGGTAAAAATTCCCATGATATAATAAAAAGAAAGCGACTTAAGTGAAATCATGGGATTTTAGTGCCTGCCTTGCAGGGTAAAGAATCTCATTATCAAAGTCAAATCACTTAAGTGGATCACGGGATTTTGGTGCCTGCCTTGCAGGGTAAAGAATCTCATTATGAAAAATTCTTAAAAATAGAATTACATGTGCAAAAAAGTGCGCCCCCTTTGGTGAGAGAATAAAAGCCTTAAATTGATTATTTTAATTAATCTATTCTCTCAAAAAGTGTGCCCAAGCTTGGAGGAAGTCAACAAGTCAAAGTTGAAATAAAAGAAAGGATTTAAAAGCATTAAAATTAATTTATTTAATGGCTGCCCTCTTCCTCTCAAAAAGTGCACCCCATTTGGGTATTATTTAATGTTTTTTAAGGCATTAAAACATTAAATTAATTTTTATTTTAAAGTGGCTATGGTCAAAGCACCTTTGTGAAGCTTAAGTGAAGTGATGTGTGAAGGATTAAATTGGATTAATTTAATTTATTGGATGGCTGTCCTTAAACATGCTATTTTTAAAAAAGAAAAGCATGATTTTTAATTAATTAATTGTCTTTAATTGTTAGGGCAATTATTAATTATAGAATTGTGAAGGTTATATAAGCATGGGCAGCCATATGGGTGAATTATTCAAATCACAGGTGAAGAATTGCAGCCAAGTGGAAAAGTGCGCCCCCATTAAAGGAAGGATTTTGTTCAGACAAAGTGCTAACAAGGCTAAAAGCTTCCAGATTTGGCGCATGCGTTAGAGGAGGTTGATCTTTGTCTGCATAATTGTTTCCACAGGTGTTACAGGAGCTCAGGTGTTGATTGAAAGGATTTATGCTCTCTTTATGTGCAAATTAAACACCATTTTTTGGGGCAGCAGGCTTGAAAAGTGCAGATTTTTACAATTTAAATTCACTATTCATGCTCCGGTGGCCATTTTTGTCTGAATAAATTGCAGGAATTCATTACGGTGTGCTTTACTGAAAAAAAAGGAGTTTTTATCAATGTCCAATACATTGCAAATATCCTCCGAATCTGAAGAATTGTCCAGATCTGCACAGTATTGAAGAAATCCGGCCAAGTAAGGAGAAAAAGAATTATTCAGACGAAGATAGACAAAGCCATGGCAAAGGAGATGAAAAAGAAAGCACGATGGAGTCATGCATTGCTTCCAAACTTGCAGACATAGGAGACACAGATCTAGGCCGGAACCTCTTTCCGATTTGATTGATAGATCCAGAGCGGGAAAGACTTCACTCATGCGTGCGGTCAAAAGCAGTGGAATTATCCGAGCTGCAGCTTTTCCATGTATAGCCCAATTGCCAGAGTTCGTGATGGAGTGTGCTAGATCTTATCATCCTTCATCCAGATCAATGCGTGATGCTTGGGAAAGACAATAATTCGTTTGGATGCAGAGTTCATCAATTATTGTTTGAAGATTCCAGTACGAAAGGTGGTGACTTCTATTAGCATTCAGGATGCTGACAGTAGGTGGGAGAAGCATAGAGTTGATTGTGTGAGCATCATGAATAGCCGGTACATGAAGAAGCCTAGATCTCCTTCAAAGTTCCCGAGAACTCTTCCACGGTCTAATTTGGTGCAGGAGGCAGATGATGTCGTCAAATTGCTATGCAGGATGAATGGCGAAGCGAATGCCTACACTTTCCGTACATGGATGTATGCTTTCATCAGGACCATTGAAATCAACAAGGTTGATTCTATAATCAATTGGTCGGAAATTATTAAAGTGACATCGGTGAGCAACTTGGGCGTGAAGCATACTTTCAGCTTCAAGATGACTTCATACTTGGTGTATGCTGCAACTTCACAAGGTGTCTTTTCCAAGCTGGATAGATGTGGTGTTCTTTCCAAGGACCCCATTTTCGAGTGCTACCGCAACTTATCTGCACTTACGGGCGAAAAGGACTTCAAAGTGATCAACAATGACTTCTTCTACGATTTCATCTGCTAGACAAAGACTTGAAGGCCAACAGGGTTGAGGAAGCGTGGGAAGCCGTGTCCAAGATTGGCAGTCTATTCATTCAATTTGCAGATTTCACATACCTCAGGGTTACGGGCTTTTCTGGAGAACCAATAAAGATGCCCAAGTATCCGAATGATAGATTGATCGCCATGGAGCTGAGCAGGCAACTTGTGGAGTTACACGACCTTCAGTCAAAGCGGCACAAGTCTACGGGCTTCTTCCCAATCACTGTGGGATATTACAGCTGCATTAGCATTCACAGAGCTCGAGGGATGGAAGCGCAAATGTTATCCGAGTATGAGCAAGAGTTCTTCCCTGCACGGCTGAACTTCGATCCATTTGGAGTAGCCAGGAAGACAATCTCCCAGCGGTACGCACATGTGCCTTCGTTAGAAGATTTCTGGATGAAGTGCGGAAGTGAGTACGAGGTTAGAAAGAGAGATTTCAGCAGGTCACATTGCTTAAAAGCAAGTGTTCGACTTTGGACTAGCGCGGATACCTGCGGATCTTAAAGATGATGGGAATGTGGTACTTGACACTTACCATCAAATGGGAGGAGATAAAGCCATACTGCAGAATAACATGGGAGGCTGCAACACAATTGAAGAAAGGTCGAGAGCTGTGTTGGTGAATACTTGGCCCAGTTCTTGTGAAGGGATATTGATGAAGCATTGATGAATCAAATCACGGGAAACTTCGGCGCAGGAGATTCCCTCAAGCGAAAGCATGAAGGAGAAAGCAGCAGAAGGTCCGAGAAGTTGAAAGTACACAGAAGATCTCAAGAGAAAGAGAAGATCACTTCTACGACCATAGCTTTGACTCCGGCTTCTCCAGTACCCAGTACTTCACCAACTATTGCACCGCAGCAGCAGGACGTTTCCATGCCTTCATTGAATCCGGCGACGTTCGTCTTCTCTCCTCAGCCACTTCGTTCATCACCCGTTCCAGAGGAGATGTTGAAGCTGCAGATGGCAGAGTTCGAAAGAGCTTTGTCCTTGGATGATTCAGAGGATGGCAGCCATAACACTGTGGCACTTTCTGACGGAGAGGATGCAGAGCGGGAGATGGTAGTGCACTCAGCGACTTCTCACTCTCCGAGAAGTAATTTCTCGGAATGGTTGGCTTTGCAGTTGGTTCCAGAAGCGAGAATGGAGATGAACTTAGAGGAGCACGACTTGCAGCTACTCCAGGATCTGAGCAGAAGAGACAGAAGGCCTAAAGTTGCTAAAGCAACTTCTAGGTTGATCATTGAGAATTCGGGAGAGAAGTTTGCTGAGATATCAATTCCGGCAGAAGGAAAGATAGAGGAGGAGCTCACGGCGGAAGATGTGACAGTGACCAAAGTACCACTCGGTCAAGCCACCACTGAAGGATTGAAGCAGGATACGCAAACATTGATAGATGCTTTATTCCTTAGACTTGACAGTGAGAAGGCGGAGAAAGAAGAGTTGTAGAAGCAAGTATCTCAATTATGTGAGATCATAGCCAAGGTTGCTAAACCTTCCATTCAGCCCATTTCTAGAGCAGGTGAGTGATCATCTTATGCAGGAAATGGAAGACCAAGCAATCAAGTAAAGACTATTGTGAATGGAAGGATTTGATTATTAAATCAAGCTTCGTACAACTTGGGGAAGTGCCGGCCCGCTTAAAGGTTATGAGCGATGCAAAGAATCAACTAAAGCAATCGATGGAAAACATAGAAGACATGAAACGATTGCGAGAGAGTAACCTGAGTATTTTGGCCGAGATCAACAAGCTGCCGAGAGATGTATTGATTGCGGAACAGATTGTACCAGACGGATCAGTCGAGAAGGGGAAGCAGCTAGAGTTTGCAGTATCTTTCCGCTTGGAAATCTGCAGAGTTTTGCTGAAGAGGATGCAGGCACTTGAGAGTAGAACATCAGATTTACCAGACAGTATCATTTCTTTCACTGAGGAAAGAGTGGACGGAGGTGTTACTTCATACGTGCGGATCGTTTCGACTAAGGTGCCTAATTCCCTGGAAGATTCTCTTCTGATGGTACAAAAGAGAATTGATAAAGCTACCAAGCCTTTCACGATGAATTCTATCAAGTAGACTGGTGGCTATGAGCAGACATTGCGAGGTTTGGGCCGATTTTGGAAGAGGTGGAAGCGTGCGTGACAAAGTGTTGAATGAAGGGTTCTTTGCATTCGGGACATGAGAGAAGAAGCAATGGCTAAAACAGATAGAAAGATGTTGAATTACATGTTCGACAAGTATATCCGATATCAGAACAAGAAGAAGACATAAATGTTACAGCTGGCATGACTTCTTCTATTCTTTCTTCTATTTTCTATGTTCCCGAATGAAATTGTAAAACTTCTAAGTTATTGGTTTTGCAACCATTACTTGAAGTCATGTGGAACCATTCTATTAGTTAAGTGACACATGTGTCACTTAAGGAGAAGATAGTTGAGGATGATTGTCAAATGTCATCGTTACTTGTTGTTTATGTTTCAGTTCAGTTTAAGTTTTCCATTTGTACTTTCCCTCCTACATTCTATAAGTAGGAGAAGAACCTCCGGGTTAAGGATCGATCAGAATTTGTAAGCAGCAATCCTGAGTTCTAGACTTTGTGCTGAACTCCTATGAGCAACTTGGAACAAAGGAATACAAAGGAGCAGATTTCGGAGAACTTTGTGTCACGGTGTACTGTGTTTCTTGCTTTGAATCTTAGATCTCTTGATAAACTTTGTGTTATTTTAGATCTAGATCTAGAGCTGCCTTTGTTTTATAATTTTGTGTGTTCATATCTATTAAGTTTCTTCTATGTGCATGTAATTAGCTCTGCTATCTACTAATTGGGATGCACATCTTCCCCATTTCTTCTCTGTATTTCCTTTACTTCTTTCTTCTATAACTTTCCTTTCTTAAACAAATTGCTTACTTACTTTGTGAGAACTTCTTAGTTATGGTTCATGAACTAAGTGGTTAAAGTAAAACCCCCGATAGATAATAACACATTTTTATTGACAAATCGACACGGTAGAGCCTCACCGGTTAAATGAGGGAGATTTATCTCATATTCGCCTAGGTTTGATGCTATGCGTAAAATCTAGCCAACAAAATTTAAATTAAAATGTTATTCAAATGAATACATAAAGGGATTTAATCTTAATTATTTTTATTTTTATTTAATTCAGTCATATAAAAGCTTAAAATTAATTCAACTTCAATCAAACTTAAATCAATAATAAAAATTTAAAATTTAAAAAAAAATCTTTAAAAAATTAAATGTTTATTCAAATTAAATTTAAATTTAAATTTAGGTCGGTTAGTATTTAATGTATCCTTAAAAGCCCCGATTTTGCGTATTTCTAGGTCCCTAATTTGGTGATCCCTAAACCCTATTTAAGATCGGTCTTTTGTGATCTTGGCATATCATTTACTCGTCCTAATGATGGATCACGTGGTTTGATTGAAAGCGTTGATGACAATTAAACTCACACATTTTTTTCCAAAAACAAATCTTCCCATTCATATAGATCGTGGAAATTTGTTCTCTTATCAATGCCCTTCATGGGAGGCAAATTTACCTCAAGGCTAAGCTTTTGAGATGCTAAGGATTAAATTGACCAAAAAGATCACAGATTTGACCTTCTTAAAACAAAGTAGGGATCAAAAAGCTATTCCTTCTTTTGTTCATATTAGCCACAAATTGTGGAGTTGTTTCAACAAGCATATATTTGTTCATGCGAGTGTGTCGCTCCTAAGATCAATCATTAGCAAGACTAGAGCAGATATCAATGGCCTTCTTGTGCATTATTTTATCTCCGTCTGGATTTAACAGTTTCCCGAGGGTAGATCTATGGGTGAGGTTGAATCTCATCTCCTTTCTTTAGGGTGAAGGGTGCTAGGGTTGAAGCCACGAAGAGACGGTGCGGGAAATTTGGTAAATTGTATGGAAAAAGTTGTCACTGACCCAACAACTATCATTTGTTCTCCCTTTCGACATGCGAGGTGGTTGCGTGTTGACGTTGCCCTAGAAGATATAGGTAACTCTTAGGCATTTGATACCCTCTGTCTCGTTTACCCTTGGCTCCACATCGGCCTACTCGGGCCAGAAAATTGTCTACAGGTGTTACCAAAACGAGGACATTTGGACTCAACAGCTACCTCGGGCTTCAAGAACGACCAGCCGAGGCAAAGTTGTCGGGAGAATGGTTGAGAAGCTGTCAAAATCCAAGATAGCAAGGAGGACATCCTCCAGTTGGTACCACAGAGCAACATGGGGTTGTCCTTGTGGAAGAGCTTAGACCGGGAGTGGTTTTGTGTAATGGTCCAATGGCTCGCATCCAACATAGCACTCCTACCGCTTGCCCTACGGTCAACATGGATATGCGGCCGATGTAACGGATTGGCTGCGGTCTTGGCTTCCTCCTTATGCAATGTGAACAACCTTGATAATTTTAATGTTAATAATTATTATAATATTAACACACACAATTCCAGCATTGTTAATAACTTAGATGATCATAATAATAATAATATTGGGAGTAGTAGTAGTTGTGATAAGTCCTTAATGTGTGTTCAAACGTGAATGGCTCTTGAGTCAAGTATCTTGCCCTCTTAATCCATTGCTCATAGTTCAGTCTAACATTGGCTTAAACTTTATGGTTTGTGACAATCATAATGGGGGTTGGGACACTCGGGTCTCCCTATTCATGCCCGTGACAATAGTGCAGGGATGATCCTCACTCGCTCTTGCCTTTGGCGTCGACAAAGAGGAGGTGCCTTCTCTGCATTTTTGTGCTTCGGTGTCCTCGCAAAGTGGGATTATGGGGGATAGGCATGCATCTGGGATTGTGGATGATTGGGAAGATAAGTTGGTAATGAACCTATCGAACTTCTGTTAGGATGACCCTGTTTTCAATGTTTTAAGGAAGGGGTTAGGCTTTGTCGTGATGCCGCATTTCACTCCCGAGGAAGATTTCATTGTTGAAATTGAGAGGGTAGATCGATCTCTCTCATCTAATGTCGCAAATGAAATCAAGCAAGATTGTGTGGTAGCCTAAGACAAACAGTCTAAACATCCCAAATACAATCTTTAAAGGGAGGAATGTGTTGCTTTAAAGTCCATAAATGATAATAAGCACATAGTCATCACTAAGGCCGACAAAGGCAATGCCACTCGTTGTTTTGGATAGGTTAGACTATGAGACCAAGATGTTAGACCATTTGGTTAATAGTGGTTCTTTATAAGATGTTAGATCAAAATCATGCGTCTCTCATCACTAAGAATGTGATCAAGGCCATTAAGCAATCTTCCTGGATGATTCCACTAAGAAACGCCTCATTCCCAACAAGGAAATCACCCCTCGAATTTATGGTGCTCCCAAAATTCATAAAACCGGCATTCTATTCGTCCAATCGTGGACACTTTGAATTCCCCTATTTATAACCTAGCTAGCTTGGCTAGAAAATCCAACCTTTAGTTGGACGGTCTCACCTCCTTTGTGAAGGATTCAACTCATTTTGTCAACTTCATCAAGGGAAGTCTCTGTCAGGACAATGACACTCTCGCCAATTTTGATGTCGTTCCTTTATTCAACATGGTTCCACTAGTTGAAACTATTGAAATTGTGTTAAGACATACTAATGCTAAAACTACTTCATTGGTTGAACTTTGTCTCAAATCCATATTTTCAACTTGAGGGTTTGATCTTTGAGCAAATTGATGGGGTTGTAATGGGTTCACTCTCGCCCATCGGTGTCAACCTCTTCATGGAGGACTTTGAGGTGAAAGCTCTCAACTCTTTCCCACTTCAACCAAAATGGTGGAAAAGGTATGTTGATGACACGAATATATGTTGGCAACATGGGATAAATAAGTTGGAGGAATTTCACTCGCATCTTAATAATATTTGCCCCAACATCCAATTTACCAAAGTAGAGGCGGATGGTGAGTTACCTTTTCTTGATGTCCTTGGCGAGAAAAAATCTTATGGTTCTCTTTAGCGGTAGGTGTATAGAAAAGCAACCCACACCGATTTATACCTACATGCCTCTTGAACCATCACCCTTCCCAAAAAGTAGGTGTCCTCAAAACCCTGGCCACGAGAGCCTTCTGAATTTGTGACGAGGAACATCTAGAGCTAGAACTTCAACACTTAGCTAGGGTGTTCTAGCTTAATGGATACAATGTTAAGCAAATTACGGGGTTTTTAACAAGCTAGGGAGGGTTGTGCCAAGCCTCTTAAATATAACGTCTCGGAGACGGTATTCCAATGGCTTTCCTTTTGTACATTGAGGGTCTCTCTCTAAGAATTGCGAGGTCCTAAAGAAGAGGAATGTTCAATCAACGTTTCTACCCCATAGAAAGATTAGATGAATCCTTAAATCTTCCAAGGATTAGTTGGATCCTACACTCATTTGATGTTTTGAAGTTGCGATGAGACATTTCTTATGTTGCTCATCATATAGTATGTAGGCCTTTCGGGATTCGGATATCCCAAAAGGATGCATTTTCAACTCTTGTGGTCCAACTTGTTCCTTTTCTCCTTGGGAATCAATGTATAGCATGTGTTTCCAAAATCCAAAGATGTCGCATTAAAGGAAGACGACCACACCAAACTTCATATAGAGTCTTCATTTGAAGAGTTGTTGAAGATGACAAGTTGCAAAGATAGATTGTTGTTTAAGTTGTTTCACCACAGAATTACAATTTTACTCCATTGAAATACAACATTTGCCAAACTATATTTATTACAATTTTGTTTATCCTCTCAAGTATGCCATTTTGTTGGGAAGTGTGCGAGACTATGCGATGATGTTTGATCCCATTTTTCTTTAAATAGGCTTCAAAAGCCTTTGATGTGTTTTCACCACCATTATGCTACACCCTTAGTCCTATAGGATATGTAGTGTCGACTTGTGGCTTACATAATCTATTTTCTTGTCATATGTCATTTATTTATGCTTTCATATGTTTAGTAGGTCAGCCTTAGTGTTGGCCATAGTGTAGGAATGTTAAATATAGGTGGTAGTAAGGAGTGGTTAATCATCATATTGAACACTTGAGTCTTATTGTATGGTTTGGAGGTTGCCCCCTCGAAGTGGCTAAGCTATTCTACTTGCATATTGTGATCATTTATCTACAATTTGGTGTTCTTTGGTGTTCTATTGTTGTTGATATTCAGATTTATCCAAGTAATTTCATTACAAGTGGTATCAGAGCTTGATCTCGGCCTACTGCGACAAATCCCTAATTGTGAAGGTTTGGCTATATCTTAGAAATGGTAGAGAATTTTTCTGCAATTTTTTTGGATTGTTACGAAACCAGTCAAGTAAGATCCTCTCCAAATTTCAAACTTTTTTTAATTGTTTTGCAAAAGTTATCGGGCATTTTATGGTTTTTCATAAATTCGCTACCTAGGTTAAAGTTTAGGAATTTTTAAGTTTTTTACATTTTTGGAAAGCTTGCCAATAAATTAGCTAAGGTTTGTTCTCTATGTTTCCCTCTATTCGGCCAATAAATTTACGAAACCCCAAACCCTAAATTTTTACTCTAATCCTTGTATCAAGAGACCCAAACCCTACATCATGACCGGTAGATCAACTCAAGGCTAAGGGAAAGGTCAAGCAACTCTAGGAATGACTCCAAATAAGGAAGATATGGATTTGGAATCTTCAAGTTCTGGAGTATCTGAGGTAGTCAATCAACTTCAGGAAAGGTTTAATAAAATGGTAAGGATGACCTCAAGAATGAGCTTAGTCTATTGGAAAGTAACCTTATGGATGAAATGAAGATGAGGTTTGAATCAATGAGGAAAGATATGATGCTCGCTTTTCAAGCATGAATACTAGCATGAATTCCCATTCCAAAGTCACATGGGTTCCTCTAATGAATGCACACACAGTTCCAAATCACACCAACCAAGGATCCTTTACACAAACTAGTGGATCTTCTAACCAATGGCGTGGCATTATTCCAAAAGTGGAAATGTGCAAGTTGATGGAAAGGATCCACTCAATTGGATTAACCAAATGGAGAATTTCTTTGATTTACATTAGATCCCATTGGGACAAAAAGGTGACCATGGCATCCTTATATCTCAAACTTGACCAATTCATCTGGTATCGTTGGTTATGTGCTCAGAGGCGAAGAATGGTCTTAGTGTCACATGGACAGTTTTCACTAAAGAGCTGCAATTGCACTATAGTTCTAGTGTGTCAGAGAATTACTTTAGCCAATTAGCAAAGTTACGGCAAACAAGGATCAGTCAAGGATTATGTTCATCAATTCCAAAACCTATCCTTACATGTGGAGAATATTACAGAAGGGTATTTGAATGACCTATTTCTTGGGGGTCTTAAGGACCACATTGAGCATGAGGTGCGCATGTTTAATCCACTTAAGGTTTCTGATTCTATTATCATGGCACGTAGGGTAGAGGAAAAATTCTTTCCAATAGAAGGAAAACCTTCACTAACATCAAAGACCGTAGCAACTTGACATCATCATACCCTCGGCCAATTAGACTGACACCTCAACAAATTGAAGAAAAGCAAGCAAAAGGGTTATGTTTTAACTATGACAACAAATATGGACCAGGTCAAATGTCTTTGAGAAGAAATTGTTTTACATTGAAGGGACCAGTGAGGAGGAAGAAGATGAGGAAACATCAACTAAGGAAGTGGAAAAACTAGAAGAAGACTCAAGAAAGCCCCATCCAACTACTATCTCATGCCATGCTTTATCTAGTATTAGCACTCCACAAACCCTGCACATGGTGGGGTACCTTAAGAAGTAGAAGGTGACGGTATTGATTGATTCGGGAGCACACATAATTTCATCAATAATAAGCTGGCAACAAGGCTAAATTGTTTCATCTACCCAACACTTGAATTTCAAGTAATGATTGCAGATGGTGGCACAGTCCAATGTTCAGGAAAATGCCATAAAATTAGACTTATGATGGGTGAATACAAAATGGAGTCCACTATGTTCGTTATTCCCATGGGCGGAGTTGATATTGTCTTAGGTGTTCAATGGCTTACAACTTTGGGCACCATAGAGCTCAATTTCCAGGAGTTCATGCGCTTTCATTTTGAAGGAAGATAGTTTGAACTTCGAGGACTACAGCAAAAACTCCTCAAGTGGTTAGCTCTCACCAAATGCAGAAGATTCTTAAAAAGGGGGCTGAAGGATTCGTAACACAATTGTTCTCCATGGAAGTTCAACCACCAATTACTGTAGCACATCTTGATCTTCAAAAGGTCATTGATAAACATGTAATTGTCTTGAGGATCCTATAGGATTGCCTCTGAAAGAGATCATGATCATACCATTCAGTTAATTCTAGGAAGCCAACCCCCAACATCAAGCCTTATAGATACCCATATGTGCAAAAAAGTGAGATTGAGAAGATGGTTGAGGAAATGTTGGAAATGGGTATTATCCGTCATAGTCAGAGTTCTTATTTTGCTCCAGTGGTGATGGTGTGTCAAAAGGATGGAAGGTGGCACATGTGTCCAAACTACAGAGAACTTAACAAGTACACTATCAAAGATAAGTTTCCTATTCTGTCATTGATGATTTGTTAGATGAGTTACATGGTGCAGTTTATTTTACAAAACTAGATCTTCATTCTGGGTATCACCAAATTAGAGTAAAAGAAGAGGATATTCATAAGATAGCCTTCAGAACTCATCAAGGGCATTATGAATTTCTAGTGATGCCTTTTGGTCTTACTAATGCACCATCCACATTTCAGAGTTTGATGAATTATGTATTTGACCATTCCTACGGAAGTTTATTTTGGTATTTTTGATGATATCCTAATCTACAACAAATCATGGGAGGAACATTTACATCATGTAAATATAGTCTTGGAAGCCCTAGAGAAACATCAACTATATGCCAAGCCTTCAAAGTGTTCTTTTGGGGTACAAGAAGTGGAATACTTGGGCCATATCGTCTCTCATGAAGGTGTTAAGGTGGACCCTTGCAAGATCAAGGCCATGGTGGAATGGGAAGTTCCCAGAACCCTCAAGCATTTACGAGGTTTCTTAGGGCTCACAAGGTACTATCGCAGATTTGTAAAGAACTATGGCAGTATAGCAGCACCACTCACATCATTATTAAAGAAAGACTCCTTTCATTGGAATGAGGAAGCTTCTAAGGCATTTGAAAAATTGAAGGAGGCGATGTGCACCACCCTAAGTGTTGGCAACCCAGATTTCTCCAAGACCTTCATAGTTGAATGCGATGCTTCAAGAAACGGGATAGGGGTAGTACTCATGCAAGAAGGACATCCCATAGCATTTGAGAGTCGACAACTAAAAGGAAAGAATTTGTTGAAGCCCACCTATGAGAAGGAAATGATGGCAATCTTGCATGTAGTCAAACAATGGAGACCATACTTGATGGGTAGACATTTCAAGGTAAAACTGATCATGATAGTTTAAAATACTTCTTGAAAGCACTATCTTTAGAAGAGAAACAAAAATGGGTCACAAAGATGTTGGGTTATGACTTTGAGATTATTTATAAGAAAGGGAAGGAAAATGTGGTTGTTGATGCACTATCTAGGAAGGATGAGTCCACAGAAGCATTGTTATGTGCCATCTCTATACTAAAGGTAGATTGGGTAGATCAAGCAAGGGAAGAATGGAGAAAGATGCAAAGACCCACACTCTCATTCAGAATCTCCAGTAGGATCCAACCATATCCGAAAAAATTATATGGAAGGGTGATACATTGTGGTACAAGGACAGTTGTATTTGTGTAAGAACTCTACACTTAAACACCATGTTCTTTCAGAGCTTCATTCTTCTCCACTAGGTGGCCATTCTGGGTTCTTGAAAACTTATCATAGAGTTAAACAAGATTTTTTTTAGAGGGGTTAAAAGGAGATGTTCAAAAATTTGTGGTAGAATGTTTAGTGTGCCAACGTAATAAGGCGAGACCATTAAGACGTCAGTCTCCTACAACCCTTGTTTATTCCTAGTGAGAGATGGGAAGAGGTATCTATGGATTTCATCACAGGATTACCTAAATCAGAAGGGAAAAGCGTAATCATGGTCGTAGTGGATAGACTTACCAAGTATGTTCATTTTTGTGCCCTATCTCATCCTTTCACAACTAATACGGTTATCTTTTATCGGTTAAAAACTCCATGGCATGCCCATAATTATAGTAAGTGATCGTGATCCAATATTTACAAGCAATTTTTGGACTGATTTATTCTCTTGTTTGGGTACCCAATTGGCTCAGAGTTCATCTTATCACCCCCAATCAAATGGGCAAACTAAGGTGGTAAATAAATGTTTGGAGGGGTATCTTGATGTTTTACTTCGGATAAACAAGAACATTGGGTGCAATGGTTGCCACTTGTAGAATGGTGGTATAATACTTCATTTCATACTTCATCCAAAATGTCTCCATTTATGGCACTATATGGGTACCATCCTCCATCACTCATCTCTAGCTTGAAGGTCAAACCTAAGGTGAGAACAATCGAAGATCACATTCAACACCAACACGAGGTACTCTCTAGCCTTAGAGAGAATTTGGCAATGGCACTGAATTGCATGAAGCAACAGGTTGATCAACACCGTAGTGAGCGATACTTTGAAGTGGGAGACTTTGTTTTTGTGCGATTGCAGCCATATAAGCAATTGTCCTTAAAACAACAGAAAAAGGATAATAAGCTTGCACCTAAATACTATGGTCCTTACCAAGTTTTGCAGAAAATTGGTAGTGTGGCATATAAACTGGAGCTCCCTCAAGGAACTAAAATACATCCAATCTTCCATGTTTCTTTCTTGAAGAAATTCATTGGGCAGCATGTTGCAACCCAATTAGTTCTACCTGAACTAGATGAGGAGGGAAGGATCATATTGGAACCTGAAGGGATCCTTCAAACACACACACCAAAAGACTGAGGACCAAAGTGATTACCAAGTATCGATCAAGTGGAAGAATATGAATAGTGAAGATGCAACATGGGAAGATGAAGCATTTCTGCAGCAACATCAGGGCTGGCCAACATTGGGGACAATGTTGCTTCAAAGGGGAGGGGCATGCTACGCCCTTAGTCCTATAGGATATGTAGTGTCGACTTGTGGCTTACATAATCTCTTTTCTTGTCATATGTCATTTATTTATGCTTTCATATGTTTAGTAGGTCAGCCTTGGTGTTGGCCATAGTGTAGGAATGTTATATATAGGTGGTAGTAAGGAGTAGTTAATCATCATATTGAACACTTGAGTCTTATTGTATGGTTTGGAGGTTGCCCCCTCGAAGTGGCTAAGCTATTCTACTTACATATTGTGATCATTTATCTACAATTTGGTGTTCTATTGTTGCTGATATTCAGATTTATCCAAGTAATTTCCTTACACATTATCAGTCCTCGGTGTGTCAATATGGGATTTTGCTTCGTTTTCAACCATTATATGAAGCCTTTAAAAAAATTGAAAGCTTTTGATTTGCAATTTTGGCTTTGCTATTGATTCAGTTGGTTGTGTGTCTCCATCACAAATGTCAAACCACAAATCGTTGAAGATGAGAGTATTCTCAACTTGCCTTGACCATTCTAACTAAATGTCCTTCCTAATTAGTATTGTACCAACAATTGATGTGATTGAATGCATTTTGTTGTCAATGAGAGATGGATTGGTTCCTTATCACTCCAATAGGTTTCCCTTTCTATATACTATCAGACTGATATACCAAACCTCTTGATATGATTGCCCTTCCTATATATCTGTCGATACATGGAAAAAGCTCATCCTTTCGATATACCCATCGATATGTGAAAGGCACTTGACAGCAGAGTGGTACATGGCACTTAGGCAACACAGGAAAAGGATTCATCCTATCAATCACACCCACTTAGAAAGAAATCCTTATACGTGGGCATAACTTCCATATATACTAGTAATTTTTTACTGTTAAGAATGAAATATTTGTGTCTTTATTTCTCCTTGGTGATTTATAGGGTCAAAGTCCCAAGCACCATTGTTGCATCTATGTTAGGCGTTGGGAACAGTTGTTCAACCACGATGACTTTACTCGTAAGAGGGAACCAAAGGCACCGCATATAACAAATACTGATTTATTTTAGGTATATTTTAAATAAGTCATAGAATTTTTCCTCCAGATTTTTTTATGGCAAGTATATCCAATTAAATATTATTTCAAAGTTTTAAAAAAAAAAAACTTATCTTTTTTGCTGAATGATTTCCTCTGGCTCCTGCCCTACATGGAGCACCTTTATCACAAGGTCAAAAGGCACACCTCCTGTGTGACGGCTCTGCTTGAAATCATATACCAGTACTTGAATAGGGTTTCCAGGTTTTAGACCACTCCACGCACCAATCAATTTGATCCTCAAGTATGCCACAATATTTTCTCTCTGTTCATTTTGGAGAACAAACCCGAGGTTTCTGTCGCCACGTAGAGATTCAACAGATTCTTCAGGCTCGTGATCAAGCTGTCCAGTCCATGGAATGGAGTCACAATGAGAATTGGATGGTCATTGGTAATGATGGTGGTTTCATCAATTACTGGAAAACTAATACAAAGTTACGAACAATGTGAAAACAAAAAATCAGTATATAGAGAGGTTGTACGCAATCTGAGTTGCAGCAGTACAGGTTTGAAATTCATGGATTCCTTGACAAATTCTGAAGTGTAGGCGATGGTGCAGGAGGGAGATTTGAATGGTGATGTGTCTCTCGATGAGAATGAATTTTGTGTGCTGATGATCAGATTAACCCCTGCCCAACATTGTTGTTGGAAAGTCCCTCTTAATTCCTGCGAAGAAGCTGGATGAGGATGAAGACAAAGAGGAAGAGGAAGATACAAAGGAAATAAGTTGTGTGTGCTACGATACCAATGTCAGGCCAGGAATCTGGACTGCAAAATGAATTGGAAAATTGAATAGGTGCAAACCCAAAATTGTATTCTCCAAAACGAAATGCAAGGTACATATTTAACAATGAGAAATGACCGTTCAGTTCATCTCCAAGAAGACTGTTCAGTTCATCTTCAGGATGATGGCTGAGATTCTACAAGAAGACAAATATTACACCTAGGATTAACAACATAATGTTACACAAACAAATGTATTGCCTAGAGTGATTGTTCAGATAGGGAACCGGAGAAATATGGAGGACACGTATCTGATTGAAATTAAGGAACTTTGATCAAATGATGGTGGAGCAGTCTGGTATTCACAAACAGTGACACAGACAACTGTGCACATCCTGGAATCCAATTTGAATGAAGGTGCAGAATTTTGTTTCTCCAATACTGTCAAAGCCCAATAACATCTGCTTGTCATTTGATAAATGAAATTAACTGACCCTTGGTAAACATAATAACATGGAAGAGTTTTGAGAATCAAGCTGGTTCCAAGAGAACAACCACTAGCTTAGATTACTCTTAATAGTAACCAGCAATTTTCCCAGAATAATATCGGTGGCATCAGACCTAGTAGAGATGCTAGCCAAAGTTAAGCTACTAAGTGGGTAAACTGCAGGTTGCCTCAGTTTAGGCTCAGCAGTAGAGTCAGATTACTTTCAACCAGATGTGACCAAGTAGAACTGTAGAAGCGATTTTGAAGATCAGTTAAGCAGTGATCTTTTGCAGCATTGGATTTATGAAGTCGGAGAAAGGGGAAAGAGTGAAAGCCACATAGAAGGAAAGCGCATGACAATTTGATATGATACAAAAGAAGTTGGAGGTTGGATAAATGCTCTAATGACAGAGGTTATAAACCTTGCCATTCTTATAGGACCAATCAGTGTTGCTTTAGAGAAACTATTGAAACAAAAAAATTAAGCACAACGATTACTCGTAAATATCGAAAAGTTCCAGCTAGAGGGACTAAACTAGGCTCAGTGAGATCATTGATTTAAGCTCAGTTTCCCAGTCAGAGGCAACTGAAAAACTTAACTTGAATGGGGTTAGTTCACAAACCTTAAACTTACCCCGTGATATCCTTACCACAAGAAACACAATCTTAAATTAGGAGAGTAACCTTATTCAATATTTTGCCGCAAGGAAAAAGTCAGAGTTGATAAGTTAAACAGTTCATTAAAAATTTACACAGATTAAAGGAAACAATACGGGTGTGATCCTTGGGCATCTCAATGCTGAGCAAGTAACTTTGGCCAAGACACACATAATGTTTGAAATCATAAAGCTCGCTGATACAGAAAATATCAATACATAGAATAAGGACATAAATGTTATTCGCTAAACCATACCACTTAGTGAAATATAAAGCAGTCAAGGTGAATGAACTCGGAAAACTATACATAGTTTCAGTGAATCAGAAGTTGTTGTAGGGATAATAATGATAAATGATAGAAAATATCATGAGTAACATACAAGGGAAAGCTCCCCGATAATGGGAAAGGTGGAAAGCAAAACAAGTGAAAAGGAGTCCGTGGGCGGCTCCTGACGTAAAGATAGTTAAACTCAACTTTGACGGTGCCTCCCATACTAATCTAGGCCTTGCAGAGGCTGGTGGCATTCTCAGAAACACTTTAGGTGACTGCTTACATGCCTTCTTCAATCTGGGTATCAACACTAAGAACAAAGCTGAGGTAAGAGCTCTCGTGGAAGGTTTGGAACTTGCTCTTTGGGCATACAGCAATTAGCCATGAAAGGAGACTCACAAGTTGTTATCCATGCTATGTCTAAGGGACACTATTATGATTGAATCGTTGATGTTATCCCTGAAGAAGGCGGCAGCTTGGCTTCACATTTCACACATATTACTTGGAATCATCTGATTAGAGAAGGAAACAGGGCTGTAGATTTTCTTGCAAACAGTGGCATTACTAAAGTGGGTCGCAATCAAAGCTCATCTGCCTCAACTTGGTTGAGCATCCATGATCTCATCATGACAGATGCAAAGGTAATCTAAGATTGTTATTTTTTGGCACCTCACCTTTCACTCATCATGTTTTGGCAGGGCATTTAAAAGTCGATGCATATTCACATGCTCCAGTATTAGGAGCATGCCAACCCATTATTAGAGCTGAACATTCACGCTTAGACATAAATATTCATTTCTTTTCCATTTTGGACACAGTTTCCCTTGCTTTTCCTCATGTGACATTTGTAGCTTTGCATCTTGATTTTTTCTCTGCTCTCATGGCCTCCTCAAAATGGGTGGTCACAACAGTGGAATTGAGGACCGTGTTAATGTCTTTGATCCTCAGCTCTTTGTTTTGTTCAATCCATTTTAAGGCATGATGGAATGGGTTTCCAGCATACCGACAAGGAGCTTCAAGAAGTGGTATGTAGATAACTAAACAAAGCCACCAACATCTCGGCTGTCTATGACCTTCTTTGTCATGCATTTCTTACAGACTTGGACTCTAATACACCAGTTAATGTGAGAATGGAAGACCCTTCTGCTACCTTGAAGGCAAAGGTAACTGAAATACAGAGGGAATGCAATCTCTAGAGAGTCAATTGTGTTGGATTACCATGGGTTTGAAAAATCCCATAAGCACCTGGCCCTCTCAAATGTGCCTCTTTCTCCTTGTTGGGAAAAGTGCTTGCTCCCCCTATGGACAACCTTAATCTTCTGGGTGGTCTGCCAAAACACAAATAAGGGAGGCCAAATTTACAGGTGGCAGTTCTTAGAGATGCTCAAGAGATGTCTCTCCTCTCCACAGAGATCGACAAAGCAGGTCCTGTTCGTGGTGGTGCTGCTAGCAGCAGAGATGGTCAGGCTGCATCTCAAGCAGGGGTGCTTCGTGGTGGTTCAGCTCAAGGGGATGGAATTAGTCGCTTCGTCTTCAGTAGTGTTGTTGCTCGTGGCAGCGTTGATGGTGGTTCAGCTCAAGGGGATGGAATTAGTCGCGTCATCTTCAGCAGTGTTGTTGCTCATGGCAGCGTTGATGGTGGCCATGTTGGGTTGTATGATACAAAGTATTTATATATGTTTGTTTGCTAGTGCGTTAGTACTAGTTTGTTTGTACGGGGGCTCATACATCCCTTTGGTAGTATGGTTAGTTAATATATAAATTAATAAGTTAGTAAAAAATTAGTTGTTATATACGGATTGGACCCATAAGTAAGTTGGGGCCCATAGTGTAACTCAACGTGAAAAACTTATATAAGCTTGGGAGGTTGCAAATATTTAAACACAATGAGATTTTACCTTTGCACAAAAACTTTGTCAATTTAATACAATGTAGTTGCCTTCCATTTTACTTGTGCATGTTCTATCAGTGGTATCAGAGCTTTATAGCTGTGCATCCTAAGGAGGAGGAAGCTACCATGAAAGAGCCGCAAAGATGTGCTGTAATCTTCCTGAAGTTTGAATATTACAATTTACAAATTTGAATATTGAAGAGTGTTGGAGTTTGTCTTGTGCTGAATTCTGTAACTGTGGATCTTTACATTTGTGAAGCACCAATCATTCTTTTGCTGCTGCAAACAAGAAAGAGCCATTGCTGCAAATTGTTGATCTGGAGTTCTTTATTGCTGTTGGAAGCCATTCCTTGCCTGGTCACAGCAATAGATATTGCTGTTTTTTACTGGTTTTAAGCTTCCAGAGACTCTTTTTGTGGTTTTTGCTCCTCTCCACTTAGGCGCCTTAATGGACTGGAAGCTGCTTTAAAAGCGATCTGGAGAAGCAAGGCATTGGAATTTCAAGCGGGACGCAGCAATCCTCCTACATGGTGTTGGAAATTAGTGCATAGCGTGGGAACCAATAAAGGAGCATTGAAATCAATTTAAACATTATCACTTCATTTAATATCAATTTTCAGCGTGTGGGCCCCTCAACGTCTGGCTCAGCAAAATAATTCCTCCTATTGACAGGTATTATTATTTCTCTTTGTTTGAATTTAAAAGGAAAAGGAATCAGCAATATAGTAGTTTAATACAATGTGGTGTACTTCAAAACATGTAAAGTCTTGGAGAAGAATTGATTAAGGAGATTTTGTAAGACACTTAGCAAAGAAGTGAGAAGTCAAGGGTGTAAACCTACCAAGTGTCAAAATTTAATTTTTTTACTAAGAGGCAAATTGAATTAAAAGTGAAAACCAGGAAAACCATTGCCCACTTTTCCCATTTTTGCCATAACTTTTTTGTTAGACAATATTTTCTTGTGAAACATACTTTTCTAGAAACTAAATTCCACCCCGATTGCAATGAGTACAAACAAGGAGAAATACTAGATGTTTAGCTGTAAAATTTAATCCCGTAATCTAGTCAAATTTGCTGAATTTGCATTTAGGGGGATTTGCCAAGCCTGAACAAGATAAGATAAGATAATTATATTAAATGTCCAACAAGTGACCACAAAAATAGGTCAATGGGACTGCACCATACAAAGCAGGATAGAAGCAATGGGAAAAACCCAAACGGGTCCCCAAGAACAACAAAGAAGAAGAAAGAGAGAATGAAGAAGAAAAAGAAGAAGAAGAAGAAGAAGGGGAGGTGGAGGGAGAAGCCTCGACACCAACCCTCATGACTGTCGCCCAAGGTCAGCCGAAAAGAAACTGGTGATGTGCTGATGTCTGGTGTCAGGGACTGGAAGTTGTCTGAAACGCCTATGATCCGTGGAGAGTCGAGATCTCCGGGTGAACCTGGTGTTCTGACGTCCATGAGAAGGGGCCCTTGGCCGGGTCTGGGTCCATAAATCTCTGGCCTGGGAAGAAGCACCTCTGGTCCTGACAGATCTAAAATGAGAGTCCCCCAACAGTTGGGTCTTCGCTTGTGCCCCTCTCCCGGGATCACAGCAAAGAAAGATGTGATCCGTCTAGTAGTAGTCTCCTTGGAAGGTGGATGGAGGACCCCGTCGCGAAGCTTAAGAGCTTCTGTAAATAGAGAGCGAGACACCTCTGATCATAATACCTGAAGAAGGTCGTGAACGTGGGACGTTCATGGAATAGACAGTGAAACCTCCCTCTGATCTCATAGTAGGTGGGGCATCGGAAAATGAAGTGTTCCTCTGTCTCAACCTCCTGGAGGGAGCAAAGAAGGCAAATCCGCTCGGTCCTATCCAACTGGTGATCACTCTCGACCGAAGCCTGTGAGAGCCAACTCTGACCTGGCCCAAGGAGATGCGGAGAGCATGTATCCAATGACGGGAGATATAGGTGGGCCGAGTGATGAGTCCATTGTTGACATCAAGAAAGTGATTGGCGTAGAAGGCCATCTTCGGGCTTAGCACATCGGGGGTTGGTCCAAGTAACCTGAATGAACTGTCGGTAAATGTCGTCTCTGATGATTCTGTGCAGGTCCTGCTTGCTCGGAAGGAGATGAGCAAGAGCATCCATGGAGTACCTGAAGGGGGAGACGGTCCATGTCGATCCCAATGGATCCAAAAAGACAAGAGACCCCAGCATACCAAAGCAACGAACACAGCCACTACGGTCAGAGAGAGCAATGGCCTCAGAGGAACAGTAGGCAAGGTAGATGTACCTATCTCTGCCTGTGGAAGAATCAGAAAGTCCTTGGATACGGTGCAAGAGTGAGGTGAGACCAAAGATGACCTCAAGCCTGAAGGGGCGAGCACCAAACTCGGCTAAGAAGCAAAACTTCAAATCAGCATAAATTTTGCATACGGTAGCTAAAGCTGTCATATGACCATTCATTTTTCATGGCATTCGGTTTCTAAAGTGATTGGTATAATCGGTTTGTAGTTGTGGCACCATTGCATATGAGTTTATATTGAAAATGAATAAAACATGCATTGCAATGAATTACAAGTGCATTTTGGTGGACAACGACACCCGACTTCACGGTGAGAAGTTAATATGATTCAAAACCATGATTGTAAAAAATATCTCCCACTCGCTAGTGTTGTTAGAGACGATCAAGTTGCACTTCACGGTTTACGGTGTCCTTAAGGTTCGACAGGCTAATAGGCCAAACCGAAGGTTGGCGAACACATCGGAGGTGGAGGATAATTCCCCTTCTCCAATTAGCTATTTGCTTGGAGTTTGGGTTAAATGCTTGAATAGCAGTTTTGGTAGAAGTAATGTTTTTTTTTCAATTTGGTGTTGTGGTCTTGCAGTTGTTATGTGTTTAGTTTTGGTCTTCTTTCATTGAGCTTTGATGAGGAGTAGACAAGGTTGTTGTGATCGGGTTTTGTAGGCTGCAAGTACTTCTCACCTCTTGGCGATAGGGGGAAGAGACTGTTAGTGGCCTTTGATTAGTCGTTGGTGATTGTATGAGTTGACATAGGATTTACTAGCATTAGAAGTGTTGAGAAAAGGGTTGTCAACGATTGTTGGGCATCAAGGAGATGTGCCATACAAAGTATGGGAGAATCATTGCACGAGTTTTTGTGTGATACCTTATGTGGATCGATGTAGTTGAGCAAGTTTTGATTGTGTTGATACTATAGTTTGGTATGCAATGGTCAAAGATGATGTGCATGCTCGTGTAGAGTGTATCATTCATGTAGGGTGTTCATCATCATGCCATAACTCGGGGCATAAGCGGGGTTCTCAATAAGCAACCTAGGTTGATCAATACCACGATGTCTACAATGTGTAATGAAATTACTTAGATAGATCTGAATATCAACAGCAATAGAACACCAAAGAACACCAAAATATAGAGAAATGATCTCAATATGCAAGTAGAATGACTTAGCCACTTTGAGGGGGCAACCTCCAAACCATACAATAAGACTCAAGTGCTCAATATGATGAATAATAACCCACTAACTCCAATATATACCCTATTATACATCCAAAGTCCTAAGGCTGACCCACTAAGCATATGAAAGCATAAATAATTATGATATGACATGATAAGAGATTATGTTAGCCACAGGTCGGCTATCCATATCCCGATATATGAACTAGGGTTAAAGGCGTAGCATGCCCCTCCCCTTCAAAGCAACATTATCCCCAATGTTGGTAATCTCTGGATGCTTCTCTGGAATGCTTCATCCTCCCATGTTGCATCTTCAATGTCCAAATTCTTCTATTTGATTAGATACTCGGTGATGACCCTTGTCCTCAACTTCTTAGTGTGTGTCTCGTAGGATTCCTTCAGTTCCAAGATGATACATCCCTCTTCATCAAGCTCTAGTAATACTGATTGAGAAGACACCTTCTACCCAATGACCTTCTTCAGGCAAGAAACATGGAAAACTGGATGTATTTTACTTGACTGAGGAAGCTCCAGTTTATATGCCACACTGCCAATTTTCTGCAGCACTTGATAACGCCCATCGTATTTCGGTGAAAGCTTGTTATCTTTTTTTAGTTGTTTCAAATATAGTTGCTTATATGGCTGCAATCGCACAAAACCAAGTCTCCAACTTCAAAGCTTCGTTCACTATGGTGTTGATCAACTTGTTGCTTCATGTGGTTTTGTGCCATGACCAAGTTCTCTTTTAGGCTAGAGAGAACCTCCTATTGGTGCTAAATGTGATCTTCAATTGCTCTTACTTTAGGTTGGACCCTTAAATTGGAAGTGAGGGATGGTGGATGGTAACCGTATAATGCCAGGAATGGGGACATTTTGGATGAAGTGTGAAATGAAGTGTTATACCACCATTCTGCAAGTGGTAGCCACTTAACCCATCTCTCTTGCTTATCTGAAGTAAAACATCATAGATACCCCTCCAAACATTTGTTTACTACCTCAATCTATCCATCAGTTTAGGGATGATATGATGAACTACAAGCCAATTGAGTACCCAAACATGAGAATAAATCAGTCCAAAAATTGCTAGTAAATATAGGATCATGATCATTGACTATAATCTTGGGTGTTCCATGTAGCTTTTGAACTGTATCCATAAAAGATATGGCAATTGTACTCGTTGTAAATGGATGTGGCAAAGCACAAAAATGAGCATACTTGGTGAGTCTATCCACAACCACCATAATTACACTTTTCCCTTCAAACTTTGGCAATCCTGTGATGAAATCCATGGAAACCTCTTCCCACCGCTCACTAGGAATAAACAAAGGCTGCAAAATTCTTGGAGACTTAATAGTTTCACCCTTGTTACACTGACACACCAAGCATTCACCACAAATTTCTGGACATTTGCTTTCAACCCTTCCCAAAAGAAATCTTTCTTAACTCTGTGATAAGTTTTTAGGAATCCAAAATGGCCACCCATTGGAGAAGCATGGAGCTCTGAGAGAACCTGATTTTTAAGGGTAGAGTTTTTGCATAAGTACAACCAGTCCTTATACCACAATGCATCCCCCTTCCACAATTTTTTCTAAAGTGCTCGGATCCTATTGGAGATTTTGAATGAGAGTTTCGGTTGTGTCATTATGCCATTCGGATCTTGCTTGATCTACCCAATCTGCCTGTAGTATGGACATGGCATTTAATAATGCCTTTGTGGACTCATCTCTCCTGGATAGTGCATCGACTACCACATTTCATTTTCGTTTTTGTAAATGATCTCAAAATCATATTCCAACATCTTAGTGACCCTTTTTTGTTGTTATTCCAATGAAAGTCTCTTCTCTAAGAAGTATTTCAAGTTGTCATGATCTGTCTTTACCTTCAAGTGACAACCCATGAGATACGATCTCCATTGTTTAATTGCATGAAGAATAGCCATCATTTCCTTCTCATAAATTGGTTTTGAGAGGTTCTTACCTTTGAGTTGACGACTCTCAAATGTAATGGAGTGGCCCTCTTGAATTAAAATTGCGCCTATGCCACCCCTGAAGCATCACATTTAGCAATGAAGGTTTTGGAGAAGTCTGCAGGGTAGCGAGGTAACGGAGTGGTACTTGAGTGATTCAAATCCCTACATGCGAACTCATTCCAATGAAAAGAGTCTTTCTTCAATAATGATGTGAGTGGTGCTACAATTCTACCATAATTCTTCATAAACTGCGATAATAACTCATAAGCCCTAAGAATCCCCGAGGTTTTGAGGGTTTTAGGAACTGCCAATCCACCATAGCTTGGATCTTATGAGGATCCACTTTTACACCTTCATAAGACACGATATGACCCAAGTATTCTACCTCTCTTACCCCAAAAGCACATTTGGAGGGCTTGGCATAAAGGTGGTGTTGTTCAAGAGTGTCCAATACTTTATTGACATGTTATAAATGTTCCTCCCAAGTCTTGTTGTAGATTAATATATCATCAAAGAATACCAAGACAAACTTCCGCAAAATGGCCGGAAGATTGAATTCATCAAACTCGGAAAGTAGATGGTGCATTTGTAAGGCCAAATGGCATTACAAGAAATTCATAGTGGCCCTCGTGTGTCCTAAATGTTGTTTTATGAATATCTTCATCACGAATTCTTATTTGATGGTATCCTGGTCAAAGATTTAATTTTGTAAAGCACCATGTAATTCGTCTAACAAATCTTCAACGAAAGGAATAGGAAACTTATCTTTCACTGTGTATTTGTTGAGCTCTTTGTAGTCTAGACCATAGTTCAAAAAATCGTTATCGGTGATTAATCAATGAAGCCAAATTTTGAATCGGAAATCGGGAATCGGCAATTTATCGGCATTAATCGGCAACTTTATCGCTACTTTTAAAAACATTTAAATTCATAAAATATACTTAAATTAAATGTAAAAACAATGTTAAATGATGCGAGAAGTGACTCTATAGAATGCCATAGGCCCATATGCATATTTTCGATTAAGTTTTGACCAAAAAAAGAGTACAAAGTTTGCAAACAAAAATGCTCATAGAGTCATGTCACATGTGACTTTTGAAGTATCACTATCAAATATCAATAATATTCTATTTCATTAAGCACGCCTAAAATAAGTCTGTTGCACTTGCGGCTGCCTCGTGGAAGTGGAAGGTAAATATTCCTCCTCTGCAACACCAACATTGTCATCTACAAACATATCATCTGGATCATCACCAACTTCTAATGTCCCTGATGGTATTGCTTCTTCAGTCTCCCTCTCCAAAGTTGTTATCTCCTCTGTAGTAAACATAGGCTCCGCATCATCAGGCTCAACAATCCAGTCATCATATGGATCAATGTCAGCCAAGTCGATTGCATCATAACTTTGTGCCCCCTCCACTTGTCTCACACGAAGACGAAGATTGTATCGCATGAAGACAAGGTCATTGAGGCGTTGTGTTGTCAACCTGTTGCGCTTCTTTGTGTGAACAAATTTGAACATGCTCCAATTACGTTCGCATCCAGAAGCCTTTGCATGGCTGACACAAAATGCGAATGGCTTGCTTTTGAAGATTTGGTGTTTTTGCACCATAATCTTCCCACCACAAATCTGCAAATAAAACATTTATAATTTTGTAAGTTAACTAAGCTTGAATAAATAAAAGAATTATAGACTTCTAGTTTTTAGATCTATGTGTAATGAGACTAAATACAAATGACTCAATTTGTTTTTACCTGGTTGAGAAGTGTTTCTTTTTTTCACACTGAGCCAAAGAAAAGAGCCTCCCTCTACGAGTCTTGTAAATTTGTAGCTCGTCAAGAATCGCCTCTCTAATATCTTTCGCGATACCAACCTTTCTATGCGTGTATTAAGGCCATCCATAACCTCTTCATCAGCCCTTAAATGATGGGGAATTGAAAAACGTCGGGTTTAGGTAGTATGCCACTGCATGTATATGTCGATGAAGTGTCGTGTTCCATCTCCGATCAATTATGCACCAAAAGGATTCATAGTTTTGTTGATTGTGCCCATAATATTTAGTTATGGCCTCCTTGGCCACATGCATAACCTCATACAAATAACCCATTGGGTTTTTCTCCCCATCCACTATCATGTAGAACTCAAACCAAAGGCTCTAACACCTAAAACAAAATAACATATATATTTAAAATCAAAATTAATAAAAAATTATATAACAAATGATAAATAAACAAATATTCAAGTTTAGATTACCTTCATGATTTCTTCCATTTGCTTTGCAAACATATCATCAAAAACGGTCTTCACGACCCTTTCCCCTTCGGTCTTCCTAGCATAGGGAGACTCCAACCATCGTGTGCTCACAAACATCTACTTAAGGGATGTTAATGAGGTTGCAATGCTCTGCAATGTAATGAAGTTTGTGGCAAATCATGTGACCCCTGATCGCACAAGCTCATTTCCATTGGTGTGCTCTCTCATCAAGTTTAGCACCCAAGTGTGATTGTAGATGAATTTTGTAATATTTCTTGCGTCTTCAACCACATTTTTCACCCATGAGAGTTTTCTTATGTCCTCCAATAAGAGATCCAAACAATGGGCTACACAAGGGGTCCAAAAAAAGTGTAGGGTGTCTTTCCTCAAGAAGTCTCCCTGCTGCTACATATGCCACCGCATTGTCTATCACAACTTGGACGACATTCTCCACGCCCACCTCTTTCACCACCTCATCTAACATATCACACAAAGTGATTGCAGTTTTCACTTGGTGGGAGGCATCAATTGATTTCAAGGAAGACCAACTGCCCACTTGATGCCACTAGGAAGTTAATCAATGTGCGGTTTTTCCCATCTGTCCACCCATCAGACAAAATGGTGCATCTTTTTTTATCCACACCTTTTTTGCTCTTCTACAAGAGTTTTGGTATGTGTGACGGAATCCTCCAACAATGGGCCACTCAAATCATGGGGAGTAGGAGCCTTGAACCCCTTCCCAGCAACAGTCAATGCAGTGACCAAATTCTCCCAATATAGACTTTTTGCCACGTTGAAAGAAATGTTGTTGTAGTACAAAAGCTCTCGGGCCGCATGACTATTCTTGCTTCATTGTGCATTTGTTTATTCCAAGCAGTAGTTTGAATGAAGGTTGTGAACCAAGTGTACTTCGAGGAACAAAAACATCGTTGCACTACTATTAGTGGATGAACCTCGTCCCAGTGTCTGCCCTCGTGGAGTTGAGGCAATAGATGCCCCAATGTCAAAATCTTCCCTCGCTGCCCTCCTATTTGTTAGGGCTGCAAGTGCATCAGCTGTCCTCTTCTTTTCTTCTTTTTTCTTGCATAAGCCGCAAGGTAAGCAGACAACTCTCGTTGAGCCTCAAGCGGTGCTTGATTGCACACTGTCACTTCATTCCCTGGTATCCGTGCAGTGTGGAACTTAAGGCGATAAACACCTCCACTCATCTTCATGCCTGATAATTGCATACAACATAGTTGCCTTTTCGCTCATTCACAATGCTTCCAAGCGAGGTCATTAGAGTTGGGCTTACTACGAAAGCAATGAACCGGATGTCGATGCCATTCTACAAAACAAAACAAAACAAAAACAATTGTCTTAGATTTACAAGCCTTAGAGAAATTAAATTGTATGACGAAATTAAGAATAATATTGCTATTGCATGAAGAAAAAATTACGAAAAAACTATATTGAAGACATTAGTATATTATGATAACTTCATAGATAATATTTTTAAAATCGTTATACAATATACTATTATAATTTTATAGTATATATTGTACAATTAAGTGTTAACTATAAGTATAAATTTATAATAATGTACATTGTACAGAATATACAAAACGTATAAAATTAAATTTATAATGTATGTTATTGCTCACAGTCATGATATAGATTGTATAAAATTAAATAACATATAAAATACAATATGACTGTTATTTTATATAAATATATACACTGTGTGATTTATACAGTATATTGTATAAGTTGTATAACAGTTAACTATTAACAAAGACTGTAATATATTAAATATATATAAAAGAATCAAAACGAATTAATATATTAAAATTTTAAATAAATACTATTAGTATTAAGTATTAACTTATTAAGTATTAATATTATCAGTGTTAAATATTTATTTGTAAAGTCGTGTATTCACTGTATTGTAATATAAATTATAATATTTACACTTACAGTATTGAAAAGTCGTGTATTCATTGTAAAAAAAAAAATACAAAGTATTCTTTACTCTTAGGGCCACTTAATCGGCCACGAAATGAACTTTGTACTTGTGTGCCGTCAAAACCAAGTCGAATGCCCTCGTACCCACGTCGAATGCCCTCGTACACACATCAATGCCCACGAATGGAGTAAATGCAAGTCGCAGGAGCAAAAACGAGTCGAGCAAGAGAAAACGGGAAAAAACAAATCGATTTGGTCTTTTCATTTAAACCTAAGCCATGATTTCACCTGCGATTTTCCACGAGTTTAGCTACAATTTTCCACGATTTTGGAGGGTATTTTATCGCCAAAAATCATCGATTTATCGGCATAACAAAAATCGCCATTTTTCAAAAGATAAATTGTTTTCATGCTTCCAAACGATTTATCGCCGATAAATCGCAATTTTTGGACAGAGGTCCGGACACATGCGAAAACCTTCATCCTTCTTTTGGACCGTCACCACCGGAGAAGAGAAAGCCCTTTGACTATGGCGAATAATTCCCGCTTCAACATCTCTTGTACCATCTTCTCAATCTCACTCTTTTAGAGATAAGGGTACCTATAAGGTCGAATGTTGGGTGGTTGGCTTCCTGGTACTAGTTGAATAGCATGATCATGATCTCTTTTAGGTGGCAACCCTTTCGAATATCCCCAAACACAATTGAGTGCTCATTAATAATGGCTTGTAGATCTAATGGTATAGGGCCTTTTGATGGTTGAGCTTCCATTGAGAATAATTGTGCCACAAACCCATCTACACCCTTCCTAAGAATTTTTTGCATTTGATGAGAACTTACCAACTGTGGAGCTTTAGCCTTCATCACGTGCGCAGTCACAAAAGTCCTTCCTTCAGAATGGAACCACATGAACAAATCCTAGAAGTTCATCTCCACCGTTCCCAAAGTAGTAAGTCATTGGACCCCAACACAATGTTTGCTCCTCCCATTGAAATGGCATACATGGGGCCCTCTAAAGAAGTAATCTCCCATAGATAGCTTAATCTTATGGCATTTTCCTAAACAACTAACTTTACCTCCATCTATAACCATGACTTGAAATTTTGGTGTTGGATAAACGAAACAATTTAAGCATATGACCAACTTATGATTGATGAAGTTATGAGTACTTCCGAGTCAATTAATATTGTCACCCTTTGCTTCTTCACAAACCCAACAACCTTGAGTGTTTGTGGGGTGTTGATTCTTGAAATGGCATGGCAAGAGATGGTTGAGATTCTTCAACCTTGATCTCGGGAACCTCTTCCTCTGCATCAATTGCTTCTTCCTCATCTTGTTCCTCATTAGGACCCTCAATGTAGAATAACTTCTTAGGACATTTATGTCCTTTGCTCCACTTGCTATCACAGTTATAACATAGGCCTTTTACTTGTTTCTCTTTGATTTGTTTAGGAGTCAATCGTGTCGGTTGGGAAAAGATGGTGCTAGATTCGTGTGTTCCTTATGATTAGTGAGGCTCCTTCATTTTATCGTATCTCTTTCCTCCACACGTCGAGCAATGATCATGGATTCTGATATCGAACCTAGATTAAGAAGACAGACATCATGTTGGATATCTCCTTGAGTCCACCCAAGAATAGATCATTTTGATGATCCTCTTGAGATGTCATTCACTCGTAAGGATAGATTTTGGAACTGCTGGATATAACCATTAACTGAACTTGTTTGTCGTAGCTTGGCTATCTAGCTAAAATAGTTCTTTATAACACTATTACTATAGTGTGTTTGGAGCTCATTAGTGAACATAGACCAAGTAATCAGAGAGACCCTTCTTTTTCTTTTTCTCACACATCCATCTATACCAAATGAATTGTTCGGTTCTAGGTACAAGGATGCCATTACCACCTTCTGTCCATTTGGGACTTGATGCAGATCAAAGAAATTCTCCATTTGGTTGATCCAGGTGATCGAATCATTCCCATTGAACTTGCGCATCTCCACTTTAGGAATAATGCTACGCCATTGGTTAGAAGATCCAGTGGTGTGTGCAAAGGATCCACCCTGGTTGGTGTGGTTTGAATCGAAGTGTGCATTGCTTGAGGAACCCATGTAACTTGAATGGAAATTATTGCTAGAATTCACGCGTAAGCTCGGCTATGAAACTCCTTCAATGACTCAAATTCCATTTTCATGTCACCCTTCACTATTTTCAATCCATTGTCCAATTTTGACATCACTTCACCCTTCATTGCGTTCAAGTTATGACCAAACTCTACCTACACATTATTCATTCGGTTGTTCACCATGTCCTTAAGTTGGGAGACTATCTTTGATGCCCCTGAAGCTAAAGATTCAAAATCCACATCTTCCTTACTAGGAGTTTGACCCTTCCTTGGCCTCTAGTTGATCTCCCTGTCATGATGTAGGGTTTGTGTCTTGGGATACCAAGGTTAGGGTAGAAATTTAGGGCTTGGGTTTTTCTAAGGTTATTGGCCGAATAGAGAGAAACTTAGAGAACAAACCCTAGCTAATTTTTGCAAGCTTTCCGAAAATATAAGAAACTTAGAAAAATTCCCAAAATTGCAACCTAGGTAGCGAATTTATGAAAAACCCTAAAACTAATATAACTTTTGCAAAACAATTCAAAAATCTTGAAATTTGGAGAGGATCTTACTTGATTGATTTCGCAACACCAAGAAAAAAATTGCAGAAAAATTTGCTACCGTTTTTTAGATATAGCCGAATCTTCACAATTAGGGTTTTAACGCAATTCTAGCCGAGATCAAGCTTTGATACCACTTGTAATGAAATTACTTAGATAGATCTGAATATCAGCAGCAATAGAACACCAAAGAACACCAAAATATAGAGAAATGATCTCAATATGCAAGTAGAATGACTTAGCCACTTTGAGGGGGCAACCTCCAAACCATACAATAAGACTCAAGTGCTCAATATGATGATAATAACCTACTCTCTAACTCCTATATATACCCTACTATACTATCCAAAGCCCTAAGGCTGACCCACTAAGCATAAATAATTATGATATAACATGATAAGAGATTATATTAGCCACAAGTCAGCTATCCATAGCCCGATATATGAACTAGGGTTAAAGGTGTAGCAATGTGGTTGAGCAAGTTTTGATTGTGTTCATACTGCAGTATGGTATGCAATGGCCAAAGATGATGTGCATGCTCATATAGTGTGTATCACTCGTGTAGGGTGTTCATCATCATGCCATAACTTGGGGGCATAGCAAGCCTTTGAGTGAAGCAGCCTAGGTTGATCAATACCACGATGTACAATGTGTTAGGTTGCAGGTGTGGCAGAGACTTATTGAAGACATCACAATTATATGCTCCATATCCTCCTCTTCTACACCCCTTTGGATCGGGGTTTGTTGGGTTGTATGATCCAAAGTATTTATATATGTTTGTTTGTTAGTGTGTTAGTATTAGTTTGTTTGTACGGGGTACATACACCCCTTTGGTAGTATGGTTAGTTAATAAATAAATTAATAAGTTAGTGAGAACTTAATTGTTATACAGGTTGGACTCATAAGTTAGTTGGGGTGCGTAGTGTAACTCCCCATGAAAAGCTTATATAAGCTTGGGAGGTTGTAAATATTTTAAAACAATGAGTTTTACCTTCGCACGAAAACTTTGTCAACTTTATTTTATTTCTTGTTGTGGTTTGTCTCTACAGCTTCATCTAATGGCAGCATTCTGTAATGCACTATGTCTGTTTATAAGGAGACTCCTTCTAAATCTTAGGAGATGTTGAAGCTTAGAAGTATGTTTCGCAGTTCACCTATTGGTATTTTGAATTTTCTGCTATTTGCTTTCACAATGAACTCTATGTTTTTGGTTCATTTTGCAACTTGGGCTGCCTTATGGGATTCAAACTTTGTAGCCTATGTACCTATGCTTTAATCAATACAAGGACGATGGACCCACCAATCCTCATTAAATCAGAAAAACAATACATCCAAAGAAAATATTCTGCCTATGCTCATTAGGAAAGTAAACCGAGAGTGAAATGTATTACAGTTGCTTCGTGCAGTGCATATTCAGCTTATTTGAAATGAAATAATGACATCAGAATTATATGATAATGTCTCCTAAAGAAATTTCTTGAAGAACCCAGCAAGGTAGTTTAAGAATCATTCTAAAATACAGAGCTCAACAAAACTTCATTGGCTTTATAGGTCATCAACCCAAGCGAAAAGGACCTCGTAAAACACTGAAGAATTACAAATGTTTCGTGATAAACATCAATGCACTCGAAGATGTCCGTTGAGCTGTGGTCTAGCAGTGAGATGGGAAACTTAGCACAACAATAACCCAGGTTCAAAACCCGGCAGGTGTGCCCCTCAACTTAAGTGATATCCAAAATGAATTCAAAAATCCAATGTTGATGTGGCAAGTCGACTGCCTTCTCGTCTAAACTGAATGTGTACCGTGATGAATATTCTAAAGTACAATGGGTGGTGGCCCGCCACCAGATAATTAAAGGGTTTGTCTGCATAATAAAATAAGAAATTGATGCATTGGAAGAAATATTGGAACATGTATTTGTTTTCTTGCAAGATCATAATGTAAGATGAATTTTGATGGAACAGATATCCTTACAATGGAGTTTCTAAGCTCGTATCCTAGACTTGATGGTACAGTCTTTAGTGGGTGTGAGTGTTGACTATTTGTTTTCTTTGTGAATTGTCCCCGTTGATGATGGAGAGGACTTACCTTCACCTAAAATTCCACCCTTGAGGAGCATCTCCTTTTCAAATTCACTTAGGACTTGCGCCTGGCCTCTTTAGCTGAAATGCAATTTATTGCTCACTATTACAATTTACACATTATCAAGACTTTTGGGGATTTGAACCTGAGGTTTTTCCATGAAAACCCCATTGATTTACGACTTAGGCTGATCCTAATTGGTGATTTAATGTGTTTATCAATTTACTGAAAAAATTTATCGGGTGGCAGTTGTAAATTACTGAAAAAAATTATCAGGTGGCAGTTGCCAACCAGGTCACAATTTGAGCTGATGTAAAAGTCATCCATATACGCTAACGTCATTGAGAGCATAAGTCTGCTTGATTTAGTTTCCAACAACATTTAAATTTTCTGAGAAAACCTAAAAATAATAATTTTGTGATTATTCCCATGGGGTTGTAGCATAATGTTGATGGGGACACTTGTAAAGAAAGTATGATCCAGATTCAAAGTCCCCCTCTCCCCTTTGGCTGAATAATACAACCCCTAACTCTGGCAGATATCCGGCAAGGTAGTATTGTATGGATTCCTTCCGCTCAGCTTATATCAAAATGAGAACTCTGGAACTATGAATGGAGTCAATAGTGGATTCCTGTCTGTGGCTGTAGTTGAGATTGCTTGGATAGACATGTGAACAAAATGTGAAAATTTCAAAAGGCACACAAATTGTTTGACAAAATGCATCAATGGAGTTTGGGCTTGTGGACTGTCAATTTATACTAATTATCTACAAAATGGGTTTGTTGATAAAGCAGAGGAAGGTTTGAGAAAATGGAATGGTGGGTGTTAAGATAAACTCAGTGACCTCTGCCAGCACTCTCCATTGTGTGCCAAAATAAGAACTATGGAGCAAGGTATGGAGTCCACAAAACAGGACCGAAAGTAGAGTTTTCAGATGTAGTGCAGCTGCCTTATAAAAATGTACACAAAATTTGGAAGCACACAGAAGGCATGGGAATTGTTTGTTTGAATCCTCAAGGATCTGCAATGCTTGGTGAAGGCGTGTCAAAATGGCAAAAATTATGCCGAAAAAGAATGTAGGCTCTCAGTCCTGGTAAAATAGGAATCATAGATTGATTAATGGGTCGTGCCAGATGCCGTGACGAGGTTCTACTCAATCCTGGCCTGATTGTTATAACCTCCTATGCTTTTTGTTTGGATAACCCATTGACAAATAAAAAAAGATTGATCTAGAATGTTTATGAAATACCTTTGAGAATTACCCGCGTTAACAATATCTTAAGAATGCGGTCCACACATGTTTGCCACTGGTTTAAGGCCAGCCATAACCTCACCCAAGATAAATAAAGCGAAAACAATCATTACTGCCCCAAAATCTACTAAGATAAAAAACAATTTCTCTAAAAATCACAAGTAGGTTCTTGTACCCTGGCGCAAGTAGGGTACCTTCAACGTGAGGCTCTCCATGGATGAACTCTCCAACAATTCTTTGCTTATCCAGCACAATGAAAGTACATTCTGCAGACAACCAATACTGAAAATCCCATCAACAAGAAAACCCAATTGGCACAAATTCAATTAAAAACAAACTGTATTGAAATTATGGGAAGAAAGTGGGTCCTCACTTTGTGGGTCTATAACCCATGACTGCTGCATGGCATATTCTTCTTGGAGTGTAAGGGGCTCCGACCCAGTAGCTTGTAGAAGTGCAGGGTTCTTCATCCATTCATGATATGTAGGAACATGTTGCTGCACATATGGTACCAATATTACCTTCTTGCCATGTAAGCTTACCTTGTTCATCGGTTTAACTTACAACAATTTCCTTTTCTCTTCCTGCAGAAGTATGGGAATTGATCAAAGAAAGGTTGATAACCCGGATTGTTGTCAATTTTTCCAGTACATTGAAATATTTTTCCAGGGTATGGAATTCCAACCATAGCGGGAATTCGAAGTCAATAAAGTGTGCTACTTAACATCGGATCTACTTTATTTATTTATTTATTTTCTTTCAAGTCTTTTGTTCCATATTTATTTATTTATTTAATAAAATAATTAACGGAGAATTCACGACACTCTTATTGAAGGTGTATTATCAATCACACTCGAAAGGTGTAATGGAGATGTCGATAGGATATCAGGTAGGGGTATCAAGGTATGCATAGGAAAAATAAGAACAGAAAATAAATACAAGTATATTGAAGTATTACAAAGAAGAAAAAAAGGAAACGTTAAAAGTCATTTGCTTTGAGATTAAGTGAAGAAAATCTAGCTTTACATGTTTCCATGAGGTTTAATATTGAGAATTAATCCATTAATCCACACCATTTATTGGGTTTAAAAAATTCATGACAAGATACATACATAATTATTTACACATAATTTTTAAGTTTATTGAAATCGTGGTAGATTGAGATTTGTCCACCTACAAACTTCTTAAAATTCGGAGAATTGTTTCAACAAAATACATTTTTGTACGAGTATTTAAGTAATTTGTTTAAGAAGAATGCATTTTTGTTCCCGCTTCTTTGAAGATAAAATAAAACTTACTCATCATCTTTAAGGAAACTTATGATTCCACAAATTTGACACATTTTCACTTTAAAAATAGGTATTTGAATTATATTAGTTTATCATTATGTTAAATATGAAAATGAGCATGGTAACAAAATCCCGCCTTTAGACACTAGTAATGCCAATTTATAAAAACTTAAAGGATCCGAGGAGTGTATACACCTAATTTTTCACTTTTCATATTTCATACATGTTACTAACAATTTCCTTTGTGCAGATAAGGGTCACTAATGCATCTATTTCTTGAGCGGGTGCCTTAAGGGGCCTACCGAGAATGGGGAATGATTATTCACGTAATCATTATGGGTTAGAGACAAGACACCCAAAGAGTATCGCTATGCGGTCCCAGCGTTAGTTATCATTGTCCCTTTATGTCTCATACACATTACACTCCTGACACATTGTTGGCATCTCACCATTTGGCACTTTGTTCATCCTTTTTCATGATCCATGACACCTATTTTCAATTTACATGACATATTATCATCCTTGGGTCGATTATTGCCCATGGACGATGGTGTCAAGGAAAATTTTAGTGGCGAATTTTCCTAAACTCGCAAAAATCAAGGATTATGGAAATTCGAATTGGTGAATATTATGTAGTTCATGAGCCGACTTATTCACCGAAAAAATCGACCAACATGTCCCTTATACTATTCGTTTCGCCTAGATTTTACACATATAGAAGAGCTTATGAATGTAATTTGCCACCATTTCAAATCATATCGTGCGCATATTCGCCGAAGTAAACATAAGAAAATCCTCAACCGCCTACACTAAAATCTGAGCCTTCCAACCATAAGCCATCCAACTCTAAGTCGTCCAAACCTGAGCCACCCAACCCTGACCCTTCTAAATCTAAAATATGAGTCGTCCAACCCTCAGCATCCAACTCGATTCGTCAACTCTAGTTGGTTCAACTATGTTATGTCCAACCTTGAGTTGTCTAACTCGATCCGTCCAACTCTATTTCGTGCTCCAACCCCGAGTCGCCCAACCTTTAGCCGCCCAACCCTAGCCGTCCAATCGTTATCCATCCAACACCGAGTCGCCTAACCCCGAGCCGCCAAACCCCTAATGCTTAAGCCATCCAATAACTTAGGTGTCCAACCCTTCGATCCGATACGTCAAACCCTTAGTGACTCATTCTATAATGTCCCCTTTCCCTCGCCACAGGCCTAAGGGCTAATACGGGTCCTAACCCTGGTCATGCCCAAGGGGTTACGGACGTTGTGAGCTATTGGGTATGAATATCTAGTCCAGTTGTTATAATTTTCCATTGACAAGAGTATAAAGTGCTTTCGAAGGGACTAGATGTTATGTTTTATCGTTGGAAGGGGCCACTTAACTCCTAGTGTTCTAATTTTGCGTTGGGGTCACCTTTTTGGACCATGGCGACTTGAAAAGGAAAAAGTAACTTTAAGTTACTTTATTAATTTGGTCTTCCCTAGGGGAAAATGTGACTTGGGCTTTTTAGGGTTTCCTTGGCATGGGAAAAGTTATATAAGGAGTGGAGGGGTGAAAAGATGGTCATTCATGCATACACTTATATTTCCTTTCATGTGCAACTGCTGTTTGCAAATATCCAGCTTGTGGAGTAAGATCCCACGGGAACCCTAGCTTCGGTGGTGAGAGATCCACCCCTAGCTAGTAGGGCACTCTTCGGTGGTGAGAGATCCACCCTAGTTTGTCATTTTTGGAGTTGAAATCAGGGTTGTCCTTTAGAGATATTTCCAGAGGGTTTCAGTGAAGGGTTTTGGAGGATTTTGGGTATTTTGGAGGAGAGATTTCAGGGTTTTTCAGGGCAGATCTACGGCAACCTCTTTGGCAAGGTCTAGCATCAGTTTGAAGGCATTTGCAAGGGTTTCCAGCCATCTCCTAGGTGGGGCGACTTGTTTTGGAGATTGCAGACCTGTTTTGGAGGGTTTCCACTTCCTCAAATTCTGATTTGAAGGTTGGGATATCATCTCCTATATTTATAGATAATATTTCCAAGGTTTCATAATTTTTGCATCTATATATCGGAAGATATTAATATTAGAAGTTTTTAATTTAGTTTAGGCATTATTTGTAATTTTCTAGAAGCATTTTGTTATTTGAAAAATTCCAAAACTCGTTTCTATAATATTTGTTATTGATAACAAGCTCCATTTTAAATTTCAAGAGATTTGAGAAATTATTTTAAGAGTTATCCATTATTTTTGTTCGCTGCCCTAGATTTAATTTTCTACAAAAATCATATTTCTGTTTGGCTGCAATTTGTCTGTATTTTGCATATTTTAAAGTGATATCCTATAAGGGATATTGCAGTGGTATCAGAGCAGTTGTTTCTCCAGCCTGTTGGGGTTGAAAGATGGGAGACAAAGACAGTGAGGATATGGGTGTGGATCTAATGAAACAGTTGTTCACCAACATGGTAAAACAACAGGAAACCACTAATCTTTATTTGAGCCAGCTCACGGAAAGATTAGCCCAGGGTAGGATAGACAAAGGGGAAGCTAGCAATATGGGACAACATGGTAATAGAGGTGAGAGTGGACATTCAGGACAGGGGTCCCCTCATGCTTCTACCAGACCTTTGGGACTCCACGAGCCTTCTTTTTTGAAGGATCCGGAAGTTTCACAGACACGACAGCCCGCAGACATTGTGGATGAGGAATCTTGTTGGGAGAGGTACCAGACATTGAGTGAGGGTTTCCGGGATAACATGCCATTTCAGGAGTATTGTAAAATGAAGATTGGTAGCAGGCCCAGGAGAGATCACCAGACACGGTGCACCTAAGTTTCAGAGGAGATTGGGACAAATCTCTATTCCACACTTCAATGGTTCTAAGAAGTGTACCGCACAGTCTTGGATTCAGAAGTTGAAGACTTACTTCGACTTGAATCCCATGCGTGAAGAGGATGTAATTAAGTTTGCTATCCTACACCTCGAGGGAGATGCTCATGACTGGTGGCATCATGGGTTGATCACACAAGGACACATGCATATCACTACTTATGCAGATTTTACACAGAGGTTGATGAGCAGATTCGAATAGGAGGGACCCAGATAGGCACTTTAGAGAGTTGGCTCACTTGAGGAAGACGGGTTCTTTGACCAAGACATCATGGATTTTCGAGAGGTTATCAATTATGGTATCTGATGTTTCAAAGATGAGGTTGACTTCACTCTTCATGGCAGGTGGTCGACACTTTAGCCTGGATTTTGAAGGCATTTGAGCCTTCTTCCTTACATGAGGCTATTAGGAGAGCACGTGATTTGGAGTTTTCCACTCCAAAATGGAGGTTTCCACCTCGAATTCAACCTAAGGTATTTCCTTCAAGAGCTGATGGTTCACAGCCGAAGGGGCCCCCACCTAGGCAGGATGCAGCAAGGAGACCATTTGTATCAAGAGAGGACAGAGATGAGTTGAGGTGGAAGAAACTATGTTTCGATTGCTGCACACCATGGGTTCCAGGACATGATTGTAGAGGGAAAGGGAAGGCCCAATTCATAGAGGTCTTCGAGGAGAGTGAGAGCGAGGAGGAGCGGGATGCTCAGGAGTTGGAGGATGGAGATGGAGAGACATTGGATAGTGCAGGGGTTGAACAGGAGGAGGAGACTTTTCCCCATGAGACTATTGCCACTTTGTCTAGTACCCCGAGGTACAAGGCATTCAGAGTCAGGGGAGTATTGCAGGGTCAGAGAGTAGTAGTACTCATTGATAGTGGGGCAACCCACAACTTCATTGATGCATCTTTGGTAGAGAAGTGGGGATTACAGGTAGAAGACTTTGAGGGCTTCAATGTAGTGGTAGCCAATGGTGAGTCCATGAGATGCATGCAACGAGTTCCACAGTTGAGTATCACCATGGGTAACCATACGATTCTGGATGACTTCGTGTGGTTGGTATTGGAGAGACCAACCTTGTGCTCGGTGTACAATGGCTCCATTCTCTTGGAGAGTTTCGAGACTAACTTTCAGACAATGGAACTCAAGTTCAAGTCCGAGGGGAAGAATGTAACCTTGAGGGGTTTATCTTCAGATGCACCCAGGGTTGTTTCAGCAAAGAGGATCGAGAGGATTCACAGGCACAATGGGGTTGATTGGGCAGTACAGTGCTTGGTTTCTACCAAGAAATCAGAGGATAGAGACAGTCAGAGTATCATGTGGATATACAGGGGCTATTGGATAGGCACAGTGCAATTTTTAGTGACATACCTCCAGGTGTACCTCCAAATAGGGGATTTGAGCATGTGATTGAGCTTGAGGACACTAGACCAGTAGTTACTACTCCTTACCATCACCCCAAACGGTTTAAGGATGAGATTGAGAGGACTATCCACAAGCTTATTGACATGGGACACATTAGGCCAAGTTTCAGTCCTTTTCTTCTTCGGTGGTATTGGTGAAGAAGAAGGATGGGACCATGCGGATGTGCATCGACTACCGAGCATTGAACAAGAAGACAATCAAGAACAAATATCCAGTGCCATGTATTGATGAGTTGTTAGATGAGCTATAGGGGAAATCTATTTTTCTAAAATAGATTTGTGATCTGGATATCACCAAATCAAGGTTAGAGAGTAGGATGTGCCTAAGACCACTTTCGATGCCATTATGGACATTTTGAGTTTCTAGTGATGCCATTCGGACTGTCTAATGCACCAGCTACATTCCAGTCTTGTATGAACCACGTGTTCAACCGCCACTTGCGGAAGTTTGTATTGGTTTTCTTTGATGATATATTGGTCTACAAGCAGGACTTGGGAGGGCCATATCCGCCACCTTGATGAGATATTGGGGATATTAGAAGCTAATTTGCTATATGCAAAATCTTCCAAATGTGAGTTTGGCATGATAGATTTGCTATATCTGGGATATGTGATTGGTGGAGGGGGAGTAAAGGTGGACAGAGAGAAAATACAGGCAATTTTGGATTGGCCGCCACCCAGGACATTGACACATCTAAGGGGATTCTTGGGACTGTGCACCTATTACAGGAGGTTTGTGAAGAACTTCTCACGATTGACTGCCCCATTGACAGATTTGACAAAGAAGGGAGCTTTCGCTTGGTCAGAAGCAACACAACATGTTTTTGATCATCTCAAGGGGGTGATGAGTTCATGTCCCATCCTCACATTACCGATTTTTCTCACCATTTTTTTAAAGTGTGATGCATCAGGAGAGGGGCTTGGATCGGTGCTTATGCAGGATAGGCATCCCATTGCTTATGAGAGTCAAAAATTGAGCCCGGTAGAGAGAGGGTATTCAATTTATGACAAGGAGATGTTGGCCATCATGCATGCCTTGGCCAAATTCAGATAGTACCTTGTGGGCAACAAATTCATGGTACGTACGGATCACAATAGTTTGAGGTTCTTCTCAGGGCAAAAGGATCTCAATGACCACCAGTAGAGATGGGTGAACAAGGTACAAACCTATGACTTTGACATAGAATACACTAGAGGTAAGAATAATGTTGTTGTTGATGCTTTATCTAGGAGGCCTTACCTTACTACTATGTTGAGTTCTATGTCTGAGATTTCAGTAGATTGGAGGGCTCACATACTTGTTGAGTACTCCAAGAATCAGTTTGCATGTGAGATCATGGATGGTATTACCAAGGATGACCGATACAAGGTGGTAGATGATCTCATTTTCTACAAGGATAAAATTTTCCTTGTACTGGGTCTAAGATGAAGGACAAGATCCTTCGTGCAGTACATGATACGCCATTAGCTAGACATCCCAGATATTTCAAAACATAGAAGTACATCAGAGAGAGATTCACTTGTAAGGGAATGAAGGATGATGTCCTTAATCACGTTAGAGAGTGTATGGTTTGCTAGCAAACCAAATCGGAGCATTCTTTTCCTGCAGGGTTACTCCAGCCTCTTCCCATCCCCGAGCAGAAGTGGGAGAGCATATCCATGGATTTTATCACAGGACTCCCTATGGTGCATGGGCACAATTGCATTTATGTGGTAGTTGATCGATTGACCAAGTATGCCCATTTCTTTTCTCTACCTAAGAAGCATGAGGCAGCTGACGTGGCTCAGGTATTTTATACAGGGTTTTTAGGCTTCATGGTTTGCCTAAAAATATTGTCAGTGACAGGGATAAGATCTTCATGAGCACTTTTTGGCAGGAGATATTCAGACTTGTAGGTACTGAGTTGACTCCCAGCACAAGCTATCACCCTCAGACTGATGGGCAGACGGAGATTGTTAACAAATGGATAGAGGGCTATTTGCGGAGTTATGTGACGGGACATCAGCAGGCATGGATTAGATGGTTGCACATGGGCGAGTATTGCTACAATACCACATATCAGATGAGCATCGGCATGACTCCTTTCAGAGCTTTGTATGGATACGATGCCATGTCATTTGTTGATTTGGTATTAACAGACAGTCGGGCTCCCAAAGCTTGAGATTGGTTACAGGAGAACCAGGATATCCTGTGAGCTCTTAAGGAGAACCTCCAAAAGGTGCAAAATCAACAGAAGGTTTATGCGGATAGGCACAGGATAGAGAGGTCCTTTGAGGTAGGAGATTTGGTATTCCTACGTTTGCAGCCATACAGGCAGTCGTCACTCAAGCAGAAGGGGGTAGAAAAGTTGAAACCATGGTTTTATGGTCCATACAGGGTAGCTCAGTGAGTGGGTGCAGATTCTGCAGCATATGAGTTGGATCTTCCAGAGCACAGTAAGATACATAATGTCTTCCATGTGTCATGCCTTAAGAGGGCACTTGGGCAGCATATTGTACCTTCTACGGAGTTGCCACCATTGGATGAGGAGGGGAAACTGGTTTTAGAACCAGAATCTATTATTGAGGTCAGACAGAGGAAGCTCAGGAGCAGAGAGATTACAGAATACTTGGTACGGTGGAAGGGTTTGCCTCTTGAGGATGCTACTTGGGAGGGAGAGCAGATTCTACAACATCCTAGTTTGCATTTGCTTGGGGACAAGCAAATTTTGGGAAGGGAGGACTGTAATGTCCCTTTCCTCACCACAGCCCGAGGGCGATGCAAGACGGGTCTAACCTGGTCATGCCCAAGGGTTACGGGACTGTAAGCTATTGGGTATGAATATCCAGTCCAGTTGTTATAATTTTCCGTTGACAGGAGTATAAAGTGCTTTCGAAGGGACTAGATGTTATGTTTTATCGTTGGAAGGGGCCACTTAACTCCTAGTGTTCTAATTTTGCGTTGGGGGTCACCTTTTGGACCATGGCGACTTGAAAAGGAAAAAGTAACTTTAAGTTACTTTATTAATTTGGTCTTCCCTAGGGGAAAATGCGACTTGGGCTTTTTAGGGTTCCTTGGCATGGGAAAAGTTATATAAGGAGTGGAGGGGTGAAAAGATGGTCATTCATGCATACACTTATATTTCCTTTCATGTGCAACTGTTGTTTGCAAATATCCAGCTTGTGGAGTAAGATCCCACGGGAACCCTAGCTTCGGTGGTGAGAGATCCACCCCTAGCTAGTAGGGCACTCTTCGGTGGTGAGAGATCCACCCTAGTTTGTCATTTTTGGAGTTAAAATCAGGGCTGTCCTTTAGAGATATTTCCAGAGGGTTTCAGTGAAGGGTTTTGGGTATTTTGGAGGAGAGATTTTAGGGTTTTTCAGGGAAGATCTACGACAACCTCTTTGGCAAGGTCTAGCATCAGTTTGAAGGCATTTGCGAGGGTTTCCAGCCATCTCCTAGGTGGGGCGACTTGTTTTGGAGGGTTTCCACTTCCTCAAATTCTGATTTGAAGGTTGGGATATCATCTCCTATATTTATAGATAATATTTCCAAGGTTTCATAATTTTTGCATCTATAATCCGGAAGATATTAATTTTAGAAGTTTTCAGCTATTTAGGGCACGCTGCAATTTTCTAGCAGCATTTTGTTATTCAAAAAATTCCAAAAATAGTTCTATAATATCTATTATTGTATTAGCAAGCTCCATTTAAAATTTCAAGAGATTTGAGCAAGTATTTTCAGAGTTATCCATTATTTTTTGTTCGCTGCCCTAGATTTAATTTTCTACAAAAATTAGATTTCTATTTGGCTACAATTTGTCTGTATTTTGCATATTTTAAAGTGATATCCTATAAGGAATATTGCACATTCATCCAACCCTTTACCGTCCAACCAATACCATTTAACCTTAAATTGTCCATTCTCGAGCCTTCAAACATAAGAGTTGCCCTAAGGGCCTAAGCAGTAAGTAATCATGGATACTAGAAATTAGGGCAAGAAGATTACAAATTCAGCCAGTTCAAAAAAGGGTGCAAATACTTTGCTTGGCTATTTTGGAAAATCACAAAAACGAAGGCACTTTCTGCATTAACTGAAAATATCGATATGTGGCATATGTTATTTACTGGTTATTTAATCTTACAGAATTTAATAATTATGTTTATCATACTATTCTTGGAACTCTTTGTACTCTATAAAAATTTAACTATAGATAAAATTAATACTATATAAGTAACAATTTTATAGAATTATATGCAGATGTTTCATAAATTCCTTCACAGAATAATCAATTTAAAGATATCGATGATCCATTATATGTTGAGGAAAACATTGTCCCTTGATGACATAGAAGTACAAGAAAATTCATCGAATTCTCATGATACACCAACAGAGGAAGCTTCTACTCCAAGGTCTATTTCCAAAAAAAGGAGACATGAGAATCAAAATATTCCCAGCAGATGACCCTAGATGCAGAAGTTGAATCCCAAGAAGAAGAAAAAATGTCAGAAGAAAGAGGGAAAACTGGACAATTGGAAGGAAATTCCAGTTCAAATGGGTTGCAAAATATCCTTTTATTGAACCTATGTACACTAAAAATTGTAATGATGTTCCAACACAATGTCGATGTAAAATATGTGGTTGGAAACAGGGAATGATCACATAATGTAGCTCAAATTGGACAAAATTGAAAAGCACTATGGGAAAATATACATTTCCCAAAAGCTAAAGGATGACAGCATAGTCAGAACACATAAATGGAAAGATGCAAACGATTGCCTACATGTCAAATACATAGAATAGTATGAAAAGGAACAAAAACGTATGAAATATGTAAATGAAAAAGGTGGGACCATAGTAGCAAGATTGAGCAAAGCTATGGAGGCAAAAATGTAAGCAAAGGGTATTCAGTTTGCTACTATTTCATATAATGAAAAGGGAAAGACCGATGTCAGATTTCAAAGAAAATAAAATGTTGTATCAAGTTATTGGTCTACAAAACCTTCCTCAATCTCATTGGTCAGATACAAGTGGCTGGGAGATTGCAAAATGTCTATCTCTGGTAGAGAAGGAGGATCTGAAACTATGTGTTCAAAAGGCAAAGTATATTTTCCTTTCATTAGATGAGGTTACCGTAATCAATACTACTTCATGGATATGTATTTGTGTTTACACATTTGCTAAGACTCCACACCTCTTAGCAATTTCATAAAATGACAGAGAATTGCAATTCTGAAAATATTTATAAATTGGTGGTGTCAAATCTAAAGGATATCGCCATAATGGATGAATTTTCCTTTGAAACAAAATTATTTTGTGTCGGAACTGATGGTGCAACTGTAATGTAGGGAGCCAGAAATGGTTTGTGTGTTAGACATCAGACAACTATTTCTCTGTATATGGTTGTTGTCCATTACATGGCTCATCAGAATGAATCTCGCCTACAAAATTGTGAGCACATTTGAAAATGTAGCTAAAGTGGAGGAATTGATACATGATCTGCATGCCTATTATTCTAGCAGTCTGAAGAGATTTTTAGAATTTTAAAAATTTGTTATTGGACTAACAGAGGGAAAAAAACTTCTCAAAGATGTAGATACCAGATGGATATCTATGTATGAACATGCCTATAGAATATTTGATGAATATCCTTCATTGATAGGATTTATGTTTAAATACCACAGGGATGTAGATAAAGCTAAAGATCTATTGTGTCGTCTAACTGACATAGAAACTTTACTCACACTTTGTGGTATTTTGCCCATGTTGAGGGAGCTTAATATTTTAATGAAGCATGCACAAGATCGGTCTTTCTACATTACAGACTTCATAAGACTCAGAAGACGTGTTTGTTGGAGTCTAGAAAGTTTATATATTTCTAATGGGAGTTTTCAGGTGCTACTTTTGAAAACTGGAATGCATTGACAGATTTGAAAAATTCCAGGTGCTTCTTAAAGTACAATATACATGATCATCTGTGTATAACAAGACATGGAAGAGAGATTCCACTTCATACGTTCCAAAAAAGAGTTGATATGGCTAACTCAGAAATAGAAGAAGTAAGAGTGACACGAAATTTATATGATGCAATATTAATGGAAACTAGGAATAAGTTGAGAAAGATCTTTGAATCATTAGCTAAAGAGATTTGGGAAAGATTCAAAAATGATAAAATACTTGAAGCAATGGGAGTTGTAAATCCACAGTTTTGGAATTTGTCAGGCGACAAACCTTATACATCTATCAGTCCTTTATTTATCAAAAACATGGGTGATCTAACTGATCATTTCTCTAAGACTGAAGAGATAAATGGAGTTTCTTTAGAAGGTATTTTAAAAAGAAAACTACTTAGTTCACAGTCAATGGATTTTTCTAATACTATGATACGACAAGTTCAACTTCTACAAAACCCATGAGATTATGTTTCCATGAAAAGGATTTGGAAGGATATCTGGTCTAGTAGTATTCTAAGTGAAGATTTGAGCGAGTATATTAAGTTATATGAGCTTTGTCAAACAATGATTCTAGGTTTTGTGGAAGATGAGAGGGTTTTCAGTGCACTATCCTTTTTAAAGTCAAAAGTTCAAAATAGATTAGATAGGAATCTAGAAATTTGTCTCAGATTGTATGTATCACGTTACTTAGTGGAGTCTTTTCCTTATGATAGAGCACTAACATTGTGGAATTCACTAGTAGAAAGAAGAGGAGTTAGTAATATTCTACCTGACCTGGGGATCAAGACACATCCACAGATCATGCTACAGTTGATTTCCAAGACACAAATGAAAGCGTTGCTCCAGGACTGTTCCAATTCACATAGATTTCATTACAATAATGTGATTCATACAGAGATTACAACTTTCAATAAATGCAATATTATATTTGTCTTTATTTGATCCTTTGCCATTGGAACAATGTCATTATATGTTTCAATTATCCCATTTGTTTTTTATATTTGGTTTTCAAATTCAGACTGAAATAAGGACACATTTGTCTTTTATATCTGTTAATTGATTTATTTTACATCTGCAACAAATCAGAAACGTAAATATTTTAAAGAAACAAAATCAAGTAAATTTAAGCAACATTTACGTAAACAATAAAAAAGAAACATAGTTTGTATTAACAACATATAGTAACATTGTACAATTCTAATTTCCAAAGTTCTTTTGAAATCGATCTCTCATGTGGTGGATTACTTTATGAAGAAAAGTACAAATTCATAAAGCATTGTCGGCCAATACAATTCCAAAAAGGGGGTTGTCATAACATATCAAAGCTTCCAGACAAGTTCTGTCATATAAGGACACATTACGAGGTCATCCTCTTTTCTGCCTATGATTCAAAATCATAGTTGTCCTTACGTCTGCCACATGGAATAAAAACTAAAAAAGGGCTGGCCACTATCTTTTAATTCCTACGCCAGTGTCGGAATTGTGACAACACACTTGTCACATGGTGAACTTTACTAACATATCTAATTTTATGTTGCAGGTGAAGCTTGTTCTTTTTCTTGCGTAAGAGGTGGAGGAATCTGCTGCATATGTACAAAGCTATCTGCTATAACTCCTGATGCCTATAGATCTCGTGTTGTGGTATTGATATTTTCTAGAATATTCAGCTCCTCCCTCACTACATCTCCTGCAGACAAAAGTGTTGCATCTGCGTTTGTCTTTTCCTTCAGTAAGACTTCTGGATCCATCTTATGCTCCTTTATTATCCTTCTCAATGTATTATTTTGTTTATTTATAACAATGAGTTTTTCCTTCAATTGTACAAAATAATTCAAGCTTTGTGGGCATTCTTCAAATGTGCTTCAAATACAACTGCTTCTTTCTTTAAATTTTCATATTTTGCTGCAAAATAGAAATATTAAATTTTTAGTCTATTAGATAAAATGAAAAAATATATTGCAGTGCTTATAATATTAGGATTTTGCATGTAAAACTAAAAGCCCACTCACAACAGATTTTTCTTTTTTTGCATTTGCTATTAAAACATTTGTCTTGTCTTTAGCCCATTTGTTGTAGTAAGCATGTGCTTTAGCATTCAAATTCTCCAACCTGTTTAGCATTATGTCTATAATTTCATCATTGTAATCATTACTATATGAAATTGTCCCTAACTGATCTTTGTTTAGCAAAACGTCTTGCATTGTTGGTTGGCTCTCTATGGTAGTGAACAATGAATGCCTTTGAGCATGATTATGGTATCATGTATTTATTTCTTTTATCAAAATTTTAGCTCTCCTCTCCCAAGACCACACCAAATCCACATCAGACATTACAACCTCTTGAATTGTTGCCCCCATACTATCTGATATCATATTTTCTAATATAAAATGTGTCTTTTCATCATCTGTTTGTGGAGCATTTCTTGGAGGAGGAGGAGAGTCACTGCCCTGTATTACATGCACATTTTGTTGTGGTTGAGGTGGAGTAGATTGAATCATATCGTGGGTGTCAAAATAGTTACCCTTGTCTGCATCGCCACTATCGAAGCCCAAATACTCCTCGTCAAGGGTGATGTTGTTGAAAAGTTGTGTGGTTGTTACACTTAAAACACCACCTAGTGACAGTCCAGAAATTATGTGGTAGCAGGATGAATTGTTCTTGCGACTCTACAGAAACCTTATATTCTTTCCTAAAGTTCTTCTTTTTGTTTGGATTGGACGTGTTGGAGGTATTGGTGGCCTCCTTGCAAGTGGAATGTGCCCAGAAGCCATATTACCTGCATGAAGCAAACAACAAATTGTTAGAATATTATGGTTGGGCTTTGTAAATGCTAAAAAATTGTAAGGAAACAAAACATGCTAAATATTATACATTACAATATACCTTGCATAGACGGAGACACAATCATGACATTTCGATCTTCACACCCGGAATGAGTTTGATCTTCATCATCAAACTCAGTAGTTTCTGAATACAATAAATGTAGAAAAGAACAATAGAAATATTAAAATACAAAGTACTACATACATAATCTATATTAATTGTTTGAATTAGTTATTTATATAAAAAGATAACTTCATACATGTAGTTAAATGTGATGGTAAACGTGATGCACATATCGACCCCCTAGGTCGCTTTTGATGAGGAGGTCTTACTGGTGTTGATTCTGTTGAATCCATGTCAGAATCAACAGAGACCTCTGGAGGGGCTTTACCTCTAGCAATTGCCTCCTTATGAGATGTTGCAGCTATAATTTTTCTCTGCAAAATAAAATCTTACAATTATTATTTTATTCAAAAATATTGAATTTGAAATCGTTATAACAAGTAAACAATAAAAGTAATTGTTACATGTTGTTCTTCGAGACTAAGACCAATCATTTGATCATTGATTGCAGTTGGAATTTTATCTTGCAGAATTTCGTAGAATGCTTCATAATAGAAAGCAAGAATATAATTGCAACAAGAGAATATAGTCCTGGATTTATCAGATTGATTGGCTTTGCGGGCATGGGAGACATCTATTTTTATTCTGTTGGACAAATAATTGCACCATTGAATTGTTGACCTGCTAGTGTCCGCAATAAATATTGAACTTGCCCAATACAGAATGTCTGCAGATCTACCCTATAATACAATCCTGGCCTAAAAAAGTGACACAACTGCAATAAAGAATTTGTTTGTAATACCTTGTAGAAGAAGGCCTCTTGATGAACGATTAAGAGGAGCTGCAATAATGAGAAGAAATGTTAGAGCCTTGGGTGGTCGAGTAATGTTAAGAAAAAAGCATTTGAAAATAATAAACTTACCATCAACCTATACATTGTAATGAGACTCCAAAACTTTTTGTCTTCGTCTATAAGGACAACCTTTGTAGTAATGGTCGGCTTATTTTCGAATGGTAAACTTGTTAACCGATGTATGTCCTCGGGTTCAATTGAGAAAGAAATTTGATGACGTCTCGGATGCATGAGGAGAATGGAAAATTTTCCATCACTCTCATTGTAAGAGGTGAGAAGGTAATCAAGGACTGAAGTATCAGTATCAAATTGGGGCATGTCCACAAGCCGGTAAATTCTAATTTTTCGAGCCAATCCTTTTGTGCATCTTTTGCTCTTAGTAGAGCTACAATCTGTGGGCACATGAGGTTTTTGTATTGAAATTTGGGTGTAGGAATAGATGTGGTGTTGGCCATTGCTGAAATTTGGGAGAAGTTTGAAGATTGGAGAGCTCAGAGCACTGGAAATTTTTGTAGAAAAGTGAATAAATGAACCTTGAAGGGGTATTTATAGGGGTCTGTATGGTTCAAAGGACACATGGCGGAAAACTATTGGTTGGTTGTGGCGACGCTCCGGCTCAAGTTTCAACCCATGTTGGACGGATGACTAAATCATTGATTCATTGGTATCATCCGCCCAACCATTAGCCGCCCAACCCACCCGACCAACCCTTAACCGTCCAACCCACCCGCCCAACCCTTAATCGTCCAACCCCCACCTCGGCCAACCTTTAGCCGACCAACACTTTGTCATCCATCTCACCCGCCTAACCCGTAGCCTGTCCAACCCCACCTTGGCTCATGCATCCACCCAACCCCTAGCCATCTAACCCTCAAGGCTCAACCGTCCAAACCCTTACCCGACCAACCCACTCGTCCAACCCTCGCCCATCCAACCCCTCACCCATCCAACCCATCACTTGTCCAACTCCGCCTTCCCAACATTTAGCCACCCAATCATTAGCCGCTCAACCCACTCAACCAATCCTTAGTTTCCCAACCACTCACCCATCCAACCCACCCGTCCAACCCTCCCGTCTAACCCTTAGCCATCCAACCCCACCCCGACCAACGCACCCATCTAACCCTCAAGGCTCAACCGCCCAAGCCCTCACCGATCAACCCAATCGTCCAACCCTTAGTCATCCACCCCTCACTCATACAACCCCTCACCCGTCTAACCCACCATCCAAACATTAGTTGTCCAACCCCTCACTTGTCTAACCTACCTTCCCAACACTTAGCCATTCAACCCCTCACCCGTCCATCCCACCCGCCCAACCTCTCCTGCCTAACCCTTCACTCTCAACCCCACCCACCCAATAGTCATCTAACCCCTCACCTATCCAACCCACCCGCCTAACCCCTCAATCACCCAACCCCCTACCAACCTACCCGACCAACTTTGCAAAACAAGGGAAAAATGCTCTCTGTGAAATCGCCTTTGCCACGAAACATTTTTTCAGATATTCGCCAACGATTCGAAAGTCAATTTTTGAGATTCACCAACGATTCAAAAGTAATTTTTAGAGGGGTCTTCTTAAAATGAACCCTAGATGGTGTCGGTGTTAGGCTTTTCCATATTCAATGTCATTTCCGTAGGCACCACACCTTGACATTCATGAAGAAAGGAATCCCAAATCTTAGGGACTATCATATGCTTTTCTCTTTTACGCCAACTTTGCATATGCTCACTCAACTCTTGGTTCATCTTGCACTTAGCTTGGATTGGATTGGACACTCTTCTTCTTGGTTGGATTGCTTGCAATATTGGGTCATCTATAGTAAGTCTAAGACAAGAAGAGTGTTCCCCTTATTTACCTAATAGTGATTCTCTCTTGATGTGTTGCTTCTCTGGAGAGATAGATGCATCAACGACCACCCTACAGGTAAGTTCTCTAAATCTCTTTGTCATTTTGCATAGATTAGTTCATTTCCCTTCCTCATTGTTCTATGTTAGCTTAGTGTTATATGTACATTGATGTTAGTTAACATAGTGCTCTTATTTGATCAACTCCTTAGCTTTCCTTTATTTACATTTCAGTCATATTATGCATGTTTGTCTTATCCATTATCGATCTATATCTCTTCTCACCCATTTATCAATATCCCTACGGAGAGTACTCTCCTCTATCTTGACTATGGGCCTTGGAAACCCTAGGTTGACCTAGTGTAGGGATTACTACCCTCTAGATATGTGATCCTAGTGCTCATTGTAGCCCCTTTAAATCTATCCACTGTGTGTCAATCCATGTGTGTCTCTTATTCATTGCGTTAATACCTGGTATGATGGAAGACTTAGGAGTGCAAGCCATTGAGACACATTCTCGGCCCACCAAACATTTCGGTGAAACCGACATGAACCTTCCGATCAAACACAACTCGTTAAAAGCATCCATTACTCCAAATTCCTACGCATTCTTCCAATTGATTCATCTTCACATTTACCTTTTCTATCCCATTAGTCTTCACATCGGCTTCATACATTTCTAGTGAACCCAACATGAATCCTACAAACCTTTTGATTGATCACACTCGTTAAAAGCATCCATATTCAATCTTGATCTCATCTCGGACTTCTAAAAATCAGAAAAATTCCAAAACCAATTTACACAAACACCATCGCCGTGGGGCAATCTTGTCTATTTCAACACACTTATTTCCAAACACCATTGGCCCCTATACAAACCTACTGGTATGGACGATCCTTCTATTTTTCTAAATTTGTTCCTGACGCTCATCGCCCTCGTGTAATTTTTTTGCACAATCTATTGTGTCTATAAGATTCATCACATGCCTTGTTCTCAACCAAATCATCACTCCATCAAGGAGTATGTGTGCTTGGGGTCTTTTAATTTTGTTTTGCAGGCATTTCCTAAGACCTATCATCCTGAAGCCAAGTTCCCCTTTTATATATATTGTTGTGTTATAGGAGCACCTAGAAAGAAGCCTTCTACCCATCGCAATGGCCCACCTGAGGATGAAGAAGAAGAAATCCCAAATAACAATACCTTTTATCATCCTCTTGAGATCTAGAAGTTTCTCTCTTAGTTTCTATACTACAAAAATGAATCGGAAGAAATGCTTAGCAAACATCTTTTTAAGTTCATCTCCGAACAACTTGACAATAGGGCAGAAAAAGGAAAAGGCCCTGAAGTAGGTTCATCTGAGAATGCCTCCAATTCTCGACCCTACCAATCTCATTCTCTAACTTATGGATAGGATGTGCCAACAACAATTTGTTCTGTGACTTAATTGCTTCAAATGCAGCCAACATGGCTCAATTAGTCAATCACCCTACAACGGATCTTGGAGAACCATGCCCCCTCCTTTTCCAAATGGACTTAATGGGGTTCCCATCACCCAACTCCTTATCCAAAACAAGGTCTTAATAGCATTCAAATAAGAACCTCTAGCACCTTACATTGCTAGTATGGATATTGTTAGCATCGCTCCTTCTATCTCCTATGATAGGTCTATTAATCCCACCTTTAACACATCAAGGCCTTTGATAACCTTTGAATAGAGTCTTACTTACACGAACCTCGCCAATTTTAGTGTCCTGGATGATCCAAATTTGTAAATTGGGAAAATAAATCAACTAAAATTAGCTTATTGGGACATTTATGGGATTGTTCAAGTTTTTGGTTAGACCCGTCGACAATCCAGGAGAAACGAGACAAAACCTAGGAATTTTTCCTCATGGGCCCTCAAAAGCTGATTCAACCTTTTGATCCTTTATTCCCCCAATTGGTTAAAGAACCGATCCTTTCACTTTTTCCCTTTTTTCGGGTATGTCGTGGTTTCGGGGCATTTTGAATGTTTGAATTATTCCATGAGGACCTTATTCGGCTTATTTGGGTTTTCGGGGCATTGTCGAAATGGTTAGTGTGGGTGGGCAGAGAACTCTCAAAACACGGGAATGATTCCCATTGTTCCCATAATGCCCGAATTTGTTGATTTTAACCTCTTCCTTCCATGTCGGCATTTACGACTGATTGGGAACTCTCATTATCTTTGAACATTCGCAAGTGCCCAAAATGACCGATATAACTACTTTGTATTGCATATTTCCCCTACAACATTTGCGGCCGATTGGAAAAATCACGAACCCTGAACTGCTCCCGTAGTTCGTTTAATGTTGAATTATCTCGATTGTCAAGGGTATTGTAGCAATGCGCTAAAGTGGGGAACGAGAGGAAGTCAAGAATAGTTCCTCCCATTCCTCTAAAGATCGATTCGCCCAAAATTACTCAATTTCTTAACATTAAGACTTAGCAAGTTGGAGAGTAATGCCGAATACTGAAAATTTTCCCATAACCTATAAATTTTTGAAATCCCACCGATCGAGAACACTAAAACTCATTATCCATGACTTGTCAAAACATCAAAATGACTTGGGTTGATTTTGATTACAATAACAAAATCAACTAGTAGAAACAATGTATGCAGGAAAACACAAACAACATGCATGTAGTCAATTTGCAAATAGTGTCACACAAGAGCATACAAAATAATTTTGAGGCCTACAAACATGGGACACCCACGGTGTCTTAGGATAATCAAGGCTTGTAGGCCTACAAATGTGGGACACATGTGACGTCACAAGGCAATAAAGGCCCATAGACATGCAAGCAAGATCAAAATTTTATGAGCAGGATAGGCATGATGCCACAAATAGGGGATGCCCTTGGTGTTACATGAAAATCAAGTCATATAGGCCACAAGAAAGAAGACCAATCAAGCAAGAACATACATAAACAAGTATGTATACATGAAAGTAATATGTCAAAACATGATGATATGATGTAGTAACCAACATACATGAGATATGTGAAACAAAAATGTCAACATTGCACAAGACACATGTATTAGTTATGTTAGTATGAAAGGTGGAAAATACACAATGTAGATAATTGAGCATAAACAAGGGAGTATAAAATGACCTATAATAAAACAATACAACCTGTAAAATGTGGAGGGACTGCCCAAAAATGATGTGAATGTAAGGAGACATGTGTGCTCCTATAAGCATGTACCAATATGTGTGTCCTGCATCCATCTCAATATACCAAGTGAACACATGTGTGTAAAGCAATAAATCATGTTATCTATCAAAATGTAGTAACAAACATGTATAATGTGAAGTGCTAACAACTCAAGTAAAATGCATAGGTCTTGATTTTGGGTTTTTGCAAATATTTGAATGTTTTTGTATTATCACAATACATATCTATGTACACAATATGGTGACTAGTAAGAAAAATATCCAACGAGAACCTTCAAGAGGTGGAGAAGCTATTGGGAGAAATGGAGACTTAGTCCTCGGTTGTGCAAAGAATGTGATTCAAGAGCGTGTGCCATAGAAATTTTTGGAGGTGAGAAAGGTGGAATAAATCCACAATAATCCATGTGTGAATTAGATGATTGGTGCACAAGAGTATGAGGGGAAAACCCTATATGCAGACAAAAGGATGAACCATCTATGAATTATGCCCTAGTGCATTAACAAGAGGAATATGAGGATATGAGAAATACACAAGATACTTAATGCAATGAGGGTAGCTTGCATCAACCTCAGAAAGAGGGAAAGACACAAGGCCAACAACAAGTATAAAATGTGATATAGAAGCATTAAAATCAATGAAAACATGCCAAGGTGTGCAAAAATTAGCATATATAAGATTATCATGAGTGGCACCATGCGTACAAGTTAGGGCCAACATAACATAAATAATCGTGTCAATTGTAATGAAAGTAAGCTTAGGAGATAATAGAATCCTTTTGTAATTCAAGTAGATAGAGAATTTAATGTTTTGAATTATAATGCAAAGATTGAACAATAATAAACCGACTATTAGTTGATTGATTTCATTCGGATATAGCTACATATATATAGGAGAAGATATCATATTATTAAGGAACCTCCCAAAACTACTTATTCCTTTCTTATACGAGTTGTTCAACTAACTCAACAACATATCAAACAATATTCCCAAGATATCTCATATACATTATATTTACCCATACATTACAATGCAATCACTAAATTAATGAATTCCTAACATTCCCCCCCTTAGTATGAACATGGAGCAAGGAACAACTAAAAACATATAATTGTATGCCACTGCATACTTTTAGGTATGCATAGTGTTGTTTGAATGTTGTTGCACATGATCACCACTTCACCAAAGTGAACTTATCCCTGAAAATCACACTTTCAAGAAGTCTCACGGTCGTGAGGATCTCTACATCGGTTACCCTTCTATACAACCTGTTTTTATAGATCTACACCTTCTACGCCATATCACAACACTTTCAAGAGATTACATTAGTAATATCATACTCACACATTCCAAGCAAACAAGAACATACTTCTATTCTTATTCACACACACAATTGAAAATAAAAATGTGTCACTATTGCAAATATGCGGCCTCGTCGTTAATGACCGATGAGAGGTCACTGAATCACCTCCTTCCTCGAGTAATTTTATTGCTAACTTAGTTGGATATAGCTTTGAGGCTTAATTTACATTGATGGATGTAACCTACCATCGAAAATGCATCCGTAAGGAAATTTTTATTTATTTTCGTAACTTTTGACAACATAAAAAGACTGACAATGAGAGTCTTGATGATGATGACACTATTTGACTAGACAACTAAAAAGTAATTAAAGATTACTTTTTTAATACATAATTGACATTAACATTTCAAATTTTAACAATGTTGACAATAGAACTTTTGAATCTTCAACATAATAATTCTACATAAACAATGTGATCATTCTAGACGTATATAGTACATGTAAAAAATTATTAGTGTGAAATCATTTTTAAATAATATAATAGACAATACTATTTTTGTAATGACTATAATTAATTTACTATAAACTTGACCCCGATTTTTTTATAAACAAACCTAAACATTAATTTCTAGAACTAGGCCTAAATGAGCTAGTTTCAACCGTGGCTTGCCAAACTTGACCTAATAATCAACCTAGAAGCTCTTACACATCCTTAACACATAATTTCTAACATGTGGGACACACCGAGACAAGCACACCAAACATATTCATACCTCTAATGGGCTCCTACCACACTAGCCAAGCCCGTAACACACCGAAGTCACTCTTAACCCACTCTGTCACATCCAAAAATCATTGAGAAGGAACTACTAATCAACCTTCATGCCTCTGACTGATCCTCACTTCACCAATCACACCTTTGCCATCAATTCCACTTGACATCAATGACCGGGGTTCAACAATAGCTCCTAGATAATCTCCGTAAACCGAGATCGCTTTGAAAATGAGAACACTCATGCTCATAACAATTTGAATGAGAGTAAATTTTTAGCAAAGTCTGTCTCAGGGAACACAACGGGTCCGAAAATTTTACATATCTTGGGTTACCGATAATTTGACACCCAAAATAATTGGACCATTCATGATATTCCCCCTCCTTTACAGGTTATTGGTCGAGTCTTTCATCAAGGTGAATAAGATCAAAAACAATGTTTCCAACATACAAACAACCTCCACATCACATGTATCTCCTTTGTCTCCAAAGCAACCGTTGCATTTTGATACTATTCTTCACCACTTCTTAAACAAAATCCATCATCCTCAATTAAAATTGATAATTTAGTGTACCACATAGACCGCAAAATCATATCTCATAAATACTATCGGGTTATCAATCACCATCAACCACAAGTCTTTGGCCCCTCCTACTCACAACTAGTAGGGTTGCGACATTCAACATTTCAACATCCAAGATACATTTCATCCTCCATATTCCCATCAAATAATTCAAACCATTGGAAGGTAAAATATTATCATCTTTTCAAGACTTCCTCAAGTATGTTCAATACATTCTTATAGATGAAATGAGTTTGAACAAGCCAAAATTTCTTAAAGAAGCTTGACTACTGAGACTTCTTGAATCTTTTTCCCATTCTAAGACATCCGAATTAAGAAACATATCTATTGTCCTCTTTGATGACCTTGGTAAGTTTCCACTTTCCATGTAAATTCCTTTCAATACCAAGAACTCATACGACACTATCCTGTGGAAGGGATACCATACTTCCATCTCCTCGCATACAAAGTATTTGCTGATAATTTGTAGCCCCCTGCATGTATGTTTCCTTTCACCAACTTGCTTCTCCAAATTTGTGATGATAATCCTCTACTTAGGGACTAGGAACTCCTTATATCTCGCATCGAATAGAACATCTCGTAGCATGACATCCATAGATTCAACATGTTTAATCCATTGCTTTAAGCGATCTAAGAATGTTAAAGTGAAAAAATTGTGTGAGAAATTTGTATTGATAAAATTGGTATGAAAGATTTAAAAGCGGTGGATTTCAATTGATTATGTGGATAGATGCGTGCCCATAACTCAAATTTCTCATCAAATAATATGTGTTTTTATAACAAATCATCTTCCTCGAAAATTCTTGAAGGATTTATACTTTGAGAAATCCTCCACTACGAGAGGCTCACACTCTCAATTGATAACAATTTTTGTTTGGCTTTGAAAATTTTAGATAACACCGGGGATAAGATGGTAATCATAAATAGGAAAATCCCGAGAAAAAAATAAGGTGAAGTTAGTTGGCCACACTTACCATTCAAACACACATTTTTGTTGTAGCTTAGACAATCTTGAGAAAGTGAATCGCCTCGAAAATGAGAACACTCATGCTCGTAACAATTTGAATGAGTTTCATTCTTTGGAAAAGCTCTATCTTAGGAAAACAACGTGTCTAAAAAGTCTACATATGGGTTAACAATAATTTGACACCCAAAATAATTGGACCATTCATGATATTCCCCCTCCTTTACTGAGGTGATTGGTCAATCTTTCAAGGTGAATAAGGCCAAAAAAATGTTGCCAACATATAAGTAACCTCCACATCACATGCATCTCCGTTGTCTCCAAAGAAATAATTGGATTTTAATATTATTATTCACTACTTATCAAACAAAAACCATCATCCTCATAAATACTATCGGGTTGTCAATCATCAACCGCAAGTCTTTTTTCCTCCTACTCACCCCTATTAGGGTTGTGACATTCAACATTTCAACATCCAAGATACATGCCAACCTCCATATTCCCATCAAATAACTCAAACCCTTAGAAGGTCAAACATTATCATATTTTCGATACTCCCTAACCATTTTTAATATATTCTTATATATTAAATGAGTTTTAACCGCCAAAATTGATCAATGAAGCTCATTTCTACGAACTTTGTGAATCTTTTTTCCCATTCCAAGACATCTGAATTTAGAAACATATCTATCATCCTTGTCGATGAACTTGGGAAGTTTCCATTTTCCATGGAAATTCCTTTCGATGCCAACAATTCATACGACACTAGCCTATGGAAAGGATACCATACTTCCATCTCCGGTCATACAGTATTTCGGCAACAAGGTGCCACCTCTGCACACGTTTCCTTTCACCAACTACTTCTCCACATTTGTGATGATAATACTCTATTTAGGGACTGGGAACTCCTTATATCTTTATCTTGAATTGAACCTCTCTCAAAGCATGACATCCATATATTCATCTTGTTTAAGGTAAAATTTGGTCTTTGGTGAAGATTTTTTGAAAATGGTTCATCAAGTGTTTCATACATTTTTAATGCCGAAAGAATTCCCCCATGTAGGAATGGCCTTCACTCTAACACATGCAAAGATATCATGACACAATTTCTTTGGTCATCAATGTACAAATTTAATCTTAAACATCCACGTGGTCTTAAGAATCCAAAAAGTCTTAAGACTCTATGGCACAAAGAGGGAAATCAGGGGCAACCAGATGAAATTTGAAGTGTTGCAGCTTGTTTCTAGTGGATTGATCATTTTGATTAGAAATTATTCAATTAGTTATAGAAATGAATGCACACATAGAATCCAAATCCACCCTTGAGATATCAACGTGCTTCTCCGATGCTATCACGAGGCCAAATAATCTACTATGAAGCGTCAATCCGTAAACAACAAAATAAAGATACTTTTTCCTCCCCATTTTCATTAGATGCAAAACTCGAATGTGATTACAAGAAAAACATTTCATTACTAAGTGCCAATATAGACATATGTTGTCCTCCCAAAAATTATTTACAAGTATAGTCCGTCTACTGATTTAGCACCTGAGTTTTGCGGTTCATAATTCTGCATATAAGGAAAATATCAAGACAGGTTTCGAACCAACGACCTCAAATATCCTTTTTCCATACTAATGTCAAGCTACGTCATTGGGGGTTTTATGATGTGGAACATGGCGTGGTGTTTATAGTGGTATGAAAGTTTCATATTATAATGTACACGTCTCTATCATGCCCGATCGGGGATCATTTTTAAAAGTTCCATAAACATCTATAAATTGTGTCGGTGTAGAAGATCATCTCGAGAGCTTTCCAACGACTATGAGAACGCGACAAACGGACATCGGGAGCTCTAGATATGTCCGGTCAAAGTTCGGTTAAGAGGAAAGTCAACTCTGGTCAACTGGTCAATATTAGACCAATCGCACTACGACACGTGGCTTGCTACCACGAATCGAATACGATCAATTTTCCTATTGGGAGACGACAAGTGGAATATATGCTATTGACCAGTTAATTATTTCCATACCACATTACATGGGTCGAAATTATATTTACTTGGTAAGTCCACTTTCCAAATGCCACGCATTATTCCCAAATTCCACATACCACACATTATGCCACAAACTATACATATTAATGTTTATACATTAGTATAAACCACATAATACCCACTTAGCCGCCATACATTATGCTAAGCCCCTTTGTAAAGCGGTTGTAGTGGAATCTTCCACATGGAAGAAGGTGAAGCAGTGTTGGGGGCTTAAAGCCATGCGTGGTATTATCCACATATAGAATGGTGTGAGTAAGGTTTGTTAAAACCTACCCATAATAAAAGGGCACCCAAATGTGGGATTTATTCCACTTTATCCTCAACCGCCAAATTGGGATTTTATCCCATTAAAAATGCAAACCACCATATATGGGTATGTAATCCCATTAATTTTGCTACGGGTGAGGCTAAGGTTTAAATATAGCCTAAAGATTATATGTAATTGCATTTTTTAAGGGCCCTAAAATTGTATAAATAGGGAACCCATTCTATTGTAATGGACACACAACCTAAGCTTATTATTTGTTAAGCTTATTTGTGAGCTATGTCAACAACTATTAAGCTCGAGTAAATGTTAATGCAAGACAATAAGACAATTGCACAAAGATTGATTCCGTAGAAAGATTGAGCCCGCATTTTAATTTTAAGCTCGAGTAAATGTTGTTGAGTTGTGGAGCTCAATTAATTCAGATTAGTATGTAATGTAAAACTTGTTAGAAAAAATAGTAAGCGTCATCGGTTATGAGGGACCGACATCGGTTAGAGCTAATCGACATCGGCGACACATGCAGCGCGAATGTTTTAATTAACTCTCAGAATTAGATCTATTTTTAGCATAAAAGTATATCTATTGATTGTAATTGCATGGTTGAGTGCCCTAAGTTTGTAAATGCTTATATAAGCATAAAATCTAGGGTTTATAAGTAAGAGAATTAACAAGAACTTGAAAATTTTGGTGAGAGAGATTTCTTGGAGGAGAAGTAAAAGCTTGAGAGAAAGAAAGTACTATACATCGAGAGGTGTGGAAGATAACAAATCTTCAATTGTATATCTTGTCAAAGCTTTGGGTAATAGATTGGCTTGTTTCTTGGTGGACATAGCCCACATTTGGATGAACCACGCTAAATATGAAGTTGATTTATATCTCTTGTTTTGTAGATTTCTTCGGTAGAATATCCACTTTTATTTACATGTATGCTTAGATATGATATATTATCTATACAATTGGTATCAAAGAAAGGTTTGAGGGTTTTGTGTGTTGACATATTTACTCACAAGGGTTTTCTGATTGAATGGGAGCAACAACAATGACAAAAGAAAACAAATACAAGGTAGAGAAGGTTGACGACCGAAATTATCAATTATGGAAGATGTAGATTGAGGATTATCCGTATCAAAGAGATTTGTATTTACCGTTGGATGAGAAGTCTAGACCTACGAAAATGACTGATGAAGAATGGAAGATTATTGATAGAAAGGCTTTGGGATCTATAAGATTGAGTTTGGCAAAGCATCCGTGGCTTCCAATATTATAGAAGCGACTTCTACGGTAAGGTTAATGAAATCTCTCACTAATTTATATGAAAAACTTAGTGCTTCATATAAATTTTATTTGATGAGGAAATTATTTATTTCTAAGATGCATGAAGGTGGATTTGCATCTAGTCATTTGAATGATTTCAGATCTATTGTAAATTGGTTAAAATCGGTTGATATACCATTTGATGATGAAGTGAAAGCACTTTTATTCTTATGTTCTTTGCCTAATAGTTGGGATAACTTTATAATGGTTGTTAGTAATACAACATCTGATAATAATATTTTGAAGTTTAATGATGTGGTTAGTATAATATTGAATGAAGAAATTCGTAAGAAGAGTACAGAGGAATCATCATTTAGGAATGATTTGAATGAAGAAAGAAGAAGGGGAGAAAGAAGAAGAGATCCAAGAATAAGAGTAATGGGAAATCAAATTCAAGGGATAACATATCTAAATCCGAAGTAAGAGAATTACTTGTTGGAAATGTGGAAAGAAAGGACATGCAAAGAAATATTGTTGGTCAAAGGATAAAGAGAACCAACAACCAAAAATGGTAAAGAAGTAAATCTTGTTGCATCGAGGTAATGCAAGAAGCTCTTATTTTTTTAGATAATAGAATTGAATCATGGGTTTTAGACTCAAGAACTTCTTTCTATGCAACCCCTAACAATGGTTATTTCAAAAATTATGTACAGGGAAATTTTGGGCATGTTTATTTGGGTGATAATGAACCTTGCAATATTATGGTAAAGGGAAGTTCATCTAAAATTAGAGAATGAAAATACATGGATATTGAAATATGTGAGGCATGTGGCAAGCCTCGGGAGGAATCTTATTTCGCAGGCAAGTAGGTGAAGCTAGTTGCATGGTTACTTTTACACGGGAGACTCTTGGAAAGTCACCAAGGGTTCTTTTGTTGTGGCAAGAGGTAAGAAGGTAGGAACATTATATTTATTTACATGTGCTACCTGATTCCTATTGGAACATAATGATTAAATGGTATGGTCAACTCTTAATGTATATGGGCCCATCACTAATATATAGGTTAATATTTAATACTATGAAATAATTCTATTTCTATTATTAAATATGTTAACCTAGGTATATACTTTAGGTTAAATATTTAATATCATGAAATGATTATATTTCTAATATTAAATATTATAAACCTAGGTGTATGTGTCAACCATTTTAGGTTGAAAAGGTGGGTCAGGAGACATACCGATCACCTTATATAAAAATGACTTTAGATCCTCATTTGATATATTCGGGAAATATATCAAATGTGTGCACATCAAGCGATTTGGTTTTACCCTTGGTAATTATGGTTTTAAAGGAGGAGGTGATCTTACTCGATGTAAAATAAGTTCTCTAAAGTAAAATGTTATTTTCAAAGTGATTTTTACCCTATTGGGGTTTTCCACTATAAATATTGTGTCACATGTGTTATTTATTTCTTGTAATTATTTATTTATTTACTTATGTTATGATGTAATCTTTATTTAAATATTTATTGTAACATTATGTAATATGTAAGTTGATTAAATCCATATTTATTAGAATCTTCAAATTCTAACATGGTAATAAAGCAAGGTAAATTAAATAAATTAAGATCAAATGTTTTGTATTTTATTTATTTAATTTGTACGGTTTTTCAACCAACCCGAAAGGGTATTTAAAAGTATCTGGTCTCCTTTTTTTTCCCAATTTATTTTGGCATTACATTTTTGTAATTAAACTCTCAATAAAATTTTTAGGGTTTTTCAAATTTAAATCCCTATTTTGGGGGGATGTAATATGATATGATTCTTACTTTCATTTACATTTTGTAAATTATATGGAATTAATGTTTTTGGAGATTGATGTGTGCACAGGTGAAAGGGGCTTCAAATATTTACCTGCGTGAAAATCACATACAAAAAAAAAGACAGATTTATTACTATATGAAATAATTTTCATGTTTTCTATAATTTCAAATTATTTTAGAAGGTAAATTCATACCCGTGTTCTTTGTTCCCCTCTAAAAGGATTCGATTTGAAAAACTATAGTTTATAGTTAATTTATAACTATATCCTATATAATTTGAAAACTATATTATTATCTTTAAATAAAAATATATATAATATAGAATAAGGTTTATATAATAATTTATATAAACTTCATATTAAAATTTATATAGTTTTGGAAAAAAACTATATATATTAAAAGCCTTAAACCATTTTAAAATTACATGGGATTGAGGGAAGAGTCAACAGACCATATTCTAAGCCTAAGTTTAAATCATATTTAAACTTAACTTATAAATCTAGGCATATATAGTTTTAAAAAAAAAGAAGCTGAGGAGGTATACATGCCCAAAAGTCTTTTTACACTTGTCTCGAAGGTCTTTTTTTACACTTGTCCGAAGGTCTTTTACAAATGTCCAAAGGTATTTTTACAAAAACCAAGTTCCATTAGGAGGTGACATTGTCATGCACACTCCCCCTTAATGGCAACTCTAACAATCCAAGCTTTTCACAAAAGTGACAAAACTTTGCAACACTCAGGGACTTTGTGAAGATGTCAGCAACCTACTCTTCAGTCAACACGAACTTGAGATTTATGTCATCACTTAGCACCTTCTCACGGGTGAAGCGTATATATATCTCAATGTGCTTCGTCCTCTGATGTTGAACTGAATTCTTAATCAAGAGTAATACAACTCGGCCACCACATAGAAGAGGAATACTTCCTTTAACTTCCATGTGTATCTCTACCAAACAGCTGCAGCTATGACCACATGACTTCTTTACTTCTTCCATTGTATTTATCTCCTCGGAGAAAAAATTGAGATCTGTTGATTGCATTTGTTGTTCCAAGTAATGGTTCCTAGAACAACAAAAATTGAACACATATCCAAAATATTTTATAACACAACATCCAAAAGAGGTATGGACACAACTAGAATCCATGCATGAAGGATACCCAGTATAACAATGATAGTAATGAGGGTATAATACTTGAAAGAATTCAAATAAATGATCTATATATTTTTGATGATTTCTCTTTTGCATCTTGTTTTATATCTCGAGTTTGAATAATTCAAAACTATGGCATGAAAGGTTAGGACATGTTAATTATCGAAACTTATATGAAATGTATAGATATAATATAGTGAAAGATTTCCATGTGTTATCTTCTTCTCTTGAAGTTACTTCATTAAATGCTTCTAAATGATGGTTTTGATTGATTCAAGTAAATAGTCATGATGATGTTTTGATGTTATAGATGTTTCAAACTCCTATCTTCCTAAATAAAAAAATTAAATTGGGCTCAATTTATGTTAGAAATTTTAAATCATATTAACCTTAGGAAAATGACCGAAAGTCATCATGTGTACCATGCATTAATTACCTTGTATCCTCGAGACGAATTAATCGTATGCAATGGAAAGTTGCAAAAGCTATGGAATGAGGCTAAAGAACCTCAAAGCTTTGCTAACTCAACTATGCACCATGTGATAAGAGATAAACAAGGGAAATCATTATTAACTTTGACAAAAACATAAAAACTAATCTAAGAAGATCAACTTAACAATCAAAGGGGTGATTAGTTGTTTATGGTTCTCAAGCTTTCAAGAATGGAGTCTCACCATTAATGGCTTCAAGGCCAATGGTTCTCTCCATATTACTCAAAACTTGGATTATGGATGCAAATGGAGGTGTTAGCTCAATAATGGAGGAAGGAAAGCTTTAGATCAAATGTCTAATTAGCTTAAAGCTAATACAAATGAGATCCAAGCTTTCTTAGGCTTGTTTTGGTTTTGTGTTATGTAAAGTTGTAAGTTTGAATGGGTAGGCTTAGCCTTGTATTTATAGTTTTCCACTTGGGAGAGTTTGGAATTTGGGTGCATGTGGGACTAAAGCTCAAAAAGTACTTTTAGATTAGATTAGGATAAACATGTTTTAGGCTTAGATAAGCTTGGTTTAGGCTAGTTAACTAGGGTTTAGGCTAGTTAAACTTGATTAGCAAGTGATTAGAGACTCATTGAGAGTTGGGAGGGGTCTGGATAACCAATTGTGACTGATAGATAGCCTACGAAGCCAATAGAAGTGGTCTAGAGAGAACTAGGGAGGTTATGAATGGTCGAAAGGAGGAATGTTTAGCTAATAAGAGAGATATTAGCCAAATAAGTTGAATATGGGAAGAATATGATTGAGAAGGTGTTATAAATGGGCATCGAGAGTGGAGTGAAGAAGGGGAATTAACGAAGTGTCATTCAATCGGTTGAATGGAGGAAATGCTAAGTGTAAGCATATTTTAGGTGTCTACATTTGCCCCTCTTTGGGTGGCGTAAGTGACGTCACTTCAAAGAAAGTAGACAAACATAAACAAGTAGAAATTTTGAAGGGATAGAAGAAAAATGAGTAGAATGGAGGATGCCCCCTCGATTGTCGATGGGGTGATAGAAGAACTCGATTGACGATTGAAAAAGATGATAGAAAGAGAACAAAAGAAAGAATAGTGTGAAGAAGAAGAAAGGGGATATAGAAGAAAAGGAGTATGAGGAAGGGGAATGAGCTAACATCCATCAGTGCCTTTTAAACAACTTTATTTTCATCATATTGCTAGAGATCTTCATCATCGGTCCTTATTAAAAAGAATGAACAAAAGTGTAGTATGACATGAAAAGCCATATACGAACAAATGTCCATTGCTAAAAACACCAACTCCATGCAACATACAAAATGCAATGCAATATGAGAAAGTAAAAGATGCCTAACTCCATGCAACATACATAATGTAATGCAATACGAGAAAGTAAACAAGCTAAACTAACAGAGAAACAAATGTAATGTTTTTGTTATCGAGCTTCAGTTTTGACCTATTGAATTAATGACAAGGGTTAATGATGGTGCCCCAAGCAAGGATACATGCGAGGGGAATAATGGAGGACACTTGGGTTCGATGAAAAAAATCAATGTGCACTATGAAATAGTACCAGGCAACTCGTTGTGCCCCAGAGTATAGATGAAGTAAGCAACCTAGCTTTTGTTGATGGAGGTAGATCAAGATGATCCATGAGTCGTGCACATGAACAGTGAGAACTAAAGAGTGATGTTTTGTAGGATGATTTATATTTTTAGAAGTTTTTGAAACATATTTGAATGTTTTTTTGATTTTCTAACATATTTGAATGTTTTTTTTTTTGAAAGTTTTCTAAAACTATGTACAGGAAGAAGACAAGGAAGCGTGGATGCCCCTAGTGATAGATGGGATGTACAAGGGCATAAGGCCGTGTGTACGAGAAAGGTGAAGATGCAAAAATGCCCCAGTGATTAGGTGGGAGTATTCAAAGGAAAACTCTTCATGTGTAGAAGCGGGACCCAAGGCCATTATGGATAGGTTCAACATGATGATGAACGTAAACCAATGAAGTGTTGGGAAGAAGAAGCAAGGATGCCCCAACGTAAGTTGGCCTAAAAGCACATGATAGAAAGGAAGGAGAAGATTGTTTTTGTGAAAGGGGACAAAGGTGTCCAAAAACATGGAAAAAAAGTAATCTTATACACATGGATGTTATGAAATGAAGTAGAAGAATGATGTGAATGATATGAATGTAGCTTAGAAGCCTCATGATGAAGAAGTGATTAGCCAAAGGCACAAATCGTGAGATGAGATAAGGACTAAAGTAAGAGTTTGAACAAGGTCCAAAAAAAAGACACTTGGTAACATACTAATCCTGTTTACTCATAGAGATCCAGTGTGTGCACGTGGAATTTAATTACCTCTTGAAGGGAAGATTTAATAGACAACAAGTGAAGACACCTAGCCAATGTGTAGGAATGATTGATTTTGAAAGGTGATTTTGTGAATGAAGGGTGGAAGGATAGCCTTACATTGCTCTTTGCCATCTAGATGTCCATAGCCCTAATGGAGATGTATTTGATTCTAATCACAACATTTCTCTCTTATCCGAGTCAGCATCCATAGCTCGATAGAGATTATTGGAAATACCCCAAGAGAGAGTTATATATCAATTTTATTTTGCTTTTAGCTTTTAGCTTTTGATTTTTGATTGATTTTGATTCTTTTTGCTTTAAAAACTTATTTCAGCTCTCTTGTTTGACAAGGGGTTAAGAACCACGATGGCTTGATGGAAGGAGGTGGAAGTGATTGTGATGATGACATTGGCTAGTGTCAACAAATATGTCCAAAAGTTCTTCGCAACAAGTTTATTAGATGTTGAATGTGATAGGATCTCTAAGAGGTCAGTCGTTCTTTAATTTACCAAGGTGATGAAAGACCAGGTCAAACGGATACCATAGAGATAAATGTCACAAAATGTGTGTGAAAAGGCTAACCAAAATATCACCGAAGGGATGAAAATGGTAGGAAGACTTGTAGAAGAATAATAAGAAAGGGAAGAAAGAAACATCCATGTGTACACAATACCTGATTGCAATGTTTGATCTTTGTACCTTTGATTTTTACTTGTGTTTTCTCATGTTTTTATTTTTGAATTGTTTTTTATTTTTAGATTTTTGATAGTTTTGGAAAGGTGGGACCAACAAAGTCACTCTACGTGGTAAGATCCAACAACGATGTTTGTGACTTCCTTGATAAGGGAGACTAGGCATGTTTTTTATCAAGAGTCATATTATCCCTAATCGATGATTGTGGTGAGCTCATACTCAACAAATGACTGTGATTTATCTTGAAACATGGATTTTTATGTGGGATCTTGAGTTCCCTATCCATAGGTTTATGCACTTTTGTGCCATACTTGATGGTTACGTTGATGTGCATTCTTGAATCGCGTTTGATTTATAATTTTGAGATTGTTTGAGTTGTTGGGAGCTTTAGAGCTCTTGGAAGTTTTGACCTGAGCTTGATAATGAACCTGTTTGGGTTTCTTATAAGCTGATGTGTGACTTTTTGACCCGAGAAGGAGAAGAAAGAGAGCGAATGTTTATGATTGATGATAGGAATGAGAGAAATGATGGTGGTGGGCTTGCCCGGTGACCATTGATAGAAGATGATGTGATGGATGAAAAGGATATGGTCAAGAATTGAAGAGGATGGGCTACGAGGAGGTGAGCCACTAATAGAAGATGATGAAGGGCTACTAGAATATGGCCCTAAGATGGAAGAAGTTGGGCTATGAGGACATGGCCCAAGAATAGAAGAAGATGATGAAGGGATGCTAGGGTGTGGCCCAAGTATAGATGAGGAGGGACTACTCGGAGGTATCCCATAGATAGAAGAGGAAGGGCTACTAGGACGTGGCCCAAGAATAGAAGGTAATGGGCTACCAAGAGGTGACCCACAAGTAGAAAATGGAGGGCTACTATAGATGTGGCCCCAAGATAGAAGAAGATGATGGGCTACTCAGTGGTGACCCAAGGAGAGATTTTGATTGAGGAATGATGATAGATAAGGAATGATTTGGTAATGAGAAGATAGGCCATGGCTCAATGCTAGACCCCGACATCTCATCATGCTGAAGGAAGGTGAAGATGGAATAGAAGAAGAATCAAGTTCCATGACCTTAGGCTCTTCCTCTATGTTATGATAAAAGGGATCAACTTCTTTTCCCAATACGTGAGTGTATCGAGTTCTAGAAAGAATCCTTGTTTGCAATCCTCTAAAGGGATATCATCATGTAGTTTGATTGTTTCTTCATTATGAGAGAAATCAATTAGTAGAGGTTGTTGTTCTTTGGCCATAGAAGGTTGAATAGAAGAAATAGGTCGATAAGAGAGGGAAGATTGATTGATAGAAGAAGATGACTCAAGAGAGAAGTAGGATTAGGTGGAGGCATGGTCTCATGAATGGATGATTTAGATTTGGACCTAGATCATTTTTCTAGAAGACGACGTAATGTAGGTTGGAAAATAGGATCACATAGCCATCCATTAAGTTGCGACATGTAGGAGTCGAATTAGATGATTGACTAGAGGGAATCTGAGTCGTGGAACTCTTTGATGGAGGAAGAGGTCATTGAGATGACTGATGAAGGAGGTCCTGTGAAGAAAGGGAGGACCGTGACTCAAGAACCAAATTAGATGTTCGATCGATGGAACTTGGAGTCACATGAGTCTTCAAAGGAGGAAGACATCATTGAGGTGATTTGGAATAAAGGTCTCTGAAGGAAGGGAGGACCGTGATTTAAGATTTGATCTAGGGGTATCGAACAATAGTTGGGATCCGAATCTTTAGAAGAAGAGTGGGAATCTGAATGGTAGTTTGGATCTGAATCAGAAGAAGAAGAGTGGGGGAACTGAATAATAATTTGGATCAGAAGCATCCAAACCATATACCACGACTATGAATGAAGGTGGGGAACAGGGTACCCGAATGGGCCTCTCTAGCATGAAGAACCAAATGAGGTTTAGTTGTAATGGGAATATTTTGATTTGAATGCCTAAACCTAGGTTCCGTATTGTTGTAAGTGTGAGAAACTGTGTGATAGTCAGTCATTGTTGGCATCATTTTAAGCACAAATGTCTAGACCTAGATAGTGTGATGGAACTCCTTCAAAGGGAAGGAAGTGACATGTTGATTTGGAAGCATAATGACATCCAACTAGACATTTTGTAAGTATGGAGATGCGTGCGTGATTTTTGAAGAAGGTCTAAGGAAAATAGACATTGTGATGATGTAATCTCGATGAGATAAAAAATGATTGTCTAGAAAACAATTTTTTAGATGAATAATCACAAGGAACAATCATGCAAGTGTGAAACACAAAGCCAATCAAGGAAATACACCCTATGAAAATGTGTGTGCAAAAGTGATAGTTTCGATGCAAAGATGATCAACACAATGTCAATATTTACGTCAAGCTCGAAATGAACAAGGCATAAATATTAACAAAGGGTAGATGTGACTCCCAATCAAAGGATACCATGACAAGTTCAACAACCAACAAGGCCTAAATGTTAAAGGGCGAGGTTTACAAATGTAAGCCACATAACCACACCAATTGGACACGTTAATCAAGCTTCACGGAGAAGTGAGATATTAGTGTCAAAGTGGTATCGAAACAACACAAACAAAGTAAGTGACACTCTTAATATTTTGGACAATGTTTGAATTTAAAACTAAGTCAAAGTATACTGAGGATGTGTTAAAATGTGCGTAGTAACATAACACCACAATGTGGATACTTAGATCACATTTACGAAAAACATGACATAAGTATCTTAATTGTGTCGAGACAATGCAAACAAGGTAACACGTCAAAGGGAGATCAAATGATGAATCAATCCTAACTATGATGATGATCTTGAAATCAAGATCAAGTGGCCATCAAAGATATGAGGACGCATCCACGCACTTTAGATGTTTAACAACTCAGCCACAAACATGGATGAGCGTAAACGGACAAAAAAGTGGTGAACACTATCTATGACAACACTCCCAAAAGATGCCTTCTCTTGTCCCAAATGGGAAACAAGAATGCAAAGGTGTAGATCAAAAGATGAAAATAAACTAAGCATTACTTGGGCAGAGTTTCACCTCGTCTGAAGGTGAAAGAAACCAAGATAAGTAACATCGTTGTAAACTTTGTGATGAGATACACTTAGATCTAACTTAAATGGATTTTTACCATGTTGAAAAACAAGGTTTGAATCCAAACAAGTTATCACTTCGTGATGGCCAAGAGATGATAATGGACTAGTAAAGTGGGCTCCAAGACAGAATGGCCTCCTTAATAAGTTCTCTCAACTAGGTGTTACAAAGTTGCCTTAAGCGAGCGTGATTTACCCAAATAGTCACCCCTAATGACTATCTTGGGAGTATCTCAGCTTTACTTTACCCCCTTTAAGCATAATGGGAAATAAATGCATCCACGTGTACTCTCACTAGGGTTGCCGATACGAGACAACTTTGTAATCTAACTCATAAGGAAAAGACTAGTCAAGTGGGTAAGCGAGCGCTTCTGTTTCATCCACGAGGTTACTCGGTGGTGGATTACTTTAGGGTTCCTGGAACCACCCCCATTGTTGTAGCTTAAGGCGTTATGCCAAAGGGGTTATGTTCCAATTGAGTGGATAGGGATGTACCCTTTTTCGAAACCTGCAATATAGTGTGATGAAAGTGGTGTGTTTTTATCTTTTTAACTTAAATGTGGTTTTAAGTAGCACACCATTTGGAAACCTATATGAAAAAACACGTGTTAGTGGGTTTTTTTTTGTCTTAAGCTCCTCCTTTCTTTGACAAGCGTTAGGTCCTATATACGCAAGTTAGTATTTTTCCATAAAAGATCATGATATCAAAAGAGAGTTTGTGTGTTGCTTTTGATTCCTAAGATCACCAAAAAAGGCACGAAGGAAGAGCATACACAACGTGAAAACCCAACTAAAATAATATATGGAAAATACTTTAAGTGTTTTTACAGAAGGAAACTTGTTTTAGCCAACTTTGAACTTTAATCTATTTTAAAGCTTAAATTGAAGTGTTTTGGAAGTAAAAATAGAAGGTTTTGAAACGTTTTTGATTCCCAAGATCACCTAAAAGGTGTGAGGGAAGAGCATACACATTTCAAAGGACCCCTACAAATGAAAAACGTGAACACTCAATTAAGTTAGCACAAAAATATGATGGAAAATAACCTGTAAATCACTATTAGTGTCACAAAACCTTTCAAAGTGTTAGAATGGTCAAGAAAACAAGTTTTTAGACTTTAAGACACGTTAAAAAATGACTATTTACCTAATAATGTAAACCATAAATTTTTCTGTAAGTCAAAATCCTAATTTTATGATTCCATTGTGTAGTTCTCTTCAATACCTTTCCAACGCAACAAAAATGGAGTTGTTTTGAGCTCGGGAGCAAAAGTTATGGCCTTCGAGAAGATTGGTGGTGAATGTAGTTCGATATGTGACATGCCCCTTTACTGACATGTGTGTGCCTGTTTCAACGTAGACGTGCCTAGAATGACACCTACGTGTACCCCCTGTAAAATCTGCAAAAATCACGAAATTTGAAAATTTTCAAAAGAAAACAGGTTAAAGGTTAGTCAAAGAAGCCTATTTTTAGCTCAAACCCACAAAATATACATGATCAATGATGATTTAGCCTACTTAAAAACTGAAATCATGTAAATAACAAGCTATTTATCCTAAAAAGCATGAAAGTGGTTAGAAAACTGAAAATAAATAGCTTGAAAAGACTCCATTAATGGAGGATGGACTTCATGTCCCATCGGGCGTGCCAAATGTATGCAATGGAAAGTTGCAAAAGCTATGGAATGAGGCTAAAGAACCTCAAAGCTTTGCTAACTCAACTATGCACCATGAGATAAGAGATAAACAAGGGAAACTAACATGAAAGCATTATAACTTTGACAAAAACATCAAAAACTAACATGATAAAGCTACTCTCTACTCTTTAGATCACTAATTAAACATTAAACCTAAGAAGATCAACTTAGCAATCAAAGGTGTGATTAGTTGTTTATGGTTCTCAAGCTTTCAAGAATGGAGTCTCACCATTAATGGCTTCAAGGCCAATGGTTCTCTCCATATTACTCAAAACTTGGATTATGGATGCAAATGGAGGTGTTAGCTCAATAATGGAGGAAGGAAAGCTTTAGATCAAATGTCTAATTAGCTTAAAGCTAATACAAATGAGATCAAGCTTTCTAAGCTTTTTTGGTTTTGTTATGTAAAGTTGTAAGTTTGAATGGGTAGGCTTAGCCTTGTATTTATAGTTTTTATTTGGAAGAGTTTGGAATTTGGGTGCATGTGGGACTAAAGCTCAAAAAGCACTTTTAGATTAGATTAGGATAAACATGTTTTAGGCTTAGTTAAGCTTGGTTTAGGCTAGTTAACTAGGGTTTAGGCTAGTTAAACTTGATTAGCAAGTGATTAGAGACTCATTGAGAGTGGGGGGGTCTGGATAACCAATTGTGGTGATAGATAGCCTATGAAGCCAATAGAAGTGGTCTAGAGAGAACTAGGGAGTTTTGAATGGTGAAAGGAGGAATGTTTAGCTAATAAGAGAGATATTAGCCAAATAAGTTGAGGTGTTGTAAATATGGAGTGAAGAAGGGGAATAACGAAGTGACGTCAATCGGTTGAATGGGAGGAAAAGAAGGTGTCTACATTAACAAACATAAATGGGCTTTAGAGGTTTCACTCGAAACCTGGTATTGATTATGTGGACATTTCCTATAGCTAAAATGAGAATTTTAGGGCCTTATTTGAAATTTCGCTCAAATTTGGGGGAAGTGGATAAAAAAATACTTTTTTGAATTGTGATTTAAAAATCTTTACATGTTTCAACCTAAAGGGAAGAAATAAAGAAAACTATATTTGTAAGTTGAGAAATCTTTGTATGGTTTAAAACAAGCTTTTAGAGCTTGGTATGCAAAAATTGTTTTTTTCTTTAAAGTTAGGTTTTGTTAATTCTTCTAATAATAATATATTCATTAAGCAATTATAAGCCTCGCATATTATCATTATATGTATATATGTTGATGATTTGCTTATGACTAGTGACAATTGATTTAATTCATAGGATTAAAGAGAAAAAGCAAGATTTGAAATGAATGAGTTATGTCTTTCACATCATGTTCTTTGTATAATCAGTATTTCATTCTATTGTTATTTTAAAAAACACAATATGCAACCATTGTATTGAAAAAGTTTTTATGATTGATTGTAAACCATTTTCTACTTCAATGGAAGTTAGAATAAATATTGACCCTAAATTTGCATATGAAAAATGTTGATCCTATTTTATATACGTTGTTAGTTGATAGTTTGATTTATCTAACTATAACTAGATCAAATATTTCCTATACAGTAGAAATTACTTCAAGGTTTATGTAGGAACCTTTTTTAGAGATCATTAGAATCTTGTAAAAGAATTTTTAGATATATTAAAGGAACAATCAATTATGGGTTGCATTATACTAATAATGAAAATGCTATCTTATATGGATTTTGTGATTCTAACCATATTGATGTTGTGTTATAAAATATACTGGATATGTGTTTAATTTTTTTGGTGTTGGAACCATTACTTGGAACAACAAATGTAATCAACAATCTTCATTTCTTCTATTGGAAGGCAGAGGAGTACAATAGAAGAAGTAAAGAAGTCATAGATTGCTTGCATTTCTTGGTAGAGATACACATGGCGGTTAAAAGAAGTATTCTCTCTTCTATGTGGTGGTCGAGTTGTATTACTCTTGATTAAGAATCTAGTTCAACATTAGAGGATGAAGCACATTGAGATACATATACACTTCACCCATGAGAAGGTGCTAAGTGATGACATAAATCTCAAGTTCGTTTTGACTGAAGAGCAGGTTGTTGACATCCTCACAAAGTCCCTGAGTACTGCAAAGTTTTGTCACTTTTGTGAAAAGCTTGGATTGTCAGAGTTTCCATTGAGGGGGAGTGTACATGACAATGCCACCTCCTAATGGAACTTGATTTTTGTAAAAATACCTTTGGGCATTTGTAAAAGACTTTCGGATAAGTGTAAAAAGACCTTCGGGCATGTATACCTCCTCGACTTCTTTTTTATAAAGAAGTGTAGAAATATCTTAAAGGTGGTCTTTAGTGCTATTGAGTTTACTAGTAAACATCCAGTACAAGCATATTGTTAAAGAGGTCATTGGTTGTAAAAGGATCATATATGCTTGGGTTCAATAACTTTTTATGAGAACCTGTAAGAACATGTAAAAATCAAAAATCATACTTAGCCACCGATCATGGGATGATCTTTGGGATTTCAAAATCCTTTTGTACCACAAGGTAAATTGAATATGATGAAGGTGTTATAATTCTTTCAATCGATTCACTAGCCTAAAACCTTTATGGTTTAAGGATTGTAAATCATGTAGTTAGTACTACAACATGTGTAATCTATTGGCATATGTTATGTTATCCCACTTAACATTAAGGGAGTGTTGGAACATAATGATTAAGTGGTCCAGCCAACCCTTAATGTATATGGGTCCATCACTAATATATAGGTTAATATTTAATAATATGAAATATTTATATATCTATTATTAAATATTGACCTAGGTATATACTTTAGGTTAAATATTTGATATCATGAAATGATTATATTTCTAATATTGAATATTATAAACCTAGGTGTATGTGTAAACCATTTTAGGTTGAAAAGGTGGGTCGGGTGACATACCCGATCATCTTATATAAAAATGATGTAGGTCCTCATTTGATATATTCGGGAAATATATCAAAGGTGTGCAAATCAAGTGATTTGGTTTTACCCTTAGTAAATAGGGTTTTAAAGGAGGAGGTGATCTTAGTAATGGATGTAAAATAAGTTCTCTAAAGTAAAATGTTATTTTCAAAGTGGTTTTTACCCTATTGGGGTTTTCCACTCTAAATACTTTTGTGTCACATATGTTATTTATTTCTGTAAGTATTTATTTATTTACTTATGTTATGATGTAATCTTTATTTAAATATTTATTCAGAACATTATGTAATATGTAAGTTAATTAAATTTGTATTTATTAGAATCCTCAAATTCTAACAATTCATTTTATGCATTATCTACTTGATTCGAGATGCATGCATGTGACATAATTGGTTGGGCCATATGAGTAAAAACGAAATGCGAGATCTTAAAGGCTAAGGGTAAGTTATCATATTTGAAAGATTTAGATCTTGATTTATGTGAGCATCATGTCTTTGGAAAGCAAAAGAAAGTGAGATTTCTCAAAATAGGGCGATTAAGGAGTAGAAATTAGATCTTGTACACTCGGATGTGTGGGGACCAACTTAGATAGCTTCTCATGGAGGATCCCAATATTATGTTACTTTTATTGATGATGCTATAAGAAAGGTATGGGTCTATTACATTAAACGTAAAATGATGCTTTTGAGACTTTTAAAAGATGAAAATTCCTTGTTGAGAATGAATCAAATTCTAAGTTAAAGTGTCTTAAATCTGAAAATGGTGGTGAATATTGTAGTAATGCTTTCAATTATTATTGTTTAGTGAATGAGATACGTAGAGAAATAATGGTTCTAAGAACACCACAGGAGAATGGTGTTACAGAAAGAATGAACATGACAATCATGAAACGTGCTATAAGTATGAGGATACATTTTTGGATTGCTCTTGTAGTTTTGGGCAGAAACTTGAGTTGATACAACGGTTTATTTGATTAACCATGGGCCTTCAAGTTTACTAGATGGAGGAATACCAAAGGAAGCTTGGACCGGATAAGAGGTAGATCTTTCTTTTCTTAAATTTTTTGGTTCATAAGCTTTTGTGCATGTTGATAAGGAAAACAGGAAAAAGTTGGATGTAAAATCCAAGAGATGCACTTTCATTGGTTATGGATCCGGTGATTTCGGTTTCCATATTTGGGATTTATAGAACTCTAAAATTATTAGGAGTTGTTATGTTGAATGGAATGAAAAGAGAATGTACAGGGATAAAATTTTGGTACCCAAGGATGAAACGGTTAAGAAGTTTGTGAATGAAAATGAACTCTCGATTTAAAAGTATTACCTATGTGGTTACACAAGAATCGGTGTCGGTTTACCCATGACCAACATCGGTCGCCAGAATCGGTATCGATTATAAAGAGTCAAACCGACATTAGTTAACAGAACCAACGTTGATTTACGGTGTGAGGTGTCGGGCCACTAACAAATTTGGATACAAATTTCCGGGAGGTCAGATTGAGCCTCGTACCCCAAACTCTCTGTGAGAAGGTCACAAAGGGTAAGTAAACCTCGAGAAAGATTTACACCTTCTCTATTTTATCTATTATTGTGATAATGGTGAACTAGAAAGCTTTGTAGAAGTAATGCGGGATAAGATTCACGTTCGGGGGAACAATGCATGGATGAGGAGATGGACTCCTTGGAACAGAACTAGACTTGTGATTGGTTAAATTGCCAACAAGGTAAGAGGAAATTGTAGAACAAGTGGGTTTAAAAGATCAAGGAAGAAGAGGGTGGATAAAAAGGTACAAGACAAGGCTTGTAATAAAGGTATTTACATAGAAAGAAGGTATTGACTTTGATGAAATATTTTCTCATGTTGTTAAGATGACTTATTGTATCCTGTATTGAGTTTAGTTGCAGTAGAAAATTTGTATTTAGAGCAACTATATGTGAAAACGACTTTCCTTCATGGTGATTTGGATGAAGAGATTTATATGCAACAACCACTTGGGTATGAAGTCAAAGGTAAGGAGAAATTAGTGTGTAGGTTGAAAAAGAGCCTATATGGGATCAAGCAAGCTCCAAGGTAATGGTACATGAGGTTTGATAGTTTTATGCATGAGCATGGTTACTTGAGATGTGAATATGACCATTGTGTTTATTTAAAGAATATTGAAAATGGGAGCTATATTATTTTGTTATTGTATGTGGATGATATGCTTATTGCAGGATCTAGTATGCAGGACATTGGTGAGCTTAAAGGAAAGCTAGCTCACACATTTTCTATGAAGGATTTAGGATCTGTAAAAATAATCCTTGGCATGCAAATACACGAAACAGGAAAAACAAGAAATTGTATTTTCTCGGGAGGTTTATATCTACAGGGTGTTATAAAGGTTCAAGATGTAGAATACAAAACTTGTTAGTACACATATGGTGGACACTTCAAATTGAGCAAAGATCGGTGTCCATCATCACATTAGGAGGTCAAATATATGACACAAGTGTCATATGCTTCAAAGATTGGGAGTCTCATGTATGTTATGGTTTGTACTGCAGACTAGACATTGCATAAGCGGAAGTGGGAGTTGTGAGTAGATATATGGCCAATCAGGTAAAGAGCATTGGAAAATTCAATGGATACTCAGATATTTGAAAGGGACATCTAGCATGTAGTTATGTTATGGAGGTTTGGATATTTCATTATGTGGCTATGTTGATTCGGACATGGTTAGAGATCCGGATGGTAGGAGGAGCACTACTAAATATATTTTCATAGTAGGTGAAACGACACTATATTGGATTTCAAGATTGCAGAAGGTTGTGGCTCTATCTACTACGGAGGTGGAGTATATTGCAGCTACAAAGGCTAACAAGGAGATGATATGGATGAGTAGGTTTATGAAAGAGTTGGGAAAGGAGCAAGATGATTGTAAATTGTCAATGAAGAGTGCAATTCATTTAGAAAAGATTCAACGTTTCATTTGAGAACGAAACACATTCAGTTGAGGTATCACTTCATACGGCGGTATTGGAGGATGGTTAATTGAAACTAGAAAAGATTCATACGAGCGAGAACCCTCTAGATATGCTAACGAAGCCATTAACAAAGGAGAAGTTAGAGATACACTCCACTTCTGTTGGTCTTTGAGTTTGAGACTTGAAGAGGAAGAAACAAAGCTAAGGAAGGATCCAAGAATGATGATGTACATGTATGGTGTAGTAATTAATCTCCAAGTGGGAGATTGTTGAGTTGTGGAGCTCAATTAATTCATATTAGCATGTAATGTCAAACTTTTTGGAAAACACAAGAATGCGTCATCGGTTAGGAGGGACCGGCATCGATTACCCATGACTAACATCGGTTAGGAGGGACCGGCATCGGTCACCCATGACTAACATCGGTTAGGAGGGACCGGCATCGTCACCCATGACCGACATCGGTCGGGGAAAGGAGGAACCAACATCGGTTACCTATGCGGGAATGTTTTAATTAACTCTCGGGAATTAGATCTATTTTTAGCATAAAAGTATATCTATTGATTGTAATTGCATGGCTAAGTGCCCTAAGTTTATAAACACTTATATAAGCATAAAATCTAGGGTTTAGAAGTAAGAGAATTAACAAGAACTTGAAAATTTTGGTGAGAGAGAGATTTCTTGGAGGAGAAGCAAAATCTTGAGAGAAAGAAAGTATTGTACATCTGAGAGGTGTGGAAGATAGTAAATATTTAATTGTATATCTTGTCAAAGCTTTGGATAATATATTGGCTTGTTTCTTGGTGGACATAGCCCACACTGGGTGAACCACGTTAAATTTGATGTTGATTTATATCTCTTGTTTTGTATATTTTTCCGGTAGAATATCCGTTTTTATTTGCATGTATGCTTAGATATGATATATTAGCCGTATAACGAGTGTGCTAACCCCAAAAATGTAGAATTAATTGTAGGAAAGTGGGTGATGTGTGAACAATCATTGATAATTGAGCCCCTCCAATGATTAGTCATATGAGTGACAAGTAGATTTTTAGTTGTTGGTTGAGCTCTACTATTTTTTAATTTTATTTGTTTATGTTGTCAATACTTTTGAATGGATGAAATTTGATTTGTTAGAGAAGAGGAAGACCTCAATGGAAAATTGGAAATGAAATAGTGAAAATCAAATACTTGCATGTATCGCACCTTTTCCACAACTCAAATTGTAAGATCCAAATAATATATGTTATTTGTGTTCCACTTTAAATCAAACACTATCAAATTGAAAACCTTTACATCATTTACGGTTGGGTTTTGACCTTGAAACCTATTGGCTTTTCCCATTTTTTATTTTGACCCCTTTAAGTGTAAATTGCAGTTATGTGAATAATGCAAGCAAGATCAAGATGATAAAGTGGAACACAAATAACATGTAATTATCGATGATTGTTTGCACATCACCTATTTCCCTGCACCTACTCAAGCTTAGAATTGTAAACATGGATTACAAAGTGCTCCAAGAAGCAAGCATTTTGTTAGGGTTTCGAACATGGAACCTATTCGATTTTTTCCATATTTTATTTTGGCACCTTTAAGCACAAATTACACTCATGTGAATAATGTGAACTCAATTATCAATGATTTTTTGCACATCGTCTGTTTCCCTGCACTTACTTGAGCTTAGAATTGTAAAAGGGGACTACAAAGTGCTCTAAGAAACAAACATTTCAGTTGGGTTTCAAACTTGGAACCTATTGGATTTTCCCCATTTTTTAGTTAGTCCCCTTCAAGTGCAAATTGCACTCATTAACTATTTCCTTCCACGCCATCTTTCCTTTATTTTCCTCTCCACATGCCAATCCACCTAAAATATGTATGTATCCATCTTTTGATACAAACCATCTAATTTATTTCCTTACTCGCATAATCTTTCTTTTATAATTAACCATGGTTTTATGGGGAGGTCTCAAAATGCAAAGAAATTGGCCCCATGGGGCGATGCACTATAGCTTCTTTTCAGTGATTTAAAGAGCTCTGAAACCTCTCTCCATTTTCACTGCCCTAGTAGCTCTTTAATCATAATGTATTGCTGAGAAAATTTTACCCACTCTATCATCCCTTCAAATAATTTGAATTGGATTCGAACTTTATTTTAGTTTCATTTGGATTGGAAGGTTCGTTTGAATTTTATTTCGGCGTAATTTTGACGCATTTCATGGGATTTAATTTTCATTTATATTTTCACCACCTTTTGTTTAGGTGTGTGTAAATTTATTTGATTTTGTGTGTTTAGGGTGTTGATTATGATAGGTTGCAAACAAGTGGCGACATTCGAACTTGGGTCCTCCAAACATTTAATTTCTAGAGTGGGGTCTTGTCTCTTAATGCCTACATTTTTCTATGTTTCCCTCTCTGATGCCTCATTTGTAGAACCGATAGACAAGTTTAAGACATTGATTAAGAGAACCCTCTAAAAATTTATCCTTGTCACCATGAAATGAGAAACCCCTCACGATCAACATCCATGTCGCCATCTTTTCATGTGCTCCTTACTACAGGTTCTCGAATGTTGACGTAAGAAATAGCTTGATTTTGAGTTCCTCGGCCATGGTGTTAATGTCCTTTTGAAAAAATTGTCTGGATCAAATTTCTTTCGATGAAAAAAATCTTTGATTTTTTTGGTTTAACTGCTCTCTTTTTCAGAATTTTGATAAGCTCAATCAAGACAATTAGATTTTTCACATTTTAATTGAGCACTTTAAACATAAATCACAATCATGTGAATTATGTAAGCGAGATTAAGAGGATACAATGGCACAAATATAGTACATGTTCTTTTCATGGAAACAATATGAGATATGGAATAGGTGCAAGACATGCAGGGTTTTAAATCCCACATTTTTATTTATGAATTTTCAAACACGTCTTCACCTTATCCAGACAATTAAATGTCATGCATCATAAAAAAAATCGATGCCATAAAAAAGTAAAATTACACAATAGTAAAGCTCGATCGACATATAAAATTTTCCTTTCTTTCATATGTCCAATCCTTGGAGGAACTCATTTATTAAGTATTATTTTTCTACTACTCCTTACATTCTAAGATATCTCTGCTAATAGTTACCTCATCATCTTACACAACACACCTTTTCTCCTTCAAATTATTGGCAAAAATGTCATGTAGTTGTTGGAGGATTGAATATTTCATTGTATCTCCATTCCACTTTCCCCACCTTTGAACTTCTCCACCCTCAAACCCCTTCTTCTTCACCCCTCTTTCTCTCCCATTGTTTCTCTCCCTCCACTTTGACTTCTTCAATAGACCCCCTTTGGCATTTCCATCGTACATTTCACATGCGGTTGCTTAGCAAATACATCTATTTGAAAAATGTTGATAGATATCAATTTCAAGGATTTTATTTTAGATTTTACACATCACATTGATTAATAATTCATCTAATTTTGTTCATATTTCCAATAGAATGATAAAAATATATTTCCAAGGAAAAAGGCTTCAAACTCTATGATATGACCAAGATATTACTATTTTTATTGACTTTTCAAAGTTAAAAAGAATATCTTTTAAGTGACAATTGAGTAAATGTAAAATTTATGGTCAAGATTATCTTGTGAGTGTGTTGCCCCCTTGGGGAGATCGAGATCGATCCAATAGTCTAGATGGACTATCCATCATGATCTAGGTGGCGACCATATAGATCCCCTCCCCTCTAAATTGATCTCGCCTATATAGATATCCGGGAGGCATATGGAATATAGATCTCGAGATCTTAGATCCGATAGTCTAAACTATTTCCCTTTTACCACGAAGAGTAGATTGGGGCATATAGAATAGAGAGTTGGAGCGGGTCCCATATATCTATATATAGGTCTAACCCCCTCTAGATATATGAGAATAGTGGGGGCACTCTCTTTATATGGGTTAGATAGGGCCTAACCCAATCCTAATGGTCATTTGAACGTCAAATTTAATATATAAAATAAAATCTTAAACAATCACACCAATCACATCTCATCCTTGTTGCCATTGTAGAACCCATGTCAATTTAATTAATTATTCGTATGAAATGAGTTGATTGTCATAATATTATAATATTAATCTTGTATTTATTAATTCATGTATGGATTAATTAATTATTATATAATTATTTTATTTGATTTTTCATATTACAAAATATTGAGATTATAAATGAAACATTTATAATAAAAATTAAAATATCGATTGATGTGATAGATGTAACATATAATAAAGATAAAAATATTGATTGATGTGATGGATTCACTATATTATAATAATAAATATGAAGACGTGACTTGTGGGGTGTGATTTATTCACTCGCTTTTTTAAAAATCAATTTATTTTATATAAGTTAATCACTATAATATTATAAAATATTTTCAAAAATTCATTTTTAAAAATACTTTATTTTTTTCTAATATAAAATTTTAAAATTAATGATATACATACAACCGAAATAAGAATTCATAAACATTTTTTTATAATTTAATACATGTCTTTAGTTATTAAAAGGCAACTTAATTCATGTTGTCATGTTGTGGGGATATCATTCCATTATCCATGGTCTTTCAATGATACTTTTTAAGAAAGTGTTAAAAGAACAAACACCGCCACCACTCAAAAATAAATTTTAAAAATAAAATAGAAATATTTAAGTGCATTTTTAATTGAAAGGAGATATATATTTTTTTGGGAAACAACGAAAGTACATTTTTTTAGTATTACGAGTATAACTAGTAATCGCATGTGTACAATGCAATGTGAACGCTGAATGGTATAAGTTATTTGATTTAGAGGGGTAGTTATTACTTTTGTAATTGAAGTTGATTAGGGGTGTGATTGATTTTGGTTGTGTAGAAATATAGATGAACCACTTCATTTAAAAAGTGCAAACATGAGGTCTAACCCTTAAAACAATTCAATATGCAAAAAAGTGATAAAATGTAAAAAGCTTTGAATGGAAATAACTATAAATTGCATGGTTCTTTCTCGGAATTTTAAAACTATAGGTGTTTGTATGCAGATATAATGAAGAAGAGATTAAAAATGTGTTGTTGTTGGTTTACATAAAGAAGCAAGCAATAGTAAAAAGGAAAAATTGAACATGTATGTTGAAAAGTGTTATTTTGTAAGTGTAGAAATATAGATGAACCACTTCATTAAAGGTATCATCTCTTCAATTCAAATTTGTTACAAATTCACACATATACAATTTCAAATCTTATATCATGAGTGGTAGCATTTTGTGGACTATTTTATTTGAACTTAACATGAATACATGAAGGCTTTCGTGCATGTGCAGATTTTATATCATGAGTGGTAGTCATTTGTGGTCAATTTTTTCACTCTAAACGTGAATACATTTGATACCGTTTTGGATAGTTAATTACTTTTGTAGTTGACATGGTTTGTACTTGTTTCGAGGTAATTGTGTTAGTGTTGCATCAATTGTTTGGTTGGTCTTTTGCTGAAAAAATCTTTTTTTGTACACTCGATAAAATGTGTGATTGATAGTGGTAGTGTAGGAATATAGATGAAACATTACATTGAAAGGTTGTATGTGTACATTTAAATTTATTACAAATTCGTACATATAAAGTTGCAAATCTTATATCACGACATGTGAACTAAACACGTACATTTGCATAATTTATATCATGAATTGTAACCTTTTGTGGGCAATTTTATTTTCAGTAAACATGAATACATTTGATACCCCTTGAACGCCAATGTCGCTTTGGAGACAAGAAGTGTTGAGTAAAGTAGTAGTGGAGGTGCTATCAAAGTAGAGGGTATTATTTACGAAGGGTTGAGGGATAATAGCCTTGACTCCTCCTTTCTTCTTGCTCCAAGTGTTGGTACGTGCGCCATTTTTAGTACATTTCGAATGAAAAATGAGGTGAAATGCGCATATTTGCAAGTGAGGGAACTCTGGAGAAAGTTGTGAATGTCAAAACTTGCCTTTCAGTGGTTCTAATGTCGACAATTGCTCTATGCAAAGTAAGTCCCTAGGACTTGTGGATAGTTAATCCCCAAACCATTTTAATTGGCAATGTTCTTTGATTCCCTCTCAAAATAGGGGGTATCGGAATATGTAACGGGTTGGAGGGATCCCAACATGGGTCATTGTATCTATAAAATTTGACAACAAATAAAGGTAATGATGGTGGTGGCATTGATGCATCATAGACAATGTCGGTGATTGTTCCTGTAGCACCATTTACGAGGCCTACGTCAACCCACGAATCCAACAGGAACCACTGAGATGAAGCTGATGGTCGCTTCGTGACGGAAACAAACTCCATACGGTCGATAGCCCAAGTCAAAGCAATGAAGCCCCTATCGACATACATATATTAAAATTTATATATTACCACAAACTGAACCAACTAATATTTTATTATTATTTTTGGTTAAACATTAATTAGTTTGCTTTTACTTGCACAAAAGAAAGAAAACTATGATAAAGAAATTATGTAGGGAAGTTGTGCTCCAAGTTCTATAGCCATATCGCATTGTAAATTTATTCATTCCGTAGGAGACAGGGGTCTCCTTATTAGATTTAAACAAAAGGATAACCCTCATCCGAATGGAGTGAGAGAAAATATCTAATCATAAAATATCAAAGGAAAACTTGGACGCTAGATATTTTTCGAATCACTCGCCACTTGTCCGACTCGTCGTCACCCTTTTCCCCTGTCCATTTACGCGCTCTGCATTTTCATATAAGTAACACAGCTCGGATACCGACTTTCAGTTAATTCCATTCCTCTGCTTTCCTTTCTGATGATATTCAACCATACGTCCTGAGTTCGAAATCATGCAAAGCGTTGGCCTAGTTGTTTTGTAGCTATCGTTGTTTTTGTTAATCTTTGTAATCGATCGTGAATTGGATTTGTTCTCCATTTGTTCATCAAATCCTACACTCTTGAGGTTGCTCTGCATCTTCAAAGGTGAACAAAAATACAAACCGTGGCCTTCCCAGACGACTGTGGTGAATTGGAATTAAATTTCATCAGTGTCTCCATTGAACAAGACCCTTTTTCAAAGCGATTCTCCAAGATCTTAGGCGTGTTCTTGTTTGATTCATTTATTTCGTATGCACATCCAACCATTCCTTTGTAGCATATATTTTACATTGATTTTGCAACGGGATTGACAAAAACACTAATCTTTATCCGTCTAAAGCATGAAGGTAGGGCAAAAAAAGCAAAAAACGCTGAAACAGCGTCAGACGGCCGTCAAACCGTCAAATTTAACACAGTCATAAAAACGTCTGCAAGGACCTTTCCCATAGGAGGAACGCATTTAACGATAATATTTAATTTTTTAAAATATTAAATTGCTGATAATGTCAATTTGAATGTTAAAATAATGATATTAATTATTTAAAATTTTCATGATGAGAAATTAATAATATGTAAAATTTAATACATATTTAATATTAAGATTGCGACTTTAAAAACATGTATCTAATGTTGAAATTTAAAGTTATCTTTTTCTCTTCAAATAAAGAATGTTTATCAATGTAAAATCAAAAATTTAAGCCTAGTTTAAAAATTACGGTATTGGTGAGTTATAACGTGCTATGCTCTAAAAATGAAAAGGTATTGTTGAGCCTATTTCTTATAAAACTACTTCAAATTTTGTAGGACTTGGTGTTCAAGAATTTAAAATCACTTTAAAGTCATCTTGTCCTCCTTGTCATAAGGTTATGCAGCTCATGCATCTCGATCTAAGAATCAATTACTTTTTTGTTAATAAATTGGTTAGAAATGTTAAAACTTATAACCATTGTGATAAAGATGGGTATGATGTTATACATGTTGGAAATCACATTCTTATTCCTTTTATTGTTTGGAAAACAATTAAACCCAATAAACTCAAAGTTGAACAAATATAGATCCTTAAGAATTTGGTGTCTTCAATGAAAAATAGTATGTCAGATAAATCTTCTTTTTGGAAAGATAAAGCTATATTTTAGTTGAAGGCCAAACTTTCTTTCTTTCTCAATTTCATCTATAATACTTGCATTATTATGACTTTTTTCCATGTTTAATTATTTTGTACCTTATTTTTATTTTGTGCATATGATTAATACTTAAATTGGAGTTACTATATATACACTTCTAGTTCAATTAATCTTTTTTTTTGGCACAAATATATATTAATTTGTTTTTTTATACTTTTTGTTCTTTGTTTGTTCATTAGTTTGGGTTTGTTTTTGGTATGTTTAAGAGTTACATATTGTCTTCTTTACATTTATGCTTACCTTTTAACGTAAATTGTCAAGGGAAAATGTTGTTATGGAGCTAAATTATTAAAGAAAAACTTTATGCATAATCTTGTATTCCCTTCTACCTATGGTGATGATTCTTAAATATTTTGCATATTGTAACTCTTTGTTTTGACCAACTTTTTTTTCACTGTGTGTTGTCTAAAATAAAATTAGGCACTTTGTTATGGAAGTTGTCCTTTTCATTTTTATGTTTTCTATTAGATCTACTTTTATTATATTAAAATGTATGTAGATCGATATTTTTATAGCATAACATTATCTTAATGAAGATCGGTGTAAGTGTTTGTTTATTGCAAATTAGAGCAGATCTTTATTGTCATCCTCCTATTGGTCATTATTCCAAAGATAAAATTGAACCTCTTTTCCAAAAGGATTTTTGTGAAGATCAATGTTGATTTCACCTTCAAACTTTACAAAAATATTGAAGACATTATTGTTCGTCTTCTTTCTTTTTCTTGCTCATTGTGTGTTGACATGCACATCAATATGTTCCTAATCGAATTCGACAAGTTTATATATACCCAATTGCCTTAGTGCATTTGAGACATGATATAGAAGAGTGGTCCTTGTGAATGTGCCAAAGCAATTAATCCAATAATTTAGACTAGAAATTTAGAAATCTAAGCAGATATGAAGCATTTATTTCTCCATAAATACTCATTCTAGCAAAAACTTATATATAGTAGGCATTGCATTACATTGGATTTCCTAACAAAAGCATTGTGATATGCTTAATGTGTTGTGTTTAGATATTGTACGCGTTTTCTAGGTGCCTAACAAATATTTAGGAAGTTTTGTTATTCTCTCGTGGTAACACAAGCCTTCAAACAATTTTTTTAATATCATTTGTCAACCTAATTGCCACATTAGAATTTTGAGGAAGGAAATAGATTCCCTACAAATCCACAGAATTTTTGAACCTTCAACTCTATAGTCCCATTAGGTGTAGTTCTCCTTATTAGGAAAAAAATTGGAGATATGTCATATGTAACTTGTTTTTTCACAATATTGTCACTTTCCACTCACTACATGGAAAATTGGACACTAGACAAATACTTAGAAGGTAGAATAAGACAATGATTGGAGCTAACTTTGTAACTCATTTTACTCACCATTGTATTTAAAGGGTCTCCCTCATTGAAATATTTTAGAGCTCTTCTTAGGCTTTTTCTAATTATTATATAGATTTTATTATTCTCATAAACAATTTTTGCACATTGTGCTTATTTTGTAATTGTTTTGAGCAATCTTTGAATAACACATGGGATTTTCTTCCTATGTACCATTTTTCCCACTATACAAATCTTGTGTTTCAACATTTACATGGTATGATCTTTATGATAATGTATTTTATTGCATATATTCTTGAAAGTATCACTTTTAATAATTGATCATTAACAAGAAAGTATAAGATTTTGATTGCTTAGTTAACTCGTGGGAAAAAAATTAAAGAGAGAAAAGCTTTGAGAGCTTCAAGAAATAAATCAGCAAATCCAAATGGAGAATAAAGAGCTAAGAGAGATGGTGTACAACTTAAAGATGGAGAATCAAGAGTTGCAAGTTAGATTGACAAGTTGTGGAGACTTCTTCGTAAGTGTCATGGAAGAAGCATGCAAAAAGAAATGTTGGCAAGGCTCCAAGATGGTGAAGAGGAAAGAAGAGTCTACCATGCAAAGGAGACCAACCCCTACGAAAGATGTGCAAACCATGAATAAACTATGCATACTAAGCACTCAACTATACATTCTTTCTTCCAATCAAACATTGAATGAGTCCTTTGATAGTTTTGAGAAGGGTACTAATAGAATTGACTCTATGTAGTTATTGAAGAAGGGTTATGATGGAAAAGGTCTTCAAAAGAATAGCCAAGGAATGACAAATCCCATAGAGATAAGAGAAAGGGCTCAAACCAAAAGTTGGAGAATGCTCCAAAACAGCTAAAGCAAGATGACATTTCACAGATAGAGCTAAAGCCACTAGCACAACAAAAGGGCATGTACAAGGTAATGACATCATTTTTTTTTGTGAAATCTAATGAAGAATTGAAGTCTCTATAGAATTGACAAGTTTCTATGAAGCATTGCACCACCTCAAAGGGAAAAGAAGAGTGATGTAGCATATCACTCCATGACTACAAGTGTGACTGCATGAAAATTCCAAGAACAATACAAACTTTCTATAAAGACAAAAGCAACAAAGAAGAATGCAAAGCATCCCAAAAGAGAGAAACAACCCTAGGGAGAAGGTAGATCACCATTGCTCCATCAACCTAGCACAAATAAGCATAAGGCTAGCACAAGGCGGTATGCAAAAGGAAAATCTTTCATTGTTTGATTCGCTCAAAGAAAGGGGGACCGTGCAACACATCAATTTTGGTACATCTATCTATATTCATTTTGTAGAATAAGTTAACTATTGTGTGGCCATGTGTTGGAAAAGCAATGCATAACTAAGAAACCCAAGTACTTCAAAAAGAAGACAAAATGTTCACACCACCACGGAAGCAAAAGAATAGATTAAGGTGTAAGAAGTAACGAAGATAAATTTGTGAAGACCACTCCTTAAAACGGCAAGAAAAACAAAAAGGTGATGTCCAAAGACATGGGCAAGAACTATTACTCTTATTGCAACATGAGTGGGCATGGGCATGGGCATGCCAAATGTTGAGACCGCATGCACAAACTTCACCCAAACAATTGCAATAGACATCCAAGAAGAAAGAGGTACCTAGAAGACACGATATAGCAAGTGGAGGACTATCCGTGGAAGAAACCCTCACAATGGAGTTGCCCATAAAGAAGTTATCATCACCGTTGCAAGTGCGCAATGATGAGAAGTCATTCTTGGATACATAGATAAAATATTGACAAAGCTAAGATGTTGATTGACATGCATATGAATGATCAACACTCACATTGAGTGGCACCACCAAAATCGCTTTGATAGTTCCATTTGTTGATTAAAACAAGAAGGAAACTAACTCCAATTGTAAAAGCAAATAGAGAGGAATTTTACTCATCAAGGAGAAACAACTATGAGCAGTCTTTTGTATCAAAAGGGTTGTGGCATTTTAAGCATTCTCACATTTTCATGTTGATGTGTAAGTTATCCTTGTTTTCCCCACAACATGTTACATGACAAGATAAGTAGAAGAAAGGAAATGTAAGTTGTGCAACATTTCAAGCAAGATTTAAAGCTCAAGAGTCACAAAGGTGGCAGCAAGTTGGTTTCACTTTTCTGTATGCAAATTTAAAGTTTAGCATGTCAACTTATCCATCATTGTTGCAGAATACATGCATGCACTAACAATTTATGTAGCATGGAGGTATAGGCTTGATTTCAATATCAAAGTTGTAACATGGCAATATAAAATGATTTTTTTGGGTCCTTAATGGGTGATTTCTCAGCCCATAAATTTAAATCCATTAAATGGTAGTAATCCCATATAGCAGTTTCTTGTGTTGATATGCTTATAAATACTTGAACATACATGCAATACTATGAAATACCTTATTGTATGATAAATGGTTGAGTTAATGCAATAAGTGATTTTTTTTTTTGGTACCGAGGAATCGAGAGCCCAACAACCCGAAGCAAAGTGTGTAGCCAATCGCTCTAAAACATGGGGCGGGCCTCCGCGTAACCTGGGGAAAGCTAGGAAGACCATGGGAAGAGCCTCTCTATAACCTCGCATACAAGCTAGGAAGACCATGGGAAAAGTCTCTCTATAACCTCAGGACAAGCTAGTAAGACCCAATATTGTTGGCCAATTTAATCAAGAATCGAACACAAGACCTAGGCAACCTAAATCATTACCCGCATCCACTTGGCCCGACCCCGTGGTCGATACAATAAGCGAATGGTGTTTTGCGGGGTTTTCTCGGAAAAAAGGTTTCCTAAAATAGAATCTCTTGTATATACTAGGGAGTGTGTCGTTATTTTTTCTAGTACAATTAATATTATGTTGGCATTGTGTCTCCTACATAGGTCAATCAATATTCTCTTCATAGACATCTACATGTATTATCATAAACCATAAGTTTCTTCCATGATGAGATAGAATTAACATGACATTTCGTCATTGATAGAAAGGTGAGAAGAGCACTCGTGGTGAGTAACACTCCTTAAGAAGATTGTTTGATCTAATGGACGTGTGATTTGGAAGCCATATTGCCTTTATTGAAGGCATTTTCATTACATGTATATTGCATTTGTTGTTGATGCAGATTTTGAGCTGTAAGCCCCAAGATAGAGGCAACATTGTGGAGAAGGTTTTGCTTTCAACCTTTCACCTAATCAAAATATTTTCTTCACTTGCTTAGAGAATATGAACAGCAAGAAGAAAGATGGTGTAGCAAGCATTTATCGAAGGATAGTAGCACTCTAGCCTACAAGAATGTGTGTTTAAAGAACAGGTTTAAGAGCATCAACCACAAAAAAAAGGCCAACGCACCAAAAGAGTGCAAGGGAAAAGTCAAGGCATCAAAAGTGCAGGGGCAAAGTCAAGGCACCAAGACTGCAAAAAGTAAGCCAAGAGAAAGACTGGTATACCCAAGAGTTGAAGATCAGTTGGCAAACATTTGAAGGACATGGACTCCAAAACCAATCTGGTTTTACAAAGTTGAATGTTGCAATAGTAGAATCAAGGAGAACAAACATTTTCACTCTATAAAAAGTGATGAAGAAAAAGTATCTCATTTGAGAATATAATAGGTAAATCCTTGTCTTTTCATTACACAACTTTTATGGAACCAAAATCCTACAAAATGGGATATATATTTGTTGATCAATTGTACTTCTTAGTTTACAAGACTAACTGAAGACATGTTTTTGTCCTTGTAAAGAGCAAATTGGGCAAGGCAAAAACAAAGAGTTACAATAAAACAGAGACAAAAACCAAGTGGATGAGTACCAGTGTTGCACATTGTAACCCTGAAAAAAATGCCAACACAACAAGATGGCGGTTTTGTTATGTCAGTGGCATAAGCGTATATGTCATGGCAGTTTCACATGTCATCACAATTTTCCCTGCATGTGGCAGTTTTGCCCTGTTTTAAGTTGCAGTTTTTCCAAAGAAAAATGAACATGAAGAGTAACCCCAAAAACATTATCTTCGGTTTCCCTATCTCTTGGAATTCCTTGCTCAAATTTTTTCCATCCTTCAGCATAATATACCTATAAGATATGTGCATCGAAAAACTAGAAGCAAGGTCAAAGTTATTAGTTCCAAGGATTGCTTGCCAAAGTTTAGAGGGTTCTGAATACTTGGGGTAGAAGAAGACACAACAGAGATGGCTGTTAGTAGTGGTCAAGCATGTTGAAGAACCAAGTAATCCATAGATATTAGAAAGTTGGAGATCATTTGTAAATGTCAGGATGATGTTTATATGTTGATAGTGTCCTTGAAGGCCTCAAGAAGACAATACGCTTGTAAATTTGCAAGATGAGAGTGAAAATGAGGAAGCATAGCTTCACTCTTCTGGTTTTCTAACATTGGATTTCTCCAAGGTAACTTATCGTGTCCGTGTGATCAATTTTCTTATTTACTTCCATTTCATGAAACTACTTATACTATCTCACACCTTTGAGAAAGCATAAGAATCATTTAAACATATGATTACATGCATAACACTTGTTTGAGAAAGCACGAGAATCAACTAAATAATAAAATATATGATTACAAGCATAACACTTGTTCATTACAACAATTAGAGGTTGAATTCATTCTCACATAATGTTTAAAAACAACGCTCTGTGCGATATTGTTTTTGTGAAATTGAAAGTCACATGTTTGGTAGTAACATAGTTCAATTTTCTCTATGTTACCGAAGCCACAGAAGTGCCTCATTTCACCCATGTTTTCATTTATGGATTATGAAGAAACAACCTGCTCCTCTTGATCTTCATATTTATGCTGACCACAGCGGTCACATGCATCAGGAGGCTGCTGGGTAAGAGCACCCTGTAATTGTTGGCGTATCTTGGGTAAATCATGCTCTAGAACCTCTTTGAATGCCTTTGCTGCCTCACTCAGTTCCTCCAATCTGATTCAACAATACCAACCCAATAGATCTTATATAAAATTGTAAATTATGGCAACCACATCAAAGGAACTGTACAAGAAAAAATAGGAGGTCATCTAAACAGAACCCCTTTAAGAAGCTATGAAGGTGATGGAACATATGCTATAAAGCATGCACAACTCTCAGCTACTATATGTGCTATTATAGCATGAACTAAATCTAAAGGAAACCTAGAAAGTGAATAGTTAACAGAACATTTGTAACCCTGAAATAAAATGGTTTCCAGAATTGATTAACACCATTGTAATGTAAAGGAATTCAAAAATCCGAAGGCTTTAGGCAGTTTTTTAAATTGAATTATCATTCATTGGTGCTTACCTGATTGTAAGAGGAGGAGAAAATCTGATAATGGTATCATGTGTAGGCTTTGCTAGAATCCCCCTTTCCTTCAGTTGTTGACATATGTCAAAAGCCGAAACAGAAGATAATCCCTTTGCATTTAGTTCCACAGCATTTAGCAATCCCTGCCCCCTAACTTCCCTTATGATGTCTGGGTATGCATTCTGAACGTCCAAGAACTGGTTCCTGAAGACTTGTCCCATCTCAACAGCCCTGTAGATTTCATGATGTGAATTTTATTTTGACATCTCTTTGCAGAAGAATAACATTAATACTCATGAAGCATTAGCATTAGATCGAAAATCCAAAACAAGTTAGTTTACAGCATAATTTTGCACCTCTCAGCCAGTTTTTCCTCTACAACTACTTCGAGTGCAGCTATAGCCACAGCACTTGCCAGTGGATTTCCTCCAAAAGTGCTGCATACAGACAGCGTATTGACAGTAAAAATCTGGGTAGGAATCTCATGTTCTGTGAAGGAAAATAATGTCATTGCAGACGGGGAAATCAGACCTTCCATGTTCACCAGGCCTAATGCAAAGCATCACATCCTTGTCAGCAAGAACAGCACTCACTGGCAGCACTCCTCCACCCAATGCCTTACCTAGGATCTGTACGGAGAAGCTATTAATATAAGTTGCAGCTATATTAGAAAGAAGAAAAACATGGAGCAGAATATTCTATTGGTCCAGCTGATATGTAAGAGCTTACCACTACATCAGGGCGGACACCCTCCCACTCGCAGGCTAATAACTTTCCTGTCCGGGCTATGCCAGTTTGTACTTCATCAGCAATCATCAAAACATTGTATTTTGAGCAAAGTTCCCTGACTGATTGGAGATAACCCTTTGGTGGAAGAATGACCTACACGGAACAAAACAGCATATTTGAGCAGAAATATTACACAAGCAGCAGAAATATGATTTAAAAAACAAAACTTGTGGAAGTGAGACTTCAGTATCATCTTATTATTAACTTCTATTGGAAGGTATAACAAAATATTTCATTGAGACAGCTCTTTCCATCTTTTATCCTGTCTTAACATAAAGGTCTCAACCCCCAAAATTTTGGCTTTGTAGAGCCTTCAATATGATATATACCCCAAAAGATATAAATTTACCTTGAAAACTGCATTTCCATTAACAATTACCAGTGCTTAAAAGTTTTTAAAGTCCAGTTTCCTCCAAGTACAATTTTTTGCCCGTTTCATGCCATTTTAGCATTGTATTAAAGTTTCTTTATCATGCTTAACATAGTGTGGCTTGCTCTACTGGAAACATCTCAAATGTGTTATGCTGGCATTTTACCTAGGGGAGAGGAGCCAATACTTGAGAGGCGACCAATACTTGTGATGGTATATGAGGAGGGAATACCCAATATTTGAACAAATTAAAATGAAAATTATACAACATTTACCCAACAATGGTGTAAAATAGTCAATCACATTGTACATCATACTTACAAGTTACAACTGTTGATACCCAATGCACATGTTTAGGACCAACCTTTTTAGTGGATTTCAAATTCAGCATTTTAAAGCAATTTAAAATGTGTCTTCCTTCCAATTAAACACACCAAACGAATATATATATATATATGCTGAGTGAAATGTAGGATATATTTCAAGTGCTGATGTGGTGCTATATGGGTGCCTTGTGGATGCCAAGTTAGAGTGTACAACCACTGCCACAATTCAATAAATTAGATTTCAGCCACCGAAATGTGATTTTTGTTTGCAACTGCAGCATTGTCCTCACAAAAGTGGAATGAACCTAAACCTCAATAAGTTAATCACATTTCGTCTACAAAGAATAGATAGTTGAGACAATTTCTTATTTCTGACGAGTAATGGCCAAGTAGATTTCACGCAATTCCCTCAATATAGTGTGGAAGACTTCAATCAACTAGGGCAAAGAAATCAATTTGTGGGGCTTTGTCATATGAATGCATAATGCAGGTATATATATTTCTAATCTTTTTTGAGCTGGAAATGAATTAGTTGAAATTAAGGAAGGGATAGGATGAATATCTTAGATAGTGTTGTTGTCTCCTGTTGAGATTGATGCCCTGGTGCGTTGTCTGAGAACCTCCAGTAAGGACCAGGAATCAATTCTGCTATGTTGCTAAGGAAAATGGGTCTGAGGGTCTCTCTTAGTTCCAGCAAAGGGCTTCGCTTGTAATCCTGTATCTTGAATTCCACTCTGCCATGAATCTGGTTATATTATCACAAGAATCTGATAAGGTTCTGATCAGCGGATGACCTGCTGTGGTTGTATAAAAATAAACTGGGATCTTGATAACAGTTTTTCATGTATACTGTATGACCTGCTGCTTGCCCATCATCCACCCTCTGCTTCAAACAGTTCCATGGCCTCTGAAAACCAGGGCATCCGGCCTGTTTTCCCATTTTTATTGAAGAAAATTGAAAATGTTGTATAGCAAAACCAAATTATGCCATTGGTATTGTAAATTTTAAATTTATTGTATCGTGTATTTGAAGTCAAACCTCCACAATGCCTTTTTGCATAAGAGGAATTTTTGGTCTGAATAAAGATGGTTGGTGGGCCTGGTATGACAGGTGGTCAGACCCCCACAAAACAAACAAAAAAAAAATTCATACCATATTATTTGCCACATCAGCATATGCCCTCGCCCTTGGACACTTTCACTTTGTACCTGAACTTTGACAGACTGTTTGTCACTCATCCAAAGGCTGTTTCCAGGAATGTTTTCCCCTATATTGATATATTTTCACTGGCTATGCCATGGTAAAGATAGTTTTCTCAAATTCAGAGTTTTGAGCCCTGTTGTTTTCATTGTTTTTCACACAATACCTGAGCCATTCTCATTTTGACAACTTCGGAGGCCATAATTTCTTCATACAGAAGCATTTTCATGTGAAATGTTTTTTCAATCTGCGTATTTTTCTGAGAGGAATGCAATGGTGCGGTTAGTTTCCTGATTTGGTGTCATTTGGTGCAATTGTTCTTCAAATGGCCTTTCATCTCACAATCCATTTACTATAACCCCTTCTATGTCTCTTGCACACTACTCAAAGTCAAATTCTGTAACTGTGTGGCCATATTTGAAATCTGTGCTTCAAAAATGGACTTATGTTGGTACCAAAGGTTTCAAAGCCTCCATTCTCAGGACGTCCTCTAGTGCATCTCATGCATTTGCAAAGAACCTCATTTCCAACTGCCTTTTGAAGGGTGGCAGCAATGTCCCAACAAACCATTGTGCATGCTACAATGGTTGGATGTAAATTTGGCAAAAATATTTCAAACCACACATCATATGCGTGCACACTCTCTGACATGTCCTGATTAATTTCTTCGAGTGCCGATATACTTCACTACTCAAACTTTGGGATATGAAATTCTCTCAAGAAAGCAGCCTTCAACAGGTCAAAATCCACCATAGATTAGTTAAGGATCAAACTTGCTATACTAGGTATGTGCAAAATCCAAAAGCGTCGTCACAAATTGGCTTGCTTTTTTCTAGCAAAGTCACTCCCTTAGCTCTCCAAACTATCTCACATTTGTTCATGTGCTACAAGGCATCTTCAATACCTTTGAAATTTGGCAACTTCATGAACATCTCATAAAAGATGTTTTGTTTTGATATTTGTTGGATGTGTGTCCAGGCACTAGTTCCAATTGCTGTCCTTCCCCTTGATCCACTTGAAGTCCCCTCTCCAATTTCCATCAGACACATGCCTCCTTGAGTCACACCTCCTCGCACGACAACTATGGGAATAATTATTTGCACCAATATTGCCAACCAACAAACTCACTTATGGTCCCTTTTTATTGATGTTTCAAGACTCATACTCACAAAATGAGTAAGCTTCCCACTTCCTTGTGCTACCTACACAATACTCTTCTTATTCTTTGCTTGGTGATGTCACCACCAATGGTACATATGGCACCACTTGTTTCAACGCAAAGTTCTCACGTTCCTTGATGAAATACTCTTCAACCTCTCTCACTCAACTTCCACCAAAATTTTACTCCTAAAAATCAATACACACACGAGCATCAACTTATAGTGAATCCTGGTATGAGATTCTTCCAAGACTTATGCTCCTCTCCACCTTCAAGTGGTTATGGTGTCCCAAATTTCACCCCGAACTGGGACTACCCATTTAAAAAAAAAAACGCTTTTTTTTTAAATAACGGGTCTTTTCGTGTTTTTATTGCGGAAGATGTTTGTATTATATCAAGATATTCCCGGTGAATCATATGAGCCAATTTCGACAAATACCCAGATGCCAAAACTCATTTTATCCCTCCATGAAGTTTTGTCTACAGGAAATTTTTATTTAATTATTTATTAAATAAATAATGCCCGTTTGAAGTAAATTGTGCTCCGATTGATTGATGTTTTGCATGCCAGTATTCACACATCTCAATAGGGTTTTCACCGGGAATGAATTCAGAGCCTTGTCTGTGACTTCTTTCGCTTTTATTTATTTCTTTTGCGTTTTTCTCCGGTTTTCTCTGCAGTTTCTCTGTGAAATTCCCCTAGGTCTGTTCTTTGTCCAGTATAGTCTGTTTAATTGCCTGAAGCATCTGGAGATCATCTACCGACACACACGACCAGAAGGAATCAGCCTCAAAATGCAAGCTTCTGACCAAAAAGATGAAGTCATGCACAAAAAGTCTCTCCCAAGCAAGTCACATTTTTGGAATTAATGAGTGTAAGTTGCAATGGGATTTTTAGTGGTAGGGCGGCAGCAGAATTTCTTACCGCCTTCAGAAAGTACTTTTTCCCATGAAGTCAAAGTCACTTAAGCTGCGATGGGAAAATTAGAGGCGGCAGGCAGGCGGAAATTTCTTACCTGCCTTGCAGGGTACTTTTCCCATGAAGTCAAAGTCACTTAAGTTGCGATGGGAAAATTAGAGGCGGCAGGCAGGCGGGAATTTCTTACTTGCCTTGCAAGGTGAAAATTCCCATTATAAAATAAAGAAAAATCACTTAAAGCATTGATGGGAATTTTTCTGTCTGACTTTGTGAGCTAACTTTTCCCACCAAAGAGGTTTATTCACCCATGCAAGTCGCACTTTATCAAAGGAGGCTAATTTTAATGCAAGTCGCACTTTTTGGGAGATGTTTTAATTTAATAATGGGAATTTTGGTAGTGGCAGGTAGGCGGGAATTTCTTACACCGCCTGCAAGGCAAAAATTCTCATGATGAAAGTCAAATCACTTAAGTGGAAGAGAGGATTTTTGGAGCTACAATGCAGGGTGGAAATTCCCATCAAGTGACTTCTTATTTTTAGCAACTACCCTTGCTAAAAAGTGCGACCCACTTGGGTGAATAACAATGCAATTAATAATATTTATTAATGGTTTATTCACCCAATTTTGGCGCCATAAATAGAAGGAAAGTCAATGCAAGTGGAAGAGCTAAGGAGAAGAGGATGCATGCAAAAAAACTAAATTTATTTAAAAAGCAACCAGCAACATGCAAAATCGGGCGCCCAATTTGGGTGAATAAACATGATTGTTTATTAATTAAATTGCCAAAAATAGGAAGGGAAATTATTAAAAATAGTATGTTGAGGATTATATAAGCATGGGCTGCCATAATAAAGAAGCAATTAATTCTTTTTATGAGGATTGCAGCCCGGACAAGTTTTGGCGCCAAAAGGAGGATGTTGCATTAATAAATATTTTCCACTGCTAGGAAGCTTCCAGTTTTGGCGCCTAGGGTTGGAATGGCCTAATTTTTGTCATTCTGAGTATCTGCATGTTGGTATATGTGCCCGGGTGAATTAAATAATATTTTTGCTTGCTTTGCATGCAAGCAAAACCTCAAATTTTAGGGCAGCAGGCTTTATATGCAGATTTTGGTGATAAAAATCAAGTATTCATGCCATGGACTCCATCTTTGTCTGAATAAATTGCAGGTATTCATCACAGGTGCTCAAATCAATGTCAGGTACATTGAATATATCTTCCAAATCAGAAGAAATTGTCAGATCTGCACAAATTGATCCAATTGCAAGGGATTCGGCATAATTAAAAGAAAAAGAGCTCAGACAAAGATTGTTCCAGCCATGATAAAGCATGATGAAAGAAAAGGATCAGCAGAATCATGCATAGCTTCCAGATTTGTTGAAGTCAATGATACAGACATAGGCCCCGAACTTATCACCAATTTGATTGACAGATCCAACTCTCATAATTGCAAAGGCTTCTGGCAAAAATTCATCCTCTTGTTTCTAACGCAGCCCATGTGGAAGTCATTGCATGGAGAATTCCTTTCAGAAGCTTGTGCATGTGCTCCCAATCTTCCAGTTGAAGCCTTCATTGAATTTACTTGTGTTTGCATTCACCCAGAGTGCTTTCCAGAATTTAAAATTGCTCATATGCAATTTTAAATAAAAGATGATGAGTTTTGTCTGAATTATTTACAGCAAACATTGCACTGGTGCATGTACTGAAGAAGAATTGCAAAAGCTTCAAGGATAGAGAGGGAAGACAGTCAAAGGAAATACCCGCAAACAAATCACAATCATGCATAGCTTCCAAATCCAGTTTGGTGAGAATCAAAGGCAAAAGAGTCAACCGCATGCAGAATATGGAAGAAGAACAAGACTGGGAGGGTTGCTGACTTTCTTCTTATTTCTTTTCCTCTTTCTTTTATTTTCTCCGACAAAGTAATTGAACAATCAATTAAATTATAAAACTTAAGTGATTGGTTTAAAATTCATTACTTGAAGAAGTCAATTACTTGGAAATAGGTGGCAGACATGCAAAATAGAAGGTTCTATTTTTCAGTTATAAATCATGCATGTCATGCAAAGAGGAATTCAGGAGGAAGATTGCCAGTTGTTTCCCTTTTCATAGCTTCCGCATGCGGGAATTCATTTAAAGCTTCCTATTTGTAATTGCCCTCTATACACTATAAATAGAGGAAGAACCTACGGGTTAAAGAATCAGAATTTGTAATCAACATTCTTGTGTTCCAGACTTTGAGTTGAAACCCTTGATATCTTTTTGCAAGCTAAGGAATAGAGAGGAGGCAGATTTCCGGAGAACTTTGTGTCAACGGTGCATTTTGTTTCTTATTTCTTTCTAGATCTATTCATAAACTTTGTGTTATTCTAGATCTGGATCTGAAACTATCATTTGCTTTAAATTATGTATTTCAAGATCTATTTGTTTTATCTATGTGCATGTGATCAACTCTGTGAACTATTGATTGGGTTGCACATCTTCTCTCATTTCTTCCTGTTTTCTATTATTTTCCTCTTCTACAGATATTTTCTTTCTCTTACTCAATTGCTAGGCACTTGCAAAATTGTCTAGCTATGGTTCATGAGCTATATAGTTAAAGTAATACCAACAAATAGATATTAGGACATATAACTGACAAAATCTTACACGGGAGCCTCACCGGTAAATGAGGGAGATTTATCTCATGATTGCCTAGGTTTTCAGCTCTGCAGAAAATCTAGCCAACAGGTTCCCAATCAGCAACTTCAAATTGAATCTCTTCACTCAAGTACTCCTCATTGTGTGTTGTTTCCTCTTCATTGGAGTGCACACATCCAATACGCTAACTAATCATGTGCCCTTCTCGTCCTATGTGGGCAATCACGACATCTATATGACTTAGATCCCCTTCTTCAAGGTATCCATGTCAGCAACTATTATCCTCCTCCCTCACCATTTCATGTAGCTTTTCCTTCATCTCAACAAAGCCATCCATGCTTCCTTTCATGCAAACCTAGTCTCACTTCCAACTTATCAAACACCTAGCCCTTGTGGGACAAAGACTTAGTCTTCCATCCACAAGGACTCAACATCTGTTCTACAAGCAACATTTCCATCGGCCACAATCTACCACTATCTACACAAATAGAATCCTTATCCTCAAATGTTGCCTCCACACATTCCAATGTGATGTGTTCGATACTCACAATCAATGCAAATAGGGTCCCAACAATGGAACCAAAATGTTGGGCTTATTTGTCATCAACCCTTGGTGTTATGCACCCTGACTTGCTCAACAACTAGAATACTCACACACCGACATATCATTTGAGCAAGGAGCTCAAGCACTCATCCGAGGTGCAGCAAGAGATTGTCGAGGGGCCCAATATGAGAAAGATGTGTGAAGATCAACATTGTGCATGAATTACCCATTCTAACTCTTGGGCGTGTATTGACAAAGCATTCAACCATATAACCAAAAGAGCACATTCTCCACAAAGACCTCAACTATTAATCAAGATACAAGTAGGTTTACAAAAGTCATTACACAAGACTCCACGAGATGTTCGTAGGAGTACGCACTCATTATACAAAACATCGAGTATCTCCTAACACTCTCAATCTGTTCTTCTTCCTTCTATTTTCTTTTAAAGAAAATTATATTAATGAAAATTCAAAGGATAAATATTCTACTATGCGAGGCATAAAAGCTATTGGTTCAAGCTTGGGCATTAGAGACGAAGCATGTACATGTAGAACAATCATTGATACAAATCTAATTCAATAATTTGTATAAGGTCTTGTTGAAGCTTATCAGACCACCATAGTGGCATAGAACCAAAACAAGCTATATTCCCATAGTCAAGGACCCAATTGGCTAATGCATCTGCCACTCTATTGATCTCTCTTGGAATATGATGGAAGGTAACTTCCTGAAACCTGTCTTTCAGAGACTGAATTTTTTCTCTCTCTCTCTACACAATTTCCAATTGCCACCCTGATATTCTGCAGAAGAGGATAGCGGTCTCATTATAATTAGAGAGTGGATTCAACCTAAATTCTTTGCCATCCTAGTTTCAGGGCTTCTTGTAGGCCTCGAGATATAGCTCTTATTTCAGCTAAATTATTTGTGGCATACCCAAGGTTTTCTGAAAAGAAAAAAGCCACAGACCCATCAGAGAGTCTCCCAATTCCACCTATACTTGCTTTCCCTGGATTACCCCTAGAAGCACCATTTGTGTTCAGCTTACCAATTTTGGCAGGAGGTGGAGACCACTTACTTTCATTCTGATTTTTGTTTCTTAGTTTAGAGGCATCCAAATGTAGCGCCAAGGGCATATTCAAGCTTTTAAAAATATTTTGCCTTTGTGTAGATATGTTCTCTATGTTCCTCTCCTTATTCCAAGGTCAAGTGGGGTATTTATAGTGTTCTTTCACTTCTCCTTACTGTTAGTTGTTACCTAGCTAGATCCGATTGTCAATCTTCTAGAAGGCTCTTAAAGATCCTTGATTTCCTTCCCCATTTGTGCTTTAATGCTTGTTCCTTGATCATCCACGTGTTTTCTTACTTTTCTTCTTCCACATGGCAGCCCTACACAACTCCTTAAAAAGGGGTGTCCTCTGCAAAGAGTTGTTGTCGTCCAAAATAGCACCCATGCTATTTGGACAAGTTCATCCAAGTTATAGACTCTGGTGGCTTCATAAAAGAGATTTGCGGAATGAAGAAACTTAGTGTTTCGCAGAAGAAGGAAATACAATATACCGCAAAGATTGTAAAATCTGCACAACAAAGGAATATAACCTCGGTGACATATGCCACAAGACAAAGACAAAGGGCCGCGTGACACTACGAAATGAAGAAAGTAAAGCGTGGGAGCAATAAAGAAATCCCTGGGGAGTAAGTTACGCAAGTTGAAAGGCCCACGGAACAAAGTAAATTCAAAACTCCGTGGCATTAGGCAAATTTGAAATTCCGCTGGAGAGAAGAGCTTGTGATACAAAGAAAATTCGCGGAGAGAAGAGCTTGTGATCAAAGAAAATGCCGCTAGAAGGTAAAGACTCGTGGAACGCAAAGATACTCCACGAGATGAAGAGCAATAGGCCGCATAAGGAGAAAAATAGTTGTGGAGTTAGCAATTGATTGCGGATCAAAGCGGAGATTAGAAATGAAAGCACGGGATATTGGAGTCCCTCCAAACAGAGATAGAAAGCCGCAGAAGACAAGAGCAAGGTGGCGGAATTTCAAAAATCCATGAAACATAGTAAAGTCATGCCTAACTCAAACTAAGCACCCAACCACTCCAATAACCAACATTAAATTTTGAATGGTGTCGTCCTCCCTGCACCTGATGATCTAATGGCATGCAATGGAGCAATTTTAGGCGCTTATACGGCTGCGAACTCAATGGTGAATGGTTCTTGGTGGTGGCGGGGTGGTTGGATTCATTCGTTGATGGATGTGATCTGCTCCTTCCTCTCTCTCAAAAATTTCTATAAATGCAAGTGTGAAAGCACTTGCAAAGGGTTCGATTTTTCCGCTAAGTCGAGAGCTTGCTTTGCCCTTTTGAGCGAATGTTTTTTGCTCATGAGCCTTTGTAACACGCCCGTGACGGTTTTACGCACATCAACTCGTGAGGTTGTAAATGAAGCGAGTTCTTCATATTGTGCTGCAAGCGTGATTTCTTTCCTTTGAATGCATTAGTGTTTAATGCGAATATTTCAATCCTCTTGCTCGTCTTCATTCATACTTCGTTTGTTTCCTCCAAAGTTCTCTGTGTATTATCTTGAATCTTTGCATACATCATTACATTGTGTGTCAAACAAGAATCAAAACCTATTCCAGTTTGGTGTGTTACCTTTCTAAAATTTCAGCATTTCTCTCTCTTAACCTTGGTCCTTGGGATACTTAGTATAGGATTAGATAGCGGTGTAGTGTAGTGCTAGCCGGTTAGTCAGTTGCGAGTGAATTAGGATAGAAGGAGCCAACCTTCTCGGAGATTGACCTCAAAAGGCACCATTGTCCCACACTTTGGAGGTATTTCCATGTTTCACTAAGGTGTTGAGCTTGGTCTCAAAGAAAGGGTGCAATCTCGGGTGATAATAGTTTTTGCACGCCCTTTGGTGGGACTGTTTGAGTCACTTATAGCTCACTTTTGATCATTTTCCCTAAGATTGGTGTGTGTCTTAGTGGATCTTAGCCTTTGGAGGCATCTTTCTATACATCTAGCGACTCCCAAGTTCAAGTCTACTATTTTCAAGCGATCCCAGTACCCATTTTCATGAGGATACAAACAAGACAAAGCGTAGCAAAAGGAGAATCTTTTGAATATCTGCAGCTCTCACCCAGGAGAACAAGTGAAAGATCATTTCAGAGGTCTCCATCACCTCCCAACAGAATTTTTTCATCTCCACCTTGTAGATCCTTCTCTTTCTCTCTCAGAAATCTAAGGCCCATTCCCTTCATGGCGCATCAAAGAAATTTAGCTTTTGTAACTTTCAATGGAGGAAGTCCTTTAGCCTTAACGGCTCATAATGATATTTCAGTTGCTGCTCTAAAGGGTATTCCATTTTTATTGGTGAAAATCTTACTACCCGCATAGAACATATCCAAGATGTTGTTAATGTATGCTCAATCCATTTTGTAACTCAGGATGATGTAGCGCAGTGAGACTTTTAGCTTCTTCCCTGAAAGGAAAAGCTTTGCAATGGTATAGAAGTCTACAACCCGCCTCAATCCATTCATGGGATGAGCTTGGAGAAGCACTTTGCCGGTAGTTTGAAGAAAATACAGACAATATTTGTAATGTGCCCTTTTTCGAATTAATCCAATATAAAGGATTCCTTGCATTTTCCCTTTCGAGAAGGCAAGCAATGGATGAGCAAGGGAATATCGTGGGTTATATTCCATTTTTCCTCATTCATGTTTATGTTTTTATCTGTGTAAATTCCCATTATAAGGGGTCAACTAGGTTTGGTGCATTTTAAAAGCAAATTAAAAGATTAAATATGTTTCATATGGGTCAGCCTTTCCTTTTTGGCCTTTGGCGCCAAGATGAAGATATAAAAGGAGATTCAAGACTCCATTTGGGGACATCTCGCTTTTGGCGCATTTTCTATAAATTGGGCTTTTTGGCGCTGTTGTTCATTGTTCTCTCCACTCTTGGGTGAAAATCCAAGTGTGTGGCTCTTCCAAGAAGGACGAAAACCCTCCATCCTTGTTTGGTTTGAAGGCATATTGCAGATTTGGAAGAAGAGAAGACAATTTCAGATATTTACATGCATTGTTGAGCCTCTCCTAGGTGGAGCGACTTACCCTAGTGTGGAATTTGGTGCCTTCTAGGGCACGGAAATCATATTTGGCTTTCTCATAATTTATAAAGCCAGAATCTACTATTCTTTGTGAAGTTTGGGGTTTGTAAACCCTCATTTCATAATTTTTATTGGAGCTATACTTTGCTGATTTTTAATTAATTTTCAGCAGTGTTTTCCATCAGATTTCATGTTGAAAATTGGTTTGGTTGATGCCTAAAATACATATTTATATTTTGGCAAAGTTATTTGAAGAGTTTCAAGTGTTTTTCATCCATTTTTGTACTGTTGTTCTAAAAATCTGATCGCTGATTTGAACTGGGTTTAATTTTCAGTTTGCTGGTTTGAAAATCAGATTTGATATAATTGGGATTTGTGCTAATTCCTTATTCTTCAGTTTTGCCCCCAAAAAGGGACATTACAATATTTTTCTGTTAGAACAACTGATAGTTATCAAGAGAGCTCCTAATGAGCTTATGGCAGATTTTAACTTCTTGAAACTGCTACCAATTCAGATTGGAATCCAGTTCAGGTTCCAAGGCCAAAATCCAAATTTACCTCTTCAAGTTGCTCCTACACAACCGCTTCCTGCCGCTAGCACTAGCAAAGCCCTTGTTCCAGTGCACAATAATGTAATACAAGAAGCTGGGTGGTGTTTTCCATGCAGCAACCACATAATCAGAACACTTGTGTGCAAATGGTGTACAAGTCTAGACGCTCATGGTACAAAAATCTTTCAATCAGCAGGAACCATTGATGGATGACAAATTCCAATGGGAAACGGTGCAAGAAGCTACTGCATAATCCAATCTCATGTTCTACAGTCCCAAAGAATTTTGTGCGGTTACTCAATCCGTGGACAACTTAAACAAACTGCAGCTTCATGTGCGGATAATACAAGATCACAAAAGCGGCGGCTAGGAATTATTGCTACATCCCCTCCACCTGCAAAATTCACCTCTCAAAGAAAAGCAATCCGTGAAACTCAATGGAAGCACACACGTGGCTTCATCCAACGGCTCGACCCTCGGATAGAAAATCCACGGTACAAAGAAAGTCCGCCATCCAAAGTACCAATTCCGCTAATAGAGACAAGAAGAGAATCCTCCACACCTTTGATGCATAAATCCACGGTATTCCTTTGAACATTGTCGAACAAATGAAAAATAAAAATTTGAATGTGACAATGTGGGATGCCTTATCTATCCCATCTCAGAGGGATCTCCTACAAGAAGCTTTGAAGCAATTGCCACAATCGAACATGGTCGAATTCCAAAGTTAACCTATGTCAACCAAAGGATGAACAAGTAGATTTGAGAAACCTCCACCCTTCTACATGTCTTTGATTGTGGGAAAGCACCTAGTACATAATTGCATGATAGATTCAAAGTACTAGTATTTCTGTGATGCCCAAGAAAATAGCAGACATTTTAGGCATTCAATACAACCCACTTCTAGAGAAGTCCTACAACTTGAGGGCTTGATCAAAATATTAGGAGTTATAAAAGATCTTGGGTTGACCCTTCATGCTTGTTCTAGCTTAACCATTACTAAAGATATATCAGTCATTGACTTACCCCTTTCTTTGCCATCTGCTTATTAAGAGATTTCATAACCAAAGTGGGTGGATATTTAATTTTGATTGGTCTCACATGCTCTTAAGGACCAGATATGGCACAAGATTTAGCATTAGAGCTGAGCCAATTTTCTCTTACCTCGTTGAATCTTATGACCATGCTTCTCTCAACTTTAACTGCATGATCCAAGAGGAGGAAGAAAATGAATTAGTGTCGATTCAAAAGTCTACTCCTTGTTGATACTTGGTCTTTTATTAGATGAATGGGCCAAGGAACATTATGAATTTGATCCTTATGACACAACTTGAAGAAATTGGTTTGGGTACTTCCATGAAGAAGAATTCATAGCCCCCATGTCACATAAAGAAGAAAAAGATGCTTGATTTATGGAAGATGTTCTTTGATGGACCTAGAATCAGAAATGGGGTTAGGGTAGGTGTAGTCCTAGTTTTTCCACCGAGCAAGAAATTATTTTTGCCCATAGGCTGCAATTTGCATGCTCCAACAATGTAGCGGAATATGAAGCCTTAATTCATGGATTATTATTCACAGAGAAAAGGCATATTAAAGATTTACAAGTGTTTCAGAGACTGAACTAGTTATTCACCAAGTCATAGGAAGGTGTATCGCAAGAATAAGCTTCTAAAAGCTTATAGACATAGATTTTGGGATCTCATGGAAATTTTTGATGCTATCAACTTACAAGTGGTGCCAAGAAAGTTAAATGCAGAAGCAGATCAGATGGCAGTTGTTGGATCACAATTTTCTCCATCTGAAGACCTCATCCAAGGTAATGAGCAACATGTTAAGATAGAGCAACATGTTAAGATGGTAGTAAGGCCATCCATTCCAAATAATGAGATCAATTGGCAAGTTTTTGATAGTGATGAGCAAATTATCTAGTTCATCCAAAGTGAAGCTAATTTTCATCAAACATGCAGCCTTAATTGCAAGAAAACCATGGTGATCAGATCATTTAGTTAAGGACAAACAAATCACCTAAAGGGCTGGTCATACTTAAAGATATCTTCAGCCCTGATGATGAGTTTAAGGGAGAAAAGAAGAACATAGCAGCAAAGGAGGAAGACTACCAACCGGTCACCATTACTCAAGACAAAGAGTTGTTGCTTGGAAAAATATGTAGTGAGGCTGAAAGGTGGGCTTTTATTTTCTTGTGTCAAACATAGTGATGTTTTCTCACGAGTTATGAAGATCCTAGAGGCTTTGATCCAAATATTGCCCAACATGCTATAGATATTGACCCCAATGCCAAACCAATTAGGCATAAGCAAAGGCTTGTTAATCCAAAAATAGATCCCTCATGAGAAAAGAATTATCCAAACTCATAAAAGCTAAAATCATATTCCCCATCAAGTATTCCTCTTGGGTGGCCAACTTGGTCCCTGTTAGGAAGAAGAATGGAGAAATCAAGCTATGTGTGGACTTTAGAGATTTGAATAGAGCTTCCCTCAAGGATCACTATCCTTTGCCTTCCATGGAACAAATTTTGTAAACAATAGTGGGAGCTGAAAGGTTCTCCCTTTTAGATGGCTATTCGGTTTCAACCAAATCAGAGTTAAGGAGGAGGATCAACATAAGATAGCCTTCACAACCAAATGGGGAACATATGCTTATGAGAAAATGCCATTTGGTTTAACTAATGTTGGTGTTACCTTTCAAAGAGCCATGAATATTGCATTCAAGGGTTATATAAACAAGTTTATCCTCATTTACTTGGATGATATCACAATTTTCTCAAGAGTAGGAGAAGATCATATGAAACATCTTGAGAAAGTGTTTGAAAGGTGTAGGAGTTTGGAGTATCACTCAATCCAAAGAAATACATCTTTGTAGTTCTGTAGGAAAACTTTTGGGTCATGTGGTCTCAAAAGAAGGTATTGTTATTGATCCAGAAAGGATCTCAGCCATTCTCTCTCTCATTACCAGCTCACAAGAAGGCACTGCAATCTTTCCTTGGCAAGATTAATTTTGTTAGGAAGTTCATTCCTAACTTTGCAAGACTTGTCAAGCCCATCACCTTAATGCTCAAGAAGGATGCGGCTTTTAGATGGACAAAAGAAGGAAAGGAAAGCTTTATCAAGATCAAGGAAGCAATTGCTCAAGCACCCACTCTCATCAACCCAAATTATTCAAAGGACTTCATTCTCTATGCCTATGGAGCTGAAGCTAGTATTGTCGTTGTATTAACCCAACAAAATGATGAAGGTTTAGAACAACCGGTGGCTTTCTTTAGTCAGACATTAGAGGACTACAAGTTAAGATATAGCCACTTGGAGAAACAAGTTTTTGCCATCATGAGAGCTCTCAAGAAATTCAAATGTATGCTTGCAACTAACCGCATCAAGGTATTGGTCTCCCATCCCAGTGTGAGAGACTTCATTATGGGAGTTGAGATTAGTGAAAAGAGAGTTGGATGGGTGACAAAAATCATGGAGTATGATGTGACTATCAAGGCCATGACGCTGGTTCAAGGTAGAGGATTGTGTGAACAAATGACTTTTGATGCTGAAAATGATCAAGAAATCTCCTCTCTCTTGAAGGAGGAGCACGAACAATCCACAGTGAAGTCCACCTAATGACAATGATTGGATAGGCGATATGGCCAAATTCTTGTCTACCTTGATCATATCCTTTTGGTTTGAGCAAAGCTAAGAGGTGACATTTGAGGTTGTGGTCCATTCCTTATGCATTGATTGGTGGAGTTCTTTTTAGGAAGAACTTATAAGGAATGTTACTAAGGTGCATTGAGGTCGAACAAGTGAACAAGGTTTTGGCGAAGTTCCATAATAGCTTCTCTGGTGGACATTTCTCCCAAAGGCCACAACAATCAACATCTTGAAAGTAGGATACTTCTAGCCCATGTTGTTTGTGGATTCACACCAATGGGTTATAAGATGCAAAGAGTGTGCTCTTTTCAATGGCAAAAAGAAGTTGGTGCCTCTTCCATTTCATCAATCCAAGCAAATGAACCCTTTTCTCAATGGGGACTTGATTTTATTGGCATGATCAATCCAATGTCAAGTGCAGGTCATAAATGGGTCCTAATAGTGACTAATTACTTTACCAGATGGACAAAGATTGTGGCACTCAAGGAAGCAATTGAATCAACCATCCTTGATTTCTTGGAGGATATTATAACAAGGTTTGGGATTCCCCAAACTATTATTTCTGATAATGTTAAGGCATTCTTGGGCTCAAAATTTGCGAATAAGCCCTAAAGCATGGTATATACCTAAAAACTTATTCCAATTATTACCCTCAAGGTAATGGCCTAGTTGAGTCTACCAACAAGAACTTGATTAGAATAATGAAGAAAACAATGGAGATGAATCAGAGGCAGTGGCATATAAAGATCAAAAATGCTCTTTGAGCTAACAGGATCACACCTAAGAGAGCATTAGGCAATTCTCCTTTCATCCTTGTATATGGTAAAGAGGTCAAGGTTCCATCATCTCTTGAATTGCCTTCATTGGAATTGGCACATCAGTTGGAGTTAGTAGGCGAAGATGAAAGAACAATCTAAATGGTGGAGTTGTTTGAGCTTGAAGAATTGAGACAATCCACCACGATCAAATTAAATGAACATCAATGGTCAGCCAAGCGGTGATTTGATAGAAAGGCCAAGGTGCAAACTTTTGAAACAGGGGATCGATCTTGAAATGGGCGAACATGAGAGCTAAACCGGGCGTAAGGCCATTCCAAGTTTGATGCACTTTGGAGTGGACCATATATCATCACAGCTTTTAAGCAAACGAACTCATTTGAGTTGTCAAATCTTGATGGGGAGGCACTTCAAATCCCAATTAATGGGATTTACCTTAAACCTTCTCATTGATCTGTTTGTTGCATCTTGTAAATAATTGTTGTTTGTTGTTTCCCTTTTCCTTGTTGTTGGAGGTTCCCTCTTGTTGTTCATCGTGATCACCGATTGAGTATCTCTTTCCTCAATCTTTGTGGTGATCTCTTGAATAAGTGCTTTTTGCACAAGTTTTCGTCCCATTTGCATTCCATAGGTTAGGCAGACATAAAACAAAAGTTGAAAGCCACTCCAAGATTAAAAAGTCTGCGGCATAAAGAAATCAAAACGTGGGGAAAGAAACAATTTAGTTTCAGGGGCAATTCTCTAAGTCATATGCTGACTCCATGCCCAATGGATATGTCCAAGCTATTGATCGACTCATCTAACAAGTAGATGTTCCCTGAAAGTCACCAAATTGTTGTCCAAAATAACACTCATGCTATTTGGACAACTTCATTCAAGTTATAAACTCGACGGCTTCATACAAGAGATCTGTGGAATGAAGAAACTTAGCGTTCCGCGGAAGAGGGAAATACAATATCTGCAGAGTTTGTAAAATCCGGCAACAAAGGAATATAACCTTCGGGACATATGTTGTGGAACAAAGGAAAAGGGTCGCGCGACACTACGAAATGAAGAAAGTAAAGCGCGGGAGTGATACCTCGTAACATGCTTGTGAAGGTTTTACGCGCCACGCCTGTTGTATGAGGTTGTAAATGGATGAGTTCTTGATATTGTGTGCAAGTGTGATTTATTTCCTTTGAATGTGTTAGTGTTTAATGTGAATATTTTGGTCCTCTTGCTCGTCTTCATTCTTATTTTGTTTATTTCCTCCAAATTCATGTATGTATCATCTTGGATCTTCACACGCATCATTACATTTGTGTCTAAAGCCGTAATCATATCCTATTCTAGTTTGTTGCATCACCTTTCTTTATTTTCAGCATTTCTCTCTCTTAACCCTGGTCCCTTAGAATACTTAGGATAGGATTAGATAGCAGTAGTGTAGTGCTAGTTAGTTAGTCACAGTGAGTTAGGATAGAAGGAGCCAGCCTTCTCTATAGATTGACCTCAAAAGGCGCCATTGTCCCACACTTTGGAGGTCTTTCCATGTTTTCTTTGAGGTGTTGAGCTTGGTATCAACAAAGGATGCAATCTCGGATGAAAAAGTTGTCAAGAAGGCTATCTCTCCTTCAACATAGTACTAAGCGATCGTTAGGTTCGTATGTGTCACACTCGCATGGTACTAAGTCAAAAACAAGAATATTTCCTAAAGACGCCTTTCCTGGGGTCATCAATTTTCTACACTTATAATCGGAGTCAATGGAAGGCAATCATACTCAATGTCATTATATTCCACATGCTCTACTTCCAACTACCTACTCTTTTCTTTTGCTCTTCAACCGTAGACATCCAAAGGAATACTTATTTATCTTGCATCAACTTGGTACTAGAATTTCATCTTCTCTTTGTTTCCTCCATTTTGTCACCTCGCATATGCTCTCTCGTCACCTATTTATCGAATTCTTGTTCTTAGCTTGTTTTAGGAAAGTGAGACTAATCAACCCTCAACAAATCTCTCTAGAAGTTTGTCTTCACTTTTTGCTACCATTAATTATGGACCTAGTGTACTACCCGATAAGATAGTCAATTAGAGTGCAATTAGCTTTTTTAGAACGATTGGCTTCCTTCTTAGTAAGATTTTTGTTCAATCTTTCCTTGTAAAATTATTTTGCATCAACATGAGTGTGCTTACCATCTTTAGCTAGGAACAATGTCACATTAAATGAGTCTTACTCTACTGCAGTATAAACTTCTTCCTCGGCTTGAACTAGGACTCCCTTTTCCTTAAAAGACTTTCTAAAGCCAAAAATTTAGCCCCCTTAATGCAAGCACAGAGGGGGTGTCCAACAAAGGACAACCTCTAATTCTGTTATGCAAGGGTTATCACTCTTCCATGGACACACATGAGCACTTCCACAACCTTGGCACAACTCAATAAACCATTCTCATTAATGAATTCACTACACAATTGATGCACACACTCTACCACTCACACACATGCCTCTACAAGCTTATTTCATTACAAACATGGAGAAAGAAATGGCAATAACACAGTCCAACCTGACTGGTGTACATACATGTGCTAGTTTTTTTCTTTCTCTTGGAGAGTCTTCTCCCTTGATGTCTCCCTCTTCTTCCCTTTTTTCTTCCCCCTCCTTCGTGAGATTCCTTTCCCTCCATCTACTGATGTGTACCAGGTCTCTTCAGCTCCCCAAGGACCCAAGAAATGTTTCTGATATGAATGATTATCTCAAAATCCATTATTTTACCTTTGCTAATGATTACAGGTGTTTAGGTCACGTTTGGTCAACAAAAAGCCAACGTTTCTACCGTGTGACAACAGTTTTGTGTTGCCTAGCAAAACTCCAAAACTGAAAGTTCTAAAACAGGCTTTCTTGAAAAGTTTTCTTCTCAAGGATGCCTTGTAGGAACACTTACACCATGTCAAGCCAAAACCCAAAAAAAAAAAAAAAAAAAAACAAACATCACTCTATTTTTGGTGATGCAAGATTACTTGTTCGCCATGGATGCTCCTACATCAAACACCCACAGTAAATAAAATGTCCATGAGCTCCTACTCATGAACCCATTGTGAGCTCTTCGATAGTTTTACCATGTTTGGCAACTTCAGATGCACTCATCCAAGTTGTATCTTCGACTGCTCCATCCTTCCACTTAACCAAGTACTTGTAGTACTCACTGCCTCTTGTCTTCTTACCAATCTGAATGTCTAGAATGGCCTCCATCTCTTCTCTAGTTGCCCTCGGCAACTACTATCTCCAATCCACAACTGAAAAATCCATGCTCTCACTTGGTTGTCCATCAACATACAGGTACAAATCTGCAACATTGAAGATAGGCGAAATGCCTACTCCATCCAGTAACTCTATCTCATAAGCATTGGCTGAAAACTTCCTCAAAATCTTGCAAGGCCCGATCTTCTTCCACTTCAGCTTGTTGTATTCTCCCTTAGGAAACCTCTCCTTGCATAAATGTGCCAACACCAAATCTCCAACTTCAAAATTCAACTCTCTCCTTTTCATGTCCACATGCTTCTTGTATTTTCCAGCACTCTCTTCAAGTCTTCTCTTCACTTGTTGATGCACATCGTGCATAGTCTGAGAAAACTCCTCACCTTCAGCACTTCTCCTACTCATCTCAGTTGTACTTCTCAACTCACAAACACCTCTTGGGTTGTTCCCATACACAATTTGAAAAGGATTCATACCTATACTTCGATTGACCGAGTCATTGTAAGCAAATTCAGCTTGTGCCAATACTAGATCCCACTGTTTGGGCTTGTCACTAACTAGACACCTCAGCAAATTACCAAGACTACGGTTTATTACCTCCATTTGTCCATCTGTTTGAGGGTGATAGGCTGAACTAAAGTCTAATTTGTGCCCACTTCTTCCATAGCATCCTCCAAAAGTGCCCAACAAACTTTGTATCTCTATCTGATACAATGCTTCTCGGCAACCCATGCAACCTTACAACTTCTTGAAAGAACAAATTTGCAATATGTGTGGCATCACTAGTCTTCTTACATGCTAAGAAGTGAGCCATCTTAGAAAATCTGTCCACAACAACAAATATAGAATCATTACCTCGTTGTGTTCTTGGTAGTCCAAGAACAAAATCCATGCTCAATGCATCCCATGGTCTATCTGGAATAGGTAATGGATGATACAAACCAACATTTTCACTTTTTCCCTTAGCATGTTGGCAAACTCTACATCTTTGAACAAACTTCTTCACATCCACGCTCATTCGTGGCCAATAGTACTTATCACTCAACTGCACCAAAGTCTTATCTAGTCCAAAATGACTAGCTAGACCTCCACTATACTTCTCTTTCAAAAGATTCTCTCTCATGGAACCTTGAGGTATGCATAACCTCTTCCTTTGAACAACAACCCATCTTGAATCATGTACTCCAGCCATGGAGTTCTATCCATTTCCATTGGATTCATGCATGCTGCCCATGCATCTCGGAAATCTAAATCTTCAACATACAACTCTCTCATTGATTCAAACCCAATGACTTCCACCTTGAGCTCATTCACAACAAGAGCTCACCTACTCAAGGCATCCGCAACTCTATTGGACTTCCCACTTCTATGCTTCAACACAAAAGAATAGCTTTGAAGAAATTCTACCCATTTCATATGCCTTTGATTGAGCTTACCTTGGTTGTTTATGAATTGTAAAGCTTGATTGTCCATGTACAAATTGAACTCCTTTGGTAACAAGTAATGTCGCCACTTCTTGAGAGCTTGTACCATTGCATAGAACTCTTGATCATAGACCGAGTACTTTTTGCTTCATTTAACTTCTCACTGAAATAGGCAATGGGCTTACCCTCTTGGCTCAACACCCTCCTATGGCTGTCCCATTGGCATCACAATCAGCCTGAAATACTTTACCAAAGTCTGGCAAGGCTAATACTAGTTGTTCCGTCACCTTCTTCTTCAAAAACTGAAAGCTACTCTCTGCTGTAACAGTCCACTGAAACATCTTTTTATCTCCCTTCATAGTTTCTGTGATGGGTGCACATATGCCGCTGAAATTCTTAATGAATTTTCTATAAAAACTAGCCAATCCGTGGAAACTTCTTGCTTCAAACATGCTCTTTGGCAAAGGCCACTCCACAATTACCCTCACCTTCTCCAGATCCATTCTCAACCCATCCTTGGAGATTACAAAACCCAAATATATCAGCTCCTCTTGCATGAAGCTGCACTTCTTCAAATTCACCAACTTCTCTTCCTTCAACTTACTCAATACCAACCTCAAGTGTTGTAAATGCTCTTCTTTAGAATGACTAAAAATCAGAATGTCATCCAAGTAAACTATAACAAACTTACCCATGAAAGGTTTCAGCACTTCATTCATGAGCCTCATGAATGTACTTGGGGCATTTGAAAGTCTAAATGGCATGACCAGCCACTCATAAACCAGTCATTCATCTTGAATGCAGTCTTCCACTCATCTCCTTCTCTTATGCAGATTTGATGATACCGCTCTTCAAATCTATCTTTGTGAAGTATCTAGCTCCACTCAAACAGTCCATTAAGTCATCCATTCTTGGCAATGGAAATCAGTACTTAATGGTGATCTTGTTGATTGCATGAATCGGTGCACATTCTCCATTCACCTCCCTTCTTAGGTGCTAACACGGCTGGAACTGCACATGGGCTCAAGCTTTCTTAAATCAAGCTCTTCTTTAACAGCTCTTGTACTTGCCTCTTGATCTCTTCATTCTCCATTGAAGTCAACCTATAAGCTGCCTTGTTTGGCAAGCTTGCTCCTGATATCAAATCCATGTGATGGCTTATGCTTCTCATAGGTTGTAGTCCCTCCGGAAACTCACTTGACACAATGTCTACATAGTCTTCCAACAATTTCTGAATTTCTAATGGAAGATCACTCATTTTAGTGGTTGTCACAACTTGTATGGGCTTTGGAATAAATGCATAACATACCTCTTCTTTCTTTTCCACCTTCATGAACTCTTTGCCTTCAACCAAAATCACTTTGGGACTGTTGTCCACCTCTTCTCCTCTATCTCTCAATAGACTCAACGTGAATCTCTTTCCATCCTTCATTATGGTGTGGGTGTTTGCTCTCCCATCATGCACAGCTCTTCTATCAAACTGCCATGGCCTTCCCAATAGTACATGACACACATCCATGGGCATAATATCACAAAGAACATCATCCTTGTATGAACCAATCTGCAAACTTACCATACACTGCTCATTCACAAGCACTTGGTGGCCCTTAAGCAACCACGAAACTTTGTATGGAGTAGGATGCTCCAATCTTTTCAGCCCAAGCTTTTCTACCATCTCTAAAGACACCAAATTATTTGTGCTTCCACTATCAACTACCACCTTACAACACTTACCTCCGGATTTGCAAATGGTCCAGAATAAACTCTTCCTTTGAGCTGGTTCATTCACCTCCTTGGCTGGTTTCAGCAACACTCTTTTCATCAATAGAGCCTCTCCATGCTCCAGCTCTTCCATGTGTGTTGGAGACCCAACACTCTCCTCATCTACATGAGCAATATGGTTGCTCACTTCAGTCCTTCTATTGTTGTTTTGAGGGTCTTCCAGGCACTCCAACACTCTATGCCCGACATACTAGTTACACTTAAAACACTTGCCCATGAAGCCTCTTCCTCTACCTCTTTCATATGGTCCTCTCCTCTTGAGGAATAGCTCTCCTCTTGTGTTTGAGTTCTGATTTTGTGAGCTGTTTGCTTCTCCATCATGGTTTTGCTGCCCTCTTCCACCATTTCCTTGTCCTCTACCTCTAGAAGACCTTCCTCTACCTCTAGCATTTTCTTGTTGCTTTCTTGACAGCTTCTCTTTACCTTCAATGCACTTTGATATGCTTCTTCTACAGTCCTTAAATAAAGCATGCTAATCTCATCTCGAATAGCAAAATGCAGCACATTTACATACCTTGCAACCTTTTCCAGGTCATCCTCAACATGTCCAGCCCGTATAGTGAGCCTATAGAACTCTCTCCATGTAGTCCTTGATGTTCATCTCCTTTTGTCTCAAATTATGCAGCTTTCTAAACAAGCTAATGTGGTAATCTGAAGGCATAAACTTGGCCTTCAACTTGGTCACCATCCTATCCCAAGACTTTATCTTCTCCTTACCTTTCATCTGTCTCTCAGCTTGCACATGATCCCACCATATGGAAGCATGGCCCTTCAGCTTTGTACAAGCAAACTTCACCTTCTTGGGCTCCTCCATTGTCTCATAGTCAAAATACTTCTCCATCTCAACTATCCAGTCAATCAATCCCTCAACATTCAAACTCCCATGGTAACAAGGAGTGTCCATCTTTGGCTTGCTACTCATCTTTGCAACAGCCCTGAGAAATCTTGTCTCAACCTCATCCTCCATGTCCTCTACTTCAATTTCTTGTGCTCCTTCAACCTCATCTTCACTCACATCTTCCACATGGGCTTCTCTCCATTGTGTTGTCTCCATTGCATCCAACCTTGCTTGAATTGCTCTCAACATATCTGCCAAGCCTGCAACTCTTGGTGCTCTTGCTTCTCTACCAACAACATCCCCTCAGTGTGCCATCTTGCAAGCTACTATTTCACAACTTCTTGACTCAGCCGGAGTCTTCTTTCTCACACACTCTCCCAGCAAATAAAACTTAGCTCTGATACTAAATGGTGCAAGCACAGAGGGGGTGTCCAATTAAGGAAAACCTCTAATTCTGTGATGCAAGGGTTATCACTCTTCCATGGACACACATGAGCACTTCCACAACCTTGACACACCACGTTATACCATTCCCATTAATGAATTCACTACACAATTGATGCACACACTCTTGAGCACACTCTACCACTCACACACATGCCTTTACAGGCTTATTTCATTACAAACATGGAGAAAGAAATAGCTACAACACAGTCCAATTTGACTGGTGTACATACATGTTCTGGTTTTTTTCCTTTCTCTTAGAGAGTCTTCTCCGTTGATGTCTCCCTCTTCTTCCCTTTTTTCTTCCCCTCCTTCATGAGATTCCTTTCCCTCCATCTACATATGTGTACCAGGTCTCTTCAGCTCCCCAAGGACCCAAGAAACATTTCCCATATGGATGATTCTCTCAAAATCTGTAATTTTACCTTTGTTGATGATTACAACTTACAAGTGTTCAGGTTGCATTTGATCAGCAAAAATCAGCATTTCTGCCGCATGACAGCTGTGTTGCCTAGCAAAACTCCAAAACTGAAAGTTCTAAAACAGGATTTCTTGAAAAGCTTTCTTCTCAAGGATGCCTTGTAGGACCACTTACACCATGTCAAGCCAAAACCAAAACAAAAAACAAAAAAACAAACATCGCCCGATTCTTTGGTGATGCAAGATTACTTGTTCGCCATGGATGCTCCTACATCACCCCCTTTTTAATTCTTTCATTGTGACTCGCTATGGTCACTCTTGGAAAAATAGGCAGCTACCTAAGATCAGCCCATCTCCTTGCAACCATACTCCTCTTCATCATCCAAATGAATTTGATTCTTCTTATCTAGTGAATTTCTTAGCAACATCGACACAAATTCTGCATAACCTTATTTATTAGAAGCACCAATCATTTGTCAAGCTAACTCATATTGCAATTTCATAGGTTACGTCAAAAGACAAATGCCCTAGTTGTGTATCCACCCTCTCCTTTGATAACACCCAAGTCACACATTGATTGTGAGTCTTGAACCTTGCAACCAAGGAGTAAGCACTAAAGAATCAAAACTACATTTTGTATACGAACTTATTAAAAGGTGTCTCACGGTGACCGCAACCATTTGTTAAGCATATTTCTGTATGCCTTCCTCACCTTTTCATCTTTAGTGAGACAAGGCACATACTTCTTATTAAGGACATAACCGAGCAATTACCTTCAGACAAGAAAATTTAGAAGATGTTGAAGATTCCCATAATACATTATCATCATTAAAGAGAAGGACAATCAAAATTATTACTCTCTCCATGGCTTCCTACAAACTCTTGAGGAAATTGTTCAAGAGACACTCGGACCAACTAAACCGCATCCCGATGTGGCAAAAGTAGATGCTGCAAAGGAGGCAGATCTGGAACACCATTCCATCACATTGTGCGTTGGCTTTCTTAAAATTCAAAATGTAGCTAACCTTACTTCTAAATTGGGGATTCCCTCCATCCCTAGCCCTTGTCTTCCTTTCTCTACCCATATTTTTTAACAAAAGGCTTTTGTTAGGAAATAAGGGATAAAATATGCAGAATAATCCCTCACAGAATCGCAATAGTAGAAACTAATATGCAGAAAATATTACAAATCTCAAATAAAAGTGCAGAATAAAATAACACAACACAAAGAGACAGTATTTAACGTGGTTCACCCAATTTGGGCTACGTCCACAAATAATCACTTCCTCGATTTTATTACAAGCCACCGCTCTCTCAATACAATACCCAGATCCGTTTGGAGCTATGCTCAACAAACTCTACAGAATTCACAGTGAATTCAAAACACATCTGCAATGTTTACATTATATCTACCATATGCACAAAACCATATAAATAGACAACTGCTTAAGCAGTTTTACAAAACCGTGGGTATCAAAACCATGGGCCAAAACCGTCCCATAAACCTATGGGTCAAAAACCCACCCATATGAGAAAATCACATTTCCCGATATATCGGGCACGTTTCCCGAGACAACTGTGGAAAGTGTACAGTACTCTTAGTGTACAGTCTTCAACACTTTCTCACATGAAAATAGGCTCCACAACCTAACAGCTTTTTCTCGTATACCGCAATTAGTAATCAGCCTTCAGGCCAGCAGCATGAACCCATTCTATTAATAAATGAATGACTAAATTAACCATATCTATGTCAAATCCCAATAGGCTCTTCCAATCATAGAACTCCACAATGCACCGAGTAAGTTGGAATCTTATAACTTCTGGATTTGTGCCAAAAATAAGAAAGATTGCACGCAACAACAGAAAATGTCCATGGTCAAGGATTACTCCATCCCTTACTATTTTTCTATCTTTCCACTAAACCCGCTAAACAGTTGAAGAATTCTTTGCAGAGTTTTCCCACTGCCCAGGGTGGTCAAAATTATGTGAAACAGTACAGGTAGTAGCTGTCATTTGTTTGGGGTTCTCTTCATTTGTCATTTATGATTCAGCCATTAGTTTATCAATTGCTCTAGACATGGTCTTGGCCACTTCTTCGGTAACCTTTCCCTAATTGTAACTGGAGTATCTTCAACTGGAAAGGCTACAATATTTTCTGGTGGAAAGCAATTCATCTTGGTAGCGGTCACATCGCCCTTAGCTATGTTCATGACTTGCAAATGATGCAATGCTGCTCTGACAAACCTGAACTATCTTGGAAGCCTCCAAGCAAACAAACAATGAGACTTCTCTAAGAAACTGAGATTCTGTTATACCTGAATTAGATTCCTCTCCCTTAAGCACTTTTGTTAATAACGAGAATTGTACTTAGAATTGTGAAGCCTTGGTGCTGAAATTTGATGTAGTTGTATGGAATGAAATTTAGTAAGTAAAAGACTGAAATAACCATGAAAAGAAAGAATCAACACAAGAATTTACTTTGGAGAAACCCAACAGGAAAACTCTAGAAGAGTGGTGCTCTGCATCCTCGTCTCCACTTTCATCATGCAAGATTCACAAGTCAATTTCTCCCTTTGAGCTTCCAAGTACTCTGAGAATTTCGCAGCACTTCTATATTGCCCTACAAGCTTGCCTTTCTCCATAAACACTTGCTTAAGCATAAGAGCTGTTCCCACTCTATCCCACGTACTTTGAGTACAAGTTGTCACACAGAGGCTCGTCTGAATCCAGATTAACACACATATGTGCGTAGTTGAGGACACGCGGGTTCTTGGTGAATTCCCAGGATCCTATACTCCCTTATAGTTCCCGATCTTCTGTAACACTCTTTCCTGCCAATATTCACTGGGTAGAAGGGGCTGCCTTACACAAACAGGAACCATGCCAGGCAATTTTTCTGTGGGTTTGTATGTTGAGGACTAGTGCTTCGTGAAGCGCCCTGACTTTCTCATAAACCAAGGCCCTTCTTGAAAGATCGGGTTCTTCCTATTTGGTAGAAGATGGCCATGAAATAACCTTTTAGCATCATAAGAATAATTGCCGATCCTGAGGGCTTCCAGTTTTCTTGCACCCATATCCTCAAGCACTTGAGTCCAAGAAAGATCCACGTAAATCTGCAGACAAGAGCTCGCTCTTTCAACATCCAAGTCTGCTGTCCCATTTCATCCACACAGTGATTGAAACTATTTTAAGATAACCCCCATTTTCCTTTTTGTTGGAAAGGTGGGTGTTTTGATAGTTTCCTTAGCGTGATATTAGTTTATCGATGTAAATCCTCATTGCAGATTTGAGGAATTTCACGTGAAACAGCAGATCTGAATTTTTGGGGGCTGCTGGACAGGTTATCATGTGAGGAGGCCATGGCCTCCTCACGGGGGTCCTTTGAGCAACCAGCTAGTGTCAGGAACGGGCAGCTGCATGTTGAATAGATGTTGGGGGCAGAGTTGCAGGTTTGGAGGGGGAGGATGGAGTGGTGGTAGGTGGGAGCTTGTCATAGACATCATCACATAATGAAAGGCTTCAATTTGCATTCACTTATAGTTCTTTTCGAAGAAAACAACGCCAGGGAGTTTCAACATTAGAAGCGTTCTTTCAGTTTCAACTATGGGAACCTTGTTTCGCATGTTGGTAGTAACTTCCACCATTTTTAAAAATATACAAGTGATGATCATCTTGAGGCATTGTGACAGTACATGGAAGAAGAGAAAATAACCCCATCAAACCTGGTTACTGACTTTCGCTGTGTTCCTTTATTATTTATATAACTGTCATTGTGTCATATGATTTGCGCCTGTAAATTGTTTTGCCATTTTCTTGCTTGAGACAACTTAAAATTTCTTATCTATCCTGGATCATGGATGTACCATTGCATCTCCATTGTGTATTAGTAATAACTAATAAGGAAAACAAAGATCCATTTATTCCATTGCTTGTATTTCAGAAACATAGTTATGACTAATCACACTAATTATGAAAAAATTTCAATGGTTTTTAAAAATCTTTCTCATGCTTTTAGGGGCATTCCTTATGCCTAACCCCTGTCATTCCTTGATATCTTCGGCGATCCCTCTGGACAACTTAGAACCTCGACCCACTGGTTCCTGCTGTACCTATTCCCGAACTCGGTGGAACATATCTTGTTTAACTTGAAATTTCAAATTACAGTATTGTTTCCTTTCAATTTTTAACATAGCCAATAAGGTTACTTATGAAAGCCCAATGCTGGGTATAACTTGAATCATAATCAGGTATTCCAAATCTTGTCCTGGCATTGATCAGTTTATGGGCATGATTTAGGCGAAACTGCCTTGAGCGCAAATGGTGGTTGTTTTCCTGCTTTAAGTTTAAATGTTTGAATGCGAAAAAAAGTTCACTCCCTTTTTTAGCTCAAATTGTCTTATGTATATAATTTCAAATAAAACATGTGTAAACTTACTCCTGCTTCTCCTTGAATGGGTTCAAAGAGAAATCCAGCAACCTTATTCCCATGCACTGCAGTTCCAACCAGCAGGACTAAAATTAGAAATGAAATAATAGCAAAAGGATTGTGAAAACATGCCTTATGGAACATGAAAAGAGCTAAGAAATTTAAGAAATTAATTCTACTTAACAAAGGTAAGAAAAAACAAAAATAGACATATACAGATATATTACTCCAACCTTCAAAAATAGTTTTAAGGGCATCAGCATTTCCAAATTCCACTTTAAGTTGCCCAGGTAGGAATGGACCGAATCCACGCGTAGCTTCATTGTCACAACTCATAGAGATTGCTCCCAAAGTGCGGCCGTGGAAACAGCCACAGCAGGAAATAATAACTCCTGCATGAAAAATAAGTAACTTTGAGAAAAGAGAAAATGGAAATATTACAAGCTACTGGGTAGCAAATACATTGGCCAGACTTCAACTCACTGGTGAGAACAATTTTAGTAAATAGAAAAAAATTGGCCAACATAAGATAAATAACTTTGTTTATATCATAATTTCTAACATTGTTAGAGAGTAGCATAAACATTGAAAAATCCTATTTCATGTGTTAAATGTCTGTTATATGGAACTCTAGCTATATAATAATATATCCTCAAAATGTCCCAAATAAATAAATAATTATTTAAGGAATCAGATAAAATATGCAACTTTAAATCTCCACCGAGCACTTGCTAAAGGGAAAGACAGCATACAATAACCCCACCTCCCATGTCCCCAACCTTTGGCATTGGAAAATACAAGTCCTTAATAAACCAGTGACTATGGCAAAAAGAATATGAAAAACTGATAAGGCTCATGCGTAAAGTCTGGATTTGTAGCATAGATAACAACAATAATTAAAGAATAAATAGAAAAGAAACCAAGGACGAATCAGCTTCATAAGATGGACATTCCCAAGAACATTTTGTGTGCCCTGGCATTAGACAATGTATTTGGCAAAAGGTAGCTTTATTGCCACACACTGTAACCTCTAAACCATTTCATTTTTGATAAAATCTGGAAAAGCAGCAGAACTTTGTTATTAGATTTGGCATGCGCATTAATAATCATTTGTTATGTACTTGGCCTGCTCGAGTTCCAGCTATGTATGTGTTGTACATGCTATACTATATGAATGAAGTGCAAAATGTTCTGTTTTCAATTTTGTGTACATTTGTATATTTTTCTGAGGGGGAGGTATGGAGGGGGTGGTTGGTTGTAAATACTCATATGCTATTCTATAATTGTGGCATCATTGCCTACAAAGAATTGTGATCAATGTCATCACTAGCCTAGATGACTGAGTCTGATAAGCTTGTTGGAGAAGATGAAAACTTAAGTGTGGGTGGAGAAGATGAAAACATAAGTGTAGGTTCGAGTCTTTGATGTGCAAATAATTTGAAGCGCCTTAGACAAATTAATACAGAAAAGTTTATTACAGTATAAGGCTTATTAATAAAAACGTCATTAGTTATGTATTAAACTAATAAGCGGTTGTAACCATCAACTGCATTGTAACTATCTTTTGCATAATAAAATGACAGACACACAATCTCCAAAGTGTGCAATCCACCTTCTCTTTATTTCTTCCTTGTGCACGTCTTCCAACATTGGTATCAGAGCGAGACGCAAGGAGGTTTTTGAGAAGAGGAAAGACAAAGACTGCAAAATCGTGAGTTTCATAAAGCCACAAGTTTATTCATCTGAAGTATTATTAGGGCACGAAGTTTGAAGGACATCAAAAGGAAATCAAAAGACGTTTTCAGTCATTGCAGTCGCAGTCAAAATCCAGAGCACATTTTCACATATTTTTAAAGGGCATTTTTGTGTGCATATACAGATATAGCCACTATTATATACTAATTTGAGGGACTGCAACAGTCGCAGAATATACCAATCGACATTACAATCACAATAGTCAAGGTTTTTCACAGCATTTTCGATGCATTTTGTGGATTTTCGACTCATTTTCATGGCATTGTGGTGCCTTTCGTGGGCTTTTGAAGCATGCTGAAGATTTTGTGCTAGGGCATGAGTAGTATAACCATGAAAATACAACCCTTTCGAGCAAGAAATAGCCACAAAAACAAACACAAATACAGTCATGAATTGCAAATAAATAGAGTAGTGGCCTGAAAAGAAATCGTGAGGGCTGGAAAAGCCAAAAACTGAGGTCAAGAAAGCAGAAATGAGATCAAATCACAAATTTCTAGGGTTTCACTACATTTTCGAAGCCTTCTTAGTTCAAAATGGATGGAGTCTCTATGTCAAACCACATCAACAATCTCAGGTCCCCGATCGGACAACTAGCGAAGTCAAAGCTGAGATTGAGGATGAGAATGCCAAAGCTATCCTATTAAATAGTTTGTCTTCAAAATACAGCAATGTAGTTTTTACCCTCAGTCAAATTCAATCTCAATCTCTAGATGATATGATTGCAGCTCTTATAGTTGAAGAAAAGCGAACTATTGTAGGAGATGCCGAAGGTGATCCTTAACAAGAAAGTGCATTTTATTCCAGGACTAGAAACTTTCGTAGAAGATCGGATAAAGATAAAGAGGAGATTCAATGTCATTATTGTAAGAAAAGAGGTCACACAAAGCATGGGATTTTCATGTTCAAGCCAATGATGTGCTCAAGAGTAAAGGCATATCAAATGCAGCCAATATAGCCATGGTTGAAGACCCACCAGATGCTAAAGGCAGTGAGGAAAGCAACGAATATGTAATATAAAGATGCTCCAAACTTTGAAAGCAAGAAAGGATACAAGGTAGATGAAGCTCAGTATGGATGGTTGCTCATATAGTTCGGGAGACTATGGATTTTGGGAATTATACCCTCACGAGGGTCATGAGACAACTTAATGGAGCTTGTGGATGGCTCAACATGGATGGTTGTCCAATAATTTGGGAGATTCGTAATTCGGGAGTTCAGGGAGGTGGAATCGGGAACTCGGGAATTCAACTCGGGAGCTACACCTTTACGAAGGTCACGAAGTAGCTTGATGGAGCCCTACCTGGTCAAAGCACTACTTTCAAAGTGAAAGCCTCTAAAGATTACATAGTTTTGTTTGGTTCTAGATTTTGTTAGTAAGTTTGTTTTTGCTTTCTGTAGAGTAATCCTTAAGTGAGGGTATTAGCGTATAAGGCTTATTAATTAACATGTCATAAGTTATGTATTAAACTAATAAGTTGTAACCATCAACCGCATTATAACTATCTTTTGCATAGTAAAATGACGGACACACAATCTCCAAAGTGTGCAATCCGCCTTCTCTTTATTTCTTTCTTGTGCACATCTTCCAACAAAGTTTTGTTGCCTGACAAAGACTTTCGATTCCTTGAACATTAATGTTAGATGTTACATGTAGGTGATAATATTCAATTAGGTATTGCGTAAGTATCCAATTTAAGGTTTACTATGTGTATCTAATTTGTGTAACGATTCCTTTTATTTTTCACACGAGGAATCCTTCACATTTCTTTGCATGCTTGCACTTGTGCATTGTGCCACTTGACCTTTGCATGGATTGCAAAATCTTCTAGTTGTAACCTGCATGCTTCCACTTGTGTTTGGCATGCTTTGTGGGATCTTCTACTTGTGCATCTTCTATGTGCAATCTATATGAGAACTCTCCCTCTCATTGTGGCCATCTCGGATTTATGTGTTGTAGCATTACACTATAGTGGTTTATTTGAGTATTTGGGTATTGTTGGTATCCACCATATTTCGTGTGTCCTACTTGTGTCTATGCTACTTTATTAATTGCATTTTCATTTTGTTATAGTATACTTAATTTCTACAATACATTTAAGATGAGCCTTTGGAAACCCATGTTTCTCCTAGTGGCATTGAGGATCAACTAGTGTGTAACAAGCACGTGGATTCGTTTGTTCACCAACTGAAGAGAAATGAACCCATAAACTTATACAAGAGAAACAATACTAACAGAATCTTTAAGCTAAAAATAGCATAGGAAAAGTTGCATAAACACAATACACAAGATTTCTCTTGAGAAAACCCTTTCAGAATAAGCCAGCAGCGTAAACTTCTTCCTTATGGCATTAACTCAACCATTTACAATACAATAACATACTTCAAAGTTATGCTTTTGTAATGCCCCTTTCTAGGGCTAAAACTGAAAATAAGGGTTTGGCCACAACCACAAATGAACCAAATCTGAAAATACACCATCAACCAACAAGCATCAATCTGAAAATGACGGAAACACACTTTAACCCTATTCGAGCAATCAATAATCAGTCCTTTAGGGCAGCAAACTGTATAGGCACTTCAAATCATCATACAACCATGCAATAACAGTTGAAAATGCTTCTAAATAATTATTTCAAGCACGAAAACATTTATCCATCCAAATTACATCAAATATAAAATAGAAGATTATACCCAGCTGCAACTAATTTTATGACAGCAGCAGGGCAGCCACAAATAAGGGCTAAAAATAGCTCATAAACCTCTCCAAAAATCACCAAATTGTAGATTCCAACCTTATAAAATATGAACAATAATATCAACTCAAATTGTCCAAAAGTGCCCTAGATGATATCAAACCCTTCACCCAAGCAAGTCGCCTAGGGTTAGAAGGGGAGAAACAAATATGAAATCCTCCTTAAAGCTCACTTGTGACCTTTGTATGAAGCCACCAATGCACAAATGAGGGTTTCCGTCCCCAAGTGTGATCCTATTGAAGGGTTTCGTCCTCAATAGGTGACCAAGGAAGGGTTTTCGTCCTTCAATGGCAAGAAGAGAAGCTACACTAGCTCCAAATCCAAGTAAATGTCAAAATAGATGAAAGATGATAATACTCCTCCATTCGATCCTCCTTAAGTACCCCTTCTTTGGCGCCAAGGATGAATTAGAGGCCCAATCCTTATGGCCGACCTCCTAATGCACTTTTTAATCTTCACTTAAGAAGACCGACCTCATAATGAAGAAATAGAAATTCTCCTTGCTTTGTTTGACAAGTCTTCTTCCCCTAGTCGAACCATTCCAATGCCATGATTAGTAAATAAAATAATTAATTATGAAGGTACATCACTTACAACCATGGCAAGTCCCCATTCTTTGCTCCTTCCTCGATGCCCACAGGAAGAGGAATGGGCATAAGGTCTTTCATAGTGACTAGCTTGGAAAAGGGGACATTACAACTTTACCTTTACCAATACATGAGTATATGTAGGCACGCACGTCGATAGGAAACCGTCAAACAAGATTTCAATACAATCGGTACCAAAATCACGGACTATATAAAACACAAGCTAGAACCACCCATACAATTTCCCCAAGAAAATGGAGGCCCCGCCACCAAACCCCTAGATGGGAGGGCGAGCCTCTAGCTTCGAGGCTACCGCCTCTTCCTCTGGGAAGGTGGGTCCCCATTCTCGCATGTTGTTTCTAAACGAGTGTAAAACGTGTAGAGTTCAAATCATGAAAAGTATACAACACATATCCAACACTAACTTGGCTCTCCTCTTTTCCAATGATTACCTAGTGAGCAAGAATGTGATTTGCATCGCATAGTCATTGAAAATGATACCAAAACAAATTGTCTTGAGGAGCAAGCACAATCAGAAAATCAATATCGGTGAGGACAATATTAAGAGCTAAGTCACCGAGGTTCGTGTTCATGTTCGTGTTCGGCGAGGATTAAATTCGGATTAAGTTCGGCAATGATAAAATTCGGCAAAAAAATTCGTGATTAAATTCGACTACTATAATTTGCAAATTTTTTAATATAATTAAATATTTAAATATAATTAATAAATAGAATAATATTATTACAAATTTAAATACATTATAATATGTAAATTTTAATTATAACACACTTATATACTGTGTCACAAGGTTCGTGTTCGTGTTCAAGTTCGAGTAACCATACATTTAACTAAAAAAAGAAAAGTTAAAAAGTTAAAAAAGTAAAACTTAAAACCAAAAAAAAGAGATTTTAAAAAACCTAACCGTAAATACTACTACCTATCTTTTATGGCATTCGTATCAATATAAAGTTATTATAAACAAGGAAAGAGGAGATATTAAAAACTCGTGTGCCCTTGATGCCGCCACTCTACTCGCAGGCCACGTTAAACATTGGTGAAAAGGTTCAGAATCTCATCGCAGGGACTTGACGGGCAGAGTTTTTAAGGTTCAGAATCTTGCACACGACGTTAGGCACGAATTGTAGGGTTTTTTTACGACTTCTAGTTTTTTTTTTTCCGAATATGGCCGAATAATCGCGATTTTGTAAGACAGCTTTGAAGTTCGCCGGATTTCGAACTTTTTCCTTGAAATTCGGCAAACCCTATGACATGATTAAGAGTTTGATTAGTAATGTTCTATAACCAATGATCTGAGATCTGTACAAAGATGCCAAAAACTATAGAGTACACACAGTGAGAAGATCTACACCAACAGCAAAGCAAAGATGCCAACTATAAAGAGTACACACAGTGAGAAGATCTGCACCAATAGCAAAGCAAAGATGCCAACTATAAAGAGTACACACGGTGAGACTATTTGCACAAATAGCAAAGCAAAGAGCCTGAAAATAGAGACTGCTTGAAGCAACATGAATATTGCTCATTCCAAACAAATGAAGTGCAAAACCGTTTAGTTTAAGGCTTCTCCAAAAATTGAGAATCTTGAAACACTTTTTGCTACCCCTCTAGTGGAGGGAAACCCTCATTCAAGTAGCGAGGTAGGCATCATGAACAAGGAGAAAAAATGTTATAGAGAAAATATCATAACACTAGAAGAGATGTTAATTACTAAATTAGGAAGGAAGGAGAGGGGGGTGTCTTGCCTATTCAAACTCTGGTTTAGAGTGGAACAGGTGGTGATCCAAAAGTAAGGAATGAAGATGTTGAAGATGTATAAGCCCAGGTTGTGAGGGTTACTCACAATTCAATAGACGCAAGCAATGCAAAAATACAACCAACGGTGCTCAAAGCGGCTCATACATGACAACACAGGGTGCCCCATGTCTATGCATTTGGTAGTGCTTGAGACAAAACTCTTAACACAATGGAGACAATAATCTACCAATGAAAGAGGGTCTCGCAAGACAAGGCACGTCAAAGACAACATAGGAGAGTACTTAAACCACTAGCATGTGCATTTTCACTCAAGGGTGCGAAGGATGGCAACCCAACCTCCTCCTCACCAAAAGGTTCCCAAATTTAACGACAAAAGTATGGAAGACCTTGTGTCACATTGCAGAACATGCAAGACAATCTAGACAACTAGTAAAGCAACGAAAATGAATCTTTTTGCTCGTGTCGGTGACCATGAGAGGGGTGGCTATTATTGATCGATATATGAAACACCCTCTCAAACTTTGAGGACATCATCATCAAACTCTTTATCAACACCTTTTTGGAGATAAATGAGGATGTTGGCCATTCTACTTCTAATTCTCATGCAAACTAGGCCATTGTTCTCCACGAGCCTTCACTTGGTTCTATCGGTTGTTCTCTTTCAACATGGGACCTTCCTTTCACACCGATTGTTTTGTATTATAGGACCAGATAATAGTATATAGAGATTTCACTATAGTTTTACTCGTTTGGGTTTATCCCCCTCTTTCTAGGTTATATTGCTTTCTAGTTTTAATAAATCTTCCATAGGGATAAGTACCTCCCAAAAAATTGTTATCTCTGGGGACGGTGACATCCACAGGGACTTGGGACTTGTAGGAAACGCCCCCCACCGTCTTGCCACAACAACTAGCAATCGGGGACATACCCCTAAAATGGAGACGTTTTCGTCCTAAAGAGGACATTTGGGAGACTCGAGATGTCCCCTAGACCTCACAAAGACTTGTCGAAGTCCCTCGACCTGTCTCAAAGACGCGATCCTCCTCTATTGCAAAAATGGCAAAACCTATTTTTTTTAAATTAAAAACATTTTTTAGATGTTTTTGCCCCCAACCCTAACCCAAATAGTTTATGGGGGCAATAAACACTTAAAGCACTCAAAAAAACTATAAATGAACCTCACACCCTCACTCCAAATCACAAAACATTGAGCAAGGTTGTAAGTGCAAGAGTGAGAGCAAGGCTACAAGAGTGAGAGGTTGAGAGCATTAGCAAGAGTGAGAGCAACAACAAAGGTTTAGTACGGACTTTGGGGATGATTAGAGGCATTAGGCCATTGGCCAATTGTATTTGAAATTTGGATTTAATCATCATTTTAAATATAAATTATGATATAAATATTAATATATTGATATTTAACATTTTCATTGTTCAATGCAATGCGTTCAAATTACTTCAAAGTTTCATTTGTTATTCCTTATACATTTTTTTATAACTAATTTTTCAAGTACTATATATATTTGCACCACCACCCCCAACCTTTGGTCATTCATTGACTTAGTGTAGTTTCTTTCTATCACTCATATTAACTAATGGATCCCTAATACTTGAGTTTAAATAGTTATATAATCATCTTCATTGCATACAATTGGTTCCGTAGTAATGAACCCTAGTATCACACATACTCTGAGACTTGTACAAATATCATAAATATATTTATGTGAAAAACACAAATAGATATTAATCTCAAGGCACATATCTTGGATTTGTCACATGGTTTTGACTATTGAAGGGTTCCACATTATTAAGGAATCCATCGCCTCTCTACAAATGTTCTACTGATTTGTGATAGGTGGCTTCAATATAGTCTCACCATTGCATTAGACAGAAAAACTTTCTAGGGTAAAAACAATGGGCTCCAAAATTAACCATATGCCCAAGATATCATGATTTTCGGATTGTTTTCTCCGAGAAAAAGAAAAACTGCCCTATGACAGTCAAATGGACGTAAAATTTAAGGTTGGATATGTTTATTGGCATCTCACACCATTACACTCCACCAACCCCCCAGCTGCCATTGTAGGTTACTCCTATCAGCAAATATTTGCAACTTGGACATGCAATATGATGCCATTTGTGACCACTATGCCTATTATTGAAAAAGCTTCATAATATTTGTCATCCTAAGCCTCTCATCCATCAACATCAAATACATACACACTTCACGATTTTATTGATCACTCCATTGCATTACCGTGTGTTGTCATGTCAAATTTCCCTCTAATTTTTCAAAAAATTGCCTTGATAACATGTTTCCCTCTTGGAAATCCCATGGTTTTCTCTCTCATTGTTCCAATGTTTGATCTTCTCCCACACACTTCCATTTTTACCTCTTGGTCTCCTTTCAACCTTCACTTGCACCCTTTGGTTAGTTCTCATGATACACCATCACAGAGCTCAAGTGGAATGAACTAAGAAGATATGTTTCTAAAACACTTGCAGTATTATAGCAGAAGAAGCACTCATTGGAATGAACTCTCATATTTTGTCTTGGTTCCAAGTTTCCTCCTCTCTCATGAAGTGCTTTTCATTTGTATAAGTTCCAACATCATCTTCACAAGAGTGTTTTGGTTCCATTATGCACTCCAAAGGCACTTTGCATTGGAAGAAGTTCTAATTTGTTGTTGGGATGGCACTTTTGTTCCACACAAGACTCATAAGGGTGCCTCACCTTTATATGGGTTCCATTTGCACCTTGCATGGGTGCCCAAGGCACTTTTGGTTCTGATTTGTTGCTAAGAGTGGAACCATGCACTTTTTGGTTCGAAAACTTCATTAAGAAAGCACATGTGCTTAAATTTGGTTCCTAAGAGGCCTTGTGGAGGTTTCCAAGTTCTTAATGAAGTCAAAAAGTGAGCTTGTGACTTAAAGGCAAAGAAGCACTCATGAGATGGAATGGTGGAACCAATCTTGTTTTGATCATAACTTTTGCATTTGGACTCCGATTTGAGTATTGTTTGAAGCGTTGGAAATCTCTTGAAGCAAGGATTAATCTTGTACAAGTTTCAGAACCTCAAAAATTATATACAATTTTCATGAGAATCATTTCTTAGGTGCTGTTTTTGCCTTCATTTTGAGAGCTTGTTTCACTTTTTGGTTCTAAAACCCATTGAGAATGTACCTATGACTTAAGTTGGTTCCCAAAAGGTCCAAAGGGGGCACCCAAGGTTCCAAGAACCCCTCCCAAGTGCGCCCAAGTTCTTAATGAAGTCAAAAAGTGCGCTCATAACTTAAAGGTGAAGTGCTCATGAGATGGAACTACGGAACCATTATTGTTTTGACCATAACTTTCTCGTCCGGACTCCAATTTGAGTGTCGTTTGAAGCGTTGGAAAACTCTTGAAGCAAGGATTAATCTTGTACAGGTTTTAGAACCTCAAATATGGTATGGATTTTCATGAGAATCATTTCTCAGGTGTTGTTTTTGCCTTCATTTTAAGAGCTTGTTTTGCTCATAGTTCGAGTTCTACTCATTGAATCTTGCTCAAACTTTGTCCATAGCTTCCTTACCATGGAACCACCATTTTGAAGTGTATTCATGATGATTTTCCCATTGTGATGGAAATTTTGATCATATGAACTTCAGCGACATCAAGACAAGAATGGCAATGAAAGCGGGATGCATGTGTTGAAGGTGAAAGTGCTTGAGTGGATCAAGCAAGGAACCTCCATGGCTAGAACTTATTCTTATTCTCTTCCTCCATTCAAGTGAATTTCTATTTCTTTGTTGGGAAAAGTGATTTTTGTCATAAAGTCACTTTAAGTTGTGACTTAAGTGAAAAGTGAATTGTAAAAAGGTCACGTAATTACCTTGAGGTAGTTATTAGGTAGTTATGGGCTGAAAGTATAAATAGGGGTGGCATTTTCCATTGTGGGGTTCTCTCTTTTCTCTCTCAACTCTGAAGAGAGTTTGTTGCAACTTTGTGTGTACATACTATTTTCAGTCTTCATGAATAAAAGAATGTAAGCAAGTGGAATAAGAATCATATTGTGGTGTTGGTGCTCTCCAATCATGAAATCGTGCTTTGCTGTTTATGGTTGAATGATGTCATTTATACCTCCATCTATCTATGTTGTAGGTGATACTATGATTTGCAGGCTTTGTATTGCATATTTGTGTAGGTGGACTTTTCTCCCCTCCGTCTCCTTTCATTTCTCGCTTTCTCCATCCTCTCCTTCTTTCTTTTTCCCATTTTTGTCTCCTTTGTGCTTTCAAGTTAAAAGCGGTGAAAATGCAAAAAAACCATTATATGAGGGAACTACCCCTATCAAATGCAAAGGAACATCACCCTATCAATAAGTGATTTTCCTAACTATTGCAAACTTTATGCCGCTTCCATTGGGCTAATCAAGATCATACACAAGAACATAAAATCTTGTCGACACTGTGCCAACCCATTAATATCCCTACCAACGTGTCATGCCTATATCCAAAAGCTAACAAATCTCATTCTTACTATTAGATCAACTCATCTTTGTCCACTTGACGCACTTTAATGCATCCCAAAGCTATGGATGTTGAAAGTTACTCAACTCATCTCATAATTGACCCCAAACAAAAGTTTTGAGGATGAAGCAATGTTTTGTAGAATTTATGTATGCCCAAAAAATGATGTCTCATATTTATTCATATTTGAAAAATAACGCATTATATTTATTCACTATATCAGTGCAATGAAATAAGGAGGTGTACAGACAAGCAAAGAAAAGCATTTGATAACCTTTTATTAATTAATTTACCTCATTTGTGGGAATGCCTTTCCTCTCATAACCCCATTTCCTTGCCAGTTTCAAGGCTGTTTCAACAGCCTCGGCGCCTGTATTCATTGGAAGCACCATTTCATAGCCAAACAGTTTTGTAACATGCTTTGCAAATATAGGAAATTTGTCATTGTAGAAAGCCCTAGAGCTGAGAGTCATTTGCTGACATTGTTGGACTAATACACTCAAAATCCTTGGATGGCAATGTCCCTGCAAAATAAACATATGACAATTGTCACACGTACTTAAAAAGACAATGAATGATGATCACTCATGGAAATTCCTTCATGGATATTGCAATATCAAAATAATGCAATATCTTACTTGATTAACTGCTGAGTAAGCAGAAAGAAAATCCAAGTACTTACGACCTCGGGATCCCATACATGTACATCCTTTGCCTTGGAAAAAACTATAGGAATTGGATGATAACTGCATCAGACAATGCCTCTAATTAGATAAGAATAATATTCTATGTGACATACCACCACAAATAAAAAAGCATCCTTTTGTTTGGTAAAACATTTAACCTTGACATGTATAAGAAATCAATAAACACAACAAAAATCAGTTATTGCTACATCTGGATGCAAGTAAAATTCAGAAGGTATAAAAATGATCCTACTTCAAAAACTAACATACTTTTTATCATCATATTTAGAATCTCTTAGACATATGAATAAATATCAACTTAACATTTACAATAAATTGTATCACCTCAGAATTGAGGGTGCAAGACTGAATAATTTAGTGTGCTAAATCTTTTAGTTTCCACTTCACATTTTATGTATAAACCTACAAAATTCTAGTTATATACAATAAATTACAGCCTTTTGAGCAAAAAAGGGTGGACCACACAATGTACACCCTAAAAACAGCCAAGAAGCAACAAGCCCAATCACAACTAAAGAACAAATTACCACAATGACAAAAGAACAGACCATGCAACCGTGCCACATAAATCCATTAACACGGACTATTTATATTTTAAGCTTCATATCAATTGTCCATTCATTGACTTCCAATGTCAATCAGTGCTTAGCCATGCTGCTTAAGAAGAACTGATTTCAATTTCTTTCAAGAAGTGGGCTTTGACCTTATAATTACTAATGCGCCAATTTGGAGCAATGCGCCATGTATAAATTTGAATAGTGTGCAAGGGGATTTCGTACCAGAATATATATATATATATATATATATATATATGGAATTATTCATTTTGCTAAGCTATGATATATTCAGCATATATATATATATATGGAATTATTCTTTTGCTAAGCTATGATATATTCAGCCTAGGTGTTATTATGCTTGAAAGAGCTTGGTCTATACAATGTAATTATTATTTTCAAAGTTTCAACCTTGATGTAAATATTATGATCAATTAATATTAATCAAACATGGAAATTTAAAGGAATCTCAAAGGCCCAAGTGAGAGTTCAACAAGAGACAGTGACGCATTTGAATATATGTAACGGTCATAACAATTAAGGGTTGGTTCAAAATTAAGAGTTGAATGGTAGTCATAAGTTAATTAATGGTTATGAGTTAGTTGACAGTTTTGAAATCAATTGATGGACATTTTAAATGTAAATACCAAACCGAACATAATCAAGTATTGCTCTCTCTTCTCTTTGTTACTTAGAGACGCAAGACAAGAGGTAAATGCTCCATAGTAGTGGTGGATAGAGGAAGCACAAACAATTTAGTGTCTATAGAGATGGTGTGAATCTTAGGATTAGAGTGCAAGCCACATCCAAATCCTTATAGGGTGACTTGTTTGATGGAAGGGTGATGCAGTCGTGGTCATAATTCTCACTGGAGGGACACCTTACACCACACAGCCATTGTTAGGGTTAGACATCACTGAAGCAAGATCTCAGGCACAACTATTAGCAAGAAAACAAAAACAATCTCTATTAATGTAAGGAGATATTACAGACTCAACACTCCAATTAAAGACTCTGCAAGAATTCTAGTCCTAGAACTATCCTAAGCGTGCAAACTCTGTGAAGCTTCTACAGAACCACACTTGGCTCACACTCTCAAAGGACAATTGCCCAATTCCTTAATTTGGAATTCAACCTCTCTCTTGGTGCTTCGAGTCCCCATACATGTTCACCTCTCCCTTCTATTTATAGAATTCACAAAATCTTTGGTGGGAGAACAAGACACCTTCAACAAGTAAAGGTTTCTTTGTTGAATATTCCTCATGTTGCCTTTCAGGGCCATTGATTAGCTCCAAAAGTTCCCCTCCATTGGATCAAGCTCAATCAGATCATTCCATTGGTCCCTAGCGAAAATACATGAATCAAGAACCACTTGTATTCTTTGCTAATTGTATCGATGCTGACAGGTGATCATGTCTAACACAAATATCATCATTAAGCAAATGAGAGCAGTCCCCAAGAGCACGGCATTCCACAACGTTGATAATGTTTGGCATCTTTCGCATTATATCACAGCATTGGGTAAGCATCAACGATTGTGCAAGGTTACATAGTTGTTCTGTGCAATTTTAGTGCTTCACAGCTTGAGGTTTTTGCGCAAGAGAAGTATGGCTAGGCATAGTATTGAGCGACTTGGACAAGTTTGTGTGGCATTGAGCAAGCTTGCGCAGCATTCATAGTATTGTGACTTGGCCAAATATGTGTGGCATTGGGCAAGCTTAGGCGGCATTCATAGTATTGCGCAACTTTGGATAGGTTTCTACAGCTTGCTTGGGAGTGGCGTGGAATCGCTCATGAACTCTAAATGTATTTTTGGGTGGCACAAGATTGCTCATGAACTCGGATGCTCTTGCATCAAAGGGAAAGGAAGTGGTGTGCAGGAGTAATGCAAGGTGGAGACGAAGATTGACCAGTTCAAAGACAAGGTTCTATGAGATATCTTACCGATGGGTGCATGCCATATTTTCTTGGGATGACCTTGGCAATTCAACCAGGAGATGTTATAGATTGGAGAGCCAACACATTGAGAGTGCATAAGACTGGGCAGATTCACATTGTGCAATTGCTAAGGGGTGAAAGGGGTGCACAAGAGTCGTATGGTTATGCACAAGGAAGAAGTACTCCTGCAAGATGAAGGCAAAGTATGCACAATACCGTAACAAGCCATTGTGCCAAGGAGGATGGATGAAACATACAGAAAGATGTGAAGAAGCTTTGTGAAGGGAGAAGACAAAATAACAAGGGAAATCTACATAGCAATATTGAACGATGTAGCACAAAGACGCGTGTGAAAGCGGATGAGCAGTGGACATTTTTGTCTACAAACGATGTGCAAAGATGTTGCGCAAGGGAATAAGTTATAGAGAAGGAAAGAGATGCCCAGATAGAGGAAGTCAACATGGAGGAAGCAGTGACAGGTTTGCAGATGAACATATTTGACATTGATGGAGTGGGTCAATTTACCCAACCGAGACCAACAATTGGAAGGCGCGGAGCACTTGTTGGCAAGCAGGCATGCCAAGACCTTACCAAAAGGACAAAAGGGTGGTTCCACCACTCAGCCCAAGTGTGTGAGCACCTAGCTCACACGTTTTCTTACCTAGGGTGTATGATGCAAAGAGCATCCGCATTCACTTGCAATCTTGCAACAACCAAAAACATAGTAGTTAGCAAATAAGCTACTTCTAGCAGTGTGCAATGCTCTTGTTGGCGGTTAGTGTTTTGTTTGTAAAATGCACGTCTTGTTGTGTGCCATAGTAGTCTTTGTAATGTTTTGCACAAGGATTGTTGCACCAGAGTCTTGTAGAGCTTTGTGCAGCCTGCAAACACGCAAAAAAATTGTTGCTGTTTTGCACCTAGTCCCTAATGTGCCTATGTTTGTAATGTTCCATGCAATTTGTTGACACGCGCAAGTATCAATAATAGTTCATACTTGTTTTGAGTTTGTGGCATGTCCAAAGGAGTTGAACAAGATGCACAGTATCGTTTAGAGTCCAAAGCATCTTTCAGGAGACAGCACAAGCATGTATTTCAGTAGTGCAACACACATGTATGTTTCCAACATAAATAGTTTATGCGCAGAGAATCACTATTTTGTGCACGGCACCAGCAGCATTTTTAGAGGTCCCTGTTACTAGCACAAGTTTTCTCGGTGGCACGCATCTACCATTGAAACTGCAAGGTCATTGGAGTTGATGTGAGATAGCGTGCAAGGATTCATTTGAGAGGCCAGTTCGCAGTCTTATGTGCAATGGCGCAATTGCGACATGTAGCTTTCAGAGTTTCAAATATAACATTGTTTGAGAAGAAGCCGAGATGAGTTCACCTAACTCATAATTGTAACCATTGAAACTGACTTAAGTACATCAAGTTGTGTTAAACATTTGGGCCCTATCTTGTAAAGAGGATTGGGACACATTCAATGTCATATGGGTCACTTGTGGCTTCAAGGAAAATATTGTAAGTAATTGTGTCTTGCATCTATATAAGCATGCCATGACACTTATAGAAGGTATTCCATTTCGAGCAGAAACTTAACAGTCTAGATTGCAGTTGCAAGGAGTATCGAATGTAGAGATATGTGCTCAGGTTTGGAAGGGATTGAATCACTTGAGCAACACTGTGGTGTTGATGTGTTTCTAAGCCCGTGAGTAATTGTGTGTTTGTGCATTGTAATAAGCCACCAGCTTGGCTGAGTGTGTGAGTGTAATCAGTCTCAAGTTGGTATAATCAGTTGGATGAATAAAATACATTGTTGTTGCTGTAATTTGTTGTTAATATTCCGCTACGTAACTCTGTAACTAGGGCACAGTCTAAGGCATCCTTTCGTCAAGACACCTAACCACAGTTACATCACAGTTGAGGTTAAAATTAAAACTACATTTTTATATTTATACTTTCCCTCTCACTGCCCGCTCATCATGAATTCAGTAATTAAATCCAACCATTAGTAGAGGAATGAATCCAAACAAAACAATTGGTGAAATTCTAGTCCATAGAATCTAATGAAACAAGAGGCACTGTGTGGTGCACATAGGTGCAATAGTATTTTTTTAATTCAAAGTTATTTTTGAGGGAAAAGGGGATTTGTATGTTGTGTACTAGAATGCTTAATGGTCATATTCATAACTACAACCTCCAATGGAGTAATTGTTGAAAAATCTTTATGGAAAATCACTACCCTCAAGGAGAAGGCTCCAAAAATCAAGACAAGATGCTGAAATTTCACTACCTATAAAATGGAGGTTTTGGAATGGTAAGTGCACACGTTACTAAGGTGTTGAATTTCCATATTTGCAATGAGAAGACTCCAAAAAGGCCACAAGATAAGCTCAAGGAATTTTTCAACAAGTTGAAGGAAGCCAATATTCCAAATTCAATAAAGAGCTTGTGATCCTCAATCCACCTGAGTTTGAAAAAAATGAAGACTATCTTCCAATCCCGGTTCAAGGAACTTGAATAGTGTCCAAGGGAGTGTGGAGTAGAACATAAGGAAAAGGATTCTTAGTTAATTGAGATCATTCCTTTGAATTTTAAAGATCTCTCTGATGTTTTCAGTTCCACCTTGCTCACTATGATAAATTGATAAAGAATAAAAGAGATAGCCTCACTTTTTGATGTTTGTTGCTTCATTTTAATTGAGGAACAAATGAAACTATTCAAAATAGGAAGATTAGCTCAAAGGTGCACGCGATTTTCACCGAACATGAAGGAAAGTAAAATTTCTGCAATGGGAACCAAAAGAATGAGAAGCGTGTTGGGAAGCAAGAGAATCAAGATTGATCTAGCAATGATGATCAAGGGAAGAGGAAAATGTGCTGCAACTGTGGGAGAATGGACACTATGAGAGAAAGTGCTTCAATTTAATTGATTGAAACTTGAGGAGAAGTTCAAGAACTTGGAAGTGTAACCAAAGCATGATCAGATATATAAATACACAAACAATGAAAATCACGGTAATGACTTCCCTATCACATGCCAAGCTTGCATGCCCATTCTACATGTAATGTCCCCTTTTCATAATTAATTAATTATGGATACCCGAAGCCTATTCTTTTTTTTTTCCGTAGGCTAAGGGGAAATTAAAGAGGGAAATAAATTAATTTAAGTGGTCCAAGGGTACTTTTATATTTTAATTGGAAAAAGGACACTTAAATTATATTTTTAATAAGTGGGGCCAAAAACAGAAATAGAATAAAATAATGATAGAATAATAATTAAATAAAGAATTCTATTATGGGGGCGCCAAAGATAGAATGGGTTGCATGAGCATCAAGCTCCTATTTTTAGGATGGGGTGCCAACATGGGAGAGAGGATAAAGTAATTTTTTATTGTTTGTTGAGCATGCATAAGGGGGCACCAACTTTGGAGAAGGCCTTAGAAGTTATAAACGCAAATTTGGGGTTTATTATTACAATATCTTGGAAATTTATCGACTACTTCATTATCTCTGCAAGTAGCTTCTGCTTCTACATCAACAATAGAGGATGAAAACCCTCATTTGCACACAGATTTGAGGACGGAAACCCTCGTATCTAGGCTTGGCAATTCCATTCAGGGGTTGCAGTGATCATTCAAGGTACAGGTATTCATCCAATTCAGCTAGAGCATCATATTCAGGGTTGTTTTAGCATCCAGAACAGCAAGTACAACTAGGATGTCTCCTCCGAGAACCAATTTGAGTATTGGCGCCACATCTAGAAGCAATTTGCATGTTCTTATCTCATGTTCATCTTTTCATCTAGATCAACCATGTAAGAAATAATTGTATTCAGACATTCTAGTGTTTTTATTAAAGCTGATTTGAAATAAATAAATAAAGTTTGTTTTCCTACATATTGTGGTTGTTTTTATTAACAAAAATCAGATTATTGCAGCTGTCATAGAAGTTAGTATTTCATATTGCTCCCCTAGGGTTTCATGCAAATATCCAGATTTATCTAACGTTATTTGTGAGGATATTATAGTGGGGTATCGAGCAAATTTCCTCCCAACTTGGGGGGAATAAAAAAGAGAGGAAAACAAATTGCAGCATTGAACTTCATGCAGGGTAGTGACAGAGAAGTCAGGTATCACCAAAGGGAGAAAAAGAAGGGTTTAGAACAGCCAAAGGAAGGATTAAGGCAACAAGATCCAGAGGTTGTTTTTGAGGAAAAGACGGAAGCTATGGGTAACAATAACAGGGATTCAAATGAGGCATGTATTGACAAGCTTGTGCAAGGCCAAGAACAATTAGTTGACATGATGGCTCAGTTAGTCCACACCATGCAAAACACAAATGTGCAAAGCTCCAAATGGTGAGGGAAGTTCTTCAGGGGTGAACAATAACCAGCACACTCAAAGGACAGTCATTGGTTCTATTGCCAAGCCCTTCCAACCTGATTTCCTTTGTAGGGAGGAAGCAGTTCCAAAGGTGGAAATTCAGCCATCTATAACAGATGATATTGTTGTCAGATATGAGGGGTACAGTACTTAGGGTGGAATTAGAGAAGCTATATCACTCACCAATTTCATAAATCTTAAGAAAAGCAAGGGTGGACCATAGTTGAACCTAGGCCACAAACTAATCAAAGGGACTGCGTAAAGCATTAGGGAAGTCGTCACTCCCCACTTTTGATGGCTCTGGTAAGAGGATATCTCGTGCATGGATAAAAGTTGGATGCCTTCTTATCACTCAGGCCAATGATGGAGGAGGAAACCATCAAATTTGCAACCTTTCATCTAGAAGGTATAGCACATGAGTGGTGGTACCATGGGCTAATCACACAAGGACACAATCACATCCACTCATATGGTGAGTTTAATGACAGGTTGATAGAGAGATTTGACAGAGTTGATCCAAAAATTCATTTATGGGAATTAGCTCAACTCAAACAAATTACATTCAGTAAGTGACTATGTAGCTGAATTTCAAAAGCTTTCTGTGATGGTACTTGATGTAAAGGAGGAGATTAGTTGTTTTGTGCATGAAAGGTTTAACTAAATCTCTTAGATGTTTAGTGAAAGCTTTCAGCCCTACCTCTCTACAAGGAGCCATCAAAAAGGCTTTGGATTTGGAGACTTCAGCTCCAAAAGGAAGATATCAACCTATAGGACAGCCTACAACATAGCCAAAACCAACACCTTATGGGCAGCAGAAAAAGCCATTTTAGCAAGGTTGTTTTCAACAAAAGGAGTTGCCTAAAACCAGCAAGGAGATGGAAACAAGAAATGAACTCGGAAGGAAGAAATTACACTTCACTTGCAAAGATCCTTGGGGACCGGGTCATAGATGTCTTCTAAAGGACAGTGCACTATATAAAGGTGATATCGGATGATGAAGGGAAGAAAAGGAACCGGAAGTGGTCAAAGACGAGGAAGAAGCGATGGCTGAAAATAAAGGAGAAGAAAAGACTCAGATGGTACTCTTCTTTACACTTTTGGTGCTCCCAAGTATCATCCTTTCAGATTTTGAGTACTACATGGGCATGTTGGCTAGATTTTCTCGCATAAGCGAAAACCTAGGCGGTCATGAGATAAATCTCCCTCATTTACCGGCGAGGCTCCCATGTAAGATTTATCAATTAAATATGCTAGCATCTATTTGTGGGTATTACTTTAACCGTGCAACTCATGAACCATAGCTATATAGTTTTCGCAAGTAGTAATTTTGTTAAAGAAAGGAAATATCGATGAAGAAAAAAAATAATAAAAACACGGGGAAAGAAAGAGGGAAGATGTGCAACCCAATCAATAGATTATAGAGTTGATTGCATGCACATGTAGTAACCAAGAGATATTAACACGCAGAATTATAAGCAAAGGCTGACTTTTAGATTTAGATCTAAAATAACACAAAGTTTATAAGTAGATCTAAGACAAAAAGTTAGAAACAAAATACACGGTGACACAAAGTTCTCAGGAAATCTACTCCTTTCTATTCCTTAGTTTCAAATAGCTATCGGGGTTTCAAAGCACAAAGTCTAGAACACAAGAATGTTGCTTACAAATTCTCGATCTTTTAACCCGTAGGTTCTTCCTCTACTTATAAAATGTAGAGGAGCAATTACAAGTCGGAAGCTTTTAGTGAATCGGCACATGTGGAAGTCGGAAAGGAAACAATTGTGCAATCTCCCTCCTGGAATTTCTCTTTGCATGACATGCATGATTTGAAACTGAAGATAGAACCTTCTATTTTGCATGTCTGCCACCTATTTCCAAGTAGTTGACTTCTTCAAGTAATGGCTTTTAAACCAATCACTTAGGTTTTATAATTTAATTGATCGCTCAATTACTTTGTCGGAGGAAATAAGAGAAAGAAGAAGAAAGAGGAAAGCTACAGTCTTGTCCTTTTTCACATTCTGCATGCAGTTGATTCTTTTGCCTTTGATTCTCACCCTGGCCCGAATCACGGAAGCGATTTGGATCGAAATTTTGCTTATGAGTGTTGCCTTTGCCTTGTCTTCCCTCTTATCCTTGAAGCTTTTGCAGTTCTTCTCTTGTACATGCATCAGTGCAATGTTTGTCGTAAATAACTCATCTTTTTTAATTTTTAATTGCATATGAGCAATTAAAAATTGGAAAGCACTCTAGGTGAATGTAACTTCAATGAAGGCTTCAACTAGAAGATTGGGAGCACATGCACAAGATCCTGGAAGGAATTTTTCATGCATTGACTTCTACACGGGATGCATTAGAAACATGAGGATGAAGACTTTGCAATTATGGATGCGGATACGGATCGAATCGGATCCGGATCGAATGGTATGCATGATTCTGCTGATCCTTTTCTTTCATCATGCTTTGTCATGGCCGGAGTAATCTTTGTCTGAGCAATTCTTTTTCTTTTAATTATGTCAGAATTCTTTACAATTGGTGCAGATCTGGGAATTTCTTTGATTCGAATATATATTCAATGTATTGGACATTGATTTAAGCTCTCTTTCAATTATATAAGCACTGTAATGAATACCGCAATTAATTGAACATAAAGACGGAATCAGAGCATGAACACTTGATTTTTATCATAAAAATTTGCATATAAAGCCGCTGCCCTAAAATTTGAGGCTTTGTTTGCATGCGAAGCAAGCATGAATATTGTCAACTTCACCTAAGCACCTGTACCACTATGCAGACAATTAATCAGACTTAAATCAAGCTCCTTCAAACCTAGGTGCCAAACTTTGAAGTTTTTCGGCAGTAAAAACACCTTTTTCTGAGCAAAATTCCTCCTTTGGGCACCAAAATTGTCTGGGCTGCACTCCTTTGCTAAAGAATTAATAACTCCATTAATATGGCAGCCCATGCTTATATAACCTTGATCATTCTATAATTAATAATTGCCCTTCCTATTTCCGGCAATTAATTAATTAAAAATCATGTTTTTCTCTTCAATTTGGGCACCTATTTTGTGCATGCTCATGGCTGTCATTAAATAAATTAAATTTATTTAATTTTAGCTTTCTACTTCCAGTCTACTTTGACTTCACACTATGCTTTGACCTCATGCGCCAAAAATAGGAATTAATTCCATCAATAAATACTTTAAAAAGTATTATTCCTCCTCTAGGTGGGTCGCACTTTTTGCCATAGCTGATTTCTATTTTTAAAAGTCAATTTCTAATGGGATTATTCACCCTGCACCGTAGCTCCAAAAATTCCATGATCCACTTAAGTTGTTTGACTTTCATAATGGAATTTTTACCCAAGCAAGTAGGAAATTCCCATCAATGCCTTAAGCGATTTTCTTTTATTTCACAATGGGAATTTTCACCCTACAAGGCAATTAAGAAATTCCCCTTGCCTGTTGCCTCTAATTTTCCTATCATGACTTAAGTGACTTTACTTCCATGGGAAAAAGTACTCTACTAAGGGCAGTACAAAATTCCCACCTGCTTGCTACTACCAAAAATCCCATTGTAGCTTAAAACCTTCTTTTCCCAAAAATGCGACCTGCCCAGAAAAGGTTTTTTTTGTGCATGACTTCATCTTTTTATAGAGAACCAGAGCTCCTGTGGCAAATTCCTTCTAGCATGACGTCCGTAGATGATCTCCAAATACTCCAGGCAAGAAAACAGACTGAACAAAGAAAAAGAATTGACCTAGGGAAATTTCACAGAAAACAAAACAAGAAAAATAACAAAAACGCAAAATGTTGCCAGAAGTCACAGATAAAGCCCAAGATTCATTCCTGGTGGAAACCCTACTGGTATATGGGAATATTGACATGTAAAACCTCAACAAGGTTAAACCGAAGCACAATTTACCTAAACGGAGCTTAAAATAATTAAATAAAAATTTCCCTTGAGCAAACCAGTAATGAGAATATAACGAGTTTGGGCATCTGGGTATTTGGCGAAATTGGCTTATATGACTCTCTGGGAATATCTTGACACAATACAGACATTTTCTAGCAATAAAAACACAAAACGACCCATTATTTTAAAAGTACAAAATTTTTTAACATGGGGTAGTCTCAAATTTCAGAGTGAAATATGGGGACATTAGGCAAAAGGTAATTATTTTGATTGATAGTGGGGCAACTCACAACTTTATTAATGAGGGTTTGGTAGCTCAAAGATGTTTGAAAATAAAGGATTTTCAAGATTTTAATGTTATTGTAGTTGATGGCTTTACTATTCCTTGCACGAAGAGGGTGAAGGGCTTGGAAATTACTCTTGGTAAGCACAAGGTTTGTGATGATTTCTACATGGTGGGCATAGGAGAAACCAATGTGGTTTTGGGAGTGCAATGGTTGCATTCACTTCGATAATTCACACAGAATTACCAAACTATGGAGCTAAAATTCAAAACCGATGGAGAAGAGGTTGTACTTCATGGTATGGCCAATGGAGCACCTAAGGCTATCACAACAAAGTAGATGAAGAGAGCTTTCCGTAAGGGGCAAGTAGCATGGGCAGCCCATTGCTTGGTAAGTATTTCCACTTCTAGTATTGATGATAGATCTTATCATGTGGATATACAATCTATTTTGACATGAGACATGGTACAATATTCAGTGATTTACCATCAGGATTACCACCGGATAGAGGATTCCAACATATCATAGAGTTGAATATAGGTTCTAAACCTATCATGATTACTCCTTACCGCTATCCTAGAGTTTACAAAGAGGAGATTGAAAAGACAATCAAAGAGCTTTTGAAGATGGGGCATATCCGGCCTAGTTCTAGCCCTTTTGCTTCTTTATTGTTTTGGTGAAGAAGGATGGGACAATGAGGATGTGCATTGATTATCGTGCTTTAAATAAGAAGACTATCAAAAACAAGTACCCAATACCCAAGATAGATGAATTGCATGGAGCGGTGTATTTTTCCAAAATTGATTTGAGGTCCGGCTATCACCAAATCAAGGTAAGAGATGAAGATGTGCACAAAACAGCTTTTTGTTGTCATTTTGGGCATTTTGACTTCTTAGTAATACCATTTGGTTTAACCAATGCTCCAGCTACTTTCCATCATGCATGAACATGTTTTTAGTGAACACTTGAGGAAATTTGTTCTAGTATTCTTTGATGACATTTTGGTGTACAATAAAACTTGGGAAGAGCACCTAAAACACTTGGATATAATGCTGGAAATTTTGGAACAACAAACTCTTTTTGCAAAAGAATCCAAGTATGAGTTTGGGATGACTGAAAATTTATACTTGGGACATGTCATTAGTGCCTGGGGAGGACAAAGTTGATCAAGAGAATATCCAAACAATATTTGATTGGTCTCCACCCACCACTTTGACACAATTGAGGGGACTCTTTGGTCTTTGAAATTACTACATGCGGTTTGTGAGAGGGTTTTCACAACTTGTTGTCCCGTTGACTGATTTGACAAAGAAAGGAGCTTTCAGCTAGTCCGAAACAGCCCAAACAACCTTTGATAAACTCAAAGAAGTAAAGAGTTCTTGCCAAGTATTGGTTGTTCCTAATTTTTCTATTTCTTTTGTGTTAGAAAGTGATGCATCAAGGGAAGGAGTAGGGGCTTTTGATGCAAAAAGGGCATCCCATAGCCTTTAAGTTCCGAAACTTAGTGAAGTAGAGCATTGGTTTTCTGTTTATGACAATGAGATGTTGGCCATCATGCATGCATTGGCAAAATTCGGCAATATTTGGTTTGTGGTCAAAACTGATCATAATAGTTTGAAGTTCTTTCGGCGGAAGGATTTGGAGCGACAAGTGCAACAAAAGTGGGTAAGTAAGCTCCAAGCTTATAATTTTGACATACAGTATGTAAAAGGGAAGAATAACATTGTAGTAGATGTTTCATCTAGAAAACCTTTTCTATGCTCTATATCTAAAATCTCTACTAATTGGGAAGTTTTAATAATAGCGGAGTATGTAAAGAATGGTTACACTAATTAGATCCTTGAGGGAAAAATACAGGATAATAAGTACAAAGTGGTTGATGAACTTATCCTCTACAAGAATAGAATCTATTTGGTACCTGAATCCAAGGTAAAAAGAAAAACCTTAAGGGTTGTCCATGATACACCTTTTGCTGGTCACTCAAGGTATTTCAAGACCTCCAAGCAGATTTGGGACAGATTCTTTTGGAAAGGACTCAAGGTAGAGGTCATCCAATACATTAGAGAGTGTATTGTGTGCCAACTAAACAAGGCAAAGCATATTTTCCAGCGGGTTTGTTACAGCCCTTACCTATTCCAAACCAAAAATGAGAAAGTATATCAATGGATTTCATCACAGTCTTCCCAATGTTCAGGGGTCGAGAATTGTATTTTTGCAATGGTTGATAGACTTACTAAATATGCTCACTTCTTTGCTATTCCTAGTGAGTTTAAGGCTCCACATGTTGTTGATTTATTTTTCAGAGAGCTTTTTAGGCTATATGGATTGCCTAAAAATATTGTGAGCGACAAGGATAACAAGTTCCTTAATTTGTTTTGGCAAGAGCTCTTCCGCTTGGCAAGGACAGAGTTAACTCCAAGTACCAGCTATTATCCACAGACAAATGGGCAAACAAAGATTGTGAATGTCTGGATTGAGGGATATTTGAGGAATTATGTGGCAGGGCAGGAATCAGCTTGGATCAAATGGCTTTACATTGGAGAGCAATGCTACAATACCACTCATCACATGTCCATTGATATGACTCCTTTCAGAGCTTTGTATGGTTATGATGCTCTTTCCTTTGTGGATTTGGTATTTGCAGATAGTAGAGTGTCAAGGGCAAGAGACTTGGTTGCACAAAGCCAAGATATATTGGGGATACTCAAAGAAAATATCCAACATGCACAAAACCAGCAAAAAAATTTATGCGGACCAGCACCGCATTGAGAGGACTTTTGAGGTTGGTGACATGGTTTTCTTGAGGTTGCAGCCCTATAAACAGTCTTCTTTGAAGAAGAGTGGAGCTGAAAAGCTCAAACCTCGTTTTTATGGACCATACAGGATTAAGCAGAGGATAAGAGAGGTTGCCTATGAGCTGGATTTGCCAGAGCAGAGTAAGATACATAATGTTTTCCATGTCTCATGCCTGAAAAGGCTTTAGGACAACATATTGTTCCTTCTATTGAATTGCCTCCTTTGGATGATGAAGGCAAACTTGTTTTGGTTCTTGAAGTAATTTTGGATTTCAAAGAAAAGAAGTTAAGGAACAAGATTATCACAGAATATCGGTACATTGAAGGATTTACCTTAAGAGGATGCTACTTGGGAGAGGATGCTACTTGGGAGGGTGCTGAAATTCTTAAGCATCCCAACTTGCAATTGCTTGAGGGCAAGCAATTCTAGGAAGGGCAGATTGTAATGTCCCCTTTTCAGAATTAATTAATTTACGAATACTCAAGCCTATTCTTATTATTTTTGTAGGCTATGGGAAAATTAAAGAGGGAAATAAATTAATTTAAGTGGTCCAAAGGTACTTTTATATTTTAATTGGAAAAAGGACACTTAAATTATATTTTTAATAAGTGGGGCCAAAAAGCTGAAATAGAATAAAATAATGATAGAATAATAATTAAATAAAAAAATCTATTATGAGGGCGCAAAGATAGAATGGGTTGCATGAGCATCAAGATCCTATTTTTAGGATGGGGCACCAACATGGGAGAGAGGATAAAGTAATTTTTTATTGTTTGTTGAGCATGCATGTAACTCCAAAAGGGGGAGTCAACTTTGGAGAAGGCTTTAGAAGTTATAAACATAGTTACGAGGTTGTTCGACCGGATCTGCATGCATTCGATTCGATCCAAATTTTTAGACACCCCAAATAAATCTAATTCGGTTCGTTGTCATTTTCAATTTAAAAGAAGTAATAAATCCTAGTAGTAAATATTTTTAACCCTAATCAAGGAGTTTGAAGCTGTTCGGTGCCCTTGCATTTGGCGGTGTGCATTCGACCCCTACGTTACTTTGTGGCTTCCATGAAAGAGCAGAAATGCAGCTTGGGATTGTGTAGTGGACCAATGGTGGTTGGTAATTGTGGTGCTCACTTTGCAGCGTCGTGCTTGGTAGTAAAAAGGTGAAGCTCGACGACAGAGGAAGCAGAGGTAAGTCACGACTACTCATTTATTTTCATTTTTGTTTTAATATTAGGGTTTTAAAATATTTAATGTTAAACTTAATTTTAATATTTAATATTTAATTTAATACTTATTTAATATTAAACTTAATATTTAATATTAAACATAATTTTAATATTTAACTTAATAATTGAATAATAATATTTAATTATTAATGTTAATGACTAATATTAGTTATTAAGATTAACTAAATATTATTATTTAGTTATTAATATGAAACCAATGTTTTTATTTTTAATCTATAACATTAAATTTTGTGTTTTTTATTTTTATAATATTTATTATTAACTAATAGCTAAATAATATTGTTATTTTGTTTATAACATTGATAACTAAGTGTTGTTATTTAGTACTTACATATTTTATTTTATTTTTGTCGTAGATACATATATTTTTACATGTTTTACACTATATATATATATAGCGAACCGGATTTTTTTGAATTTTTCGGGAACTCCGGATTTTAAGAATTTTTGTCCTTCGAACCGATCCGGATTTCCCAACATGGTAACTATAGTTATAAAAGCAGATTTGGGGTTTATTATTACAGCATCTTGGAAATTTATCGACTACTTCATTGTCTGCAAGTAGCTTCTGCTTCTGCATCAACAATAGAGGACGAAAACCCTCATTTGCACATAGATATGAGGACGGAAACCCTCATATCTAGGCTTGACAATTCCATTTAGGGGTTGCAATGATCAGTCAAGGTACAAGTATTCATCCAATTCAATTAGGACATCCTATTCGGGGATGTTTTAGCATCCGAACAGCGATTACAGCTAGGGCATTCCCCTTGGGAAACAAATTTCAGTACTGGTGCAACATCTAGAAGCAGTTTTCAGTCAAAGCAATTTGTGTCTTCTTATCTCATGTTCATTTTTTCTTCTATATCAACCGTTGTAAGAAAAAATTGTATTCAGACATTCTAGTGTTTTTATTAAAACTGATTTGAAATAAATAAATAAAGTCTGATTTCCTACATATTGCGGTTGTTTTTATTTTTAAAAAGCAGATTATTACAACTGTCATAGAAGTTAGTATTGCATACTGCTCCCCTAGGGTTTCATGCAAATATCCAAATTTATCTAAAATTATTTGACAGGATATTACACTACAGCTTGTGAATGGATTGTTGATACTAGATGCTCTCATCATGTAGCCAGAGATAGATCTCTCTATCATTCCCTTGGAAAAGCAAAAGAGGAGAAAATATTTGTTGCAAATTTTTCCTCCTTTTTTATTAATGGTGCATTAAAATTCCATGTTGAGAAAAGAACTATCATTGATGTACATCATGTCTCAGGCCTTAGTGGTAACCTGCTTTGGTGCCTTAGTGTTAACATGCTTTTGGTTATCAAATCAATCAAACTAGGATTAAGGTGGAATTTTGGCCTCATGAATTTGTGGTGAAGAATATAAATGATAATTTGAGTGGTTGCCTCCAGCACTCTTAAACATTAGTGATAAAATAGTACAAGTTCACTAAGTTCCGTGATAAGTCTTGACAGCCTTCCTATTGCATTGCCCAAACAGATGAGGATGCCACCAATAGGAGTACTCTATTGAACCATGGGTTATGATGTTGTTCTTGACACCCTGCAAAATATGATGACAAAAGTCAATGGGCATAAGCCTACATCCATTTCTCATAACAATGATTCTTGTACTTCTGAAGATGTCATCTTTGTCCAGAATGCTGCATTTAATAGTTTTAATGAAGAAGCTCCTGCGGGTGGATTTGAGAAGCACATTAAGGGTTTTGGTTCCAAGATGCTTTAGAAGATGGGATATACATGAGGACTTGATGAGTATGGCCAGGAAATTGACACACCAATGGAACTAGATATCAGTCTAATGAGAGCAAGACCTAGATATCCAAAGAATATTTTTGCAAAAGAACAAAATGATGCTCGACAAGATGCTAATGATGACTCTTCTAATGGTTTCGATAGGTGGTGCCTACTTATTGTATCACCGAGACAACTTCAAGTTTCACCTAGGCATGAAAACCTAAGTGGTGTCTATATGCAATAAATGAGGTTGTCATTTAAATCCTAAAAAACCATTTGAGTGGTTGCCTCCAACACTCTTAAGTATTTGTGATAAAATAGTACAAGTTCACTAAGTTCCGTGATAGGTCTTGACAGCCTCCCTATTGCATTGCCCAAACAGATGAGGATGCCACCAATAGGAGTACTCTATTGAACCATGGGTTATGATGTTGTTCTTGACACCCTGCAAAATATGATGACAAAATTCAATGGGCATAAGCCTACATCCATTTCTCATAACAATGATTCTTGTACTTCTGAAGATGCCATCTTTGTCAAGAATGATGCATTTAATAGTTTTAATGAAGAAGCTCCTCTAGGTGGATTTGAGAAGCACATTAAGGGTTTTGGTTCCAAGATGCTTCAGATGATGGGATATACATGAGGACTTGATGAGTATGGCCAGGAAATTGACACACCAACGGAGCTAGATATCAGTCTAATGAGAGCAAGACCTAGATATCCGAAGAATATTTTTGCAAAAGAACATAATGATGCTCGACAAGATGCTAATGATGACTCTTCTAATGGTTTCTGATATGTGGTGCCTACATATTGTATCACTGAGAAAACTTCAAGTTTCTCCTAGGCATGAAAATCTAAGTGGTGTCTATATGCAATAAATGAGGTTGTCATTTAAATCCTGAAAAAGCATTTGAGTGGTTGCCTCCAGCGCTCTTAAACATTAGTGATAAAATAGTACAAGTTCACTAAGTTCCGTGATAAGTCTTGACAGCCTTCCTATTGCATTGCCCAAACAGATGAGGATGCCACCAATAGGAGTACTCTATTGAACCATGGATTATGATGTTGTTCTTGACACCCTGCAAAATATGATGACAAAAGTCAATGGACATAAGCCTACATCCATTTCTCATAACAATTATTCTTGTACTTCTGAAGATGCCATCTTTGTTGAGAATGATGCATTTAATAGTTTTAATGAAGAAGCTCCTCTGGGTGGATTTGAGAAGCACATTAAGGGTTTTGGTTCCAAGATGCTTCAGAAGATGGGATATACATGAGGACTTGATGAGTATGGCCAGGAAATTGACACACCAACGGAGCTAGATATCAGTCTAATGAGAGCAATACCTAGATATCCAGAGAATATTTTTGCAAAAGAACACAATGATGCTCGACAAGATGTTAATGATGACTCTTCTAATGGTATCTGATATGTGGTGCCTACATATTGTATCACTGAGAAAACTTCAAGTTTCACCTAGTCATGAAAATCTAAGTGGCGTCGATATGCAATAAATAAGGTTGTCAATTAAATCCTGAAAAAGCATTTGAGTGGTTGCCTCCAGCACTCTTAAGTATTTGTGATAAAATAGTACAAGTTCACTAAGTTCCGTGATAGGTCTTGACAGCCTTCCTATTGCACTGCCCAAACAGATGAGGATGCCACCAATATGAGTACTCTATTGAACCATGGGTTATGATGTTGTTCTTGACACCCTGCAAAATATGATGACAAAATTCAATGGGCATAAGCCTACATCCATTTCTCATAACAATAATTCTTGTACTTCTGAAGATGCCATCTTTGTCCAGAATGATGCATTTAATAGTTTTAATGAAGAAGCTCCTCTGGGTGGATTTGAGAAGCACATTAAGGGTTTTGGTTCCAAGATGCTTCAGAAGATGGGATATACATGAGGACTTGATGAGTATGGCCAGGAAATTGACACACCAATGGAGCTAGATATCAGTCTAATGAGAGCACGACCTAGATATCCGAAGAATATTTTTGCAAAAGAACACAATGATGCTCGACAAGATGCTAATGATGACTCTTCTAATGGTTTCTGATATGTGGTGCCTACTTATTGTATCACTGAGACAACTTCAAGTTTCACCTAGGCATGAAAACCTAAGTGGTGTCTATATGCAATAAATGAGGTTGTCATTTAAATCCTAAAAAACCATTTGAGTGGTTGCCTCCAACACTCTTAAGTATTTGTGATAAAATAGTACAAGTTCACTAAGTTCCGTGATAGGTCATGACAGCCTTCCTATTGCATTGCCCAAACAGATGAGGATGCCACCAATAGGAGTACTCTATTGAACCATGGGTTATGATGTTGTTCTTGACACCCTGCAAAATATGATGACAAAATTCAATGGGCATAAGCCTACATCCATTTCTCATAACAATGATTCTTGTACTTCTGAAGATGCCATCTTTGTCAAGAATGATGCATTTAATAGTTTTAATGAAGAAGCTCCTCTGGGTGGATTTGAGAAGCACATTAAGGGTTTTGGTTCCAAGACGCTTCAGAAGATGGGATATACATGAGGACTTGATGAGTATGGCCAGGAAATTGACACACCAACGGAGCTAGATATCAGTCTAATGAGAGCAAGACCTAGATATCCAAAGAATATTTTTGCAAAAGAACACAATGATGCTCGACAAGATGCTAATGATGACTCTTCTAATGGTTTCTGATATGTGGTGCCTACATATTGTATCACTGAGAAAACTTCAAGTTTCACCTAGGCATGAAAATCTAAGTGGTGTCTATATGCAATAAATGAGGTTGTCATTTAAATCCTGAAAAAGCACTGCTGGCAAACACATACAAGGATTGTTACAACCTTCGCTATACCTGCATATATACATGGCGGAGAGCAAACTAGTGCACGCACAAACATATATATTTATAAGCATGTCTTTAGTAATATCATGCAAGCTACAGGTATTTTCAAGAGGCCAAGTATTATGTATTTTGTCCTACCAAAATCTTAATGCGAGCATTGTTTAGAGTCGTACTGAACCCTTAGGGTGGGAGTGGAAATATGAGTATTATTTAAACCCTCCTGTATTGATTTCGATGGCATTCCTCCTCTGTATGACAATAATAAATCTAGACTGAAATACTAAGAAGGTTTCAAAACAAACCTTTAAAGCATATCTACATATTCTCTACTTTAAAGTTTCAAAATGCATTGGGCGTGTCACCCAGTGCTTACATCAATTTTTCAGTGCAATTTAAATAGAGACCAAATCCTGCCATCTGAATGTTGCGATATTGTCGGTTTGTTTACAACAACTTTAATTGAAATAGTCGAGAGGGTACATTATTGTGTAAGTCCCTACTATGCATGTTCAACAGATGAAAGTTCCTGATTTTTTCCCTGTACATGCTTGTTTGCATTCTGGTTATAGCAGTATGGACCCTTGACATCCGCAGAGCCACAACTAGAGTCTACAGCTACTTTTCCCTTTGAAACCAAGAGCCTTGTTATCTGTGTGTTCCTTCTTTAAGTGGTCAAACCTAGCCATGCTTCAGCAGGTGAAAAGTTGCTAGAATCATTGCCCTATAACAAGGAAGTTAGGATTTCCTCCTCCTCTAGGCCAGTCTCTTCCTTTCAGTTTAACAGTTAAAACTTACACCTTTAGATACAAAGCAGCCCCAAATAATGGGTGCATGAATAATAGGGTGATAATAGGTCTCCTTTGCCTTAATGCAGAGCTACCGAGGACTATCCAGTCTGTTATGAAGCATGCCTTCAACTGCATAAAATGGCCCTAAAATCCATTAAAAATAACCTTCCTGTAATCTCGAAAGCAGATATCACCACCTTCAGAGACTCGGAGACTATTTTCATAACGCCAGCGAGTAACGAACACATTTCCATCAAATACAAGTACAAATGCAACATTCGAAAGCAGTACAATTTTCTGTCGTTTCGGATTTCAATGTTAAGAAAAATGGAATTTGTCTTTCAAAGGTTTCCTTTTTTGAAGTGTTTTCTACATGCAGTGATCGTATGAAGATTATGTTTATATACATGAAATCAATAGAAGTAAAATAAAAGGGAGACTCACTTGTGAGCACTGTACTGTTGTTCACATTTTATCATCTCCTCCGAAGAAGAAGAGGCGGCTGACGTCAATGTGCGACACAGTTGGGGTAATCCAGAGCTCCTCATCATTATCGTACTCATCTTCTTCATGGCGGCCTCGCCTCCCGTTCCCTTCTTCGACCTTCACATCTATGATTTCTCTAAGTGCGGGTGATAAGAATCCTACTGAAAAAAAATGCACCTATGCATGGTGAATGGAGAGCTCCCGCATGACCCATCCCCTATGACCCATCCACCATCGCCGTCCACCGGAAAGGTGATGTCATCATTGTCCCGGGAAGCCGTCTCCCATGTGGCTCCAAGCTAGTGTGACGTGGAAGGTTTGCCAATTTTAAATTATTAGAACACATTCCCCCGCCCATATGCGTCCAAAATTTGAATTATTGGAAAACGTGAACACCGCTTCCTCCTCCTAATGCGTCCGCCTGGTAATCACAACACCATCCCTGTATAATGTCCCATTGCTCTGCATCATTGTGGTAGTCACGCGAACTATGTTTTTCATCCCCCATCACACGCCATCTCAGGGATATTTTTACTTTTTATTACATACCCATCAGGGAATAGCACAGTATACCTGCATTTTAACACGACGAGGGGAAAAGAATAAGGGAGACCGTAGTTTTTGAGGAAGAAGCCAAAGTTCGAACAGAGGAGAGCCATTAGAGGACGTGGTTCAGAGGCAGAGGAAATCTCCATTCTACAATAAGTTGAAATCCCCAGTGTTCATATCATTTCTAAAATGCATTGATTCCACTAGTATGTGTTTGTTCAATTTGGTGACTTGGTCAGCATTCAAATGAGATTACTTGGTTGTCCGAAGGTCTTTTTAATGGCATTCAGAGGTCCTAAAGAAAGATACCCATTTTATTGTGTTTAGCATGCATTTCAATTCTCAAAAAACTATTTCCATTTTATTGTGTTTTCGATTGAAGTAAAATTCTATAACTGAATATTTGAAAATTCTATATATTGGTGAATGGCCTTCCTAAATTTGGGGACCATACAATACCCATGCAAAACACACTATCAGACCTCAATTCGCCCATACGGCCTATCAGACCTATCACCTCCTTGAATAATAAAACAAGAACTTTATTTGAGATCCAAAGGTAATACCCACGTTGAAACCCAAGCAACGTTGTAGATTTAGAAGTAATTAGATACTTGCAGCAAGGGCGTTATAGAGGAGGATAAAGAATGGTAAGGTGGGGATAGAAAACATTCAAGAGCTAGGCCTGGAAGATGACAAGCTTGAGGATGCAGCCACGATGATCCCATCCTCCTATTTTTCAATATTCCTTCCACACTCTTATTTCTTTATTGCCACTATCTCTCCATAGAAAGTTTTTGTCATTGTAATCTATCTACTCATTTGTGTATCCTGAGGTCATTCATCCTGAATATGTTTGTAGTCTATAAGTGCCACTCTTTGTGTGCTTTGTCTTGTGCCTTTCCAGAGGAGATATGTGTATTGCACAGAAGGAAGAGATTTGATTATGTTGAGTTGTAATTGTAGAGAAGTCTTTTACGTTCTTGCATCGACATTTCCTTTCCTTTCTTCTTGTTACTTGTGAAATTCCCATAGTAATTTATAATGACCTTCTCAAGGTTTAGATCACCCATTTTTCAGTGCTACTGAAACTCTTTCCATTAATGTCCAATTCTCAGTAACTTGTTTGGATTATTTCTTTCTTTTAAAGTATAATTTGGTCAAGGGTAAAGCTAGAGAGAGATCTCAGAGAACTGGGCTATTGTGTATTATGGTCAACATAAATATGGAAATGTAAATCAAATGTAGTCCTCAATGATCCTTGTACCATGCCCTACATATTATTCAATGCAAACTCACGCCTGTCAGTTTTCTCACTTAAGAAGTTGTGAATTTCAATCTTCTTTTATAACCCATTTTCACCTATAATTTGAACTTCTGGGTCACGAGTTCACTCTCAGTTGTTATCAAAATTTCTATAGTTCTTTCTCTTACTAACTTCCATCTAGAAGTTTTGGGAAATATCTTGACTTGATTCTAGAAAAATAGTTTCTTACAGACACCTAAACAAGGAAAGTGAATCATATGTCAAAATTCTTGAGAAGATTGCGGTCTTTAGGGACATAAATTATTGTTGGGGGTGTGTTGGGGTGCAAGATTTATATGATGCTTCGAATGGGCATGTTGAAAAGGCTTATGAAACATCTCACCAAATGCAGTTGACAAAAGACAAAGTGAACTGTTTGATAAAATGCCTCGACGAGATGTGGTCACAGGGACTGCAATCATTGCTGAATATACCCAAAATGGTGTTTATTTTGATGGAACTTTGGTGATTTATTTTAAAGAAGACTCAATTGGAAGGTTTAAATCTAGACTCGTTAACCTTTGCCAACATCCTCCCAACTTGAACCAAACTTGGATATTTGGAATAGGGTATGGATATCAATGAAAACATAAAGGATAGAGGAATATTGTCAGATGTTGTAGTTTCAATGGTCCTGGTAGAAATATAATTAAAATGTGGAACCTTACACAAAGCAGGTGACCTTACACTGATAGGTCCTCGAAAGAAAGATGCAGAGTTTTGTAACCTCGTGGATTCACACAATCCTGTAGCATTTATCATTTTTTAAAAAAACTTTGCAAAGATAAAAATGCCCACACAAATAAATTTGACAAATAAGAAGAATTTTATATGGATAATACAGTACCTATAATAATGTCAATAGTGCACTTATTGGTATCATTACCTGTCTATTATTGGTATCATTCCTGTCAACAATTTTCTATATGGAGGAAATAATTTTGAAAACACACTGTAATTTTTGGTTTAAAAGTAATTACACAGTGTGTTTTTCATCATTGTTGAAAACACACTGTGTTTTTCAACAATGAAATTTTAAACTAATTTCTTACTATAATTACTATAATTGAAAAACTACTTTTAAATTTCATGACATCCCATATTATACCTTTATAAACCATCAGTTATAGTTACTTTAAAACTTTAACATTGAAGAATTGAGTTCTATTTTAATGTCCACAAGTTTTCCTCCTCCCTTAAAACGTATACAATGTAACTCCATGCAGAGTTTTCCTATTTTAATATTTTTGAATAAAGGAAAGAAAAAAACACATGGCTTTGAGATTCGAAAAGTATTATGTTAATTTATGTTTGATAAGATTATGAAACTTATGGATTGCAATATTTAAGGTAATTCTCATAACCAAACAATTCATAAACTCTTTTGTTCAAGCGTACTCCTTATTATGGTGTTGATCAAAATTAGTTGTGTGTTGTTGAATCACAATTTAATTATTGGTTTGTGTAAAAACTATTTTGGTGTTGTTGATTATAATTTTAAAAATCCACACAAACCTCTGGAAATATAATTTTAAAAATCCTAACTAAGTATGACTAAATAAATATGTGATATTGTGGGATATGTACAAATGGGAATGTGTGCAACATGAACTATTTCAACCTTTAGAGTTGTGAGGAGTGCAATTGGGACTATGTGGAGAAGTTTGAAGAAATTCAACTTTTAGAGTTATGTAGGGGCGTAAATAAAATTGAATTTGTGTGCCTTAAAACAGTAGACACCCAAACCCCACATGTAAATAATTTATAATATCGTATCTACATAAACAAAGTACATTTGGCAGATTTATAAACTTTAGTAAGTGATTGGGAAAGTTGGCCTTTTTCCTAGCTTGTCAGATTTCGATCTTTAGTAAGTCCAAGTCCTTTTTCCTAGCTTAATAGGGTGTCTAAGTCCAATTTCTAATCATTCATATTTTATTCAAATAGTAGGAATGCATTTGTTAGGTTTCCTAACTCCACAACATTTTCTATATAACGTTTCTTATTATGATCAATTATTTCATTTCAATATTTATATTTCAACTTTTATACCCTAAACCCCAAACCCTAAACCCTAAGCCCTAAACCTTGAACCTTAAATTTTAGAAAATAATTATAGTTTTAGAAAATAATTAATATATTCAAAACTGTAAGAAAAGGAAGCAATTTGATGTCATATCTATTACCTAATACTTTGTAAATAGGAACAAATGTATGTGCTTGATATACACAAGGACAAATATAACATGAAACTTTTTCATAAGTACAAATATATCAAACAATTGTTTGGAAGCATGTTTTCAAAACGAATGACGTGTTCAAATATTTTGTTTAGTATATAGACACTAAATAATAGTGTGAACTAGTTTATTATTATGGTATTATTGTATTCAACCCATTTGTTAATAAATGATAGAGGATTCGATAATTTCTACAATTTGTGTTTATTAATCATTGGTATGAGACTAGTTAACTATGTTGATATTATGTTGGTATTGGTTAAATATGCATGCGATCTTCGAGTTGTTAGTTGTGATTTCATTGCTCTTAGCTGTTTTAAATTAAATACATTAGGAAAAGTTTGATTTCTTGGATGCATTATAGTTGTAAATATTGTGAATGTGGAACTCATTTGTGTGTGTGTGTGTGTATATATATATATATATATATATATATATATATATATTGTAATATATATATATATATATATATATATGTATATATATCTATTTGGCATATATATATATATATATATATATATATATATATATATATATATATTTATATATATATAACAATTGTTATTGTTGAAATATTGGTAATTGTAATGTTGTGAATGTTTAATGAAAGTTTTAAAGCTATAAAACCTTATGTGATATCATACACGACTCTCAATTTGGCATATGGGGGCAAGATGCTCTATGGTAACAAAGACACCAATCGGTGAAGGTGTCCATTGAAGGGCTTGCCCCTTAGGATGCCACAATCGATATCATGCCCAACTATCGTTGCGTGATGAAGAGGGCTTGCCCTTAGGATTGAATCGATAGATGGGTGGTAGATTGTGTTGTATTTGACGAGAGGTTTTTAAAGTCACCATTTGATATGACCTTCCACTCGAAATGCAATAGTAATATCACAACCGTCCCTTTTGCATGATGCGGTTGTGATATTATGGAGGGTGCATCTTGAAGTGAAGGATAGCCATTGGCATTTATCGATACTTCAATTTTTCATGGTTATTGTGATTATTTTATCATATTGATGACATATATTTGATTTGACATGTATATATTTTTAATTAATTTTTAATAGTTACTCTTTTGTAATTGTTGGTGGACATGATGTTGTAACTCATTTGTATATATATATATATATTTGTTATTAGTTGTTAAATATTGGTAATTGTAATGTTGTGAATGTTTAATGAAAGTTGAAGCTATAAAAATTATGTGATATCATACTCTGACTCTCAATTTGGCATATGGGGGCAAATATCTCTACAAAGACAATTTGAATTGGTGCGTCTTTGAAGGGGCTTGCCCCTTAGGATGCCACATATAAATGCCCAACTATCATTGCGTGATGAAGGAGCTTGCCCCTTAGGATTATATGATAGATATTATGGTATATTGTTGTTAAAGAGGTTTTTAAAGTTGTGAACCTTCCATGAAATGCACTCTAATAATATCACAACCGACTTTTGGCAATAGAATGTTTGTGATATTATGGGAGGGTGCATCTTATTAGTGTTAGGATATTAGTAATTTATCGATACTTCAATTTTTCATGGTTATTGTGATTATTTTATCATATTGGATGACATATATTTGATTTGACATGTACCGTACTAACGTTAATTGTATATTTTTGTTTGTATGTGTGTTGTTGTATTCAGTTTGTATTTTGCATGGGGAAAATGAATACACGAAGTCTAGTTCCTACGAATCCCGTAGGGATAACATTAACAACTCCCAAATTCCAAAGGGAGGAAAGTTTTAGGAGGTCCACATTTGTGGTGTTTATAGACCATCATCAACAGTCAAAGCCACTGAAACCGGAAATTGCAGCGATGGTTAAGGCCCGACTCAATTTGCCGGAAACTTCTGTTATTTATTTATCTAAGTTCCGCACTATAGGGCCGCATTCGCGAGGATACGGTCTAGCGTATGACACGATGGAGGATGCCCAGAAGTACGAGCCTCCACATAAGCTGAGAAAGATGGGAGTTCGGTCATAAAACCGGTGATAGATCCAAAAAATTGTGCAAAGAAGATTGCACATGGAAGCAACTCCAAGTTTGCTGCTAAAAAAAAAAATAGTTACGGTTTTTTATGTTTTGTTCTAAAAAACTTATGATGTGTTTGAGAAAAACCTATATAAATATTTAATTTTTGTCGGATGTCGATTCACACCAACATAAACATATTTTGTTTTGTTGTTCGAATATATTCTTGATTAAATATGTTTTCCTTAGTATTAATACGTGTTTCTATGGATTATAGTTTTAAAATTACCAATGTTTAGATATTTGTATAGCAAGTTTAGATTAATAAAATTCATTTTTGTTAAAATTATATTTTGGTAGGAAATGTGTAATGGTAACGATTTTCTAATTCACTAAGTATGGGATTATCATCATTTGTCCGAATTTAGGATTGTATTGGTGCAATTATCATTTCCCATCATTTATTTATGTGTAAAGAGTGTTGTTTTATGAGTTCAACTCATATACAGATGCACCTGTAGCCAACTTAATATACATAATATAGAAAACCAATATTGTTTGAAAAGGAGTTAATTCTAGAGAACTCGAGTACTCATTGAAGCATGTAATTTAAATACTAGATATACATTACAATGGTTATTTAGTGAATAAACTATAACAATTATTAGAATGTCGTTCGTAATACTATAGGCTATAACAATTATTGGAATGTCGTTCGCAATACTATGTAATTAATCAAATGTTTATAGATATTGATATTGCAAATAGACTGAACTCTATCTATTCATAATATACTAATCAATTTATTAAGTGATTTATTCAAATTTAATATTTACCCATTACATTTATAAACTCGTAATTATCGGAAAACATATCTTAAAAAAATGTAACTTGTGTTTGTATTAATTATATGTTAGCAATATAAAGTTATCTATTCAAAAAATGAGTGGAATGGACCCAAACTCGTGATTACGATTCTAATATATTCCAAAATTTATTTGCACTTTAGTCTAACATACGAAATACGAAGTTTTAGTATTGTAAGGAAGTTTTAGTTTTAGTAGACAAAGTACTAACTCCATTGACTCTCTAATAAGAAATCGTTATTAATGAATGAACTCAGGAGCATATGTTATAGGGCCTTGTCATATGTTAAATTATAGATGTTTGTATTGAAAAAGTCAAATTAGAAGTGTTCATTCTATTTTTTAATGTTTGCTTATGATATATTGTTGTCCATTGTAAAGGTAAACATGGTTGAAATTTGGAGATTGGAAATTCATGGAGTGTCGAATACCTCCGAAAATCTAGCATGTTCATCGTTCATATTATACGGCCATGATGGAAGCAAGATAGTAGAAAGAGGTACAATTTTAGAAATGCCACTATGACCGTCCACCAAGCTGAGTATAGGGCGTTGATATTGGGTCTTGAGGAAGCGATACGCCACGATGTTTGAAACATTTGTGTGTTTTCTCATGATATGCTTGTTGTGAAACAAATGACTGGTGTATACCAATGTAACAATGTAAATCTTTCAATTCTTTGAGTTCAAGTGCTAGAGATTGTATCTCGCATTGCGAAATGTTCATACGTGCATGTAAAAGTTAACAGAGGTAGGTTAGATGTATGTCAAGTGTCTAGGGACACTATAAACCAAGAAGTGGTAGCTTTGCTAGCACTTGCCATGGAAGACATTTCGATATGATATATGTGTATTTCCTTTTTGCGTAATGGTAGACATACATTATTTATTAGATTGTGAATAACTAATATTATGTGAATTGTCTCTAGTGTATATATTATATATTTTGTGGATAATATGATGTTACATCATATAGTGTTGGTTGATAAACCGGGCATTTTGGATACATCATGCTTTATCCTATAATCTCTTTTAACACACTTGCAATTCACATTTCATGTTTAGTTTAGAAACATCTAGAGTCGAGTATCCAGTTTTGAAAAAAATAATGTGTGTGGCTAATTTCGTCACAAATCGTTTATTGTGCACGATTTTCTCAATATGAATGCAAAATACGAATAAATAAGTTCGTGCACCATTTGTTTCAGTTTAACTTGTTTTACAATGCGTCGCTTCAACGATGGTTATGACAACGGACATGAACAAAACATGCGGAAGCTCGGTGACATGGGCCGATCCATGTTCACAATCCATTCTTATGTTTTTGGGGAAGACATAAATAATGAGACAGTAATATATAACTTTGTGAACATTAATTTTTTGTCGTAGTAACAATTATGTCATTTGTTGAGATAACAATTATGAAATTGATGTCTTTTCATACAGGTTTCTTCACATTCCATGATGATAATATATGAATATGTGAACATTACTTTATTTGCAAAATACTTAATATTTTATGTCGGGCTAATAGTTATGCACTTGGACTCCGTAGATACAAGTACCTTCACATAACATGGCGCGTATGCATTTTGCAAGTGTCACAAAGGAAGCAAAGGGAGATGATCCTCCAATAGTTGATGATGATATGACAGATGGTCCTTCGGAGCCCATTCGCTCAGATATCCATGAGCCACCCATAGAATATAAAATTGAATATGTTAATGGTCGTATTCGTTATGTCTGTCAGCATGGATCGTGTGTTGATAGTGGGGATGTTAGGTTTTCGAGTTGCATAGACTAAATAGACATCGCCAAGTAGAACACAATCTTCCCTCTGTTGAACCTCGTAAGCATGGCCGTAAGCATATGGGGAAATGAACACCTATCTCTCAAGATAGAAGCAGGGCATACGTGTAAAAGAGGGAGGCGGATGTGAACTATGTCCTAAGGCAACGATTCTACTTGCAGCGGAGGAGGGTTATTGATCGTGTTTGCAGAAAAGAATGCAAATATCGATTTGAGGAGTTGAGCCGAGAAGGAAAGAGGGAGGTGGATGATGTAATGTGTGCCTACGATTCAGTGGAGATGAGAAAGGTGAGAGAGGAGCATTGGTTGAGAGTGAGAGGAAATAAAAACTCAAATATCATAACAGAGGTAAATTTAAGATTGGTATAGAAATTTAAATATAATGTTAGGTTGGAAATCAAAAACTTGATATTCTTTCATGCACAGGAAGCTAGAGAAGAGGGTGGAACAAGTAGCAAAAATGTTGACGCCCCTACGAATGATAACGTAAGTAATTATTGGTCTTTCGTAAGTAAAGATACAATGTAGTTTTTGTGTATTTTTGTATATACTAACTGTATGCGTGTGTAGGATTATGACATTCCCTTGTGTCAACTCTTACGCCGACAGAGACACGTGATTCGTAGTGTGAAATAGAGAGAGGTAAAAAATCACTTAACAAGCTCTTGAAAAATGTATGTTGCCTTATGTTGTTGATACTTTGATTGTCATGATGGCTCGATTGTTATAGGTGGATGTTTGCGATAAGACGCCCCCTTCTCAATCAACTTGTGGTCTCGATCTTATTGGAGAGATAGCTTCACTTGAGGTAAGAAAGGCGGAGATGAAAAATCCTAGAGTTGAAACTTCTTTTCCAGTCGAGGAGAGAGAGGGTTATGAGGGGAGGCATGAGGAGAGGGACACAAACACCATTGCTGGCAGTATGAGCGAGGGTGGAACTGGACTGGTAAGTTATTGAATGTTCTCATTTGCTTTTCTGTATTCTTTTTTGGTGAAATTAAGAAAAAGTTATTAATGCAATTGAGATTGTCGTTATTATAGGCTTTTCTGGTGGGACCAAAGTCAGGTTAATGTTAGATAATATGGTTGTCGCGAGAGGAGTGGTTTGTGATAGTAGCCCACACATGAAGTGTCATGGCATCACACTCCCCAAATTTACTATCAAAGTGATTATTTTTGAGGCCATTGTTCCCACTGCTCCATTGCCCTACCCTAATACATTTGCAAACACTTTGGCACAGTGTGTCAAAGGGTTTGCTATTTGGGATCTCAGTGATATCAGACTTGACACTCCTGAAGAGGTGAGTACTTAGACATTTTGGATGAATGATATAATTTAATTATGTGTTTAACTGAGAGATTCATCTACGTTCACTTATTTACTACATGGTTGGCTCTCAGGATGATGCGGTACACGCTGAGACAATGCGCCATACTCGGATAAAGACATCAGATGTGCCACCCATTCTTGGCATCACGCCAAATTTTGTTCATAGAAATGAGAAGAAACGTATTAGATTTTATGATGGACTATTGTCTATGTCGCTAACACTAGGCAACGAAGGAGATGAAAACACCATGTAGAACATTGATTGTGAGGAGTCGGATTAGTATATATGTGTATATGATGATGATGTTACTTTAATGTGTTTGAGGTTTATGACTTAGTATTGCATTATTGATATATTGAATATGGTTTGTGGTTATGGGTTACATAGAGTTATCCATTTACGATCTATTTATAATGCATTAGATTGTTTTTATTCTTGTTATGTGACATTCCATTACTGTATAAATGATGATGTTGTCACTGTGTATCTGGTTGACGTATTAATGTGACTATGGATTGTGGATTACGTTTTTTGGTATGTGGTTACATAGTTGAGTTCTTATTCCTTGTATGCCTGCTTGGGTTTGACGTGTTCAGTAATTATCGTTACATAGTTGCGTTCTACATCCATGTATGTGTACTTGGGTTTGATGTGGTTATGAAACTTTCATATATATTTCATCGATGATAATATTTTGTTACGTATAAGTTAAGTGCATTATTTCCTTTCTAATTATGTTTGAATGGTAACAAATAATAATCGATTGTTATAATACAGGTTTATTTAGATGGCAAGACTAAAGAAGACTGGAAAGTGCAAGGTTGTGCACCAGTGCAAGAACCAATTGACCATGAATCATTCGATAGTGACACTTATCCATACAAAAATAAAGCAAATAACTCTACAAACAAAGATGTCGGTGCTACACAAGAAGACGTGCCTTCCCAATCAGTTCGTATGGAGTTAGAAATGAAACTTGTAACAAAGAAGACAAAGATATATCAAAACCAGTGTGAAAGCTTTGCACTGGAAAATTTATATTTTATGAAAAAAACAAGGAAATATTGGATGAAATAGGAGATATTGCCTCAAGGCAGATGGAGTTGGAGGTCGAGGTTCAAGAGTTAGAACTGGAAATTAAGAATTGGGAGACAATGCGTGAAGCGGAAAAAAAGTGATCGCAAATCATGTAGCCAACTTTAATAACGTTCTTAAAACACACAAAGATCATAAGGAAGTATGGAAGAAGATGTACATGCAGGCCAAGGTGCATTTGATGAAAAAACAACACGCACTGGTGGCTTAGACAATAATAACAAATGAATATTCCAGTCATAGAACTTTTATATTTCACTTACATATTTGTCAAGTTTTACTTATATATTAGACATATATGTATAGATATTGATTATGTGGTATGCAACAAATTAGTTATATTTGATGAATCTTGCCTTTGTAGCATAATAGATGATATGGATAGACGTACGTGATTTTACACTAATATGGTTGTTTTTCGGTTGATGTTATGATGTGCACGTTAATTAGTATTTAGATCATGTATTTCAATTGTTATATCTGGTATGCGATGTGATGAATGAGGAAGAGTAATACACCGTGTGATTAGAAGACAATTGTATATATGTGTGATGAGGTTGTTACTTTATTTTGTTTGACGTTTACGATTTAATATTTCATTCTTGTTAAATTGAATATGGTTTTTGGTTCTGTTTATAGCACATTAGATGGTTTTTATTCTTGTTGTGACATTTCATTTATTGCATAAATAATGATGTTGTGACTGTGTATATGGTTAATGTATTAATGTGACTATGAATGTGGATTACGGTAAATGGTATATGGTTACTTTGTTGGGTTCTACTTCCGTGTACGGTATATGGTTACAATTACGTTTGAATGTTAACAAATAATAATTGGTTGTTTAAATACAGGTTTAATTAGATGACGAGAAAAAAGAAGGTTGGAAAGCGCAAGGCCTCACCAGTGTCGGAAACCAAAAGACTATGTGAAATTCAATAGTCCCAGTACTAATGTTTTAGGAAAGACTGAAGAGAGCACCTCAAATGAAAATTTTGAAGTTGGACACGAAGATGAGTCATCCCCGTCAGTTCGTATGGAAGTAGAACTGAAACTTGCAAAGAGCAAGGAAAAGTTTTATAAAACCGAGCGTGAAAGACTTAGACTGCAATATGTAAAATTGTCAAAGATAAATAAGGAATTATTGGACCAATTACTAGTTGCTTCCTCGAAGAAGATGGAGTTGGAGCTTGAGGTTCTAGAGTTGGAATTAGAAATTAAGAATTGGGAGACAACGTGTGAATCCAACAAAAAAGTGTTCGAAAACCAAGAAGCAAGTTTTAATTCAGTTGTTAAAATTCACGAACATCACAAAGAATCATGGAAGAAGATGTACATCTTGGCCAAGGCGTCTACTTGAGAAAAAGTACCAGTCGCTCACACCGAAGATTGTCCAAGTGACCTTTGACATAAAATATGACTTTGTAATAAAATGACACTTTCCATGTGACCTTTGACATCAACAAGTGTTGGTTAAACGTATATTCTAGTTTTTGAAAGAGTTAATAATATTTATACCATCAAAACATAATAAAAAATAAGAAGGTTTTAAAGTCTAATAAAAAGATTTAAATTGGAATAAGATTTAAAATGTGTGAGTATTGTGAATGTTACTTTTAGTTAATGTACATTTTATAGAGAATTCGAATTTCAAGTTCTCATTGAAGCATGTAATTTTCATACTGCGTATACATTACAATGGAATGATCTTAGTTTAAATGTGTGTTACCATTCATTAAGACTACAAAATAGTTTTCATTGGTTCAAGTGTAACTTCTCATCTTCTCATACTTTATTTGCAATGTTATACAGATTCAATGTAAATGTTATGGTGTAAATGTATAAATGGTTTTTCAAACTGCTGAAAAACACCGTGCATTTTTCAACGTGGTGGAAATCGCACCCATTTTTCCATCACTTTGGAAAAATTGAACCCTTCTCCACTTGAAAAGGAGTTGATGTGGAGTCGATGTTTGACAAGGAGGAAGAGCACCGCGGGTTGTGCCTTTTGGAGAACGTGGTGGGGGTTTTCAAACTGTTGAAAAACATCGTGCATTTTTCAATGTGGCGGAAATCGCACCCATTTTTCCATCGCTTTGGAAAAATTGAACCCTTCTCCACCGACAAGTTAGTTGATGTGGATTGATGTTTTGACGAGAAGGAAGAGCACCGCGGGTTGCGCCTTTTGGAGAACAAGGTGGGGTTTTCAAAGTGTTGAAAAAACACCATGTGTTTTTCAACGTGGCGGAAAACGCACCCCACTTTCCATCGCATTGGAAAAAACTCAACCCTTCTCCACCTGACAAGTTGTTGATGTGGATTCGATGTTTACGACAAGGAGGAAGAGCGTGGTGGGTTGCGCCTTTTGGAGAACATGGTCGGGGTTTTCAAACTGTTGAAAAACACCGTGTGTTTTTCAACGTGGCGGAAATCACACCCCACTTTCCATCGCATTGGAAAAAACTCAACCCTTCTCCACCTGAACAAGTAGTTGATGTGGATTGATGTTTACAACAAGGAGGAAGAGCACCGTAGGTTGTGCCTTTTGGAGAACGTGGTGGGGGTTTTCAAAGCTGAAAAAACACCGTGCATTTTTCAACGTGGCAGAAAACACACCCATTTTTCCATCGCTTTGGAAAAATTGAACCCTTCTCCACCTGACAAGTAGTTGATGTGGAGTCAATGTTTACAACGAGAAGGAAGAAGAGCACAATGGGTTGTGCCTTTTGGAGAACGTGGTGGGGGTTTTTGAACTGCTGAAAAACACCGTGTGTTTTTCAACGTGGCAGAAATCACACCCATTTTTCCATCGCTTTGGAAAAATTGAACCCTTCTCCACTGACAAAGTGTTGATGTGGATTAGATGTTTTGACGAGAAGGAAGAGCGTGATGGGTTGCGCCTTTTGGAGAACGTGGTGGGGGTTTTGAAGTGCTTTGAAAAACACCGTGCATTTTTCAACGTGGTGGAAATCACACCCATTTTTCCATCGCTTTGGAAAAATTGAACCCTTCTCACACTGAAAAGTAGTTGATGTGGATTTCATGTTTACAATGAGAAGGAAGAGCACCTGCGGTTTGTGCCTTTTGGAGAAGCGTGGTGGGGTTTTCAAAGTGTTGAAAAACACTGTGCATTTTTCAACGTGGCAAAAAACACACCCCATTTTTCCATCGCATTGGAAAAATTCAACCCTTCTCCACTTGATAAGTAGTTGATGTGGATTCAATGTTTACAATGAGAAGGAAGAGCACCGTGGGTTGCGCCTTTTGGAGAACGTGGTTGGGTTTTTCAAAGTCTTGAAAAACACCATGTGTTTTTCAATGTGGCGGAAAACGCACCCCTTTTTCCATCGCTTTGGAAAAATTCACCCTTCTCCACCTAACAAGTAGTTGATGTGGAGTCAATTTTTACAATGAGAAGGAAGAGAATAGCGGAAGGTTGCGCCTTTTGGAGAACGTAGTGGGGGTTTTCGAATCTTGAAAAAAATGTGTGTGTTTTTCAACGTGGTGGAAAACGCACCCCATTTTCCATCGCATTGGAAAAATTGAACCCTTCTCCACTTGACAAGTAGTTGATGTGGATTCAATGTTTACAATGAGAAGGAAAATCACCGCGGGTTTGCCTTTTGGCAAACATGGTGGGGGTTTTGAAATGCTTTGAAAAACACCATGTGTTTTTCAACGTGGCGGAAAATGCACCCCTTTTTCCATCGCTTTGGAAAAATTCAACCCTTCTCCACCTGACAAGTAGTTGATGTGGATTCGATGTTTGCATGAGAGAGGAAAGAACATGGTGGGGTTGCGCCTTTTGGAGAACGTGGTGGGGTTTCAAAGCTGTTGAAAAACATCGTGTGTTTTCAACGTGTGGTGGAAAACGCACCCATTTTTTCATTGCTTTGGAAAAAAATGAACCCTTCTCACCTGAAAAGTAGTTGATGTGGATTCAATCTTTACAATGAGAAGGAAGAAGCACCACGGGTTGCACCTTTTGGAGAACATGGTGGGGGTTTTGAACTCTGAAAAACACCATGTGTTTTTCAACGTGGCAGAAATCGCACCCATTTTTCCATCGCTTTGGAAAAATTGAACCCTTCTCCACTGACAAGCGTAGTTGATGTGGATTCAATGTTTTACAACAAGAAGGAAGAGCACATCGGTTTGCGCCTTTTGGAGAGCGTGGTGGGGTTTTGAAGTCTTGAAAAACACCGTGTGTTTTTCAACGTGGTGGAAAACGCACCCTATTTTCCATCGCACTTTGGAAAAATTCAACCCATCTCCACTTGATAAGTAGTTGATGTGGATTTAATGTTTATAATGAGAAGGAAGAGCACCACGGTTGCGTCTTTTGGAGAACGTGGTGGGGGTTTTCGAAGTATTGAAAAACACCGTGTGTTTTTCAACGTGGCAAAAATCGCACCCATTTTTCCATCACTTTGGAAAAATTGAACCCTTCTCCACCTGACAAGTAGTTGATGTGGATTCAATGTTTACAAAAAGAAGGAAGAGCACGCCATGCGGGTTGCACCTTTTGGCAAATGTGGTGGGGTTTTGAAGTCTTTGAAAAACACCGTGTGTTTTTCAACGTGGCGGAAAATCACACCCATTTTTCCATCGCATTGGAAAAATTGAACCCTTCTCCACTTGAAAAGTAGTTGATGTGGATTCAATGTTTACAACGAGAAGGAAAAGCATAGTGGGTTGCGCCTTTTGGAGAATGTGGTGGGGGTTTTCGAAGTGCTGAAAAACACCGTGTGTTTTTCAACGTGGTGGAAAATGCACCCTTTTTCCATCGCTTTGGAAAAACACAACCCTTCTCCACCTGACAAGTAGTTGATGTGGATTCAATGTTTACAACGAGAAGGAAGAACATCGCGGGTTGCGCCTTTTGGAGAATGTGGTGGGGGTTTTGAAGTCTTTAAAAAAAACCTTTGTTTTTTTCAACGTGGAAAATCGCACCCATTTTTCCATCGCTTTGGAAAAATTGAACCCTTCTCCACCTGAAAAGTAAGTTGATGTGGATTCAATGTTTTGATGAGAAGGAAGAACAGCATGGGTTGCGCCTTTTGGCGAACGTGGTGGGGTTTTTCAAAGTGTTGAAAAACACAGTGTGTTTTTCAATGTGGGAAAAAAGCGCACCCATTTTTCCATCGCTTTGGAAAAATTGAACCCTTCTCCACCTAACAAGTAGTTGATGTGGATTCAATGTTTACAATGAGAAGGAAGAGCACCGTGGGTTGCGCCTTTTGGAGAACGTGGTGGGGGTTTTTGAAGTCTTTGAAAAACACCGTGTGTTTTTCAACGTGGTGGAAATCGCACCCATTTTTCCATCACTTTGGAAAAATTGAACCCTTCTCCACTTGACAAGTAGTTGATGTGGATTCAATGTTTACAACGAGAAGGAAGAGCACCACGGTTGCGCCTTTTGGAGAACGTGGTGGGGGTTTTCAAAGTCTTTGAAAAATACAGTGCATTTTTTAAATGTGGCGGAAATCACACCCATTTTTCCATCACTTTGGAAAAATTGAACCCTTCTCCACTGAAAAGTAGTTGATGTGGATTCAATGTTTACAACAAGAAGGAAGAGCACTGCGGGTTGCGCCTTTTGGAGAACGTGGTGGGGGTTTTCAAAGTCTTTGAAAAACATTGTGCATTTTTCAACGTGGTGGAAAACGCACCCCTTTCCATCGCTTTGGAAAAACTCAACCCTTCTCCACCTAACAAGTAGTTGATGTGGATTCAATGTTTACAACAAGAAGGAAGAGCACCGCGGGTTGCACCTTTTGGAGAACGTGGTGGGGGTTTTCGAACTGCTGAAAAACACCGTGCATTTTTCAACATGGCAGAAATCGCACCCCACTTTCTATCACTTTGAAAAAATTGAACCCTTCTCCACCTGACAAGTAGTTGATGTGGATTCAATGTTTATAATGAGAAGGAAGAGCACCACGGTTTGCGCCTTTTGGCGAACGTGGTGGGGGTTTTCGAAGTGCTGAAAAATAACGTGTGTTTTTCAACGTGGCGGAAAATGCACCCCATTTTCCATCACTTTGGAAAAATTCAACCCTTCTCCACTGACAAGTAGTTGATGTGGATTCAATGTTTCTGACGAAGGAAGACCACCACGGGTTTTTTCCTTTTAGAGAATGTGGTGGGGGTTTTGAAGTCTTTGAAAAACACCATGCATTTTTCAACGTAGTGGAAATCGCACCCATTTTTCCATCACTTTTGAAAAATTGAACCCTTCTCCACCTAACAAGTAGTTGATGTGGATTCAATGTTTACAACGAGAAGGAAGAGCACCGTGGGTTTGCACCGCCTTTTTTGTGTGAACGTGGTGGGGTTTTGAAGTCTTTGAAAAAACATCGTGTGTGTTTTTCAATGTGGCGGAAAACGCACCCACTTTTTCCATGTTTGGAAAAATTGAACCCTTCTCCACCTAAAAGCAGTTGATGTGGATTCAATGTTTACAATGAGAAGGAAAAGCACAATGGTTGCACCTTTTGGAGAACGTGGTGGGGGTTTTAAAAGTCTTTGAAAAACACCGTGTGTTTTTCAACGTGGCGGAAAACGCACCCCTTTTTCCATCGCTTTGGAAAAAATCAACCCTTCTCCACCTGACAAGTAGTTGATGTGGATTCAATGTTTACAATGAGAAGGAAGAGCACCGCGGTTTGCACCTTTTGGAGAACGTGGTGGGGGTTTTCAAACTGCTGAAAAACACCATGCGTTTTTCAACGTGGTGAAATCGCACCCATTTTTCCATCACTTTGGAAAAATTGAACCCTTCACCACCTGACAAGTAGTTGATGTGGATTTAATGTTTACAACGAGAAGGAAGAGCATCGTGGTTTGTGCCTTTTGGCGAACGTGGTGGGGGATTTTTTTGAAGTCTTTGAAAAACACGTGTGTTTTTCAACGTGGTGGAAAACGCACCCCTTTTTCCATCGCTTTGGAAAAACTCAACCCTTCTCCACCTAACAAGTAGTTGATGTGGATTCAATGTTTACAATGAGAAGGAAGAGCACCATGGTTTGTGCCTTTTGGAGAACGTGGTGGGGGTTTTCGAACTGCTGAAAAACATCATGCATTTTTCAACGTGGTGGAAATCGCACCCATTTTTCCATCACTTTGGAAAAATTGAACCCTTCTCCACCTGACAAGTAGTTGATGTGGAGTCAATGTTTACAACAAGAAGGAAGAGCACCACGGGTTGCGCCTTTTGGTGAACATGGTGGGGGTTTTTGAAGTGCTGAAAAACACCGTGTGTTTTTCAACATGCAGAAAATGCACCCTTTTTCCATCGCTTTGGAAACACTCAACCCTTCTCCACCTGATAAGTAGTTGATGTGGAGTCAGTGTTTACAACAAGAAGGAAGAGCATCGCGGGTTGCGCCTTTTGGCGAACGTGGTGGGGGTTTTCAAAGTGCTGAAAAACACCGTGTGTTTTTCAACATGGTGAAAAATGCACCCCTTTTTCCATCGCTTTTGAAACACTTAACCCTTCTCCACCTAACAAGTAGTTGATGTGGATTCAATGTTTTGATACAATGAGAAGGAAGAGCAAGTGGTTTGCCCCTTTTGGAGAACGTGGTGGGGGTTTTCAAAGTGCTGAAAAACATCGTGCGTTTTTCAACGTGGCGGAAAACGTACCCCACTTTCCGTTGCATTGGAAAAAATTGAACCCTTCTTGATAAGAAAGAGTTGATGTGGATTCAATGTTTACAACAAGAAGGAAGAGCACCGCTGGGTTGTTGCACCTTTTACATTAATACGAGGTCTCATTTTTCAAAGTCTTTGAAAAACATCGTGCGTTTTTCAACGTGGCGGAAAACGCACACACACTTTCTATCGCTTTGGAAAAACTCAACCCTTCTCCACCTGACAAGGTGTTGATGTGGAGTCAATGTTTTTTACGAGAAGGAAGATCACCGCGGGTTGTGCCTTTTGGAGAACGTGGTGGGGGTTTTCGAATTCTTAAAAACACACCGTGCATTTTTCAAAAATGCGTGAAAATGCACCCCACTTTCTCGTCGCATTGGAAAAAATTTAACCCTTCTCCACCTAATGCAAGGTTGATGTGAATTCAATGTTTACAATGAGAAGGTAGAGCATCGCGGTTTGCCTTTTGGAGAACGTGGTCACGATTTTCCTTTGAAAAACTTTGTGCATTTTTCAACATATTTGAAAACGCCCACACTTTCCATCGCTTTGGAAAAACTCAACCCTTCTCCACATTGAAAAGTAGTTGATTGGATTCAACGCTTCAACGAGAAGGAATAGCTTATTGCGCCTTTTGGTGAACGTGGTGGGGGTTTTCAACTTCCAAAAATATGTTTTTCAACATGGCGTAAAAACACACCCCTTTTTCCATCGCTTTGGAAAAATTGAACCCTTTCTCCACCGAAAAGTAGTTGATGTGGATTCAATGTTTACATAACTAAAGAAGGAAGAACACCGGTGAGTGTGGTTTGAGTGAACGGGTCACGATTTTAAAGTGTCTTGAAAAACATCGTGCATTTTTCAACGTGGTGGAAAACGCACCCCACTTTCCATCGCATTGGAAAAAACTCAACCCTTCTCCACCTGACAAGTAGTTGATGTGGATACAACTTATGTATTATATGACAAGAAGGAAAATTACCGATGGGTCAACTTTTGATGTTGGAACGTGGTGAAGATTTCAAAGTGCTTAAATGTCTTCACCATGCTTTTCAACGTGTTGAAATATTTTATATAGTGAAATGAAAAGAAATTCAACACGGGTTTATTTTTCAACTTATTCTTTGAAGTAGAAATTATATTTTGACATGATAATTTTGTACTACCTTGATTACATATTTTCATCGTAGTTACATCAAATTTCTATTTGTTAAAATATTGTATACTATCCATATATTACATGAGTGTCTACATTGCTAACACCACCAAGCACTTTTTTAAAACACTCTAAAAATAGTCAAAGAGTAGGTCATTGTACACGTTCCATATTTATGTATTTTGCTGATATGATACAATATCCTATACATGAATTGACAATGTTTACTGATTATAATTTAGGCCCACAACATGCCATACATTTCCAAAGCTCAACCTACTCAACATGATGAAAAGATACACCATTATATTCATTATATAACTTATTCTTAGTAAGAATCTATATGACTACTTGCCACATAGGTATGACATTAAATTACCTTTACTTACGATGTTGGATATAAAAAAATGTTATGATATTAAGTGTCTTCATTTATACACCTTGTAAAATGCTAAATAGGTATTGAAAGATATGTGAAATGAAAAGAAATTCAACACGATGCTTGAACCATTCTTAGCAAAATAAATGATCAATATTTTAGTCTTCACCTGACATTAAAATTTCTTGCGAGTAGTTCACACTAAAAGTTCAATGTTTTAACCTCGTATGATCCATTTGTGTGCTTTGTCTCCTCTTTGCACGATTTCCGTTGGGAAATTGGAAGCATTCATAGTCTTTTACGTAATTGTTCAAATCTTCTACGATATGATGGCCTCTTACTCACATGACATTGAAAAATTGCGGTGGCATTTTTACTCGCACTAAACCATGGATGCATGCGGGTGGTGGCAATATCATTGACATCTCCTTTGAAAAGAAACATCTAACATATTTGATGTAAGTCTCTCCTAAACCTTTGAACACACTTCACGCAAAGAATGTTTTTTCTGACTTATTCTTAGCAATACATCTACTGGTATCATATGATGACTTGAGAATTCTTTAGATGTGTGTTTCATAAAATTTGGTTCACTTTCTATCATCAAACCCACACTATTTTAGGAGTTTGTGAACGTATAAGACATTATAGAAAATTATTTATTTACACACTAGGTTTTTCAATATCATAGTACACATGAATAATATACGTCAAGGCGAACATTTCATTGGCATCGATTATATGATAGAAAGTGGTGAGGAGGGGCCATCCCATAACATGCCATCGATTTCTTGCTCTCTGCGTATAGGTATTGGTTGTTGCGTCAATGAAAAGAAATTCAACACGATGCTATTTTCTCTCTCAACCAACTTATTCTTGAAATTTGTCAAAAAATCTATATTTTGTAACTTCCTCTTGTGATGACATTAAATTACCACTTGTATGATGTGTAGAACAAATAGTCCATCGTGTCGAACGTGTACATTTACCCTACTTTTGTCTATCACACAAGTATTTAGTCTTCAAAAAACAATGGTAGGACTCGATAGATGCATTTGTTTCTTGATTTGCATGGGAGAAGTTTCTAAAATTTGTTGCCCACATAGCTGTCAAGTGACACAGATTGAAAATCAGTGACATTATAAACCAAGAATTATAATTGATGATAATTAATAAGGAAACACACAAAGGATCGCACTCACCAACACGTTCTTTGCTCTCACACCATGTATTCCTGAAGTACTCGAGGAACTTAGTTTCCTCTTTGAATTCATTAAAGAAGTCTTGATGATTGAAATGTGTGCTCGTGATGAATTTTTGAACCATACATGATGGTACCTAGTCTCTCAAAAATCTTCCACCTAGTCTCTTTGCTACAATACTTGTGCACATTTTTCAACCATGCCCTGTGCACGTGCCATAAGCATAGCACTACACGACAACCAAAAACACACTTGATGGCTTGGATTTCAGCCGACGCATCATCCATAATGAATGCATTGATCTGCCAATCAAAGACGAAGTGTTTTCCTCATTTTTGGACTTCCGCCAACCACCGTAAATATCTTCGATTTTATTCCTCGAAGAGATGGCCCATGCTATGGGCACCCCCGCTTCTTGCTCGTCAAAAACAAGCAATGTGTATAATTGGTACTGCAAGAAATATGACATCAAATGGTAACACGGAGTTTAATATAACAGAAAAAGAATAATATTAATGATACGTAAATTACACATCATTTCAAAATTCATTCCAATTACTTACGCCATATTTGTTGGTAGAAAATGTCGAGTCCATGGAGATTATGGAATTGTGCGAATGTTGAACCATTCTCTCACACATCCACGGTGTTTGCAACCCCATGATGAATGGAACGGTGGTTCCATTTGGGCGTTGATAGTAGAAAAATATGTCTCTTTCCTCCGCATGCCATAAGTTCACGCTCATGGCATCATCAGAATGCTTTTGAGACCTTTTGCAGTGAACTCTTTTCCACGCATTCACCACGTCCTTTCTTGTCATGTATTCATCTCTCTCCTGCTCGATATACCCACGTTTGATGGATCCTCTATATATTTATCGTACACCATGTCCACGGTGACTCCCATTAACAAAAGACTCTCAATATAAGTTTTGCATTCATCTAGATAAGTACGGGGCAACATTTAGATGAGGATCATTAATGGTATTTTCATTCTTCCCATGACAACACTCACCATTTACATCACAATGAAATGGTTGGTTGTATAATATTATCGCCATTGTCGGTCTCCCATAAAAAACCTTCACATTGAAATGACATTGGCAACCCCTTTTAATTATACACCTACTCACTTTGTCACTTGTTACTAACTTATTTCTATTGTCGCTTGGACCATACGAACACCAATAGCTACATTAAAAATGGTAACATCAAATGTTATACAACTTTTTTCTGAAAAGAACGTAAAAAAATATTTTGTTAGTGAATTTCCAAACCTAGAATATGACTTGGTTGTTTGTGGTTTTGGATTTTCTATATTTGTTGACGTGTGATTTGTGTGGGCGAAGGTAGTCTCAAAACTTTCGTTAGAACCTTCCCCCTTTAGAAATGCATGTAGTCTTGCGAGCGGTATGGCGGCACAAATGTCGATGTTCGGCTCATCCCCTATTGGTGTCCATTCTAGGTCATCATATGAAAATTGACTCTTTTCCTCTGTAATCTCTTGGACAGGAAGATCGATCATGCTCTGCCATTTGGGCCTCCTTCCCATCCTAAAAATTATTACATGCAGTTTTTGTATCGTTAATGAAATACTTATTTCATACTTACCAAAATAAATTTTGACTTGTGATTCATCATCAACATGAATACCATCTTAAAACATTGGAAGCATTCGAATTTTTGTCTAATTCAAAAGCCACGTGTATAAAAGATAGTATTGAAATGCAAGGAAAATAACTATTTATACGACTGCCTACTTGCTTCAGTGCACAACTATATCACAATATGGTCATCTATAATGTGACAAAGAATGCGACATTTAGCTAAAAACTATCAAACTTTTTATGTGAACACCCTTCATCTTCAATTTACGCGGAAACTCGTATTTTCGTATCTCTGTTTTACAAACATGATCGCGAGATATTAGGCTCATGGTATTCATATTCACTGCACAAAAGAGTAACTAGTACAAAACAAAAATATACAATTAACGTTAGTATGGTACATGTCAAATCAAATATATGTCATCCAATATGATAAAATAATCACAATAACCATGAAAAATTGAAGTATCGATAAATGCCAATGGCTATCCTTCACCCAAGATGCACCCTCCCATAATATCACAACCGTCCATTGCAAAAGGGATGGTTGTGATATTATGGGAGGGTGCATTTCTAAGTGGAAGGTCGGTGGGTGACTTTAAAAACCTCTGCTCAAAGCCAGATCTACCACCCACCCATCTATCGATGTGGAATCCTAAGGGGCAAGCCCCTTCATCACGCAACGATAGTTGGGTGTATCGATGTGGCATCCTAAGGGGCAAGCCCCTTCAACACTGCACCGATTCCTGTCTTTGCTAGAGGCACTTGCCCCCATATGCCAAATTGAGAGTCGAGTATGATATCACATAATTTTTATAGCTTGACTTTCATTAAACATTCACAACATTACAATTACCAATATTTAATAATAATAAATATATATATATACAAATGAGTTCCACATTCGCAATATTTACAACTATAATGCATCCAAGAAATCAAACTTTTCCTAATGTATTTAATTTAAAACAACTAAGAGCAATGAAATCACAACTAACAACTCGAAGATCGCATGCATATTTAACCAATACCAACATAATATCAACATAGTTAACTAGTCTCATACCAATGATTAATAAACACAAATTGTAGAAATTATCAAATCCTCTATCATTTATTAACAAATGGGTTGAATACAATAATACCATAATAATAAACTAGTTCACACTATTATTTAGTGTCTATATACTAAACAAAATATTACAATAATAAAATAGTTCACAATATTATTTAGCATTTATGTAGTTGTTTTTTGCAATGTCACTCCTAGTGTTTTGCAGTTACTTGGAACACAATAATTTACCAAGATTTCACATGCGCATGTCACATGACACTATAGAGTTCAAGACATGTGGAGCAGAATATATCGACATCACATGTTGAGTTGATGTAACTTATTTAAATCTACTAACCATAGAACATAGCCTCACAGGTTGTTTGTGCCATCTTTCTAGACCATTATCTAGGGCCATCCTCCACGCATTCCCAAGCAACTATGTAAAAATTTGCCACAAGTGTTTTCTTAAGCCATCCATGTGTATATCGAGAACATAAATTTGTTCCTATTTTCATTGTATTAGGTAATAGATATTTTTCATCGATCCCACTTATTAACATACAAGTGTAATTCCTACTTATTCTTGGAAAGATTATATGATCACTAACTTCATTTAGATAATATTGTAGATTTGATTTGTATTCCTTCCACATAACAAAACATTTAATTTTTTTGCATGTTTGTTTATATAAAACGAACAATAAATTTACAAATTGTTTATAACATTAACATAACATCTCTAGAAGTATTAGCTAAAAGAATTCTAATTCTAATGATGAATGGAAACATAATATTAGCTATAATTATTCTAATTCTCTCACCATAAATAATATTAAGTCACCCACATTAAATTAATTTAGGACACTTTAAACACTTATACGACACCTTTGACACTAATTAGTCACCCCACATAAAATAATTGGGATACACTAAACATTAATTTAACACCCTAAAGACTGATACAATACCCTAAAGATTGATGTGGTGTATCTTGTTTTGAAATTGTAAGATAGTTTATAGTATATGAAATTAATATATACTTTCAGTGTCAAGGTTTATAAGGTCATTAAGAGTATATGAGACTATTTCTTATTTTTAGTATTTAAGTCTATATTTTGTATTTCTGGTATATATAAGAGTCTATATTTTGTATTTTTGGTATATAGAAGATATTTTATATTACATGTGACCACTTTGTATAAAGTGTCTTTCGTGTGATTCAAACTTGTAAGAAAACGTGTAGAAGGGAATATCAAGAGTATCTAGATAAGTGGAAAGGAAGGTAAGTTGAAGGTGTAACATGGTTAAGTGTATGCAAACCTGCTAAACATAAAGGATCTATTGAAGACCTCGTGGAATGCACGAGGAAGATTTCATGGTTCATTTCTCTTACCTAAGTTGTATGATGTATGAGCATAAGAATGTGCAAGCAATGCACATCACACAAAAAACTTAGGGACAAGTGTTTTATGCAACATAGTGCATGCACAATGTAGTGTCATAGAATAAAGACTTTTGTTCTTATAAATAGTAGTCATCTTGCATAAAGGTTGGAGTTACTCCCTAGGTGTAGAAGTGTTGAAGCATGGCACAAAGGTCCAGCGTGTGCATCATAATGGGAGTATTATGCACTTACAACATCTTACAAAATGGGGCATGCAATGGGTTAGAAAGCCTTAAGTGCAACTTTGGTTACTTGCACAAACTTGAGCAGATATGAGATGAAGTGACATGTAAGTGTCATATTTTGTGTTGGTTAAATGTCATATGTCACACAAGGAAGACCATGATGGTTGAGAACACACAACGATCAAAATGTGATGGGTCACATCCAAATAGTTAAGAGGATTATGAAGGTGACCCACTTCAACTATTGTAGTTACTTCTTGTGCCTATAAATATGATGGTTGGAGTTACTTCTTGTGCCTATAAATATGTGCCTATAATACATAAAATTCAATTTCATAAATGAAACTGTGTGGAAAACCATCGTGTTTTTCAACGTGTTGAAAAACACAGTGTGTTTTTCAGCATGTTAAAAAACACACTTGTGTTTTCAACATGTTAAAAAACACACTGTGTTTTTCATCAAGATGGAGAACAAGTTGTGATTTCCTCGTGTTAGTCATCGACCTAATCAATCATGACAAATCTACTCTCCCTTGTATGTAATATTCTTAACATTTATATTAAAATAACATGCCTTGATTCAAATGTGTCTCTTCCCAAAGAGTGGTAAAATAGTCGTAAAGGTGGTATTGTTGTCTTTTGTCTTTCCTTTTACCATCACTCTCTCACCCTCTCTCTTGTTGAATGTAATTGCACCATTACTTGGCTTCCAAATAATATCAATTTTTGGAGCTCTCTTTCCCTTGTTTTAGTGATGGTCTTTCTCATTTTCTTTCATCAGTTCATGTCTTCACAATGGCTAAAAGTGATAATAGTTTCAAGCGAGAAATGAGGATTCTTGGTTAGTTTGTAGAAAAGAAGATAAATTAGGTGAGGACAAGGGATCTCAAAAAACCTAAGGTTGCATACAACTAAAAGGACCAGTGTAAGAATGATTATATATTGGTTTTCTTCAGACCCTTATCCCTCTTTGCTAGGGAATTCATCAATAATATTGACTCGTGAAGAAAACCAGAATGTTGGTTAGAAACATTTTTAGATAAGGACAATACATTATTAACAAAGTATTAGTATTTAGCAGGTGTGTTTATTTATCTATGACGAATATAATAGAGATATTAGGGTGAAATTGGGGGGAATAGTAAAAATGTAGATAAAAAAATTTGAAAGAATATTTTGATTTACATTTTGATTCACAACTGCAAATTTGGTGATGAATTACATTAACCAAATTTAACAATCGATTGAAAAATTAATAAACATAGTTTTATTTTAAATCAAATTAGTTGTAGATCCATATTTAAAGTGACAACAGAGAAAAATGAAAAATCTTTCCCTTTGTCATGGTTGTATATACAGAAAAATAATGAAAAAAAAACCAAATTGTATATTCCTTAAGATCCAATGTTTTTGGGTGTCAAATTACCTGTGACTAAGGTTCGTGTCTGTGTCTTTGTGGAACATCCCTTCCTAACAAATGTGGCCGCAAATGTGAAACAGAGGACTGATGATTTTCTTTGCATAGATGGTGCAGAATAATGGAGAACCCAATTCGGCCTTCTCTTCTTCCGCGTTCTATGAAAGCGAAGTGTATATGTTTATTGTTAAAACAAGTGTTTGGGGTTAAGTGGTTGCGTTTGGAGTCAATGTTTATATGTTCACTGTTTAGTGGTTTGGTTAGGATTTCACCTGCCTCCTTAAATGCACCCCTCGCGAGTGGCGGTGACACACGAACAAAACCAACAAAATCAATAAATTATCCTCCGTGCATTTATGCGAGTCCGCGGTCGTGATTTGACCGCTTCGGTGTCGAGTTTCTTTCGGTGGCATGTCATGTGATGGGGAGTGATGGGAAGCTCTTGGTAGTTTTTATGTGGCATGTCATTTTACATGATGGGGAGTCTCCATAAGAAAGTGCTTTAAACAAATAATCATACCTTATTCAATCTTATTCCATCAAAATATTTTATCTTTTATATGGATGCCTAAAAACCACTTGTCGATTGAATTTGATGGCGTTTACCCCCTTTTTTCATGATTTTTGATATAAAATACTTGCAAATATTAGATATTGCCATCTCTTCTTAACTTGCAATTTAAATTAGCACTTGAAACTTTAGGAGTACAATGGATTCGTCGATAGGAAATTCAAGGGTTTTATAGCTAATGAGGTATATAATCTATTTAATCTTATCAAGTAGGATCAAGCCTCATGTAGTTCTCCTATTGCAGTGTAAGTAGTGTATACAATCTATGTAACTCACATATTTGTGTCCCCATGTCACTTGACACGGAGATAACAGTTAACTATACAATAGAGAACATACCTAATGTGGTAGTCGTGTGATATGGTATGCTTTAGCTGCTATACTAAAACCCTTTTATCCCTGAAGACCTTTGACAATGTTTGTGGGGACTTGTTCTTGCTATAATATGGCTCTAGTGGTACACCCTTAACCCTAGGTCATATATCAAGATATGCATAGTCAACATATGGCTAACCTTGTCTCTTAACATGTTATATCATATTTATTTATGCTTTCATATGATTTGTAGGTCGGCCTCGGTGCTTTGCATAGTATAGTAGAGTATATATAAGAGTTAGTAAGTGGTAGATGATCATCATATTTGAGCACTTGAATCTTATTGTATAGTTTGGAGGTTGCCCCCTCAAAGTGGCTAAGTCGTTATACTTGCATATTGTTATCATTCATCTACATTTTGGTGTTCTTTGGAGTTATATTTATGTTGATATTTAGATTCATATGAGTAATTTTATAACAAGTGGTATCGAGCTTCGATCTCGGCGGAATTGGGTCCAAACCCTAATTGTGAATATTTGACTATATTTTGAAAATGGTAAAGAATATTTCTACATTTTTTACCTAGATTTGAAAATAAGTTAAGTAGGGTCCTCTCTAAATTTCAAGATTTTTTGACTTGGTTTGCACAAATTATATCAATTTTAGTGTTTTTTCATCAATTCACTACATAAGTTGCAAATTTGGAATTTTTATAAGTCTCTTATATTTTTGGAAATCTTGCAAAAATAAGCCGAGGTTTGTTCTTTGTATTTCTTTCTATTCACTCAATAAATTTACGATAACCAAAACCCTAAATTTTTACCTTAATCTTTTATCCTTAGACCCAAACCCTTCATCACGACAAGGAGATCAACTAGAGGTCGTGGGAAGGGTCAAACCACTCTAATAATATCCCTAATAATGAAGATATGGATTTAGAATCCTTGTCTTTTGATGTATTAAAAGCATTCACCGAACTTCAAGAAAAGGTTAATAAAATAGTGAGTGTGGATGACCTCCATCACAATCTTTAAAAGTTAAAAAGTAACCTCAACCTCACAATACGGGGTGAATCGAAGGTAAGATTTGAATCAACGAGGAAAGAGTTTATGCTCACTTTTTAAGCATGAATACTAGCATAAATTCCCATTCAAGTCATATGGGTTTCTTAAGCAATGCAACCTTAAATACAAATCATACCTTGACCAAGGGGATCCTCTCTGCACAAACCGATGGACCTTTTGGCTAGTGGCGGAACATGATTCCAAAAGTAGAAATGCACAAGTTCAATGGGAATGATCCGATCACATGGATAAACCAAATGGATATTTTTCAATCTGCATCAAGTCCCTGAGTGGAAGAAGGTGGTAATGGCATTCTGTGTCTAAAACCGAGAAAAATTCATTTGATATAGATGGATGTGTAAGCAAAACAAAAGAAGGGTATCCATATTACTATTATAGGGAACTATTTTAGCTAGATAGCCAAACTACAACAAACAGGACAATCAAGGATTATATCCAACAGTTCCAAAATCTATCCTTATGAGTGAATGACATCTCAAAGGATTATCTAAATGATCTCTTCTTGGGTGGACTTGAGGATAACATCCAACTTTATTTTCGGCATCTTAATCTTGATCCATGATAGTTGCTCATCGAGTGGAGGAAAGAGATCTGGTAAAATGAAGGGGTCTCAATACTCATAAGGAACACATGATGCCAACACCATCACTTCCCCAACCGACATGATTGACTCCTCAAGAAATAAAATGTAAAAAAGCAAAAGGTTTATGTTACAATTGTGATAACAAGTGGAGCAAGGGACATAAGTGTCATGAGAAAAAAATATTCTACATTAAAGGTCCTAATGAGGAAGAAGATGAGGAGGAGGTAATTTTGAAGAAGAATAGGTTCTGTGATAGAGGTTAAAGAATCTCAACCAACTATATCTTGTCATGAAATATCCACTGATTAGCACCCCATAAATCCTCAAGATTGTTGGGATCATAAAGAAATAAGGGGTGAGAATACTAATTAACTCTGGCAGCGTGCATAACTTCATCAATCATATGTTGAACTTATGCTTAAATTACTTCATTTATACTGACCCTAGAGATTGGGGTAATGGTTACATATGGAGGTAAAGTTATTTGTTTAGGAAAGTGGTATGATATCAAACTACCCATGGGACATTACCTTTTAGAGGGCCCCATGTATGCCATTTTGATGGGGGAAGAATATATCGTGTTAGCGATCCAATGGTGACTATCTTGCGCACCATTGAGATGAACTTCAAGATTTATTTATGAGGTTCTCTGTCACACGATCCCATATTTTCAACAAAGCAAGTAACAAACCCCGTTATCTGTGGATACGTCTATAATGACACATCGCTCCTAGGCCCACATCCTCCAAGTGATCCCAATCATCGTTTAACAAGGATGCTCATACATCATCTAGAATAACTGGTATCATGTCTGTATGGTCAATTTGTCCCTCACCTGCATCCACAACATAAAAACATCCATTAGAATATCACTTAGTTGAAATTCTATCAAATTGCAACATTAAATCAAATCATATCCACTTAGTCGTCGGGCGATTTATTGCAATCATTGACGTTTCATCCCAATCACAAGAGATTTTACCAAATCGCCAACCGTAGTCACAAAATAATGCACTTTAGACACTATTTAGTCTCGGTCTCATACTACTATTTAAAAGGTTTTTGAGTGAAGAAAGTACTAATTAACCCCGTCTTTTGGCCATCTTACTTTATTTTATTTTGTCATTCCCGACCTCTTGCACCCGCATGCCCAGTCATCTTTCTGTCATTTGGCGTTATTTTAGCCTCAACCGGGGCACCCAAGCCGATCGAGGTGACCTGGTCTCACCAAGGATACCCGATCCTTTTTAAACTTTCCCGCCACTTTTTGGGCTCTTTCTAGCCATTTTAGCTTCTTATCTTTTTGGTGGTTGGCCATTTTGGGGTTAATTATGAAATTAGATCAAGAGAACCCTATAAATATAAAGTTATGAGACCATAATGAGGGACCAAACACTAGTCACTACTATCATCCACCTAGAGTTGCATCCATTTGGAGATCATTTGCATCCATTAGCTCCATCACAAGGACAAGCCTAGTTCATCTACATCACAAAAGCATAGGGGGGGATTATATTTTATTTCACACACACATTCTATTATATTTTCTACATTTAGCTACTGCTCGCTACTTCACAAAGTGTGACTGACACAAGAGCACCTAGGGCACATTATACACACACACACACACACACGAACTACATTTGGGTCCGAAATGTAGTGCAATGCTTAGTTAGTAAGCCCATTGTTGTGGCACTTGAGGTTAGTCTGACACATTCATTTACATTCTTCTTTACTTCTCTTAGTCTTTTACAGTCTTCTATATATCTCATATTATCGGTGACATCCGGAGCAGCGCAGTTGAATTTGATGTGACACAAAGTGAGGGTTTCAAACCACCTGTCAAACCTGTAAAACTCAATTCTTGGTCTTTTGCACAAACTAGGGTGCCTATTCTATAGACCACAGCGCCCATAGGCACCCTAGTCCCTTTCAGGCACTCTAGTCTAGATAGATAGCTCGGATCCATCATTTCGGGGTCTGCATAAACGTTCTTGCTTTCTGTTCCTCCGCCTACTGCGACACGGTCAGATCTACTTCGAATCAGCTAAGTCACTTCCATACTTCTCTTGTATATCGGGGTTTATCATTTCCATTTTTTGTTATCGCATTTATTGACATACATTTACATGTCATTCTAGACTAGATTAACTATCCCCATAACCCATTTTTAGTTAATCGGTGATGATTCCTACAATTAGGAAAACATGGCCTCGAAATGGGCCAAAAATCCAAAAAAATATTTAAAAACTAAACAAAACACAAAAAGGGGTCTATCTCTCCTAATTTGGGCCTCCTTTGTCTCTTGGATTCTATGGTTGTTAGGTTGTGGAGCCTATTTTCATGTGTGAAATTGTTGAAGAATGTACACTAAGAGTACCGTACACTTTCCACAGTTGTCTCACTCGGGGTTTGGGAAAAAAATTGGCCGTAAAACGTGCACGATATATCGGGAACTGTGCTTTTCTCATAATGGCCGAATTTTGAGCCATAAGTTTATGGGATGGTTTTGGCCCATGGTTTTGATACCCACGGTTTTGTAAAATTGCTCAAGTAGTTGTCTATTTATATGGTTTTGTGCATATGGTAGGTAATATAAAACATTGCATATGTGTTTTGAATTCGGGTGTGAATTCTGTAGAGTTTGTTGAACATAGCTCCAAACAGATCTCGGTATTATATTGAGAGAGCGGTGGCTTGTAATAAAATTTGAGCAAGTGATTCTTGGTGGATGTAGCCCAAATTGGGTGAACCACGTTAAATATTGTCTCTTTGTGTTATGTTATTTTATTCTGTAATTTTATTTGAGATCTGTAATATTTTCTACATATTAGTTTCTATTGTTGTGATTCTGTGAGGGATTATTCCACATATTTTATCCCTTATTTCCTAACAATGATGGCTTCAAGTTTTCTCTTTTCGCTTAAAAATATTTCAACTCAGAGCTCTTATTCTCTCAAAACGTGTGGTAACAATGAAATTACCATAGTATTTTTGCCTATTTATAGAGCGCAATTTTTCCCACAAAGAATTGCCGACGATTCCTCTAATTGTCGGTGATTTCCTTAAATCGACCAGCGATTCTCTTCAAATTATCTTAACACAATATTTAAGCATCCAAGTTATTTTAAATTCATGATTAAGCCATCATTTTCATCGTTCCTTGCCAAAATTATACATTTTATTTTACTTACCTCCTTTATAGGGCTCCAGGCCCCTTAAATCAACAACAACCAATCAATCAAAGTTTGCCTCAATCTCGTAGCCCAATCAGTCAAAGCCTGCCCTTACCAAAATCCACCTCAGATTTTTACAACCTTAACACCAATAAAGTCATGCGTCTATTATCTATAGGACATGAACCCGTTGGTTCCCCTATCACTTGACTTCCTGGTTTTAAAAGCCCACCTTTGTGGCAACATCATCATCGTGGATAGCATACCCAGTCGGGATCATCTCTCTCGCCCTTGCTTCATGTGATTCATACGTCCATGGGTTACGAACCCTTTGGTTCCCCCATCATTTGACTCCATGGTAGCGTGTAAATCCACCTTTGGGGCAATCTTGTTTTCATGCCTAGTTTTGGGGCAGCTCAAATAGACACAAATGTTATATAAATCTATCAAACTGGTGATTATTACACTCTATCACAATCACCCCTAGTTTGAGGGGGGACCACCTATCTAAGCACAATTCAAACCATCTCACTCATTTTTTTCCAACAGTTTGTCCATCACAAACCACTTGACAAAAAGGGGCAAATGTAAACATCGGGTTTTCGTCACCTTAGGTAACCTACCTACACCCCGTACACACATAATTAAATTATTAAACCTATCATTTTAATCATAACTTAAGCCACTTCCTCACCCTCGTAAAACCACATTTTTACCCCCATAAACCTTATTTACCTACCCTTACTTACCTTAACCTCCCTAAAACCTCCTAACCACTTACAACCCATCCTAACCCTTTTTATCCTAACCATCTAACTCTTTTAACCCCGCCTAACCTCTTCCCTAACCATTTCCCCTCATCCCCATACCCAAAATCCCCATTTTGGAAGTGGTTGAAACCACTTCCAAACAAGTTTCTCCACATTTCTAGGATCATCAAAGCAACTCTAACTAAATCGCCAATGATTATAAATAGAAGCTTAGAGATCTTGTTTTAGGGATCTTCAAACTCGGTAGTGAAACTCTATCATTTTAGGAATCTTAAAGCACTGTACCAGCACCCTTGTTTTCACTCTGGAAGTGCCTCGATTTCAAAAAAGTCTTTGTCACCTTGTCAATCTTGTTTTATCATCGAAGGTACATCGTTCTTAATTTTTTCCATTTCAAATATCTTTCATGTCTAATAACATCTTTAATTAGTCATTTCATTCTCTGTTATTTGTCGGTATAGCCATTTGTCATAATATCAACTCTTTCCAAAGAATCACCAACGATTTTTACAATCATCGGCATTCCCGCCAAATTGCCCACGATTCCTATGAATCATCAACGATCCTTGTCAAAGTTATCATTTTATCAATTACTCTATCTTGACTATCTTTTATCAATCTATTTTGGTTTAATCACTTGTTTACAAGCATGTTTGTGTTGTAGATGACTGTTCCAAGTATCTCTCATCCCATTACCAACATTTACGATCTTTTGATCATCTAATAACCATTCGTGTGGGAGTAGTTTGACATCCTCCATGAGCTCACCTTATGCGATATTGCATTCACACCAACCTTTGAGGATATTGAAGAACAATTCGAGATCCTTAATGAAATACGAGAAGCAACCGAGGAGTATTGGTATGATTACTTTGAAGACTTCGAGCTCGCCACAGCCCTAGCCTAGGCCACCTATGAAGTTGAACAAGACCTCCTATCCATCTTGAATTCTAGTTGTATTGTATTTTATCATTTATATTATCTTTATCAAATCAACTTAATTGTATCAACGAGTTGACACCCTTCAAGGAAGTCCCTTTAGATTCTTGGGATCGGCCTTTGTCGAGCAACTCGTTATCCTATCTATCTAATATCTTTTGTTTAGTTTTATTTGTTTTGCAGGTCCTCTCACTTGTTGAAAAGAGGAGCACTTTTACATTGTTTACATTTTATCATCCCGATATGCGACTATTGGTGCAGGTATCGGTAAACCCTGTTCATTTTGAGTTTTAGGTACTTTCTACATTTGATAACACTAACCCGAAAACTACCTAATACGGAGCTTACAAAATCTCTTTTCCCGTCATATGTCATTCATTTATGCTTTTATATGTTTAGTAGCTCACCTTGGTGTTTTCCACAATATAGGAACCGTATATATAGGTGGTAGTAAGGAGTAGTTAATCATCATATTGAGCTTTTGAGTCTTATTGTATGGTTTAGAGGTTGCCCCTTCAAAGTGGTTAAGTTATTCTACCAACATATTATGATCATTTATCTATATTTTGGTGTTCTTTGGTGTTTTATCGTTTCTAATATTTATATCTAACTAAGTAATTTCATTACAATATAACATTTAGATTTACGCTTCTAGACAACTTACAAAATTAATCAAAGTTCACAACTTGCAAATAGGCTTCACTAGGTAGACATAACATGGAACAAACAAACCAAAAATTCATGTGCGCAGCACTCCAAGTAAATGTTAGTGGGTTTTTAATATGGAAATGGTTACATGATATGTAATTTTTGTAGGAATGGTTGTAAACTAGTATAGATATCTTAAACACATTTATGTAAAATATGCAGAGAGATATCAATTGTGAGGCACATATATAACTATACAAGTGTAATCATTTAGCTACGCGATTGTGTTGGTCTCAAAAAAATATATTTAAGAAAAACCCAAACATTACTACATGACTAAGATAATATTATTTTTGATTGACCTTTCTAATAAAAAAGAAACAAAACTATCAAGTGACAACCAATAGAAGTCAAATTTATGAATGAATTGTCAGATGAACGTCAAATTTAATGTCAAGAATAAAAGTGAACAATGCACTCCATTACAACCTCAGTATGTTATTGTAAAACGCCTCTAGGCGTAATAACAAAATTGTTATTAGATTTTTTCAAAATATAATTAAAATTTAACCTAATTAATGTGTAATTAATATTAATAAAAAGAAACCCTACAATCTTAATGGTATTGCTTCAAATTCTCAACCCCCAATACTTAGCTAAGGATGATACTATTCCTAAACAACCACTACTCTACAAATTTAAGAAAATTTCATATTATTTGTAGTTTTTAAATAAAAAGAATAGTGTGGGACCCACCTAAAATGTAAGAATACAAGCATAACTCTTCCACATAACGACTACCTTAACTCACTTGACATCTAGAATAGAGGAAAAATTCATGAAATTCATATTTATTTCAACAATGATATTGTCTCCATTCTCCATAATTGTTCCTTCAAATCGGCGCCCTTATCGTGAATATTTTTTAATGGTAGTAGCTAGCCTATGAAATCTTCAATCTTATTTTTGGAAAACTTGTTTGTATTGTAATAGGGAACGAAAGTGTCCCTCTTACTATTATAATGGTTGAATGGTTGAGAGACGAGCATGTTTGCTTTCTCGACCTTCCCATCTCCTCCTTTGTGAATTTATCATTCCAAAATATATATGTGCAATTGCTTATAAATACACACCTTATTATCCTCATCAAATATCTAGTACAATATTGTTATGTTTTCATATATGGTTATGGTAAATGTCACAAAGAAACATAAGTATTTAGAATATGTATAAACTACTAATTGCACGTGCGAAGCGGGCGATGTGAACGTCAAAATGGATCAGAGAGGAGTAATTAGAGAAAGATATTGAAAGAAATGAAAGTAGAATATGAATATAAGAAATTGGAAAAATTTGTTAAAGCAAGCAAGTATTCACATTTAGATATGTTTAAAAAGCATATTTTACAAGAAAAAGCAAGCATGCAATTACAACTTCAAATTATATGTTGTGGGGAGGGTTCGGGGAGAGGCGGTGGGCAGGGGGAGATGGAAAGGAACACTTTACATTAGGGAGGGGGAGATTTAGATTTTTCAAATGAGATTCCTCCTTTCTTTTGATGAGGTGGTAGGAGAGGAACATTCGGAATAACGTAAGAAAGAGAAGGGTGGTGAAATGCGAAGGTCGTGAAGGGAGGGGACTTGGGAAAATGTTGTGAATGTAAGCCCTGGTATTTCAAAAGAACCTATATCTATAGTCGCCTTTGGCAAAGTAAGGCCTTGGGACTTGTGGATTGTAAGGCCCAAGCCATTTTCAAAGGTAGCTATCTGTGGTTGCCTTTGGAGATTGACAACATAGGAATATGAGCGGGGTATGTGGATTCCAAGGAGGGCCATTGTATTTGTCAAATTTGACAAAAACAAAAAGTGTAAGAGGAGTCGACGAAGGAGTTTAGATAATGTCGACAATAATCCCTATAGAGTCGTTGACACGTCTCGCTTTAACCCATAAATTTCTTGTAAGCACAACCTTTTGTTGTTTGCATAGTAACACTTTGTGTTCTAGTTCTTCATCATTAGGGTCATCTATAGTGTTGAACTGGTAAGTTATGCAAAGTAGAATGTGCCATGTGTGACATTGAGAGATTTCAACATGTCGAGGTTTTGTTGATCAACAAGTTCAATTTTAGCAAAAAAATGCGAGTTGGAAGGAAATGATCAATTTGAATGTTTACCATCCGAGATTTCATGCTTATTTGGAGTAGTGTTTTCTAGTCATCAACCAAGGTGATTCCATCTTTGATATTAAGGAGTTGGCTAAAATAAATTTGGGCTAAATCGAACCTTGTCGCTTTAAGATTATTTATAGAGTCACACATGCAATGAATCCAAACCAAAGGTTTTCTCCGTACGAGTGGCTTCGTATAGAGTGGAACATCCTATTTGGAGGCAAATGGCCAAGGTCGCCAATGAGAATGATGGATTTGTTACCAAATGTGGAAGACTCAGTAACATGGAAAATCCTCTCGAAGGTGATAGTCGATTTTGGCAAGGATTTTTGGACCTATGAAACTCATCTCACTAATGAGAATGTATCAAACATGTTTAAGTGATTATTGAAGAGAAAAGAGAGACTAACCATCAAGTGGTTTGATATAATTCTTGAAATATGCAAGGAGGCATGTATAATCGATGTGGAAATGTTGATTCGGAAAATCCTCTTGGAGCAAGAAATAAGAGGGTGGATGGTTGTTGTGGGGTTGGAAGACTGTTAGTGTGAGTTATCCTATGTGTCCCCCACTCACATATGGAGGGTCATCTCACATGGGTTAGTTTTAGGGTTAGGTTTAGGGTTTCGTTATTGAGTCATGCACTAGGGTTACTCAACACCCTATATGTATCCCTTCATTTGACATTTATGAGCATGCCAAGACACTCGTTGTCTTTTCTCTACATGTGCAAGCTTTGTTCTGTTATGCAAGTTATTCAGTTATTGATCAATTCTTCCTTGTGATTACGTTGGAGCCATTATGATTCAACCAGAGTGCAGCTTAAATGGGCATCGTGGTGCATAGTTTCGATACGATCCGTCAACTCTTTCATGGTATCAGAGCTGAGATCGGGTAAATGTGCACTCATTTTTTTGAGTTGTGATTACTCTTGTTTTTTCATTTTTTTAACTCCTCGTGCAAGTTTTCGATCATTATTTTCTAGTTTTTCCTTGCTAACGTATTTAACAAGTTGTTCTTGGAAAGTGTGTCAATTTGTTGTTTTGTTGTGCATGCACATGTATTCTTGAAGCTTTGGGGTTTTACAACTAAATTTAGTTGGCAGTGACCAAATTCGAGATCAGCTTAAAATAGAGTAACTTGGTCATATTTCAAGAGACTAACCATCAAGTGGTTTGATATACTTTCTTGGAATATGCAAGGAGGCATGTATAATCGATGCAAAAATGTTACATGCAAATCCTATTGAGCAAGAAGTAAGAGGGGAGATGGTTGTTGTGGGGTTGCAGAAGACATCGTAGAGCGGATAGTATTAATGAGGTATGATTTACCTATCCCGCAGAACTTGGATTATCATTCTTAGAGGTGGGAAGTGTATTCCTTGCATGTAATGATTGAAAATTGTATCAAAATCCTACTTTTGTTCGCGAGAAAGGGATAATGGTGGATGTGGATGTATGCATGTTGAAAGGGATAGTTGTAGTGGTCTTGCACATATCAATGAAAGATGGGCCACTTTCTTGTAAACTAAGTGGAACATCATTCAGGAGCCAATTGTGATGCATGTCAAAATCTCTATGACCCAACATGTCAAGGTTGTTAAGGCCCATGGGATTAATAGGATGGAGTTGGGATAAAATTTCCCATTCAGCTTGTAAAGAATTAGGCCCTAAGATCTCACCTTCGTGCATGTTGATTCATCTGAGGAAGACGATTCATTTGTTGCAAGTACACACCTCACATGCCAAGGTCGATAAATGTTTCTTAGCATTACCCAATTAGAAATGACTTAGTCTGGTGTGCTTCCAATGTCTGTTGGGATGCTATGAAAAGGTTTGTAGAGGAGGAGTTTGCTCCAATAGAAAATCTCAAAAGAAGTGGAATGATCATCGGGGATGCAATAAAATCTCGGTGACATGCACACAATAGCTCGAGCTTGATTGTGGCTTCTATTTGACACTAGCAGACATCTTGTTGTAAGACCAGGATCTGTAATTCCGTGGGATATCGACACAAGTCTTATGAAACAAGTATAGAAGGTTGTTTGTCTTATAAACAGTTGGAAAAAGTTATGAACCAAATGATTATTGTAAAGTTACACATTTCTTCTAGAGACTTGACATTGCTCTAGAAATAATTTAGGGGTGAACTATAATGGTAAAATGCATCTAACATATCTGCCCCACAACTGGAAAGATTATCAGGTAAGTGGATTGGAACCATAATGAACCCCAAAGAAAGTGACAGTTATAAAACCTTTCATAGCCCTATAATAATCTTATCAAGTTGTACGAAGGATTGGCGAGGCTACATATATGTTTTTCCCATGTCCTGCTTTAAAAACATGTTTTCCTTCCAAACAACAATGTCAACCCATACATATCTCTCGCCTAAAAATTATTTGTTGATGTGACACCTATACGAGCATCATGTATAGTAACTAATGCAATTGTATTTATGGGTCCATAATCCATTTTGGTCTTACGGTCAGTTAGTAAAATCCATTTTTTGATCTAAAAAGCTACTCATCATTTACAACCCCCAAGAAGGTAAAACTTGTACAATGATGGGATAGATCGAACCTACAGATAATCTCTCCCACCAAAAAAAGAGTGACAATTCTATCAATTGAGAGAGACAACATAAAAAGGAAAACACAACTCTGCATGGATTCCTAAGAATAATCATAAAATCAAATGACAATATAACTTCCATGAATTTGTTGATATCCACTTCTGTAATGAATTATTGTATTTATATACACTTTTGTATTGTTTTCAGTGATATCTTTTTTTGGTTTTTTAACCTATATTGAAAAAAAGGATTAAAAAAACTATCATGAATATCGGCTATAGTGGTGGCAGGAAATTTCCGCATAAATCCTCATAAAATATATGTCATCTTTCCAAAAGCCCTGGAGTTTATTGACATAAATTCATAAGGAGCATGCTTTGACCCAATTTGCACAAATAAGCTATATCTATATACAATTCCCAAATTCATACTACAACAATAATGGACCAAAATTTTGAAAACCCAAGTCGTATCAATCCAAACAAAATTATGCCCGTATTGTGTAGCCGACAGTTACACGCATCCTTACGAGATTAGCGTGCTCTCGCACCTCGTGCGATATGACCAAGAGCCCCAACGGAAACATCTCCAACGCATTTCCCATGTCTCGCGTGATCTCCTGCAACCCTCGCGAGACGGAGGAGCTCCCCATGAGGTCCCATGTGAAGCTGGTGGTCTTGTCCGCTAATATGACCTTGGTCTTGTGTATCACCATCAGGAGCTCTCTCAGACTCACAGTCGCTGAAGGAGGAATGATAACGTCTTTATCGTGGAGGTCTTGGAAGAGCACAGAGAGAATTCTTATTCTTCGAGTGATGCGAGCGACATGCTCAGTGTGAGTATGATGCCACAGTTTTGGCTTCTCAAAGGACTCCAATTCCTTGGAGGCGAGTAGCAAGGATCGTGTCGGCTCTGCTCTCGTGAACTAAACGCTACACAAATTCCTCCGCCACGACATATGATTTTCCACCTTCCGCAACACGCAACTGTTCTTTCCTGGGGTTTTGCATTCTTCCTATCCCTTCCTCGATCGACGGCTGCGAACATCCACTCCCATCAACCACTGTTTCAGCCCATTAAGAAATATAATCCGTGCACTTTCCTCTGATTGTCTTCATTTAATCACTCCGGGATCTGTAACCTCCATTGGTGCATCCTCGTCTGTTTGATTTTCAACGCTTTGCCTCCTTCAATTTCGATCGTTCTTTGCCTGACAGATGTTAGACCGAGTCGGTCCGCACCCAACATTTATATAATAACGGTTCTTTGCCTGACGGGGTGATACACCTTTCAACGTAATAATTAAATAAAATCAAATGTATATAATTACATGTTTTATTTAGAGTGATTATTGAGTTTATTAAGTATTCTCTAAATATACAACTTATTTTATCTATTTGGTGACAAATTACTTATTACAGCATATTATAATAAATATATTAAAAATATTGCTATATAAGGGAACAAAAACAAAAAGAAGGATGGCTCGAACGAAGATGGTGTTCGATGCCCTAACCCTAAATGTAGCTCTGCTGGCAATGTGAGCTCGGGAGAATGATCTCTGCCGCGAGAAACCAAATTTGGGATCGGTGACAAAAGATATACGAAACAATGGTAAAGGGGGATTCCCTCCTACAAAGCTTAACCTGATTTTCCTCCTTTAAGGAGACATCAAACAGAAGGATTCAAGCCCGACTGAACGCAAACATACATTGCAGATCCGGTAGAGGAATGCCAAAGTTGAGTATGAACAAGTTGGAAGTATGTTCCCATCTCCTCTCTTTGACTCGCTTAGTGGTTATCGCAGATTCAACGGATCGTCGCCGGCTTCTCACCCTCTCACTTTGTGGGTCTCCGAAAACTGGACTAAAATCGCAACATTTCTTTTTGCTCAAAGGTTTTCTTCTTGGTTCATTTTGAGGAGGAAGAAGACTACAATAAATGTTTGTCGGATGGTCCATGGTTTTGGGGCAATGTCGGTTTATTCCTCTCGCCGTGGTTTCCGACATTCGATCCGAATACCCACATTGTTTCTAAAATGCAAGTGTGGGTGTGTCTTCCAAACCTACCTTTGCACCTTTGGAGTGCTTTGGAAGATATAGGTAATGCTTTGGGAAGATTCCTAAAGGAAAATACATCCAGGATGAGGCGGGTCTTAGAACTTATGCCAAATTTTGTGTTGAAATCGACTTAAGCAAAGGGTTACTTGACAAGATCCTACCAAGCACAACAAAACATCAACATGTCCAAATCTTGGACTATGAAAATATAGCATTTAGATGTTAGTTATGTCGAATCCCGTGTCACTTACAAGCCAATTTCCCTAAAGGGAAGAAGAATACCCATTGAAAGAATACATCAAATAAGGGAGGATGGAAGAGTCCATTTCTGAGTATGGAAAATAAGGAGGAGCACACTAAGGAACATGAAGTGCCATCCTTAGAGAACTTAAGGAATGGATCTATGAGCACAACCCCCACAATCCCTTTGAACGGGGGAGATATTCGAAGTCGGCAGTAGGAGGAGTCAAGCAAGGGCACGTATAAGATAAATTAGACAAATCAGACTCGGATCAAGAGCAACATCCAAATTCCTCTGACAATCTCATGCAAGTAGTTGCCTCTGACCAAATCATTTGGCAAGAGGTTAGGAAGAAAAAAGGAAAGAAGGGGCGCCACACTAACCTGAATGATTATTATTTTGTGTACGTAGAATAATAGTATTCAAGGTTCTTTGTATCTTCTTCTCACTGTTCTACAGGCCGTATTGTTTTTACTGGCCTAGTTTGGTTGTAGGCTTTGTTCGTTGTGTTGGTTGTTTTTAGGTGGGATCCCATTAATCCCCTGGTTCTAAGCTCCAGTCAAAAGCGTTAAACTATCTAAAATAAATAAATTTATTAAAAATATTAGTATTAATTAATTATACTTTATTTTGTGATATATATTTTCTTCAATAATTTTATGAGAATAATATTAGTTATTGTCTAATGATTAAAATAAATATATCGAAAGTATTAGTATTAATTAATTTATTAACTATTAATTACAAATTTATTGTTATTTTATACGATTATGAAAATAATGACAATATACATATATTTCAAAGTATTAACATTAGTTAATGTAAGAAATATTAATTACATGTTTATAGTTATAATATATAGTTAAGAAAATGACTTGTAAAAGTAGAAAAGATTAATCAAGTTTGTGTCGTTGTTCCGGTTTTGTGCTCTGCTAGGGTTTCGAGTGTAATGCTTGAGTTTGTGACACCTGTATTACCCGTCACATCACCTTATTCTACCAAGGCGGGACATTTATTTCGTGATATATTGCACTTAATTGCTTTTTTCGCCCTTTGGGCGGTGGCACTTGCCTATTTTAATGGCAACAACCATTCTTATTGCATCTCTTGATGCAAGTCAGGCAACGGAGCTCAAATGATCATGCCTTCAAGAAAGAAGCGAGCCCAAAAGTTTGTCCAAATGGTTTATGATAAGCTAATGACCCTCCTCTACCTGATTATGATGTTGTTTTAGATTTACCTCAATTTGAAAAGACTTGCTCTTGACTTGAATCTTTCACTCTGGTTGTTTATTTTGTTGGTCGTGTCCCCAGAGAGTATTCTTAAACAGTGGGTTCACAACCATTAGCAAGGCCATGGTGTCAAACTTGAAGGTTTCTAAAACCTTACTAAGGGTTTTTTTTTTCTGTTTCGCTTCTCCAACCCCAAGCATTACAAGACCATTGTTAATCATGACCCTTGGTTTATTAGGAATGTGTTGGTTATCTTTTCCCTGTGGATGCGTGATTTTCAAGTTTATGAACATACTAACCTTGAAGTTCCTGTTTGCGTGGAATTTCTTGGTTTGCCACTACCCCTTTGGAGTTTTGTCAAAGACCTGGTCAAACCCAATGGTCAATTCGTCTGCCATGAGTAGAATAAGTTTTATGCAACCCGCCCGTAGCGTCGGGTCTATGTGGAATTTGATTTATCCAAGGACCTCAAAGAAACCATTGATATCCAAGTGGGTGACACCCAACTCTCTTAGTGCATCCTCTACATTACTCGCTTAATACCTACTTCATTTTTTCAGTTGGCGACCATATGATTCGGGAATGTCCGTTAATGACATACATTGTCTCGCCTACCACCGAAAAAAAAAGAAAAGTGCCAATTCTAAACCATCTTCCTCCTCTGGAAAGGGTTGGGAATGGTTACCAACAAAAAAGCCCTAAACCCCAGAGCTTGTTTGTTTACTAGCCCATTGGATGGTATTCTTGGCTCCAAATCCCTCGGCTACCAAGCAACCTGTGGCTCCTCCACCAGTCCATCGCTCCCGCTTGCAATGTCCTTAATCGCTTCGGGTCTAGTGAATTCACAACCTCATTCTGAGGCAAATTTTGACACTTCTGGCAACAAGTCCACGCGGAAGCATTCTCGTAGCCCCTCTCCTCTAGAGGATGGTGAGTATGTTCTACAACAAAGACATCCTTTCCAAATGGGTGATTACATTCCCTTTTTAAAAATGGTTGACTCTTCCATCTCTACGAACTAGTTCATTGTGTTAGGGGGCCTTGAGGAGGGATATGGCATGAATCTTAATAGTTTTCTCTTTGAATGTGCATGGGATTATTGAATTGACCCGTAGATACACGGTTATAGACATTTTTCAAAAAATTGGACACATGCATGTGCTCTGTTTACAGGAGGTTAAACTTGTTGGCTTTCTTCTCCAGTCTGCAACCCGTACTATTTGGTCGGGTGCCATCTTGTCATCATTCTAATCATGAGCCTAGGAAAGGGGGCATTCTTACTCTTCTCTCTCCTTCTCTGCAACAATCTATTATTTTTGGGGTTTTGACCCTCGCATCGAGTTGTGTGGTCCCTTTTTGATTTACATAACCAAATTTTTGGTATTGCTAATATTTATGCTTCCAATGATGTTGTTGAGGTGGTCTTTACTTTGGCGGTGGCTTCTTTGACGAGCTACCCGGGTGCGCATTGGATCTCATGAGGATATTTTAACATGGTGGAGTCTGTTGATGATAAAGTGGGCTGACTTCCTATGTGGTGGTGTGTTGGTGAGTGTGAAGCATGGTTTTACATGCGCAACAAACTTGGACTTTTTAATCCTAACCACTGCTTTAGACATGCCTCGATGCACCCTGGTTCACCCGGGTCTAATCTTAGACAGGTGAAGACAAAGTTGTCAAACAGATTGATTGTGCATTCCTCTTAGATCAACAAATGTTTTCATTCACCACTAATTTTGGTAGGCTAGTTTCTGTTTGGGAAGGGGCTTTTCTTTCTGACCATTCACCTATTTTTTTGAAATTGAGTGGCACTCGACTCTGTTAAACCTCATAATGCCCATTTCTACCTTAACATTGCTCATGTTCAACATGGAGCACATTCTACGCATTTAGAACTTGGTTGAGCGCCCTTTAGGCCTAGGTGGGTAGATTGCATGGTGATAGATGCCATTAGTAAAACTATTTCTTTTCTCCGTATGTTTGTGAGATAGGTTGCCTTATTTAGAAGAAGGGCTCATAAGGCATCTACTCGGGAGTATGTCGAAGCTCAAGAGCTCTTGACTACTCACTTTTCAATACTTACCCCGCAAACCGAGGTGGCATAGTGGCATCACAAGCTCTGGATGGAAGAAGTTAATTAGGTCCACATGGGGATCAAATTAGAGCTCACTACATTGGCTCAAGATTAGTGATAGAGTGACCAAAGATTTTTTTGCATTCCTTAGACCTTGTCACGCCTCCAGTTTAATCCTGGGTGATCAAGGGTGCTTCTAGTCGAATCAAAACCTTTCGGATGTCCTATAGGCCTTTGTCCACCACTATCATGGTCTCTTTGCTGCATAACCATACACTCCAAAGAGGGATGTTGCTTTGTTGCAATGTCTCCAGGCGCTTCCTTGTAAGCTTTTTGAGGCCTAGAGAGTCACTTGTGATTGTGCCCTTTTTGTTGATGATCTTAAGGAAGTTATTATGCAAATGAAGATAGATAAAGCTCCTAGTATTGATGGCTTTCCGTGTGAGTTTTATCAGGTGTTATGGGATACAGTTGGTCCTGATCTTCATCATGTTTATTGTGAAGCAATGGAGACCAAATCTCTTGGTGCTCTGATCAATCAAGGTAATATTAAGTTTATCCTCAAAGCTGGAGATCCTAAACTTATCACCAATTGGAGACCGATTACTCTTTTAAATGTTTCCTACAAGATCATAGCCAAAGCCTTGGCTATCAAGATCCGTAATCTCTTACCTCTCATTGTGTGTAGCGAACAAACTGGTTTCATTAAGAGTAGATTCATTCTAGACAACATTATTGTTGTTTGGGAAGGTATGGAGTGGGCCAAATTGTCTAAGAAAAAGGCTCTCTTCATCAAAATTGAGTTTGAAAACATGCACGATAGGATCGAATAGCCTTTCATCCTTCTTGTGCTTCAAGCTCTTGGGTTTGGCCCTAGATTCATCCGCTCTATTAATATGTTATTCCAAGATGCTAATGCCCAACTCACCATCAATGGAGTCCAATCTGATATGTTTGAGCTTCATAGGTCCATTCGGCAATGATGCCCCTTAGCACCGGCTCTTTATGTACTTGATGTTGAGGGTTTCAGTTACTTTCTTGCCAGCTTTGCTTCTCAAGGGTTAGTCAAGGCATCTTTCTCCCAATTATGATCAACAACTTATTAATGGCCACTTTGTTGATGATTCTTTCTTAACCTTAGCTGAGAATGAAGAGACTGTTAATAACACTTTGCATTGCCTAGATATCTTTTTGTTGGCCTTAAGCTCTATTATCCAATGGAAAAAGACTCAATGCTACAGGTAGTCTCTAGATCTCACACCTCCATAGCTGGAAGGATTTGCTTAGCAGTGGATTTAACTTGGGGTGCAATTCAAATTCCTTGGCATCCCATTTTCTTTCCAAGTTAGTCCTGCTACTTTTGGTCTTATGTTGCTCGGTGAGTTGAGCAAAAGATTGCTTATTGGATTATTAAGCCCTTCTCACTTCTTTGGTAAGTTTCATATTTGTTCTAAGGTGTTAACTACTACTCATGTTTATTACTCCTCCTATTGGGCGCCCTCTAAGGCTTCATATGCTAAGCTGGAGAAGTTACTTAGAGATTTTTTATGGGCCAAAACACATGGGCACAAAGGTTTCCACATAGTGGCTTGGGACATTTGTTGTTCTCTTAAAGAGGTTGGTGGATTAGGGCTTATTGACATTCGACTGCAAGGCATTGCCCTAAGTGTCAAGTGGATCATCAGGGGTTTAGAAGGCTTCGAGGCTTGGAAAATCTTGCTTCATCATTGTATTTGTCAAGGTTCCCCTTTTGGAAAACAAGCCTAGAAAAACTTGGGATTGCAAAGTTTGTTGCTCTCCACTGTGCTAGTTAAAATTGGAGGAACTTTTTTATGAAGAGTATCTGGAAGGTGTGGGAGTTGGTCAAACCTCACCTAATTTGGGTTGGGGATGGTTTCAAAATGGGGCTTTCCATCAATTCACACTCTTTATGGTGGTCTCTCTGTTATTAATTTTCATAATGTTCCCTTTGCTATGGTGTCATGGATTAAAAGTCTTAGGATTTTTAAGCATGGGATCAAGCTGCTAGGAGATTTGTTTTGCAAGGCTACCCATTCCTGGAAACCCTGGGTTCTTATCAAAGATCAATTTAACCTTAATAATGGGGATAAAGAATCTATACAAGAAATTTAGAATGCCATACCTAAGGAAATGCTCCATAAGATTGGGGTCTCTCCTCTTGTTCATTGGTGGCGTGATTGACACTGACCTACGATGACTCCCTTTAGTCGGTACAAACCTCAACTTGGTCACAACTCTTAATTGCTGCCCACATTCCTTATGAAAAATTGAACAAGTATTGGAAGCTTAAGTCCCCACCCAAGGTTTGGAAATGCATGTTCAATACCATTTGGAAGGCTCACATTGAACCTAAAAAGGCTCATTTTCTCTGGTGCATTCTTTATTAGGGTTTTCTGTTGTGCAAATGAATTGTAGTTAAGAGTTATTAACCCCATTTGTCCCGCTCACCAACATCTTGAGTCTCGTATGCATTTGTTTTGGTATTACTCCCTTACTCAAGCGCGATCGACTGAAGTGGATCCACTCTCTTTTCCAACCCTTTCGCCTTGAACCCTTCACCTAGAAAATTGTCTTACTGGGGGACTCGACCTTGCTTCTTGCAAAATTTAACAAGTTTTGGAAAATCTTTCATGTAGAAATTCTATTTCAAATTTGGAAGATTAGAAATGATTATATTTTTAATCAAACTACTCTTAGCATGGAGTTTTTTTGTGTATGCTAAAACTAGAATTATTTCTCATGTTTTGTTTCGTATCTAGATATAGGTGGAGAAATTCGTTTGGAGGTGGAACATCTCGTAGAATCTTCTCGCCATTGGGATAGTGCCCCTCGCTCATCAACCAAGGGTTCCGTTCGCGTGTCGTTTTCACTGCGCGCGGCGTCGGTCCCGCCTCATCGATCTTGGTCTCGTGGCAAGGTGTTCGACAATGATAGTGCGCCCGGGATCGACGTAGCTCCTCCCCCGATAGAAGAGCCGATGGTGTTTTCAGGGCTTGGTGGTGGCGACACTGGGGTCCCTCCCCACTCTTAGGATGACGACGATTCTGTTTGGGGGCTCCTCCCTCGGCCATAATAATGGTGGTGGCTCCGGTTGGCCTTCTTCTCCTCTTCGGTTCTGACAGGGGTGCTCCCTCGATAAATTTCCACATTTGGCTTTGGCTATATCTCCTAATAGACACGATGCTCCGACCCTCGAGTAGGGCAATGAGTGAGACCCCGCTCCGAACTCCCGACCCCCTGGAGCGGGTTGAGGTGGTGTTTCATGCAGATCACCTTCTCCTCCTCCATCCGCCATGTTTGCCGCTAATACTTAGTTTGTCATGTCTATGACTTGTTGCTTTGTATTTGTTTGATTTTTGATTCCCATGGCATGTATGCCATGTGTGAAGCTTTTTGGGGTGTGACTTCTCCACCCATTTTTTTGATGTGAATCCGCAATATACTTTTCATGAATATATCAAAATAAAAATGTGCTTTCAATTAAAAAATAGAAAAAGAACTTTGAAATTTAGTCAAATTACCCAAATCAATATTTGGCCATGTATATTTTACAAATATAATACTACTTTTATTCCTTGTGTGTGTTTGCAACAATTATTGTAATTGCTACTTAGTTATTTAGGCTACTTGTCTTTTACCAATTTTCTCTCAGTACTCACGAGCATTCTAAACAGAAGTCTAGCCAATGTATTACAGAAGGAATATCATACGCAGAAGATCCATAAACGTTGGTTTCATTTTTTTAAACCCTATCCAATTAGGGTTTTGTTCGTCCAACGTCACGATTTCTCCTCCACTGGAAATGTGTAAGACACTTTTTTTCTTTGCATCATTCGTGTGAACTCAAATCATTTTGTTTTCCTAAATTTCTGCTCATTCTTTTCCAATATCAAACTCGTTTTAATTTAAAAAAACTTTATTCCTATTCAGCTCCCAGACAAATTTCGTCCCCTCTGTTGAAAATGTCTGATCGCAAAGGAATAATATCTCCGAGGGACCATGCTTTTGATCAGTCCAGATTGGCAATTACATTGCTTGTTTATCTTAAAAGTTGTTTTTGCACAAATGTGGCACTTGCAAAGCATTTCACTACTGCCAGCAATTGTGAAACCGCAGAGTTAGGGTTTGGACATAAAAAGGAAGAAAATGAAGGCAAGATGGGTGAAGATCGTTTGATGAAGACAAGCGTAGAAGTTGATAAAATTAGTGCCACTTTACGTCCTGATCGCCCAGCAGAAAACGACGCGGCCGTGCTTAAGAGAATTTTTATGATGAATACTAAGAATGCTAACCATAATCCTATCACAGCAGCAAATGATACTGCTGTGGTTAAGAGAAAGTTTAAGATTACTCCCGACTCTAAACCCGATTTTAAGCATAACTCAGCATCAAATATTGCAGAGTTATGGTTTGGAAAGATGGGTGAAGGTGAATTGGTAAATTCAGACATATCCAATTCACACAAAAATAAGCTTTGTAGTAGTTTAAGCTCCGATCGCACATCAGCAAATAATGCCACCTTGCTTAAGAGAATGGTTAATCCTAGCCCTTATAACCCTAATTCTAAACCTAACCCTAACCCAACATCAAAATTTTCAGATTTAGGGGTTGGAAAAATAAATGAAGGTCGATTGATGAATTCAGGCGTAGTTGATTCGGACAACTATAAACCTGATGACAGTATAATTCATGATCGCCCAAAAGCGAATAATGCCGCCACGATTAAGAGAATTTCAATGCCCAATCCCAACCCTGATCCCAATTCACCAACAAGTATTGCAGAATTAGGGTTTGGGAAGATGGATGAAGGTCAAGTCTTGGATTCAGGCCTAGCTAATTCAGACAACATTAAATCTGATGGCAATTTAAGTTCTGATCGTCCAAGAAAAAATAATGCCTCCTTCTTAAGAAAAACTCTCATCCTAATCCTAATCGTAAATCCAACCCTAATCCTAACCCAACAGTAAAAGGTTCTCCCAGAATTCTAAGACTTCTCAAGACCATCCTAGATAATCCTAACACTAACCTGGAACAGGTCCTTGATGAGCACGAGTTAGTTGTTTCGGAAAACTTGGTACTGCAGGTACTCTCTTACCTGAAAAATGACTGGAATTCTGCTCTGTTTTTCTTTACATGGGCTGCACAACAACGAAGGTACAGCCATGGTACCGAGACCTACAATGCAATGCTGAATACTCTAGGCAAGTATAAGCATTTTATCACAATGTGGAGGCTATTATTTGAGATGCACAAACATAATCCCTCTTTGGTCACTGATGAAACCTTCATTATATTGATAAGAAGATATGCATCTGCTCACATGGTGGAAAGAGCAACAGAGGCATTCTACAGGCGGCCCGAATTTGGCCTGAAACTCAATACACCAGCTTTTCAAGTTCTTCTGGATGCTCTCTGCAAAGCTAGACATGTCCAAGAAGCAGAGGCTTTGCTCAATCTGAAGCGGAAGGCATTTACACCTGATATGAAGAGCAGGAACATAATCCTCAATGGATGGTGCGGTTTCCCAAATTTGAGGGAAGCAAAAAGGTTCTGGAATGAGCTGGATAAACAGGGATGTAAGCCCAATTTGATAACATACACTATCTATATAAATGCTTTGGCAAAGAAGAGCAAATTGGATACAGCACTGGCATTGTTTCATCAAATGTGGGACCAGGGATGCATTCCAGATGTCCCACTCTGCAATGCCATATTAGATGCCCTTTGTTTGAAAAAGGGAATTTCTGCAGCTATGGATATCTTTGGTGAAATGAATGAACATGGGTGTCTTCCCGATGTTGCGACTTATAATACTTTGATCAAGCACATCTGTGATGCCGGGAGTGTGGATAAGGCCTATGAGCTCTTGGATGAAATGGAAAGAAGGGGTTGTACCCCTAATGTTCGAACCTATCATTATTTCTTTCGAGTTGCCAAAAACCCGAAGAGGCTCTAAAGGTCTTTCAGAGAATGGTGAAAACTGGCTGCATGCCCACCAGTGACACTTATAACTTGATGTTGAAAATGTTACTTGGTTGGAATGAAATGGATAGGGTGCTTGTACTGTGGGATGATATGCAAAAAAATGGCATGGGCCCAGATCAGAGATCTTACACTGTGATGGTCCATGGGCTGCATGAAACAGGGAAATTTCATGAGGCATATCAGTATTATGTTGAGATGAGAGCAAAAGGTTTATTGTCTGAACCCAAGACCAATTTACTTGTCAATGCAATGGAAATCAATGCAAAGAAGAGCAAAATTGGGAGCATGCGACACAATGATTTTACTGAAAAAATGCTTACAAAGGACACAAACTAAATGGCGGAGTGGAAGTAAGATAGGTTGATGATTACAAGTGAATTAATTCCACTTTCCAACAGATCAAGGAGTGAATAAAATATTGCTTATCTTATGCTGAGCACAAACCTTCATAATGGGTGTGAAATCTTTAAAGATCAAGAGAAGTGAATATCCCATATCCCACACGATGGCGATTTTCGAGGTATGCCTCCCGATGATTGCTTTATTTTTGTAGGAAAAATTCACTTTTCTATGATTGACGAAGATGGTAGTCTTGTTTTTTGGAAAGCTTTGTGTGATATCATGGAAGCATAAGTGCTGTGCCCCTCTCTAAGGTTACTGTCATGCCAACCTATCAGAGGTGATAAAGGATGACATGTGCTTCGGTTCTCATGCCCTATTGTCTTGGAAGGTAGGTTAAATTTGTCTTAGTGTAATTTTTAAGCTTTTCTTTCTTAGTTGATCGAGGAGAGATTATTTTGCTTAATAATTCCATGTGTGTTTGGTTTTGGTGAAATTTTTACCTTGTTTGTGAGAAAGTTGATTTAGTGTGCTATGGTTAGCCAAGGTGTGTCCCCATGCACACATGTTTCGGTGATTAGAGTGCATGATTAATAGTCTAATGGAGAACTCGCAGTTTTGTTGATTACTACTTCAATTTGGAGCTTAACATGATAGAAAAAATTGACTATTCAATGTTGTGTTTGAATTCCTAGTAGTCAGGCTTATGTTAAAAAGATTCATTCGGTAAACAAAACAACTTGCATTTTATAAATGTCATATAGATATTCACAAAGATGATATAGAATAGTGTATGATGCATTGAAACAAGAGGTTCTCTCTTTTATTGCTTTATCTGTTTGAGAATTTGTTATCATTCTTTGTGGAATATCTAGCATGGTGTTCTTTTTGGTTGAATATTATAGACGTTGTTGGTAGCTGTGAACATTTTGTGCTGCGGTGTTTTTTTTCTTCCTTAGGCTTCTATGATTTTGAACACATGGTCTATATTACAAAATCTTGAATCAAATTTTCTCAGTCCCAGGTTGTCAATGGTTATATTGGGATTTTTATATGTTTTTGGCAAATAATTACCATGGAAATATTCTTCAAATTAAAATATACTTTTGGCAGGTTAGTGTTTATCTGGGAGTTCATTGGCCATTGAGCTCAAACCCTTTGGTCTTTCCTTAGCATTATTTGAAGTGTATAAACTGGTGAGTTATGACACTTTGCAAGATGGTGTGTATTATCATAGGAAAGGTTGAAAGTGATTAGTTCTCAAGCGAAGGAAAATATTAATTTGGTAGTTGTGACTAGAACCGTCAAATCATCTTTTTCCCTCCTCCCGTGTAGTGTAGAACGTTTTTATATCGAACCATATACATTTGAGAGAATTTTACAATGTGACTCCCACAATTTTATGTAAAAGATATCTATATTCACGATACCCAGTTTAAATCTTCTGACCATATTCTTTTTACAGTGGTGTATCACTCCACCATGCTGACCATTTTCTTTTTCGGTTGTGTATCACTCCACATGTATACTTCGACAAAACTTTCATCTTTAACTATTAGACACCTCCTCCTATAGAGAGCGCTAAGTGCCTCAAAACTGTTGGAAGCTATGGTCTTATTTTCCTTAAACTGTCCTCTACTTTTTTTGTGCTATTTCTCCTCTTGATCAGGAGTTTCTCCTGCTTCCTTCAGATAGGGTGAGGGCTATGGAGGGTGTATGCTGTTTTATTCTTTAAAGCTTGGAGCTTTTGAGTTATAGGTCATAACCTTAGATGGCTTGGACCTTGTTGATTGTTTTCTGTTGTCTGCCTTTAGTTTGCTTGTGGAGCTGGAGCCACTTTCTGAGGTGCCACAATTTCCCACGTATCAGATTCCTTGTATCCGTACATTTTGTATCCAAAACATATTGACTACTTAGGCAAGACATGATGAAATGCAATCTTTTGGATACAAGCTAATTGAAATTTTGGATTACTACTTTTGAAATCTTATTCGAAGAGTAGAAAAATATTTGCCTGCTTGGTTTCTCTTGGAGATTTGGTTTCTATTGGCAGGCTATTGTATGAGTTGCCTTCTAGTAGATACATTCGCATGTTGAGAAATGATTCGGTGACCTTATCCAAAATTTTGGATAAGTTTGTACATAGTTTTTGGGCCTTTGTTGTTGTTGCATAGTCCAGTTCAAATCAATTTCCACGGTGAAAATCAGAAGGTTTTGGGGCAGTTTTCAAGAAGATCCAAAAGATCAACTTCAAATCGGTGCTAAGTTTATGCGGGTTTAGGGGCAAAATTAAAGGCTTAAGATCAATTTTCTTCAAGGTTATGCTTGACTCCATGCCTAATGGATGCTTCAAGGCTATTAGTCTTCATCATCTAGTAGGCAGATGTCCCCTGGAGGTCGTCAAATGTTGACCAAAATGAGCTCACACTTCATTTTGGGCAACTAGTACCTTTCCCCCTTGAGTGCTTCAAATTTTGATTTTTCACATATTTTAAGCACTTGGGAATCTCCAAAAATGTCTTCACTTGATTGGAAAAGCCACCTTTTTCCCAAAAAACCGAAAAAATCCTTCAAATTTTGTATTTTTTGGGGTTTCGGGGGTATTTTGCAGCTTTGCAGTTTCGGGGTTTGGGAGCTGCTTTGCACGTTCTCAGTTATGTGTTTTTGCATTTTGCAATTTTGTAGTTTCGGGGTTTGGGAGTTGCTTTGCACGTTTGCAGTTTGCAATTATGCAAATTTGCATTTTGCACTTTTAGGGTTTGGGAATTGCTGCACACATTCGTAGTTTGCAGTTTTGGGGTTTGGGAGCTGCTTCATAATTTTACATTTTGCAATTTCGCAGTCACATGTGCGGATCAACATACCATCTTCAAATGCTCATAACTTTTGATTTAGGTCACCAAATGAGACAAAATTTATATCGTTGGAAAGGTCTTGAAGAGTACTACATGATAAATGCATTTGTGGGCCACAATAAAATGTATTTTGGGGTGAAAATGCAAAAAAACGAAGTCGTGGCCATTTTTCAGGTATGGGCTCTGCAAAAGTTGATGATGCCCATGTTGGGTCTGTAAACTTGAATGCTGATTGGTCCTTGGTGGTTGAAGAAGTGGTTGGTCTTCTTAATTTCAAATTTCCTCTCTCCCCTCTTCTTCTATATATGTGACTCATTTTAATTGTAATATATCCTTCTCCATTTTTACAGAGACACCATGCCAAAATTGTGTCCCAAACAAATTTGAGTTGCAGACCTATGTTTTGGAGCTTGCAATGCCCTCAATGCCTCCCAAATGGATGTAATAGACTGTGTATAGTCTGGAGCAATTAAATCTGGACATTGTGGATCTTCTCTGCCCTTTTCTTGCATTTGGTTGTCTCTTACCTCTTTGTTCTCTCATTTTATGTTGTGTATGAGTTATATTTGCATGTTTTCCTTTTCTTTGTGTTTTGCAATGTGTGGAATGAGTAGATTTGCTTGTTTTGGGTTTGTGGCACATTTGTCTGCCCTTTCCTTCATTTCCTTCTCATTTCTCCCTCATGGAGATTGATCCCCCTTTTCTTGGTGCTATCACCTCTTTCATAGCTTAGGATTTCATTTCCATGCATCTCTCTCTCCTGGTCCCTGTGAATGCTTAGATTAGGCTTAGATAGTTTTGCTTTCAACTGTAGGAGTAGTTTTAGCATTAGGATAGGTAGAGGAACCAACCTTCTCTTGGAGGTTTGTCTCAATTTGCAAGTCCCACACTTGGAGACAGTCCCATGTTGGCCCAAAATTTTGATATGCCATGATCATATCTAGGGTGCAATTTTGAGTGATAGTAGTTACTTTGTTAGTGCAAAATCACAAAGACCCTCGAATGGCCTCTTGGTGTGTGGGGCATTCGGTGTGATTGCACAACATGGGACCATCTCTCAAGCTGTGGGACTTGCAAAACTTGAGATGGACCTCCGGAGAAAGCCGGTTCTTGCTTCCTAATCTACCTGCCACAAGCTACTCCAGTGCAGTAAAACCTATTCTATCCTAATCTAACCATTCCAAGGGGACAGAGAGAGAGAGAGGGTGAAAGAGCCTACACTAAGCGGTGATACACTAGAAAAGGAAGTGGTTGAATCACAGACCCGACCGCTTGAAGTGGAGAGAGGTGAGTAGAGGAGAGGGTGGATAGAATGCACCACGGACCAGAGATAGATTTCACATGTACACCACTTGAAACCCATTAAACACAAAACTCCTGGGACTCGCAACGAACATCGAATATGCACGAAAAGATACCCGTAATGATGAGAGGTAAGAAGAGACAACAAAATAAGCCAAGGATGGACAGATGCATCACGAAACAGATTCTATTGCTCAAAAATGTTACACAGTACATCATCAGTGGGCAAGAGGCAAGAAAACGCCATTACAGAGCCATGGGAGGAGGCTTAGACTCCGCGTTCTACCCTAAGGAAGAAAGAGAGAGGGGGGGAGAGAACAATGACCAACCCTTTGAATATGCCCCTTCATTACAATATATAGGAAGAATAAGAGAGAGAAGAGGGAAGAATTAGAATCCTGCAACAACCACCTAGAGATACACATTGAATCCTGCTTTGAAAGCTCAATCACTATCAATCAATGCCTTTCTCAAATCCACCCCAAATCTATCTTGACTGCATCAATTACTGGTTCGGCGCCTCGAAGGAGGAGGAAATAGCGGATCAGATCGAATCCGATCTGGTTGTTGGGGCAAATAGATCCTGTATTAATGGCCCAAAGACGTTTCTCCATTTTTCTCCCTCCTAACTTCTCCAAACTTAAAGTTTTAGATCTCCATGGCGTAGACGAGGCTGAGATCTTTCCAACGGTGTTAGATTTGCTAGATTTGAGCCCCGAGTTGAAAGATATGCCCATTTGAAATTTGGATCGGGTCCGTATAAAATAGCGGGAAAACTAGTTCAAAACGGGCCCCCTTTTAAAACTGGACACGTGGAGGGCTGGCGCATGTCTAAGGGCAGCCTCTATATTTTGTTTTTGAAGGAGCGTCGGGTCGACATGTGGCTTCTTCGCGACCTGCTTGATTTCCTTATGTTTTTCTTAGTTCTTTGCTCTAAGGGTCATATATCCGACTGGGACACGCGGCGGCCCGACGCTTGTTTGAAAACCCTCCCTTGATTCTGCTCTTGAATTAACGTTGTGCTGACACTTGGCACCCTCCGCTGGTCTGTCTCAGTGCTTTGACTATTCAACCCGACCCTGTCCCTTTTTGAAATGGGATGTGTGGAGGCTCCGTGCTTACTTAGAAACCCGCTTAGGATTTTGCCTCTGAAGGAGCGTCGGGTCGACACGTGGAAACCTCCGCAGGCTCTTAGACTTTTCAACGACCCCTCTTACCTTTTCGGACCTTGGACTACGTGGCAAGCCCGCGCTCATTTGGGTCTCCATTTTTGGACTAACTTTTGGAGATGCGCCAAGCTGACGCGTGGCGGCTTCCGCTAGCACTTCTATACTTAGCCCTTTTTGAGGCCCACCTTGCCCACCTTTGACTTCTAGCTTTGACTCTGCCTCCGTTTTGGGCCTGGGACACGTGGAGGCCTTGGCACTTGTTCGAGCCTTCCTTTTGGATTCAACTTTGAAGATGCGCCGTTTGGACACTTGGCATCATCCGTTGTCTCCTCCATACTTAGTCGATTTTGAGCTCGTTCTGAACTGCTCAAGCCCGAAGACTTCGAACCTTCGTCGTTTCTTCTCTTTGACCCTCTGGCCTCTTTCGACACTGTTTTCTCCTTCTCCGACCCTGCTATTCCATTTCCGAGCCCGCTTGTAATCTGTTTAATGGATTTAAGGCACGGATTCGCTCGACAGAGCCGTTTCTTGAATTTCTTCGCACGGGTCGTTTGATCTTCCATAGGCCCCACCACTCCATCAGAGTCCCTCGTAACTCCGTTTGCAGGATTTGAACGCGATTTCTCTGGTTTCTTTTGTGCAGGGTCGTGGCTGATCCAATTTTGTTGGGGGGCAAAATATGGATAATGATTACCAAGCACATTGTGGGGACGTTAGTTTGTATTTAAAATTTGGAGTAAGATTCTTGTAGGACCTTAGGTCAGTATCTAAATTTTCAAAGTGTAATTTTTAAAATATAATTATTAGTTACTATTTGATATTTATTAATCTTTAATTTTTTAATAATGCTTAGTTTAAAATTTTAGGGCTGAGTAGATAATCAATAGTTTTAACTTTTGGTTTTAATTTGTAATGTTAGAATATATTCATATCTTATTTAATTTCCTATAGTCTATGATTTATATATTTATAATCATTTTAAATCTATACTTGTGGTATATACTATGCATGATTATATATTGTTTTGTTTCTTATAGTTTATGTGCAATTTATATAGTAAATTATACACACTCTCTCTCTCTCTCTCACACACACCCACACACCCACACACACCCACGTATTTTAGATTTGTATTTTTGAACCGAACTGAATTGAACCTTTTACTAATTTATGAACTTGAAGTTTTTTCCCTTCGAACCACCCGAACTTTTGAACATGGTAACTAAGCCAAAAAGGCTGTTTTTACTTGTAGTTTGTGGCCTTTGGCTTAGTTTGGGGTTTGAGCAAGTTTTTGACTTTTCTTTACTCGTGTTTAAATACATACAATGTTATTTTAGGGGTTTCATGGACAATACAATTTCAGGGATGGCACCGATAAACAAGATGGTAAAACATAATATTGTCAATTGTTCGGTAGTTAAGCGACTAATTAAGCATTTTTTTGTCATCCCATATCAGATTCAAGTGTTATGAATCATGGAAGCATCCTCTATTTCTCCCGCAACCACAATATCTCATAGAAGAAGTGGTTAATACACCATTGACTATAATTCCTCCAAAAAGACATTTGAGAAGAGGTTGTGGGGAATAATGACTATAACCGACACTTATTCTAGGGAAATTATAATAATTCAGGCAGCAAGTCATGGATTTTCCCTTTTTGCATGTCAGCAAAAAGCAGTTCAGTTACTCGAGTTCGATATCATTTGCTTGGTAATGGGAAGAAAGAGCAAATTAAGGTTTGTAAATGTATTCCCAAAGCAGAAAGAGAGGATTTAATTAAGGAGTGGGCAATGGTTGAGTCCATGAAACCTGAATTGATTTCAGTACCCCAACAATCACATGAACCACAAGTTGGAGGTGATATGGATAGGCCCCCTCAATTTGTGACACAAGAGCCTTCTTCTACCCCCATGAAAGAATCTCAAATTGCAAAAATGTATGATGCTACCGATAGAAAAAATGTTGATGGTGCAATTGGGAGGTTATTTTTGGTTGTGGCATGCCATTCAATATTGCTCGGTCCCCTTTATGGAAAGATGCTATGTGCATGGTAAACAATGCTCCTAAGGGGTATGTGGCTCCTAGTTATGAAAAGCTTCGGATTGTTGTTTTGAATGATGAGAAAACACAAAGTTGAGGCTCAATTGAAAGACATAAAGGAAAGCTGGTTCTACATAGGTATATCTATTCTCTCGATGGATGGACTGATGTTACTTGTAAACCCCTAATAGACATTGTTGTCTCATCCTCAAAGGGTGCTATGTTTTTGAAGGCACATGACACTTGTGGTCATATGAATGATGCAACATATTTGATGGGTTTGTTTGAAGATGCAATTGAGATTGTAGGAAGACATAATGTAGTGTAGATCATTACAAATAGTGCTTCAAGTAATGTACTAGTAGGGGAATGTTTGAGGACGAGTATCCAGAAATATATTGGACACCATGTGTAGTTCATTGCATGAATCTCTTACTTAAGGACTTGTATAATGGCCTTCCTTGGATCAGCCAAGTGGTATCAGATGCAAATAAAATTCAGCATTATATTGTTAATCATTCCATGTCTCAAGCCATTTATAGGAAGTATGCTTCATTACAGCTGCTCCAATGTGTGGAGACTAGATTTGCATATTTTTTAATCATGATTGATCACAACCTAGAAGTGAAATAGTCACTTAGGAGTTGGTGGTGTCTTTTGAATGAGAGAGGTGTAAGAGACGACCTACCACTAACACCACCATATGTGATGAGATTACAAAGTACATTATCGGGAGTTGTTTCGCTTTGTTTTGGCAATGATGTGAAGATCTTTGTCTTCTTTGCAGATCAATAATGGGGTCTGTACATTTGATAGTGACGAGCCATGCATGGGGAATGTTTTTGAGAATCTTCCTTTGACAATTGGGGCACCTTCCTTTGATTGAGAGACTAAGGATTTAGTCCGGAGTCAGAAGTGACCGTAGATTGAGGATGCTTGATAGTCCTCTTCATTTTGTTGCTTTTTTACTTAATCCGAGGTGGTTTGATAAGAAACCATGGATGGATGAGGAGGTGGATTCATGAAGGCAGATCTATATTGATCGTTGTTATCCAGATAAAGATGATCATATAAACATAAAAAAGAGCGTGGAAAATATATCAGGATAGAGGGGAAATTTTCTCATCTCGATATTGCTTATGAACGTAATCATTTAAAGATCATAACATTTTGGGAGTCATATGGGAGTGGCACACCCTTGCTTAAAAACACAGCCATACATGTTCTTTCTCAAGTGAAATTTATGAGTTGACTTTTTAATGTTTACTAACTATGCAACTTATTACATTATTTAAAATGTAAATCAATTTATAATTTATAAAAACTTATTTTGTTTCACAGGTTTCTAGTGCTTCAGCTTATGAAAGAAATTGGAGTGATTATGCATTCATACATTCAATGAAACGCAATAAGCTAGGAAGCAAAAAGGCAGAGGATCTTGTTTTTGTTCACTCAAACCTCCGTCTTTTATCTCGAGCTTCAATTGAGTACAAGACTGGGCCTCATAAGATGTGGGATTATGGTGGCTCATTGGATGATGGAAATGATGATTTACCAATTTAGGTGCTTGAGGATGATGCAAAAGATCCTTTAGCTCATGATGTCGAATGTAATCTTCTTAGGGAGGAAGGACAAGGTCGTAGAATCATCGGGATGCCTTCCAATTCAAGCACTGCAAGGTCCAACTAGGTTCATATTAGTTTTTCTATATTGTCTTTAGAAAGTTACTTTCATTTGTGTATCTAATGATTATACATATTTTTATATTTTTCTAAACCTTTTTTAAATTTGATATTGTTAATATCAATGAAGTGATTTCAACTATTTGTAGTAATTAACATACACTTTCTTATGTTTGCAAGATATGATATTCTTACACATCTCTAAATTTTTGATTTTCTCTTATTCTTTTTCATGTCTTACAAGAATAAAAGAATAAATAAATATATGTATGTGTATTGATTCCATTTCTAACTCGTTTTTACCACAACCTAAACTATCCTCCATTTCCCCGTCACGTTACCATTTCGGTCATGATTCTCGTTTCTCGCTTTTGGTAACATAGGATACAGTATGTCATCGATACGAACATGACTATTTTTAAGGCGCCCTTATATGAATATGGCTGGATATGGCATACATATACCTATCCAAAACGTATTGTCTACTTAGGCAAGAAATAATGAAATGCGATCTTTTGGATACAAGCAAATTGAAATTTTGGACTACTTTTGAAATCCTATTCTAAGGGTAGAAAAAATATTTACCCGCTTGGTTTCTCTTGGAGATTTGGTTTCTATTGGTAGGCTATTATATGAGTTGCCTTCTAGTAGATACATTCCCATGTTGAGAAATGATTTGGTTGCCTTATCCAAAATTGAATTTCTCTTTCTATTATTCACACAACTTAACTGCTTATTTATGGAAGATACATGATGGATATTAGTTGTTGAAATTGCACAATATAACCGTGGTCTATGAATGACAATAACATTGATAGTATGAATCTGCCACAATTGCATGAAAGTATATCAAGTATGTGTTTGCATGTTTTTACATGTCCAAAAAGCGTTTTGACCAAACAAGTCTGGTTGAATTAGTTAAAAAAATTAAAACGTTTAAATTAAAAAAACTTCCACCCAAAACAAAAACAAAACAAGAAACACTAATACTTAAATGCATAAAAGAAAAATGCGTCCATTGACAGCAAATGCCACCATGTGTTTGAAAAATTTGGTGTTCATGCTACATGTGAACTCTTCAAGTTTGCGTTTTGACTGTAACTTGTGAGCTTTTTGACCATTCAAGTTCCATTGTGGTTGTTGGATTTGATAGGCTTAGCTTTCAACTTGCGTTAAGGGCCTTTGGCTGTTCGAGCTGTTTTTGGACTGTTTGACTTCAACACTCAGCATAAAAATTTTCCAGCTCCTCAAACTTCCCAGTCTTAACTCAAATGTCTGGTCGTTGTCCTCACTCAAACATTGCAGTCACATTGTAGTCGCCAGTCACATTGTGGGGACATTAGTTTGTATTTAAAGTTTGGAGTAAGATTCTTTTAGGACCTTAGGTTGTATCTAAATTTCTGTTTAATTTATTAATATATAATTATTAGTTACTATTTGATATTTATTAATCTTTAATTTTTTAATAATACTCAGTTTAATAATACTCAGTAGATAATCGATAGTTTTAACTTTTGGTTTTAATTTGTAATGTTAGAATATATTCATATTATCTTTTTATTTCCTATAGTCTACGATTTATATATTTATAATCATTTAAAATCTATATTGTGGTATATATTATGCGTGATTATGTATTGTTTTGTTTCTTATAGTTTATGTGCAATTTATAATAAATTATATACACACACACACAACACACACATTTTAGATTTGTAAATTTTTTTGAATTGAACTGAATTGAACCTTTTACTAAATTTTGAACTTCTGAAGCTTTTTCCTTCGTGAACCACCCAAACTTTTTGAACATGGTAACTAAGCCAAAAAGGTTGTTTTTACTTGCAGTTTGTGGCCTTTGGCTTATTTTGGGTTTTGAGCAAGTTTTTGGCTTTCCTGCCTGTGTTTAAATACATACGATGTTATTTTAGGGATTCATGGACAATACAATTTCAGGGATGGCTTCGATAATCAAGATGGTAAAACATAATATTGTCAATTAATCTGTAGTTAAGTGACTAATTAAGCATCTTTTTGTCATCCCATATAGGATTTGCATGGATATGGATATAGATGTGGATACAAGTATGTCATCAGATACAGACATGACTATTTTGAAGGCGCCCTTATATGAATATGGTTGGATACGACATACATATAATATTTAAAATATTATAATAATCAAGATTATAAATTTAATATATATATTTAAGAATCATTATCAATTTTTTTGATATGTAAACCAGGGTTGTTATTACGTCCCTTTCCCATTTAAAATCAAGATTTCAAAAAAAAATTATATTAATTTTAGCAATGATTATTGTCCCGGGCTAGTATTAGGGTTTGGGGCATGGCTTCTCGGGTGGGGATAAGGTTGTTCAGCATTTCAGTCATCGAATGTTCATACTCCATGCTCATAACATAGCCAAATACCATATGATCCTCCTTGCTCACAATGGGATGGGGTTTGAGGATAGAGGTGCATAAAGCTTGATGGGCATTTTTGAATTCGCTTTTGAGGTCGTTCCTCCTCATCTCCTCTTCCAAGTCCATGTCACCACCACTCTTACAGTCACGCTCTGTTGCCACATGAGTAGGCCACCAAAAGTTTGACCTTTTCCATCTCCTCACTCCTTGCTCCTACTCCATCGCCCTATTGCAATCTCTTCTTTTCGAGAAAGTCCCTAGAGTTACATACGAGCATGATCATTATCAACTTTAAATTACAAACAATTTTATACTTTAGATTAAAATTACACGCAAACCGCACGCTCCCAACCCATGAAAAAGGTAAGAAGTTGGGTATTAAATGGATTAAAAAAATTGCAGCTTGTGTAGGCCAATGGAAAATAGGCAAAATAAAAGAAAAGAAGAAGAATAGGCCAAAGGAAACAAATCAACACTCTCACCTCCATGTCCTCAATTGTTGCTACTAAAATGGGTTATAGAAGGTCATTTGCAGTTTTTAGCATCGTTTTATCCTCTGGAATTTTTTTGTTATTTTTTTAAACTTTTAAATTAGATATGGCTATATTTGTCCCGTATATCGTACTCGATCTGTATTGGATACAACCCTATTATGGTTTCATATCTATATACGGCTAAGTTTAGTATTTGAACCGTATTTGAGCCTTGCCATACCCATATCCGGCACGGGGACACATGTGCCCTAGCAATAGGGGTGGCGTATCCTGCAACCTTGATTTTACCTTGTACAAATATCTCAAATATATCTGCCTAAAAATCGTCGATAGATATCAATCTCACGACTCTTGTATTGGGTTTTTCGTATATCATATTTACTAGCAACTGCAACTAGAGGGTCATGATGGTTACGCCAAGAGGATGGGAAAAGGTTTTGTTTTTATGGGCGAACAAGTCTTTTCGCTATGTGGAAGGGTTGCATTTGTATTAGGGAATCGGTTGGCCTTGTTCACGTCAACAAAGCCCTAATACACCATAATGCGACACTTTGATGTGTATTAGGACTCTTTGAAGTAAAATAGTGAATTAACACTCCCACCTCCATGTCCTCAATTGTTGTTGCTAAAATGTGTTATAGAAGGTCATTTGCAGTGTTTTAATATCTTGTTATCCTTTGGAATTTTCTTTTTGTTAATTTTTTAAACTTTTAAATCAGATAGGGCTATAGTTGGCCTCCATACCGTATCCAACAATATCGGATGTGGCCTAGTTATGGGTTCGTATCTCGATACAAATGGGTATGGTATCCAAACTGTATCCGAGCCTCACTGCACCCATATCCATAGCTGGAATGGGGTACGCACACTGTAGTAGTAGGGGTGCCGTATCCCGTAACCCTGTCCTAAACTCCTATGTACTATACACTCTCTTGCCATGTAAGTCAAAAATAAATACGAGACATCTTATCATCCACATTGCATAATTAAACTTGACTAAATTTGGATATTCACTTTGCGAGATAAATTTAGCTGCTGGCTTCTATCAGCCAGATCAGATATGGTAATTTACTTGTAGTTAAAGCTTGTAGAATTTCACTTGAATGCCTTAACGAGTAAGATTAATTCATATTCCATATAAGCAAAAATATGCAGTTTCCTCGCTAGCCAAGACAATTAATATTTGTCTGCAATTGGGGCTTGCTATTTGACTCTACTCTATTGCTAGATTGGCGAATTTATAGTGAGTTGTTTAGTTATTTGCTTTTACAAAATCACGCGTTACATTTTGCTATCCAATAGCTTTCCTATAGATTCCTTAAGGCAATGGCTACTTCAAAACTATGTGCTTCCGATTATAAGCTGAAATGCTATTAAATTCGTTTTTGTTGATGTCAATACCATAATAAAGCATCTTTGTAGTGGTGATACTGATCCTGAACAGTGTGCTAACTCCTGTTGCTGGCAACTGCTCATCAAGCACGTTCTTGCTGCAAGCTTACACTTTCAGTTCTAACTTCTGATAACACTGATTGAGTACTGTGGTTGGTGGAGGGTCGGTGTTGTTGATTCTGGAGCTCAGGCTTTTAAATTTGATTTTTTGTTGATGATAAAATCTTTTTATTTGCAGGTTCGGGGTCAGGATATATTTTTCATGTGATCATAGTTTTCAGGTGGAGTTTCCAGATTTGCATGACTGGTGTAGGTCTGGCTACATAAGTGTTCATTTGTTGATATCTGGAAGATGGAAGCAAGAACAAACCAATACCAAATAATGAAATAATTAGATAGAGAGCTTTTGCCTCTGTTATCCTTGTTATTAATCTAGAAAAAAAAAGTGTTTAGTTTCATAAATCTTTGAAATCAGGAGATTGTGGCATTTTATTTTCTGATTCTCTGTCACAAAATCCTTGTAGGCTGTATCAAAAAAATTTAGATCTTTTCATAATGTTGCACCTTTTGGTTTGTGAAAATTGTAGCTGTTGTAAAAGCACAACTGAATAAGCAAACAACTCTACAAAAACTGATTTGCTTTTATTTTCATTTTCAGGTATGTCTCAAAGAGGATTTCTCTTGCTTGACAAATTGATAAATGTTGATTCTCTGTTTATCAGGAGGGATTTCATATGCATTCGTTGTTGCTGCTTTTTTGAAGCTCCAAGAAACACACCCCAAGGGCTGTATCAGAAAGCTTGGATCTCCTTCAGCTTAGAGCCCAGGTCTGAATTGTATCTTGTTTTGAACCCATAATCTACAATTATTCTGGACAACAGAAATTTGGATTTGTTTTTGAAATTCTAGATGTCTAGAAATGGAGGTCTATTATTTCTAAAATAGGTAAATGCAAGCTGAATTATCCATATAAATCTGAAATCAATTTGAAAAAATGCTTTTGTAATAGAGCTGATTTTGGAATAAGACTGCCACTGTGAACAGAGATCAATCAAGTCTGTTAATACTGCTAAAATTGAAATTGAAGGAAAAACTGAATTCTGACCATTTTAATTTGTAAAATATTTTCTTTTGAAATGGTTAGCATAACTTCTCACTGATCTAGACTTAGAACATAAAAAGGAATCACTAGAATATTCCAAATTACCCAATTCAAATCAGCATTCATCATCACCCTGGCATTTCCAGTCAGTCAATAGATGCCACAGAATGTAGGAATACAGATTTTCTAATGTGGTGTGGGCACCAACTCAGGCCAAAGAACTTCCAAGAGCTTTTTTTTTCAAAGTGGAATCCTGCCTGCCATGAAGAAACTACTCGTGCTCGCACAAATACGTGTGCAGCATTATGTTATTTTAGGAAGATTTGTCTCTAATTCCATTGTAGAACCAGAGCTCCTCTGCAACAGTTGCACATGAGTGGAGTATAGTGAAGTTTATGCAGATGCCAAGCTTGCCAGAATCGATTTCTATACGGCGTCGGTATATAAAGCATAAACCATATGCATTTGTTGAATAGGGGCTTTTTTCTAAACAAAATGATCTTTCAAACAAATCAAATGGTGGAATTATTGTGATCTTCTCTTCACATGTGGTTTAGGTTGTATAAATAAAATTAGGAAGCTGCAGCATGCATGTTAGAAGATCTTCATTTAGTTTAGTTTGCTATGGTCTACCTATTATTGATACACAGGCGATCAATTTCAAATACACCTGTCGGTCGCTTTTGAAAGGAACGAATGGAGGGAGGAGGGATAGCAAGTGGGGAGGGGGCAATGGCCCAAAGCACTGTCTTCCCAAATGGCGTAACCCTCATCAATCTAAATTCCATACCTACTGCAGACTGACTTTTCTCTCTGCCAAAGACGATCGCGTTGGAGATAGCTGCCAATCACTTCTCATTAACATCCTCATTGTCCATCTTCCAGGAGACAGCAACACTTTGTATGCTTCAAAAGTCAAAGCATCTACCCAAGTTATCCAGAAGAACTTTGGCAAAAGCTTCAAAGCATCACACGATTTATGTTTTTAGAAATACCCAAGCACCATATCATTTACCCATTTCTCAAGTTGGTTGAATAATTCTAAGTGCTCTACTGATTATAAAATCTGTTACTTCTGTAAACCTTTAACCTCATGGTATAATTCTCATTTTCACTTGTTGGCACCACACATGCAGGGTGTCAGTAGCTCCATCCTCTCAATTATTCCCATAGTAAAAATGCTGTTGGCTGCTGCCATCTTTTGTATTCTTGATATTTCAATCAAAACTGCACATATAGACTTGTTATCCTTCCTTAGCAGTCAGATGCCTATTCATTGTTTGTTATTCTCTTAAGGCATTTGAAGGATTCAGTATGTTTCTTTATCCATTGCATTACTATGATTCTGTTGCTGTTATTGCTTTTTTAAAATAAAAATTTCTCGTTCGAAGTTTTAAAATTTGTGAGGAATTTAATGGTTCCATTAGCTCTGGTATTGGATTTGTGATAGATGGGGTTACTGAAGGAAGTCTGCATTTTAGCGTTATTATTTACTTTGCAATCATATCTAGGCATATAAATTTTCCCCATCCTTAACAAGCAACTGGCTCTACATTGTTATTCTCTTGGGACATTTCAAGTATAAGTTTTTGCCCATCCCTAACAAGCGACTGGGTCTACATTGTTATTTTGTAAAGTTCCTTTTAGGGGGACTTAGGAAATGACCAAAGAGCTGAGATGTAACTTAAAAATCAGATTAGTAAGCTGCTGTAGATGACTGATATCAGCCCTGCAACCTGCAAATTATGCCCTTCCTAGGGCAGCGACCTCTTAGGAGAAGTCAAACACACTTTCCTAGGCACAAATCTCACTCAAACCTTTAGGAAATATGCTCAAAATTTATGAGAAATAACCAACAATTGTTAGATGCAAGAAAACTGATTTTTAGTGCCCCAAAAATGAAGATATGAATTTTCTATAAACCCTTGTCTGAGTTACTTTAAAAATTCATAACTTTACCTAGGAAGCTCCAAAATTCATGAAACTTGGGATCTTGGGGTTTAAAAATATGACGAATGCAAATATCAAATCAGCTTGCCCAAACATCCACCAAAACATGCCAAACCTGCCTTTCAAGCAATTCACCCTCTTGGAAATGCCCTAAAAACCATGCAAGATCACTCCAAATATATTATGAAATTATTATTCAAGCTCAACAATCAATTGGTGAAGGAATTATAATTTTTGGAAGCCTAGGAATGCTGGAATGAATTTCCTTCAAACCCTAGTTGTTGCAGAAATAAATAAATATTTTCAGATCTGATTATGCATGCCAAAACCCTCCAAATTTCAATGTAAAACCAAATTTCACCCTTATAAATTATATGCAATGAGATGATGTAATCCAAACACATAGAAGACCCTTGAATACTTCAAAACACCATTCAATGTTGGTCGCCCTTTTAGAACAACCAAATAATGTACCAAATCACTCCACAAATGAGTCGCTCCACTTTGAAGGAAGCCAATTTTGCATCAATAACAAAAGGAAAACAATATCTTCAATATTTGACCCAAAGAGCTCCTTAGGGCAACTCGCCTAAGGTTGAAATTAAGATAACAACAACAAAGAAATCCCTCAAGGGGTGGAGACTCCCGTGTTGAAGTCTTCCCTAGACTTGGTGAAGGGTTTTGTCCTCACACAAGACTCTCCAAGGGTTTTTGTCCTTAGGAGAGGTAGAGAGATGCTTCACAAGCAATCTTTCCAAGAGATAATAGAATTCACATGATAATCAAATGGCCAAGCAACCTCCTTTTATAACAATAAGGGGTGCTACATCATAACTTATGGCCGACCTTATAATAAGTACCTTTTAATTATCTAATTTGTATTTGGAGCCTACATGCTCAAAATACTTTATATTCTAATTAAATGAGTTCATCTATTGGAGTGCTTGGCTTCCCAATAGGAATACATGATAATGAAAATATCTATTTAGAAAATGTTATCCAAGTTTTCCCCTTGTTTCTTTTCTTAAACCCATGGGGAGGAGGATGGGTTAAGGTCTTCAATTCCGCTAATCTCCAAAAATGGACATGACAGTCCCCCCTTCCCAAGATTGCTTGTCCCCAAACAATTACAAGTACCTAGATCTCAAATAAATCTCAGCTGCTCCTTCTTTGATGTACCTGCACATGAAGCAAACTCATTAAAGAAAAAATGTGCCCCCTTCATCCATTCTTGTTTTGTGGATATGTTGACCAACTTTTCTTTTATGCTTGCCAAGGCCTCATAATTACCATCCAAACATTGGTTGTTGCCAATTTCCCTCATGTTGTCCCAAACACCAATGTAATCTTGCTTTTTCCCTTCAAAATCAGAATGAAGGTGGCTGGAATTTCACTTTTACTTGCATAGAATAGTCCAAGCATGTTAGTGTGTAGTGAATACAACTCCCAACTATTAAGATGTCCCTTTATGCTCCAAAATCTTGAGAAGACCAAATTGAAAATGCACCAAACAACATGCCTCCTCTGTTGGACAACCCTGAAATTGACCCTTGGGTCAAAGTATTTATCATCCCACCTTCCCTTTGCTTCTTTCAAGGAACCGTAGATTGAAAAATCAGAATTACAATCCTCACCTTGATGACCCAAACACATCAATTGCATGGCATAAAAATGGTGCAAACAACCTCCTATATGAAGATGATTATATTGCTTATGTTCCCCATAAGATTCATTTGTTCTTTCCCTCATCCCAACACTCATAATGATAAAATCATCTGCAGTACTTATCTTGAAATAAGAAGTTTTACCTTTTGCGAGCCTCACAAAAACATCCATATCCCACATACGAAAACGAACTTGAAATTGAATCGAAGATGGGCTTCTTACCTCGTATTTCTTTGTAGTATGAGGTGCATGATGATACCCATACCAAAGTGATATAGGAGTTGGAAATGTTCCTATAATGCTATGAGCTGAAAACCAACACTTCGAATGATTGAATCCATGTGTATGCTTACAAATATGTCATTGTGCAAGCTGGAAGTGTGTATGACAACAATGTTATGATCAACAACCAAATGATTTTTGTCATGCTTACCATCTTCTTGTATCAAACACCTTGTTGCTCTTGCAATGATGAATGAGGTGAGAAGGGATCAATCTTCAACGACTGAAAATGCTTTGGGAATTTGGAAATTATTTCTTCTCATGGCTGTCCTCTTATTGATGACAATAGACATAGTGTAGGGCAAACTGAAATAGTTGATAAGAAGTTCAAAATCACAAAAATCAATTTTTGCAACCTTCAAAGTCATACCTCTTATGAGAATAAGCATATGGAATATCTTCTTTGTGCATGGGCCATCAGTTTCCCCCATGTCTGAAATATGTACAACTGCAATTCCATCATGATGGCTCCTCTTTTCCCTCTTCTCTCCAATCCTTCCATGGAACCATGGGTTAGCAATCTTTGGAAAGGATAATCATAATTTTCATCATGTTCTTGATGCCCAAAACATACCATGATAGAATTGTGCCCCATATTGATTTTGAAATCAACAGTCTCTCTTTTTGTAGGGTTCAACACACCACTTATATTTCCTATGTGAAAACAATCTTGAGATTGAATCTAAACATCCATAAACATCCATATGTTCTTTGCCACAAAAGGTACTTCTTACCTCACCATCCCTTGACATATGTTGTGCATAATGATATCTCATTAGTGGTCTTATTGGACATTACAAGCATGAATTATGATCACTCCCCAAGCTGAAATGTCAAAGTGGTAAGCAATGAATTTGAGGTACTTACACACCTTGGGTTGCTTCCAACCATCTTGTAACGTAAAAATTCGAAGTTAGGTACAACACTCTTGTAGGGAACTGATGCCGTCCTAGCTCAGCCATTTCCAATACATCATTCCTTTATCAGTCATTCAAAGGAGTAAACACTATGCTTCTCTAACAGAGCAAATGAATTTATCTCTTATCTTGTTTGGCTTTCCAAAATCTACATTTGTCTCCATCATTATATCAAAGTAACATTTCATTCATGGTTCACTTAAACTGCTCGCTCTTTATTGGTTCTTGTTTATATTTTAGTTAAACTTGAGCAACTTTGCTTCTAGGTCCCAATCTCCATTCTCCCACAAGCCTTACCCTGTTCAAACACCTCACTTTGGGTTAGTAGATAACTTCAAAATGACTTAAGACACTCTGTACTCAATGCTTTTCTTCTTGGTACTAAACTGCCCTCACTTGACCTTACTTGTGTCTTACTACCTCTCTTGCTCCAGTTCTCTTTTTGACCTCTTCAAGGCTTCTTGGCATTTATCCCTGTTTCACACACTTGTATCATTGTTAGAGTCAATGTAAAAATGCATTCAAGGACCTCAGAACCTCCCCTTAATCCTTCTTTGCATGACTGTCCTATAAAGCTCTTAAGGCAAAGTTTCTTGCTCCACTAGTGCTAATCATTTTCTAGCCTTACCCACAAGGCTCTATCACTTCCCAAAGTTGTATTTTGACCCCTTAGACATGTTGGCAAAATTTCATGGCTTAACTCTTTGTCTAACTCCTATCTCATTTTTTTGCATTTCTTGCTCTTGAAGAACTAACTAGTTTAGGACAGTCCTAAATCCTTCATAACTTTTCTGGGTCTTCGTTTTATGACTCCAAATTTTTACACAAGGTCTGTATATTGTATCAGCCTCTCCACACAAAATTTCAGACCTCCATCATTCTTATAGCTCCTGAAATTAAGCATTTACCAGTTTGATTTCTGGGTATTAACATTTAGATGCCTGAGAAACCCGAGAGAAGCTTATTCACTCTAACTTTCATTGTGGATCGGTTCAAGGCCTGAGATTTATCACGAAGGTCTGTTCTCATGTTGTCCTCATGATGCACTTACCAGTATTGCTTGGAGAACTCGAAATTTCACCTTTTCCTTACTTCTTAGACTGCCCTATCACATGCATACACAGGTTACAATCCTCTTAATCAAATGTCAAGAATATCAGGGAATACACCCAATGGAATTGAAAGATTCCTTTTAAATCTTCAAGGTGGAGATCTTAAGATTATATCTTAGGAGTTTTAAGATCAATTTCAATGGTTTGAGGCTCCAATTCCTTTGTCCTAGCATACTTTCCACTGTCACACACAGTCTGCCCGAGAGACCAAAAATTAGTTATAACTTCAATATGAGATCAATTCAAGATTTAAGACTCTACAATATTGTTCCTCTTAGCATAATGAAGGATCTTATTCTGACAGTAAGAACAATGGATACCCCAAATCTATAAAATATAACTTGCTTTATACGTGACTGGACTGTGCACTGTGATTACTTCTATAATTTTGAACAAATCCTCATAACTTGTAATTTGTTTGCTCCCAGCTTCCAAGATTTGGATTAAAGGACTAAATATTCTTTCTCATCATGTCTAGACTACCAATGAACAATACCAAACCCAATTTCCATTGGTTTTCATCATTAAAGAAGCTTATACAGTGCACTAGAGTTAATGATCAACCTCAATACAAAGATAGATACCTGAGTTACCTGATTTCCACCTTCTTACACTCTTGTTTGAAGCCCTTAAAAGTATGAATTCTATGAATGAGCCATTAAACTTATGCAACATTCCTTGACCATCTCAGTCCCCTATTCTTGTAGTGCATTTCAACATTCAACAAGAGCAATCATTAAGACACCACTGTTAGGACTTGGAAGAAATGCTTAAAATTATAAAACATGACAGACCTCAGTCTTCCTTTATGGAGATCTCCCTTTCAAACAAACTTGACATCACATACCATAACATGGATACCCATGAGTGCAAGAAATATATCAAGAACACATAAATAGAATCACATTTTTTTTCCTTTATTCCATGTCTCAGGGGACATCACTAATCCTCTTACATTGATGAAGCCATTCTTCGTGATCCATTGTAATTGCAGTAATGCAACTTCTGGAATTTTGGGACAACTACTAAGGGTATTAATTTTTTTTGTGATCATAACAAGAGTCTATTGCATCGCCCTATGTCATTACAATGCTTTGATTATCATGATGACTATTCTAACAATGGTGTGAAGATGAAGGGTACCAAGGGGGAAGAGAAAGAGCTTGAATTGGGAGGTGAAATTAATAACAACCAGCTTGTTGGACTGTTCTAACAACGATCAATAACAAGCAAATTAATGAAATTTTCGGCTTGGGAGAGGATCCCAAAGATGTTCTTGATGCGGGAGCATCATGGGTTGAATAAGCCTTTGAAAGACATTAAGCACTTGTAAAAGTTTTCCTCCAAGTCCTAAGAGTAAAAGTTTGAAATTGTGATGTAATTTCTCCTTGTAAAAATATAAAAAGGTAGAAAATAGGAGTTTAGTTGAGAATGAGTTGTCATATCTTCTTGGTCTACGTAGGAGGACAACTAAGGTGGTCTAAAGATATTTCATTATCAATATTTAGTCATGGTTGAGAATATCACTCAACTTCTCCTTGAATTGTGGATGAGAAGATCATTCAAAATTAGGAATTTTAGGCTTATAAAAAGATTCCACAACTAATTCAAGTACAAAGAAAAAAAGGGGAATTCAAGCTCATTTAAGGAGATTCAAGGGTAGAAAGGTTGAATTATCACCGGGAGAGTCATTATGGTGTTGGGTTGCGTTTGCATTCCAGAGGAAGATAAGTTGTGATTGCGATAATTCACCAAAGAATTAAAGGAACAGAACCGCATTAGAGACCCATCATCAAGAGGCATGATTCAATAAGGTTCATCATCACAACGAGCTTGTTCATCGGATATGACAACATCTCCCTTCTCTCTTTCTTCCTCTTCTTTCTCTCCCCTTTCTAATTCTTCATTGGGCAGAATCATAATATTTTGTCTGATTCACTTAAGTGACTTTATAAAGTTACATTGTAAAAGTCCCTTTAATTTATAAAAAGGGAACTTATTTCTCACTTCCTAGGAAGGTGAAAAGTCACGAGTTGAATGAGACCATGAAGAGTCATGTGGGGGTAAGTGAAGAGTCAATTCATATTGCTATAAATTGGGATGACTTCTCCATTCCAAAGGATCCTGAAAGTTAGTATTTTTGTAGCAATTGTGAATTTTTGTAGGTGGATTGAAGCTTTGTACTCATCACTACACATGAAATAAAAGCTACTTTTCTTCCATTTCCTTTTCTCATGTTTCTTCTATTTCTCTCTTATGCACTTTGCAAGCATAGTGATCCCAAAAGAGCTTTGTATCTTTGATAAATGAATCCAAGAACTTTGTGTCGGGTTTGTTCTTCTCACTAGATAGCTTCATTGTTGCTTTCCTCTATATTGAATGTTGAACTACTCCGATTATTGGGTGTGAACTCTGCAATTGGCCTACTCACGATAGTAACCTTCCTTTCCTAATTTCTCTCCTTCTCCTTCATCGTTGTGATTTCCTCCCCTTTACCCCGTCTGACAAGCACTTTACCACAGATTATGTGGAGTGTCCTTGTGTGATCCTTTGATCATTGACAGCTTCTTCCAGGTAGGATGATGTTTAAGAAGATGTATAAATTGTTTAAGTGGTTTGGTATAGAGAGTGTACAAAGTGAACTACGATTGGATTAGTCAACCATCAACTGGACATGACTTCCAACGCATGCATTGCCCTCAATGTGAGCTATGATGCAACAAACCAGAATGAAATGCAAATGTTTTAAGCCCAAATCCACAATTATATTCGATATAGTAAATGAAGAATAGGAAGAGGAATGCTCTTTCACTAACGCAATGCAATAGAAAGAAAGACATGTTCCTTTTAAAGCACCAAAAACACGATTTCTTTTAGACAATAAAAAGAAGGAGAAGATTCCAGAGAAGAAAATTAATGTGAATACTTTTCAAAGGGAAATAAACACACAATTTTTACCTAGGAATGAACAAATGCAACAGAACCCTTGATGGGTCCCACTGGCATGCCAAAATGTTTCACCGGATTCTTAGTAGATTAATGAAACAGATAAGGGTAAATAGGCCAAGGAGGAATACATGTTTTAATGTTGGTTGAAGGTTGTGCGCGCGAATCGATTTCTGATCCAAGTTGATTGTGTGAGCTTCCTTTTGGCTAGGAGGAACTACCTGAAATGCAAAGCAAGACCACAAAACATAGTTAATAGCAAAGGTTAGTGGATTGCCTAGCGTGAGCTAGATCCAGAAGTGTGATACTTCCTTGACGGTTGTCAATCCACTGATATGTATAATTCAATATAAAATAAATGAACATGCAAATAAAAGAATCTAACACTAGTGTTTTGATTTAGGTATCTCAGATTACTATCAATGTTAATTCAATTAGATGCTTTAATAATTAAACTGATGAAGGTCTCGGGTCGGAGTACACGGGGTGGGTAGGTGGTCGGAGATTACAGGGGGTTTGAGTAATACTTGGTGGAGTTTGGGTTGGTTTGGTAAATTAGGAGGTTTCTTTGGTCTAAGGCGGTCTACTGGACATGAGACCGACGCCGGTTAGGGTGTGTGGACCGATGACGGTTTAGGTATGACCGATACTGGTTTAAGATGACCGATATCGGTTCCTGTGGGAGTGGTGAATGTTAGAAACATGTATACATGTTTTCTTTATGTCTGCATAAAGAGTTAGGAAGGTCTGTGGTGAGGTTGTAAGTGTGATATCAAGTTTTGGCTAGGTTCTCGTGAGGCTTTGGGGTGCTAAGGTCGGTTTAGTGAAAGTCGATAGAGAGCGCAACAATCGCGTCGGTTGGATGACCGATGTCGGTGAAGCGGAAACCGAGCGGACGGGTAAGGAAATCGGTGTCGATAGGGGCAATTTGGTGAAAGTTGATAAAATGTGATTTTGGGCTTCTCTGTGATTGCACAGAGAGTGAAGGGGGACTGGTTGGGTTCGTAATAAGGTAAGGAAAACTCAGGGAGGTATAAAGGTTATGTATGGAGAGCTAGAAGGTTGTGGGTGGCCATATAGGTAGATTGGCGGGAAGGTGGGGATGAAGGAATACATGGAAGAGTAAGATCTAGTAACAAAAAGATAAAGAACCTATTTAAGTAAGTACATAAATGATGCAAAATCAAACGCACTTGTATATGCAAGCTTGGTGGGTGAAGGACGGTGATGGTCGATCTGTGAAGAACTTGGTCAGGTCGGTCTGCATGGCAGTGCTTCCAGTGCAGTGCTACCGTGAATGCCAACGCCTTCATATCAGTCTTAGGTACTTGCTTGGGCCTCTGGCTGAATGTATTATGTTGTTTTGATGCTGAGAAAACCATGGTTCGTGCTTGAATGCAGATAGCTCTTCTCAAAACTCGAAGTGACCAACTTAGGAAAAAGGTTGAAATCAGTATATATGGTAACCGATGATGGTGAGGTGATTGACGTCGGTTAGGGCGTGAAATCATAGGTTTACCAAAAATAACAGATCTTGGCTATTTTTGGTGTGCTCTACTTGTCAATCCGGGTCTTAAGTGATGGTTAGCACTTAGATAAGTGGGAGTGTTGTTGGAGAAGGAATATGAATTTAATGTTAGGGTTAGACTAAGTCCCAGTTGGTTAAGATAAGTAGAGACTTAGTCTTAGTTAATTAATAGGGTAAGAATAAGTCCATGGTGAGGTGTCTAGGTGATGTGGCTGGGTGATGTGTAAATTAACGTAATTAAATTAATAATTAATGTCAGGATGGGCATTAATTCAATTGTAAGTAATTAAATTAACATGAATGTGGGGTAAAGGAGTCATGGTTAGGTGAACACGTTATGTTAACTGATTAAAAGGGGACTAAGGGGAGTGTGACCCAAATTTGGTGTTTACACCAACAATGAAGAAGTACAAGATGACGAGTTTGAGGTAATCATAAATAATATCCTTTCAAATTTCGATCTCTTAATTAATGATGGAATGGAGATATGTGAAGAAGTGCAAGAAATCCATCCTTCACTTTGACTCAAGATGATGAATGCAAGGTATTCATGGATAATTTTCTTTCCAATTTTGACTTTTCAAATGATGAGGAAATGTTGAATAATGGAATGGAGCCAATCGAAGAATCAAATTCTCCTCCGATTCAATCATGGATGACCAAATGGAAGAGGCTAATTTATTTTTGAAGCCAAGGAGAATGAGCAATTTGAGCATAACCTCTTTGAGGAATCAACTCCATCATTCTCACCCAAGGAGCATAATGTTGATCATCATGGTGAGTATGAAATCTTTCATTTTCCATATGAGCAAGAGGATTCAATAATGGATGATCAAGATAGAGATGAAAATTCTTCCTATATTTTACCCCAACATGGTTCTATGCTTCCCATCAAGAGGATGATGAAATGGATTTCAAGCTCAAAGGAGTGCCCTTCCCACGAAGTCATGGACTCTTCTCCTTATAAGAAGGTTTTGTGAATCAAGTATGCCCATATTTACGAGAAGGTGAGCCTTGTGACATAAAACATAGAGAAGGTGAACAAGGATGTTTCAAATGAATCATGGGCACATGTGGATCATATTTTCAACCATCTCCTGGAGGAACACTGGAAAGATTCTTCCCATAAGGACGAAGATGAGTATATGGTAGGCTCAGAAGAGTTATCTATGCAAGACTTATTGAAGGTTGTAGAAGAGACTGAAGACCCTCAACTTAGTCTCGAGTTCTTGACTCGGGCTATGGAAATGCAAGATAGGTATGAATCAATTTGTGCTTCTCTTTTTAATACACCAATGTTTGATGTTGGGACGAAACAAATGGATGAGTTTGATGACTTCCCAATGCCTTGGTGGGTGAAAGCGAATGTGATGATATGTATTTTTCTTTCTAGATTTGTGATCAGAAGTGCAAAATAATAAGGTTCAATCTCGTTTTAATAAGAGAGACAACATATCTAACATGGAAGAACATAGTGAAAAGTTAATTTGTTGAAGAGTCTTGTGAGTGTATTCAAGATCAATCTATTCTCACCACCTTTGGATGTCTTAATGATTGATGAACAAGAATTCATTTTGCAAAATACACTCAAGAATGAAGAATTCCTTAATGATCAAATCAAGGATTTTGGTTTTGAAAATGATGCTGGGATCAATTTTGAATGGATGGATATCGATCAAGATGGTTCCTAACAACAACGCAAAATGTGCATGACTCTTATGAAGGAATTTAAAATCAGATTGAGCTCACCATTTCCCAAGCCCCGATTTTTCTTGAACATATATCCATGTTTATGCAACAAGTGCTTGAAGAGGATGAAGAAATCCGGCCCAATGATGTGACCTCTATTCTTGAAAGCATTTTTTCGTAGCAACAAAGTGAGATGATCGGAGAAGTTATGGAATGGGAAGAAAATAAGTTTTATTCTCACTCCCTAAGTGCCTCGTTGACTTAGTAGACATGTCTCCATGTGTTGATTCAATTATGAGGATGTTTCCATGACAAAATCAATTTTCCTACTCCCGAGGACATCAAGAAATGGTGTCTCATGATCGCAAGACATCAAGTGAAACCCATAAGATGCAAGAGTTTCAAGAACAGAAATTTTTCATTGGATACAAGAACTTTTTCAGTATGTGAATATGAAGATGGAGTCTTAACGTGTCTTCTTCTTCTCAAGCCATGTAAAGCCATCACAAGAGCATGGTTTGATCAGATAGTAGTTTTTGTACTTCAAAGATCATATTTAGGTCCGTTGTTCCATGATGACATGTACTTTTCCCAACCCATTGCGGTTTGTGTATATTCTTTCCCCGTCTCTATAAATATCACTCCCCTGTAACATATTTCCTTTTATTGTGTTTTATTTATGATTTTGGTGTGTTTCCCTTCCGCATGTGTGTGTGCGTGTGTGTGCGTGTGCATGCGTGTGCGTGTGCACGCACGTGCGCATGCGTTTGGAAGAAATGACTCCATAAAGCCCAATGGATATGGCATTGGTCCACAAAGTAAATTGAGATTTTGGGATTCCTCATGCTATTTCCAATCCATAACATTTGGACCACAACATGTTGTCATGCAAATGTGCAACATGAAAATTCATATTTTCAAGCATGACAACAGATCCTGGTGTCAAATTTTTTGATTGAGAACCTTTGCGAGCCTCTCTCCTAGGTCAGTCCATCCTCTATGTTGGGCATATCCTACCATTCCAAGTAGTCATTTGTGTTGTGTCAACCTTGTCCATAGGTGATTTAGGAAAATAAGATCATTCAAGTGCTTTTGAGGTGGTATATTTCAGGTCAAACTTTTCAAAGAAGCTTAGAACGACTATTTTTAGCCTTTATGAGGTTGGTGCATGCCCAAGAGAGCAAAGTGGAAGGCCCAAATTTATCAAGGAGTGGTATTGAGGAGCTAGGAACATTGTGCAACTAATTTTGGAAGATTTCAAAAGTTCGATGGTTTAGGGACAAGTTTAGTGAAAGCGGGTTTTTGAAGGCAAAGAAGCTTTCAGTGCAAAACAACCCCTAAGCTTTGGGAAGTGATTTCGGGAGCTCCGTAAGGAGTTGGAGGCCAAACGAGACACCGTTGGAAAGGTATTTCAGAGATCTAAGTGATGGTGGTTTCACATTTTTCACAAGACATAATAAATTATGCCCACAGACTATTTTCATTATGCACAACCTATGATCCCGAGAAAAAAATCCTATTTTTAGGGGGGAAGAATCAATGCATGATACCCATCCCATCCTTCTCCAAATGGCGCTTTCTATCAAGATCATATAAAGAAGTTCTAAAAAGATCTCTAGATGTTCAAGTTATGCTACTGACAAGTTGTTCCCCAAGGTAAGCTTTGGGGCTTAGTCATTTTTCTAGGTGGACACATGTCACTCCCAAGTCTGAGTGCAATTCCTTGTCCCAAATGTCTCATCCCCTTGGGACTCGAGGGAAAAAAATGTGCTCGAGCCCCATATAGGCTCCCAGGACCCTCATATGACCCCAGTTGAGCTCAAACATGTTAGTTTAGCCCCCTTACACCAATCTTAAGAACTCTCCTTCGTCAAATCCCGGATGACACATGTCACCTCTAGAACAAGGTGCATTTTTTCATGCACCAACTATCTCTCTCTCCTTAGGATAGTTGGGACAAAAATGTGCCCAACCCTAAGTTTGATCGTTGGTTCTTCACATGACCCGGAAGGTGCTCGGAAGCCTGTTTTTAGCTCCCTCTCCTCTCTACCTCTACCAATGACCATCCGCCACTTGTCAAGCCCAAGTGAGGGTGCATTTTCTTGCACCAACTATCACGTCCCCTTGGGACAGTTGGGACACAAAAATTCACCAAGCCTAGCCCCTTCCCTGGTCACCCATATGACCTAGTTTCAGCCTCGGGGTGTTTTAAAGTGATTTTTCACTCTCCCTCACCGACCAATCTTAGGATGCCACTTGTCATGCTTAGGGTGAGGCACATTTTTGTGCACCTTGTGTCCCACACCCTTGGGACACAAAATCCTCAAACTCCATGAAGATTTAAAAAGCGAGTTTTTACAAAATTTTAATTGTCGTGTTTCTTCCTTCCTTTTGTGCGTCCGTGAAACTCACTATCGGAAGAATATTTAAACCTCATTTCCATTGCTCCACCTCTCCATTTCTTCATTCCTCTATCATTCCAAAAGGTCCGTTTTTTATAACAAAATCCAAAAGATTGCTTTATTCAAATTTTACCATGCCTGTCTTGCACAGGATAACTCCATTGTCAAAAACCATGAAAGCTTCATATCTCATAAATGAGGAACTAGGTGCTACTTGAAACTTTCACCATCTCCCTTCCTCTCAGGCACCTTCAAGCTATAACAAACAAAAATACCAGAGGTGTTCCATATTATTAATGGCATGAAAACCTTAAAATCTTCCCTAGCTTCTTCGTCCTCAGTTTGCCATCAATCTGGAAGGCGGTTTGAGCCAGAAATTTGAACACAACATCTAGAAGAAAAACCCAGTATAGAGAAGATGATTTTTCGTCAAACCGAGGTGTGGATGACCAAATTCTAAAAATAGTAAGTGCCTCTGGTCCACACTTACTAGAAATAGAAAATTTTATAAAGTTGAAAAATCTATCAAAATGAGAAACTCAGAAAATCACTAAAATGGAAAACTAGGGAATTAAGCTCAAAAAAACAAAAAAACCCGAAAAAGAAAAAAAAAAAACAATCTAAAAATAGAAAGTACTTGAAAATGGTCATGAAACATATGTGAGAATGTCCCAAGCATGGTGAGGACCCATGAAACTAATTTAAGATAAAACAACCTTTCCCAAAATAGTAGCTTATGGATCCGATGGCTAAAAATAGAAAGTTCCAAGTGTTGAGTGCAAAAAGTTGCAGTAGGCTCCGTTTTCATTGATCTTGCTGTTTTTTTTCGTCTTCTCAGGGTTTCAAGATGGTTTCATATCTCAAACAAGTCAATTCATCCTTCACATAGGTCTTGAGGCATCAAATTGGTTCCCATAGGTGAGACAGAACACCACGAGTGTGCATCAGGTAAAACCTTGGGACATTGTGCAGTCTGATAAGTATTAAAAAGGGGGTGATTTATAGCAGCGTTTTTCTTTGCCTAAGAATCCAAGTATGTCTTCTCAAATGTTAGAGCTTCCCCATGGTGATCAAGAGTTGACCCCAACAAGCTTCTGCAAGTACTCGGTGACCGACATCGTGGTAACTCCCGAAGATTTGTTTCCATGGATTCAAGAAATGCTCAAAAGAGGTCCAAGAACAATGTAACTCGTTTTCATTCCCGTCTCGTAGAAATCTCTGGAATGTTGAAGTCCAAGAGAAGAAAGAAGGCCTAGACAACTTCCCGCTTCTTCAGTGGCACCTCAGGTAACCAATATGTTGAAGTTTCTAGGCCTAAGAATGATAATCCTAAAGCGAAAATGACTCCATCAGACTATGAGTTGACCCGCATCTCATTGGGTCAATCCTCGCATGAGGGTGACTCTCATCATTCAAATAAGCACCTTCTTTCTTAGAATGAAGAATACAAGAAAATAATTGTATAATTGGAGGGACATGTAAAATCTCTCAATGCTTACATTCAACCCTTCTTGGAATTCGAATCAGCAATCAACATCCTCTCTTTCGATCGAAGACATCACTCCAATCAAAAATTTTGATTCCAAGGAAATCAAGAAAGCACAAGGATACATGATGCGAGGAAGGCTAGCGAGAAATGGGTTGAGAAAATCATCGAGCAAGGAAAGGTATTGTTTCGGATGTCATTTCTCTCATCAAGTACATCCTTGCAACATTTTTCAAAATTGAAAGAAGAAAAGGAGGAGTTTGCAAAAGAGGTCAATCATTTGGATAAGATGTTCTTGTCGATGTCCGAGATGATCTCCTTGACTCTCACACCCTCGTGAGTAAGAGTGTGTTTGCATCCACTTGTAGAGAACTTGTCTCAAGTTTGGATCCATCATGGATGTGAAATATGCAATGCTCAAGAATGCATTATCCGAGTTGGACTCTTGTGGACAACATGCTTTTCGAGATATTGAACGATGTCTACAATTGTGTTCAGAGGCTTGAGTTCCCTCGCTCACTGAAGACTCATCATCAGAAGAACTCATTGTCTCATTCCAAGAGTTGATCAAGAAAGAGGTAGGTAACTCTCTCTCCTTTAGTGAAGACAACTTAAATTCCCTGGCCAATATCGAAGTTGCATTGTTGCAATTACAATGGATCATGAAGAATGGCTTCATCAATGTAAGAGGATTAGTGATGTCCCCGAGACATGGACCAAGGTGTTGGGTTGTGTTTGCATTCCATAGGAAGATAAGTTGATAAATGCGATAGCTGAATTCACCAAATAATTAAAGGAATAAGAACACTCGCTCTAGAGACCCATCATCAGGAGGCATGATTCAATAAGATTCATCATCGCGGGAGTTTCTTCATCGGATATGACAACCTCTCCCTTCTTCTCTCTTTATCCCTCTTCTTTCTCTCCCCTTTCTAATTCTTCGTTGGGCATAATCATTATATTTTTCTCATTCACTTAAGTGACTTCATAAAGTTACATTGTAAAAGTCCCTTTAATTTATAAAAAGGGAACTTATTTCTCACTTCTAGGAAGGTGAAAAGTCACAAGTTGAATGAGACCATGAAGAGTCATGTGGGGGGTAGGTGAAGAGTCAATTCACATCTCTATGGATTGGGATGGTTTCTCCATTCCAAAGGATCCTGAAAGTTAATATTTTTGGTAGCAATTGTGAATTGTTGTAGGTGGATTGAAGCTTTGTACTCATCACTACACATGAAATAAAAGCTACTTTTCTTCCATTTCGTGTCCTTATGTTTCTTCTATTTCTCTCTCATGCACTTTGAAAGCGTAGTGATCCCAAAAGAACTTTGTATCTTTGATAAATGAATCCATGGACTTTGTGTCGGGTTCGTTCTTCTCACTAGATATCTTTATTGTTGCTTTCCTCTATATTGAATGTTGAACTACTCAAATTATCGAGAGTGAGCTCTGATTGGCCTACTCATGACAATAGCCTTTCTTTCCTAATTTCTCCCCTTCTCCTTCATCATTGTGATTTCCTTCCTTGTACCTTGTACAAGCAGCACTTTACCATGAGTTCAATGGAGTGTCCTGTGTGATTCCTGACATAATTGGCCAACCCACAACTTTTAGTTTGGGATTAGATTAGTCACATTCAATAATGGGAGCTGCACCATTCAATACAAAGGGGCGTAACCCCGTGAACATTGGTGGAGACACCCAATTTGTCCAACTGACAAATTTTCTCACCAATAGTTTGCGGGTGTGACAATCCATTCTGGTATAAAATTGTATTAAATTAGTAAATATATTACGTGTCAATTTTTTTTCATATCATGATGTTGACCTTAAAATCAAAACTCAATGTTGAACATGCGAATGTTGGACCTTCGGCATCTAGGGATGTTGGTGCGAGGGTGCATGTAAGGGAATTCAACGATGCGAGTTTGAGTATTTTAATCATTATTTATTTAGATAATAAACTAGGTAATGTATGTAGATAATGTCATGTGTGTGAGTTTCATTAGTTTGGTTAGATAGATAAGTTTGTTCTTGTTTTTAGTTTATGATGTCATTAGAGACTCCTCCCATCATTGATGATCTCTAGATATTAGAGTTGCTTTACACGAATACCATATGTTGTGCCTCTTACACATGTACGAGGTAACAATGTAAATTTCATTAAGAATTCTTGTATTGATAACATCATTTAGTGTAAATACATGAAATTCATACATACTTTTATGTTCTTATTCATGTTTTCCACAAGAGGAGGTGAAAACTCTAGTTCGTGCACCCTTTGCCCTGAATTTGATACACCTAAGATTAATGCCCTTGAGTTCGACGCTAAGAGGTGAGGATGATCTAGAGGGATTATGAGCTTGCGGTAAGTGTTTATTTGTAACTAATGTCATCGTATATACCATGTTTTGTAAACTAATGTGTATATCATTTATTTGTATTGATAGGTGGAGCTATAATCATCCCTCGAGTGTAGGAGATCTAATGTGTGGAACATACGTTCCAACTATGAGATTGGTTCTTCATCTTCCGGGTGGGCCAAGAGAACTCAAATGCTTAATGATACCCCATAGTTTTTATGTATAGAAATTTTGTTGTATGCCTTCGTGGCATGTAGGCGTAGATTTGAATTTTACCGATGTGTATCATTGTACACCTATATGGATTTGTTTAGGCATTCTTTTTTTACATGCTAGAAATAGCCCATCGAGAAACAAATGTTTTACGACCAGGCCCTTCTTATTGGAGAACGCCTTCTATATAATAAAGATAAACCTTATAAATCGTGTCTACTAAACATGATTAACTTTTTCATAATCAAAAGATATCATTTGTAAACAAGCAATAATGATTGTGGCATCCAAGACAGTCATAAGTGGACATAATTATAAATTGAAATAAACATTCAACATAGCTCAACATTGAAAGCATACCGAAATATCTCAAAAAAGTATGATAAAGATCGTGGTAGTGTCGATATAATCATAGTAATTGATGGCATTACGGGTAATATGTGTAATCAAGAATTAAGGTCACAATATCAAACATATGTATGAATTGAAATAAACATCTTAATCAAGAAGCACACAAGAAAACATGACTTAATACGATAAGTTTATTCTTTGACATCTTGATATATGACATTCAAACATGTGACATGACTAAGCCCAACATGAAAAACCAACGAGATGATGAGTTGCAACATGAAAACTTGACGTAACAATGTACCTAGTACTAATAACAAGTATATAGTAAGCACAAGTAGTAATCGGGTAACATGAATATGTAACAAATCATATAGTCAATAATTTATTAACATGTCATAATTATTAAACAATAATTACCGTGTAGCAAACAACAAACACTATATGATACTTAGTATCAAATGCCATGAAATAGTAGATCTTGCCAAAGATGGTGTATAATGGAGAAGATGACATATATTGGAGTAAGGGAATGAAGAGAAGCAAGTAATAAAAGTTGTGAGTACAATAAATTGGAGGTGTAAGTTGTGAATGTAATCTTATATATGTTTTTATTTACAATGAAGTCTTGATAGTGGTTTCTTCATAACTCTATTTTAGATGTGTCACTCCTTTGCATAGGGTTAGAATTTTGTATGTCAATTTGTTAACAACAATTTATCTATATTAAATGAGATACTAAATCAAACAAATGGATAATAGATAAGCCAAAAATATGGGTGAAAGTATGGTGCTTATTAATAAAATCATTTATCGATATGTTGTCGTGAGAATGTGCAACAGGGAAATTGACAATTTCCGAGCACGACAACTATACCCCTATGCCAAAATTTTCATGTTTTATCATTCCTAAGAAACCCTAGATCTTTTTCAGTCCAAATGAATTCCCAACCAATGTCATGATATTATCCTAGGTGATTTAGGAAATTCCATTCATTCCCCCTAGGTGATTTTAGGAGTTCATTGAAAATGTTATCTTTTGGCAGTATAGGGAAGGGCTATTGTTGGCCTTCCTGGGATTGGATCACCCCCGGAGGCAGAGAAAAGGGCCAAATTCAACACGGAGGTGAATGGAAGACCTTATAACATCATGGAAATGATTTTGGAAGGCTTTGGGAAGTTCTGAAAGACTTGGAGCGATCGAGTGAAAACAGGGTTCACAAGCCTACGCAGCAGTACACGGAGCCTAAAACAGCTGTTGAGCTTCAAACGAAGATTAGGGAGCTCGGATGGAGTTGGAAGTGAAACGAAACATCTTCGGAAAGAGGATTCTAAGACCTACATGATGGTGAAATAATATTTTTCACAACACCTTGGCGCATATGATTGGAAGACAATTTTTCTTAGGTACAAGTGGAGTCCTAGATCAAAACTCCGATTTTCAGGATCATATGATCGAATCAAGACATGAGACCCACATCATTGGATTCAAAATTCCATTTCGAGTCGGGATCATATAAAGTTTCACCAAGAAATTCCAGGAAGCTCAAGTTATCTGCATTCCAAGTTACCCTCTCAAAGGCGTTCAAGACTTAGTGATTTTTTCAAGAGGACACGTGTCGGCACCGAGAGCTGGCAGGATTTCATGTCCCCACGTCCTTGAGGTCGGTGACATCACCCCTTGGAAAATGCGCCCAACCCTCATGTGACCCTTGGGACCCTCATATGACCTCCGACACTGGCGATTCGGCCCTCAAGTGCTTATTTGGAGCATGCATTCCCCGCTGTCGGATCGGTTGCCACGTGTCGACTCCAGGACCACCGTGGAATTTGATGTACCTTATGCACATGAGGTGGGGGCATCGAGACCTTGAAAAATGCGCCCAACCCCTATGAGGAGTCATTTGGACACCCACATGGCTGCTGTTCGCCCCCAGTGCGTTTTGGAGCATCCATTCCCCGCTGGGTGTATCGGGCGCCACGTGTGACCTCGGGACCACCGTGGAAACTTATGTACCTTATGTACCGAGGTGGGGACATCGAGACATGGAAAAATGCACCCGACCCTAGGAGTCTTTTGGACACCCACGTGACCTCCTTTCGGCTCTCGGTGCTTCAAAGCAACTTTTTCCTCCTTCATTCCTCGCCTTGGATCTAGTGCCACGTGTCACCGTCTTGCTCATTGTGGAAATTGATGTCCCTCACGCCCCGAGGTTAGGGACATTAAACATGGAAAAATGCGCCCAAGCCCTACTGTGCACATCTTTTTGAAAAATTTCCAAGTCTTGCTTTTCCCGCTTCACAGCTTCTAACAGTTTTATTTACACTCCTTTCCTCCATTCTTCCTTTCGCAACATTCTACCATCACTTCGCCATTGCAAATGCTCGAGACATATCAACAAAGGAACTAAAATACCTTTCCCATGGTGATGCACAGTCTCAAAAGGAATCCTCATCAAGCTAAGGAGAAATGAAGAAAAACAAAGAAGAGAACAACAAAATCCCCATAGCTAAAAATGGAAATCTAAACAAAGCTTGCAAACCAATTGCACGGATCAATGAACCGTTTATTGTTGTTCATTCCTTTGTCCAAGACCATCAAGAAGACACCTTCAAACTCCCCCCATGTGCGACAAAGCATCCACAACGAAGAAATCTCCTTTCGGCTCAAACAAAGAAAGAAGTGGGATTTCCCGTCAAACCGATTCGGATCGAAGTAAGATTGCATGTGAAGCACCAGAAGAAAAAAACCCACATCAAAAATACAATTTTATTCGCAAACGGAGAAGAAAACCAAACCTGCAATTTTGAGGTCCATTAATGGTCAGCTGCAGTACCTAGAAGCACTTGCCAGTCCAAAAATTAAAACTTTAAAATCTCTGGATTATTAAGCGGGTGGGCCCAAAATTTTAATGGGATGATATTGGGAAAAAAACCCATATCAAAAACTTTGTTCCACGTCAATCCGACTCCCGAGAGGCCAACTTTCTAAAAATAGTAGGTTTACTACATAGAGCCTGCTATTTCGGGAAAGTCATTAACAAAAGAACTGCGAAGGAGATGAAGATATCGAGGTGCACTACAACCGAGAATCCACGAATGGACATTTTGGCACTTACTAAAAATAGTAAGTGGGCCCTCGAGCTTTGTTGAAAATAGAAATTTGATCCAAAGGAGTGAGGAGTGCGGGGAGAAAGGGGAATCAAGGTCACAACACTCAACAAAGGATCGTGAGAGTTGCCTTTTTCACACTTACTAAAAATAGTAAGTTACACTCAAAGAGAAGTTTTGGCACAATCGGATGTACTGAGGATAATCATTCAGGGGGACATCATTGTTCGAGAGCATCCTAGTCATTTTTCACAGGGCATTCAAGATCCACCTTAGTTCATTCAACTTAGCGAGCGTTCGTGAGATAATTTGGAGGAATTTCATCAGTGTGCAAGGAGTTCGAAGATTCAGAGTTTCACTGCATTTGGAGCTTTCCATCAACGAGGATCAATGGACTTCATCAAGGAATGACATCTCCTCTTCTTCTTCTCCCCCTCTTTCTCTCTCCTCTTCCCCCCAACTTTCTCTCACTTTCCAATATTCTAATTTCGCGTTGGAGTTTGCACTTTTAATATGGCTTAAGAGACTTTAGAAACATAATGTAAATTAAGTCGCCTTGCTATTATAAAAGGGACTTAAATATTTGAAGTGGAATATGAACAATCTTAAGTCATATTAAGGTATTCGAAATGTCACGAGGAAGATGAAGAGTCATATTCTATTCTATAACTTGTAAAACCATTCCCATTTCAAAGGGTTGGCGATTGATCTTGTAGACTCAAGAGTGCATTCTACCTTGAGAGAACGCAAATGAGATAGCCATTTTCTTCTACTCTCTTCCCCTCTCAAATTTCTTCCATTCCTACACTATGTACAACTTTTGTTCAAGCATCAATACAAGAAGAAGGAGTTTCTAGCTTTCTTTGACCAAGGGATTTCATGACACTTTGTTCTCATCAAATTCTATTTGGTCTTGTTGTCATTTACAGGGTTGTTTCTTCTCATAAATGCATGTGATGAAGTTTCTAACTAGTGTGTGTGTAGGAATCTAGTTTTCTACCTGCAGCATTAGTTCTCCTACCTCCATTCTCACTCCCTTTCCCACTTCTAGACAAAGTCATCTCTTGCAGGTATATGCAAGCATTTGCCGCAGGGTCAGTGGAGTGCCCCTGTTGGATCCCCGGTCGAAAGGCCACCACAGAAATTCACCTTTTCATGCGCATGCACATACGGCACCAGACCTTTGGTTAAGTAGAGGGACTTAGATTCCCAGAGCATTGGCAAGAAATCCACAAGTTTGTCCACTCGACAAATTTTCTCGCCAACACGATATAATAAAATTTTATAGTGTGTCCTTTAAAATATCTCTCAAAATCCATTTAAAAATTTTATAGTGTGTCCTTTAAAATATCTCTCAAAATCCATTTACATACTAAATTATTAGTAGCCATGAGTACAAAAACATAACAAGATATGAGTAAATTAGAAATCAATTTATTAAAAAAGGTGAATCACATTTGTGATATAGTTAATAAGAATCTAACAAATATATCAATTTTAGGAGGGACATTAGATACTTGTGTGTGGAAAGCAAACAACCAAGTGAAATTGTGGCCTAATTTTCTTATGTAGAAAATGATTAATTATTGATATGATATATTAGAAAAAAAACTACGAAGCCAAAATAATGGTAAGAAGGATATGGATTAAGAAGCCAACATATGTTTTAGATTTGGTCTCCCACAGAGATTGGATTCCCTCGCCCAAGCTCAAGACAAAATTTAATCTTGCCAATTCGAACCTCTCGTCTATCTGCAGAATTCAAGAATTGATGTTGGATGTTATGCTCCACAAACTTGGGCTAAAACTCCCAGATGCTTGCTGGCATAATTGGTGGTGGAATCATGATATTTCATTTCTCAGATACAACGCCAACACCATTTACCAAATATTGAGCCCCATTTCGCCTTCCATTGCTAAACTCAACGCCCGTTGGGGTCTGCATTTTGGGAATTCCACTTGGCTTCGCAGCTTTCCCATGCTTGGAAATCCCTTCTTGAGCCTAAATTTAACCATTTTCTTTGGTTCCTTATTTATCAGGGCCTTCTCGTCGGCGAATGTTTAAGTCACATTGGCATCCCCAATCCTAAATGCCTTTTTGTTCCAAAACCTGAATCTTTAATCATTTATTTTGGTCTTGCTCCCGTGCTCAGGCCATCTAGTCTTGGATACATTTGTTTTTCAACCCTACCACCCTAAATTCTTTCACTAGCATATGGATTTGTTTGGTGACTTCATCCGTGGCCTAATTATATTGATACTCTATGGAAATTGTTTAGAGCTTGTATTCTATTTCATATTTGGAAAGCTCAAAATTATATGATATTCCATAATGATCAATTTGTTGTTTTATTTTCTACTAATGACAAAGTGGTTATATTGTCTCCTTTGCATTTACAGATTCAAGCTCAAGCTGAGAAAGTTTCCTTGGAATTCACTCATTTACATGAGTTGTTCGCACATCGGGGGAGTGCGCCATGCATGATGAGTTGGGTCCCTCCGGACCCTTTTCCACCTCCACATCGGCCATATCTGCCTCGGCGGTTTCCGCCACCAGGACCACGTTGCAGAAGCCACTCTTATAGCCACCGCTCCGCCTCTCCTCGGTGTCTACCTTCGACTTCGTCTTCCTTTGGACCGGGCTGGAGCCCTTCTCTGAATGGGAAGGGCATAGCTAGCTCTCTGCAGTGGGCCTCTCCTCTGCCAAGCGTGCACACTTGCTGGCTCTTCGCCCCTTGGTTGGGGGATAATTGTTTCCTTGCGAGATGCGGATGCCTGACCAAGATGGTTGGCATGTGGATCCTCCCTCGGTCGAGCTATTAAGTGGAGTTTTCATCCCTCCCTGGGACGACCCTCCTCCCAGAGTGGTGGCATGTGCCTAGTGTTCTCTGCTTTTTGGTAGTTCTCATGCTTTCTATTTTCCCTCCTGGGCATTTTTCGTTGCCCACGTGACATTTTGTGGGACTATGAGTTCTCGGGTCGTCCCTCCTAATGTAACTATCTTCTATTTATTATTATAAGAGTAGTTCTAATAGTAAAACTCTCCATAGTTTCCCAACATATAAATTAAAAATATAGTTTCTTTAATTATTTATTAGATGAAAAGTTTATCATACTAAATATAATTGTAAGTTTTCTATCTTATGGATATAGGCTAATCTAAATGTACACTTAAAAAAATAGAATCATATTTTTATAGGGACGAAAAGGGAAATGATTTATATTAAAGGTTTAAAGAGGTTACAAAAATGAAGATCTATCACTATAACAAGAGTAGGTCAAATATCGTTGAGAATTTTAGAAAACATTGTTCTAATACATGAAAAATACGGGTCTATTGCTAAGAAATAGTCTCATTTGAAAAATCTTCTCTTTAGAGATGGAATTTAAGTTTTCCTTGATTTATTTTGAGAGATGGTATTTAAGTTTTTCATGAATCCCTAATCAAAGAAATTTGATTCTAAGTGTAATATGAGATGAAAATTTTAAAAAGAGTATAATGAAGTTGTGAGAATTATGGCATTTAAGTTATAAGATTAGTCCAACAAGTTCCCAAAAGTAAGTAAACAATAACAATGTTGTACTATTTAAATTTTATGAATAGTCTTAATTTCATTGGGAGGAGGGTTCCGTATGGGAGATAAAGGGACTTATCTTTTAAAATGTCCAAACATAATAAAGTAGATTAAACAAATATAAGTTTCTAGATAATATATTTCAACAATTGTTTGCATTCAAGTAATTTTAATATACCATGATAGTCAGTAGACTTCATCCATGCAAATTCAAAGGTGTCCACAAACTAAATAAGGAATGACCTTGTTAATCGCATCTTGCAATATATTTGTCATTAATAGTCATTCGAGATGGGATAAACAATCAAGAGGTAAAAGGCCACTACAACAACCAAATCAAAGCCAAGGGCTAGAATAATAGTCAACGATAATGGCATATGTACACGGTCATGGTAGTAATCAAATAAAGGGGAGGGTGATCATGCTAACAATCAAGCAAGTTATTGAAAAGTTATGTATAGGGACAAAGTATATAAAAATAAGAAATTATGTCCAATAAGTGTCACATTTGAACAAGATAAGAGGTTGGTTATGATTTACTTGCCAATTATACCATTGATGAGTTATTATTGTAAAGGATCAGGATCAAGTGGTGGTATATATGATTCATCCATATCATCTTCATCCTTTAGATCAAAGCTTTCATAGTTAGTGTGTATGGTAGCTAAAGTAACCTTAGTAAGCTTGGTACTTTGTTTGGGCTTCTAAAAACCTTCATAGCATATGTCACGAGTGCTATAGGTATATTATATATGTCATCTTGATGTATCTTTACTTCATGTGTGAGGATTTTAAATGTTGGTGACTCGATCAATTTTATTGAGGGTTGCTTCCATATCATATAACCATGGTTTCACAATATTTATGTTATATTGTATGGGAGTAGCCATAATGGATAACCATAATATTATTTTTTTGGGGATAAATGTGACATCTAGTTGATGTGTCTAAATGATCCTTCAAATAATTTTTTTGTCCCATTTATGCAAGTTGCATTCAATTTGTTAAAATTAGTCCGTACTACATATCATAATGTGTGTTGTCTCATATATGAGAAATTTTTAGGGGTATATTTCCCTTCTATGAATATAGTATTGACCATTCACTCACTTGTATGTTATTGTTGTCACGGAGGAATGCAACCTTTGGGGAGTGGTGCGATGTCTTCCCTTCCAATTGAAAAATTGAAACACTCTTTGGTTGTGGGTGACTTGTATGTTGGAATAAGTCTCTAGAGAGGGTTGGTTCCCCTAGTATAACACCCAAGACTAATTATAATCCTAAGACTACTCTATTGTAATGAATTGACAAGGAAAAGAGAGAAGGAATTTAGGGAAAAACTAAAAAGATGGCGATACACTAGAAAGTTTGAGGATCTCATACTTGTTTGAACCACATAGATGGATCAAAGGAACTAACACACCTTGCACAACTCAAAAATTGACAAACTAATGCATAAGTGTTTCAGAGAAAGGTTTGGAAGTTATAACAACATAGAGAAGGGGCAAAAATAGCTCTGGAAGGGCAATTTGGTAGACTTAACTGAATCCTGCAAAAATTTAGTCAAACACAAGCTATGACCTACAAATTAGCATGTTACTGCAATATGGCATGGAATTTAGATTGCAAAATCAGGGATAAACAATATCACAAGATCAAAATCAGCTTAAAAACACAAAATTGCACAAATTATTGATCCAAGAGGTGAAACAAGTACAAAAACTAGTAGGGCTCAACCACAACCAACCAAAGATCTCTCTTAACCCCTGCTCTTCCACTCAAAACACTAAATTACTCCAAGACAATGATCATAGAGTGGTGAGATTCTTTTTACAATGAATTGCATGGAGTTTTATAGAGAATAAGGAAGAAAAGAAGAGGGAAAAGCACAGACATGCAAGTATGAAGCTCAAAAATTGAGAAGCATGTGATGTTTGTATGTGGATGTTGTTCTTCTGCTCAAAAATAGCTCTCCCATGCTCAGAATAAGAAATCCATGCCCATAATAGCAAAACATGTGAAAAAATGTAAGTAATCACTCATGCCATGCTCCAAAATAGATAATCATGCTTGAAACAAGTGTATTTGTGCATGGGGAAGAGTAATTTGTGCCCAAAATAGAAAATCCCATGCTTAGGAATGAAGTTTGCATGCTCCCGCTTCTTTTAGAATCTTGTGCATGATCTCGAAAGATTTTTCTTACATGAAAAACTTCTAATCTTAGCCTTTACATGATAAAAATGGAGTCTTGTTGCATGATCTTGCCAATTTTAACCTTTGGTTGATCCAAAATTGCGAACTAGGCAAAGAAATTAGCTTAAATAGTTCGTTTGGACATTTCTAGGTTGTTTTGTGCTTTGTGTCGAGCGTGTCGGCAAATCAGAGAACAAACGAACGAGGGAATGTTCCTCATGGGCCCTCAAAAGTCGATTTAAGCTTTTTTCCCCTATGTTCCTCTAATCATCGACTTTACCAACTTGTTCCTTGTGTGCCTTAGTTGGCTGATTTAGGGAATCCGAGTACTAACGAATTTCATGTTTGTGTGCCATTTTATCCGATTCTCCTCCATAATCCTTTTGATAATTTTGAGAAGATTTTTGTTAGTTGATTTTGCTAAGCGATTCCCTTGAGGATAATAATTGAAAGATGTTGACAGATGAATTGCAAACTTGAATTCCCATATATTGATTCTTGTGCCAAGGAAAACTAATGCATTATCTGAGATAATTGTAATATAGAGACACCAAACCTTGTGACAAGACTTTCATAAAATTCCAACACTGAAGTTTCATTTGCTCCTTTCAAAGCCATTGCTTTTGGCCACTGTGTGAATTAACCTATAGTTGTGAGAATCCATTTGTGGTATGCACTAAAAGGTGGATTAATTATGCCAACAAAATACAAACCCCATTGGATTAAAAGACTAATCTACTTGAATGGGTTGAAGAAGAAGAGCTTCAACTTTTGTTTCTCGGAAAAATATGAATTTTGAACACTTCCTTACATGTGCATGATCATCTCGAATAAATCTAGCCAATAACAACTTGCCCTCATGATCTTTAAGATTGTAGCTTTTGGTGCAAAATGACCTCCAGATAATCCTCCATGAAACTCTTCTAAAACACGCTCAATCTGATCTAAATCAAAACATGATCCGTAAACTACCTCTTTTGTACAATAAATAGATCCTATCTTAGTGATAATGAATGATAAACAATTAAGATTCTTATTATCAATATATTATGCAAGAAACATTCACACTATACTGAAATTGAGAGATAAAAGACAAGGAGACAAGAAATTTATCCTGGAGAAACCCAATGTGGGAAAAACTCTAGTTGGGTAAGCAATTGCTTCCCTTCACTATGTAAATCTCAATACAATACAAGTTCACTACCAAAAGATGACCTTCAAGAAGGATTCAAAATATTTATACTTGCATTACTTGCTTACAATCCTCAACAAGAAAGAACTCAACTGTCTATGAACAAAACAAGAACAATTCAAACTTTCTCCTTTTCTCACACTTGAATTCACTCCAAATCACTTGCTTAGATGAGTAAACATGCTTGCATTTATAGTTGTTCTACCCAAGGATGAAAGGAGAGGCGAAACGAATCAAATTGGGAAGCCCAAACATTTTGCAAATCGTTATTGCGTTTCCAATTTTGGTGTCATTGGAGGCGAAGTGCCGTTGTCTGCAGGAGGCGGTGTGGAACCACCACGGTAGTTGTGCAATTGCTAGTGCTCGCATGTGGTTGCACAACTATTGTGGATGTTCTTGCGCAATCATTACTCTGTGAAGATTGGTGGTTCCACAACCGTCGCGGTGGTTCCATAACCACCGCACAATCATCACAAATAATAGAATAAGAAATGGCTTCTTTTGTTACTCAAAGGTGTCCGGATCACCATCACCCTGACTTAACCATTTTCCAGTAGTATTTATCTAATGAGGGTATGCATTACAAGTTTTGAAAAGAGAATACATAGAATTGGCTACTTCTAAATCCATTTTTGTATCATACCTCCCAAATTTGAGGCTTTTAAGTCCCTAAATGCTTCAAGGACCGATGAGGTGACAATTTTTTTTCACCACATCTTCTCTGGAATACCACTTGGCCTTGGTAGGTGATTGACCTTTTAACCTAATCAACCACCTGTCTTGCACTCCTCGTTGTGTTGTCCTCTCTTTCCACTACAATACCACATCTTCCTCTAATTCCAACTGACTGTTTGGAGCAAGATCCTCAATAGATGGTAGAAACAATCCCTCTTCTTCCTGATCCAACATGGAGGGCTAAAAAAGATATAAATTCTCAACATTCGAAACTGAATATATCCTCATATAAGGAGGAAAATCCAAGCGAAATGCATTCTTACCCACTTGTTCCAGAATTTCAAATGGGCCATATCGAAGAGGTTTGAGTTTCTTAGCTTTACCTTGTAGCCTTTCTCTGCTCAAGTACAACCATACCTTGTCACCAACAAGGAAAGAATGCTTAGTTCTATGTTGATCATGCCTTGTTTTGTACTTGGCTTGTGACTCCTTCAACCTCTCATGTACCTAGAGGTGTATCTGTTGAATTTTCTCAATGAACCTCTCATCTTTGTGGACTTCCAGATCCACTTTCCCGTTGTCTTTGCATGGTAATCTCATAACAACATCAAATGCACTCTTAGGAAAATAACCAAAACATGTTTCAAAAGGAGTCTTATTGGTAGAAGCATGAAGCGCCGTTTATAAGAATGTTGTATATACACCAAATTCTCATCCCAAGTTCTAGTATGTTTCTTGTTGTACCCTCTCAAGAGTTGAACCAAGGTACAATTTACCGCTTATGTTTTCCCATTTGTCTGTGGATGAAAATCAATAGACCTTTTCAACTTAGTATTCATCTTCTCCCACAAACTAGACCAAAAATTTCCTATGAATCATGAGTCCCTATGTGACACAATAGAATTAGGCGAACCAAAATGAACACACACATTACCAAAAATAACTCAGTTGCATCACTCAATTTAATGGTCTTCTTGCAAGGAATGAGAATACACATTTTACTAAACTGGTCCACTACCACAAAAATATAATCATACCCTTTCTTGGAGGTAGGAAAACCACCCACAAAATCCATGGAGATACTTTCCCATGGCCAAGAAGGAACTGGTAATGACATATATAAACCCAACTTTTTATTACTAGGATTGTTTGTACTACATAAAACACAACCCCTAATAATTTGACAACTTCTTCTTGCATGTTTGGCCAATAAACATACCTATGTAAGTGCACTACAGTCTTTGTCACACCAAAGTGACCAACCACCTTAGAAGTGTGTGCTTTCCTCATCAACTGAACTCTTCCCCCTTAGGCACACAAAGGTTGTAGTTCTTGTAGAGCAGCCCGTCCTGGAAGTAGTATTCTCCTCTACGTGCAAAGCCCTCACTTGGAGGTTTTTTTGAAATATTTCTCCAAAATTTGGATCCTGCTCATAACCTTCCTAATATGCTTCACATACAAAAGGTTCAAGAAGAGTTAAAGTTCCCATAAATAAAAGTAAATGAGGTCTAGACAACATATCAACTAACTAGTTAGTCACACCTTTCTTATATTTTATGATCAAATGAAATTGTTGCAAGAAACCCATCCACTTATAGTGTCTAGCTTGTTGAATTTTATTTTGAGCCTGCAAATATTGAAGAGGTTGGTGATCTGTGTGTATGATAGTTTCTTTACCCATCAGGTAATGTTTCCATTTCTTGATTACTTGCACAAGAGCATACAATTCCTTATCATATGTACAATAATTCAAAATTGCTCCCTGAAACAATTCAAAATGATAACATACGAGCCTACCTCCTTGAAGTAGGACAACTCCCATAACATAGTCACTAGCATCAGTTTCTACTTTGAAAAAAGTTGTAAGTTAGGTAATGCCAAAATTGGAGCATGACTAATCTTGTATTTGAATGAATCAAAATCATCTTGTTGTTTCTTACCCCAATTAAAAACCTTACCACATCTTTGTCACAAAATGTAGAGGCACTACTATGGAAGAGAAGTTCTTGATGAACTTCCTCAAATATTGAACTACACCAACAAAACTCCTGGTCTTGGTCAAACTAGACGGTGTAGGCCAATTCAGAATGGCCTCTATCTTAGTCGGATCAATCCTCAACTCTCCATCTCCAACCACATGCCCCAAAAAGACAAGCGATTGTTGAGAAAAATCACACTTCTTCTCATTCAACACTAGCCGATTCTCCTTTAGAACTTGCAAAACTTGATGCAAATGGTTAATATGCTCCTCAAAAGTTTTGCTAAAAACCAGAATGTCATCCAAGTACATAATGACAAATGAATCAATAAAGGGTCTCATTACCTCATTCATTAACCTCATGAAAGTAGTTGGTGCATTGCATATTCGAACAGTAAGACCAACCATTCATATAACCATTTCTTGGTCTTGAACATTGTTTTCTAGATGTCCTCTTCCTTAATCTGAACTTGGTGATACCCAAATTTCAAATCAAGCTTAGTAAAATATTTAGCATGTTGTAATTGATCCAAAAAATCATCAATTCGAGGAAGAGGGTACCTATTTTTTATGGTTATTTTATTTAGTGCTCTATAATCAACACACATCCTCCATGAACCATCTTTCTTAGGTACTAAAACAATAGGAGAACCACATGGAGAAGTGATAGGATGAATTATAACTTGCTTAATAAAATATTGTAAGAGTTTTTTTACCTCGTTGGAATCCTTTAAAGATTGCTGTATAATTCCATGTTTGGAAGTGGACTATCGGGTAACAATATTTGTATCACATGCTCAATCGGCCTTCATGGAGGCAGCCCCATAGGCTCTTGGAAAAATTCCATGAACCACTGAACCAACTCTTTCATTTGCTTCTTCTCTTTATTAATAAACATGCTACAAGTGGGTTTAGATGCAATATCTTCCTCTTCTTTTGTACCTCTCAAAATAAATGATGTGAATTTCCCACTAAAATTGATAAGATTTTTAGCTTTAGAGGCACTTACCAAAGAGATCTTTCAATCTTCTATAAAGGCTAAAATGAGGTAGTTCTTACCATCCTTCACCAAGCAATATTGGTTGGCTCTTCTCATGAAAATGACATCTTTGATACAAGTATGGGTTGTCAAACACTACACCACACACATCAAGAGGAACAATATCCAAAGTAGTTTCATTAATGAACTTCTTATCAATACCAAACGTAATTTTACATTGCTTGGTAACCTTGATGTCTACACCTTTCTTCACCCAACCCAATGAATACGGATTCGGATGATTGTAAGTCTCTAATTTCAGCTTATCAACTAACTCCTTACTTATCAAATTAGCTTGAGAACAAGTATCAAAAAGAGCATCCACTTTGGTTTTCTTCACTTGGATTTTTATATGAAAAAGCTTAGTAAGTTCATTTTCTTGAACAACATTATTACTACCCAAACATACCTCTCTATAGATGGAGGTAAAATATTTCATCTCCTTGGAGGGTAGCTCTCGCTTTCTTCTTATTCTTGAAGGGATGTAATTCTGGGTGGAGCTTCCAAAAATTTTCCTCGAAATGAGTGTCAACATCACAATGACCAAAATGAACTTTAGTATCCTTCTTAGAAATGGAAGTAGCATTCTTCTTACCTTTCCCTTTTTGTTTCTCCTTTTGTTTGGTTTCACCTTGTTTGTTGGAAGTTGTAGACACTAAATTACGCACATACTACTATTTACTATACCGCCAAGTATGTTGTTTTATATATGGATATTGAGTAAGAAAAGTATTCACTGATGACACACTTCCTAGTCCATCCACTTTCGTTGATTGTTTCTATTTATTTTATCTTGCACATTTGTCACTTCTCCACGATCTGGTTAGGTCACAAGGATCCCTATTTGTCAGTATTCTCACATTTGTCGTCAGTTTACTTAGGACACTAGCACCCAGGCGCTCCAGTCCAACGGGTGCTCCTACCCTCTTTGTTTTTGTTCAAATTTTTGACATTTGTGGTCAGATTTTTTTGGTTTTGTTATTCCTATCATGAGGTCCTAGTCAACATGTCATGTCACTAATGTCAAAATTAAAGCAAGAGATCCCTATATAATCACAAAATACATACCATTATAATGGCGGACAATTTCTATCAAGGGCTATCTATCTACATATCAAAGGGATTACATCTTGGGCTTAGTATTCTGCATACACACTGCATAGGAAAGGGAAGTTCATTTTTCCATACACACATTTGCATTCTGTCTAGCTACAACATGCTATCTTGGCGTCATTGGCACAAGGGAAAGCTAAGAGCAATGTGGCACACACAAGCACATAGAACTACATAGAGTTCGAGATGTATTGCAATGCTCGGTCGTAAGTTCACTTTGTTGTGGTGAGGACAATCTGAATCCCCATTTTGCATCTTTCGTTTTAGGACTTAATGTAGTTTGGGTGTTTTGCAAGAGATCATTTGTGTTGTAGGTTTATAGGTACCTCGGCGATCCAAGAGTGACATACAAGTGATCATCAAAGAATAAGTGCGAAACCCTAGCGATCTTTGAAGAAATCGGGTTCCGAGGTCAAAATCAACACATTCGAGAAAATGTTTGACCAACTTTCGCAACTATATAAACACGGTTCAACAATTTCGCCATTTGATGGCACTCCTCATGATTGTTCTAGGTTATCTTTCGCTAATCACTTTTCTTTCCAGTGGTGTATATCTATGCTCGAGGAAATCAATCACCCTTTGCAATATAACTTTGTTTGGGGCACACTTGGATTTTACAATTAAATCCAATACAGATCAAACTTTTAATGGGATCCAATAAGAGTTGTTTGGAGTATCTAAGCATCACTCCGCTCTTCGGCCTAGATCCAATCCTCTCATGTTCTAAGTTATCACTCGAGGCATTCATATTTGTCTAGTTCTTTAATGTGGAACACATTCGGAGTGTCATTAGACGTCGTTATTGGAAATCATGTTATATTGTTGTAGTTTGTCAACATTGTGATGATACTTTTACTTCTTTCAGGTTGTTATTTTGTACTTTGTTTACCTTTACCATAGACCAATTGCAAGAACAAAATTGGCATCTTAGTTCAAATATAACTTTGGTGTCGTTCTTTCTGTTCATATTGGGTTTGTTTGCATGTTTGTTTTGTGTCTTTTGACCGCTTGCACATGTGTTTTCCTCCTGGTTTATTAAATAAGTCATGGTGTGTATCTTTCTTGTTGTTGTGTGTTCAAGCTTGTTTACATTTCTTTGCATTTGTATTTTCAAATTTTAAAAACTTGACAAAAATCAAAAAATCATACATTCAAAAATTAAAAAAACAATAAGAAAATCATAAGAAATTTCGAACAAACATTCACTTCTCATCGAAATCCTACAATTGAAATAACCTTGAAGTGAATCTTTCAACATTTCAACACAATATTGATAAAGTCATACCTTTATCTATTATCCTAGTGATTGTTCCAATCTTACGGCCATCACAAACAAATTGTTTTTCCTTTGCGATATAACTTTGCCTGGGGCAATTTCAACTTCAATCATTTGCAAAATAGATCCAACAAGAGTGTCATGAGGAGTACCTTTACTCCTCTCTTCCAATCTGATCCAATCCCCACCTTTGGAGCATTTGCATCTACGTAATCATTCATTGTAGCACACGTTAGGGACACAATGTATTGTCTTCTTTTTCAACATTGTGTTGCATTGTTGATGTTTACTTCTTAGACCAATTGCAAGTAATGTGATAACATCTTAGCTCCTTAATAACCTTGATGCCTACATCTACTATGTTCATGGTGGGCTTGTTTTCCTTTTTTCTTTTATTTGTTATGTGTGTTTTTGTTTACACGCATCTGGGTTACCCATCTTGATTCTTTCATAATCATGGTGACAACTCTATTGTGCAACAACAAAATAAAGGTTGCTCTTATATTCACACTCTCTAAACGACGCTCATGCTACGAGCACAATTCCTTCCCTCCTTGTTCAAATCCCTTTCTTTCTTCCTATCAAGTGGCCATCCACCGCCTTGTTGAGTTATCTACCCTCTACCATTCCACCGGGTGGGGTATCCAAAATGCTTCACCACTTCCTACTCATTGGGGCATCCAAATGCTTCACGGCTTTTGCTCATTGATCTGCATGCATCTACTATCTTTAAAGCATTATTATTTCGCAATAACACTTTAAAGAATAACAAATGTAGACACCCTAAAAATACATACATATTTCTATCCAATTAGAATTAATTAAATTAATTCTATCTTGCCACAATATACCCCTTTGGAATTAATTAAATTAATTCTACCATTTAAATACACCTTTTAAGAATTAATTAAATTAATTCTATTACCTAAGTTATATTCATACCCTTTAGAATTAAATAATTTAATTTCATGTCTTTGGAATTAATTGAACTAATTCCTACACCCTTTTAACTAATATAATTAAACATTTATTTATTTAAATGGTTAATTATATCCTCAAAATTAAATACTAATTAAATAATTTAATTCCTACATGCCTTTGGAATTAATATAATTAATTCTTACACCCTCTTAGCTAATATAATTAAACATTTATTTATTTAAATGGTTAATTATCTCCTCACAATTAAATACTAATTAAATTAATTTAATTCTACCATGCTCTTGGAATTAATTAAATTAATTCCTAATACCTTATAGCTAATATAATTAAACATTTATTTATTTAAATGGTTAATTATCTCCTCACAATTAAATACTAATTAAATTTAGTTATTTAATTCCACCTATTCCAGTCAACTACACTTCCCTATCCCACTTGGACTCCACTTCTAGATTCCTAGAAGTGTGGGGGCAATTGGATTGTACGCACAATTCAATTTTTGGATGTAACTTCTTCCATTCCAAATGTCTATTGCCCTTGTAAATCTGCACTACTATTGCCAAGTCTACTTGCTAACCCGGGTGATTCAACCATTAACCCGGAGCTAGTCAATATTTCATCCACCTTTCATAGCTCTACCCTCAGCTATAAAAGCAAACCATTTCCTTTGTAAATCCATCCCTAGAGCTTTGAGCAAATTGCATCCAACTTCGTTGAATTTGTTCTCGCATCCTTGTGAAATTTTCTTGTAGCATCTGTAAACAACTTTGGAGAACATTATAAAGAGCATCCACAATCCAAACTTTAACAAGATTAAATAAGCTTCAAGCTTCTACGGTCTTATCTTGAGGTTCGCAAGAAGTCTACAGTGAAGGTAACAATCTGTGTTTTATTTGTTTACTTTCTTTATCTGTAAAATTCCTTGTTTACATCATGCTAAGAGCTAGATAAACTCTTCTTCTTGTCCATCTCTAGATAGTTGGATTAAGATCAAGCCTCATCTACATTCACTAGATTGGCCAAGAGAATGAGTCTTCTTAAGTGGCTATGGATACCACTAATTTACCTCATCAAAATATCCTGTCTGCTACATCTTTTCCATTTGGACAACCTTCTTCCGGAACTCACTAGTGTACTCTTGCACATTTTGGCCTTTCTTCATGCTAAGATATTGCCAATACATGGACCTCTTTTCCTCATAACAAATATGATAGAATTACTTCTTTATCAACATTTTAAATTCATCCCACTTAGAAATAAGAGGAAGCTTCTTAACAACCAAAGAATGAACATAACTTTCAAACCAAGTTAAAACATGATTGATTAATTTTAACCTTATAAATGAAATATGTTGACTCTCATTTATTTGATGAAAACTGAAATACACCTCAAGTTGAGCTAGCCAAAGGTTACGGGTTCTCGACATTCATGTCCCCATCATAAGGATGAATTTCTATCTTTGCCTCTGCTTTGAATGGAGGAGTAAGGTTAGCATGGGGTTGCTCTTCCTCATATTCATGAGGTTCTTCTTTATGGTCTCCTAGTGCCTCTTTTGGAACACCAAGATTCTCCATGAGTAATCCCACGATGGACTCCAACTTTCCCATAGATGAGGAAATACTGCCCATATCTTTAGAAAAACTTGCCACATCCGCCTCCAAATTGTAGAAACATTCTTCTTCAATCTCACATGCATCTCCACTATGAGCCATGCTTTGGATTCCTTGCTTCCACTTTTTGGTAGAAATATCTATTTCAAAAGGAATTGTTAGGGTAAATATATTTTACCTAGGTTAATTATGCATTGCATAGTTAGTTTGTTTAATTGTTTAATTGTTATATGGTTATATTTGTTTATAACCTTCTATATTGTTTTATTCAAACATACGTGAGTTGTTATAGTGTTTTAACAATACTATTGTTTGTATTGTTTCACGGTTGTACCCGTGCAACCTATTTCTTTGTTTGTATATTGTTGTCCAATATGTATAAATATTGCAATACAACTATTGTAAAAGTTGATTGATTATTAATAAAATCTTTTAGGCTTCCGTCCTTGTTTTACATTTGGTACCAGAGTAGGTTGAAGCTCCTAGCCAGGTTGGAGAGAGGTTATAGAGGAAGAACAATCTTGGAGAAGAAATTTGCTTCACAGGAGAACCAGTGATGCCTCCAACAACTTCCTAGATCTCCTTTTAGTCCCACAACCTCCTGTGTGATCTCCAAGTAAACGTAAAACAAATATTTTTTGCCTTGGTGCCCTCTCGCTTTGGGGAAAATTTACTTTTGGAAGGTAATCATATGCTTTGAAAAATTAAAAAAATTTCCCCATTAGGGGTTTTGTCTCTAAATTGCTTAGTTACAAATAATATTATTTGTATTATCAAATTTGGAGGAAGGACTCCATAGAGCCAAGCATCGAGTTTTTGAAGAGCCCCCATTGTATTGTCAAAGTGAGAGGTTGGAAACAAGTTGTCTCATACCGAGCTTTGCATTTGCACACCGGGTTGGTTGTTTTCTTTGACTAGCGAGTTGGTTTTTTGCTTAGAGAAGGCGGGTTGATCCAACTCTACACCGAGCCAAAGCCCCCTGGGCCGAGTTGTTTCTAAGTGGCCGAATTAGTGTTTCTTTGGATCGAGTTCCTACCGAGCGAGTTGTTCATTCAAAAAACAAGTCTTGCATTGTTTCAAGGTCAAACCAAGCACAATCCTTAAGCATCTGCAAAAACAAGAGGCAATTATTAATAAAATACGAAGCGTAATGGATCAATCGTTCAAATATCCTTTGCGGTGGCATAAAAACAATCTTGTAATATCGATCTCTCGCCCCTATTTGCGTTAGATCGAGCTCCTAGGTGTGCTAGTGAAGCCTCTTCTTGAGCCATGCCCAATTGGTTCCTGTCAAAAGCCGAGTGCGAGAAGACCCGCACAAAACCAAGCTTGATGGTCCTAGCAAAATCATAGTACTTATGCAAACGGTCGAAGATCCAAGCTTGAAAGGTACCTATAACGACTGCATAACACAAAACAATAAAGCGACGATGGCGTTAAGCGATGAAAACAACCTAAACAAGCAAAAGGCGACCAATAAAACGTTGAAGCAAACAACATATGCAATCAAAAACGTGGAGAAACAAAATAGAGGCGGCGTACACATATTTACAAAGCAAGATCCATTTTCATGGAAAAACCTAAACTACTAGCGTGCACGTGGACTCCATGCTCCGCCACGTGCAGTTAACAAAGGTTAGTCTTGTTTAAAAATTCTTCAAATATGCTTTGATTCATTTGATATTCCAAGTGCACAAGGTGCCAAGTTGGATAGGGATAAAAGCCTTAGGTGGGAGTGGTGCATGGTTCGACCCCTACAAGAAACATTGTTTTTTTAATTATTTTTTTGAGATTTAGCGACATATTTGCCAAAAGCGCAACAAGAGAGGCACATTTAGTGGCCAAAACTCAGCTAAACCCACTAGTTATTGCTAAACCGGGCACTAAACTTATCGGAGAAAACCCTACAAAGGGTCAAAAAAATTTCTCCTCCTATCCATATTTTTTGATTTTGAGCATTTTTACCGAAGGAGGGGTAATCGAAAACTTCATTTTGAGCCTAATTTTTACGGTCTTTTGCTTAAAGAGCCGTATTGGGCTTCGGAGGTCACCAAGCCCCGAATTTTTTTCGCTTGCCATTCAATTTTTCAAAAATTTGAATGTAATTGTATACTTCAATGTATTGTACTAATTTGCGGAGTTCTTATAGTCAACCACAAACATTATAGCTAGAATCGCTAAAAACTAGCAGAGAGAATTGTAATAAAATATAGTGAGATTTGTTTTAAAACACTCATGAGATCTTAGATCTCATTTGCAATGTTCGGTATATATAGTGCCTTTGGGAAGCACTTACGAGTAAAGTCATCGTGAGTACTACCGCACTTAACGCATAATATTGCCGCAATAACGCGTCGTCAGGCATCGACCCTTTAAATCAACATGGAATAATAAGGACACAATGCACACAATATGAGCCCTCTCATCCGTTTGTGAACGATTTCATGACTTAAATCAGATTGAGAAATTATCCAAGTATATAGCGAAGCTACGCACACATATGCGGATATTTCTTTGAGTCGGTGTCGATAATCGCATAGACACTTTTCAATCTTTGTCTTGGTACCATGTATCAAATTCTTTCACGTACGTTAACGCCTCTTTCACATACTGTCGGGTATATAGAAAGGGCGTGCTTCTTTGACATACCGATGGGTATATCAAAAGGGCACATATATAATTCGGTATATCGAATTGAAAGTATATAGATTGGGAGTCCTTATACCTGGAGTGATAAGAGCCTAACCCTATCAGTTGATTCTATAAAATGGGCACTAATGCCCCCAAATTCTTTCTTCCAGATTCACAACTACTCATAGGAAACAACTATGATGCATGGAAGAGAAAAATCATGACACAAATTGAGTTTGAAGAGATCTGGACTGTTGTGAATGGTACTATGACTAGATCAACTACTGATACAACACAACAACAAAAATTTGATAGATCAGATCAGAAAGCCAAGCTAATCATCTTGTTTGGAGTGTCCGATGATGTGCAACCCCACATTCGAGATGCAAAATAGCCAAAGAAGCATGAGATAAGTTGAGCACGGTGTATGAGCCCAAAAACAAGAATGTCATCTTGAATTTGTAGATTGATTACACATACATGAAGTTTAAGCAAAATGAGAAAATTAAAGCTTTCTTAAGAAGACTTGCAGAGTTGAGGCTTCACTTCTAGTCTGGGAGAAGCAGTCATTGATGAAGCTCTCGTTCCCAATGTTACGAGAGCTCTCCCTCATTCATACCACATTTTTATGAGAACCCTAAACTTGTCGGATAAAACAATTAGTTTTGACAAGCTAGTAAACTTCTTTATGCAACAAGAGGAATCCTGTATAATAAGGATGATGAAGAGGAGCATGCACTTTCTTCTCATCAAAAATGGAAAGGAAAAGGAAAGGCAAACGATTCCTATCAAAAACCCCAAAATCAGAATCAGAATCCATAAGGGGATAAGCAACAAAAGAAGAAATGTTTGATCTGCAAAAGAGGACATGAATTGAAAGATTGTTGGTATAACACTTATAAGAAAGGTTCATCAAGCAACTCTGGACCTCAACACCAACAATCTCATAAGGGACATACAAACTACAATCAAGGGTAGAAAAAGGGGAATTGGAAAAGAAGACCCCATCAACAAGGAAATATTGTTGAGCAAGAAGAACATTCAAATACTGAAGACTACTTGTACACTACTCGATCAAGTGAACCCTCCACGTCATCTAGTGATGTCTGGTATGTTGATTCGGGATCCACTCGACACATGATCGGCCACGAGATTGGTTTACTTCAATGAGGGAAACACCTTCAAAAAACCATGTTTCATTAGGTGATGATTCTTCATACACAAGATAGGGATTGGGAACATTTCTCTACCTCTTGGTTCACACAACTGTAGATTATCAGATGTATTATATGTCCCTGGGTTGACTAAAAATATGTTGTCAGTCAGTAACTCCTAGATCACAACTTGAAAATTGACTTTGATAGTCATTCGGCAAGAAAATGTGTTTAATTTGAGACAAATCACGAGGCTCGAAAATAGTTACAAAATCCTCCAATGTGGGATGCATGTTCCAGCTTGATTTTGTCCATAGAGATGATCAAGCACTTATGGCTAAGAACTCTACCTTTGCACAATTGTGGCATCAAAGACTTGGTCATATAAGTTTTAAATATCTCAAGACAGGTTTGCCAACACATTATTGTAAAAGGTTTACCATCTCTTCTAAAGGATATAGATAAATGTCCTCACTTTTTATAGTAAAACAACACAAAGTTTCATCCCAAAAGAGTACGTATTGAGCTCATGGTAAGCTTGATCTGGTTTATACCAATCTTTGTGGGTCCGATGTAACCAAGACATTCGGGTTCCAATACTTTCATGCTTTGTGTTGATGATTACTCACGGAAAATGTGGATATAATGTCTTTGCAAGAAAAGTGAAGGTTTTAAAACCTTCAAGAAATTCAAAGTGGTCATTGAGAACGAAGCTGGGCATCACATCGAACTCTCCGCTCGATCAAGGGGGAATTCACAAGTGATGAGTTCAAAGCCTACCTTCAAGATCATGGAATTCGTCGACAAATGCCTCCTCCACACACACCACAACAAAATGGTGTCGTTGAGAGAAGAAATCGTACTATCATGGAAATGGTGTGATGCATGATCAATGATTATGGACTAGCAAGGAAATATGGGTAGAAGAAACAAAGACAATAGTGTATTTGTTGAACAGAGTGCCCACAGTTGCTCTTGACGGAGTAACACCACAAGAAGCATGGTAAAAAAGGAAGCCATCTGTTGCACACCTCAGAGTATTTAGGTATAAATCAAGTATGCATATACCCAAGCAAAACAGAAAGAAACTGGATATGAAATCTCAAAAACTAATCTTCATTGGGTATAGTGAAGAAACTCTTGGGTAGAGATTGATGGATCCTAAGACTTGGAAAGTCTACACCAGCAGAGATGTTGAGCTCTTTGAGAAGAAGGAAACATTGTCTCCTCCTCCGCACTCGACTACTTTGATGTAGATTTTTCAAATTTGTTGTAAAAATAGAAGTTGATGTTCCCACAAATGATGAAAGTGATGATGGGGATGATGGTGATGATCAGATAGAACCACAACCCATGGGAGTAGTTCAGCGTATGCCCAAGTGGTATATTAGTATGCTATAAGATGAAAGAATGGATGCTCCACCAGGATACATCCACCATTGGACCACGAACTCACAGTAAAGAAAGAGAAGAAGTAAACTTTGCTTTGATGAGTAGAGTTATTGAATTTGATGAGTCCTCTACAGTCCATGAAGTCCTATAGTCAAAAGCTTGGAAAGATGCCATGGATGTTGAATATAACTCAGTGATGAAAAACAACACTTGACAGCTTGTCGATCTTCCAGTAGGGAAGATACCCATTGGATGTAGATGGATATTCAAAACAAATTACAAAGCAAATGGGATCATAGAAAAGTACAAAGCGAGACTAGCAACAAAGGGGTATGCACAAAAAGAACGCATTGACTATGAGGAGACATTTTCTCCCACAACTAAGATCAAAACGATTAGGATGATCTTTTCTCTAGTTGCAAAGTGTGGTTGGAAATTCCATTAGATGGATGTAAAATGTGCCTTCTGAACAAATATTTACAAGAATAAGTCTACATGACTCAACTTGAGGGATATGTTGTGCACTGGTCAAAATGCAAAGGTACAAACAAGCACCCCAGAAATCTCTGTATGGCCTCAAACAGGCACCTCGACCATGGTACATCAAAATTGATGAGAATCTCGTACAACATGGAGTTTTATAAATCCATACGATTCCAATCTCTACCTCAAAAATCAAGGGAGGAGATTGTGTTTTTTCGTTGTCTATGTCGAGGATGTAGTCATCACTTTGGTAGTTCAATGAGGATAATCGATGCGGTAAAGAAAGATATTAAATGATCATTCGACATAACATATCTCGGGTTAATGCACTATTGTCTTGGATTGGAAGTATAGCAGAAAGAGAATCACATCTTTGTTTCTCAATTGAAGTATACGAAGACAACACTCAAGAAATTCAGGATGATGGATTGCACACCGATTGCTACACCTATGGAGAACATATTGCAGTTATCTCGTTTAGATCCATCTCCTGCGGTAAATGGAACTCTTTATAAACATATGATTGGGAGTCTCATTTACCTGACCTACACTAGACCGATATCAACTTTGCAGTAAGCTATCTATCCGAGGTTCATGTAGGAACCCAAAGTTTTTCATTGGAAAGCAACAATGCGCATCTTGAGATATCTCAAGGGATCAGTGGATCTTGGTCTAGAATACAAAGAGCAACTTATTCTTGTTAGGATATTGATTCGGATCATGCATGCAACATTGATGACAAAAATCCACTTGAGTTTGTGTTATTTATGGGATTTGGACCAATATCATGGGGAATCAAGAAACAACACTTTGTTTCTCGTTCTTCTCTAGAATGCGAGTATTGTTCTGCAGCAGTGAAGTCATACATGAAGCGATATGGCTATGCCACATACTTGAAGGACTTAGAATACCACAGGACAAACCGACCACCATGTATGTAGAAAATGAAGGTGTTCTCAAACTTGTTCGCAATACAATTTTTCATGAAAGAAAAAAAAACATTGAGGTACATGTACATTTCATACGCAAGCATGTCTTGAAGCATAATATACAGACTTTAGTTTTTTCCAACAGCTGAACAACGAGCATATATCTTCACAAAGTCACTTGCACGTGACAAGTTTGAGTTGTTTAGAGAGTTCCTCTCCTCATCCCTTGAGACAATGCAAAATTAAAGGGGGGAATGTTAGGGTAAATATATTTTACCTAGGTTAATTATGCATTGCATAGTTAGTTTGTTTAATTGTTAATTGTTATATTTGTTTATAACCTTCTATATTGTTTTATTCAAAACATACGTGAGTCGTTATAGTGTTTTAAAAATACTATTGTTTGTATCGTTTCATGGTTATACCATGCTGCAACCTATTTCTTTGTTTGTATATTGTTGTCCAATATGTATAAATATTGTAACACAACTATTGTAAAAGTTGATTGATTATTAATAAAATCTTCTAGGCTTCCGTCCCTATTTTACAGAATGAGGATACCTTCACCGCTTTCACTACCCCGAGAAACCTTAACAACCTAGGTTGGAACTAGAAATCCATCTGCGTCAGGACCATACCATATGATCTAAGACCTTTTATACAATTTGAACTTTCTCTCGAGTTAGCTTAAGAAACTTTTTGGTTTTCTCACCTTACTAGATTTATCTGTCATTGTCAAACCCCGACTGTCACACATTTAACAAAGCTCTCAAATGGTGCTCATCATCTCAAACACTAGACATGAATGATGATTCCTATAAAACAATAAGGTTTTGGGCAACCTTGTGCACTACCGATGTTGGCACTACTCAAAGATTCCTTAAACCATGTGTCATTCTCCACCTAGCATGTGATATCTAGTTAGATCAATTAGATTTGGCAATTATTTTGACCATGTTTGCTTTCAATTGGATCTTGCTAAAAACACTTGGAGAAAGGATGGTTGGATGTTTTTAGATGAGAGATATAGTTACCTTGATCTGGTTTGTAGCTTCAAACCGATGTGGGTATTCCCATAATGATTTGTATATGTGCAATTCCAATATTTATGGAGCTTTCATGCGTTTTCCAAGCGTATGAAGTGAGTGCTTTGGTGTGTTTCCTTAGGAGTTCGAGGTTAGCAAATCAAGTAGTATTTACTTTCTTATATAGGATCTATCTAATAAATTCTAGCCTAAAGAAGTATTTGAAATTGAAAGTGTAGTTGGAAGACATGTTGGCCCAACACCATACAAAGAGGTCAAGACCGTATGGTACGATCCCGACTAGACTATACTGATCATAGAAAAGAGTAGGGAATATGTTGAATGGGATATGGAACTTGTAAACCGATAGTTCTATATAGATTTTATGTATTTAATAATTGATATGTCTCGACATGTCGGTGTGCACGGATAAACATGTTGAAAATGGACCTCACGAAGGTGTTAAGAGGGAATGGAAAAGTTTTATTTAGCATAACAAAAGTGCATAGTCAAATTAAGGGTTATCAAATTGTAAATACCAAATTTGAGTGCCTACGCAAGATTTAATGTGCATTTTTACTTATGAATGTGTTTTAATAGACATCTTGATCTCTTAAGTAGTTTATTTAGATTTTAGATATATTCATAATGGTTTAAACACATTTAGTTTTACCTATCAAGTGAAATTCAATGGTGGTCCAAAAAGTTAGACTTTGTAAGAGATATTTCAATAAATGTATAGCCTATTTCCCAAAACTAGCAAAGACACGGTAAGCTTCACGTGTTTTGGGTGAGAGCTTAGAGGAAAATATTTAAGTGATGTTCTAGAGTGCAAGGCAAGTAAATGATAAGTATGCACTTGGGAGCATACACCCTCTTAGACTAGGTGAAAATATTAAAATATCACAATACACAAAAATTGTATAAATCCATACATAGAAAACAACACAACAAACATAGGCACATTTGCAAAGGATAGAGTAAGCAAATGAAAAGACATCCAAGACATTTTTATAGCACCTAGGATAGGTTCGGTGATGGTATTATTGATCCCCTTAAACCTATACAACTCACCTATAAATCATTTGATGTTTTCTAATAGATTGATAAAAATATAATCCACCTTTGTGCATATTTTGAGATCTCAATCACATCTTCTAAATATGGTAGTAGATGCATATTGTTATATATATTTTGCACCCCTACAAAATGGACGAATTAACATATTTGAACGTTGGCGGTTGATGGATGCAACACTTTGTGATTTCTGGTGGCTCACGAGTTGGTCGTGGCGAAGGTCCAAGTCGATTCATGGGAAAAATGGTGGATTAAAAGCTCTTGGTAGCATATAAAATGATATCGGCCAAGTAACATTCTATATGTTATCGGTCATTATCAGTATAGATGCTACCATCCATCCAGTAGCATTTTATGCTACTAGCTAGCAGTATGAGATCGAGCAGATAGTAGAGAGAAATGATGTAGAATTGTCGGTAGCACTCAAAATTCTACCGGTCGATAACATATATGGATGCTACCAGTCGGTAGCATATCGAGTGCTACCAGCTGGAAGCATGTTTGACACCACCGACAATAACATGGGGAGTGCTAAGCAAAACAACGAAGGCGGGTTGTAGGAATCAAGGGTCGCCAATAGTAATTTTAAATGCTCTTGGGTGGTAGCTTTTTTCATGCTATTGGTTGGTTACACAAAGGTGATGAGGAAGATAAGTTAGGTGTGACAAGAAGGGCGCTTGGTAGCCTTTGTATGGATGCTACCGGTTGACAACAATTTTTCACTGTTTGCCATATGGTAGTGAAAAAGCAAGCGTTTGCACCATGATGAAACAAGATGTTAGTAGAAATAGGAAAACATGTTACCAGTTGGTTGCATTTATTCAACCGATCGACACTAGTAAGAATTATGTAACCAACCACAAAGAGAGGAAAATGCTACCATCCAGGAGTGAATTTCAGTAATCGGTCAAATGCATGAATGAACCAGGCATTAATGGAAGCAGTACAAAGTTTTTCAACTACCAGTTTAATGAGGTATGGCCCCATGACTTCTCGTACAAGAAAAGTACCAAATTTGTATGGCCTCCCATACCTCTTTAATGAAATATGTCGGTTGGTGAGGCAATTTTGAGGATATTCTTCTATATATTGTAAAATTCGCCTCATTTTGAGAGGAGACATTCTGGAATGTAAAGGAACTCTGTCAAAATTGTTCCAACACTTTTATGAGTTGCAGGCCTCGAATTTGGGCATTTTGTAAAGGATTTTTGCCTTGTTCCTATATTGTAATGGATTATGCATCATTTTAAGCAATAAAATTAGTGTTTTATGGCTTTTCTTGCCCTAGCTCGAGTTGTATTGTCTTCTTTTCCTTTCATTACATTTGCAGGTATATTGTGCATATTGTGTTCTTTGCAGGACCCAAAATTGTTGTGCCCCACGAGGATGAGGATGTAAATGTTGTTTCGGACTATTGCACTTTTTTCTGCCCTCTCCCACTCTATTTGAACCCCATCTTCACTCACTTAGAATCTTTCCACTTTCCTTGTTCATGGTGCCATCACCTCCCTTAGTTTAAGAATTTGATTTTGTGCATCTCTCTCTTCCTTGGTCCCTTGGAAATTCTAGGTTAGTATTAGAATAGTTGTATTTCCCTTTCTAGGAGTAGTCTTAACATTAGAATAGGTAGAGGAACCAACCTTCTATGGAGGTTTATCTCAAATTATAGAGGTCCCACACCTTGAGAAAATCCCTTATTACCCATTTACATTGATTTTTCATTCATGGTTCATGAAAAATCAGAGGGTGCTGTAATTTGGTGATAATAGTTTTGGCATGCTGGTGGGACCAAGAAGTCAATACTTCCATTTCTATCAAGATTGGGTGTGTGTCTTGATGATATTTCAGCCTTTGGAGGGCTTTGTAGTAGCACACCTAGTGACTCCAATCATAAAATCATCTGGTTTCAACAATATTGGTGGCTCCTATTCATGAGAAGAATTCAGACAAGGTCTAGAACAATAGAGGAGGGAGATTTTGAGTACTGTTATTATCACTGGAAGGGTCGGAAGAGGAAGATCCGTTTAAAGGTAATCTTCACCACAAAAAGACTCTCTCCACTCCACCTCCCTGGTAGGCTTTGCTTGCGAGTCTACTAGAGTTCTCGAGACCTATTACAACGACATCACAATGAATGGGGATTTGTCAATTTTATCGGAAACAGTCCTCTTGCTCTTAATGCCAACAATCCCATACCAACATCTGCTCTCAAGAGCATCCCTTTCTTCACTAGGGAGAATTAGACTACTCCAGCTGACCACATTCAGGATATTGCCAATGTTTGCGCTATCCATCAGATCATTGAACAAGATGTGGCTATTAGGTTGTTAGCTTCTTCATTCAAAGGAAAAGCTTTGCAATGGTTTAGGAGTCTGACGGTAGGGTCAATTACTAATTGGAATGCACTGTGCACAACCCTCTATAATCAATTTAGAGAGAAGGTGAATAATCACTCTTTGCTAGAACAACTAAAAACTATAAAGAGGGCACCAAATGAGTAGATGACTAACTTCAATTTCAAATTTCAAAGGACGTGGCACATGATTCCAATTGTTGTAAGACCGGTCTTAAAGGTACATTCCTCTATTTCCTTAAAGCTTTAAATTCTAATATATCATTGTAATATGATACAATTTATGGGAGGGATAACCTTGTTAGGAGTTTATGCCATAGCTATTAGGGTTGAAAATTGCCTAATTCAAGCCGATAAACTTGCACCTATGCCATCTATGCCAATTTATCCAGAAATGGGGAATCATAGTTCTATTCAAACTCCTACATTAGCCCCTATTCCTGCCACTAGAAATTAGAGTTCCAATGAGGTCTCTACCTCTTCTTCTAGTACCTCAACTGAAATCCAAGAAGTTATGAAACAATTACAAAATCTAGGAAATGAGTTGGTAACCCTCAAGAGGCAGCATGCCTAAAATTTCAGACCTTATCAGCCTCAATCCCAACCTAATAGTCCTCAATATCAATCTAATAGACCTCTTGTTCAAAGCAAACAAAAATCAAGGAAAACCCCTAGTTGCTAAACCATTTCAACCATACAATCCTAATACATCTTCAACATCAAGAGCCTTGGTTCTAGTCCAAAATAACCTTACACAGGAATATGAATGGTGTTTCCCTTGTGGCCAACCCCATAATCAAGAAGTATGCTCAATGGTATGCTAAACCAACCCTTGATGGTACAAATTGTTGGTGTGTCTCAAGGAACAAATGAAGAGGAAAATCAATAATAAGAAAGCTTTCAAGAGGCATCTCAAAATGATACTTCACTAGTGAACTGGAAAATAGCGGATTTATGTGGTATAAATCAGTCTCCTTCTCAGGGGGTAGCTACTAACACAAGGTCTAAGAAAATAAATATAGAAGGAGGACAATCATCAAATTTAGGTGTTGCTCAACCTTCTATCACATTTTAAGGAGTTGGGAGCTCAAATCCTGTCCCACATTCACAAAATCAGCCTAGAGTACTTGTTGTAGCAACTCATGTGCAAGAGAAGGTAGTGCCAAACAAAGGGAAGTAGAAAGACAACCCATATTCATTCAATATCATTGAACACATGAAGAAAACAAATGTAAGCATCTCTATGTGGGAATCTTTGAAAATTCCAGGACAAAGGGATCTTTTGCAAGTAGCCATAGCTAACTTTCCCATCTCAAATGAGTCACCCAAGGACCAAGAAAAGTCCTCACCAATGCAATGCAATAAAAGGAGGGTCAACCAAGAATAAATATGAAGCCTCCACCATTTTATGTGTCCTTGATTATTGGGAACAACCTGGTACACAACTACATGATTGACTCGGGGCAAGCAACTCAGTGATGCCAAAGCAGATTGCAAATTAGTTTGGTCTTAAGTATGAGCCTATTTCTAAAGGAGTGGTGCAATTAGATGGGACAACAGTGGGAACAGTTGGAATCATCAAGGATTTGAATCTAACACTGCATGCATGCCCAAATGTCACAGTTCAACAAGACATATCAGTGATTGATTTTCCCCACTCTTTGCCTTGTGCTTGTCAAGGGATTTCACGGCTAAAATTGGCGGTACTTGTCAGCCAATTGGTCCCACATGCTCTTTAGAACAAGGTATGGAGCTAAAGCTACAATTAGATAAGAGCCAATTGCCAATTATCACATTGAGCCTCATGTGCCAAGTCCGATCAATGCCCATTGTTCAACATTTGATTAAGAAGATTGCCCAAGCACTTAGGAAGCAGATACTAAGGTTGGAGGGATTCCAAATTTAACATTAGATGAGTGGGCTCACAAGAGGCATGGCTATGATCCATACAAGGAGATGGAAGAAGCTCAATTGGGCATAAATTGTCTTTATGATGAGAATCTCGCTCTTCCTAGAATTACTAAGCCGGATGAAAAAGATGGGAATGAAGTTTGGCAGATTTTTTTAATGGTTCAAGGAGCAAAGCGAGTGTTGGAGGAGGGCAATGCTTGTGTCACCCCAAGGTATGAAGTATTATTCAACTTTTCGATTTCAGTTCGCTTGCTCAAATGACACAACAAAGTATGAATCGCTTAACCATGGGTTACATTGGGCGAGGAAAGAAGTATCAAGAACCTATAGGTTTTGGGGATATGAAATTGGTTGTAAATCATATTAGAGGGTTTAATGTTGATAAAAATGATCTTCTCAAGAGTTATAAGAACCGGGTATGAGATCTAATTGAAGGCGTTAAAAAGCTTTTAACATTGTTTCCATCCCGAGGAAAGAGAATGGTACTATTGACAAACTTGCTTTGTAATTAGGGAAACGTTTGATGTGGTTTAGGATATTGGTATAAGTAAAATTCAACCTCATATCGGGATGGTGGTGAGGCATGTTGTACTTGATAATGTCACAAGATAACAAGTCTTTGAGAATGAGTAGCAAATCATCAACTTCTTACGGGGGAAGAGGTTGAGTTATCCTTCCAAGAATCAAGATAAATTGGAACAACGGTATGGTGATCAAGTAGTTCAGTTGAGAACAAATAATTTGCTAAAAGGTTTAGTGACTCTTGAATGAATCTTCAATCCCAATGATCAGATTCGGAAAGATAAAACAAACATCACGGTCAAAGGAGGTTGGAATCCATTTTGGTTGGAGAAGGTAAGGTGCTCCAAATTGGAAAAGTAAGTATTGATCATGAAAAATATGACTTCATACAACTTTGTCAAGAATTTCTAGATGTATTTTCTTGGAGCTATGAGGACTTGAGGGGATTTAATCCAAAGCTAGCACAACACACTATTGAACTAGATCCGGTAGCTAAGACTTTTAAAAAAAAAATACAGTAAATCCTCATATTGAGCCTCTCATGAAGAAGGAAGCTGACAAAATCATTGAGGCAAGCATTATTTTTCCAATCAAGCACTCTTTGTGGGTTTCTAATCTGATGCCAATGAGGAAAAGAAATGGGGAAATCAGGTTGTGTGTAGAATTAGGGACTTGAAAAAAGCCTCACTCAAAGACCACTATCTGCTTCCTTGATGGAGAAAATCTTGCAAATTGTATTTGGTTCGGTGAGGTTTTCACTTCTAGATGGTTATTCGAGCTCAATCAAATCATGGTGAAAGAGGAAGACCAATTCAAGACAACCTTCACCACAAAATGGGGAACATACACTTATAGGAAAATTCCATTTGGGTTGTCAAATGTCAGAGCTACATTCCAGAGGGAAATGGACATGGCGTTCAAGGGGTTATCAAACAAAATAGTTCTTTTGTACTTGGATGACATCACTGTATTTTCCAAGAATGCAGCAAGCTACCTCCATCACCTCAAGAAAGTGTTTCAAAGATGCAGGAGATTCAAAGTGTCTCTAAAACCGAAGAAGTGTATATTCCTAGCTCATAAAGGAAATATATTAGGACACATTGTTTCTAAGGAGGGGTTGGAAATTGATCCAGAAAGAGTTTAGGCTATCCATGCTCTATCGCTGCCTAGTCACAAGAACGCTCTCCAAAGCTTCTTGGGGAGAATAAATTTTGTTAGGAGGTTTGTTCCGAACTTTGCTAATCTTGTCAAACCACTAACATTGATGCTGAAAAAGAACATGGCTTTCAGATGGACTGCTGAAGGGAAAGAAAGTTTCAAAGCTATAAAGCATGCCATTGCCCAAGCTCAAACCATCATAAATCCAGATTTTTTGAAGGACTTCACTCTATATGCTTTTGGTGTCACAGATGCAATATCTACAATATTAGTACAACTAAATCAAGAAAGACTAGAGCAGCCTATTTCCTTCTTCAGCCAAGACCTTTAGGATTATGAGGTGAGGTATTCATTCATTGAAAACACATTCTTGCTTTGTGATAAGAAGTTTAAAGAAATTCAGACATCTAGTGTCAAATAATAGAATTCATTTACTAGTTTCACATGTGGGTGTGAAAGATTTTCTTTTGAACAAGGACCTTAATGAGAAAAGAGTTGGTTGGATAACCAAGGTCATGGAGTATGACATTGATATCAATGTGACCAAACTGGTAAGAGGCAAAGGGTTGTGCAAATAACTAGTTTCAAGTCAGTATGCAGATGAGGAGGCCATCCTTGTGGTCCAAGGTGACCGAGAGCAAGGAACCGATGCCTCACCCAATCCTTGCTAGACTCAGGATATAGTCCACTTCCTCCAAATGAGTCAATGTCCTCAAGAATTGAGTAAGGCAAAAAGAAGGTATTTTAGGTTTCATTTTATTCCATTTGCATTAGTTGGTGGTTTTTATTCAAAAGGATGTGAATGGTATCCTTCTAAGATGCATTAAAATAGATTAGATAGAGAAGGTATTACATGAGTTTCATGATGGAGAAACAAGTGGCCATTTTTCCCTAAGGGTGACAACTCTTAGAATTATGAAAGGGTATTATTGGCCTAACCTCTTTAATGATTGTTATGCATGGATTAGGAAATGTAAGAAGTGTGCCTTCTTCATAGGTAAAGAGAAGTTAACAACCCTTCCACTCCATCCCATTTCTGTAAATGAGTCATTCATGCAATGGGGGATGGATTTTATTGGAGTGATTAATCCAAACTCTAGCTTGGGTCACAAATGGATCCTTACAGCCACAAATTACTTCACCAAGTGGACAGAGGCAGTTGCACTCAAGGAAGAAAATGAAGCCAACATTCTGGATTTTTATGAAGGTATTGTGACAAGGTTTGGTGTCCCTTCAACTATAATATCAGATAATGCCTTGGCTTTTCTTAGGACAAAGATATATGAATGGGCGGTGAAAATGGCATTTATTTGAGCACTTCCTCAAATTATTACCCTCAGGGTAATGGGCAAGCTGAGTCCACTAACAAAAATATTTTGGAAATCATGAGGACTCTAGATGAGAACAAGAGGACTTGGCATACCAAACTGAAATCAACCTTGTGGGCTGATAGAATCAATCCTAAAAATTCAACTGGTTATTCTCCTTTTAAGTTGGTCTATGGCAGGGAAGAAAGGATACCAATATCCCTAGAGTTAGCATCTTTGGATCTTATCAAGCAATTGGGGTTGTTTGAGTTTGATGTCATGGAATTCAGGTATGTAGAGTTTATGGAGCTAGAGGAGTTGAGAAACCGGGCTATGAAAACAATGGAGAAAGACCAAGCTCAAATCAAGATGAGCTTTGAGAAAGGCCAGAAATAGAACCTTCCAAGAGGGAGATTTGGTCCTAAAATGGGATGTAAACATAGCCAAACTAGGAAGACACTCCAAGTTTGATGCAATATGGAGTGGTCCTTACTTGATTTCAAGTTGTAAGACTAACAATGATTTCCAACTATCAATTTGGATGGAGAAGAATTGCATATTCCAGTCAATGGAATCTACCTTAAACATTGTTACTAAAGTGAAGTATCTTCTTTGTACATATTAGTTTAGAATTTATAATTCCTGCAAGTGCTTGTAGCACATTGCTTTGTTGTAGTGTAGGTTTGCTTTGTAATAAGTGCTTGTGCACTCTCTACATATTCCGTTGGGGATATGTATGAATTTTTTGTTTGTATATAGTTGTCCCTCTTGTTGCTCTTGCACTTTCCAATTTTAGGAAGGGTCTTGTGATAAGAACAATTAGTCTCCAGCCCAGGGTTCAAGCAATGTAAGGGTCGAACAATTTTTAGAGGTTTAAGGGGTGAATTCTCAAGTGTCAGACTAGTTTCAGTAATTGGAATGACTCCATGCCTAATAGATCCTCTAGGGTCACTGGTCTTTCAGATCTAGCAGGTAGATCATATCGCAAGTTGCCAATTGTTATCCATTTTTTTGTACCCTACAAAATGGACAACTTAATTGATCCGAACGTTGGTGGTTGATGGATGCAACACTTTGCGAATTTAGGTGGTGGCTCGCGAGTTGGCCTCCTTTCCCGCAGAAGGTCGAGCTGATTGGTGGGAAAAGTGGCGGATGAAAAGCCTTTAGTAGCATGTAAAATGCTACTAACTAGTAAGCTTTCTCTAAACTCGGTCGGGTCGGTGGCAGTACGGATGCTATCGGTCGGTAGCATTTATATTTTACCAACCGGTAGTAGGATCGGGCAGTCGCAGAGGGAAAGCGATGCGAAGCGTCGGTAGAATCCTTAGATGTTTCGGGACGATGACACTCAAAATGTTACCTATCGGCTGACATGTACGGATGCACCGCCGTAGCAGAAGCATATTGAGTTCTATAGACCAAAAGTATGTTTGGCGCTACTGAACTAGTAACATGGGGACTAAGTAACAAAACAATGGTGGTGGGTTGCCGATAGTAATTTTAAATGCTACCGAACAGTTTTTTTGGTCTAGTTATCGGCCGGTTGCACAAAGGATATGAGGAAGAGCAATCGGGTGACAACAAGGGCATCGGTAGCATTTGTACATATGCTACCGGCCGACAACAATTTTTCTTCTACTAGCCAATGATGGCGAAAAAGCAAGCGATTGTACCATGATGAAATAGGATATCGATAGCAGGAAAACATGTTATTGGCCGATACTAGTAAGAACTATGCAACGGGCCACGAGGACACGAAAATTCTACCGTCCGGGAGTGAATTCCGGGAAATCGATCGAATGTAAGAACGAACCAAACATTAATGGAGGTAGTACACAATTTTTCAACTACCGGTTTAATGAGGAATGACGCCCATGATTGACCATACAAGAAAAGTGTGAAATTTGTATGGCCTCCCATACCTCTTTAATGAAATCTATTGGTTGGTGAGGCAATTTCGAGGATCTTCTTCTATATATTATAAAATTTGCCTCATTTTGAGAGGAGACATTCTGGAATGTAAAGGAACTCTGTCAAAATTGTTCCAACACTTTTATGAGTTCTGTAAGCCTCGAATTTGGGCATTTTGTAAAGGATTTTTTCCTTTTTGGTGAAGGTGTAGCTACACTCTTCATACTCTCGATCCTCCTTAGCGTGCTTGATGACGCCACCTTGGTTGATCAACCAACACACACTCCTATGCTTGTGAATACTAAGACATAAAGTCTAAAATTGGTTAAGACACAACAAAACATTGTACACACATTTGAGCACAAGTACACACACTTAAACACTCCACACTCTCCTAAGATGATTATCCACAATGGTCAGACCAGCTGCATTTGGCCATAAGGCCCTACTTCCTTCATGAGCCAAGCTAGTGGCTTCTAGCCTTGCAATCTTGAACTTTAGGAATAACTTCTCCATACCCCTAGATAAGACAAAGCCAATCATGGATCGAGAAGCCCATTATGGAATTACAAAACATATGGGAAGTGCAGGTAGGGTTGTCATGTATGGAATACCACTTTTAGAGTTCTTCTGAGACCTAATTAGGTCTCTTGGAAGGCTACAACCAGATTATAAGGGCATCTTGAAGTGAATTCAACTTTAAGACTCATACAATTTGGTTTAATTGGCCATTACATAACTATCACAAATAGATTATCTCTTTACTAACCCCAATACACCATAAAAGATCATCAGAAAGGGAAAACAAAGCTTATTAGCCTAGTTTGTAGGGATCTCATGGAAAACACATTTTCTAGTAGAATTGGACTCTGCACTTTTGGACAATGTTAGATGATATCGAGATCATGAGGAATTCAAAATTTCAGAACTTTTCTTCATACAGTTTATGAGAATCAGGAAGCCCTAGTTCGAGGGTAGTGAGTGCAAATATGGGTTTGCAGAACTTCCCTAGGTGTTTCAAGACCTAAAATAAATTGCATTGGTCTTAGAATGACGTCCTCCACTTCTCCATGCATCACAATGGTCTTTAAAACTTTGAAACCCGATTTTCATCTTCAAACTCTCGGTCGGAGCAAGATTCTTAATATATACATATAGGAAACATGAAAAAAATGCAAAATTGGATGTCCCAAACCTTCAATCTTCTTTATTTACCTTGATTTACACTGTTGACTATTCCCCATGGGAATTATTAATACTAAGACCGAAATCCAACTTTGGCACTTCAAACCACACTATTTACTTATTATTTTCAAGCTCTCTCTGGTTGTACTGCATAGGAAACAAACATATTAGAAGAAAACACCCCTTCTCCAAACTCTTCACTCCACTTCTTTGCATAATTGTTTTCTTTTGTGTTCTCACAAGCTTCATTGTCATATTCTTTCTTCTCTTGATACATTCCTCCTCCTTTGTTCTCACCAAAGCTACAACTTGACTCCTTGTCCTTCTTAAGTATTTTCAACATAAGAGCCCTTTCATTCTTTAGGCTAAAGTTTTCCTTAGTCTTCTTTTCATGCAATAGCCAGATCTTTGAGAACATACCCAACCATCCTTGTATTTGATAACTTGATATTCCTTTGTTTTAGTATTAGCCTCCTTGAAGTTTTTATGAAGTTCCTAAAGACCTCCTTCCTCTGTTCTTGATACGAAACATCGAAGATGTAAAAATTTCTTTTGAAATTTTCATATCCCTCTGAAATATGATCTTTCCTTGCTATCCTTGCTCCCTTCTTGGATTTCTTTCATGTTTCTCAACTTTACACATGGGTATGTTTGGGGAATGATCTTTCCTATGCCATTACTCCTGTGAAAACATTTAATAATACTTATCTCAACTTTGTTGCTTCATTATAACCTCTAAACCTTGTTCTTCCATGACTTGAGATTCATTACCTAACACACCTACACATAGAGGCTTTGAAATATCTCTAAATATTTGTAGTGACCACACCTTTTCTTGATCATATTTAGTGTCTTGTCCTCTCCGGTGGTCAAAATCTTATTCTTAGAAACCTGAAACCGACATCATCATCACAACTTAGAAGTAATTCTTCCCATAACGACAAACACATATTTAAAATTATAACCCCATATATTTGCAAATTCTAAACCAGTCTTCTTCAAGTAATAAGGTGTTAAGTAACTTTTACCTTTTTCATATTGTATCCCATGATGTTTTGAGATATGTACTGCAATATTCCTTCAAACCGAGAACTTGACCTCAATTCTTGTGTGTTCCATGTTGTCCTGATTAATATAGGATGCAAATTTACAAAACTTTGCTCCTTTGCTTTCATAACCTTAGTATTGACATCCAATTTCAAAAAATCTTGAAATTAATTTCTTCCTTCTTACGCAATTTAGAATGAGGTATCTCCTCCCTTATTCTCATCACATTATGATCTCCTTGACTTTCAAACTTTATACCTACAAAATAAACATTTTTATGATATGTTGAGGTTGAAGATTGGGCTTGTATAGACCTCACTAGGATTATGTGTCCTGTTTTCAAGTCTTCTTCTTGTCTGCACTAATTTTATTTTGTTTTATGGCTCTTCATAGCTTTCTCATATTTATATATGGTCTTTTGGAAGCCCATTACTTCTCCATTTTGTTCAACCCATGTCATATGTTGCCTTGATTATGAAAATTCCATCTTGTTTTTATCCTTCTTCGGACCTTTCTTTCATGGTATGGTTTGTAACCATAGGAACCTGCTCATGTTCTTGTCAACCCCTTCATCCATATTTTCCTTGAATGGACTTCTCATCATCTCTATTAACAGTTCATGTTGATCTCTTGTTGTGCACCTACAAGCTATCAAAAGAAGTTGATTTCTCGAATTTTCTTTGCTATTTGTCATCACATGAATCATACGTTTTCTTTGAGTGTCTTGATTGTCTACGAAATATTGCTTTTCCAATACATGCAATTCCACTTTCTTGGGATATCATCACGAACCATGGACTCTTTCTATTTGCATTATTCCTTTCTCTCCACTTTGTGGACTGAGGTTTATCACCACAACTCTTGAGAAAATCTCACTTTCATATTGTTCTTTATCTTTGATTGAATGTTATTCGAGGCCTTCCTCCTGTTCTTCTTTGTCCATATGAGATTCATGCTCTTTACTTGCCTCTTCTTATTTTGTATAACCTCCTTGTACTTGTTCACCTACAAAGCCTGCAAGTACACACTCATAAACATAGTTAGACTAAAATTCTTGAGCTTCATGAGCTCCTTTTGGTGCCATTAGCATGGTTTCTTCTTCTTCATACTCCATTCTCTACATTTCATCTTGAGGAGTGAACATTTCTTCTATCACCCTTAGCTCTTCTTTCAACATACCTTCATCTAAATCTTGCTTGTCCTCATCAAACTTGGGACTATCAACTTGTCTAGCTAATTCAACTGTTGCATTCTCTTGTTGTTCTTCCTCTTCAAGAGAGGCTAAGAATGCCTCTATCACTTCTTCATCCATTAAAGGTCTCTTGCCTCCATTTAGAACTTGCATGAGTTCTTCTTCTAGAACTACATCATCCCACATTGTTTGTCCATCATTGAACTGATCATCTTCCTTCATTGTTATACTTGCATACAACATCATTTGTTAGATCAAAATCATGAGGCTCAACTGCCCCCATGGAATTTTTTTTCCATGATTCTCCTTTACTGTTCAAGTACTCCTTCCTTACCACCATCACTCCCTGCTTTCATTTTCTTGGAGTTATCCCTTCAAAGGTATCAAGGTGTGTTCAATTCTATCCTTCACAAATACATATGTATTATTCTTCCCATTATGAGTTGCTTTCCTATCATATTGCCAAGGTCTTCCTAACAAGACATGACATACATCCATAGGTACAATGTCACATGTTACCTGGTCCTTGTAGCTCCTAATTTGAAACTCAAAGCGACACTATTAATTCACCAACAAATGATAACCCTGCTACACCCAAGACACCTTGTATGGTGTGGGATGAGGAAGTTTCTTAAGTTTCAACTTCTCTACCATCTCTGTGGATACCAAATTTTCAGTACTCCAATCAATAATCAAATTACAACATTTTCCTTGAGCTTTACATCTTGTTCTAAACAAATTTCTTCTTTGAGTGATAAAATTCATTACCTTGTTTTGTTTGGGCAACATTCTTCTCATCAAAAGATATTTACCTTCCTTGAACTCATCTCCACCAGTCATTTCCCCTTTTCCTTTCATAACAGGTACTCTAGTATCCATTTCCAAGCACTCTTGAGCTTTGTGGCCTGCATATTTTTGACATTTATAATATTTTCCTCTAAAATAAGTATTTTGGGGATATTTACCTTTAGTGATTGATTGCATATCTCTAGATGGATCACTTTGTACCTTTGTAGATCTAATCATAGTTTTCTTCAAGAGAATTTGTTCCTTTTGAATGCCTATCTCCTCCATCATACTCCTTTGGCTAGTTTCTATATCTTCCAACCTCAAAAACAACTCTCTCATTACCTCATCTAGCTTGTCTCCCAAGGACTATCCTCCTTCTCCTCTTAGCTACACCATCTTGTCTTTTCAATTGTAGTCACCTTCCTCAACCTTCTTTCAAGCCTTCAATGGCTTTTAGGATCACTAATCCTCTTTAAGACCTTCTTTTCTTTGTTGTTACCTGCATGCACAAACTTGTATAATTCTTTGTAATCATAAGCATTCTCAACATAACCTTCATACACCTCAATTAATCACCAAATATTTATACCTTTGTAAGATATCTCCAATAACTAGAGCCAACCATGCTCAAATACCAAAAATGGTGAAGGTGTAGCTACACTCTTCATACTCTCACGATCCTCCTTAGCTTGCTTGATGATGCCACCTTGGTTGATCAACCAACACACACACACTTTGATGCTTGTGAATACTAAGACATAAAGGATAAAATTGGTTAAGACACAACAAAACAATGTACACACATTTGAGCACAAGTACACACACTTAAAAACTCTACACTCTCCTAAGATGATGATCCACAATGGTCGACTAGCTTCATTTGGCCATAAGGTCATACTTCCTTCGTGAGCCAAGCTAGTGGCTTCTAGCCCTGGAAGTCTTGAACTTTAGGAATAAATTCTCCATACCCCTAGATAAAACAAAGCCAATCATGGATCCGAAGCCCATTATGGAATTACAAAACATATGGGAAGTGCAGGTAGGGTTGTCATGTATGGAATACCACTTTTAGAGCTGCAGACCTAATTAGGTCTCTTGGAAGGCTCTGACCGGGTTATAAGGGTACTAAAGTGAATTCAACTTTAAGACTCATACAATTTGGTTTAATTGGCCATTACACAGACTACCACAAACATATTATCTCTTTACTAACCCCAATACACCATAAAAGATCTTTGTAGTAGGAAAACAAAGCTTATTAGCCTAGTTTGTAGGGATCTCATGGAAAACACCTTTGCACAAGAGAATTGGACTTTGTACTTTTAGACAATGTTAGATGATATCGAGATCATGCGAAATTAAAAATTTCAGAATTTTTCACTATATAGTTTATGAGAACCAAGAAGCCTTAGTTCGAGGGTAGTGAGTGCAAATTTGGGTCTATAGAACTTCCTCAGTGTTTCAAGACCTCAAATAAATTGAATTGGCCTTAGAATGACATCCTCCAATTGCTCCATGCATCACAATGGTCTTTCAAACATGGAAACCCCGATTGTCATCTTCAAACACTCGGTCGGTGCGGGATTCTTAATACATGCATATAGGAAACATGAAAAAAATGCAAAATTGGATGTCCCAAACCTTCAATATTCTTTATTTACCTTGATTTACACCTGTTACAACTATTCCCCATGGGAAGTATTCATCGAGACCAAAATCCAACTTTGGCACTTCAAACCACACTAGTCATATCTTCACTCAACCTCTTCCTTAGATAGCTTAACAATTTCTTGACTAAGTAAATACCTTAACAACTCTAAATCTCGCTTACCAAACTTGGTTCCACATGAGGATAAGATCTCCAAGCCTGATTTACATATTTTGGCCTTCACATGCACAAATAGGCCTTATTTGGTGTTTACAAACCACTTGTCCAAATTTGAAAATTTGAATTACATGATTTTGGAGGGAAATGACAACACATACTCCTAAGACAACCTAGACTCAAACCCAAACATGACAACACTCAATGACAACCTATTGATGCTCTTGCATCACTTGTGCCTATATTGTAATGGATTTTGCATCATTTTAAGCAATAAAATTAGTGTTTTTGGATTTTCTTTCCCTAGCTCAAGTTGTATTGTCTTATTTGCCTTTCATTACATTTGTAGGTATATTGTGCATATTGTGTTATTTCAGGGACCCAAGATTGTTGTGCCCCACAAGGATGAGGGTGTAAATGTTGTTTCAAACTATGGCACTTTTGTCACCCCATTTTCACTCACTTAGAATATCTCTACTTTCCATGTTCTTGGTGTTATTGCCTCCCTTAGTTTAGGACTTTGATTTTGTGCATCTCTCTCTTCCTGGTCCCTTGGAAATTCTAGGTTAGTGTTAGAATAGTTGCATTTCCCTTTCTAGGAGTAGTTTTAGCATTAGAATAGGTAGAGGAATGAACCTTCTCTGGAAGTTTGTCTCAAATTGCATAGGTCCCACACCTTGAGACAATTCCATGTTACCCAGATTACACCGATTGCTCATTCATGGTTCATGAAAATACGAGGGTGCTTTAATTTGGTGATAACACATATCTTAACCCTAATTATTGTTTGACACATTCTATTAACATAAGGTCAATTATAAAATATTTTAATACTTTAAGATTGTTTGTGAATGCTCTTCTAAAGTTTAGAAATATTATTAGGCTAGAGACTAAACCCTACTTCCCTTTTATAATTAGGAACAAGGGAGGATACACATACAAAATGGCCTTATTATCCTTCTACGTTTGTCATGTTTGAAAATATTTACATTTAAGGAACATTAAATTAAATGGAACATATGGATTGAGGGGAACTTCATAATCTTAAGATTCTACATAATCTGGTCAAATTGTTTTGAATTTCATTTGGTTTCGCTAAGTACTTTTCCAAAACTTGACAAGAGACATAACTCTTATAACAACTATTTCCTTATATATGGGAAAGAATGTTCTACAAAGTCAAAACCATGTTAGTTCTCAACATATCATCTAATTTTATGATTATAATCTTTTGAAGACCTTTTTATTTACAAGTGATGCATCTAGAAGAAATTTAAGCTAAATAATCATAAATTGTATTTTTCAAACATATAAAGGAAAGTTATATTCAAATATTTATCAATTAATTGGTCAAAACTCAAATAGTTTTGTCAAGGCTCCACCTATTAAACAAGGCATTCATTTGGATTGCAACCAAAGAGCTAATCTTGTAGTTATCTTAGTTTACAAGGTGATAATTAATAGATTTAAACAACACATCTTGAGGATAGAAAGATACCCCTTGTTGGATTCAATTATTCAATACATATGTAATATATACAATAATTTATTGAAATATTGAGTTTCACAATTCACTAAGTTGTTAATTAAATGATGAATATTTTAGGTGTATTGGGCATTGGTCATAGAATAGAAGAGGTCAAAAATTATGCTCACTTTTCCCTTCTATCTAGCATAAATTAGAGTTGATTTCCAAAATCCTTACATAATGACTTAGATTTTTTAAAAGATGGAACGGTTAAATATGGTTTTTTTATATCGAAGAATTCTCAAAAGTAAATAAAAGATTAAAAACAACAACATATCCAAGTACCAAAGGATAAAAACCCACCAAAAACTAATATAACAAATCCCCAAAGGGGGAAATTATGTTGTTGAGAATAATACTAGCAAAATCAAAACTAGACAAACTACAATACAAATCAATAAATGCATTTCAATAATCTTAAACATCCTCAAAAAAACACCATAAAGTTGTTGAATTACTAAATTTCTTTAGTTGAGTCTTCATACTTATTTGGAAGCCATATAATTTCTATCATTGGTTTAGATAACTCCTTGTGAGTAAGAATATTAGACTACAAAACACGATAGATATATGAGAACTAAAATATTAAGTCGAGTAAAGTCTATAAATTACAAATGACAAAGAAGTAACACATTAATAGAGGCATGAATAACATCTATTTTTTCCAAATGTTCTTAATGATTATTTACATGAAAATTTCATAGATTGCATTCTTGGATATCCTCATCTCGAGAAGGTCATGCTTCGATGACATCTTAAAAGAGAAAAGCATCATTAAATTTTGCTAAACCTTAATCCACATGACTTTTACAAATTTTTTAATTTCGTAAATCATGTAATATTCATTCTTTATTTTGGAGATTAGACATGAAATCATGTTGTTTTGATTAAATATAAGACTTTAAACCATTTTAATTCTCTATTAAAGAAATCTCCATGCTATAATTTTAGTCTTGTGTTCATCCTTTGAGCACCAAATAACACCACATCGACTATGTCGAGTTGTTTTTATCAAAATTACTTTTCCATTTCATGTTAACGGTCTTTGAATCAAAATAATAAGTGAAAGGTGGAGATGAGAAGTTCCAAGAGGAAATTGATCCAAACATAAACCATTAGGCCATCTCTAATCTTTGCTAGAACATAAGAGATCATAGATGACATCTTAATCAACAAATTGTCATTAACTCTAAGTGAAATATTGATGTTACAATGATATTTTCTTTTTTTCTTTTTCTCGTGAGCTGAAAACCATTTTTAACACACGCTAAAGGGACCATTCCATCAAGTAAAGGATCACAAAGTTCTTTGAAACAATATATCCTTTTGTTGAAAAAGTCTAAGTCATACAATAGTTTAGCAAGAGCCAACGGGAAGTTGTTAATCTTAATCAATCTATTGCACCATATAGAGGAATTTGGGAATATTAAATCATATATAAGTGAGGATTTGTTCTAGCCAAGAAGCTCAAACACTTCTTGCCACAAATTCTAAATGTTGTAAATAAGGGAGAGCTTTTAATTTTGAAGAATTTGGCATTCAATGCTACTTATCATGAATATTAAATCTCCTACCATTTATCACTCATAATAGCTAGTTGAAGTTGATAACTATGGAGAAGCTTCCATTGTTTGTTACCTCTCAAAGCTTTGACTATTCACTCGGAAACAAACATTTTTTTGGAGTGTGAGGGTTAATGACACCCAGTCCTCTCCGTGTTTAGGTTGAGTGGAAAGAGCCCATGAGACTTCATGCATAAATCTTTAGATAAGGCCATAAAAATTGATAGAATTTTTGGACCAATTTTTGATGTTAAGTTTTGCCATGATGAAGAGAGATAAACATGAATAGCCAAGAAAATGTTGTTAACAATTTGCACTCTACTAGCTCTACCAAAAATAAGTATTTCACCTCCCAATTTTCAATCTTTATGTTAAATTTGTTTTAAAACTAGTCCCACATTTGGTTAAGTGTTACATCGATACCAAAGGGGATGCCAAGATACCTCATGATATCATTGTGTTTTTGTTGTATCCATTGCTAGGCATCTACTCTAAAAACCTTTAATTTTAGTGAGTATGTATTTTGTTTTGAGTGATAAGAGCTTACGACTTGAGACTAAACAATAAATCTATTAAAATTTTAAAAAATTGTTCACTTTAACATCCTTGTTTTGAAAGGAGAACATACTATCATTTAAAAATGGGGAACTGAGCACAAAGTTTACCTCTAATTAACCAATTAGATTGGGAGCTTTGTTTCTTAGTTGTGGTTTCGTGGGCTGTTTGTACATGGACGCTCGCTATAATTGTCCTTCTGTTTTGTTTTCATGGTTTGTCGAATGTGTTGGCTTTCCTGTTTAAGGCGCTTGATGCGCTATTTGGTATGGCTTTTTTCCTTATGCTTTGTTTGGCGACAAGATCCAATCAAAGTGTATATATTTTCATTGTCACTTTGGCACTAATGCAATTTTTAGTAATGCACATACTACAATATTGTTTGTAGCCACACTACTGATTTTCGAAGGATATACAACCCGTCCATTTGGTTTGCACTCCAGTTTTCACAATGTTGTGGCGTTATTTTGAAAATGTAAAAATTAAAAGATAAAAGTCATGTGTTTTTATCATTTTAGGTTCCAGTTGAAAATATTATGATCCCTAAATTTCATATGTATATTATTTTTCGTTGGACTCTTTTTATCTTTATTTTTGTGTTTGTTTTAAAATATGAAGATTCTGGTTTTACGTAAAGTATTTATGTTTTTATATTATGATTAGATTTGTATTTGTATTTTTTTAGAAATGTTGTGCCAAGTCACTACGTTTTAGTGCAGAGAGGATTTTTTGTTCCAATTTTTTAATTTAGACATCCGATATTTGTTCATTTGGGTTTTTTAAGAATCGATCTTGATTTGTTCCTTTTATGGTTGAATCTGCAGTCTGCTTTTTTCTTAAATTCAAACCGAAGAGGTTGACATCGTCCTTGAAACATGGACCATTTTTAATAGAGCTTAATATTCCTTTTTTGGACATGTTTTGTGCGATGGCTTCCCATGACAAGGATTTTAGTTATTTGACATACAATGTGAGTTTGTGTAGATATTGGGTATTTAAATCATTTCCATAAAAACACTGCGCTTTCTAGACAATGCAGTATGATTTCTCACAAATTTTGCCTCCGATTTTTGCCAAGGAATTCATTTCTTAGAGTGTAAAATTCACACCACCATTATTATTTTTTGGTTACGAGAATATTAGTATTTTTCGCAGTTTACGAAATTTTTATCATTAAAATTATCTTGGGAAGGGAGGACTATAATGTCCCTCTTTCTAGAATAGTTTGATCGAAGGCCTTTGGCCCTTTTTGTCTACTCGACGGCCAAAGGGCGATTTCAAGGGTGACTTCGGTTTATTAATTTTATTATATCGTGCTAAAAATAAAATAAAGTACCACTAAAGCACATATAATGAATTAATAGACTTTTTAAGTGACTTTGACTTAGGAAAATACATGTAAATAAATAAATAAATAATTTAATGTGCTTTCCTAGGCAAAAAGTGTGACTTGCTTTGGGAAGAAATTAAATAAGTCAAAAAATGCGACTTGCTTGGAGAGGGAATAAATTAATTATGCTCATTTGGAAAAAGTGCGACTTGCATTTTGGAAGGGTTTTTTGGCTATAAGGGAAAAGTGCGACTTGTGTCGGCACTATGCAGATTATTATTATTTCTCTTCTCAGTGAGTTAGTTCTTAGCTTTTTGCGAGACAAAATCCAAGGATGAAAACCCTCCGGATTATTCCTCTTGTGGACGAAACCCAGGAGAAGTGAGAGAAGTTTCCATTCAGGGGTCTTCATTGTTGACACAGGGTATTTATCATTTCAGCAATTTCAGAAAGAGAAATAAATTGCAGCAGTGTGCATTCAGACATCTTCTAGAGTGGGGCGACTTATTCTACAGTTGTTTTATGCAGTGATTGAGGTATTCTTCATGCTAGTTTATTGTTGTATCTTTCAGCCTCAAATATATATCAAATCGATTTGGTTTGAATCAATTACGGTTGGGTTTTAGACAATATTTGTTATCATTCCATCTGCAGATTTCTAGTTGTGTTTGCCATAATTATTTATCATCAGAAATTAATATTGAATTTACGGCTGAATTATTTATGAAGAAATCTGCCATTTAAACCCTAGGCGCCTTTTATGTATTCACCCAATTAGCAGGGTTTTGCATTATTTAATTTGTTTATGCAGTATGAGAGTGTTGGTCCATGGTTTTGCTTGATGTTATCAATGCGAGTTCCACACACGAGCAATATATATATATATATATATATATATATATATATATATATATATATATATATATATATATATATATATATATATATAAGCAAAAAGGGTTTGGGATCTTTCACAACCATTCGCTCTTTAGTATTTTCTTGTGAAATTTAATATATGGCGACTACTTATTACGCTGTGCAGCCCAAACTATTGACATAGTTGGCTAAACGCATGACCATGGCGATTTTGCATATTTGTTATTGACAAGAAAGTAAATTTTGCTTTGCTATTCGGAAGAAAGTAACTTCTTTTTCATATAATGCGAGGCTTTCATGAACATGAAAGATGGTCATTGTCGAAGGCTTTGTGTCTCAGTAACACGTTGTTGGTTTTGCGGGTTCCTCCGTAAGGTTTGGAAAATTGTCCCGCATCGTTGTCTACATTGTTTTTATCGATAGATAGTTAGAGTTAACAAATGATTTACTTAAATAAATTAATGATTTGTTTGTGAACCTTATACATTGGCCATATTATGTTTTGTTAATGAAATTGGTTGTGCATCTAGCAGTGTTTGTTCTAAAAAAATATATGTTGTGTTTGTGGTGGTTTGCGTTATTTACGAGTTTTTCCCTGTAAGTTTCGGTTTACATTGGATAACCACACATTTTCTTAACATGGTGTCTCTCACATCTCCTTTAACCTTTATCGACATGTAGGGGCACATGTCATGTCAAGGTCAGGAATTGGAGTGTGTTGAGAGGCCAGAGTCCTCTGTGAGGCCACTTCAATACGCTCATAAATGGGCATCGACTACGCTTTGTCAAGGCTTTTAAGTCACCCGTCACTCCAAAATTTAATCTCTATTGGTTACTTTTATGATATTTTGTTGATTTTGATCTTGTCAGATTGAATTGATGAAAACAAGAAACACCATTCTTGTGCCTCCCGTGGGTGTTACTCTTTCGACTCCACACTTGCATAGAGATGAAGAACACAATGAAGTCGATTTGTCATTAATGTGTTGCATTGCAGCAACCGCGTTCGGAAAAACCAAGGATCGCATTTGAAATGGCCAAAGAGCGCCTTCAACTACCAGCGACAAGTGTCATCTAACTTTCAAAATTTTGTATGCTTGTTGGCTCTTTATTGAGAGGCTTTGGCCTTGCCTATGACACTTGCCTCGGATGCTAAAAATGTGAACCACCTCATAAAGCCAAGAAGAAAATGGGTGTCTTTGGATGAAGGAAAAAAAGGATACACAAAAAAAGGCGCCCCAAAAATCCCAAATGCTTACAAAACAAAATTTTCGAAAAGAAATGATGTTTAGCATTGTATATGTTCTTTTTGTGTGTCCTTAATATAATGTGTAAGTGACTAGTTGTTATTACTCTTTCATTGTTATTTTGTGATAGAGTGGTTTATGTACAAACAAAAATGTTTACTTTCACTTTAATTAATAGAGTATCTTGCTTTTTAAAGTGCCTCGCAACCATGCTTTTGCCCATTAAATGTTGGATCAAATTCAAATAATATTTAATTTTATATTCTATTTTCATGGTATATATTTTGTTTAACTTATATTTCTTGTAATTTTCAAATATCATTTCTATATATTTTTGTAGGTTGTCACCAACATAAAATCTTGCAAAGTTGTATAAACTAGTATATTAAAAAGTAATATAAAAGCGAGAACTATTTTCTTCTTATAATTCTTTGCCTTACAATCATTTATCATAGTCATGTGATTTTGTCATATAGTTGCCTAGTCAAAATGTCCACCTATCGTCACTGCACAAAAAGAAAGCGGGAAGAAGCTCGTTTGAGAAGCCTATAGTTCTCCACTCAACACTGCAACAATCTCCATTGCATCTACCCCCGCTCCTTGCAACTTTCACACTCATGCGCTCATTATCCGTATCAAAACTCTTGTACTCACCTTTTTCTAATCACTACATATATCTCTGCATGAACTTATCCACATATATTGATGGTTGACTCTTTCCTATATAATTGTATAGTCTATAATGTCAAAAAATGATATGGTTACTTTTAAAATATTTTTTCAAAGAAATGGTGCTAAGATATTAGTTAATCTCTTTTTATATTAAATTGATTTGTGAGATTAATTGTAAATGTGATTTTTTTTTTCTGTATACTGCTATTTTAATTAGGTCTCGCCGCATATACTATGCTATAATGAATTTAGGTTTAGAAAATAGTTTCTACAAATTTATTATCATGGAAATATCAAATTATTAAGAGAAAATTTACTTCTACATTGATGCATTATTCCTGGAGCTTGGGAGTCTTCAATTCCTTTACCTCTACTAAATCTTGTCTCCAAATCTTTTCCACTACTTCCATTCCCACTACTTCCTTTTGTTCTTCATTTTCCCAGTGTAAATAGCATTTTACCTTCTTGTATGTATCGTTCTCCTCGTCTGTTCCGCATCTCGCTTTCAAGATTACCATCGCACACCTTGCGTGCAATTGTTAGTAAGTAATATGATTTAAATTGTGTAGGTTAAATTCTCTATATTCAATTTTTAAATGTTATGAGTTAGTTTTAAAATATCGATATATAATATTTTGTCAATAATATTAAGTGGAATTAATTAAAAATAAAAATGAAATTGAATTATAACACATATATGTACACTTGAGTATATAATTAGATATATAAAAATGAAATGTGCCGTATTCAAACACTACACCATTTATGTTTTGTGTAAACACTAATAAAATAGGGAAAGTTTTCATGGTCAAACAAACAATAAGGACAAATTAGGTAAGAGTAGAAAGGAGGATTCGAGGATATATTTGGTTATTTGATTTTGACGAGTAACCAAATCCATAATAAAATATATCCCATTCACAAAACACGAAAAGAAACCTTAATATTTTAAGACTTAATATCTTTTAAAGATGCGTAAGAATTCTCATTTAATGTGTAGGGTCACGAATAACAACCAAACTTAAAAGTCAACATGTTATGTATGTCCAAATTGAGATAAACTTGTTTTTTCATGGTTCCCTTTACAAAAGAGCTGAGCCGAATCACGATAATGGTGGACAAATCAAATATATATAAACAAGTGAGTTATAGAAAGTTTTTGGGAATTTGTGTTTGGTTTTTAGTACATGATTATTTGAAAGAATTCAAATGGTTTTAGTTTTATTATAAATTTAATATTGTTCTATAGTTTGTCTTTGTATGCAAAGAATTGATCAAATTTATTGTCAGTTTCTTACATAGTGATCATTTAGTGCCATATATGTAATGGAAGGGGAGGTGAAGAGGTGGAGCGACATGTAATTTCTTAGATGTTTATATTCTACCATTGAAATTGACATTTTATATTAATTAAAATAAAAAGAGATTACAAGAGCAGGGGTGATCGAAAACTCACGGTCCCACAAAAATGCCATGTAGGCACTAGAAAACACCTAAAGCGCAAACATAAAGCACGAGAGCTACAAAAAAGCAGAGAGCACTAAGCACAAGCCGTCGCTCTGGGAGGAGGAGGAGGATCATCTCGAGGGGGATGAACGCTCCACTTGATGGCTCGGCCGAAGGAGGATCAACCTACTAGCCATCCTAATCTGACATCTGCATCTGAAGAGGCACAATAATTCCCCAACCAGGGGGCGGAGAGCCAACAAGTGTCTGAAGTCCAGGCGGAGGAGAGGCCCACCGTGGAGACCTCCCCATGACCTTCCCCCTCGAAGGAGGACTCTAGCTCGGCCTGGAAGAGGACGAAGATGAAGGAGGACTCCAACCCGACCTGGAAGAGGACGGAGCTGAAGGACGACCCCAGGGAGAGGCGAGAGCGGTGGCTACGAGAGTGGCTTCGCGACACGAATCAAGTGGAGGAGGCCCCCGAGGCAGAGATGGCTGAGGTGGCGGAGGCAAAGGGTTCAGAGGGCCCCGACTCATTGTGCATGGTGCACTCCCCCAGTGTGTGAACACTTCCTGCAAATGAGCAAATTCCAGAGCAACTTTTTCCACTTGAGCTTGAATCTGTATGCTCGTAGTAGACAATATAACCATTTTGCCATTAGTGGAGAAGAAAGCAACAGATTGATCATTCTGAAATAACATAGAATTGCGAGCTTTCCAAATATGAAATAGAATACAAGCTCTAAAAAATTGCCACAAATTATCAATATAATTAGGCCAAGGGCTGAAATCTCCAAATAAAGCCAAACGCTAATGAAAGAATTCAGGGTGGTAGGGTTGAAAGAGTGAATGAATCTAAGCCCAAATGGCCTGAGCACGAGGACAGGACCAAAATAAATGCTTTAAGGATTCATGTCTAGAACATAAATGATATTTAGGATTGGGAATGCCGATGTGACTGAGACGTTCGCCGACATGGAGGCCTTGATAAATAAGACACCAAAGAAAATAGTTAACTTTAGGGTCAAACAAGAAGATCCAAACACACGAAAACCTACGATGCCATTTAGATTGCACAAACTGCAGGCCCCGACGGGCATTGAGTTTGGCAATGGTAGGCAAGATGGGGCTTAATAACTAGTAAATGGTGCCAACATTATATCGGAAAAAAGAAATATCATGATTCCAATGCCGATTGCGCCACAATGCATCTGGAGGCTTAAGCCCGAGTTTGTAAAGCATAACAATTGGCATTAATTCTTGAATTCTGTAGATAGATGGAAGGTCCGAATTAACAAGATCAAACTTCATCTTGAGCTTGGGCCACAAAATTCAGTCTCTGCAGGAGACCAAATCCAGAATGGTGTGGATCCCTTTGCGAGATCGCCGGAGAGATTTGATTCTCGAAGTTTTTGTAAGCGGAAGACTATCATCAAAGATGATGGGAGACCACCAGATATTATAAGAATTGAAGGAAATCCAGAGCGAAAGCCATCGCCAATCCAACATAACAAGGGTTTCACGGTTTGAAAGCTTTCCATATACTTTTGGCGGCGAAGGTGCAAAGATCTTGGACAGGAACCACGGTGATAATTAAGGTATGCTGACCCTATATTGTTCGACATTTTTTGTCGTAGGGAGCACCAGAGGTAATGCAATGACGAAACATAATTTTACATGCTTAACTACTTGCAAGACATCTCATAACCCATTTAGAACATAAAACCACACTTTTCTGTAAACATCAATAATTCCCATTCCACCTTGATTTCAAGGTAAACAATGAACTTCTAAGTCATTTGCTCGATGAAAGCCAATTGAACCAGAAATTTTACACCAAAGGTAGTCTGAAGCAAACTTGGCAAGCTTGTGAAGGAAGCTGAAAGGGGCACCAACAAGTAGAATAATAAACATGGGTGGCAGCAAGAATCTTGGTGCACACACTTGGAATTTACCAGCCAAGGAAAGGGGTTTAGAAGACCATCGAGAAACTTTCATTCAACTTTGTCAATCACATACTGCCATAGAGTGGCGAAATCACTATCAAAGGCAAAAGGAATGCCCAAAATTTGAATTACTCTCCATGTCCTATCCACTTCTAGGGGTAAGCTTTCAACTTGAAGCATGGCATCGACCAACAACTTTTCCGATAACCCAATGTCTTAGGCATTTGAATGTTGGATCCTGAAGCAAGACAAAAAAATTCAAGGCAATCAAACACAACACCCACGTTCTTCTCATATCCAACAAGGGTAAGAAATGAGTCATCATCAAAATGCCCATTAATGAGTTGTGTCACATGACCGGGTAAAACTTCCTTGAATACAACCTTGATCAACACGACGAGCAATAAGAAAATCCTAAGGCATCAATAACTAAGACAAACAAGACGGTATTTAGAGGGTATCCATGTTTGATAGAGGAAAAGAGACCAATCAAGGCAAACTTTTGCCCATTGATGGTCGTGCAAGCATATGCATTCGAGAATAGAGTTTGGACCACCGAGGTGAAATAATCCCCAAATCTTGGGGTTGTGAGCATAGACAAAATAAATAGCCATTCGATACGATCATAAGCCTTTTCAAATTCAATTTTGAGAAACAATTGTCGTTGCAGAGACAACCGAGCCCATTACATTCCTTTTATATCTGCTTTATAATATTATCGAAAATATAACGACCTTTGAAAAATCTTTTCTTCTTAGGGAAAGCAATCTTGGGAAGAAGGTCAACAATGCGAAGAGCAAGGGCCTTAGCAGAATTTTGTATGAAACATTCAACAAGGTGATAGGCCTCTAACTAGTAATCTTCTCCGGATCGCCAACCTTAGGAATGAATTTGATGTTGCCTTGATTGATGAAACTCCCAAGAGAATTGGATTGGAGAGCTTCATTGTAAACTCAAATCAGTCAAGATTGGTACGAAAAAAAGACCATGTTGCTTTGTAGAATCTACAAGGAAGCCATCCAATCCCAAAGATTTATCATCGATTAGGAAAAGGAGAGCAACATGAAGCTCATCCAAAGAGAGGAGCATTACATTGGGCACAATCCTTGGGAGAAAGCTTGACTGTAACCACCTTGATACATTGTTGTAAAGCGGTAGCTCACTCATTCGTAGCCTCTTGACCTTGGAAAGCCAACCGATAATGCTAAACAAAGGAATTTAAGATCTTAGGAAAATTTGTTAGTCGTTGATGAACAATTTGAATAGCTTTGATATGATGATGAGCATGCTTGGCCCGAAGGGATTTGAAAAAGTGTTTGAAGCTTTATCTCCCACCTTGAGCCAGTGCAGCCTCGACTTGATCTACACACCACATGCCGAGTGAGATTCCATGAGCTTGAGCTTGTGCTGAGTAGTAATAACTTGTAACATAATAGGTATATCGAAGGGATTGTCCTCAAGAAGAACATAAATCCTTCTGAATTCTTTGTGCAAAGCCAAGTCCGCCTGTTTACACACTCGAGCAACCCGCTTAACGAACTAGTGGAGAAAATGGGTGGTACACTGAATCGCCTCTTCCCACCACTCATTCCATTGGCAGAAAAGGTGGACGTGGTGCCATGTTCCATAATTTAGCAATAAGCGAGACAACACCGGGTGACTTAGTAAAGAAACATTAACAAGGAATTAATTAGATGGGACTTTAAAAGGGGCCCCGCGCCAAATAATCTTAAAATAAATTGGATGATGAGTGACAAAAGCACATATGACCACACCTTGTGGGGGAAAAGCCTTGTGTGTCAAAATCAAAAATAGGTTCTTTAAGATACAAGTACACGATCAAGTCTTTTAAATACCGATCACATCCTTATTGAAATTTTAAGCGTAGTCTGAAGCAAAAAACCATAAATTTTAATTTCTTGTAAACATATAACATCAAGGCAGTTGAAACGTTGGCCAGTTAGTCGAATAAAATATTTGCGAGAGGGATATGTAAGACCTCTAACATTCCATGAGGTAAAATTCATGAAAAATTAGACATATCAAACTCCCCCTACATGTCTGGAATGTCATCCTCCGAGCCAAGAATGGAATGCCATCCTCTGGCACACACTCGCTTGTTTGTATGAGCTTAAAAAATTCTCTTGTTCACGGCATATCACCCTACCAATGGGTATCATGATCTCTAGAAGGAAAGATCAAAGATGAACGGGAAGACTAGGAAGTTCAATCCAAACTAGAATTTTCAACGAAACCTGGTTAGTGGAGCTAAAATCGGGAGTCCACTGAGAAAACACTAAAAGGGTATTCCCAAAATACCAATAAGCCACCTTAAGGAGGAGGGCTTGGAGATGAGATGGTTCACGAAAGGAAAAGAGATAAAATCCTTTGGTGAGGTTATGGATACTTGAAACCAGGATATCGTTGGACTCCCAATGGTTCTTTATCCATTTTTGTAGGTAGGCTTATGAGGGAATGTGGCCACAAAAATATGCAATAAGGCAATTGTTACGATACCATTTGACCATAGGGTATAAACATTCATCAGAAATAACAACATCCAAGGATGATTCAAAATCCATACCTTGTCATAGAATTTCAGCACAAACTTCCAAGCGTTCTTGGGAGCCATTTTCACCACCAATTATAACAGTCATTACAATGGAAGGAGAGTTGTCCATTTATATGTAGCTCACATTGCCTTTCGCAACGGGAAAATAGTCGATTTGTACTATGATAGGACCAAAGTAAAGACCCTAGAAAGGCTAAAGGGGCACAGTTCAAGCATTGGTGTATCACAAGCGAACGCATAAAAAAACCCTAACAAAGCCAAAGTTCTCTCCTTCCTACTATCGGTAATAAGATGTTTATCTTCTTACTATTGTGTGGGAGAAAAAGAGATGACGTGCTTATAGTTATTTTTGCAAGACATTCCCTTATCTCTTTTCTTGGATTGCAGATATGTGCTTCATTGCAATTACTTTATTTTATTCTACTAAAATGCCTTTATACACACCTTTAGAGCCTTGTTGTCCCAACTTGTAGTTCCCACTTCGTTATTTTAGTCGATGAGGAGATGAGTCCATTTCGACAAAGCGAGTTGTAAATGCCTTTGTAGTGCCTTGCTCCAAAGCATCAAGCTAACAGTGTGTGAGTTCATCTCATCAAGTATCTCGAGACAATTATTGTGTTGGACCTCAACATGAGGCTATATTTGGGGTAACAAATCATTTCATAAGTGTTTTAATACCCGCATCCATGGTGTTTAGGGTTAATCTATGTTTGAGGGATCATTGTTAGATCATTTTCCTTGGCGAGTGTATACAAGTTAGCTGATCCAAGATTACGTGTGATCCACAATGTGAAATACGTTCACAATGATATTGTTATTTTCATTATATTATAACCATCATTATTAAATAAAAATAAAATAATAGTTAATAAAAAAAAATAATAATAATAACAAAAATAAAATAAACATTAAAGTAATTGAATAAATAAAGCATGGTTCAAAAGGGGGAGAGAATTTGGAGGTGGTTGTGGCAATTGGAGAGCGATGATTGTAGGCGTGTACAAAATGGATTTGTTGAAAAAGGTCTTTCAACCTTTCAAGCAAATGTAAGCGGCATGTGTAAAGCTAGCTTCCACAATCTATTTCCATCTCTATTGCCTTACACTTCCAAGATGTTTCCTCCAACTTTGAATAGATTTGTTGTGTTTGGGAGTGAGCGACATCTCTTACAAAATAAAGCACTATTTTTGACCTTTAATCCAACTACGTCTTGTTTCTTTTAATTTATCTATCCCTTATCAATTTCTTTACCTTTTGAACCTCACCTAGCCTCTGCATTCTACATGGATTTTTTAACAAAAGAACTTAAGTTGCGGTGTTTTGGGGATCTAGCTAAAAAGAAGAGTTGTTGTAACTAATCTCATCCACCACATGTTTCATTGGCATATTTAAATGCAAATCCTGAAACCATCCTCCCTGTCTCGTGCCCAAAATGAGAGCTTTGGAATAGGTATTGACCAATCAAAGCATAATGGAAAGGATATTTTCGGATGTTGTAGTTGTTAGTAGACATGTATGTAAGAGGTAGAAGCATACGTAAGGCACATCGATTGTTTGAAAAAAGGTGTCAAAGAAATGTGGTTTCATGGAATGTGATAATTGCATAGTAGATGGTAATCTTGACAATTCTTTAAGGCTTTTCAAAGAAATTCCTCGTCCAGATGTCATCTCATGGAATGCCATGGTTACAGAATATGCACAAAATGGGTTTATTGAAAAGACCATGGATGTATTTAATTAAATGCCATTATGGTGTTTAAATCCAAACTCCACAACCTTTGTTAGAATCCTCCAAGCCATTCAAAAACATGAGCTTTGGAACAATATACGGATGTCCATCAAATAATGATTAAAAACAAACATTTTGTTAGATGTAAAAATGTGGAAACATATCAAGGCACGAAAATTATTTGACAATTTGCCTCAGCGAATGTGGTCTCTTGGAGCACATGTGGAACCACTTGGACCATCTCTTGAATCCCATCTCATTGATTCAAAAGCATGGTTTTCTCACTCACATCTAGCACAAATTTTGCATTGATATTTATCCCTTCATGATGGTACCAAAAACTTAAATTAAATGAAGAGTATGTTTTAGTTAATTAAAAAGAATTTTGTTGCTCAAAACGTTAAAATTTACCTTACTTAACACACAACTAAAATGACTACTTTGAGTGTTAATGTTGCTCTGTATCATGTCGAGAAGATGATGGAAAAAATAGATGACAAAAATTGATAAGGAAGCCTCTAGAATCTTGAGTTGAACTCGAGTTTTCGTTTAAATATGTTGCTTAAACATCTTGCAAAAAGTTAATAAAACACAAATTATAATGACACACAAAACACCTCTCTAACTCTGTGTAGCGGGAAGTTAAGGTTTGGTGTGTTCCTGGTGACATGGAATGTCGCATCAACCTTTAGGAAAAAAATTGATGATCATTTGACGTCACATGTCTAGGATCCCAGTTGACTATTTCACAACTCAGGATAGCTACCAAAAGTTGGAAATTTATTTTTAGTTTCTTGTTGAGAAACATAATTCTACCACCACATACCTTTAGAGTTTCACCATGACAATCGTAACCAACCCTTAGTTTCAACAAAAACACCTTGAGAATTAGGTTTGCAAGAGGATTTTGTAGGCAATTGGCCATTATGTTGCAAGGGCCACCGACGTAATTTAGATAATTAGTTTTGGAAAGATAGTAATAGTTTGAACCTTGTTCACCGAAGTGAGTACCGTCGAATTTGAGTGTTTCCCTGTATATAGGGTAGTATATGGAAATCAACACATTGTGTGTTCGAGTCTTATACCTTAGTTTTTGAACTCAGTTTCGTAGTCACTCGAGCTAAATTGGTCACTTTTGTAGATTCACATCTAAAATTGGAAAACTATCGCGGGACCCTCTTATAGCTTAGTAATTGTTGAGATGCCCTAAGACACCTTCACATGACTATATGGAACCTTTCCTTCTCACTTGCATTAAGAATTTTGCTTTTGATAAATGTTGTGTTTTCTCTCCCCTCTCTCTAGATTGTAAATGAAATGAAATTACAAATGTATTCCTTACCCTCTCTATACTACATGCAAAGTGTTTGATTTCGTTGTGAATGGAAAATTATGCATACACAAAATATGTTAGTTTGTAGGAGATTTCCATGCCAGCTTCTAGGGCTAACCATGTTTTTGGTTGCAAGTACCCTGGACAAAAATAATTCGTTAGCATTACTTGTGGTTTTGTAATAACATGTTATCTTTGAAAACAATGTAATTGGAAAGGATAAATCAACATTATTGTTATAAATGGAAATGTTAATTATTGATTTCTGTGATGAGTATGAAATTGTTAGTGTATTGGGATGTTGGAAAAATGGGCATTTTGTCATGGGTGTGATTTTGATTGCAAGTTACATGTTGTTAATGTTTGTCAAGATTTCACGCTTCCTGCTTCAAGTTAGTGAAGACTAAACTAGAAATCAAGAAAACCTCATAAAATGGGAGGGTTTAGGGACCTCCGATGTGGATGACGATGAAGATGGTATGGGCGCACAAAAAGGTAAATCCTCCTTGCTGCAAATCAACAACCTACACAACAACGAAGACTAAACATGAAAAGGATTAGAAATGGATATGGTGGGCTACCCGACGAAGTTGGTTTAGGAAGCGAAAGCTTCCTAGAAAGGATGTCAGCCCACGTGTTTAATAAAGATAGAATAAAATAAGTGGATATGGATCCGATATAATGTATAATATGAAGTAAACAAAAACTGAAATGCTAGAGATAAGATAGAAATGAAGATCTGATCTAAATGAATACAAAGTAAATCAAACCTAACAGGGGTCGACGGTGACCTGAGAGTGCAGAAAATGGTCAATTTAAACTTCATACCAAAGATGTGGGGATAATGGATTGGATGGAAAAAGGGGGATCACGTGGACATTAAGACGATATCAAGGGAATCCTCAGTGCAATAAGAGCACAAGAGCTCTGATATGATTTTCACCTCTTCCGAAAGAGGGGAAGGCTCTTATTTATAGCCTAAGGGTGAGATTAATTTGGGGGTTTTTGGGTAATCAAGATTTAGAAAATTAAACCTGATTAGGTGAGTGGGGGACATGATATGGATTAGATTTGAATATTAAATTCATAAGTGGATTGAATATGGATTAAATTTGAATATTAAATTCACAAGTGGATTGAATATGGATTAAATTTGAATATTAAATTCATAAGTGGATGAATATGGATTAAATTCAAATATTAAATTCATAAGTGGATGAATATGGATTAAATTTGAATATTAAATTCACTAGTGACATGGATTAAATTTGAATATTAAATTCATAAGTGGATTGACATGGATTAAATTTGAATATTAAATTCATAAGTGGATTAATCAACTAACATTGATTAATTGGATATGGAATTTTGTGGGAAATGGAACGGAAAAATCATTTAAATTTAGGAGGGAAAACGAATTTGAATGAGAAATCCTGATGAAAGAGAGCAAACTTGGGGTGAAGGGGAGAAACGATACCAAAAATTGGTGTCTATAGTTAAGGTTGTAGATGTATCGGTTAATGAATTTGAAAGGTAATTTTTGTAGCATGCTCATATGTATAATGATGATTGTGTCATTACATGTTTTACTAAATATTAGATAAGCTGGGAAGGAAAGAAATTAATGAAAATAATGATCTATGAGTAACCCACTAGAGTGTATTATCGTATGTGTATTCACCTTCATGAGAATGAGGAAAGTGTGGGACACCTAGAAAAGACAACATCTTCTTATGTTTAGGAAAAATTGTTATAGACGACCTCTTTTCGAGAATGTGAAAACTAGTTAGATGAATTACAATACCTAAAAGACTATTTTTAATGACCTTGTTAAATTGAGATGTAATTTAACTAGCTAAAGAAAAAGGTTTCAAGGACATCCAGATCGAAGGTGACTCTCTCCTCTTAATTAATGCCCTCAATAATCATGGTTCCATTAATTGGGCCATTAGTAATATCCTCAATGATGTGAAGGAAACTTAACATTTCTTATAATCATACCTTACGTCAAGGGAACAAATGTGCGGATAAGATGGCCAATTATGGAATCAATTGTAATGATTATAAGATATGGTGTAAAGTTGATAAATTACCTGTGGACATTAATGAGATCATTAGTAGAGATAGAGGGCACTAAGTTTTATAATGTTGGCACGAGTGAGCCCTGTGGCGGCGACAACTTACTTAATATCTTGTTTTCCAAGATTTCGTTAGTGCGAAAGAAGGTCTTTTTTTGAATTTTAGTAGCAATCAAAAGAAGCTCAGTCTGGTGAAAATGGGGGTGATAGGATTAGAGTTGAACCTGCTAGCCAAAGCATTGAAGCTTTTAATCAACCTTTGTGGAACAAGCTTAGGATTGGGGGTTTTAGTAATTTCATTGCCAAATTACATGGTCATGACCCCTCCTTGTCTAAGGATTTTGGCAAATCTTGGAAAGAGGATAAGTTTGTAGTCAGAGGGATGGAAATTGAGGTGTCTGAGTCCACCATCACCCTGGCCATGGACATGAAAATGGAAGGGCTTAAAATTTTAAGGATAAAACCTGCAGAGAACAGAAATTGAGTTGTTATTTGTTGGCAAGGAAAGATGTTCTTTCTTTACGGATGGTATTTCCAAGCCGTGCATTCGGGTATATGGAGAGAGGTGTGCCTTCAAATCATGAAGTACATCACTCTGGAAGGAAAATACAGAAAAATCTATACTCACCATATGACCCTTCTGAACATGTTCCGCCATAAGGTCATGGTGAGCATCCCCTTCTTTTTGTTTATGTCTTTAACTAACTCTTTGATGGCTTTCTAGTAGGAGAAAGTGGATATGCCTCTGCATGAAGGGATCATTCTTCTGATGTTTGAAAATGGGAAACTGCTCTGTCCTCTTCTCTGAAAGAGCATGCGGATGAGGATGACCTCACTCTTGCAAATTGCCTTACTAAGATGAAGGCCGACAAATGCAAAATTGTGGGGGAGGATTCTGGTAAAGAAATGGGTGAGGATGGTTGTGGGGAAGTGAGTACTTCGAGAAAAATAAATCGGGATGGTAATTTAAAGGGTTTCGAGGATTTGAGCAGAAAGGTCCAGTACTTAGAAGGGGTGCTTCAAGCGATGGAAGAAACCAATGCGTTGGTTAAAGGGAAACAATGATGGATGTCATCAATGCTTCCAAGCAAATTATCACTGCTTAGGTGAAGTCCAAGCAGAAATTTCTGGAGTTGGAGGACTAGGTCAAAAAGCTAAGCTACTAGGTTGGAAGGGATGGAGGAGGGCACTAAAAGAAGGAATTTTAACTTGCGCATCAGTAGCTTTGAGGACGAGCTGGAGGAAGATATTAATGACAAAGGTGTTGAGGGTGACGTGATCAAAGATAGCCATGATGGTAGCAGTGGGGATCTCAAAAAATTAACTTATGGTTCTGGATTGTTGGCAGAATTTTGGCGAACTTCCATTGTTTTGGAGACTGTTTCTCCTTTTCTCTGGTTTTCCCACCTTAATACAAAGTCGGTTCTTAATTGTAAGATTTAAGCATGTTTAACTCCTTTCTTGGACTTTTTGATTCCTTCTTGCTTGTTGTTTTTGTTCCTCGTCTTGTAATGGCCCCTGGGAGCCGATCCCTATTTTTACCGTATCTAATAAAAAAATTGAGATGTAATTGTCCCTCCATTCTCGTGCAACTATTCTTTTAGTTCTCTTGTGCTCCTCAAATTCTTTTTCATACCTAATATGTAAACAATCATCCATAGTTTTCCATCTAGCAACATTCTTCACAACTTCGTCTACAGTTTGCTTTTCATATATCTTTCCTACATGTTTCTCAATAGTATCCAATTTAAGTTGCATTGTCTTGTCCTTGCCCAATTTCCAGCTACATATTATACATTTGCATTCTTTGGGAGGTTTAGATTTATTTTCATTTTTAACAAGTTCAATAAATGAAAACTTAGAAACCCACTCTAACCTGAAACTCCTTCCCAAGTCCCATTTTCTTAGATTTATCTTTCTACTGAGAAATAGATGTACTCGAGTATTTTCTGTGGTGGAATTTAATTTTTTTGACTTCCATAAGTTTCACCTCCAACATTCAATTGGGCAGTTGATAACGTCCTAATAATAACACTAGATTAGAAATATAAATCATCCAGTGATGTAGTTTCAACTTCATTCAATGAGATTTTTTAAGGGGAGACATTTCGTTGTTATTGTCATTATGATGTCAGTCATTAAATCATCAATGAAATCATTATGAGTTTCATTTCAAATGCAATCATTATCCCTTGATAGTGTTGGTCCTATTAGAGAAGGATGGGATTTCGTAGATGGTTTCTCAAAATAAGATGTGATTTTTTGTACAACACATCTTGTTTTTTTATTGAGGTTCCCACTTTAGTTTCCATTTTCTTATAAGGACAATTTTTGAGTTGGTTGCGATGAGATGAAAATCGACTAAGGCATTGCAGTGTCGCGTGACATGGAAAAAATGACACTTTGGAGATGATACACATATATTGGCGGTACCATAAAATAAAAAAATGACATATTTTAATAGATTATAACATTGTTGACAACCTAACTTTCAAAAGTAAATCAAACAATGTGATATGATAGAAAAAGGGTTTTAAATTGGATTAATATTGAATAAACTTACATGCACTAAGTGCTTGTAAAGTAAATTACAACGATGTAGAGCAAGACCTTGATTTATTTTGTTTTTGTAAACAATATGCTAAATCCTTTTCTATCACTTTGTAAATTTGCAAATTCACAAATTAGAAAAGATAAAAAAAATGTTTGCTTAATGATTAGTCTATATATATGGCAAATTTAATAAAATTTTAAAAAATTATCCCTAAATTGTCGATGATTGAGACCAAAGGTTCCATCGAATTCTTGGCAATCTAAGAATGTTTTGAAATCCTTTCCGTCGATTATGCGACGATCCACTAAAAATAGACATTGTGATTAGAGATTTATTGGCAATTTTCATGGGACAAATTACTATTTGTAGATTTTTTAGGCGAAACGTGACAATGACATACTCATAAAAAAGACAAATGTATGTTCTAGAATTCATACTATTCACCTAATTACGAATATTCGTAGCTAAAATTTTCCTTGAGTTTTATGACACATGGGAAGAGTATGGGGGCACTTATTTCTCTTTTCTATTGTGTGTCTTAAGTTACAAAATTGGGCTTATATCCATCTACAACGGTATGGTCCGTGGGGTTATGGAAGGTATCAAGCAACTAAGTTCTTCGTGGGCAAAATTTCCTATCCTCTTTGCACTTAAGGGAAGATATCAAAGTTGTTGAATGGATTTGATACACGGTCTTCCTCCTTGGCAGGGGTGCTTCAAATCCTCTTTTTGTTCTTCTCTTTGGAATTCATGTGTTGGTTTGTTACACCTAGTACATTGACCTCTCCTCAGCACAATTGAGGTTTGATCATCCCCAATTACTCATCAAAGTTCAGAAAAATTGGAATATTCAAAGCACAAGAATGAGAGCACATTCCTTTCTCAAAACTAGCAAGATGTATTCCTTTCATGTTTTGCATCTCTTTTAGCATTTCTTGTTGCACTCTTATTTATAGTACTCTCATTACATTTTGAGTTAAAGTTCTAGTTTCCTATTTTGGGCATTGACTACACTTTGTGTTGCATGTTTCATTTTGGAGTGTGTCAACACCAACACAATGAAATACTACAAGACAATGTTATTGCAAGTAAAGATAAAGTGTATCTACACACTTAGGTATATTTTCCTTTTAAGCATGTAATTTTCATTTCATACTTAAAGGGGAGAAAATGTAGACACTCAAATTTGGAAATCTATCCTTTAACAATGTTGATCTTGACATTGCACACTTACATGCACAAATACACTCTCTTCACTCTTGCTTAGCACACTCGATAGTTTTTGATTACTTTATTATCTTTCCATACATCTTTGTCTTCATTTCCCAAGGTTTTATAGCATAAAATGTATCTAAAGACATCCATCCTCTGACCTAGAAATCTAAACTATGTTTTTCCCTTTCGGTCAAAACCCTTTGGGTTCGGTTGGAATTGACACATGTTAATCCGACCCTATTGTATAGTTTTGGACCGACATGTTTTGGGCCCAAACTCTCAATTTCATTATCTTCATATGAAATAATATTCCCTCTTCATCGATCTTTCATGATAAAAAACCATCGGAAACCTATATAAGCAAGTCAATCATACCTCATTTGGGGTCCTAACACTTTATGTTCTCCTCATGTTAAAATAAGCACAAAAGGCACTTACTGCTCCCTAGACAACAAAGTAATTGATGTAAATCCATTTTGGAAACACCCTTTATAAGTTTGAATCATCTTCTCAAGTCTAGGAGTCTCCATATTCTTTCTACAAGCAAGCAAAGTGACCCTTCCCAATTATTTGAGCAAGTGTGAAACTCAAGCAAGGCATTGTCAAAGCACGGTTGTCAAGTTTTGATTACACTATGGTAGATATCACATGTTAGGAGAATGATGTGTGGTTTGATCCCCCTTTATAGCAGTGATGATGTAGATGATGCATATGGGTGACCAAAACTTACCTAACTTTGTTTTACAAGAACTCTATCTTTCACTACAAGAGTTTGAGGGTTTAAGTAAAGTTTATAGAGCCATTTCAAAGGTGAGCAAAGAAGACCAACATGTAGTGGCAATCATTTCCAGGAAGGCGAAGCACTCGTAAATTTACTTGCCAATATTTGAAGCAGGGTTAAGACCGTCATGCACAATAGGGTTAAACCGTATAAACACTTTTGACCTATTTCTACGGTTTTTCCCAAATCCAGTCTTAGGTGCTACTACTAATAACGAAGCATTTCTAGCCTCATATCAACCTGTTCCTACATTCATATCCTTGAATCTCTTCTAGATTCACATATAATCAACTAAGTGCAATTCCTCCTTTGTTTTTATAGTTGTTAGATTAATAGTCACTTTGTAAAGTGTTATTTTGATTTGTGCAATTAATGTTGGAAGTTAATTAAATTAGAATATCCTCTTGTAACAATAATTCATCATTTTTATGCATGTTATTGAGGAACATTTTAAAGCTTAAAAATGTTGATATTAATAACTTAAAATTGAAGTTAGTTACTGAGTTTCATCATGGAGTATGTCAACACCAAGCACAACAACACAAATGTAAAACAAACATTCGAGCAAAGGCAAAGTGTGTTTACACACTTGTCAGTACAATTTCCTTTAAGCATGTAATTTTCAATTTCATACTTAAAGGAGGGGGATGTAGACACTCAAATTTGGTAATTTACACTTTGGCAACCCTTGATTTGACTATGCACTCTTGTTATGATAAACATAACTTCTCCATTCCGCTTAACACTTTCCAAGGTCCATTGTTTAGCTTGTTTATCCTTACACACTAACATGCTGACAAACACTAAGAATGTAGTTTACATAATCCATAGAAAAACATCAATTCACTAGTTCATTTGGCATATTCCGTTCTCTGGCCAAGACCGTACAATTTGGTTAGGGTTGTACCATTTGGTCTTAACCTCTTTGTACGGTCTTGGACCGACATGTCTTCCAACTACACTTTCAAATTGAAATATTTTGTTGGGTCTTATACTTCATCCGGTTCGTCTTTTCTTGGATAAATCATCTGCAAAACCCTATATAAGCAAATAAAACACTACCTCATTTTCTAACCTAGAACTCGTAAGGAAATGCACTAGATCACTCACTTCATACACTTCTAAAAGGCATTCAAAACTCCCTAAATCTTGGAATTACACATCTACAGTCATTAGGGTAGCACCCACATTAGGTTTGAAGCTACAAACTAGGTCAAGGCAACCATATCTCTCATCTACAAACACCCAAACATCCTCTCTCCAAGTGTTTTAACAAGAGCCAAGTCAAAACAAGCATGGTCAAAACAAATTCTAAATTTGATTTATCTATTTAGATATCACATGCTACGTGGAGATATCCCTCATCTACAAACACCTAAACATCCTCTCTCAAGTGTTTTAGCAAGAGCCAAGTCAAAACAAGCATGGTCAAAATAAATGCCAAATTTTATTGATCTATGTAGATATCACATGCTTTAGGGGAGATAAATTCCAAAACTCCCTTAATCTTGGAATTGTACATCTACGGTCATTAGGGTATCACCCATATCAGTTTGAAGCTACAAACTAGGTCAAGGAAGCCATATATCTCATCTAAAAACATCTAAACATCCTCTCTCCAAGTGTTTTAGCAAGAGCAAGTCAAAAAAAACATGGTCAAAATAAATTCCAAATCTGATTGATCTATTTAGATATCACATGCTAGGTGGAGAATGACATGCGATTTGAGGCTTCTTTAGAGTAATGTTACGATGGTGCACGGGGTGCCCCTGACCTTTGTAATTTTTATTTTCGAGGAATATTCATCTATGGCTAGGGTTTAAAGTGATGTTTAGTCCATTCAAAGAGCTTTATTACATGTGTGACAACTAGGGTTTGAAAATGATGAAAAAATCTAGGAAGTGAGCAACCTAGAAAGTTGTAAAGGTAGATTCAGAGTAGGTCCAAGACTGTACAGAAGGGGGCGAACTATATGGTGCGGTTTTGACTTGATGTTATGATCCTAACCCAAGTGCAATCACGGTTGCGAGTCTAGTTTACAAAGGTTACTCATATTCAAATCTTTTTGTTCTTAGTTACATAGTCTCAAATCTCACCAAAAATAAATAGAAATCATAGAAGTGCTTCTATAGCTTCGCTTTGTACTTTCAATTGGATATTACTTTAATTGGTGTATGAAAACTCTTCCTATTTGATCTGAGTTGCAAATCTAAATTAGTATTTGTATTGTATCATCTTTGTTAGATTTGTAAATCAACTCTAATATATCATACGCCCAATTAAATTGACCTATAATTTAATTAAAGGGTTCAACAATCACTAGGAAACTTGTAGAACACAAAATCAACCACAATGCCCCTCCAACATGAGTCATGCATAACATTTCCTCCATCTGGACCATCTTTGCAATCCATTCTGTTGTAAATTCATACCACTCCAAGTAAATATCAATGATGAAAAATTTAGGGAAATGAAAGGCAATCTAATTTTGTAAGAAATATGACAAAAAAGGACACATCCAAAAATGTAACTTGTATAACAAGTATGATTCAAGTTCGTGGCATGCCATTCCCATCCCCCTCTTTAATTTCATTATTTGGAACACCATGACTAGGTTTTGTGTCAAGTTTGTTGTTCAAATTATTGGGATTTGTAACCAAAACCATCCCCTCCTTAAAACTATGTGTGGGGCATTATCCATAATCCAAATGACTATGTTCTATCCAACTATGTCCCATGAAAAGGAACATCCCTATATATTAGAATGTAACCATTGCATGAATGCATGCTTTAAATACCTCTAAAATGGAAAAAAATTGAACCATTGATAAAAGGAAGTGGGGGTCGAAATCAGCACCAACGTGGATGACTGGAAAACAATTTAAAAATAAGAAAAAATTAGTGACATTGACAAAAAAATATTTCGTTGATACGATTGCATGGAAGAGTTTTTAGAATTGGAAACCTTCGATCTAGTTCAAAAGAATGCCTTAAGCATAAAAATAACATTAACGACATTTAATAAGAGTTTCGAGAGGATGTTTCATGCACTTGAGATTAATTCTAATGTTGGGCATCAAATATAGAGTGATCCCTTCCTTCACACTAAACCAATCAAATTTGTTGAGTAGATTGACAAGAGTGATGGAAACGTGCATGTTTAAAACATCCATTCCTACACATATTCATCTTCCTTCTCTAAACAACAGATATGTCATTCTCATTTTATTTGAATCAACATTTCCTAGAAATTTGTTTGGCATGAAATCCCTATGATTATTCCACACTAGAGGATCAATAAAAATGGCATCTAGATTTATCATCACTTCAAATTTAGTTGGAATAATTGTGAGAATCACCTTACATTCCTCCACATTTTCATGAGCAATTGTACACACCTAAATTTGGTATCTATGCCTTTTATCGCTGCGTGCACATATTTATTTAATCCATCCCCTCATTTAATCTTTAATATCTATCACCTTTAATTTACATTAATTAATTAAGCTTAATTAATTAATTAATCAATTAGTCCACATCCTTTGCTTCCCTTGCCCTAATGGAATTTCTATTTCCTATCCCTATGCTTTTTCTAACCTATCTCTATTGCCAACTCACCTACACCTCATCCTAAAACACCCTCTTCTTGCCTAATGCTTTAAAGCATTCAATCCTATCCTTAAAAACATAAAATCATGCCAAAAGCAGAAAAATCCTCCCATTGGGGAAACTTACCCCCTTGATTGACGGTGACCCAACCCAGTCGCCATCAACCCTATAAAGTTGAATGCTTTCTTTCCATTCATCATCAGATGCATGCACATACCCCAACTTTCTTGCAACCTACGAGCTACTCCTTGTGCCTGAACATCTCTACAACAATCACAGACCTCTTGGATATCCTTCTAGTTTGTTTGTGTTGCTCGTAGACATTCCTTTGTGAGGTTATCATTATTTGGTATCATTTTATGCTAGTTATTATCATATTATTGTTGCCTTGTTTGCACAACTAACCTTTTATAGGTCCAGGAATGGTCGGGACTCCATTATTGGCCTATTTTATCATTTTTCCGCTTGTAGTTTCTCATATATAGCTTGTTTCCCTCGGCCTTGTTCAACACCGCCCGGATCTTCGTCGACTTGGTCTGCTATCCTCATCCTTTCTGTCTCATATTCCTTTCACCGCTGTTCCAACCCTTTCATTGTTTCCAAGCCCTAAATCTCCATCCTACTTCTCTACGAACTCGTCTAGTTTTTGACCCAAATACTGTGTGATCCTTTTTGCTTTGTATTCCTTTCATTTCCTTTCCTTAAACATCCTCTCGTAGGTTGTTTCCGATTGTCTACGTGCCTCTATTCTATCGATTTACATTCAAAGCATCTAGATCTACACTTACAATTGTTGTTCCATCCTTACGCCTCAAGTTGCCATCGACCTACCTGCCGCACGCCTGGATCACGCCTGACCCAAACCAGTAGTGCAGATTAATTTGTATTTCATTTCAATCAAATAAATACTAAATCAATCATAACTACTCTCGATTTTGTAAATCCTCCGGTTTACGCATATTTTTAATTTATCTTTACTTTGTATCAATTTTGTTTAACAATGGGGTTGAAATCCACCGAGGAAGTTAAATGCTTCTCGGGTGCACTTTGTCGGGAAACCCTTGCCCAAACCATCTAATCATTTTCCTTCCATTAGGTCTTATTTTTAGGTTTTATCTAATTTGCAGCAGAATCCATCATCATCTTGTGCTTGTATCTCATCGCATTCGAGGTAACATAAACCCTCTAACATTTATGAGTTTGCTAGTTTCTTTAGTAGTTAGTGCATAAACTTCATTAAGAATAAGAAACTTGGTAAACATTCTGGCATGCCGGTGGGACCACCCTTTAGGTGATCTATTGCATTTATTGCTTTTATCTTTTATTTTTTTGTTTCCACTAACATTGCAACGTGAGGCTCCCCTTTATTGCTTTCTCATGTTGGGTTTGTGGTCTGGATCGCTCATTGCTCAAGAGTGCAGACAAATAGGAAAAGTGTTATCCAGGTATTCCTTGCTTTTCCCCTATTTTCTCCTTTTTGCATTGTAATTTTCCATTCTTGTCTGTGTCCTCATCGAATATCACACTTCGTTTTGGGCTTAAAAAGAACATTCTTTTTGCATCATGTTTTCTTATATAGTTTAAGTAGGGGCTTAACTTACTACATATCACATCTTATCACACACAACCTAAACCACACAAATCAAATTAACACATCAAAACATCCCCTTACCTGGTTTTCTGATTGGGATTTCATCACCCAACAGGAGCCGCCTTAGACTTTCCCAGCCACAACAAACCTGAAACCAAACATAGTTTTCCTTCTCCTAGGTCCTTTGTTATCCATCCCTTCTTCTTTTCACACTTTCTTAAATAAATTAAGAATGTTAAAATAATTGTTTGCTTGAATTTCTTAGGCAAAACTTATTTCATGCCCGTAGTTACTAATTTAGCAACCAAAAGAATGGAACAAAACCTAGCTTCAAATAGTTCCTCATCTCAAAAAATATTCACCACAACAGTTACCTCATTCATGCCCTTAATTACTTCTTTCATGAGCACTCAACCCCTCATCGATGTCTCTCACCCATAACCCCTTGTTCACACCACAACTTTAGGTGAGACTAATCCATTCTTATACCATCAATCTATCATGTCTAGGCCAGCTACCCCACCATTTGTTCGATCAAAGTCTTTTGGACCTCTTAAGGTCCCTCTCGGTGATACCATGTTCTAGGATCTCCAGACACCAATCCAGTGGCACTCTAAGATTATCTCCTTAGGAGATCAACTCAAATTCCCTTAGATGGTCCGCCACTCTAGCAACTTTATCCTTATCAAACCAATCCCCAAACTACCAGTTTGCAATAAATGAGATTTCTACAACCCATCTTGCTTCCTCTTCTACCAATCCCCCATCTCATCAAACTACCCTAGATAGTCACACCTATTCCCCATAATCTCCCACCGATCAACACTACTCTTCCCCTCACCTCTTCGATCACTATTTCCACTAGTATCCCTAGCCAATATGCCCAAACATCATATCCCTATCCAGATAGTATGACCTTCTCACATCTAACATGCATGTTAATACTTTGACCCCCTTTCATGGGTGCTTTACATTATTCAGTATCTAACCCTTTTCAAAAACAGTTTCAACTCGTTCATAACCACATTCCCATTCACCACTTTCCACAAAAGCCTACCCAATCCCGACAATCATATTATGTTCCCATCCCCCAAACAACAATTCTTTCAACAACCACCCTTTCAATCACAACTCACGATTTACACTCACCCCAAAAATGCCTCAAACACCCACACGTCCACAAGTTCATCAAAAACTCATCCGACAATTTGCTACATGCAACCTCCACCTCCCATCCCCTAAAAACTCTTTCGAATGAACCTATGCAGACTTTTGTAAACAGGTTAGCCAATCTTGAAGCCGCTAGTCTAGGATCCAAAGTTTCATTATCCTACGAGCAGATTTGTAAAGAGCCTATTCACCCATATGTACCGGTTCGGTTGTATCTTCTACACTAGGAATTTCCAAAATTAACCAAGTTTTATAGAAAGAGGATCCACAATATCCCTTTCATGCATTTAGACATGCATGTTATCTTATCACGCACGATCAGGACTTAATGCTTCGCACTTTCCCCATGTCCTTGGCTGGTCCCACACTATATCGAGTACAATAATATCCCTTAAGATTCTGTATTCTCCTTCTCCCAACTAACACAACTGTTTTTAGAACACTTTTCGATTAACATTACGCGTAAATTAACTATCAATGATCTATACACTATCCACGAGTTTGAGGACGAGTCCATTGAAGACTTCATCGCGTAATAGTGCGGAATTATAAACCAGTTATCCTTACCTCTCCCGCAAACTGACCTCATTGAGGTCATCTCATGTTTGTGTGCAAAGCATATATCTTATGTTTTACAAATCCAATTGTTTCGAATCTTCGACGAGGCCTTTACCATGGCTCGCAAACTTGAAACATGCGCCCTTGAGCAGGGTCATTTAAAATTAAAATTGAACAAACCTAAACATGAGTTTACCAAACCTTCCACACAAAACGACAAATCAAAAATGACGGCCAATGTTGTTGTCGTTAAATCATCTCCTGCACCTATATCTAGTACGTGGACTCAACAACGAGCCCTTCAAACAACTCCTTACTACACCCCACAGTGGGGAAGTCATATAGTAAAATATTTGACAAGTTAATGGTAGTAAATCTTATCACACTCCCTCCTATCTGACCAGTTGATGAGTCTAGACCGAAGCTCGTGTGGTATCATGAAGACCATTACTATAAATACCACCAAGTCCGAGGACATGACATAGAGAGATGTCAAACTTTCAAGGACTTGGTCCAAAGACTCATTGATCAGGGTGATCTTCAAGTGGACAATCCAAATGCTTCACCCAATCAACCACTTGACATCTTTAAACAACCTTTCCCAAATCATACGCCAACAAGCCAAGCCACCACTTCTACTACAACCCAAACACCCAACGCTCACACTATAAATACCTTGAACACTACTGATCAGGAACCTATCCCATCCACAACCTCCCTTTGTCATCATCAATCACATACATCCTGTTGATATCCTTCCTACATCTATTGTACCTACATTTATCTCAACACCCATTCCCACTTCTACGACTACTATAACCCCATTCACAAATATATCATTTATGCCCCTAGAGACATTATTGAAGCAACCATTCCAACCTATTTCCACATCCAACGGTGGTCCTTCATCAACTCCCTTACCAATTACATCCACTCCATTGGTAGAATCAATCACTTCACCTATAGTTATTCCACCCTTGCCTATCATACCATCCTTAGAACCTACACCAGTCCCTCCTCCCATTCTCTTACCCACATCAACTGTTGTGGTCACGACTACACCACCTTCTTCCTCCGTGCTAATTCCATCATTTGAGGAATTTTTAAGAACACTTTAGCTGGAAATGACTTCAAGTGTTCCTTCCATATCATCAACACTATCCAATCAATCTCCACCTTTCGTAGATCGCCTCAGACAAGTGTTGCTTTCTGCACCCGAACCAACCATAACATTACCATCTGATCCCCCAATTAAGGTTTTTGTTACTCCTTGAAGGATGCATCTTCACATACAAAATCTATAATCCCTCCTAGGGTTAAACCATCAATCGAAATCATCTATTTTAGGACCACAAACATTTCAACCCAACAATCCAAAACCGCTTAACACTAAAACACAAATCAACACCAAAAGTGAATTCAAATCACTGAAACAACAATATGCTCAGATTTTACCCCAAACATCCAAGATATCTCATAAGGCATCTTCTAGCACTTTAGTTGGATCATATACCGAAATCTTCCAACACTTATTGCAAACTTCGCAATCATGCTTCCACTATCAAGGCCTTTGACCCAAAAGGAAAGAAGCCTTTATGGTTCAATTCCAACCTTATGTGTGCCTTTCATCATACCCCTGGGCATGATACTGAACATTATAGAGTGCTCTAGGACATTATCCATAATCTCATTGAAGAGGAAAGACTTCTTCTTGGACCAAGTCAGTCCCTTCCTTCCATATCTAGTCCGACACCGACCATTTCACCTTCGGGAGATGACTCTTCTAGGGTGGTCCCCTTTATTCATTAATGCAGTTTGGGTGACCACTTGATCTAGCTCACGTGATCCAAAACCAACCTCCGAACCAAAATCCAAGACCTTCGTTATTCCTCCTCCTAAGGAGTTGACCACATCATCGAAACCAAAGGTTTCTGTTTTAGCATCTCCTAGGCCTATTGAACAAAGTATCGTAAGATAACTTCATCAAGCCCCAGTCAAGATGTCACTTTACGAGCTCATCCAAAGCTCGGCAGGACCATCGTCAGGGTCTTACAGAAGCCTTACTACGTATTCCCACATCCAATGACGAAGCTCAGCCCTGCGTGTCTCTCGTAGGAGCACTTACTGCTTCTGCTACCATCTCATTCAATGATACTGAATTCTGGACATCCCACCAGGAAGAGCATGATCTTCCCCTCTTTATTACGGTTAGGATCAATGATACATTCATTCGGCGATCCATGATGGATAGTGGGACAAGCATTAATATCATTTCGTCACATACTTTTATCAACTCAAGATCCCAAAAGAATCTGTTGCCCACGCCTGCGGTCCTCCATAGAATCCATGCCCCACTAAAAAAACAACTCAAATCGTGTAAGCCATAACCCATTTTATAGTTAAGGACATGTTGTCCACTAAAAGAACAAAAACTCAAATAAGTTGAAAAATAATTCTTTGTCACTTCTATTTTTGCTTACCTTTTCCTTCTTCTTCTCCGTGGCAAATAAACAACAAACAATTCAAGAAACAATTGGGAGTGCTCTGCTTAAAGTTTCCATTAAAAATGTAGCGAAAGTGAACAATATGCAATAACAAATTCAGAATGCAAGCTCCCATAGCCTTCTATCTCTTTAATGTTGCAACTACAGAAGGAACAAAATAGTGAAAGAAAGAAAATGACTCTAACAACAAAAAACAATAATATGTTGTTGATGTGATAAGTGACAAAATTTGTGAGAATCGACAACCATTAGCCCAAGTTGAAAGAATGCCTTTAAATAGAGGTTATTATAGCTTTTTTCTTTTACTTATATATAAATTAGAATCACGATTCCACCGATATAGCATTAAATAAAGGAGCCTATATTTTAAAAAGTAAATTGACATTAAAAGACAAAGGAATCCACACAAACACCACTAGAGATTATGATTATAAGAGAGAAACAAAGAATTCCATCACATTATTACATTCGTGTCAAACTTATTAAAAATAATAGTTTATTAGTCAAAGTTGCTAATCATTTCAATTCCTAGCATTATACACAAAATCTTTGTTTCTATTATATTAACACTTAAGTATACCAAAAACTCACATGAAAGCCGTGTCCCTATTCTTCATATATTTAGTAATTCCTTTAATGGAAGAAAATGAACTCAAATACATACACGTAGACATGTTATTACTCGTGAACATGTTAAAAATACCACCCGTAATAGTAAACTTGAAATATATTAATTGCAAATTTAAAATTACACTACAATGATCACACAAGGTTTTTCTTTATTTAATTGTATGAGATTCTATATTCAAATAATTATTTAAAAGCTATAATATAAGATGTTTATATTTATAGGGTGGTTGTTACTGACGTGATTTTAATTAAGAAAATATATTTCAAAAATAAAAAAATGTCAATTAAATATAATAGAAACAAAGAAATATACATACAACGTAAAAATAATGGAAATGATAGAAACAATAGAACACAATCCATATTTTCTAGAGAAACTCACAAGATGGGTTTACCCCTATATAAATCCTCTAGTGCTTTTAACCAACACAAATCTCCTCTTTTGTCTTAACTTTAAGCTCCTTCTATGTATAAATTCTTATATATGTTTGAAGAGAATCACAATATATTTCATCTAGATTATACATTGTTGAGCAACTAAGCGAAGTTTCAAAATATGCCATTTACTCGGTCAACTTGAGTATTGGCAAACAGGTCCTCATATTGGTATGAAGTTTCTAATATTTCTATTTCATGTAAGTCATCCACTCTTACTTTTAAAATTGTAAAAAGATTAGAATTTAAACCGAAAATTGGAGATTTTTTTGTTTTCTTTTCAATTTTCTTTCTATATATAATCATATTTGTTTCCTTTTCTATTAGTCACTTGAAATTCTCTTTATCCCTTTGTGTTTTAAGAATTAATAATCTATTCATCAAAATTAATTTCAATAATTTTTAAATGAAGAATAATTTATAAAACACTCTTTCTTACTAATTTTGATAGTTTATTTAATACTTTTGTATTTAGGTGATTGTAAAAGAATACTAATTTATAAAAACCTATTTTCATTTATCTTAATAGTCATAAAAACATATATTTTACATACTTAAATAGCCCACTTAACATTATTTGCATATAGATAGGTCATAAATCCTAATACTATTCCAATGAAATCTTCCAAAAGTAGTGGTCAAAACCCCTCCTCTCACTAATTTAAAGAGTCTTTTTAACATTCATTGCATTTCCATAAGAATACAATATTTTCAAAGAGGTCATTTATTTTAATGGAACTCTATATTCACAAAACTTTCAATAAACATTATAGATTAGATTTTAGAATTGTAAAAGTAATTAAAAGATATATGTAAAGACTATTTTTTAAATTGTCGATAAATATTTTCGATCGAGTTATAAACCAAAAATGCTTTTGGTTGGAGCTTTTAACCGAGTCTAAGACACAACCAAGGGGCCCAATCCCTTAAAATCATAAAAACCAACATAACTTATTACTCACAACCACACAAACAACATAGACAATCACAAGAAAACCACTTTAAAAGCAAGATGCCAAAATAAAAGAAACCACAAAACTAGAAATAGAACAACCCAAAGTCCACTCATCAAATCGTTAGAAAAACACAAGAAACCTAGAACAAAAGGTCAACCACCTAACTATTGACAAATACAAATAATTTGGAAGGCCAACCCATAAAGGAATATAACTCCCAAAACTAAACCCTTAGAAAAATTGTCATTGACAATCAACCTTTTATTTCTTCGAAATAGAAGGCCTTCCACTATCTAGTGAACTCCATCTTTCACCATCACCTCCCCTTCCAATCTTAATCTACTAACCTCTAACCTTTGTATTTAAGTTCTATCTCCTATCTCTATTTATATTATACAATTAATGCATCAATAATAAATACATTAATTGAAATACATAAAAACATTAATTCAAATGACCCCATTACATACATTAATTGTATTGAATATTGGTATGCATCCTACTATTAATACTTGGTAGTTGGAAATTTTATTCTATACACGATATTAAATAAAAGTAAGCACTTCATACCCATGAGCATCGTCTCAAAATAGTGAGTATGAGAGGACTATTTATATATGACTTTCCAAAAATCGTGATTATATCATATTTATAAATTGTTTATAATTCATTTTATATTTTATATTTTAAATTTATTTAATGTCACTTACATTTATTTATTTTGAGAATTTTAAAAATATATTTAAATATTTTCTTTTAGAAAATACAATATAAATGTTATATAATAATAATAGACCCAAATAAAAATAATAAAAATAAAAATACCATTTAAAAAAGTCAAATTTCTTATTAGTCGTTAGCTCACTAGCAAGGTTGGGGTTTTCCTCTTGCCGACACTTCGCACTAGTCCGCTTGGCAACCACTGCCACCCCTGCCATCCTCTGGAAAATTCCCGCGGCTCAGCCTCGCCATTCCTACATGCAAGGAAGTTGACCATGAGGAAGAGCTTGCTACTCATTTGGGATATTTCGACACCTTTGGGAAAGATCTACCGGTCGAGGTGGCCGGATGATAAGGATCCGCTCGCCTCGGGCGGGTTTGCAAACTATTGCTTGATTTTGCCTTCATTTTTAGTCAGGGTGATGTTTTGTGTTTTGTTGTACTTTCCTAGGCTCGGCCTAGTTTGTTCGTGGTTTTGAGGTGTGCTCTCATACCTCCTATTTTTTTGTTGAAAGTTATCTTGTATCTTATTGCATAAATATAATATAAGATCTTTTTCATAAAAAAATCTCTTATTAGTTGCCCTTATTATACTTTTCAATATATTCATTAGTTAAAATATTTTCGGTGAAATAAAATCTTAGATTTTTACATTACTATTCACTTTTCTAATGTTGAGATTTTAATTTAACAATTTCTTAAATAAAATAAAAGCAAACAATTGATTTGTTTGATATTTATTGGTTACTTTTTATTGAATGGACAATTTTTGGACCTTTTTCCACACAATTTCTTTTTGTAAAATTTTAATCTAAAAATACTTGTACTAACACATGCGCTGACATGACAACTTCATTTTGATGAAATAGTTGAGCATTCATTCAAAGTTACATCAAATCTATTCAAATTTGTTTGAGACTTCTCCATTTTTCTATTTGTCGGTTTTCTAGAGTTTTTCAAGGTGTATACGGATTGAGCCTCCTACTTCCTGCTTCCTAGTTGTCCTCTCTCAATGGCCTCAAAATATTTTGACTTTAAATCCACTCCACCGCCACTTCCTCCGGATGCACATCATCCTTTCCTACAATTTTTTTACAGAAGCATGACTCTGCCTGGAGCAGTGTTGAAGTGATTTGATTGCAAGACCTAAAGACATGGCAAAAGACGGTCCTAGGATCGCCAAAGATGTGACAAAGGTATGCATTTATGGAAGAATTCCTTGTTCAAGACCTTTGTAGAAAAAGATTAAGCCAAGCAGATTAGGTGTATATGACTAAATGTTTGTACATACACTGCCACTTCCTCCAGATGCACATCATCCTTTCCTATAATATTTACAGAAGCATGGCTCTTATTTTTGTGGCTTTGCTTGGAGTAATGTCAAAGCGTTTTGATTGCAAGACCTAAGAACATGGCAAAAGATGGTCCTAGGATCGCCAAAGACGTGACAAATGTATGCATTTATGGAAGAATTCCTTGTTTTCAAGACTTTTGTGAAAAAGATTAAGCCAAGCCGATTAGGTGTATATGACTAAATGTTTGTACATGTAGTTACTTATTCAATGTAATTTACTCTTACAGTTAATCAATAATACTGCATTGGTTTTTCTTAACAACATTGTGAGAAGGATGCATGACGAAAATTGTTACAAAGCTCAAGATTATGGAGCTCGGTTGCACTGTAAAGGATAAGAATGTCAAAGCATTTGACAATTGTTTTTAACAGAGTTTCTTTCACAAACAATGTTTTTGTCGTCTTTGAATGGAATTTGAAAACCATATAGATTGACACAAAAATTTGAGGGGGATTTTTATTGTAAAGCTTTGAGCGGACGACTATTCTTTCGGCTCGTATCATTGTTTTTCACTTGAAAACAGCACAAGTACCCACCAACTTTGTCATATTATAAAAAAAAAAAAAGCAAAGCACAAAATTCCCAAAACATACCTTTTTCCCTTCGTAGAAAAGAAATAGCGATACCCGATACAAATACTTACCTATGTTACCAGTAGCACATTGAATACAATCTCAGAACCATTTATCCCTCATTCATTGCATCCACAGACTGAACAAACAAACCACCCCGACAACAACAAATAGAAGCATCAATGGAATCCCCGTGAAGACACCAAACATATCAGAAATCATGTCCCGGTTCGCCAGGAGCTGCAAATTACGCTCCATGGAATTCCTGGCTGAGCTCAACGACTTCCCAGACGGATACCCAAATGCCCAAAATCTCATCGACCTGAAAAACCCAACCGAAAACGATATGAAGGGCGAAAACACTGAAAACGCTGAAAAGGGTGAAAACGGTTCTGTTCTGTTACTCGATGGGGATTCGAACCCTGGTCGATCACCGGACGATTCGCTGGAGGTCATGGTTTCGAATCTCTTTGCTAATATTTCTGCGTTTAAGGCTGCATATGTGCAGCTACAGACTGCACATACACCCTTTGATGTTAACAACATACAGACTGCAGACAGGGCAGTTATTTCACAGCTTCAGAAGCTCTCAGACCTTAAAAAAGCTACATAAATGGGTGTAAGACCCCCTGCCTGATACCCAGCTGGAGGCACAGGTGCATGAAAGACAGTGCATGCTTAGAACCTATGAAATGATGCTGAACCGGCTGGAATCTGATATTCAGAGCAAGGACTCTGAGGTGGACTTGATCAAGGAAGAGATCAAAAAGTGAATGCAATCAATCTTAAACTGGAGAAGAAGTTGCAAGAGGAATCTGATCTCTGTCTGAGCATTGAACTTTTCGTTAGGACTGTTCAGGAGGCATCCAGGGAGTGTCATGGCTTCAGCAAGCTCTTGATCGGCCTGATGAAGGATGCAAACTGGGACTTAGATTCTGCTGCCAATTCCATCCAGCCTGATATCAGGTATGCCAAAAGAGTCCATAAGAAATTTTCTTTTGAATCGTATGTATGCAATAATATGTTTGGGGGTTTGAGAATGAGGATTTTTATATCCTTGGGGGTTTGTCTTCGGTCCTGGATCCTGAAAAATACAGGCTTGAGTGCTTTTCAGAGTTCCAGGACTTGAGGGCCGAAAACCCATTGAATTTTCTCGAGTCCTATTCGCCCAAGGGGATTGCATGTTTGCGAAATTCTGTCATAAGAAGTACTTGCAGATTGTGCATCCTAAGATGGAGAAGTCCTTTTTCGGGGATTTGGGGCAGAGGGATTGCGTTGAAAATGGTGTGCATCCGGATTCTGGTTTTATCAGGCCTTTCTTAAGCTTGCAAAGTCGGTGTGGCTTGTGCACAGGTTGGCATTTTCATTTGATCCGATCGTTAACATATTTCAGGTCAGGAGGGGGACCGATTTTTCTTCCGTTTACATGGAAAGTGTTGTGCCGGGGTGTTTGGCAATGACAGTATGGATAGTAGTAGGCTTAAAGTGGGTTTCACAGTCATGCCCGGTTTCAGGGTTGGGAAGACGGTGATCCAATGCCAAGTTTATCTCACGGACAGGGATTGCGTACATTAGTTCGTAGAAATGTGTTTGGGAAAACCAACACCTTTCATTTTCTGATGAGGAATTGTTGCTAATAACTATGGTCATGATGGTGTGGATGGTAAAAGTGGTAGGTTTATAGTGGATTTCACAGTCACGCTGGGTGTCAGGGTGAGAAAGATGGTCGGTCAATGGAAGTTTTATCTCACACACATGGAATGCATACAGTAGCTGGTTGGAGTGTTTCCGGAAAATTCAACATCTTTGTTCTCTTATGACGAGTTGATGCTCAAAGCTATGGGCATTTAGTTGTTCTATTCATTCTCTGTAGAATCGCCAAATATGATGCCTCAGTTCATCTCTTCGGGGTTGATTTGGAACCCAATTCAACATACAGAAAGAAGGCATTTCACTGTACTTTTTCATTTTTGGAGGGTGAGATGGGATACAACATAGCAAAAGGAATGCATAAAAAACTATTGGGGTTTGCTTTTCCATGCTCGAGGGATTACTGTCCATCTCTTTTTATATTCTAATGAGGAATTGATGCCCAAAACTATGACCATTTGGTTTTTCAATTCATTGTTCTTGTACAGTATCACCAAGTATGAAAGCATCTGTCCGTTTCTTTGGGTGTTCTATAAAATTAGGGATAGGTTTGGAACCACATTCAACATACTGTAAGAAGGCATTTTGGTGAGCTTTGTCATTTTGGAGGGTCGTGTGTGATTCGGTATAGCAAAAAGAACGCACAAAGGTGCGATTTAAGTGTGCTTTGCCCTGTAGAAGTGGCCCCAGTTCATCTCTTTGGATGTTCTTATGAAAACTGGCACAAATTTGGAAAACTGGCACAGATTTGGAAAATTGGCACAGATTTGGAACAACATACATAAATAATGCATAAAGAGGGCATTGGGGTGTGCTTCTTCATTTGAAAGGTTAGGGCTGATTCAAAATAACAAAAAGTATGCACAAAGAGGCTATTTTGGTGTGCTTTGAATGTTTGAGGGCTCACAGTCAACCTCTTTGGATTTTTTTTTGAGAAGAGAGATTGATTTTAAGGCAGCGTCAGCTGAAAGAATGCATTCAGAAGGCATTTGGTTGTGCTTTATCATTTCGGAGGGTTAGATGGGATATAATATGACAAAAAGAATGCCCTTCAAGGGTTAGGCATGCATCGGTCCTGTAGAAAACTCCATTATCTGCATGGAAAGCCAGGCAAGTGATGGTGACAATGTTTAGTGCACATTTCACAACAAAATGAGTTTGTTTTCTTTGTGTTCAGATTTGCACATTTATGCAAAAATCGCTCCTGTAGAAAGCCTCAGTGGCAGGACAATTATCTGCAATGAAAGCCAACTAGGTAATGGTGCCAATGTTTAGTACACATTACACAACAACATTGGTTCTCTTCGTTATCAGTTTACAGCATGTATAGTTTCAATCCATGGTTTGTGAACTTCTCAAGGCTCTGGGCAGAAGTTGAAGACCATGGATCACATTTGGCAGTCGGGTTCAGTCTTTAGTGTGACAGACTTCTTTGTAAATGTGGAAACTTATGGGCAATGCTTCCCTTAAATTGTTTTCAAGATAATACTTACTCTGTAAAACCACACAGCTTGTTCAAATTTAGTTTACACATTTGACATTCATGTTATTATTAAAGATACATAGGTAAAACTATTTGTAATGTGTATTGGCCTAGACCTTTTTTTATCTTTGTTGGGAGATGTCACCTGAATAAAAAATCTTTGGGCTGATTCTGCTCAGATAGTAATGTCCTGTCCAGAGGCAGTAATTTATAATTATGGAGATGCTGCTATTGTAAGTTCATCAATCTTTCTTTTCACTGGGTATAGTTTGGGTCTTCCTACAATTGTTTGAAATGTTTGTTTGGGCATGGAGAAATTATTGAATGATACACCTTTCCAAATCATCTTCCCCATGACACTCTAACCAGTAGGGATGCCTTTGACTCGGTGATAATGAAGAAATCGGCAAGCTGCATGACCAAAATAAGGCATTGGTATCAATTTGATGCTTTGATTAATGTTTTCATTTGATTAATCCATATGCTGTTGTTTGTTGTCTTTGTCAGTTCCAATCTAGCCAAGTAATATTTGGAAGAGTTCAGGATGCTTTTAAAGGATAAAAGAATGTCTTGAAGTTTTGGTTGCTCCGAGACTAAGAAGGTTGTCAGTAGCATAGATTAAGAGCTTTGGTTTGAAGGTAAGAAAAGTTCGTACTGGGACCAAACAAGAAAGTGTGAATAGCTTGTATTTTACTCTGGCACAGTTTACAAATTCGTATAGTGTGGCAGTTCTGCCCATGTTAGCACTAAAACTTATGGTCCATTCATGACTCTCAGCTTTGTAATTGTTCTCAAGAAATTCCTCGAGTCTAGTTTGAAAGCAGATCTTTTTTTCTTCTTTATAAAAATCGGAAGGATTAACAGTTTGTGCAAGTTTTTGCTTTTGTTTTCGTTTTGTAAATGTTGGTTGTGGGTATGGGTCGACTTTAATGAGAAGTGGGGTTTACTTGAACCACATTCTTAAGAACTGTATACTTTGGTCACAATGAATGTATACTGTAATTTTGAAATTTTCACACCACAACGGTGGCAAACCTGGGTCATGCCCTCACAAGTGTCTGTGGTAACATTCTAGTAGTATGATCCAAGAATTGGTAGATATTTGTATTTCCAAAATTAGGTCGCAAATATGTTTGGGATTATAGTAATTAACATAATAATTTTGAACATATCTGAGCTTTAATAGAAAATTTTGGGCCTTCCTATCTTCAATAGGTAGTGAGACAAGTTTTCTCTGCATCTTTGATTCACTTTTTCCTTTGACTATGTATCCTACTGGTGCAGATCCAAAAGTAATATTAGCCTTTTTCCTTCTTGCACACTGCTTGTATTACTATGAATTCTTTGGATTCACCGTTATTATTTTGATTTTGAAATTCAATTTGTTGCAGTACTACATAGTTAATTAACTTGTTTTTAATCCATTAAATTAGGTTTTGGTAAACTATATTAGACCTTTTATTATGACTAAGGGCCTGTGTTAATTTTGTCATAGCTTCTTGGGATTAATTGGATCTTGGAGAAGAAATACCAGTTTGTTAGTTGTTAATAACTTAATTGCAATCTAAATGTTTAGATTAAAAACAAGTTCCTAAATAATGTCATATGTACCAACATCTAACATACAATAAGTGTCCTTAAAAGAGATGAGAAATGTTTACCGTATGTAAAAATGATGAGGTTACATGAAACTATGCTAGTTCCCAACAAACTTTGGTAGAATATTTTTAAAATATTGGAAGATGAAAACACATCAACCATTTTAAACTGTGGCTTCTACATTAGCATATACCAAATGCAACAATTTTCGTTTAAATATTTGGCCATAAACAAAGAAATAAATTATAACAGTGTTATCATTTGTAATAAATTAATAATCAATTTTCGATGATAAATAAATTATTAAATAGCTAAATTTACATTTAGAAAATTAAACTGGAGTGGGTAACTGCTAAATCTTTGAACATCAAATGGCAAAGTCAAAGTTCAACCAGCTTCAAAATCAACTAGAAGGTCAAGAATATCCAAGTCATGCAAACCAACCATAAAGACTACAATCTAATGTGTACAATGTAGTTCAAAACTTCAAATTTCTACAAGTTCTCATCCTCCCATCTTCCTCTTCATCCTTTCGCAGCTTCAAAATCAACTAGAAGGTCAAGAATATCCAAGTCATGCAAACCAACCATAAAGACTTTATTTTTTATTTTACTTTCATTCATAAGATATTTTACTTAATTGGTATTTATGATGACATTATGCTACTAGTAATGAGTTGGCAATAATGATTTCATTTATGATATTTTGTATTATTATTTCATGCAGTTGTTACTGGCGAGGACTAATAAGCAGACCTTCGTGTGTGTTGTCAGGGATGACCTGAAGGCTATGCGGAGGGAGAATATCATGGAACAGAGGCTATCAAATACAGGTAGAAACATGACAAGAGGAATGACACACACATTGTCCAACATTTGTGTGGACTGAGTCACGTGTTAATGCGTGTTTAATATGCATTTGCATCAGTTCAGTTTCTAGTACATGCACTAGTATGCTTGAATCTGACACAGCTGATGCTACTACTAGTTGCTTGGGTTAGTTAATGAGTCACTGTATGTTTTATTTTCAGTTTCATGGGTCTATAATGTTCCTTGCAAGCAGTGGGTTGTCGCTAAGAGCCTTAATATACCTTGTTAGCAATGGGTTGTCGCTAAGAGCCTTAATATTCCTTGTTAGCAACAGGTTGTCGCGTAGAGCCTTACAGGCTTAGTGTTTTGTAGGACTGTTCATGTTATGGGCATCTTGCTGCCTATTAGTGACTAATCTGTTCTATGCAATTAATAATTGCAACTTAGATTATGTTGTCTTTTGCTATCTTCTATCGTGAGAGTGATGGTTTACGTGTGATAGTAATGGTTGATGATGTCTAGGATTATATGAATGATGCCGAGTTGTGGATGCGAGTTTGTTATGATACTATGACCTTATGGTCAAAAGCCTTCAAGGAGCTCTTATAATCATTTTGTCCCTTTTGACTTAACCTGGGAATGAAGGATTAATGATTGCCATGTTTAGTTTTTTTTTTTCCCTTGAAAATGCATTAAGTTTATCATTTTGGCCTTTGACTTTTTCATGCTATTCTTTCTTCTTGTAGACTTTTGAGCCAAGGGTGTTGTAGAAACGCTAGTTCTGTTTGGCTAGTGGAGCAGACAATAATGATGGTTGGAGTGGCCCAACGATCCAAGGCTGAACCTGGTGGAAGTCAATATGGCTCCATTGTTGATGATCATCTCGGGAATTATTATGGCTCCATTGATGAGGATGATTGTGGAAGTTTGGAATGGTTGTTAAGAATGAACTGCTTTTTCTTTTGGGAAGCATTCGGTTTTGATAGGATTCTTGGCTTGAGGAGTTCGTGGGTGTGAGAAGTTGTGCAATTGGGTCACCAGAAAAGCTTGTGCTTGGAGCAAGTGTTTTACTTTTGTGTTCTTTCATCTAAAACCCCAGTTCAGGCTATGACTTATCCTTGTTATTTGAATGATAGCCATTAGCCAACAAGATGATACACTGTTGTGCAATGCCCGAGTTTTGAATTATAGTCATGCTTGGTTCAAACCATGCTCTTTCCACCTCTACACACACAGAGGATTGGATATTGAGATTGTCATGCCATTTTGACTTAATCTTGGCGTGTGATATAGCTTAGATTTGAGCCTCAACATTATATGACGGTATTCCATATATGGTTTTGGAATGTAAGTTGTTGGATTGAGGATAAAATATTTCATGGTTCTCTTCTCCTTATTGAAGCTGGGTAAGGAATTCTTAGAGGTTCATATGCTTGCGAGGTTTCTGTAGAAGTCTTTTCCCAAAAGCATTTATGTTTAAACTTTCCAACGTATTTCAATTGGCTGCCTTCTATATCTGTATTATCATGCACATGTGATGACAGTCAAGTTTTCACCCATCCTCTCACATGTTGGCACTTGTATCTGATACCCTCTTGAAGGGTAGGGACACTTCCTGGTTATGGAAGGTGTATGGGGAGCCGATGACATTGTGGTTGGAGGAAAAACACTCTCGTGATACTCTCTCAATTATTTCTTTCCTTTTTCAGGTTAAGGATAGTTCTAGCATATCTTCAGATATTATACATCTCTATAATTTTTTTCGCATCAGATTCTTAATAGCATTATTGAACTATGGTCCAGCATGTACCTTATATCAACATGATTGATGAGATTGTATCAGTTTTGTAACATTGCTCCTTGTGTCCTGAGGCAGCCTGTACTTTGCAGTTATATTTATGCATATAATATTTGTATTTATGCATATAATATTTGTTGTTCTGTGACCTTAATGTGATTGAAACCCATGTGTGATATGGACTTTTTAATAAACTCCATATATTGTTTCAGTTGTAGCAATAGGAATTATTTTGCAACTTTTTAATAAACTCCATATGTTGTTTCAGTTGTAGCAATAGGAATTATTTTGAAACTTCTACGAGGATCTCCATGAGTTATAAAATCAGTACCTTGAATCTCCTTAATGGCCTCATAGCCTGCTGTTCAGTTAAATGCACTCTTAATGAATGCAATATTTTGAACAAAATCTTATTATGGTGATAATGTGGCATAGGAACAGCCTTTTTGTTAAAAGCTCCTTTGGTGTAATTTTGGAGTACCCTTTTGCTATTGCTGTATTAAGCATTTAAAGCTAGTAAAAGTGGGCTTAGTATTGGGGTTTACCATACAATTTACTAGTTGGGGCAGCAAAGCTCCCTTGATTCGCCCATCATGTGGCGGAAAATACTTTTGAGTGGAGTTCATCTTACATTTTGGAATGGATACTTGGATTGATTTGCCCTTAGGCAACCCTACCCACTGCCCATGTTCAAGGGTGTTCTCCTGCTAGAAACCTAATGATTGACAATCCTAAGCCTTAATGGTTACTTGAGTGGCATGTCTTACTACAATTTGCATTTGTTAGTATGATTAATCTTTTGAATGGAACGTAATGTTTTTATTTTTGGTTTGAACCTTTGTAGTAGCCTACACATTTTTTTTCCTTTTAAAGCTCTTTGAAAGTGATGATTACAACAGAGGGAGAGAGAGCTCACAAGCAATGACACTAAAACTACTAACAAGGATGGTCATACCTGAGAAACTCAATCTGTCACCGTCAAGCTTGCTTGTGGATTGATAAAGATTTTGCCCCATAAGCCACCTTGCTTCCCTGTTAATTAGATAATTGATCTTCACAAAAATGTTTGTGATACTTTTTCTAGACACATGGCACACACAACCTTGTTTGATTTTAGAATTTAGATCTTTGATCTCGACAAGAATGGAACCCTTGTGAGCCCTTTAAAAGCCAAACATCTCACCAATTGAACCTCCTCCACTTGACACTACTTATCACATTTGGAGCTCTTGTTTTGACAAAAACAATGGGGATTACAAGGTCCCAAAGGCTTGTTGCAATGTGGGTCTCTTGATTTGAACCTAAAAAAACTATGTTTCAGATGCTTTTGCTTTGGTAGAGATTAGTTTTGGGATTTGTTTTAAAGAAGTCAGGAATGGATGCGCTTGATTGTTTTGTGTGAGTTTCGTGAGTCTATTAATCATTTGTACTTATTATAAGTGATGTGGGAAGACACATGGACTAGTGTTTTAGGCAATTTCAAGACTAATTAGACCATGCATATTACATCTACTGAAATATTGTAACTATTGTGGAAAATAGAAAATTTGTATTTTTCCCAAATTGAAGACCAGCCGACTTTATTGATAAAGCAGTTTGCCATGTTCTCTTCCGAATACTATACTTGAAGATTATGAAAATGTTGTTAGCAATTGACTTCCTCAAAGTCAACCTTAAGTACAAGCAACATGAAGATTAGGAAATTATCTCCTAAAGTGATGATCATGAAAATTTAAGGGAAGTTGATTCCGCATTTAAGAAACAATTTGATAATGGGGGTGGATCAAGGTTTGCAATGAGCCTTTGTGATATAGGGGATGGTGGTAGAAGTGTTGGAAGTGACTAATTGCACCATCATCATCATACTTATGAACAAATCTTGAAAGGTAATGAAGAAGAAAATAGGGGTGCTTACAACCCTCCTAAGGATAGGCAAAGCCAAGCACAAAATGAAGTTATTGAAATGATGGAGGTTCCTCATGACAAGGATGGAAACCACGATGGCATTTAAGTTGCACGATGAATTTCTAAAGGAACTTAAAAAGGTGTCTTAGATTGGGGGTCGGGGATGGTAGCTCCAAGCAAGGTCAAGGGGAAGGGCAACTAGTTGGTGCTTGTTTTGAGCCTGCACCTTAAACTAAATTGACTCCTCTTGAATTTTGCCCATGTTCATCAACTTTGCTTTACATAAGTTCACAATCCTAGAAGATTCACCTTCGAACTAGTTTCTGCAAGTCAAAATGAGCCGTGTCAAGTAAAAGGTGTAATGTTATTTGTACTTTAACTCTTGTGTGTGAAGTTTGCACGATCTGTGGGACATTAATGATCCAATTGGTTTGAAATGGATGGCCCTGAAACTCAAATGAATCGATAATGGATGTGTATACACTTAAACAAAACTTCTTTCCTTCTCAAAACTTTGCGTTTTGTTTGTATGCGCAAAATGTAACTTCCTCCCCGTTGGTCGATGACGTGGTGCTCTCTAGGAGACTTTGCATTGGTAGAGCTTTCAAGTATAATTGCACTTTTGTACAAAAAATGCAAACATATCCTCGTGCCCCGACACGAGAATATAACATGGAATATTCTAAATAAGGCTTGGGGTTGCTTTACAAAGTTGCACTTTTACAATGTGCACCTCATATGCAAAAATGTAAACTACACTTAAAGCCCTGTGTCACTAATAGGACACGTGTCATCAAGACGACACAAGGGAGTATCAGGTATCTCACGAGTATTTGCACTTTGCAATTTTGCATGTCATGTAAAAATACAAATTGCATTTAGACCCTTGAGCCTCGCAGAAGGACACATGTCATTCTATTAAAACAACTTAGTATGGGACAAATCAGTCAACTTTGCAGTTTTGCATTTTTTCAATTAATGCACGAATGCAAAATATGCCCCGAGCTTCGCTCCTCACCAAAAGGGACATGTGGACAATTTTTATTCAAATAAGAAAATGTGAAGATCAACGACTAAGGTTAAATATAATGCATTTATGGCTTCTGCCATTAATGTTGCTCACATGAAGGGATTAAAAGTTTAAAATTTCACTAAGTATTTCACATTCCTACCTTCATGCGATGAGATTGAGCATTATGGAGCCCTAAAGTTGTGAATTTGGATCGCAGGATTGAGGGAATTAATTGCAGAGAACGATGTTTGAGAAAATTGAAGTAGTTAGCGTGCATGTGCGACTGGTATCTTGAAGGAACATGCAAACACGGGTAAGTTCCCCTGAAAACTAGACAATTACTCGAGTTTTTGTTTACATACAAGGGTTTTAAAGAAGCTCCCATAGTTTGTATTTCTTCTCCTACACCTGGTTATTCCTGTGATCCCCATATTTCCTGGATAAGCAATTACAAATAGTTTACTAAGAAAAATGAAGATAAAGGCAACTGGAACCCATGTCACTTCACATATCACAAGCAATTTGGATGAGGTAACAAACACTAACCTAGGGAATGCTAACCTAGAAGATTTCCTACAAAGATTGTGTGCCCCTAACAAAAGTAATGGCATGGTAGCAATCGATGCTAGTGGTATTGCTTAAGCTGCCGCTTTCCCACCATCAATACAATGCCCAAAACTAGTATGGACTTGTGTCAAGAATTATAACTCGGAGGCCAGGAAGTATTGGACGAAAGTGGAGTAGAGTCCTTTTTGTGTCACCTGAGGCATTTAGAATAATATTGGGATTGCCCTAGGTTGAGAAGCAGTAAAAATTGACATACCAATGGCACAAGACCAATGAAATGCCAAACATGTTGAATATGCCAAGACTATGAACACTCAATGGTTGATAAAGAACATAGGTTCCTCTTCTAGGGTCCCAAAGAAGTTAACCAGATCACACTTTGTGGAAGAAGTTGAGGAATCATTATCACCTAGTAAGCAAGATTGCATGTTTGAAATCAACTTATGAGTTCCAAGAATGGATGTGTAGTTACATCCAGATCATCCGAAAAACACCGAGAAGGTTTATGCCACATTCATAAGTACTTCCATCCATGCACAACTTATTAATATGGTTGTACAAATTAGAGAAGGAACTACTATCAGTGTGAATTCTATATGATGTCATACCTTGTTTACAATGTTGCATGTCATAAAGACCTCCCTGATATCCCAAGGATGAAGGATTTCACCACCATAGGGTATATGATGTATATCCTTAGTTGAATATGGATAATCATAGGGAAAATTTTAGAAAGATAAATGATGCTTTCTTTGCACCCTATCATAGGCCTTTTAGACGAGTAATGTGAGTAGTATAAAATATCTACAGCTGCCAAAAGGCAATAAATGAGTATGGATACTACTTTATCTAATTTAGATTCTTTACTTACATAAGGGTAAGTGGTTTCAGGGACACCCTTTCATGCTTCCTAGATACCTAGATGACAAATGGGCACTCTTAGAACTCTCACGACAATTAGTAGAAATGCATAAATTAATAGATGACAAACACAATACCAACATCAAGTTTCCCATTTCAATAAGGAGATATATGTGCTCAAATTGTCATAAAAGCAAGTCTTTAGAAGAAGAGATGGACAAATTATAGATGGACAAATTCCATTCAAGGCCTAATTATGATATTAGATGGGTAATGAGCTCAATCCTAGGAAGCTCATATGAACATGAACCACATTATGAAGATTTTTGGATGAATTACAAAGATGAAAAGAGGTCAGATTAAGAGATTTTTCTAGAATGACCTTACAATAAGTTATTGATTACAAGATTAGTTGTGCCCAAGGCTTTGTAGATGAAAAACAAATAGTGAGCCCATATTATATTGAAATGAATTTTAATCACAACCAATTGCACCACTTGATTGGAATAATAAGGAAACAACAAGGCTACATACTAGAACAACACATGTGATGAGAAGAACATTTTCATGGTTAAGATAAAAGGTTTGGATTTATCATTGCAAAATACCAAAGGTGTTGCAAGAATATAGGGAAACAAAGAATTCTATAGGAAGATCTTCCTTTCAAGGAGGAGCAAGCCAAATAGATCCATTGGAAGGGAAAAAACCTCAACTTCCTTCCAAAAGGCCAACCATTGGGATCATAGAGGAATGGATTGCAACCACAAGTAAAACATGAACCTCCATGTCCCTCTTAACCTAAAAAGATGAAGAAATGTTGATGAAAACCATGAAGGATGCCCCTATTACCCTAGGAACCCCATTACAAGTTAAGATGACTTTTGCATTAAGGTAAAAAACTCTGCAATAAATTTTCTAAGATCTTCAAGCATCTTGCAAAAGAATGAGGGGAGCCCTACCTGATATTGACCCACAACTCAAAGTACAAAGTGTTGAAGAAAAGAGAAATCTGGTCTCAAGTATTTTGAAAGAACAAAAAGGGCCGTGGTTATATACCCTTTGGAAAGAGATGTAAAGACTTAGAGGTTGGGAACATCCCCCATGAAAGGTTATGAGGGGACATGGGAAAGAAATGGAAGAGCCGAGGTCATTAACTCGGTTCCATTAGATGAGTGTAAAAACTCTTATTATCAACAAATGTTGGCACATGATGTAGCAAAATCACAAGTTAAATTGAGTGATCAGTTCCATCATCCAAAGTACATAAAACCCCTATTGTAGATCAAAATTGAGAAGGAACAACTCCACAAATTAAGGTGGTTGAGGATGGGAAAGAAAAGGAAACACATGCACTAGACCTTACTAACTTGGTACAAAGCTTAGCAATGAAAAATAGGTTGATAATACTCTTACGGATAGTCGGTATAAAACTTAGAAAGAATATGGAAAAAGAGAAACCTAAGGTAATCAAATTAGTTTCACTAGGGGAGGGGCAAAAGTTCCTATCACAATTGTAATTCAAGGAGAGGTAAAATCACAAGTTGAGATAATAGATGTAGATGAAGAAGAGGAGACCCATGCACCAATATTCACTAATTCGTTACTAGGATTGATAACATCAAAAAGAAGAAAGTGTTACCCCATTGAGCACCCAATTTTTAGAAACTCCACAATTCATAATGTAAAGAAAAAAGTATGGAAATTCAAAAATACAAACTGAAGTTGCAGTGTCAGCAATTGGAATGAAGCTAATTGATCAAGAAACTACAGGGGAATCATCAAAATAAATGGTTGTTTTCATAGAATTGTAGCCTTAGGAGGAGGCAAGATATCACAACATTAGAAAAACCAGATGTTATTGTAAGCCCTATAAAGGAAACATTGGAAGAGGTCACTAAGGAAATTACAAGTCATGAAGTGGTTAAGGGAAAGGAAAAGGAACAAGCTAGTGATAAAGCCCAAAAATTAGCCACTACAATGATGGTGACTAAAGAACCTGAAGTTTTCAAAAAACATTGAAGGAAGGACCAAACATTTTTCACATTTAGCAAAAGAGTTAGTAGTAGGAACTAAAGTCCCACATACACAAGTATCCATTTCAAAGGTGCCTCATGATACTTTTCTAAAGAAATGGTAGTCTACTCAAGTACACCACAACATGCACCACATGCACCAAGAGGGGAAATCCCCCACAACAGGATGGTTAGGAACACTCCTCCCAAGGAAAGAGAAAGAAGTATCTCAAGTGGAGACTATTGATATTGAAAATATTGTGTTTTCAAGACCTACGAGAGCCCCTAAGAAGGCCAAGATATTTTCCAAAACCCATGTAGATTCTCAAGGGTACATGACATTGGAGGTTTCCACCACACAAGAGATGTATTAAAATATGATGTAATAAGTGATTACCAAGTCACACACATTCCATTTGGGAGGCCAACCATCGATACTCTGAAACATGAAGCTACAATGGCCCTGGGGCCTTATCCAAAAAATTGACAAGGATAAGGAGACTAAAAAGTAGTTAAGAGAGAAAGTTGATATCCTGTCAACTTATGTGCAAAAATGGATAGATCCTTATGTTGAAGGGCAAGAAATTTCTACTACCATAACCCATAGGCCTTAATAACTACTGATAGATCAAAAGAAACAATTGATGTTGTAACAAAGTGGAAGGAAGACTTATCCAAAAAAGGAAATAAGACCATAGAAGATACCGTGGAATGTTATAAGCAATTATCTGAGTAGTTGAGTGAAGAAAAATGACCAAATTGAAAAGTTGAAGATGAATTGCATTATTGGGATGGAATCCTTCCCAAACTTGAAGCAATAGTTCATCTAGATGATCAATTGGTGGAAGAAAAGGGATTGTCCCCACCGAGGACAAAGGAGAACAACATACTTATGAGGGATCCATCAAATTAAGAATGAAGACCCTGAATCAAAGTATCAAAGAGCTCACTCTAGGAAAGATAAAACAACAGAATGCATCGATGACCTTGACAATATACTTGGAGAAATAATATCTATCCAAGACCGGTTGACATATGGATATTTGAGTTCAGATGACTTAATGAAATATTTTCATCAACAGATTAATGGAGGATTAGATGCTACTACTTCAAGTTTCAATTATGACACCATTTAGAAATTTGTTCACTTGGAGAAATGATAGCTAAATTAGCAAAGAAGGTAAAGAAAAACAATAGTGCAATAAGTAAATTTGACAAAATTTTAAAGAGAGCAGGGACTTGTATTTGTGTTTCATGCTGGACCAAATGAGGAGTTCCTCATTCAAATGTTCAAAATATTTGATGCATACAAGGAGAGAGTGAGTGAATCAACTAAAGATGTGGTAATTGAGGTAGAATCTGCATAAAAATTTTTATAGAAACTTGTAAAATATGTGTACATTAATCGGGATTCTATATGGACCCTTACCCTTGGAATTTAAATTAGTAATTTTTATACATATTTCAAAAGTTTTTAAAAAAATTGGTCAAGTATATGTTCTAGTAATGACTTCACTTTAAAATTAAGAATATGAGCTAACAACTTTTCTTTTGAAATCAAATTCTTTATATCTTGTGCTCCAAATACATATTGTATATCTCTGAGATTAAGAGACATGCCTTTATCCATGAGCTCTTAAATCCTTCCCTTGGGCCTTGTAAAATCTCAACTAATTCCAATTTCTTCTTATAGATGAAGGCTATTCAAGAAGGTTGAGCCCTCGTTTCAAATATGTCTTTGTGCCCCAACAAACACCACTTTTAGAAGATGAAGATGGCTTGTAAACATTATGTGGTATTGTAGGAATAGGATTGGGTACACTAACAAGAGCTACTGGGATCTTCTTACATCTCTTAAGTGGAGGTGAAGGCACATCAACATGATTCATTAAAGGTGAAAAGTATTACATGATTCATTGGAAGAGAGGGTAAGGCAAAATATTTTTCAGAAGATAGATTTACAGAAGCCTTCTCAAGGACAATAAACCTTCTTTCCAATTCAGCTAATTTGTGAGAAAGAAATGACATATCCTCTGGAGGCTTTGAATTAGGTATTGCTGTAACATCAACTAGGATTTCTCTTTCTACTATTTCCTCAGAAAAAATTTGGGAGACATTCAATGGTGCTCTTAGTGATAACTGTCCTGTAAAAGTCCCAGAAATTTCTTAATTGCTAAGGAAGCTATATGATATTCTGGATGGAACAAATTATGAAACAAAATTTGGAAAACCGAGAAGAAGGGGGTCATTATGGAAAGTTTTCTCATCAAAGCTAGATGAACCACATAAGGATTCAATGGCCCCACAGGTTCCTTTTGATCTTAAAATTAAAATAACATCTTGATAAAAGCTTCATTCTGACCGAAAGATTGAACATTGAGTGTAAAGTCTATGAAGATAAATCTTTCAGTTCTCCCTCAAGTTCTATACCACCATTTTTCAAGTAGAAGAATGAAACCACTTCTCTCATAAAATTATACTTGTAATCCCATAAAGAATCTCGCAAGTTCATAAGGAGTAAGTGTGAATTTATAGGAAAATAAATCCCATGGAGGTATGTGTGAAGTATCATAATAGAATTGAATGCAATATTTTCTTAAATAATCAAACACGAGTTGGAGAAAGAAAGATCAAGAAGATATCTGATAGAAAGATGTTCCATTGGTTTGATTTGAAGTCTTACATGAAGAAGATATTATATTCAGATGATTACTTGTAATCATTCCACTTTCAAAAGTATACTTTTTAAAATAGGTAAAAATCAAATAAGATAAAGGAATGATGTCAAGAGGCTATGGTTGTGACAAAGACACATGAGTGATTGAGACAAAGTGAAAAAGACAAAAATACATCTGGCAGTACAAACTAACTACTTTACACATGTAACAAAAAAAGCAAAAAAATGACTCAAAGTTAATAACTGAAAATAGAATATTTTTAGTTAGAGAAGGTGCCTTCCGCTCGATGAGAGATCAAACTCCTTTTCTATGAAGAAAAGAATATTTTCTCACTAGTTTGGGGGAAATTGAAATGTAAAATCCATGAAGTTTTGTATAAATATAGGGGATGCCAAGGGGGTTAGTTTTATATATTTTAACTCTACATGTTATTTTCATTCTCTTATATGGAATACATATGAACTTTGGGTTTTTAGAGATTTGTGTCAAGGTGGTCGCACTATAAACCATTGACAAATATTGAGGGCATTTGATTTATGTTCCCTCATCAAAGAATTGAAAGTTTGAATGGCATATGCCTACTTATGATTCTAGCATTGTGTTATGGATCTTGTATGTTGAAATCTGATTAATGAGTTATAATTTCTACTAAATTTTGTGTTCATTGCTTATGTATGTAACACACTAGATCAGTCCTTGGTTGTTGCATTTTGGTTACTAAATCAATATTGTTTTGTGAGCACTTACTCTGCAATATTTGATATAATTCTAAAATCCTTATTGCAACCATCTTGTTGAGTGATTTTTGTCATCCTCTGAGTGTATCTTTGGTATGTGAGAATAAGAGCAATGAATACTTCATTAGAACGCTTGCATGAGCTTTTGTGTTAGGTGTTTTAGAGATTGTGTTGAAAACATTTGCAACTATTGAGTATCAATGAATGCAAATATTTTTGTGTAGGAATTTGTCACTACTTAATCATACATTATTTACTTTCCATAGTAGCATGTTGTCCTTGTAATTTTTGTTGTAAGAAATCAATCATCATTTACTCCCCTTCTTTTACAAAAGTAAATATATTATGCCTTTCCTCACACCATTACACTTTTAAAAATCCATTCACTACCCAGGTTGTTCTATTTCCAAGCATCATTGAAGACACTTCTTCATACCCAGATTCCCATTAAAAAATGATGTAAGAACAACCAACTTTGTTGTCTTTAGTAACTTGTGTCTGATGCACTAAATATATGTAATACTCTTGTGAAAAATCTTGCGAGTGGGTGTTACATTCATGGCCATATTTAGCTTAGATTGACCCACCATTTTCTAGATTAGAAGGAAATAAGTGCAAATCATCTCCCCTTTATTCAAGTTACCCCATGGGTTCTCTCACCCTAGTCTAGGCAGGACCAAAAGCAACAGGATCAGGCCATCCCCTTTGTATGTGCCTCTCAATCATCCCAAAGCTTGGTTCTAAAATAGGATGTTAGACATCTCCTGGATGCAAATGCCATAAAAATCATAGTCTGACATCTCCTTAAGCTCTCCTACCCTTTACCAGTGCTTTATAAGGCCCGAGGGGTGTAAAATTGGGAGCCAACACACCCGACCAGAGTTGTGGGCAAAGTGCCCATGTCGTGCTTTGCTTGTTGTAGTACAAGGCAGGGTCTAGGGAAATGCTCTTGATGCCAAACACAATCTAGGAGCTTGCATGGATTTTAAAATGGCTAAGAAAAACCCCCTTTTGAAAAAATATATGCCCCCTTTTTACAAAATATTATATCCCTCCATTTTAAAAACCCCTTAAGAAAAATCACCTCTCAAATGCTAGGCCCTCTTTTAAAATAAATTTGTCCCTCCATAAAAATAATTTCTTTTTAAAATAAAGAAATAAATATTTTATATGAGGGCATTATAGTGGTGGAGGGAAACAATACTAGTGGTGATGGTTGTGCTTGAGAGAAGGTAAGGCGGTTAATGAATGATCGTAGAAGTTATGCCCAAATGAAAAAAATAATAAAACATGACATCATATTTTTGAGATAGTTTGGGTGTCAAACTATGGCTATAGTGGGTGGCTAAAAATGTAAATAATGTAGCATAAGAATATTATGAAGTTTGCGCCAATTTGAATGGTGGATTCTAGTTGAATTAAACAAAGAGTTTTGTCAAATGTCACAATCCTACCGTAAGGGTATATCACTAGGTAACATGATGTCAACTGTTGGCAAGTTGTGTTGTCATTGATGTCAATAGGTATCATTGATGTCAAAAGGAGTAAGGAACATGAAGGTTGATTGGTAGTGTCAGTCATTGATGTCATGTGTTGTGTTTCTTGGTCGGTTGAGTTTCTTGGTCTCATTGATGAGGTGGCATAGTGTCTTGAGTAGGTGTAGTGACTTACAGAGGTATTGCAGTGTTGTGGTGATGTTGTGACAATGTCATGAAGTGTGTTGAAGGAAATTTTAGGTGGTAAAGAGTGATGAAGTCATGAGGAGGTTAATACAGATGGTTTAAACATGGTCTAGAAGCCTAGTTAGGAGGCCTAGTTAGCAAGATGTGGTGCGTCATGATGGAGTACATGTGTGTAGTAGATGGTTATGTATTGTGAGAGCATGGAGAGCATAAGGATGCGGTGTTAAGACACTCACAAATTTCTCAAAGTACATGCATAGGGTTTGAACATGTTTTCTAGGTCTGCACTAGACTTATTCTTAAGCCCTAGTTGGCGAAATGAGGTGAGAAGAGAAATTTTCAGCATAGAGATGGAAATGTGAGCATTGACAAAGGTGTAATAGGTTGTTCTAGAGTTGTGAGTAAAGTTTCAAGTGTTGGTTTGCAAGATTTAAGAAGATCATATGTTTTTGCCTCTATTGAGTTCGTAGAAAGTGAAAACCCGGTTCGAGAAGGTCAATTTGATGCTTGTTGGCACATGTGAGGTCTACATGGGAGGCTAATATCTTCATGGTAGTGGGGAAGGATCCTAACTTAATGTTCCGGACATTAGTTTGTGGATTAAGATGCAAAGCTTTATGAATAGTCGTTAAGAAGGTAAGGTAAACCCTAGTTAGGTAGTGATGGAGAAGAACTTGTTCAATCACGTTTGTAATGGATTTTTGACCTTGGTTAGTGCTTAGATATCATAGAGGACTCCTCCAAATTTCTCTAGGTGGATTTTAAGTGTTTTGAAAATGAGTCCACAACAATATGGAAGTTCTTGAAGAAGTGGATATATCTGTCAAGTTTTGCATTGTACCTGTTGAAGAAATTGATGTTTGAGGAAGTATGGAAGCTACGATAAATGTATGGAGTGGTTTTAGAACATGTTTGAGCCTTTAGGAGGTCTGTGGAATTCTATTTTGCGAGACTGGTTGTGGGGTAGTTTTTGGTGACCTGGTTGTAGAGGTGTTCTTGAGCACTTACAATTCAAGTGAAGGTATTGAAAGCATTTGGTGATGACCTTGAGGTCATGAAATTTCTATTCATATTTCAAAATTACATGGTTGAGGTGTTTTGATAGTGTTTGAGCTTCATCTTTGAGGATTGGTTTTGTAGGTCATAGACCTAGTGAGGACAGTTGTTCCTCATGGTGGTTCCAAAGTAATATTTGATGGTGCAAAGATGAACAAGCTTGTTTAAGGTTCTTTAGAAGACTTAGAAAACATGTCTAACTGGTCCTTGATGTTTGGTTAAGGTCATGTTAGCTCAAGAAGATTCATATTTGGTGAGAGGGTAGTTTTAGTATATTAGGCCTAATTAAAACCTAATGGAGGAATATATTTTGTAGATGCTTATTACCAACCTAAGTGGTCTTTTGAATGATGATCTTATGATGTAATCATTTTTTTAAAGTGTATTTTCCCTATGATGGCCAACCTAGATATGTTATGATCTTAATTCATGTATATAAGCATGTTCTTAGTAACCTATTTGGTGGTTGAGAGAGTGTGAGAAAGTGCGAGTAAGAGGGAAGCTTGAAGATGTGGAGAAGGTCTTTGTGACCATCTAGAGAGGGAAGAGAGTGTTTCATGATGTTATAGAGGGAGTGTTCTTTGTTGGAGGGTAGGTCATTAGACCTTATCAGATTGGAGGGGAAGTTGTTGGCGAGTTAGCAAGGTAGGAATATTTGGAGTGGATAAAAGGAAACAAAGCTTAACATGTGTCATCATCGGTTGTGGAAACATTCTAGAGGTGAAAAACAAAATTAGGTGGTTGAGTTGGTGCTGAGTCATCTAAGGGGTTGGTTCCTCCATGTAGGGTTGGTGTTCTAATAAATCGAGGGGTTGGTGCTCCTTGTGGGCTTGGTGCCTCACCAAACCTAGGGGCTGGTGCTCAACTAAATATTATTCATTGTTGTGATAAATCTCTATTTCAATGGGGTTTCTTCCCTACGAGTGTTTCCCACTTAAATTTGGTGTTCATGTGTTCTTATGTCTCATTTGCATGTATAGATGTTGTAATGTTTTGATGATTCATGTTAAGTGGGTTGTATGATTAAGTTAAATGGAATGATTAATGAATGCTAAGTGATAAGTGAAATAAAGTTTTAATGACACACCGATTCACCCCCAATGGTTGTGCTTCCAATAAACCTAAAAAAATAGAGTGCTATCATAATTAATTTGACTAGATCTATCTACAATGAAAATTACTTGTAATAACTACAACAAATAGACCAATTAAACACCAACATAACACTGATTATGGGAAATCTCAATCCTAAACAATCTATGAAGGTGTATCGGGAAGACATGAATAGACCACTTGTTGTAAGTGTTGAGTGTGGCTATGGAGGAGGTTAGACTCGTGGAGGTAGCTAGTGTAAGTTATTAGTGATAGAGGAAGCACTAATTGTGTAGTTGCCACATTGAAATAACATGTTTCCAATGTTTCAATAAGCACTTATGGTGTTGAAACAAAATGCACAACTTTCACCAACAATAACATTGCCTTGAGAATCTTCAAGCATAAATGAGACTTCAATTTAACAATTATAAAGTGCAACTCCATCGCTAGTAGTAGTACCATATGGCTATATATGAGTAGTTTTTTGGTTAAATTTTTATTATACAATACAACTAGGAAAAGTAAAAATAAAAATAAAAACCTTTAAGCGGGTAATGGTTGCATGAAGAAAGATTTGATACTCGTACATATGAGTGGAGAACAATCTCATCTAGGACCACTTATGCAAATCATTACAATAATGTTTAAGCCATACACAACAAGATAATGTATTAGGAATATGTGCATATTACTCTTACACATATGATAATAAAATACAAGAATAATCTCGAATAAATTGTTAAGGTGGGTTTGTTATACAATTGTGAATGGTTGGAGGAGTTGGCTAAATATGTACTAAAGAATAAAACTATACATGCAAGATTATAACAAGCCACAAATATCTCTCCAAATAAATAACAACTTGCGCTAAGCTAAGCTTATCCCTACTATAACATGAATCTAGATAGTAAAGAAAACTTATAGATTATTGCGAAATACCAACACTTGGTAATAAACAACATAAATGGTGAAGTATGAATTAGGGAAGGTGAATGAAAAGATATTTATGATAGTTCAAGTAATAATGTGTCACCTGTTTATGATATGTAAGAGGAGACCCACTATCAATCATGCAAGCAATCATTGCACATATCTAAGTACAAGAATGGAAAAGTAGCTCAAACTGTCAACATTAGTAGTGATAATAGTCGATGTAGCCAATTATTGTTGGTATATCCTCTCTATCTAGTTCTACATCACATGAATAATGTCTTGTTTCATACTTTGAATGTACACTTCATGTTTGGAAATGGTGAGATGTGAATTAGGTCACTTCTTTCAAGTGTCCTTACTTCGAAATGGATCAAATGTTTGTGGAAGGTTTTGATAGAATGAGAATTGGTGGGATGTTGTAGACACTCAAATTTTGCAATCTATCATTCAAACCTGTTGGTCTTGATATTGCACGCTTGCATGCAAAAATACACCCTCTTAACTCTTGCTTAACAAACCCTAATATCTATTCAGATACTTTCTTATCTTTGCAACCCTTTACGTAGTTATTTCTTGAGGTTTTATAACATAAAATACATCTAAAGACATCTATCCTCTAACCGAGAAAGCTAAACCGTGATTTTTCCTCCGGATAAAAACCGCTTGTTAGGGCCGATTTTTCTAAATCTACAACCTAAACCTCATCAGTAAGGTTTTGGAATAACAAATTTTGCACTAAAATTTTCAATTCCATCATCTTTATATGGAATAATATTCCATCATATTCTTGTGTGCGGTTTGAACCCTCTCGGAATAATGACAACATTGGAGGTGTACATGGGTGCTCACAACCCACATAACTATGTTTTAAAGGAACTCCATCTTGCACTACGAGAGTTTGAGGGTTTGAGAAGATTTGTAGAGCCATTCCAAAGGAGAGAAAAGAAGATAAACACACAATGATAGTCATTTCCAAGCGGTGAAACACTCGGGAAGTTGTAGACCCATAATCCAATCAGTCCAATATTGTATAAAAGGGTTAGGACCGCACGAATGATGTTGACCTAGTTGTACAATTTTGACCAGGTACATTTCAGGTTCTAGTTCCAACAACAAAGAATTTTTAGTTCCACATCAGTCTATTCATGTATCCAGATTACATGATTTTCCTACATCCATTGATTAACTAAAGTATGGAATTATAACCAATTCTATAGTTAATTTGACATTAAGGAAAAAATAAATAACAGATGAATGTATAAAGAAAATGATCCAAGCAACTAAGAAAGTAGATATGTAAAACCCTAAAGTGCAAAGAGAGTTAGAAAGAATCAAGCGATTAGACGAGCTTGTTGGATCGTATGTCAGTGTCGCAGAGATGGTTGGAGAAAAAGGAGGAGGAAAATGGCTGTGTTGAAGTCTAGAAAAGTGCATATCCGGGCAATCTGAGTGGATTGGGACGCTCGGAATGGTGCAAGGGCACTTGTGGGTGCCCTAGTATGTAATATGGGCACCCTGGTCTATGAAAAAAATCTATAACCTTCCTCCAAGGTGTCACTTAATGGTTTCCTTCCTTCGCTTCCTGTCACACTAACTTCCCTGCACTACGCCATATGTCTTTGGTAATTAGTGATGAAGAAAACATCTGCAAAACCCCAAGACAAACATCAAACCCTAAAAAGAAAGATGCATATGAAGGGTTAAACTGACCTCTCTGCTGCCACAATGGTGGAATTATTAATCGAGTGTTGCATCACATCTCGGACTCCAATGTAGTTGTATGTGTGTGTGTGCAATCATGCACTAGGTGCTCTTGTACTAGTTGCACATTGTGAAAGTAAGCGAGTAATAAATTTGTGTAGAAAATGTAATAGAATGGTGGATGGAATAAAATAAACTTCCCTCCTATACAATGTGATGCGAGATGAACTAGCCTTGTGCCTTGTGATGGAGCTAGATGGATGTAAATGGAGAATTTGATGGATGTAACCTTAGGTGATGATAGTAGTTCTTAGTGCTTGGTCCCTCATTATGGTCTCATAACTTTATATTTATATGGTTATCTTGTTCTAATTTTGTAATTAACCTTGAAAAGGCTGACCACTAAAAAGATAAGAAGCTCAAATGGTTAGAAAGTTCCCAAAAAGTGGCGGGAAAGTGTAAAAAGGCTCAGGGCACCCCAAATGGGACTAGGGCACCTATGACGCCGCAATATTGGGCTAGACACCCCAGTCAAAGGTAAAATGATGCCAAACAACAAAAATAGACTGGACAAGTATGTGCTAAAGGTTGGAAGTGACAACATAAACCAAAGTAAAATGGCCAAAAGACATGGGTTGATTAGTAATTTCTTCACTCAAAAACCATATGAATAGTAGTATGAGACCGAGACTAAATCATGTCTAAAATGTGTGATTTTGTGACTACATTTACCCAAACTTTGTTGGCGAGTGGAAATATCGATAACATAAAGTAGATAAAGATGTGTACACAATAATCCATGTAGAGTGATGTAGAAACATGTTAAAGGACTAGACAAAGCGTGGAATGAAAAAATAGTGGAGCGTGGAAACTAAAGATGCAAAAGTGTAAAAATTTGTGAGAGTGAACCTAAGTCGGACACGTGTGTGTAGTTGCTGATGTGTGTGATGTACCTGCATGGTTAGTATTGTGTGTGTTGCCGCATAATGTTATTGTTGTTGCCCCCATTGTTGTAGTTGTAGTTGTTGTTGACTGCTTGTTTCTCATACGGATGGAACTACAAGGAGAAAATGATCAAGTAGTCAAAAACACATATATATGTAAAAAACATGCATATGTATGTGAAAGCATGTAAATGTAAAATATGTAAATGAATAATGGAACATGTGTACCTTATCCATGTCGAGAGAAAAAGTGTAGAAGGATATCCTGTACTACGAGTTTTTTGGGTGATCTCACGTCACCCTGTCGAAAGAAGTGTAGGGAGGAATGCATTATTCTCCAACCTAAAATTGTTTCCATGAAGTTGTGTGTGAAGAGATCTTTGTACTACCTAGTTTTTTGGGTGATTTGACGCCACTGGCTGAAGTAGTGTAGAGAGGAAATCCATTGTATCCTCTAACCTGTAATTGCTCCCCAGAATGCTAAGGACAATCATGTCTTGTAAAAGCTGCTATGTATGAGGTTTATAGACTGGTTTGAACCCACTTGTTGTATAACCCACAATGTTAAGGATGTAAAACTAAACTGAACTGAATTGGTGTAGAAGCGTTGTGTAGTATGTAAAACCCCAAATGATGCCCCCTCTTTGGGGGCGTATGTGACGTTACTGATAGGAGAATGCGGCCCCAAAAGAGGACCAACCGCATAAACTGTGCCCTGCATGGGGAAGGGAATGCGCTTAGTAGAAACCAAGGCACACACTAACAAATGGATAGAAACAAGTGTTAGTACAAACAAGAATGCATATAAAAGACAAATGTACTCTACACAAATAATGTGTAAGCTAGAATGCAAGAAAACACGCAAGAAAGCAATATACCTTCAAAGCGGGTGGAGAACATGGGACATAACTAATGATGTTGCAATACACTCAAGGCTGCAATATTTGCATACAAACAAATAAGTGTGCACACCAAACAAAGGGCAAGGCCCACATACAATAACAAACAAAACAAGCAAGTATAAACAACAAATAACCATGGAAGTAAATAATCCTGCAAACAAATGCTACACATAAAATACCCTTTAACATGTTAGAAAAATAACCCATAGGTCAAAAGCATGTATAAGCAAGTGATGTAAAGTTCTAAGTACATAATGAAACAATAACACCTATAAGAGACGAATGTGGATGTCCATAACGACCATTATAGGAGTGGTAGGGGAAAGCATCCATGTCATGTGTAAGAGACCGTATCTCGTGATCACAACAAGAAAAGGGTGTGAACACACATGTATGCATGGTAAAGATAATGACATATATGAAATCTAGATAGCATGTGTAATAAGAGAACATGAACAAGCAAAGGTAAGAAAGAGTACAGGCAACCAAGATATGTAACATGCCGTGGATGGATGGAGTAAAATGCAAGATGGATGACAAGATCTGCATGCCTCTCATGTGAATGGAGTTGTATGTAGTGAGGTTCATTTAATATGCCCCCTCAATAGTCAATAATGAACTGAAAATGAGAGGGCGTCATCGGGAAATGGTCGAAATATGTGTTGTGTGTAGTGTGGTGTGATGAATGGATATGTGTATTGATGATGCGTGACCTAGAGATGAACACGTGATGGTGTAGCCTAAAGCATATATTGCGGTGAGATAGATAGAGGGAGTGGTGATGTAGCCTAAAGCGTGTAACACTACAAGTTGAAAGAGTAGGTGACCATTTAGCCTATATCATATGCCACTAACCTAGTAATTTCACATGATAGAAGGTTGAATGATGAACACATGAGTAGGATAAGGTCCATTTGATTTGTAAACCCTTAGTAGTTGAGTATGGACCGATGAACTTACGTGTGTCATAGGGTTGTGAGTGTAGTGAATAGAAGAATATGTAGTATGTGTGATGATAATAGCCAACCATATTGTTGTCACCAAATCATTGCACCCTCCGAATGGCTAGAATGTGAACAGGACGTTCAGTGTGATTGGGACACATGACATCATCTCTCAAGTGTGGGACTTGAATTCGAGGTGAACCTCCGTAAAAGGATGACTTCCTTTTCCTAAACTAAGTGTTGTATTTTTGTAAGATCCGGAGAAAATGGCATGGGTGGTCGGGGAGCTATCTTTCTATCCTGGATCAAAGAATTTTCTGCATTTATGGCTATGTCATTAGCATCAAGTAATGTATTCCCCCACATGGATTGAATCATAACTACTACATCGGTATTCAAAGCTCACAAATAGTACAAAAATGCATTGTTTGGAGAGGGGTTGATGAGTGCCGGAATCCTATTCCAAGTCCTATAAAATCAGAAATTGAAATTGCTCATGTACTCCTGGGGATCTCTCTTTATGGTGGTGATATGTTCTAAGAGTGATAGGTGATCACTCTTGTCTTTGAACTATTTGCAGAGCTTCTCTCCTAACTCATCCCAAGTGGTTATGCTGCTGATACGTAACCCTTGAAACCATTGAAGTGATTTTCCCTTGAAGGAAGTGGCTAGAAGTCTGACAACAACATTATCCTCTATGATGTTGTGTACTACTGCAGATGTTGGCTACATCAAGAATGTGTTCTACTGGAGTGACATGAGTTTCTCCTGTGTAAAAGGATAAAATTTTGAGTGCCGTAACCAGTATAGGGTCACATTGAGCCAATAGAAGTAGACTGCTTGCATTGAAAGGGGGAAAAACTTGGTTCCATGCCATAGAAAGAAGAGGTTGATTGTTCCTTGATGGAGGAAACCTTCCGTATGGAGGAGTTGAATGACCTCTACGAGATGAAGCTACAACTGATGGTGTTAAAATACTTCTACTTCTTCTCTTGGGAGGAGACATGAAAAGGTTGATATGTTGATAACTTCGTGCTTTGAAGAAGCTCTTGTCTGAATTCTTCACATAAGTGAATGCACTGAGATTTGGAATCCAGAGATATAGAGTCGCCTAGGTACTTTGATTTATGCTAATGAGAAGAGAAGTACCAACTCATCCCACCGGGTGTGCCAAAAACTGTTGACAAAAATAACTACACCCTACGAATGGCGGAATGTGAAAAGGATGTTTGGTGTGATTGGGACACATGGGATCACCTCTCAAGCTACAGGACTTGAATTCGAGGTGAACCTTCGAGAGAAGGCCAACTTCATTTTCCTAAACTAAGTGCTGTATTTTTGTAAGATCAAGAGAAAATGGCATGGGTGGTCGGGGAGCTATCTTTCCAGCTTGGATCAAAGAATTTTCTACATTTATGGCTATGTCATAAGCATCAGGTAATGTAGTCCCCCCATGGATTGAATCATAACTACTACATCGCTATTCAAAGCTTGCAAATAGTATAGAAATGCATTGTTTGGAGAGGGCTTGATGAGTGCTGGAATCCTATTCCAAGTCCTATGAAATTGGAAATTGAAATTACTCATGTATGCCTGGGAGCTCTCTTTATGGTGGTGAGCTATTCTAAGAGTGATATATGATCACTCTTGTCTTCGAACTATTTACAGAGCTTCTCTCCTAACTTGTCCCAAGTGGTTATGTTGCCGATACATAACCCTCAAAACCATTGAAGTGATTTTCCCTTGAAGGAAGTGGCTAGAAGTCTGACAACAACATTATCCTCTGTGACGTTGTGTACTACGAGATCTTTGGCTACATCAAGAATGTGTCCCACCGGCATGCTAAAAATTGTTGTCACCAAATCACTGCACCCTCCGAATGGCTAGAATGTGAACAAGACATTCGGTGTGATTGGGACACATGGGATCACCTCTAAAGCTATGGGACTTAAATTTGAGGTGAACCTCCAGAGAAGGCCGACTTCCTTTTCCTAAACTAAGTGTTGTACTTTTTCCTAGTATAATAAAATGACTATCTTTCCTTTTCCTAAACTAAGTGTTGTATTTTTTCCTAGTATAATAAAATGACTATCTAGTCCTAGGCTAACACCTTCATGAGTTTTGAGTAAAGAGATTTTATAGAAATGAAACTATACTAAGGATGGTGATGCACCAAATAAAGGGATGTTTAATATTTGGAAGGGTTAATGTGGGTAGGATGCTCACATCATTGTCCACCTTCACCGATTGTAACCTAAAAGGGTATAAATTGCAAACTAGGGCATACGTTCCTTTATTAAACTTGAGCATACATAAAGGATAGATCAAATTTGATTCAACACATAGTTAATTTATCATGAGAAAGGAACACATGCATTGGTCAACATCTATTTCAACAACTACGAATAATGATAATGCAACTTAAACAATGAAGGAAAATAAGATTTCCACAACTAATATAAAAGATAATCACATTTACTCACTCACAACATGAAATAGATAACCCGAAATAAAGGTAAGTTAACCACTCACAATAAGGAATCATACATTCACAAAGTAAGCATTGATCAACCATCCAATACAATAAAATCAGATTCTAAATTGCAAGGCGTAACTCGAATATAATTAAAATGTTTTTAGAATTCTCGAAGAACTCTTCCAAGCTTTAAGAGAAACATCACTCAAAAAATAATCTATATCTACTAGCTTGAAGCATCAACCATTTATAAGTTCTTAGGACGAGCCATTACAGCTGGGCACTTAACTAACATTTTGTAAAAATAGAAATGCCATTAAATTAAGGGAACATGCTCCCATGAAAAATAGAAAATTTGTTGCGAGGGTTTGACTCACCCAACCATGTAACCGATCGATCCGAGCTTGGATCTGACCTTTCATGGCCGCTCATCTTTAGCCTTATTCAACTACACCTTCCTCTCCTACAAGTTTCTGTTGTTCTCCTTCCCACATAGCCATTCGATGCTTATACTCAATGAAGTGCTTGATGATTCCTTGAATTTATTTATCTCCAGGCCCACATGTGTAGAGATTCACTACATCTGCCATCTCGATCTCCTTTGTGATCTTGGCTGGCACTCTTTGAAGTTTATTCGTAACTTTCTTCAGCCTCCCTATGAAATTTTGGCACATGACCAATCGGTCAATGGAGTCACTATTGAAATTTTCGTGACTTCATCGTCGTGCTTCACCAAATCCTTGAAATTTTCCTTAATTTGATCTTTAGGAAGAACATCGATGTTTTTGTTGAAGAATTTGTAATTAGAAATATCAAACTCTTCTGAGATGTCATTCAGGGAATCTGTGATTTCTACTTGTTTATCTTCCAATTTCTTAATTAAATCCTGCAATACTTGGCACTGGAATTCCATGGCCTTTTGGTATTCAAATAACTTCGAGGAATCATCGATCACCTCTTCCTAAAGGAGAAAGTTGGGGTCTTCTTCTCTGATCTCACTCCATGTTGCCAAATTTAAATTTAGATTATTATTATCTTTGGAAAAATCCTCATCCATTTTACAAATAATCAGCCTATCATTGCACCTATTCCAATAGCCTCTAATTAGCTAGACTCAATTGGTCCCAACCTCTTCAAATGATCTATTTGAAGTCAAATCACTACTGCAGACCTTTGGAAATGAGCTAGTAGCAATGAAAAGGCAACAATCCCAATATGCTCGACTGTTTCAATCACAATATCAAGCAAATCACCCTCCCTTTCAAGGAAATAATCAGGCCCAGAACCTAGGTTACTAGCCAAGCAGCAAACATGAAGCCTTTGAACTTCTCGAAACCCTTCCATTACTAGTTCATCTAAAGCCATAGTGCCAGTCTAGAATAACCTCATTCAAGATTATGAGTGGTGCTACCCTTGTTCTCAACCTCATAACCAAAATATTTTCCCAAATGGAGTTCTGAGTCAGTGCTTATGGTCCAAAGCATATTTTCTCTACCTGAATCATCTGCTGGACCATTCAATCATGAAAGTCAAGACTAAGCTTCGATGAAACTACACTACTAAATTGGCAAGTAGAATAATTTTGTGGCTTAAATACTGATGCCTCCACTATAGCATCCAACACACGTTCCAAGAAAAGGGCAATAGACCCACAATCTTCCAAAACTGATCAAGGACATCTACTTCTCAGTCCCCAACACAAATATCAGATGATAAAGGCACGAGAAAGAAATCACCGGAAGTATCCATGGATCAGTCTACAAAGAAGAATGGGGCTTTAAGTATCACAATGCACAATAGGTATTCTCCAAAATAAGACTCCAATGCCCCAAAATGTATTAGCAAAGTGGGGGCAATTCTATTCAACATTTTGGAACAAATGAAGAAGACGAATTTGAGTGTCACGATGTGGGATGCGCTCTCGATTCCTTCTCAGAGGAACTTGCCATGAGAGGTTGTGAACAACTTTGGCACTACCAACAAATCATCAGGTCAAGAAGTAGCAGTGGCAACCAACTTATGCCAACTTGAAACAAAAGTATATGCTAAGCCCAATAAGCCTCCACCATTCTATATCTCGTTGATTATTGGTGATCATTTGGTACACAATTATATGATTGATTATGGAGCCGTAGTTCCATAATGCCCAAACAGATCGCAGATATATTACGAATTCCATATACTCCAATTTCAAGGGGGTTGTTCAATTAGACAGTACTTCGACCCAAGCGTGGGGGTCATTAAGGGCTTCATCTTACTATCCATGCATGTCCTAGCTTGACATTCACGCAAGACATATCTGTTATTGATCTCCCTCCCCTTTTTCCATTTTCTTATCACGAGAGTTCACTTTGCCAAGGTGGGTGTATATTTATCATCGATTTGGTCACATATGATCCTTGGAACTTGGTATGGGACGAAGGTGACTATAAGAGATGAACCTATTTTTCATAATCATGTGGAACCATACACGCAAAACCCATAAACAAAAATTATGCCATTGGTGACCTAGATGAAGAAGATGTAGATCACGAGCCAACTACTCTCACAGAGGAAGTTCCTGACACAGTTCTTGATGAAGTAAGTATCAACCACCAATATGATCCCTATGCTAATTTATTAGCAGATGAAGAATCAAGTTTGCTACTTCTGGAAGAAATAGGATTGGGTACATACTGCATTCATGAAGAAAATACCATCATACCTCAACTTGTTAAGGCATCAAGCGATACAAAAGGACTGTGGAAAATGTTCTTTGATGGCTCATGAAGTAAAAATGGATCTGGTGTAGGGGTTATGTTGATTTCTCCAGAAGGAGACAAATATTTCTCTTCCTTTCGGTTGCAGTTCAGTTGCACTAATAATGTTGCTGAATATGAAGCTCTTATACAAGGAATTCAGCTGGCCCAAAGAAGAGGAATCCAAACCTTGACCGTCTTTGGTGATAGTGAATTGGTTGTGCACCAAGTTACAACCTGTAGTGCATCAAAAAATGATCTACTAAGGTCATATAAAAATTGGGTTTGGGATCTGATAGAATATTTGAAGCTTTTGGAATTCATGCAATTCCCAGGAAGAAAAATCAAGATGATGACAAGCTAGCTACTATCGGCTCCCAAAGACGGTGTTCCTACGGACATCATGAAATAAGAGCAGCAGATAGTCAAAATGGAAGTCTCATCATGAGACTAGATAATGTAAGTAGCTAGAAGGTGTTTGATAGTGATCAACAGATTGTTCTCTTCCTACAACAAGAAGCAAAGTTTGCTGCCAAACATCAAGATAAACTTCAAAATTCTTATGGTGATCAAATTATATAGCTGAAAGGAAACAAGCTACCAAAGGGCTGGTTACATTGGAATCCATCTTCAATTCAGATGATCAAGCCAAATGACAGAGCACTAATATGGTGGTCAAGGAGGAGGATTTTGAAGAGGTCGAGGTGGAAAGTGAAAAAGTTTAAAAGTTGGTAAGGTATGCACTACTCAAGAAAAGAAAGCTTTCATTGAACTATGTCAAGAGTATCATGATATTTTTGCATGGAGCTATAAAGACCTGCATGGTTTCGATCCTGGTTTAGCTCAACATACCATCGAGCTGGATCCTAACTCTAAGCCAGTTTGTCAAAAATAGAGGCCAATCAATCCCAAAATTGAGCTGCTAATGAGGAAAGAACTAACCAAGCTTATCGAGGCCTGCATAATTTTTCCCATCAAGCATTCCTCATGGGTAGCCAATCTGGTGCCTATAAGGAAAAAGAACAGAGAGATTCGGTTATGTGTGGACTTTAGGGATTTGAACCGCACCTCATTGAAGGATCATTACCCTCTTCCATCAATGGAGAAAATCCTCCAAATAGTGGTAGGGGCTCAAAGGTTTTCTTTTCTTGATGGATATTCAGGATATAATCAGATTCTGGTCCAAGAATCTGATCAATTCAAAATGGCTTTCACTACTAAGTGGGGCATGTATGCTTACAACAAGATGCCATTTGGGTTGTCCAATGCAGGGGATACTTTCCAAAGAGCCATGGATATGGCCTTTAAAGGACTAATCAATGATATTATCTTGGTTTACCTTGATGACATAACTGTCTATTCCAAGCACGCCGAAGATCATATCACACATCTAAGGAAGGTTTTTCGAGAGATGCAGAGAATTTGGGGTCTCACTAAACCCTAAGAAATGAATTTTCGTAGTTCAGAAGGGAAATTGTTGGGACATATTGTTTCAGCAGAGAGGACTATCCATTGATCCAGCTAGGATTCATTCCATTATGTCCTTATCTCTTCCAAGTCACAAGAAAGGTCTCCAAAGTTTCCTAGGGAACCATAAATTTCATGCGGAGATTCATCCCTCTAGTTTGTAACATTGGCTAAACCACTCACGGCCATGCTAAAAAGAACATTCCATTCTCATGGATGAAAGAGGGGAGGGAGAGTTTGAGGCTATCAAAATGGCCATTTCCCAAGCTCCCACATTGGTAAATCCCAATTTTGACAAAGATTTCATCCTCTATGCTTTCACAGAAATGAAAGTATTTCAGAATTCTAACTCAACAAAATGATGATCTGATGGAACAACCAATTGCCTTTTTCAGTCAGTCTCTCAAGGAATATGAGCTTAAATATTCCTTCATTGAAAAACAGGTCTTTGCAGTCATTCGAGCTCTAAAAAAATTTAGGCACATGTTGTCCAACAACAAAGTCCACTTAATGGTCTCTCATCCTAGGCGTCAAAGACTTTTTTTGAATAAAGAGATGAATGAGAAACGTGCTGGGTGGATTACAAAAGTAATGGAGTATGATGTACACATTAAATTCACTAAGCTTGTCAGGGGCAAGGGTTTATGTCGCAGTTCACTGTGGACACGAGAGATCAAGGATACGAAAGACGTTACGCTCTTGAATGCCGAGGAAGTCAATGAAAAAAATAGATTGGTTGATTAAGATGAAAAATTTCCTCCTCTTGGGGTATATCCTCCAAATATTGATAAAGTTCAATGACGCACTTTCCGTCTCCAGTCCATTCCATATGCCTTGGTTGATAATATTCTTTTAAAGAAAAGATTTAAATGGTGCTCTTTCACGCTGCATCAAGCCAGAGAAGGTGAATAAGATGTTAGAGGAATTTCACAATGGTCTATTCAGAGGGCATTACTATGTACGTAAAACTACTACCAAGATCATGTGAGATGGTTATTTTTGGTGAGACTTGTTTAAATATGCTCATCTTTGGGTAAGGAAGTGCAAATAATGTGCTCTTTTTGTAGGCAAACAAAGGTTGATAGCTCTCCTTTATATCCCATTCAGGTAGATCAACCTTTCGTTTAGTGGGGGTTAGATTTTATTAGAATGATCAATCCTCCTTCCAGTGACGGACATAAATGGGTCCTCACCACAAAATATTATTTCACTCGTTGGATAGAAGTGGTGGCCTTGAAGGAGAGCAATGAAAAGACCGTCCTTGAATTCTTGGAAAATATAATGACAAGGTTCGGTGTTCCATTTACTGTCATCTCTGATAATGTAATGGATTTTCTTAGTCTAAAGTTAAGTGAGTGGGTAGTTACAAATGGGGTCTATCTCAAGAATTCATCAAATTATTATCCATAGGGAAACGGGTTGGCTGAATCCAATAATAAGAATCTCATAAGGATCATCAAACGGACGATGGAAGCTAACAAAAGGACCTGGCATACACAACTTAAGACTGCCTTGTGGGTGGATCAAATCACACCTAAAAAGGCCATTGGAAACTCACCTTTTATGCTGGTATATAGAAGGGAGGAAAACTACCAATCTCCTTGGAATTACCTTCTTTGGAATTGGCTCATCAACTTGAAGTTATGGAAAATGGATCCTTAACAGTGAGGTTTGCTGAACTCATGGAATTGGAGGAAGTTTGAGAAAAGGCTATGAAAACTTTAAGCCAACATCAGGATCAAGTTAAGAAATCCTTTGACAAAAAATCTTCTGATAAGCATTTTCAAGAAGGAGACTTGGTTCTCAAATGGGATGAAGACAGAGCCAAACCAGGCAAGCATGCCAAGTTCGACGCCCTCTGGAGCGGGCCTTATATTATTACAAGTTGCAAAGAGGTGAATTCATTTCGTCTATCCAGACTCAACGGAGAAGAATTTCCCATTCATGTGAATGGGATACATCTCAAAGCTTGATTTTGAGATTGTTCCACCATGTACAATGTTCTTTTCTTTTCCTCCAAGTGCTTTGCACATCGTTTGTTTTCTTTTCCGTTTCTTGTGTGTTTTCTTTTAGTCTTATTTTTAGGACTCCTTTGCCCAATGTTTTTCTTAAGGCTACTAGTCTAAAAGCTTAGTAGGAAAGCTTTCCCTGGAGGTAGCAAAAATGTTAACGTTTTAATCTACCTTGAGAAGCAGATGTCAAAAGTGGTTAGATTTTTTTTTTTCCGAGAAAATCCTTTGTAAATGGAAAATTCCCCAAGGCCCGAAATCTGAATTTTGGACTTGGATTTCGAGATATTTTCTCTTTTGAAGTTTAATGGCACGAGTCTTTGAAATGGTGTTTCAAATTTTTGGAGTCGAAACTCCGAAAGTCCGAAATTTTGGACTTTCGAGATTTCAGGTTCAGAGTTTTTATTATGTAATTGGCAATTTTTAACTCGAAGTTCCGAAGTCTGAAACCTCGAAAGTCCAAATTTTTAGAATTTTGGGCTTTCGAGTTTCATAACTTTTGGAAACATTTTGGTTAAATCCCTTTCGGACTTCCGAAGTCCGAAAGTCGAAAGTATGAAATTTCAAACTTTCGGGCTTTTGGGTTTCAGAATTCTCTCGAGTCATTTTTAAGATTTTCACTTTTAGACTTTCAGACTTTCGAGCTTTTGGGTTTCGGAAATTTTCATTTCCAATTCACATTTTTCATCTCCCAATCTCCAAAGTCTGAAACCCTGAAATTCCAAAATTTCAGAATTTTGGGTTTTCGGGTTTTGGACTTTCGGAGTCGTTCATGCATTTAATTTTTCACCAACCCCATACGGATAAGATTTTTTTCGTTAATATCAAGTTTTCTATTTAAACTCGTTTTTACTTGTCATTTTTACCTAACACATTTGCTCTGACATTCCGTTTTCTTGTACCTTTCAACGTCATTTTTGAGGTATTTTATCTTTGTTATTTTCCTTTTGGTTTAAGATCTCTTATTTTCATTTTGTTCCTCTTCTGTACCTCTCGGAATGAAAAAATCATTGCCCACCATGTTTCCACGTTTTGAGTTTCCATAGGCATTCAAAGTTTTCAAGGGATCTCCTCAATTTTTCCATTTTCCCCTTTCAGTACCTTTAAGGATTTGGAGATTAGCATTGTTTGGTAATTTCCTTCTCAGATTTCGAGGACTTGGCAAGACATTTCCATTTTGGAGAATTTTTTCGGAAATTCCATTTTAGAGAAATTTTTGGAACTTCTCATTTCGGAGAACTTTTTTTGAACTTCCATTTTGGAGAACTTTTTTGGAACTTCCATTTTGGAGAAATTTTTTAGAACTTCCATTTCGAAGATATTTTTGGAACTTTCCATTTTGGAACTTTACACTTAGGAGAAATTTTGCGGAACTTTTTTTCGAACTTTGCACTTCAAGCAATTTTTGAAATTTCATTTTGGAAAACTTTTTGGATCTTTAGAGTTTTTCTCTTGAGGACTCTTTAGTTTGGGTTTTCGAAGCTAATTTTTTTCTAAAGATCGGGACTCGTCTTTTGAGTATTGCACTTCGAGTTTTGGACTTCTCTTTTTATGATTTTTCAACTACGGATTTCATTCCACATATAGAGCTTGATGTTTACTTCGCATCAAAGGGAAAAGAAAATATGAATTATTCATTTCTTGGAGTTTCTCCTCACTCGTGCTTGTCTTTCGGGAAAGAGTAAAGGCTTTGAACAAGAAATCATGGATGCAGGCCATCTACGACAATGGGCTTTCCCTTGCTGCCGGTTTTCCCACATCCATGCATTTCCCGAGTTTGTTTTAGCCACGGCATCCCACTTTGACAAAGAATCCATGTTAGTCAAAGATGATGATGATAAGGTGGTAATCTGTTTGGACCCAGAATTCTTCAAAGATCTTCTCAAACTTCCTAATGTTGAATATTATGCCACAATTTCACCAGAGTTAGTAGTGGAACATTGGGACAAGGAAGAGGAAGTATGCACAAAAATCATGATGAAAACTTATCTGGCCAAGAGCTTCGCCAAATTACCCAAAACCATGCATCGATTAGATTTTATTTAGGAGGTCAATGACCTTATTGTGCTACTAAGTAGAGTTTTAGGTCTCCCTTCTGCAAAGGAATTCTAGGAATGGATGTTCTTATACATCGCTACCATCAAGAAGAATAACGAGTTTATCCGATGGGGGAGCATATCAATAGCTCCATTTGCTATCAATTGAGCAAGGTGCTTTCCATAAAGAATTTCTATATGACATCCTTCTTGGTTTATGCGGCCGCTTATGGGAGATTTCTCTGGGTTGAATACTAAAGGTATTCGCAGCACCTCCCAAATCTATGATTTCTATCCCCAGCTCACACTAAGTGAAGGGAGCAGGCATTTTTGTAGGGTCAATGATGCCTTCTTTGTGGTTATCCTCTACCGTTTTGACAAGGAGTTATACAACCAAATGATTTTGATGAAGCCTTCAAAGAAGTGCGTGAGTGGGGAGCCATCTATTTACAGTTCCCTACATTCACTTACATTCGGGTTCCAGGCTTCATAGGTGCCCCCAACAAATTTCCAAGGTGTCCCACTGATAAATGGGTTCTACTAGAATTGGTTTGACAATTGTTGGATTATCATTGAATTCAAAACAAGCACCACAAATCGGGAATGCATTTCCCTATTTCAATTGGCAGATACACCTTCCTAAATATTCATAAGGCCAAAAATGTGGATGCAGAATTGGCCAAAGTGACTTTGCAAACCTTTCATCCATGAACTAATTTCGATTATTGGGGTAAATTTGGTGAAACAAGTTGGTCCAGTGCCCACATGCCCCAATTGGAGGATATCTGGATTCATTTTCGGGATGAATACATCGTGCGACAAAGGGATTATGAGAGGTTGACCTTGGATGAGGTTCGATAGTTTGGCTTGGCCGATGTCCCAAAGGAGGCATAGGATAATGATGAGGTTTTAGATGTGGCATACAAAAATGATAATATTTCCAATCAACCATTGCCATGGATTGATTGGTATGTAGAGGAATGTTGCAATACAAAGGAGAGGGCGGGGCCCATTCTACAGAGAACTTACAGTTGGTTGGTTACCTTGGGAATTTCACCCAAGGGAGTAGAAAAACCTACAAATACAGAGGCCCCACCAACCATGAGCCAATCAACACTCACAAAGGGGAAAAGGTTGACCCAAAAAACCCATATGACTCCAAAAAAAGATTTCATTTGTTGTTGGTGGCTCATCTATCTCCGATGTTTCTATTTCTAAGGACATGTCTCTTGTAACACCTATGATAGAAGTGGTTGAAGTCAGTGACTCCCTAGTATCTCCCAAGATCCATCACATCTTCTTCCTCCTCCATTTTCACTTCCAATATCAATTCCTTCCACTTCCACAATCATTTCTTCTTTCCCATCTCCTTCCATGGCCTAGGTTTTCTCATCCCTTCTAGTTCTCTCAGTTGGAGAAACTATCAGTCACCCATTTCTTCTTCACTTCCCTTAACACTTCCATTTCCCTCCACCTCATTCCCAAGCATCATTTTATCAACTCCTATGGTTGTCCTTACGTCCACCCCATCCATCATGGCCACTTCTACCCAAATGTCAACTAATGTTTCAGGTATCGAATCTATTGTCCCATCTTCATTAGCATTAGCTATTCCTGAATGGTTGTTTAGATAGACTCCAAAATAGAAGAAGAAAGTTCCTCTGGGAGATGTCATAGATCTCATTATATTGGAACAAATGCCAAAAGATAGGCCAAGAGGCCAAGAACTATTTCAAGTCTAACAGTGAATCCATCTGGAGAGCGAATTGTAGAGGTTGCTACCTCATTGAGGGAAAAACTAAAGAGACAATTATTGTGGTAGATTATCGAATCTCTCGATTTTCATTAGGAAAATCTACTCACGAAGGAGCCAAAAATATGTGCACACTGCTCTTGGGGCTCTGCTAGAAAAATATGACAAAGATAAGGCTATAAAAGATGAGCTCAAACTCAAGGTCGAACAACTCACTTCATTGTTATGCAAAGTAACCCAACCAACTCCATCTACCAAAGTCTCAACTACTACAACCATGACAATTTTCTACCATCGATGACATTTCTTATCATGAGCTCGAGAAGCTAGGCTAGAAAGGGAGATCGGTAAATGGATGGATTGAACACATATTATAGGAAGCTAATCCCTTAATCAAGGAGGCTGTCAAAATATATAATGATTTGCAGGTTGGGAAGGTTGCTATTTGTAAAATGGATGAGGATTTTTCCAAAGATAATAATAATCTGAATTTAAATTTGGTAACATGGAGTGAGATCAGAGAAGAAGACCCTGAATTGCTCCTTCAGGAAGAGGTGATTGATGATTCCTCAAAGTTATTTGAATACCAAAAGGCCATGGAATTGGTGCCAAGTATTGCAGGATTTAATTAAGAAATTGGAAGATAAACGAGTAGAAATCACAGATGCCCTGAATGACATCTTAGAAGAGTTTGATATTGCTAATTGTAAATTCTTCAACGAAAACATCGATGCTCTTCCTAAAGATCAAATTAAGGAAAATTTCAAGGATTTGGTGAAGCGCGACGATGAAGTCACGAAAAATTTCAATAGTGACTCCATTGACTGATTGGTCTTGTGCCAAAATTTCATAGGGAGGTGAAGAAAGTTACAAATAAACTTCGAAGAGTGCCAGCCAAGATCACAAAGGAGATTGAGATGGAAGATGTAGTGAATCACTACGCATGTGGTCTTGGAGATGAAGAAATTCAAGGAATCATCAAGCGCTTCATTGAGTATAAGCATCAAATGGCTGTGTGGGAAGGAGAACAACAAAAACTTGCAGGAGAGGAAGGTGTAGCTGAACAAGGCCAAAGTTGAGTGGCCATGAAAGGTCAGATCCAAGCTCTGGATTGGTCGAAGTTACAGGGTTGACTGAGTCAAACCCTTGTAACAAATTTTCTATTTTCATGGGAGCATGTTCCCTTAATTTAATGACATTTCTATTTTTAGAAAATGTTAGTTAAGGGCCCAGCATTGTAATGGCTTAGCTTAAGAACTTATAAATAGTTGATGCTTAAAGCTAGTAGATATAGATTATTTTTGAGTGAGGTTTCTCTTCAAGTTTGGAAGAGTGCTTCAGAGAATTCTAAAAACATTTTAATTATATTCAGAGTTACACCTTGCAATTTGGAATCGATTTTATTGTGTTGGATGGTTGATCAATGCTTACTTTGTGAATGTATGATTCCTTAGTTGAGTGGTTAAATTACCTTTATTTTGGGTTATATATTTCATGTTGTGAGTGAGTAAATGTGATTATATTTTATATTAGTTGTGGAAATCTTATTTTCCTTCTGTTGTTTAAGTTGCATTATCATTATTCGTAGTTGCTGAAATAGATGTTTGACCAGTGCATGTGTTCCTTTCTCATGATAAATTAACTGTGTGTTGAATCAAATTTGATCTATCCTTTACGTATGCTCAAGTTTAATAAAGGAACGTATGCCCTAGTTTGTGGCATTTTATACCCTTTCTAGGTTGCAATAGGTGAAGGTGGACACTGATGCGAGCATCCTACCCACATTAACCCTTCCAAATATTAAACATCCCTTTATTTGGTGCATCACTATCCTTAGTATAGTTTCATTTTTGTAAAATCTCTTTACTCAAAACTCATGAAGGTGTTAGCCTAGGACTAGATAGTCATTTTATTATACTAGGAAAAAGTACAACACTTAGTTTAGGAAAAGGAAGCCGGACTTATCCGAAGGTTCACCTCAAATTCAACTCCCACAACTTGAGAAGTGATACCATGTGTCCCAATCACACCTGAATGTCTTGTTCAAATTCGGCAATTCGGAGGGTGCAAAGTGATTTGGTGACAACACATATGATGTGTAAGATGTGTAATATGTGATGAATAATATGAAATGCAATGTTTGTAGATAAACTAGTAGTGTGAAGATGCATGATATGTAGTATAAAAGATGTGGAGTATGAAATGTTAGACTTGTAGACAATAGGAGTGTGACACATATGAATAAAACTACTATGGCGTATGATGTAGGAAGGCACAATGCAAGATGTGTATGTAGACTAAAAGTGTAAGGTGTGCGGTATGCAAGATGAGAAACATATAATGTAGACCATAAGAGTGTGATACATTATTAATGATGACTAGTATGATGTATGATGTGTAAATGCCGAAATGATGTAGACTAAACATAGAGTGTATGATGTAAGATGTAAGACATATGATGCGAGATGTGTGAAGAAACACAATGTGTAATGCCTATTGTGCAGTGTGTGGGGTTCATGTGTAGTAAGTAGCCCTCAATAGTCAAGTGTGAATCGTAGCACTAGAGTGTGTCATCGGTAATGGTCACAAAGTATGTAGATGAATGTGCTTATGATACGAGAGTGGTGTATGATAATGCAAATATGAGAAATGTGCTAATGCTAATGTGTGTGTGTGTGTGTGTGTGTGTGTGTGTGTGTGTGTGTGTGTGTGTGTGTGTGTGTGTGTGTGTGTGTGTGATGCTATGACCCCCAAGTGTGTGTGAGTGAGTGATATATCAAATGACAGTGAAGGACAAAGGTCCTTCATCTGATGAATGTGGTGATGAAAGCGTATGACCATGTTCTAGTAATGGTGGTATAGTAAATAAATGTGTGTAGGTGAATGAAGTCTATATGTATGTGATTGATGAATATATGATGACGGCATAGGCACCATAAAAATTGTAAGTGATGAAGATCTATGTGAAACTGAATGTGGAGGTGATGGAAACCCGCATGGAATAAAACGAGGTTGTGACCTATGGCGAGATGTAGTAACTATCTTGGGAATGAGCTTGTGCTTTGATGTGCGGGACTAGTTGAGTGATGAGGTCGGACATTGGGTGTATGGATAGGTGAACTAGGAGTAGATTGTGCTTTTAGTAATACAAATTGCGATGTGCTAGATGAAGTGGAAGATGTGTGAATCGATGCTCACGTAGATGATGACCATGGAGTAGATGGGGGTACACCATCAATAGAGATAACCGATTGTTATAAATGAATTTGAGTTGTAAATGATTCATAGAGATAATGTATTGAGACCTACAAATCCAATTGAGCCCGAGTAACATGTCACAACCATCGACTGCTTGCCCAATGAGGAAAGGGATAAGAAAAGTGAGAGGACCAACTGTAATGTGTATTTTGATGATACCATAGGGTTTGTTTAAAGGGTATTCGATTTGTGATCGAGGGTAACCAATAACATCAAGAAATGGAATAGAGCATGTGCTAATAGGCCATGATGGGTCAACCTTAGTATTATTGATGGGGATCGAGCCAATAGATGCATTGATATGTAGGTGATCATATGTAAAATTTTCATGATATTCATGATTATAAAAAGAGACGACTGGTGGTGAAGCGATAGTATGCACAACTAAAAAGTCAAGGGCCCTTGAATAGGAGGAGACACTGCGTGGTATACATAATTAGCGGATGAGTCAGTTGTTTTTGTATCATGTTTGGGTAGAGGATTGTTAAATATTTTGAGCTTATGATTTTCATTGACAGGTGGAGATGCTACATATTACGAAGCTCAATTTGACCATTTTCAATCAAACCTTGAATGAGATATCGTAGTTAGTAACAACGATTGGTAGAGTGTCCTACACATTGATGATAGTCACAACGAGAATGTTTTTAAAATTACACCTGTTGGGTGAGATGGGTATTTGTAGCGGAAAGGGTAGTGTGATGAGGTTACTTTCGACAAGTTTTGGTAGTAAAATATGTGGGGGAATACTAAACTTAGTGAATGTACGTCAATGTGGTTGCAATTGAAGCTCCTTAGTAGTGGAGATTGCGTTAATAATGAATTTTGTATCCGATGGTTTAGTCATAGAGGGCTTTAATGTTGATTTACCTAAAAACGCGTGGATGATGATACTTGTTCATGATACTTAAGCTTTCCTATAGCTAAGAGCTTGGTTTCACGTAACTTAAGAGTATGACAAAGTTGGTTGAATGAAGGAGAGGTCTCAAAGAGAACACTTTCCTGAAGTGGTGGTAAGAGACTTTGAATGAATAAATCTTGAAGTTCAAAGCATCTACAAGCATATTGGACATCTTGGATAAATTGTTTTTATAACGTAAGACATAATCCACTAAGTGTTCATTAGATCCTTGTTTGAGTTGTGCAAGTTGGGAATAAGATATCTTAGAGCCAATGTTAATGGAAAAGTGTGTAAGAAAAGCATCAAAAAGATGTGTGAAAGAGTTTACCGAATGGACAGTAGGTCATAAAACCAATGCATCACATAATCTTATAAGCTACGAGGAAAAAACTTAGCTAATATTGCAGAGTCATTTGCATAGTCTAGGTATGCGATGTGAAAAACATGGAGATGTTCTTGTGGATCACCATGGACTTTAAAGATGGGTAATTTTGGAGAGATGAAATTAGGTGGTAAAGGATAGGTAGATATAACAGGTGTGAAAGGAGTATGCAGTAATGATGTAGAGTCTAAAGATGGTGATGCATGAGAAGTAACAATATGTAGCTACCAAATTTGGTTTTGTAAATCATTATACAAATAAGTTAGATCAGGAGTATTAGAAGAAGATCCAAGCTGCATTTTAGGTGTGCTACGGGGATGAGGGGAGCGGTAGTAGCATGGATGGAGGATAAAACATAAATGGGTGGAGGTGAGACCACATGAGCTGAAGAAGGAGCAACTATATAGACAAAAGCATTACACACATTTTTGGAAGTAATCAAAGCATGTAGAACATATATAAGATGAGTGGGATGATCACACAAAGTTTTTCTAAATTTAGTAATGGTGTTGAGCTGATCTTGGTTGACATTAGTGTCTTCATCGCATGAATTTTCACTATCATATGCTTCTATTTCATGGAGAGGAACATTGTGTGAATTATACAAAGGATTTTCAGTGGTAGCTATAGATGTGGGGATATTAGCCATTGATTTTGATGCCCTACGAGTGAATGAAGGAAACTCACAATATTGAAAATGTCCAAAAGGACCACTTCGAGTGATGAGCATGTGAAGAAAAGGACCAAGGAGAAAGGGTATTCAAATATCATGCTCACCAAAATGATTAACTAAAATATGGAATTATAACCAATTCTATAGTTAATCCGAAATTAAAAAAATAAATAAATAACATATGAATGTATAAAGAAAATGACCCAAACAACTAAGAAAGTAGATATGTGAAACCCTAAAGTGAAAAGAGAGTTAGAAAGAAATCAATTGATTCGACGAGCTTGTTGTATTGTGTCTCAAATATGGATAGAGAAACATGAGGAGGAAAATTACTGTGCAAATTATAGAAAAGTGTAGATTTGAGAAATCTGAGTGGACTAGGACACTTGGATAGGTACAAGGGTGCTTGTGGGTGCCCTAGTATTCAATATGGGCACCTTGGGTGTGAAAAGCTACGCAACCTTCCTCCAAGGTGTCACTTAATGGTTTCCTACCTTCACTTCCTATCGAACTAAATTTTTTGTACTACGCCATATGTCGTTGGTAATCGGTGATGAAGAAGATACCTGCAAAACCCCAAGACAAGCATCAAACCCTATAAAAATAAAGATGCATATGAAAGGGTCGACTGACCTCAATTGCCATAATGGTGGACTTACTAACTAAGTGCTGCACTACATCTCAGACCAATGTATTTCTATGTGTGTGTGCAATCATACCCTAGGTGCTCTTATGCCAATCACACTTTGTGAAAGTAGCGAGCAATAACTATGTGTAGAAAATGTAATAGAATGGTGGATGGAATAGAATAAACTTCCCTCCTATGCAATATGATGCAGATGAACCAACCTTGTGCTTTGTGATGGAGCTAGATCTATGAAAATGGATCCTTTGATGGATGTGACCTTAGGTGATGATAGTAGTTCTTAGAGCTTGGTCCCTCATTATGGTCTCATAACTTTATATTTATATAGCTCTCTTGTTCTAATTTCGTAATTAACCCCGAAAATGCGACCACTAAAAAGATAAGAAGCTCAAATGGCTAGAAAGTGCCCAAAAAGTGGCAAGAAAGTGTGTAGAAAGAATTAGGGTGCCCCAAATGGGATCGAGCACCTAGGGTGCCCGAAGATTTGGGTGGACGCCCCATTCAAAGGTAAAATGATACCAAATGACAAAAAATAGAATAGGAAAGTATGTCTTTGAAGGTCGACAATGACAACATAAACCAAAGTAAATGACCAAAATACATGGGTTAATTAGTACTTTCTTCAATAAAAACAATATGAATAGTAATATGAGATTGGGAATAAATAATATCTAAAGTACATGATTTTATGACTACATCCACACAAAATCAGCTAAGTGTAATATCTCCTTTGTGTTTTGATAGCTGCTTAGGTCAATAAACAATTTGAAAAGCATTATTCGATTCAGAAATTAACATTGGAAGTTAATTAAATCAAAATATCCACATGTTGCATTATTTCATCTTTTTATGTATGTTAATTAAAAACACACTAAATCTTAAAAAGGGAATGAAATAGGAATTCACAAAAAGTGAAATCATTTGGTGAACCTAACCTCTAATCAAACATCGTAGCCTTAACCCTAATGGACATAGGGTTTCATTTTATATTCAAATATGTTTTTTTTCAACTTCCATATGCTTTCCTTCTATGCCCTATTGACATATATCTTGACTTTCTAATCAATATATTGAGCATATTGAGATTTCACCTCCTACTCGCGAGTGTCATAGTATAATGGATTCTTCTATTCTTACTTCTAGTTATCTCCTTGATCCGCCTTCCCACGAGGTTCCTTTGGATAAGATTGAGGCCCACAATAAAAACTCATATGATTATGACCATAATGAGGACACCAATGTAGATCAAAATGAAGTGGAGATTCTATGTCATTTTTTGTGCTCAAGTCCATGCTGATCAACATCATATTGTACCTATTATCAAAATTCTACTTACTACCAAGCTTGCCCGTGACCAAAAATCTAATGACACATATTTTACAGATGGGCCTCAACAACATCTGTTGTGTTGACCTTAATCCTCGACGATAACATGAGGGTTAATTAGCTTTCCATTTTGCTAAGGATGTACTAGAAATGATATTTAGATTTATAAGATAAAACATAATGAATGTAATCAAAGATTATAGCCATTACATAATGTATCAACCATTAGTCTTTATTAATGAATATTACACTAGTTCTCACATCCATCTCAAAAAATCCTATTATATATTATTACTTCAACTTCTTTATATTTCTTTATCATCTATCTCTCTATCCTATCTTCTTCTCCATCTACCTCTACATCTCTATAATCACATTCAAGTACAATAAGTATCTTTCTATACTAATTACCCAAACGACACTTCTTTTAAGCGGAACCTCTGTCGGCTTGGTCTATGTTACGATTTGTTCTTTACGAGGATTTTTAGGCTTACGTGGTTCAATATAGTCTTTGACGAATTCTAGTAGTGTTCGCGGCTTTGCTTAGTGTATCACATATTTTTGTAGACTTTCGTGAGATATTCACGCGTTCTGTGATTTTTCATGTTTCCATGGGTGTTCGGTTTCTTTACTCCTTAGCTTCCAAAATTGATGAAGAAACCTATCAACATCATCCACAACTTCAAATGTTGTCTCGTCCCTTGAGACAACAAAAAGATGAAGAACCTTATCTATCCCCTTGGTTTTCTCTAAAATTTAAAGTGGGCTTACTTTACATTATCGTTTTCCTAGAGGACCAAAGCATTGAATTATTAGAACTTAGACATCCGGTGTGAGGAGATGTTCCCTTTCTCAACTCACCCCACTATATTTATAACATGCAATGACATCCCTCCAATTTTTTTCCGAAGTTATGGAGTTGTGCCCGAAATATAATTTGCATACCTTGTGGTGATATTGCCTTCAAATTTATGCAAGCGAGATAAATTCTCATTAATTTCTTCTACCTATGTGTGGATTTTAGTATTTTCTGAATTATGAGACTTGTCTCTATGGGTACCTATTTTTGCTAGAACTATGCATACCTTGTTCGGATGTTTCTAGCTCATGTTACATCCTTGTTATGGCTCTATCCATAGTTGTACTATATTCTTCCATGTCTGCAATCTTTTTGGCCCTTTTTTTTTGCTTCATGCAATATTTTTCAGCTAGATGTTGTCTTTGTTCCCCATCTATATCTTTAGCTACTTCATATTTTGCGGATTCTTTGTTCAGTTGTATCTCTATTTTGTCTAACTTTGTTTTCTCTATTTGAGTGAGTCTGCCAACCCATGGCATATGCATAGTATGTGGCGACAATTGCAATTTATGTTTCCAATGTTTTTAATGATTTTTCTATCTTTGCATGCTGTTGTTGGTTCTTTCTAGTATGAGATTTTAAGATTTGTGCCTTGTATTCCACTTTGCTTCTTTGTGAATATTTTTATTTGCATTTTCATCCAAAGTGGAGCTTTCTTCTAGTAATTTATTTAAGGCTTGCTCTGTTACCTTTTCAACTAGAAGGGTAGAGTCTATACTGATGTTGGTTCTAGCTACCTTTATGAAGTTTAGCATTTTGTTCATTTATTCCTTTAAGTCCACACATATTTACATCCAATCTTGCTTATAACTTTGTTCCAAGAGAGTACTGCATGCAAATTTCTGCATGTGTGTGAGTTTGTGTAAATGCATTGTATATCCTTTTTTATTTGTTTAACTACTCCATGTTGTAACTAAAGGATTTGTGCTTATTTTCTTTTACGTAATGCCTTTTTTATTAGTACTAATGAATCTGTGGAGGCTTAGTTTCAGTTGATCTTTGGGATGCCACTAGTGCCTTTATATCAATAGTGCTGGTTTGTGCTTGTTCATGTTTTTATTTCTCTATCTCCTTAATTTTATCCTCTTTTTCTTTATTTTTATGTATTGCTTGTTCTGTTTGTCATGTTCCTCCTTCTGTTTTTATTCTTATTTTTCTTCCTCTCCTGCTATTCTTTCTTCCTCTTATCCTATTCTTCATTTTTCTTTTATTTTACATCTATTTTTTATTTTTCTCATCTTCTTCTTTCTTTCTTCTTGCTCTTCATCTTTTCAGTTCCGTTCTTCTTTGTTTTGTTTGTCCTCATTCTCCTTATTTTTATTTTCCTCATCTTATTTTTACTTTTTTCTTCTTCCTTTTTCTTCTTCTCCTTTTCTTCCTTCTTCTCACTTTCATCATCTCCCTTTTTCTTCTTCTCTTCTTCGTTTTTCTTCTTCTCCTCATTCTCCTTCTTCTTTCTCTCCCCATTTTTCTCTTTTATTTTCTTCTTCTTCCTCATTCTCCTTATCTTTTTCTACTTTTTACGATTATTTTGTCTCATTTATTTTATGTATTCTCCATTTCCCCCTTTGTTGATCTTTCCCATCATTTATTTTTATTTTACTTTTATGTTATTTCCATCAATTCCAACTCTTTGATATGGCCCTTTTTGTTAGCTATTTTCTTCTTCTTTCTTTTGAGACGTTTGAGTTCTTCCTCAAATGTTTCCAAAGTAATTTTTTCTTCTAAATCTATATGTGCTTCTATTTCCTTTAATATGGTATGTGGAATTAGATGTATGATATATTATGAAGGAAAAAATCTTCAAGTAGTGGATAATTTCTTCTACTATGACAACTTTTTTGTTACTGAGTTGACATCATATTGTTGGGCCACTTGTGAAATGCCTCTGTGGTCAAGACAAGTTTTGTAGAAGTTATATGCAAAATTTGTTAGTTATGATTCTTCTAATGAATCAATTTCTCATGTGAAATTTGGACCCGATTATTATTCCTCTTGAATTTTTTTTCTAGAGGGGTTGTTGTTGTGTGTTGTGACTCCTCACTTTCTGAGTTTAAGATTTCCATTATGTTTTCAATTGAATATTCTAATTCTTCACTTGTTTGTTATTCTATCACTACCCTCCTTGGTACCCTAGTCTTCTATCTTTTTGTTGGAGGTGGAGGAGGTTTTTATTTTCTTCTTGGGTTTTCCTTTTGTAGGTTATTGGACCTGATTTCTTATTTCCTTTTTCTTGCACTGGCTAGAAGTGGAGGTTTTACTTGTCTTTGAGTATACTCATCTAAATATTTTTGTCGAAACTCTTTCCATGTCTCTGCAATTACCTAATTAATGTTAGGAGGTTGTTGTTATCCAATGGTAGATTACTAATAAATTGTATTGTGGTTTCCACTAACTCATCATATGCTTCATATAGAAGTGGGGAAATGTGTGCAATCCATAGAATGAAAGGTTGAAGGAAAGTGTAATCAATATATGCTATAAAAACCATCTCTTTCTCATATTTTTCTACTACTTAATATGAAATTATAGCTTTTTGGAAACTATCCTCCTTATGTTATCTCTGTCCAATGTTATATGTTATCATTGATGTCAAGATGGTGTTAGTTGTCATTAATGTCAAGATGGTGTTATTGTGAGTTGGATGTCAAGGTGAGTTTATTGTTGTCATTCTTTGTCAAAGAATGAATGTGAGTTATTGAGTGTCCTTGTTAAGGTCAAACATAATCAGTCACAAATGTCGAGGTTCTTGAGGAGAGAGAGAGATAATTTTAAGACAACATGAAGGTTGTCATGATCAACTGCAAAATTCACATGTCATTCTTGAAGAAGCATTGGTCAAATTCAAGAGCAGGAGGCATAGTCGGGAGGTATAATGGAAGATGGATAAATAATGGATGTTTTCTAGGTATGTGAAGGTTTCTTTATCATTTTTTGAGCATGAGAACATGTTTTAGGATGCATGGAAATAGGTTTGAGGTAAGTTGAAACATGCTAACCAAGGTGTAGAGAGAAAAAGTGAAAAAAATAAGGCCTCATGAGGTATGAGAGTTAGTTTTCAAGGAAAGTGTGAGCATGTAAGCATTGTAAGAGTTGTATCAAGTTGTCTTAGGGATGTTCATGAAGTTTTGAGGTTAGGGCTTGAAGGAAAAAACATGAAAAGTGATTTTGAGGTCTGAACCTAGACCAATTATTGAGAACTTCTGTCCTAATGAGGTAGGTTGATATTTATTTCGGTGATAGTATGCAAATGAAAGCATGGAAGAAGGTTTATATTTTGTTTTAGATGCATTGGAAATTTTTTAGGTCTTAGCTTAACAAATTTTGCAACATATTACATTTTTAGTTATATGAAGTTTTTAGAATGGAGAATCCTAGCTCGAAGTGATCTTTTTGATGCTCATTGGCACGTGAAACGTTTGCACAGAACCTAATATATTTATGAGAGATAAATGAGTGTCTTAGATAATATATACTAGCATTATTTTGGGTTTTAATGTACATATATTTATGAACAATCGTTAACACCAAAACCACTCATAAACCCTTCTAAAACCCTAACTTGAAGCTGATTTGGAATATTTTACTCAAACAAGCTCAGATTAGTGGGTTTTCTTCCCCTTGAGGGGTTCCCACATATATGATGTGATCATGTTTTCTCTCTTATTTCATGCTCATGTGGATGGTTGTTATGTTGTTTTGATGATTTGAAATTGCTTATATAAATGGCTTATTGAATGATTCATACAAGTTAAGTAAAATTAAAGATAAGCCGAAGAGAAAGTTTTAAGGACATTGATTCACCCCCTCTCAATGATTTTGCTTCCAAAGTATCCACCCTATTAAAGATGTAATATGTTGTACACGAGGCATGGTGTTCATGTGAACCAATATCTATTATGCTATGGGTATGTCTTGGTTCTATTCGAATTGTTCTATTTTTTCTGGTAGGGTGGTAAGAAATACATAGCTAAACATAATAGGAGTGATCTGTAGAAAAAAATATTTTACCCTTTTTAATATTCCGTGTTTTCATGAAATTTGGCCGTAAGGGCTTCACATAGGTTATATTCAGTTTGGCTTAGGATCATTTCTAATGATATGGTGGTGCTTACAACATGGGAACTATAATCTCTATTCGTATGATAAAATTTTAAACATAAAACTTTAGTAGAATACCTAAGAACATTACTCTTGATGTATCCAATTTTACTCCTCTTTTTGACATGGTGACAACTATCAACTCGGTTGTTGCATTGATATCTTTTTATTATTTAGTTCCTAATGCCACTTAGTCAATAGTCCGTGGATTTATCCACTACCACAGTTTAGATTTTGAATGGCTGGTCTAGGTATAACATTTCATTATGTAACTGGCTAATAAGAACCCTAATGGCATTGTCACCATAGAAAAATATGAACTCTTCTCCAAGCATCTAGCTTGATTCCGAAATCACGTTTGTATTTTTTTTTCCATTAAATTGGTTTCTTGATTTATTGAAGTAGTAGTTGTTTGTCGGCCTCTAGCCAAGTATGGTCGTATTCTACAATTGTTGAATGTATATACTTCTATATGTCTTGAGCATGTGCGACCTTGAATGGAACATGGAAGAAGGCTCTCGACGGGTATAGGAACGTATATTTAAGTGTGTGCTTATGAAATTTTAGATTTGGAAGATCTTCTTGCACAACAATGGTGGGATTCATCATTTTATTGAATGCTTTGTTTCCTTGTTCGTGCTTTTTTCCTTAGAGATTTTTGCAAATGCGAATCATTTACTCCGTGGATCTTGTTTTTATACCTTTAAGTTTCCACCTACCACATTTATTTTTTTATCGCGGAAATTTTATAAGTTATTTTCATCAAAGGGTGTCTTGTGTTTTATTATTTTCTTCTTTGCACAATTCTTAGTTTCTTTGCTTCACGAGTTCTACCTTTTTCCCTCGTTACGTGGTATTCTCTTTCTTTACTTTGTAGTTTTTCCTTTTCTCCTTTGTTCTATGTCTTTCTATACGAGATCACTTTTCTTCGTTTTGTTCTATGATTTTCTTGTGAATTGTGACTTTGTTTTTGGGTTTCAATTTTCTTTGTTTCGTGGTTTCTTCATAGGTTTTGAATTCTATTCCTTCTGCGGAATTTTCGTTCATCCTTTGTTCAACGGTATTTATACATTTTGTGGCTTTTTCTTCATTATGTGGTTTTTTCTTTTTTCTTTTTGCCTTTGTTTGGTGGATTTTAATATGATTTTACTTTGTTCCATGACTCTCCCATGCAAGTTTATTCCTTTATTTATTGCACATTTTTCCTTTGTTTTGCAAATTTCTCCATGGTTTTTGATTTTTATCTTTTGTTTTTACTTGCACTTCTTATTTTGTCTTTACTTTCTTTGCTTGTTTGTGGTTTCTTTTCTATTTATAATTACTTAATTTTTCTACTTGTGTTTCTTTTTCTTTTTTTTTTGGTAGAGAAAGGGCACCATTGTGAGGTTTCGCCCTCCTCGTCAACTTTGTAGAATTCTTGGTTTTCATAGAAGAAATATTTTGTTGTTTTATATTTTCTCTTTTTTATAGGTTTTTAATTATTTTTAATCATTCAGTGGTGTGATACTTCTTCAACCATGCCCCATTTACATATCAAGAAAGTTCTTTTTTCTACAAATTTTGTAGCTTGGTAGCTCCGGATGGTAGAATTTCTTTTATGATATACGACCCTAGCCTTGAATTTTTAATTTACCAAGTATATTCCATTTGCTTTCATAAATTAGGACTTGATCTATTACATCAAACTTATTTACTTAATGTGTTTATCATGCCATGCATTTTGACTACGTTTTTCTTGTGTTTAGGTATGGGTGGATATGAACTTATTGGAGCTCAAAATTGTACCCATCCAAAAACAAGATGATTCAGGGATTTAAGGAAACATGGGACCGTCTCTAAGTTGTGGGACCTTTCGCTTGATCTGAGACCTACAAATACGGCCTACTTCCTCTATTTATTTCTACCGCTAAAACTACTTCTCGGAAGGGAAATGCAACTAGCTAACTCTAATATATGATTTCAAGGGACCGGGGTGAGAAGGAAATCCAAAAAATTAAATCATAAGATAAAAGGAGGTGATAGCACTAGAAATAAGGGGATGAACAATATCAAATGATTGAAAATGGAGAAAGGAAGGGCATACATGCCCCATTCCAAAAACACTCACACTCCCATTTTATGAAGCACAATAGAAAAGAAACCCTTCAAGAGATATAAAACATACACAACACATCATCAATGTAAAACAAGGAAAAAAAATGCAATAAAAAGAGAGCTAGGGAAGAAGATATCCAAACAACATAATTTTATTGCTTCCAAAGTATGCAAAATTGATTATAATGAGAGGGAAGGCAAGAATCCACATGCAAGAAGCGGATTTGAGACACTGAATGAAAAAAATTAGAAGGAACACTACTATGAATAATGCTCTTACAATCCAAGAGGGTCAAAAATTTACAAATGATCATTATTCAACAATATAAAAGAATGGGAGAGAAGAGGAGGGAAAAAGATGAGAAAACTAGGATTTCCAATCACAACCACCAACAACATGTAATAAATGCCTCCAAATCTTCACGGAGATCTGTCAAATCTGTCTCCCACATCAATTTCTTATGGAAGAAGGAAAGAGAGAGAATACCATGAAATATGGGTGGTTGAATTGACTAGAAGTATGCATTAATGACAAAAATCACGTTTTCCCATTCTTACGACTAAATCCAACCAAAATCATATTTTGAACATCCTAGAGTGTAGCCCTTGTCAGTAGCTTTCCAATTAGACCAGGCACACATGATTTTGAGCTCTGTGGAAGGATTTAAGGTGATTTGAATTTTTACGGTGCAAAGGAACATGCCATACACATGGCATAATCTAATTGGTTGCGGGAGTTAGATGATTGTTTTTGTTTCTGTCTCTACCACATATTGTACATTCATTCGCTATAAGGATCGACATGTGTCAATTTTCTCTTTATCCACATGAGTTTGAAGTTTATTTGACAAGTCCCATAAATGGAAATGTGGCATGTTGGGATTTAGTACGGAAAGGTTTGTAGCCTTGGGCGCATGTGCAAGATGAGGGAGTGGAGAGAAAAGGCAAGAAACTACCAACATGAACGAGGATATTCACATGGATTGAGAGGAAGGATGCATATTTTCTAAGGCATGTAAATGTACGGGAAAGTGTGGGAATCCAACATAGGAGTGCGAGAAGAGTTTAGAAGAAAGTGGTGTGCATGAGGTATGCCAAGATAAAATAGAAAGTGCGTAGAGAAGGGGTGCACAAAAATAAATGTGGGAACCGATGTGTGAGGGAAGATATCGAGAAGGAACGGGTGCGTGTAAAGGATGCACGGGAATCGGGAAAGAAAGAAATGCACATGGGAGCATTTGGATATTTGTAAAATTGGAAGGAATGTTTATGAGTGTACGTAAGAGAGTGTGCAACAATTGGGAAAGAAGAGTGAATGTGCAGAGGGATGCACACACGGGGAAAATGAAGGGAGATAGTAAAATACAAGGGAGGAATACAAAAGTGTTTGAAAAATACATAGAGGAAAGAGAAGGGAAGGGGAGAAACAAGGAGATTGCATGAATACACGTGTAAGAAACAGTAACCAAGGAAATTCACTAAGGAAGAAAATCACGATGCGCGTAACCTAAAAAATTAATGCGAGCCAACATAGAACTATAATTTTCCTAAATAATTGGGGGTTATTTTGGGCAACAATTTGGAAACTTTTAGGGACTTATTCTGCTAGATGAAGGAGACCGGTGGCCTTAAAGAATCAATTAGGGATGGAGTCCATCTCGAAAACATGAAATTATGATCTGCAATTTGAAGAATTCACCGGTGAAGTCACTTGAAGCACTTCCTAAACTCGTATTGAATTATTGCTCCAAATTATGAATATATTTTGATTTGAAATTTATGAGAGTGGAAAGATGTTGGATATTTCCCCTCTAAAATCTAATAATTTGTGCTTGCAGCAGAGACTGTTATCCATAAGAAATAAAAGAGCACACACAAGAGGAAAGAAAAGAACGCCAAAAGGAACATGCGAGGACAACAAACAAAACCACTATGGACAAAAACTAAAAATCATACATGTTCTTAGGGAGAAAATGCAGAGTGTGTGCAAGCAATTATTTTTTGAAAATAATACTATACTAACCTAGTCAAACCAGAGGAAAAGGAAGCTAAACAAATCTCGATACGGGTAGGGAGAAGTAGTTGTCTTTCCTCATAAATTGAGACCATGTAACTGATTTGGAGCTGAACATGGTCTTTAATAAGAGTGAAAAACTGTCTTGAAGTTGGTTTTCCACCGGTTTAATCAAATGATCAATAAAAAACAATATAAATACATCCTTTAGTTGTTACGCATTTGGTTCTCGGGAGGCATTGTTTTTCACCTTTGACACATTAAAGATTTTCCTCATGCTCTGAAATGAGCATGACCGGTGACAACTCTGTTCTTGGCTCTAGAATAGCCAAATATCTAATTGGAAATGAGCCAATCCTTGTGATTTTCCAACTTATTTGAAGTTTATCCTCATAAATGGTGTCATCATGTAGAATTTCCCCTTGAAGGAGACTATTTGTAGAGGTCGTATTGTTCTTTGTTCTTCCTTTACAAATAAATTTGCCTCCTCTAAAGCTGCATCCTCGAGTCTAACTATGTTTTCCTTAAAGTAGATGCCCTCCTTTGTTCACTTTACACAATCTCATCTTCCTAGTCGATTCATACTATTATTTAATATTTCTACGGTCATCATACATGGTAAGATTGGTTAGGGATGATACATAAATGAGGAACTTCGATTTATTATGTAGTTAGATAGAGGGTGCTTGGTAAAGAGAGGGAAATATGGGATAAATGGGAGCACGCACAACATGGATGGGTTTCCTATGACCAACATGAATTAGAATCTTCTCGGCTAATATAGAAATGCCAAATGTTTGAGGAAGACAGTGCCTCCTAAAACTTGGATCAATACAGGAGGAGAAGAATGCCATACCTTATAAGGGTTTGAATTCTTGAGGAATTTTGTGCTAAGTGATCAGGTGATAAATTTCAGTGTCAAATGTTCCCTAAAATTCCCTAAACCATGCTAGTGCAGTAGAGCCTTCAGAGAGCTTTCCAACGATTGTAAGAACGTGAAAAACTGACACTATGAGCTCAAGTTATGTCTGGTCAAAGTTCAGTCAACAAGGAAGTCAACTTTGGTCAACAAGTTGACCAATAACAAGGTGACACGTGGAAAAATGAGAAAAAGGGGAAAATGAAGGTTGTTTGCGTTGTTTTCAACCTCTGGTCTTCGACACATGTAAAAGTGGGCTAGAACAAGAGGCTCAACTTTTATAACGGAAGGGGAGCACAGCCGCCATGAGGACGATTATATTATCGCCGACATGGTGGGTCCTCAAACCACCACGTGGCTTGCCACCACAAGTTCAATTTGCCTATCGAGGGTCGACAAGTGGTATTTATTGCCATATTTCATTTGGAATGTCATTATATTACTTGGGTCGAATATCATATATTACCTTTGTAATTATTTGGCATTTTAACGTCCATGTCATTTTTTATGTGTTTGGGATTTTGGGCTAGTCAACATTGCCACATTATCTCCCAACATATCCACATATTTCCTAGCAACTCGGAGTGTCAACAACAACTCACCACAACCAATGCAAATCGTTGATTGAAAAATAGGGACGGAAGCTTTGATCACTTTATTAATCTCAATCAATCAACCATTACGAGAGAATGGGCTGCAATATTTATAGATATTGCACGCCAAATACACATAGGAGAATAAGTTGCACGAGTGTGACCAAATGCCAAAATGAATAAGCTTCCGATAACATCAGGAAGCGCGAATGAATAGATACAAATATATTGTTCAAAACAATATAACAGTATGAATAAAAGACAAATATGGTTGATTAACCATATAACAAAATAACAATTATTATTTAATTAATAAAATTAATTAAATAACTGAACTATGCATAATTAATATTAGGATAATAATATTTTATCCTAACATTCCCCCTTAATTGTGCATTGTCTGAAGAGATGAGGAGAGAAATGCTCGAACAACTCGAACTTGTCACGTGCAAGTGACTTTGTGAAAATGTCTGCTTCGTTGTTCAATAGTTGGACAAAAATGAATTTGGATGTTGTGCTTGACACATGTTCACGTATGAAATGAACTTGAACTTCAATGTGCTTTGTTCTCTCGTGAAAAAGCTGGATTGTGAACAAGTTTGAGAACACCTTCATTGTCTACATACATGGTAGTAGGTTTGTCTGTGGTATTCAAGTCCTTCCGGTATGCGGCGTAGCCAAATCGCTTCACTGAGATAGCTTCTCTGAGCGATACAAACTCGGCACGTGGAAGAGCGAGAAACAAAGTGTTGTTTCTTACTTCCCCATGATATTGGTCAGATCCATAAAGAATACAAATCAAAAGTGGATTTTCTATCATAAATGTTACTGCGTGATCGAATCGAATATCCGGTCGAGAAGAAGTTTTCATTCTTCTTGTATTCTAGACCAAGATCACTTGATCCTTTGAGATATCTAAAAATGCATTTTACTACTTTCGATGACAAACTTTGGGTTCTGCATGAACCTGGATAGATAGCTCACACTTGCAAAGGTGATATCTAGTCTAGTGTAGGTCAGGTAAATGAGACTCCCAATCAGTTGCCGATAGAGAGTGGCACTTACCTCAGGAGATGGATCTGAATGAGATAATTGTAATCTGTTCTCCATAGGTGTAGCAATTGGTGTGCAATCCATCATCCTAAACTTCTCGAGCGTTGTCTTGGTATATTTCATCGAGAAACAAAGATATGATTCTCTTTGCCATACTTCTAGTCCAGAGCGGTAGTGCATAAGCCCGAGATCTGTCATGTCGAATGATTGCTTAAGATCTTTCTTCATTTCATCAATCATCTTCACTGAACTACCAGTGATGACTAGATCATCGACATAAACTACAACAATCACCATCTCCCCCCCTTGCTTTTTGAGGTAGAGATTGGGATCGTATGGATTTACAGATGAATCCATGTTGTACGAGATGCTCATCAATCTTGATGTACCATGCCCGATGTGCTGTTTGAGGCCATACAGAGATTTCTTGAGTCTGCATACCTTTTCTTCTTGACCAGGCACAACATATCCCTCAGGTTGAGTCATGTAGACTTATTATTGTAAATCTCCATTCGGAAGGCACTTTTACGTCCATTTGGTGAACTTTCCATCAAAGCTGTGTGCAGCTAGAGCAAAGATCATCTGATCGTTTTGATCTTAATTTGTGGGAGCAAATGTATCCTCATAGTCAATGCCTTCTTTTTGTGCGTACCCCTTTGCTACAAGTCTTGCTTTGCACTTGTCCCCTTTGTCCCATCTGCTTTGTACTTAGTTTTGAATATCCATCTGCATCGATGGGTTTCTTCCTGGTGGAAGATCAACAAGTTGCCAAGTGTTATTCTTCATCAGCGATTGATATTCGAGAATCCATGGCATCTTTCCAAGCTTTTGGTGTAGGGCTTCTGGGTATAGAGGGCTCATCGATTCAATAACTCTACTCATCAAAGCAAAGTTAACTTCTTCTCTTGCTTTCTTTATGAGTCCGTGGTCCGAGGGGTGGATGTATCGGTGGAGCATCCAATCTTGCATCATCGTAATGTACTTGTACACCATTTAGGCATACGTTGAGCTGTTCCCATGGGTTGTGGTTCTATCTGATCAACACCATCATCCCCATCATCACTTTCATATTCTGAGGGAACATTAGCTTCAACTTTTACAGTAGGTGAAAAATCTACATCTTGCGAGTCTGGAGGAGGAGTCTCTGCTTCCTTCTTCTCGAAAAACTCAACATCTCTACTTGTGTAGACTTTTCTGGTCTTAGGATCCATCAATCTATACCCAAGAGTCTCTTCTTGTATCCAGTGAAGATGAGATTTTGTGACTTCATGTCCAATTTTTACATTACTGTTTGGGTATGTGCATGCTTGCTTTGCACCCGAATACTTTGAGGTGTGCGATGGATGGTTTCCTTTTTGACCATGCTTCTTGTGGTGTAATTCCATCAAGAGCGAGTTGTGGGCACTCTATTTAACAAATACTGCTTTGTTTTTCTTATACGCCCAAAATGTCTTTGCTGAGTCTAGAATCATCGATCATGCATCGCACCATTTCCATGATAGTACGATTTCTTCTCTCAACAACACCATTTTTGCTGCGGTGTGTGTGAGGAGGCATTTTCGGCGAATCCGTGAGTTTGTAGGTAGTCTCTAAACTCATCACTTTGGTGAATTCCCCCTCGATACGAGCGGAGAGTTACGATGTGATGACTAGTTTCTTTCTCAGCTGACTTTGAACTTTTTGAATGTTTCAAAGGCTTCACTTTTCTTGCGAAGAAAAAAATCCACATTTTTCGTGAATAGTCATCAACACAAAGCATGAAGTACTGGAACCCAGAATGACTTGGCTGCATCGGACCGCAAAGATCGGTATGAACCAGGTCAAGTTTACCATGAGCTCGAAAAGTACTCTTTTGGAATGAAACTCTGTGTTGTTTTCTGCTAGGCAGTGAGGACACTTATCTGTATCCTTCTGAAGAGATGGTAGCCCATGTACCATATTACACCGGTGAAGTGTTTGAGATATTTGAAACTTACATGACCAAATCTCGATGCCCTGGCCCTGGGATGAGGTGGAGTTTTTAGCCACAAGTGCTTGATCATTTTTGTGAATGAAATCAAGTTGAAACATACGTCCCACATTTGAGGCTTTTGCAATTATTTTCGAGCCTATGGATTTATCTCGAATCAAACACATTTTCTTGCCGGATTGACTATCAAAGTCAATTTTCAGGTTGTGATCTAGGAGTTGATGACCTGAAAGAAGATTCTTTGTCAACCCAGGGACATAGAGAACATCTGATAGTCTGCATTTGCGTGAACCAAGGGGTAGAGAAATGTTTCCAATCCCTTGAACTGTATATGAAGAATCATCTCCCAACGAAACATGATTTTTTGATGGCGTGTCCCTCATTGAAATAAACCAGTCTCTGTGGCGGTCATGTGTCGAGTGGCTCCCGAATCAACATACCGGACATCACTAGATGGCGTGGATGGTTCACTTGATCGAAGCGGTGAACAAGAAGTCTTCATTGTCATTGTTCTTGTTGCTCGCAATATTACCTTCTTTGGTGGGGTCTTCTTTTCCAGTTCCCCTTTTTCTATGCCCGTGATAGTTGTTTGAATGTCCCTTGTAAGATTGTTGTTGTTGTGGTCCAGAATTGCTTGATGAACCTTTCTTATAAGTGTTATACCAACAATCTTGTAAGTCATGTCCTCTTTTGCAAATTGGACATCGCTTCTTCTGTTGATTGTCCCCATGATACTGATTCTGATGTGGGGACTTCTGATAGGATTTAGGTTTTCCTTTACCTTTTCCTTTCCATTTTTGATGTGAAGATAGTGCCTGCTCCTCTTCATCATCCTTATTGTGCATTGCTTCCTCTTGTTGCAGTAGGTTTACTAGCTTGTCAAAACTAATTGTCGTATCTAACAAGTTTAGAGTTGTGAAAAAATGCGGTAAGAAGAAGGGAGAGCTCTCAGAACAATGGGAATGAGAGATTCATCTTTGACCTCTTCTCCTAGGGCTAGAAGTGAAGCCCTCAACTCTGCAACTCTTCTTAGGAAAGCTTCAATTTTCTCATTTTGCTTGAACTTCAATGTATGTAACTGACTCTACAAATTTAGTATGACATTCTTGTTCTTGGCCTCATATATTGTGCTCAGCTTATCCCACGCTTCTTTTGTTGTTGTGGCATCTCGAATGTGGGCTTGCACATCGTCGGACACTCCAAACAAGATGATGAGTTTTGCTTTCTGATCTGCTCTATCAAACTGTCATTGTTGTGTTGCATCAGTTGGTGATCTGGTTAGAGTACCAGTCACAACAGGCCAGATTTCTTCAAACTCAAGTTGTGTCTTTATTTTTGTCTTCCATGCAGCATAGTTGCTTCCTTTGAGAAATTGTGAATCCGGAAGAAAAAAATTTGGGGGCATTGGTGCCCATTTGCGAGAGATCAGCGCGGGGTTTGGCTCTTATCACTCAGGTATTAGGTCTCCCAATCTATATACCGTCGGTCGATATATCGAACCTTTCTATATATGCGCCCTTAGATATACCCGTCGGTGCGTGGAAGAAGCTTCGCCCTTTCTATATACCGGTGAGTGCGTGAAAGAGGCGTTAACGTGCGTGAAAGAATTCAATACGTGGTACCAAGAAGATCTTGATGGGGTGCTATGTGATTATTGACACCGGCTCAAAGAAATATCCTCATACGAGTGCGTAACTTCGCTATATACTCGGATAGTTTCTCGATCGGATTTATGTCTTGCGATCGTTCACTGAGCGGATGGGATGGTTCATAGTGTGTGCCTTTGTGACCTTATTACTCCCGTCGATTTATAGGGACGATGCCCGGACAAGCGTTGTTGCAGCTATATTAGGCGTTAAGTGCAGTAGTAGTCGATGGCTTTACCGTAAGTGCTTCCCGAGAGGCCTTTGTATATACCGAAGCAGCTGCGAATGAGATCTAGGATCTCGTGAGTGTTCTGAGAACCAATTTTATTGTTTTTATTACAATTACTGCGGTTTACGGCGATTACAAAGTTTTGCAGTTGACTATGGCAACCTACAAATTAGTACAATATGCAGCAGTATACAATTTACATTCAAAAAACTATACAATTTGAATGACAGGAAAAAAATTTCGTTTCGCGGGCCCTGGTGGCCTCCTGAGCCCAATACGACCCAAAATGCTAAAAATTGCAAAAAAGAAGCTGAAGATGCAATTTTTAGATAGGTCTCCCTTTGCAAAAAATGTCCGAAATGAAAAAACAGACCAGATGGGAGAATTTTTTTACCCTAACTTAGGGGTTTCTCCGCTAAATTTAGTTAGTTATAACTAAATTCAAAAAATCTGCTAAATTTAGTAGTTTCGCCAAAAATTCCGCCAAATTTCAAAAGGTGAGTTTTTGAGTGTTGGTGGTGGGATTTGACCCCCAGACCTCTCACTCCCAAGGCACATGCAATAACCAACTTGGCCACTTAGGGGCGCTTAGTATGGAAATGAACTAATTTGCATTTATAGACAGGTAAAATCGACTTACCTCTTTAAAAAATGTGACCTGGTAGAGGAGAGGGTCCACGTGGCGCTTGCGTGGAGCTCGGTGGGCGTTTAGGGTTTCCTTCACTCAAAAAACGGATCTGAAGCTTGTTATTTCTTATTGTTTTTGTTTGCCGCCTCCTTTGTTTTCCTCCGCCGCTTCTCCCTTTCCACGCCTTTGTTTTTTTTTTTCCGTGAGGAGGATCGATTCTTTTGGCGGCAGGCTGCTTTGTTGTTTTGGCTACTTTTTTTTTTTTGTTTTCTTTGATTCTTGATTGATCGATCACTGTTTGTTTTGTTGTGCAGGCTGAGACATCTTGTGCAGGCTGAGGCGTCTTGTGCAGGCTGAGGAGGACTGGCCGCTTATCAAATGAGGTCGGTTTTGCTCTCTTGTGTGCGGCTTTCTCTTCACCACGAGAGCTTTGGCGTGGAGTTTTGGTGAAGGGCGCTTTGTTTTTTTTTTATTTTCTTCTCCCAAATCCAGTAGCTTCACTCAATTAACAAGCAATGTAAGAAGCCACCTACACGAGTCGTCAAAATGCTTGCAAAAGTGAAAAAGGAGATCTGGTTTGTTCAGACCATATAACGAAACCATCACAAAGTTTGAGGTAAAGCGGTAGATCTAACACACGGGTATTAAGAACCAACTACCCTGCCTAATAGTATATCATGCGTGTGTAAATTCACCATTGAGGTGAGGAAACAAAGAGTAACCCGTGCAACATCATTTGAAACCCTCAACAAATATAACAAATATACTGTTTCTATGCTATACCATTTCTTTTGTATGATGTGTTTTTGATTGTCTCTTTGTGTAGGTGCGTGGAAGACTAATCTTAGGTCCAAGTAGGGGTTTCCATGCCTCCTTCACTACTGCTGCTGCCCCTCTTTGATCTGCTAGATGGAGTCCTTCTTCACACGGAAAAAAAATATAGCAAGCAATCCTGCACAAATTTTTCACAGTGCTTTGAGTGCACCAGTGCAAAAAAAAATTGCCTTCCAAGCACCTGGAAGGAACAGGAGGATGTGGGGGAGGTAGGGATGGGGCTGGGAGTTTACACGAGGCTGCACAGGCTCTCAAATGCTGTAAACACTTCTCAATCTCTCTCTCTCTGCTTGCTCTCTCTTCCACACCTCTACTGAGTCAGATTCTCGCTCACGGTACCAAATGATGATTGAAAACAGGGGGAAGCTTTGATCACTTTATTAATCTCAATCAATCAACCATTACAGAGAATGGGCTGCAATATTTATAGATATTGCACAACCAAATACACACGGAGAATAAGTTGCGCGAGTGCGACCAAATGCCAAAATGAATAAGCTTCCAATAACATCCGGGAAGCAGAAATGAATAGATACAAATATATTGTTCAAAACAATATAACAGTATGAATAAAAGACAAATATGGTTGATTAACCATATAACAAAATAACAATTATTATTTAATTAATAAAATTAATTAAATAAGCTGAACTATGCATAATTAATATTTAGGATAATAATATTTTATCGGAACTCGGAGTAAAAAGATGAAATGAAGGAAGTTAAGAGGCGATTCCGATGATGGAGATCACATTGTGAAAACACTGTAGGAGCCACGGATCATTCTTGGGACAGTTTCTGCTATTTTTCAGAGTTCTTGGGACATTGATCAGCTCATTTGCAGGTTGTGATTCATTATTGGTTGTTTGTAAGAGTTATTGTACTTACATTTCTATATTATTAATTAATCGGTTCAATCCGAACCCGGGGACGTAGGAATTTCCGAACCCCGTAAACAATCTTGCTTGTTATCTAAGTGTTTTCAGTTTTCTGATTATTTATTTGCTACACAAGTTTTTTGCACTTCTATGGATGCATAATAATCATAATTTAATCAATTTTTGGAGTTTAGAATACTTAAAATTGGTTAAGAAAATCACGATCTTTGGAAACTTTTAAAAGTGGAAAAAATACAACACACGGTTTCTCGAGATCACTAAGTCCTTATGAACTTGATATTGAAGTTTGATATATACTCCATTGAATCACACTATATTATGTTGAGATGTTCCATGAGGAAAATGACATTTGCATTCTCCTTAAAGCGGTTGTAGAACTTTTCTCCCAGCTGATCCCAAGTGGAAATGGATTGAGGAGCCAGAATACTGAACCAATGTTTTGCTTAATCTCTAAATGATAAGACAAGAAGTTTGAGGCAAAAAATTTCTTCATTGACATTGTGAATGGCACAATGGTTGGCCATATATTCGATATGATCTATAGGAGATTGATCTCCATCTCCATGGAAAAGAGGAAAATATCTAGGAACTATTTTGACGATATCATACCACTAATACAAATGGAGGGGAGAAGAACTAAAATGAGAGAATGGAAAATTTCCATGAAGATCCATGAGTGAATTGAAAACATGAAAATGAAATGAAGGGTGAAAGGAAAGGAAGAAATGGACAAAAGGATGAAGGGAAAGGACTACAAATGAGATAATGGGTTGGTTTGAATCATTGGAGTCACTAGATGTGCTTAGAATATCCTCCAAAGGGTGGATTTCACAAAGAACACATCAAACTTGGTGAAGTATTGTAAAGTACATCCTCTAGTGCATGTACCTGTTATATGCACTATCTAAAAAGATGATTCACACATTAAATGATTTATCTTTCACTACACATGTCTTACGTGCACACATAATTATCTTGATTGCATTCTTTTCATGAGAGGGTCACGTTGGTGATGCTTTTCTATGTGCAAGTATATATTAGGAATTTTCTCCTAAAAGAGAGTGCGCTAACTACTAAAATTAGTAGATATGGATGATGGGAGTCACCATACATGTTGAAACAATCCTCTAAAGGCTGAAAATCACTAATTCATACACTAGAACTTAGCAATGATGAAATTAAAATTTTTAATACTTGTCTAATTAGCCAAAAACTGTTGGAGCTTAAAATTGCACCCATCCTAAATTAGGATAATTCAGGGATTTGAGGCAACATGGGAATGCCTCCAAGTTATGGGACCTTGCACTTGAGACAGACCTCCAGAGAAGGCCAAATTACCTTGCTTATTTCTACCATTAAAACTACTCTTAGGAAGGTAAATGCAACTACCTATATCTACTCTGTGATTCTTAGGGACTAGGGTGAGAATGAGATTCAAAAATGAAATCCTAAGCTAAAGGGAGGTGATAACACCAAAATAAGGGGATGAACACTCTCAAATGAGTGAAAATGAGGGAAAATGGAGAAAAGAAGGGAAAACATGCATGTCATAGTCCAAAACAACACTCACACTCTCATTTTATGGAGCACAATAGAAAACAAAACCTGTAAGAGATATAAAACATGCACAACACATCATCACTGCAAAAGAAGGAAAGAAAATGCAATAAAAGAGAGCAACGACATAAGATTTCCATAAAACAAAATTTTATTTCTTCCAAAGTATGCACAATTGATTACAATGATATGGAAGGAGCGAATCCATACGTAGTGAGCTAGATCTGAGGCCTAAAACTCAAAATTTTTAAAGGAACACTACTATGAATAATGATCTTGTAATCCAGAGAGGGTCCAACCTTTACAAATGAGCATTATTCAACAATATATTGAAGAGGAGAGAAAAGGAGGGGAAAAATCAGATTTCCAATCGCAACCATTGATAACATGTAATAAATTCCTATAAATCCACATGGAGCTCTATCAAATTTTTCTACCACATCAATTTTCTTGTGGAAGAAGGAAAGAGGAAAATCCCATGAAATTCAAGTGGTTGAATCAACCGGAAGTATGTATTAATGAATGAAATCACATTTTCCCATTTTCACCTACCAAATCCTTCCAAAATCTAATTTTGAAAATCCTATAGTGTATCCCTTATCAATATATTTCCAATGAGACCATGTGTACATGATTTCAAGCTTTGTGGAAGGAGTTAAGGAAATTTGAAGTTTTATAGTGGAAAGGAACACACCGGACACGTGACATGATCTAATTGGTCACATGAGTTATCTAATTTTCTCTTTGGGTTTGTCTCTACCACGTGTCACACATTAATTCTCTATCAATATCAACGCACATGTGTCAATTTTCTATTTCTCCACACAAGTTTTCACTTTATATAACAAATCCCAGAACTAGACACATGACACATTGGGGTTGGTGTTGAAGTTGTAGCCTTGGGCACATGCATGGGATCGGGGAGTGGAAAAATAATGTAAGAGGCTGCTAGAGTACGCGAGGATCTCGTGTGGGGATTGAGAGGAAGGATGCATATTTCTAAGGCATACAAATGTGCAACGAATGTGCGGGTGTCTAAAAAAGGAGTGCATAAGAGTTTGGAAGGAGGTGTCATGTGTGAGGCATGGCAAGAGGAAATAAGCGAGTACGTAAATCAAGTGTAAAAATAAATGTTAGAACCGATGCATGAGGGGAGAGCACAAGAAGGAACAAAAGCATGTGAGGGATGCACGAGACGCAGGGAAGAAAGGAATGCACGTGGGAGCATGTCGGGGATTTTGAAAATTGGAAGGAAAGTCGTGAGTGTGCACAAGAGAGTGCGCAATAGTTGGGAAAGAAGAGTGAATACATAGAGGGACACATGTAAGAGGGAAATTAAGGGAGATAATAGAATACAAGGATGAATATGAGAGCACACAAATGTGTGTGTAGGAACCTATGACCAAGGAAATTCTCAAGGAAGAAAATCATAGTGCGCATAACCTAAACAATTGATTCCAAAACTATAATAGAACTTTAAGTTGCCTAAATAACTAGGGGGTTATTTTGGGCAACATAACATTTTTTCATCCAATTTTTCTAATTCAATTAGCCTTTCATGTATTGATGGATCTTCATTTATTCAGAGAAGGCTATGACTACGTTGAGACTTGGGAGTATAAACTTCATTAGCACCATGACTTCTTCTTTGTATAATAACTAGAAAGGGGATTACTTTTTCATACTTTTGTAAGTTGTGCAAGTACACCCATAGTGCTGCAGGTATATTCAAATCCCAGTCTACTTTTGTATGGAGCATATATTTCTAAGTACCTTTTCCATCAATTTGTTAAAAGCTTCCATTGTATTATTTACTTGTAGGTGATATGGTGTACTTCGTTATGATTTATCATAAAATGTTCCAGAAGCTCTTTGATCGTAACATTCACAAAATGTTTTCCTTGGTCACTCATGATGTTTAATGGGCATCCAAATCTAGTGATAATATTTTCATAGATAAAATTAGCAGCCATTCTTGCAGTATAGTATTTTGTAGGTATGGCTTCTTTCCACCTCGTTAGATATTCTATTCTTGTGATGATGAATATTTCTTATGAATGTCTTGTAATAGGTTTTATTGGTATGATGAAGTATATTGCCCATTTCTCAAATGGGGATAATACAGGTACTAGTCTTAAAGACATTTCATCTCTAGTGTTAGTTTTTCTTACCTGTTGACAAATATCACATGATCTGGCATGTTTTTGTGCATCACAGAATAATGTCGGCCACCATAGTCCTTCCCTCATTATCTTTCTAGCTGCTGTATCTCCTCCATTATGGATTCCTGTTATTCCCTCACGAGCTTATCTTAGAATATTATTTCTTTCATGCTCAATACAACCCGCCTAAATACTTCATCTTATACCTTTTTGTATAATTTTCCTTCAACCAATGTAAATGCGAAGGAACAACTTAACAAATTCATCCCCTTTTTGTTTTGTGTATTCCATGGGAAATTCTCATGTTGTTAGAAAGCTGTGCTATATCATCCAATTCCTTAGGATTAGCTTCTATTCTAAATGGAGGTGCTCTAGGAATTCATCATCTATAAGACCCGCATCTTCTCCCATTTTAATTCTTGATATATAGTACGGTATGTTATTTAACTTCTAAGATTTTACCGATATGGTGAAGCAAATTATCGAAATAAAATCAGCCATATGCGTATTATTCCTTGTAATACTAGACTATTTAGGAGGTAATTCAAAGATTCATGGTCTATGTAAAATATAAATGGTGTTGCGAAATAGATAATGTATAAATGTTTTGGTGCATACACCAAATTTAGGGCTTCTCTTTTTGTTGAATAATTCTTTTCTATTTTAGCTAATTTGTGGCTTGCAAATGCTATGGGATGATCCATTTTTCTCGTGGTTGTGATAGAACTGCTCCTATTGCTATCTCGATGAATCTACATGAATGTGAAAGGGAACTTTACAATTTGGGAATATTAGAATTGGGACATGTAAGATCTTTTCCTTGATATTTCAAAAGCATCTGCACATGCTTTAGTCCATTCTATTTGTTTATTTGTCCTTTTCTTCAATAATTCTTCTAATGGTGCACTAATCTCTACATAATTTCTTATGAATTTCCTATGATAGCCTGTGTAACCCAAGATTGTTCTTACATATTTTTGTGTTTTTGGTGGTGGAAGTGTTACTATTGCTGATGTTTTAACTAGATCAATCAGTAGTCCTTCCTTGCAAATTATGTGGCCTAATAGTGTACCAAATGGTGTAAAAGGAAGATGCATTTCTTCAAATTTAATGATATTTATAGTGCATGACATCTTTGGAACATTAGTCTTAGGACTTGTATGTGATTTTTCAATAGGCCATATCTTTGTCTAGTCATCAGAGTAAAATTCTAAGAGATCATGAATAAAGTCCTTAAACACATTGATCACGATCCTGCTAAAGAGACGGGTGTAATCTCTAGGCCAAATGACATTATCATGTACATAAGAAATCCCCATTATGTGGAAAATGTGGTTTTGGGTTGATCTTGAGTCAACTCTAACTTGGCGGTATCAAAGAACCCATCTTTGAATGAATATAATTTTCTTTTTCCACATTTTCTAGCACTTCTTCTGTGAATGGTGTGGGGAATGGATCATATACACATGCCTTGTTTAATTCTCTATAGTCTATGCAAATCCTTATTTCTCTAATTTTCTTATTTTGAACCACCATGGGACTTATCCATCATGCATCATCAACTAGTTCAATTATCCCTGCATTCAACATTTTGTCTATTTCTGTTTTGACCTTGACTTTTAAGTTAGGATTCAATCTGTACGGTCTTTTCTTGAGTGGTTTGATGCCTTCTTTGATCTGGATTTTTATTTTTCCTACTTCCTCTTTGATTCCTCATAACTCCTTGAAGTATTTTGGGAATATATATTGGAATTCTTGAAGTAGTTCTAGGAATATATTTTGGAATTCTTGAAGTAGTTCCACTACTTTGGCTACTTCCTCTTTAGGTGGTAAAAGTCTCCAATTTTTGTGATTTTCTCTTCCCTATTCACCCCAATGTTTTCATTCTTGAGTTTTTGTGGCTGATAAAATTATTTTCTTCTCCTTGATGTTAGTTTCTACTACCTCCCTTTATCCTTCTATTATTTTATATTTTATATTTTCTAGTTCTTGTTCCCTTTCGTTTTCTCTGTTATACGGAAAAACACCAATTTTTGTTTTCATTTGTTGTTATTTGGAGAGTTTTGTTTACATCCTTGGTGGGCTGCCTCTTAAAAATTGTTTAGTAGCATATTCCATGGTGAAGAATAGAAAGGTTATAATCCTCTGAAGTGATCTTAATGTATTTAAATATGCATCCCAAAAGTTGAAAGTGTGACAGAAATCTTTTACAACTTGGTTCTAGTCGTTTGTTTCTTTCCTAGTTTCTTGATGCATGTACCATGTTCTAGGTAGGGGTCCTAGTTTCTAGAAAAATATTTGAGACCATACCATAGGAGAGTTTCGTCTGCATATCTTCCGATGTCTCTCATATTCCTAAATGTGTTTTTATGAGTCTCCTTCACCCATATATTTTGGGATAGGCATATAATATCCCTCAATTTCAATAAATCTTGTTTTAAGAAGTGTTATTAGTGATTTCCAATGAGATATGTTGGATTATGGGTTGCCCACCAACTTTTGGAATTGATCATTAGGGTATTATCTAGTGCTTCCATTCGGGCTATTTTATTTGGAAATACCCTTACCATTTGTTCTAAGTATCCTTCTAAATCACCAAACATTGAATATTTTGGTAAGGTACGATGGGAATCTCTGCGACTTAATCACTGTAAACCCATCACATTATTTTTTTAGTTGTTTTTATCTATTATCAATTTCCATGGTTTTCCTTCCTCCTTCATGAGGTAGTATATGTATTCTTCTTATAATTCCTCTTACGTGGGCCAATATATTTCATCTTCCTCTTCTGCGGATTCATATTGGTCATCTTCTAGGGTAATTATTCAAGGTGTTAATATTCTTACATAATGTAACCACGTATTATGGCCACGGAAATCCATGTACCCAAGCTTCTACTACATTATCTAAACTTTATTTGTGGATTTTCTCCGAACTAAAATTTCTCCTTTTGAATTAGGCTCAAATTATTTATCAAGTTATCTATCATGTTCAGGGTATATATCCCTTATATGTCATCAAAATATTCATCCTCAATGTCATGTCATACCTCTTCAGTCCATGCTACACTCATTCCATGTCTGTAGGTATGTGAACTTGAATTCCATCTGATTCGAGTGTAACTTCTTCTTTTCAAAATTGAAGGTATCATTGCATTAAAAAAACCATTCAAGTGCTAGGATGACATTGTATGGGGATTTCTTGTTAACATTTTCTATCACTTCAAAATCCACCACTTTCTTTATCCCCATAAAATTAACTTTTACATTCAACAATACAACTACTAGGTATTTCCTTGATTCATTTGCAAGACCAATGTCATATCATGTGGCATCTATGCGGGGTATTCCCAATTTATATCAAGTATATTTAGACATTAATTTCACATCCGCACCTAGATCTAGTAATATCTTAGTGATTTTCATACCACATATTTCAACGTCTAAGTATATGGTGGATTTATGACATGCTCTTTATGTTCGAGAATACCATTATCTTTTTTTTTTTTATGTGTGGCAATTCCTTTGAACATTTAAAGTTTTTTTCCTCCTTATTCCGGTGTTTACAAAATTATTTTAGTTTTTCTACTAACCCGCACTTTGAGGTTGGTCTAGTTATTTCATTTAGGAAGTCATCTCACCTCTAAAAATCCTTTTTGTTCGATTTCCTCATGGCGTTAATCCTTCTTTTCTTTTTGTAACTTCCTTGTCATGAAGTTCAAGTCTGAACCATTTTGGGTTCCATTCTTCCTCACTAGATGATTCTTCTTCAGTGGGTAGTTTGATGGTTTTATTTTTATCCATTTTCTCCTTTTACGGTCTCTTTTTGTGGTTACCACGACTCGTACATTGGTTCTTCTTTTTCACTTCTTTCTTATTAGCTTTTATCTTAAAGTAATTTTCCTTACCATCTTATTTTTACTTACTCTTTTTGGTTTTCCCTCACCCGAGATAGTTACTTTTTATTTATTTTGTTTTTCATCCTCGAATATTCTACTTTTTTTTTTCAATAGTGAACTGTCATGTACCATTTTCATTTGAAACATCTATAGATGATATCACCAAATCTATAATGATCTACATGTACCCTTTTGGCATGTTTTGTTCTAGGTGTTTTCATTGATGTAAAAACCCATTAATGACAAAGAGGATGATGGAGTGGAGTTAAAATATGATCAGTATGCCGATGATACGGTGTTTTGTTGAGTTGTGGAGCTGAATTGCTTCACAAATAGCATGTTTTACAACTTACAGGTCTACATAAGAAGCGGCATCGGTCGGATGACCGATGTCGGTCACTTGAGACCAATCAAAATTGGTTACTGTGCATTTATGTTTTCATTTTAGACACGTGATTATATCTAACCTTTAATTAAAATGTGATCTAAGGGTTGTATTGTATTTATAAAGTTCCCTAACTTTGTATATGATTATATAAGCTAGAAAGCTAGGGTTAGAACAATAGATTAATCATAATTGAGAGAAGATTTTCTTGGAGAGAGAAAAGAGAAGATTGTGAGAGAAAAGTACTATACATCCAAAGGAGGTGTGGAAGATTGTATATCTTCATTGTATTTCCTCTGTAAAGCAAAGATTAATAGATTGGTTGTTTCTTGGTGGACGTAGCCCACACTGGGTGAACCACGTTATATATTGTGTATTGTTCTTCTAGTTTATTTCCATATTTGTTGCTTATATGCTTAATTTTAATTATAGATATGTACAACAAGTGTATGCTAACCCACAAACACCAGTATCAAAGATTTTTTTGTTTGAGGGTTTTGTGTGTTGATAGATTTACTCATAGAGGGATTTCTGGTTGAGTGGGAGCACAACAACGATCGAAAATAATAAATAAAAAGTTGAGAAATTTGACGGCCATAATTATCAATTATGGAAGATGCAGGTGGAAGATTATCTGTATTAGAAATATTTATATTTACCGTTGGATGCGAGTGCGAAGCCTATGAAGATGATTGATGAAGAATGAAATATTCTTAATAGAAAGGCTCTGTAGGATCTATAAGATTGATCCTGACAACATATGTAGCTTCTAATATTACTGAAGCAACAACTACGGTAGATTTGATGAAATATTTAGCTAATTTATATGAAAAACCAAGTGCTTTAAATAAATTTTATTTGATGAAGAAATTATTTAATTTAAAAATGCAAGAAGGTGGATTTGTATCAAGCCACTTGAATGATTTTCATTCCATTGTAAATCAATTAAAATCGGTTAACATTCTATTTGATGATGAAGTGAAATCACTTTTATTCTTATGCTCTTTTCAGATATTTGGGATAACTTGGTAATGGATGTTAGTAATACGACATCATCTGCTACTAGTATTTTGAAGTTTGATGATGTGGTTAGTATAATATTGAATGAAGAAATACACAGAAAAGTACATGAGAATCATCATCTGGAAATGCTTTGAATGTAGAAAGTAGGGGAAGATAGAAGGAGAGATCTAAGAGTAAGAATAATGGGAAATCAAAGTCTAAGAATGGAAGATCTAAATCCAGAGGTAGAGGAATAACCTGCTAGAATTGTGGAAAGAAAGGACATGCAAAGAAGGATTGTTGGTTCAAGGAAAACAAAGAGAATATACCAAAAAAAGGTAAAGAGGAAAATGTTACAACAAAGGTAATGCAATATTCCCTTATTCTCTCCTTGGATAGTAAAATAGAATCATGGGTTTTAGATTTAGGATCTTCTTTCCATGCTACCCCTAATAAGGGTTATTTCAGAAATTATGTCTAGGGTAATTTTGGGCATGTTTATTTAGGAGATGATGAACCATGAAATATTATTGGTAAAGGGGAAGTTCATCTAAAATTACATAATGGAAATAAATGGATATTGAAAGACATGAGGCATGTGCTAAGCCTTAGTAGAAACCTAATTTTTGTAGGATAATTAGGTGAATTTGGTTGTATGGTTACATTCATAACCAACTCTTGGAAAGTTACCAAGGGAGCTCTTGTTGTGGCAAGAGGAAAGAAGGTAAGAACATTGTATTTTTCTACCTATATTACTGATTCCTTTTCTTCTATCTACTTCAGATTTAGATGCAAGCATGTGGCATAATTGACTAGGCCATATGAGTAAAAAGGAAATGCAGATATTAAAGGAAAAGGGTGAGTTATCAACTATGAAACATGTAGATCTTGATTTTTGTGAGCATTGCATATTTGGAAAGTAAAAGAAAGTGATATTTCTTAAAGTTGGGGCAACAAAGAAGGAGAAAAATTGGAGCTTGTGCACTCAGATGTGTGGGGACCAGCCTAGGTAGCTTCTCATGGAGGATCCCAATATTATGTGACTTTCATTGATGATGCCACAAGAAAGGTATGAGTTTATTGTATAAAGCGTAAATATGATGTTTTTGAGACTTTTAAAAGATGGAAAGACCTTATGGAAAATGAATCCAATTTAAAGTTAAAATGCCTTAGATTTGACAATGGTGGTGAGTACGTAGCAAGGATTTAATGATTATTGTTTAGTGAATGGAATACATAGAGAAAGAATGGTTCCTAGAAAACCATAGGAGAATGGTGTTGTTGAAAGAATGAATAGGACTATCATGGAACATGCAAGAAGTATGAGGATACATGCTGGATTACCCTTGAATTTTTGGGAAGCAGTAGAGACATGACAATATAGCTAATCAACCATGGCCTTCGAGTGCATTGGATGGTGGAATACCAGATGAAGCTTAGACTAGAAAAGAGGTAGATCTTTCTTTTCTTAGAGTATTTGGTTCAGAAGCTTTTTTGCATGTTGATCAAGAAAATAGGAAGAAGTTGGATGCTAAATCCAAGAGATGCACTTTTATTGGTTATGGATATGGTGATTTTAGAATCCATATTTGAGATTTAGATGATTATGAGATTGTTAGGAGTTGTGAAATTAAATGGAATGAAAAGAGAATGTACATGGATCATATTTTGATACCCAAGGATGAACCGATGGAAGAGTTTGTGGAAGCTAATGAATTCTCAGATTTAAAACATTCATCTACAAGTGATGACATTGGTGAGGGAAATTGGTCTCAACAGACACAAGACAGATGTTGGAAACCAAAAGCGGACATCGTCTATAGAAGATCTAGACCAGCGTCAATTAGCTGGGGACGACGCCGATATAGGTGGTAGTGTCGAACATTGTCGAGGTTGATACAAATTTGTAGAATGAGAATAATGAGCCTTAGGCACCCCAAATTTATGTAAGAAGGTCACAATGGGTAAGTAGACCTCTAGAAAGATTTACACCTTCCTTATTTTATCTATTATTGACTAATAGTGGTGAGCCCAAAATTTTTGAAGAAGCAATGCAAGAGGAAACCCATAAGAAGTGGGAGCATGACATGGATGAGGAGATGGATTCCTTGAAACAAAACCAGACATGAGATTTGGTTAAGTTTTCAACAGGTAAAAGAAAATTACAGAACAAATGGGTTTATAGGATCAAGGAAGAAGAGGGTGGACAAAAAAGATACAAGGCAAGGCTTGTGGTAAAAGGATTTGCATAAAAACAAGTATTGAATTTGGTGAGATATTTTCTCCTGTAGTAAAAATGACTTCCATACGTATTGTTTTGAGTTTAGTTGCAATAAAATATTTTCACTTAGAACAACTTGATGTTAAGACAACTTTCCTTCACGGTGATTTAGAGGAAGAGATATATATGCAACAACCACTTGGGTATGAAGTCAAGGGTAAGGAGAAACTTGTGTGTAGGTTGAAAAATATCTTGTATGGGCTCAAGTAAGCACCAAGGAAATGGTATATGAGGCTCGAAATTTTTATGCACCAACATGGTTATATGAGATGTGAATATGACCATTGTGTTAATTTTAAGAAGCTTTAAAATGTAAGCTATATTATTTTTTTACTATATGTATATGATATGATTATTGTAAGATCTAGTATGTAAGACATAGTTGAGCTTAAAGGAAAGAAAGCTCATACATTTTCAATGAACAATTTATGATCGGTAAAAAAATCCTTGACATGCAAATTCATAGAGACATGCAAAACAAGAACTTGTATTTGTCTCAGAACATTATATCAATAAAGGTGTTGGAAAGGTTGCAGAGAATTCAAAACCTATAAGTAAACCTATGGCTAGACACTTTAAATTAAGAAAATATCAGTGTCCTACATCACATGAGGAGGTCGAGTACATGGCATGAGTTCCATATGCTTCAAGTTAGAAGCCTTATGTATGTTATGGTTTGTACTAGACCAGACATTGCACATGAAGTGGGAGTTATGAGAAGATTTATGGCCAATCTAGGTAAAGAGCATTGGAAAGTAGTCCAATGGATACTCAGATATTTGAGAGGGACATCTAACATGCATTTATGCTATGGAGGTTCGATACTTCTTTATACAGCTATGTTGATTCAGATATGGCTGGATATTTGGATAGTAGGAGAAGCACCATTGGATATGTATTCATAGTAGGTGGCACAATAGTTATCTAGATTTTGAGATTATATAAGGTTGTGGCCTTGTCTACTATAGAGGTCGAATATGTTACAACTATAGAGGCTAGCAAAGAGATGATATGGATTAGCACTTTATGGAAGAGTTGGGAAAAGAGAAAGAGGGTTGCAGATTGTAAAGTGATGGCCAAAGTGTGATTCATCTCGGTAAATAACTCAACATTTCATTCAAAATCGAAACACATTTAGTTGAGATATCACTTCATAAGATATGTTTTGGAGGATGGGCAACTGAAACTAGAGAAAATTCATACAAATGAGAACCCTATGGATATGCTAATGAAGTTGTTGGAAAAGGAGAAGTTAGAGCTTTACTCCACTTCTATTGGTCTTCGAGTTTGAGACTTGAAGAGGAAGAAACATGACAAGAAAGGATCCAAGAATGGAGTTGTGCGGTATAGTGCAATAATTTATCTCCAAGTGGGAGATTGTTGAGTTGTGGAGATGAATCACTTCACAAATAACATGTTTTACAACTTGCAGTTTACACACAACATATCGATCAGAACCGACATCGGTTACCTGTGTTTATGTTTTTATTTAAGATGCGGGATTAGATATAACCTTTAATTAATTTGTGATCTAAGGGTTGTAATTGTATTGCTAAAGTGCCCTAAGTTTGTATATGCTTATATAAGCTAGAAAGCTAGGGTTAGAACATGAGATTAATCATAATTGAGAGAAGATTTTCTTGGTGAGAGAAAAGAGAATCTTGTGAGAGAAAAGTATTGTACATCCAAAGGAGGTGTGGAAGATTTTAGATCTTCATTGTATTTCCTCTGTAAAGCAAAGATTAATAGATTGGTTGTTTCTTGGTGGACGTAGCCCACACTGGGTGAACCACGTTATATCTTGTGTATTGTTCTTCTAGTTTATTTCCATATTTATTGCTTGTATGCTTAATTATGATTATATATTTATACAACAAGAGTGTGCTAACCCCAACATGTTTCAGGTATGTTCATGATGGAATGAGGTGTTTAAGTGAGAATGGTTTGTTCTAGCAAGCCTAATCATGTGACCTAGCTAGCCTAGGTGATGGAGCATGTTAGTTGGATATTATTGATGGCTTGAGTTGCATGTTTGAAGCATGGAGATCATGTTTGGGGAGTGTTTAGACACTCACATGAGCTTCAAGGTATAATTACAAGTTGGATACCAAGTTTTAGGTGCTCATCTAGACCAGGTCTAGGTGTTAGGAGGCATGAGGTTGAGATGCATACCTATGTGAGATCATGGAAGAATAAAAGGAGGTAATACATGGTGTTTTAGGTATTTTAGGGCCTTTTAAGAAGTTTCATTATGAGTTATAATGTTATTTCAGCTGATCCAAACCTAGACTATGCAAAACCTTAAGGGCCAGTCATGAAAATAAGATGGTATGGAAATATGGAGAGATATATGTGACATGATGATGATTGGAGATGATTAATAGACATGTCTTAGAGGTGTGAGAAAAATTTGGATTCTTTTTGAAGGGTATTTTTCAAGATAAGTCAGTCTGTGTGAAACAAGGTCCAAGAAAGGGTGTTTTCTAGCTCGAATTGCACCTTTTGATGCTCACCCTGAATTGTGTGATTTTCATGGGACCTTTTTGATTTTAGGGATGTTTTTTTCTAGAATGTTTCAAAAAAATAATGAGGTCATTTCATTGTCACAATTTTATGAACGAATGTTAAGAAGGTAAACAACGTTTTGTGTGCTTGAAACCCTAACTTGAAAGTGGTAGGAAGAAATTTCTCCTAAGTGGCCAGAATTGGTTTCTAGTGAATGGATGATCATTGGATGATGTAGAGGACTCCTATAGGTTTCTAAAAAGGTATGGTAGAGCATGTGATGATGAGTGTACCCCACTCAAATAGGCCATTTTTGAAGAATTCTAGTTTGGGACAAGGTTATACAAAGGAGTTGCTAAATAAATGGGAATTGCTTTTAGTATGTGAGTTGTTATTTATTTACATGGTGGTTTCATATAATTAGGAATATTATACATGGAAAAGTGTGCACTATTTTTGAAGACTAGTCAAAGGGCGTTTTGGGGCACTTTCAGGTAGTTTGTAGAGATGAGCTTAGTGAAGGCCTTCCACTTGGAGTTAGAAGGAAATACAATATGTTATGGAAATAAGATTAATAGGGATTTCTATTGGTATATTTTTGGTCTCATGGTTAGTTTTTTTGATGGATACTTTAAATCGGTTTGTGGATATGAAGGTTTCTTGATTTTTGTAACACGCTCAAATTTGAAAAGAATGAAGTTAATGAAGAATGAGATGATTGAGTTTATGCTTTATATCATCTTAAATGTGAAGATGGGTGAATATGTTTACTAGTGAAGGAATTTTAAGTTATTGAAAGTGGCAGAAATGGTGAAAATTAGGTCAGTTTACAAAATAGGTTTTGGGCAACTTGATTTAAAACAGAGGAAAATAGTTGTGGTTTGAACACATGGATGTGCCATGATGTATAACTTGCATGGATTTAATTTATAGGTCCCAAAGATTCATATAGTGTTAAAATTCCATAGTTGAGTTGTTATTGGGTGATCTTAAGGCCCAAAGGTGAAGACAAGGTTCTGGAAACAACTATTTGGTGAAGGATACGAGCCGGTGGGCCCATGTTATGATTTATTTGATTGGTCCAATAAAATTTACGACCATTTATGATTATTATATGTTATATTACACATGTATGGTGATTTTGGGAGCTTTAATAAGTATGGTTTTGTGATTTCTAGTTTTAGCCCATCCTAGTGATGTGGTTTTGAACATTTTTGGTGCAAGTTGGATGGTTTTGGGCATGGACGAAATATATGGGTCATACGTGAATTTTTAATGATTAAATTGGGATTATTTTAAGTTTTATTGTTTAAAAAAATTATGGAAACTAAATTAGTTTGAATTTGAATCATGAAGAGCATATAAAAGTGATGTTTTGGGTGCTATTTGGGGCTAGTTGATTGGGTATGAAAAGTGTGACCTATGTTAAAGGATTTTATAGATACCAAGGCATGTTTTGAGATCTTAAATAGTGAATGAAATGTTAAATAATGTTTTCAAGAGTGTGTACAAGGGTTTTATGCAAAGAGAAGTGAAGAAAGTGTAAGATAGAGCAAGTTTGAGAAGCTAGGGTTTGAACAAGGGTTTCAAGGTGAGCGAGCTGAATTGGTGATCTCAATCATTTTTGGTAGAAAAAATACATCATAGACCTTATTAAAAGGTGTTTGAGTGGGTGTTTGATAATCTTGGGGGGTTATAGCCTCATTTTGGAGTTGGTGCTTCACAAAATTAGGGGTTGGTACTCCTTGTAGGGTTAGTGCTCTACTAAACTAGGGGTTGGTGCTCCTTGTGAAGTTGGTGCTTCACTAAATAATTTTGATTTGAGTAATATAATCAAATTTTTTATTTTGTTTTCTTACCCTTGAGGGTTTCCCACTTACATATTTTGTTATGGTATTTCTTCTCTTATTGTTGGTCAATTGAATGTATGATTATATGATGTTGTGCACACTCTAATGGATGGTTAATTGGTTAATGGTTTAAGTGAACAATCTGAGATTGAAATTTAATTTGTAGGAATGATTCACCCCCTATAAGTCTATTTTTCTTCTAACAATTGGTATCAGAGCATGTCCTTTTGGAGAAGTTCAATCACTTGAAAGGAGATATTTTGAAGTACTAGTATGGAGAATAATAAATTAGGGGATGTAATGTCTTCCATGATTAGAATAAGGGCTTATTTGAAACCCTTAGGGTTTGATATATGGGATTCTATCTTTGAAGTATGTAAATCATCCTCATCTATCTTGAATAATAGTGAAGTATGTGAAATTTCTCAAACTTCTTTTCATAGTCAAGATGAAAATATGATATGGTACATTGATAGTGGGTGTTCAACTCATATGATAGGTGACAAGAGTAAGTTTATATCCTTAAGAAAGAATGCTACATGATCTATTAGGTTTGGTGATAATTCTGCCATCAATATTGCAGGGAGAGGTTCTTTGAGTTTGGATAATGGAAAAAACCTTACCAAGGATGTTTTATATGTTTAAGGTCTAAAGAAAAACCTACTTAGTGTAAGCCAAATGTGAAAACAAGGGTATATTCTATCTTTTGATGATAAGGGATGCAAAATTAAGAAAAGAGAAACATGTAAGTTGATTGCGAAAGGCTAAGAGGACTGAAAATAACATGTATATTCTTAAGGAAGTCAACAAAGAAAAGTTCCTTATGAGTAAGATGAATGATAGTTGGTTATGGCATAGGAGATTAGGTCATGTAAACTTTGACAATATTGTCAAGATCAACTCTAACAATTGTGTGAGAAACATGCCAAGAATTAACAAACCTGAGGATACATTGTGCAAAGCATGTCTTCATGGGAAGAAAAATAGAAGAAGGTTCAAGAAAAATGAGCATGACTCCACCACTAGTCCACTTCAGTTGATTCACACTAATCTTTGTGGGCCTATGAGAACTGAGAGCACTTTAGGTGATTATTATTTCATGCTTCTTATTGATGATTTTACTAGATATACTTGGGTAGATTGCTTGAGAAACAAATAAGATGCTTTTGATGTTTTAAAATATTTTAAAGCTCTCATTGATAATGAGAATAATGGAAAGATAAAGTGCATTATATAAGATAATGGAGGTGATTTTTGTTAAATTATTTTGATAAGTTTTGAAAATTTCATGGCATCAAGAGGCAATTTTCAGCATCTAGAACTCTCAAAGCAAAATAGAGTGGTTGAAAGGAAGAACATGACTATTCAAGAGATGAAAAGGACTATCTTGAATGAATCTAGATTACCTAATGGCTATTGGAAGGAAGTAATTTGTACTACTATCTATATTCTTAATAGATGTCAACTAAGAGTGAATAATGAAAAGACTCCATATGAACTGTGGAAAGGAAGACCAACCAATGTGGAACATTTTAGAGTCTTTGGATATAGGTGCTTTATTAAAAGGACTAAAGAAAATATAGGTAAGTTTGATTCCAGATCTGATGAAGGTATATTTTTGGGTTATTCCTCAAGAATTTCAGCCTATATTTGTTATAACAAGAGGTTGAAAACAATAGTTGAGAGTGAAAGTGTGAAATTTGATGAATCTTATCCTATGCAATCTATTTCCAAGTCAAAGGAAGCACCTCATGAGATTGATCCTAAAGAATAAGAAGATGATGTTGCTCAAGAAAATAAGAAGAAGAGGATGAAGAAGAAAGGCAAGACACCAAGGCTCCATAAGGCAAATTAAGAGAGATCATCCTAAAAAATTGGATCTTAGGAAAGAAAAATGCTGGAGTTACTACAAGGAAGAAATTGTTAAGTCTTCAAAACCAAGTGAACTCTGCTTTTCTATAAAAATTTGAGACTAGGAAGGTAGTAGAAGCAAGAAAATATGAATCTTGGATAAAGGCCGTGAATGGAGAGCTAAATTAGATTGAAAAGAAAAAGAATTGGGAATTGGTACCTAGAACAAAGGATAAGAATGTGATTGGGTCTAAATGGGTGTTTAGAAACAAACTTAATGAAGATGGAGAAGTCACAAGAAACAAATCTAGATTAGTTTGTAAGGGGTATGCACAAGTTGAGGGAATTGATTTTGATGAGACATTTTCTCCTGTAGCTAGAAAGCAATTAGATTATTCTTAGCCTATGTAGGGTTTAAGGGTTTTAAGGTCTATCAAATGGATGTAAAATATACCTTCTTGAATGGTTACCTAGATGAGGAAGTTTATATGGAGCATCCTGATGGTTTTTCTTTGTCGATAAGAAATATTATGTATGAAAACTGAATAAGGCTCTTTATGGCCTAAAGCAAGCCCCTAGGGCTTGGTATGAAAGGCTTGACAAGTACTTGATTGAGAAAGGATTCAAGAGAGGATTTGCTGATAACAACTTGTACATTAAAAGTGAAGGAGATAATTTTTTGATTGTTGTTGTTTATGTGGATGACATCATATTTAGTGGAGGTATTGAACTCTGGCCCATGAATTTTTGAAGTTATGAAGAGATAATTTGAGATGTCTATGCTTGGTGAGATTTCATTTTTCCTTGGATTACAAGTGAGTCAATAAAATGAGGGTATATTCATATCTCAAGCCAAGTATATCAAGAAAATGTTAAAGAAGTTTCAAATGGATGATTGCAAGCTTGTTGGTACTCCCATGGTTACAGGATGTAAAGTTAACATGGAAGATGATTATTCTAAAGTGAATCAATTAAATTATAAATCCATGATTGATAGATGATTAAGCAAATATTGAAAATGAATAAATAATAATCTAAATATGTACCAGTGCTTTATAAAATGAATGTGCAATGAAATACATATCTGACCTAAGAAAAATAAGCTAAAAAGTGTGAAACCCTAGTTGTAAATGAAGGGATAAATGTACTTAGCTGATTCACAATTAAATTTAGACTGTGCCAAAGTGACAAAATAATGAACAAAAGGAGGTAAGTGTCACACTCGAATGTCAAAACATTGTGTGACCGTAAGATCTGTGTGGAATGGGCCACATGTACTAGGTCGGGGGCACTCTGCACCTTCTTTGGGAGCAAGTGACTGCTCGTAATCCCAAAAACTAACTTTAGAGGATCATGAGGTGTTTTATGTCCTTCATTTGTATGTTGCACAAAGTTTGCGAGATGTCTCTGTAACATGTAATAACAAAATGACCCGCAAAACCCCAAAATACATCAAACCCCAAAAATAAAATAATGCAAATGACTTGATAATGAGTAAGTAGCTAGATATAAAATATGTAAATAGATGTGTGCATGGAAAAATGAAATTCCCCTCCTATGCATGTATGCAGAAATAACAGATCCATTGTCCCTCGTGTGGTGCTAGATGGAATCTTGAATGTTATTGTAGATGGCCTTTGAATGCAGCCTTAGGTGGTGATAGCTAATGCTTAGTGTTTGGTCCTTTATTATGGTCACACAACTTTATGTTTTTATGATTCCCTTTCTTGAATTTTGTAACTAACCATGAAAAGATGACCACTAAGTAGATAAGATGCCCAAATGGATAGAAAGGACCCAAAATATATGAGCAAAGTACAAAGAGGTTCAAGGCACCCGAGGGGATGAGGGTGCCTCATGTTAGCATCCTAGCTAGGTGCTGGTGTCTAGATTCATAGAAATAGAAGGGTCAAAGGTTTGACGGGGAAAGAAGGTGTGTAAGACCAAAAAGGAAAACTGAAAGCAAGTAAAGAGGCCAAAGACATGGGTTGATTAGTACTTTTATTACTTAGGAATAATACGAATAGTAGGATATGACTAGGACCTAGAAATTTACTCAAAGTGGGTGATTTAGTGTCTACATTTTCCCCCAGTTTATGTTGTTGAGAAAATGCTCAATAACATAAAGTAGATAAGAGATGTGTACCTGATAACCATGATGGGTCGTTGTAAATTTCAATCATTTAGAACATTCCCATACATTGATTAATGTTTTTAAGAGTAAAGTTTATAGTTATATAGATGTTATGATGAGTCAATTTATGGAATCATCAAACCATGTAGATCGATGGAAAAAGCGTTCCAAGGAGTCAAGAAAAAGCATGGAGTGATAAAATATGAAGTGTGGATGCTAGAGAAGAAGAAGTGAAAATGATAATGACTTTAGGGGTGAAAGCATACGGGTAGAATGTCACATTATACCTATTGCTTGATGTGTGATGATGTGTGAATGATGTGACTACTACTTCCCATAAGGATGGACCTACAAAAGAGAAGAACAAATAAGTAGTCAAATATGTGTATATGAAAAATTTGATCAAAATGTGTAAAAATTATGTAAAGAAGTATGTAAAAATGTGAAAAGGAACATGTGTACCTAATCCATGATGAGTGAAAGAGATAGAAAGGATCTTGAAGATGTTGTAGAAGAACAAGTTTTTAGGTGATCTCATGCCGATTGCGCTCAATGAGAGTTTTTGGGTGATCCCACGCCAAGAACGGAAAAATTATAACGAGAAAATTCTGGTGTCATCCTCCAACCTTTAAATTATTCCCGAAGTGTAAAAAACCACTACATATGGTGTGTAAAAATCTAGTCTGGTTCGATCCAACACACAAGTAGAGAAGAAAGTGTAATGCATACATGCTTTGAGTCTTTGAAGGACTCATCTATCACTGTGTAAACTACCAAAAACTATGTCAAACCTAAATATTATGTGTAATTTCCCCCTAGTCATAGGTGTCTAAGAAGGGTCGAGGGGGAGCCCAAGCACTAATGTCTCGGTTTGGGTGCTAGTGTCTCTGTGGTGTGTTGAGGACTGAAGTTAGATTTTGGACTGTTTCGTGACTAAATGTTGTGATGTATTAGTACCGAACTGTGTGATGTAGAATGTTGTATGGGGGTGACCGATTCACCCAAATTATGCCCCCCCTCATTTGGGGTGCATGTGACGTCACCGAGGAGTATATGACTTAAAGGAAGACCAACCACCGAAATAAAGCGATGCCCTACGGGGAGGGAATTTTCTCAAGTAGAAAGAAAGGCACACACAAACAAAGTGGCTAGGAAACAAGTGTTAGTGCAAACATGATAAACACACATGTATAATACAAGATGTAAGCAAGAAGACAATGTGTAAGCTAACACGTAAGAAGACAATGTAGAATGTGAGAAGCGAGGTTGTAAACATGGGACATCACTCATGATGTCACAAGATAATCGAGGCCAAAGTGGTGAAAGTAGACAATATGCACACGAGACAAAGGGTAAAGCCCACAATCAATGACAAATAATGACAATCAATAAAAACAAAGTAAAAGTCAACCATGGAAGCAAATAGACATGCACGAAAAATACTACAAATGAAGCACCCATTAGTATGTTATAAAAGATATAAAGTATGTCAAAGCGTGTATAATATGATATAGTAATGTGCTATGAAAAATGAAACAATATCACCTATCGTGTATACGAAAGTGGATGCCCCTAGGAGCCAGCTGTGGGGTTGGTAAAAGGTATTGTGCCTAGCATCCATTTTGCATGTAATGATCTGTGTACAATCTATGTTCACAACCAGAAGACAAGTGAATGCATATGTGTCTATGATAAAGATAATGACATAGAAGATATATTCCTAACATAGTAAGAAAAGTGTAACATGTGAGTATAATACGTAAAGAGTAAACATGAAAAAGATATGTAGTATGCTATGGACGAGTGAGATGGAATGGAATGTAGAGTGAATGTGATAGGATCCACATTCCATTCGAGTGAATTTGAATGAGTATATATGTGATGGGTTCATTTATACATGCCCCCTCAAGTGATCACGAATGAACCGTAAAACAAGAGTGTGTCCTTGGGAAATGGTTTGAATTGTGCGCTAGAAAGATATGATTGTCAAAAAGTATAACGTAGAGAGTGAACAAGTGAGTTAGTGAGTGTGGTGAGGTTAATTTTAGATATATAACTTTAGCTATTTGGTATGAACCGTGAAACTAGAGTGCATCATAGGGTAATGAGTGCAACGTGTAAAATTAGATGCGAGAAGGATACATCATGAATGCGTAGTGTGAATAATGTGCATGGGGTGTGATAGGAGTGTGAGAGAAAGATGTCAAGTGTGAAAGAAGTGTGAAGTGTATAGTGTGTGAGGTTCATGTATGTAGTATTCCCTCAACAATCAAGTGTGAAAAAAATCATGAGAGTGCTTCATTGGGTAATGATGATACATATGTATCAAAATGTGTAAGATGCGAGGTGAGAGACTAAATGTACAATGTAGAATGAGGAAGTAGAAATATAAGACAAGCGATGATTCTAGAAAGGGGGGGGAGAATAATTATTATGCCCCCAAGTGTGTAGTGGTGATTATGCTATTTGATAAAATTAAAAGACGAGGGTCCTCCATCTTATGCTTGTGGAGATAAAGGTGTGTGCCCATGCTCTAATATCGGTGGTATATGAGATAGACAATGTGTGGATGAATGAGACTTATGTAAAGGAGATTGTGAGGGTGATGAAAACCATGTGAGGGAGAAGGAGATTATAGAGACGATGAACACCTATGTGAAGCAGAGCGTGGAGATGATGAACACCTATGTGCAATAAAGCAGAGGTGATGAACACTTATGTGTAGTAAAATGAGGTGGTGATTTATATCAATGTGAAGGAGCCATCCAAGTAGTGGAAATTAATTGATGTGATGGACTACCATACGATGAGACATAGTAGGCGGTGTATGAATATGTGAGCTAGGAAAAAATTGTGCTTTAGATTTGAGAGGTCCCTGGGGACCTAGATGCTCTATCAAGTGTGATGGAAATATCAAGAGGAGGTTGTAACCATGGTGTAGATGGCAGGACACCATTGATAGTGGAAAATTACTTGTTTTGAATGAAATTTAGAAATAATTGGTGCATGGAGATGATACCCTGAGTTGCATGGATCCAGGGAAGACCTAAGAGCATGTAACACCCTTGAACAAAGGGTGCCACATGAAAAGGCACAAACATGTTGAGAGGAATGATCAGAATCGATAGGTTGACATATCCGTATGAATTAAGAATTGGATATGAAATATATGAGAGTGGATAAACAACAGTGATAAGAAGTACCATAGAACATGCACTCATGGGAAATGATGGATCAACGATAGTGTTATTGATAGATATAGACCTAATAGAAGCACTAATGTTTAATCAATCATAAGAGAATGTAACATGATAGTCGTGGTTGGAGAAAACAATGATCGGAGGAGATTTCTCGGTGTGAGAAACTAAAAATCAAGAGCCCCGATGTAGGAGGAGGTGGTCTTTGCGCATGATATGTATGATTTGATAAAGAGTCAACCAATTTTTGTCATGTTTTGGAAGAGGATTATTGAAAATATTGAGCTTGTGAATTTCAATGATTGGAGTAGAATCCATAGGCTCCGAATATCAATTGCATTATTATCAATGAGATCTTGGATGAGATTGAAAAATTTGAAACATAGATCTATGGAATGCCCAACGCATTGATGATAGTAGCATCTGAAGTTTTATTTGTAATTACAACCTTTAGGACGAGATGGGTCCAAATTGAGTAGACAAGGAACTGTAATAAGATTTCTCTTGAAAAGTTGTGGCAAGATAAGATGCATAAAGATAGTCAATTTTGTATATGTACACTTAGGTGATTGCTATTGAAGCTTTCCAGAATTAGAGACTAAGTTGACAATAGCTTTAGCTTTTGTAAGTTTTGTAGATGGCTTGAAAGTTGATTTATTTTGAAAGCATGGAAAAGGTGAAGCTTTCTCTTGATACTTAAGCTTGATTATAGACAATAGTTTGGTTTCATGTAGCTTAATATAATGACATAAATGATTGAATGAAGGATATGTCTCAAAAATAAAACTCTCCTAGAGATGTAGAAATAGAATTTGTATAAATAGATCTTGAAGTTCAGAGTCTACGAGCATATTATACATCTTAGCTAAGTTGTTCTTGTATCGTAAGAAATAATCTACTAGATGTTTGTTAGATCCTTGTTTAAGTTGTGTAAATTGAGTATAGGATATATTGGATCTGATATTGATTGAGAAATGAGAAAGAAAAACATCAGATATATGCATAAAATGTGTTACCGAGTGGATAGGTAGATCATATAACAAACACATCGCATAATCTTGAAGGCTGCAAGGAAAGAGATTTGATAGTAAAGTGTGATCATCCGCATAGTCTAGACATGCCACATGAAATGCTCAAGCATGTTCTTGAGGTTCACCATGGCCTTTGAAAGTAGGTAACTTAGGGGTAATGAAGTTGGGAGGTAGTGAGATAGGTAGAAATAATGGGTGTAAAATGAGTATGAAGAAGTGACGTGGAATCAAGATATAGATACGCATGAGAAGTAACAAGTTGGGAGTGGCGAATTTGAGTATGCGAGATCATGAAATAAAGAGGTTAAATAAGGAGTATTTGAAGAAGAGCTAGGTTGTGCAGTAGAAGCATTAGGTTGTGTGATGGGATCAGTTGTAGTGGGGATATGAAGGGGTTAAGTGGAGGCCATGGAAGCTGAGGAAGAACCAATAAGAGGTGCTGGAACAAAATTACGAGAGTTTTTAGCGAGAAATTAGAGCATGAAGAACATGCGGCAAATAAGTAATATTATCACACAAAGCTTGACTAAAATAAATTATCTTATATAATTTCTCTTGATCAATGTTGGTTTCCTCATCAAATGAGTGTTCACTATCTGATGCTTCAATTTATTCAAGAGGGACCTTTTTAGAGTTAGCAAATGGATTTTAAATTTCATCCATTGATTTAGAAACCCCATGAACAGATGGAGGAAGATCGTGATGTTTAAAAGACCCAAAATAACCACTATGAGTGACATACATAAGAATACAACCCTAAAAAGAAGGTTAGAATCAAGCAATGGGTTCACCAAAATTATTAATTAAATATTGACGATGAATAAATGATAATCTAAATATGTACTAGTGATGTACAATGAATGTGAAATGAAATACAAATCCGACCCAAGAAAATAAGCTAAGAAGTCTGAAACCCTAGTTGTAAATGAAGGGATAAATGTAGTTAGCTGATTCACAATTAAATCTAGATTGTTATAAAGTGATGAACTGATGAACGAAGGAGGGAAGCATTGCACCAAAGCTCAAAAAAATTATGCGACTATAAGATCTTCCTTGACTAGGGTGCCTTAGGCGCCTGTAGACCTTCTCTTGGTGCCTGTGACTACTCGAGAATCCCAAAACCAACTTCAAAGGGTCACTAGGGGTTCGTTGTCCTTCATTGCATATCGCTAGTATATTGCACCAAGTTCACAAACGTTGTATGTATCCCTGTAATAAATAAATGACCCATGAAACCCCAAAATGCATCAAACCCCAAAAATAAAATAATGCAAATGAGGGGTCAGATTGTCCTTGGATGTCAAAAAAATGAACTTATGATTAAGCACTACACTACATTTCAAACCCAATGTAGTTCTATGTGTGTGTGTGTCGAAATTGTGCCCTAGGTGGCTCTTGTGCATGTCATACTTGATAGCGAACAAGTAGCTAGATGTAAAGATGTAAATATATGTGTGCATGAAAGAATGAACTTCCCCTCCTATGCGTGTATGCAGAAATAATAGTCCCTTGTCCCTTATGTGGAGCTAGATGGATGCTTGAATTCTCTTGTAAATGGAATTTGAATGAAACCTTAGGTGGTGATAGCTAATGCTTAGTGTTTGGTCCTTTATTATGGTCACATAACTTTATATTTATATGATTCCCTTGCTTGAATTTCGTAATTAACCCCAAAAAGGCCAATCACCAAGAAGATAAGATGCCTAAACAACTAGAAAGGACCTAAAAATGTGAGAAAAGTACAAAGAGGTCAGGGGCACCTAGTGTTGGTGTCCAGACTCGAGATAAAATGAAGGGTTGAAGGTCGAATAGGTAAGAAGGTGTGTAAGAAAAAAAAAAGAAAAAATGAAAGCAAGAAAAGAGGCCAAAGACATGGGTCAATTAGTACTTTTCTTACTTAGGAGTAATATGAATAGAAGTATGTGACTATGACCTTTAAATGTACCCAAAGTGCATGATTTAGTGTCTACAACAACCTTCTCTATGTAATTGCCTCTAGACCGAGATATTGTTCAAGATTTTGGTTTAGTTGGAAGGCTTCAAGAAGAACCTAGAGAGTCACATCTTCAAGTAGTAAAGAGGATATTTAGATATCTTAAAGGGACTATTGAATTTGGTTTGTGGTATCCAAGAAGTGAAAATTTTGAATTAAGGGACTTTTCGATCTTGATTAGGCGGAGTAGCATGGATGATAGAAAAATTACTAGTGGTGGTGCATTCTTTGTTGGAGGATGTCTTATTTATTGGTAAAAAAAGAAAAAATCTATTGTGGTTCTTTCAACATGTGAATATAAGTATGTAGCTATTGAAAAATGTTTTTCTCAAGTGATGTGGATGAGTTAAACCCGGAGGACTAAAAGGCAAAGTGTTGTGGGCCTACACCTATTCTTTGTGATAGAACTAGTGCAATCAGTGTGTCCAAGAATCCAGTTTTACATTCTAAAACTAAGCACATCCCTATTAATTATCATTACTTAAGAGATCAAGTGAGTAAAAAATATATCAAGTTAGAGCATGTATCTACTAAGGAGGAAGTAGCTAGATATTTTGACAAAGCCTTTACTAAAACCTACCTTTGAATATCTAAGAGAAAAGTTGGGAGTGATCTTAGCTCTAGAAGACCTTGAATGGTTAAGCTAATTGTGAAAGGGAGCAAGAAAATAAAACCATATTCTCCAATAAATATTGATGAATGTGTGTTATTATCAATGTTGGTCATCATGTTAAGGTATGCATCTTTCATGAGAATCTCTGTGTTTGATCTATTTAAGTCATGTCGGAGTTGTAGTCTAGATGGTCACAAGTTGTTTGAAGATGTTGGAAGCACGATATCGATGGGGGCGGTGAATCAGTTCTAAAATTATTCTTACTTAAATTACCAAACCATACATGCATCAATTATATTTTCCATTCAATATTCATAACCATGTGTTCTTATTAAGATATACAACATCAATCACAAGAGCATGAAACAAAGTACATAAAACAAGAACACCATATGTAAGTGGAAACCCTCATGAGGAATAAAAACCAATGAAAATATACTTATATTACACAAATAAAAGAAGTTTAGTGAAGCACAAACTTCACAAGGAGCACCAACCCATGATTTAGTGAGGCACCAACCCCTAATTTAGTAGACCACTAACCCTACAAGGAGCACCAACCTCTAATTTAGTGAAGCACACACTCCAAAAGGAGGCTAAAAACACCTAGGATGGCCAAACACAAACTCTTCCACTTTAAGATGTTTGATCTCTAATTTTTCTGCTGCCACAACTGATGGAGATCACATATTCATCTCATAAACCCTAGCTCATACCCTAGGGCATCAAAGTTTTTCCGTCTTCTTCCTTCTCAAATTTTCTTGCCTCTAGTTTGTTTCTAACATACTATAAAAAATTACTTAATCTGAAACACATCTGATTAGACTTCAATTCATGCCTTCAAACCTGTAAAATACTCTCCTCTAGGTTGCACTTTCCCCCCTTGCAAGACTAGCTCACCAAATGAGCTCAAGCTTCACTTTTATATACAATTCTTCTTTCTAACTCAAAGGATTTAGGTCCTTCATGATAAATTATATCCATACACCTTCATTACATTCAAATAAAATCATTACAATGGTCACATATGAACAATATATGTCGGCCTATCCAAAACACTTCATTCATGCACCAAAATCCCTAAAAAACCCTTGCATTGGAATGCAAAAACTACCCTCATTCCAAAACCATGCTTATTCATGACCCATAAATCACTAAAAATGTTTAAATTAAAATTTAAACATCATAAATGGTTGAAATTTATCTCAACCAATCAAATCATTTCATTTAATGGGACCACTATTCTTTGTACTTCTCAAAACAGCTTGTTTCAAAGACCCTTAAGGACCATGTCAACATAGTTTTACCACTAGATCACTTAAAAAACATCCAAACTATATCAGGTGACCAATTTATGGAAATTATAAGAACTTTAGAACACTTTTAAGTAAGTTATAATTATTTAAACAATCACCAGATCAAACCACAACTACTTTTGTCTTCACCAAATCAACCTCCCCAAAAAGCTATTTTCAAACATCGATAATTAATGACTTTCTGGAATAATAAAGACCTATAAATGGATTCATTGGATGTAAAATTAATCCCTATTCACTCTCTAGGTAATAGGAATCATCACCTAATCCATATCATGCTCTAATCAACTCAAAACATTCATCGATCCTATCATGTCTGCGCACTAAAGAAACTCTTCCTATCCAAAAACTGATCTGGAAACCATACAAAATCACATAATAATGAGAAAAAACTCATATCATTTGAAATATCTCTCAATCATATTTCTAACACAAATTTAATAACCTCCTAATTCCACCTGTAGCTCCAATTATGCTCACTTTACTGAACACTACGTTTTATGGCCTCAAAACTGCCCTTTGACCAGTCAACCTGAATGGAGCTCATTTGACCATGAAATTACATAAAAATGTCATAAAACCTCTTTATAAATCAATAAAAACTCACATAAATTCCACAATGTCAATTTATCCTATAACTCCTTTGGACAACCTTGTCCCAAAACACTCTTCTTCATAAATTGACTTGTTTGAGTAGGGCACGCTCATTACCATTACGTCTCCCATACCTTTATGGAAATATGAATGAGTCTTGTACATGTTACAATAATCATCCATGCACTAGGAATAAATTATGGTAACTTAGGAAGTAATTCTTCCATACCACTTTCAAGCTAGGGTTTCAAACTCATAAATAGTTGTTTACCTTCTTAACATTCGTGTAGACACCAAAATTGGGTCACACTCCCCTTGGTACCCTTTCAAATAACTAACTTAAACATACTCACCTAACATTAGCCCCCTTTCACCCCATATTAAAATTAATTTAACTATATACAATTAAATCAATACTCACCCTCACTCCATTTATTAATTTAATTACTTTAATTAAATGGATGCACACCTCACCTAGCCACCTCACCTAAACACCTCACCATAGACCTATTCATAACATGTTTCCATAACTAACTAAGACTTATCCCTACTTACCTTAATGAACTAAGACTTAGTATAACCCTAAAAGCACATGCCTATTCTTCCTCTAACCACATTCCCATGTATCTAAGCGTAACGTTCCATTTAGACCTGACACCAACTAGCAAAGCTAGAAAAAGATAGCCAAGATATGCTATTTTAGGCAACCTAAGCTATCTCATCTGAACCGATGCTGGTCGACCTAAACCGTCGTTGGTTACCATATAACCATTTTGGTAACCTTGTTTGAGAGGTTGGCCACATTCTTGAGTTTTGGGAGCAAAGGATATCTACATGCAAGCAAGAACCATAGCTCTTTTGTACATCCATACAACCATAACCAGAACAACCATTGATCAAAAGGTATTTGCATTCACGATAGCATTCTCGTGAAGCACTTCCACGACATTGACCATCATTTCACCAATCAACCATCACCATCACCCAACCATTGAACATGCACAGTACTAAGTGTGTTTCTAACCTGCACCATTTCATTTTTATTCAGTTTATAAGGGTTCTTCACCTTTGTTTATCAACCACCATTTATATTTTTACCTCACCACTATTGCCTTCCTGTGAACCCGACCATTCCCATCACTCATAACCATTTTAATCACCTCTGTCCATTCTTGAGTACCTCTGAATATTCCCAACACCTCCACAGACCTAAACCAACTCCTTACCATCTCTAATTCAGCCTTAGAAAAATCCCCAAAACCATGAACTATTGAGTTATTATCATCCCACCTTAACCATCATCGGTTCTTACTAAACCATCATTGGTCATACTAGACCGACGTTGGTCTCTGTATTTGGAAATCCTGCTAATAGCAGATCCTAATAACCTTTTCCCAAGTGACCCAAGTGACCCAGAACCTGACCCTGACATGTTCCAACACCTTACTTATTTAACTTATTTCTAGATATGATCATAACCTAGCATGTTATGTTAGATTTCTTATTGTATTTGGATAAGATACCTAAATCATATCAACTACAGTAGAAACTTTTTTATTTATGTCATTTCTTGCATTAAATTGTATTAAACAGTGGGTTGACTTCCATCGAGGAAGTATCACACTTCCTAGATCTAGCATACGCCAGGTAGCCCATTGACATATATTCTTTAACTCTTTCTTATGGTCTTGTTTTGTATTTCAAGTAGTTCCTCCTAGCCAAAAGGAATCTCTCATAGTCAAGATTGGATCGGGAAGTCGAACACGAGAAACGACCTTCTAACCGACCATGATAGGTATTCCTCCTTGGCCCACACCCTTATCTATTTCATTTAAATCCTTAAAGAAAACGGGAAACAATTCAATCATACAAATGTGAAAATAAAATGACCTCATTATTTTTTTGAAACCTTCTAGAATAAATGTAGAAACATACTTGAAAGCCATAAGTTCCCATACAAAGCATACAATTCAGGTTGAGCATCATAAGTTCCAATTCGAGTTGGAAATACACTAGTTATTGACCCTGTTTCACCAAATCTGAGATATCTTGCAAAAGTCACCTCATAAGAAGCTGAATATTTTCTCAAAGCATCACAACACATCACAATAAATTTTCCAATGATCATAATGTCATACCATACCTAAAACTCTCGAAACTAATGCTTGCATAGCAACCCCTTAGGGTTTTACACTGTAGAAGCAAGGGTCAACTAGAAAAACACAATAAATCAACATGAAATCTCTAAAAATGACCCAAATATACCTGGTACATGATGATACAAATGAATACATGCATTCATGAGCTCATATAGCTCCAAATATCATCATCATACCTCATAAAGCATCCATACCTTCTCAAAATGAGCACCTGAAACATAATGAATCACCTCTATTTGTACCCTCCAATTGATGTGAGTGCCCAAGAAATTTCCAAAACTACTATCTAACATTCCAACATTCTTCTCAAGCAACCAAGAAGCTCATACCACCATGCAACATCACCTAGGCACCTGAATGGGCTTGTAAGAGAAAACTATCCTCACCGAATCTCCGTTATCATCATGTACACATGTGAACCATCATGTAAAAATCATCCACAACATCATCTAACCCTACTCCATCATCCACTTTGTCATTAATGTAGTTTTTCATCAATGAAAACACCTATAAGACCACATGCCAATAATCTCCCCTTTGTCATTAATGGAAAACTACCTAAAATTCTCCCCCTTTTTACATTAATGATAAAGGCTTACCTATATAAACATAGTGTTCATATTCCTTAGCTTCAGAACATTTTCTTTTGGTTAGAAACATCAACCAAAGATCTCAAACAAGCTCAAGAACATTGAAATTTCACACAGAACCTGATTTTTGTCTTCTTTACAAGCATGCAACCACTATTCTCCCACGGGGCTAAGCATATATACCATCTGAATTCATCAATGAATCATGAATAAAACATCATCTTACCTTGTTTGAATCTAAAACACCATTTTCAACCTTCTAGGCATGCAAAAACTAGCTATATTTTCCTCAACCTTGTTTTAGCCTTCATGAATCAACTGTAGCAGACCATCATCTGAGCCAAACATATCATGGACATGCCAACAATGTCATATAAAAGCATAAAAATATACCTTAACTTCTTCCTTAAATATATACAATCTTGTCTAGGCATGGATCTAGCATGCCAATGCACTTTCTTGCCATAATACAATCCCAAGGACTCATTTCCCTAAATAGAGTTCTCAGTGTATTTAGGACCAATTTTGAATATCTCTCAAGATTCATTCAACTCATGAATCAGCAAACCACAACCTTCCCGGACTCAAGACCACGTATCTAGTAAACAAGATCAATTTTAAGCATCGACCTTGTTATCTTGGCTAGAAAACACCTTAGACACTTTTTCCAAGTCCTAAACCATCTTCTCGGTGCTTAACATTCATATTTGACTGACAACATGCATTCAAGAGTCAAAATTTACTAATTCACTGTGTGTAGACACCTAATACATACCTTAAAATACCTTGAGAACCTTAAAAACACCTTCTAGAGGCATAACCCCAAGCTCTCCTTGTCGGAAGACACTTTACACAACCGAGCAACATTTGGACTTGTAGAAGTATTTCTTCTTGTCGGTGTAGCATTTAATAGCTTCAAACTACCAACTTATTAGCAAGGCTAGCATCAACAAGTCAAGAAAAATAACTCTTCATAGCTTATGAGCTCACATAATCATCTTCATGGAGTAACAATATATAATCCTCTTGACTTTATAGACTCATACACACCAATCCACCCGTAGATGTAATCCCTTAGACAACTACAACATAATATCATACTTTGTGAGGCACAAACCTTCTATTTGGCTCAAGCATGACTAATGGGAATGTGAAAAATCAACTTCATACACAACCAAATTGATCAATTCAAACCAAACTCTTTCATGTTTAGGGACTTTGGACCCTTTGAGGTGACAATGACAAGTTCCTCACACCTGTAGAGTGTCATTTCTTGCCTTTACAAACTCTATAAAACATGATTCATGCATACCTTTTCCTCTAGAAGAACATCACACAATTGTAGCTTATTGTTAGAACACAAGGAGCTCATATTTTTCATTTTAGACACATTACCTTCTTGACCATGTTTCATTGACCTTTGAGACAAGTCCTACTATGTTTGCAACGTCTTTAAATTTTCTAGGGCTTGATTGAGTATTGTATCCTGTCATTTGAGCCTTTCAACCTTTTTATTATCCTTCTTGTATGAAGTAGTCACACAGTCCACATACATCAATGTAAAATCTTGACACAAGATTTATCTACTTTGGAGGACTTATTTTACACTTCATAGACTTGGTAGAGTTTTGTACTTCTCCTTATAACCTTGACCTCATTGAGTATCTTGTAACTTATCAATCACTTCCTTCAACATATCATTTATGTAATCCTTTTAATAGAAGATAAGTGTACTCTATAGATCCTCTTAATACCTTGTACATTATTAGAAGGTAAATAAAAGCTTCAAGTACATGGATCATTAATTTCATGCTTATTTCAAACCTCTTAGATATCATACACACTCTTGGCATATTGTGTACATGTGGAGCATACTATAGACCCAAATTACTAAATACACCATCTTGTTGCATCAACCTCTTACTTGAGACATGAATTCATATTAACATATTTTCCTTTTGGTTTTCATAAACAAACATGAAAACTACTTGATTGACACTTGTTTATCGTACACACTTGCATTTAACTTCCTTTGAGATTGTCAAACTTGGGGTCCTTACTTGATCATCCTTGCCATGTCTTCTTATGGGATTATTGTCTTGTAATGTGATTCTCTTCATTTTAAGAGTGAATGAATATTCAAGCTATCCTAGGAACACAGCTAATACAATATTACCTTCACACTTATCCTATCATGAATAATCCTTTGCATTTCTATTCGATGACTTCTTCCTTGTCATGGAGATAAGGATAAACTCTGTAGAAAATCATCTTAGGATTCTAGGCCCAGATTTACGGTGATACCCCATTTTACTATATTCAAACCTTAGAGTCACTCTTATTTATGCATATGTAGACATCAAGAACTACTACAACTTCTATTAATATTTTTATTACACATATTCTAGGTCACCTTTAATCTCATACCTTTTGTTTAGACCTATAGCAATCGTTATTTTGACCATGATTATATGACACTTAGCAGTCATATAGACCACAAATGGATGCAAAATTGATCACTTTTAGACATGAGAACACACTATTCTAAACCATTATACACTCATGAGAATGATAAATGACTTCAAACACATGTAGAAGACTAGTGCACCTTAAAACCTCTTTAGCTATGTGAGTTGACCTTTTCATATAAATAATCCACCTTTTGATTCTTCATACAACTTTGAGTAGTATAAACTTTATACATAATGAAACATATTTGAAGAAGAAACATGAATTTGAATTCGATCTTCATGTTTCTTCTTAGTTAAGTAGAAATTGTAGGTTCAGGTTGTATCAGATTCATGAAGCACATTCATTCATTTTATCCTTCTTACATGACATAACATGAAACTTTCTTCTCATGCACAGTGAACATATAATTTTCAGGGCTTAGAATGTCAAGTACACACTTTATGGTTACAAAAGGATATCCGAGGCATTTTAGGATTCTTTAGACACATAAATTACTTCTTGGTAGACTTGAATGCTCGGTTGTAGACCTTGATGAGTTGTGATTCACCAAGTTTGAACTTAAAGAACTTGTATAATCCCATTACAAACTTCATTTTAACTTATATGACTTAGAAAAATGCTCTTGACCACTCTATGATAGACACATGTGATAAAACACAATGCTTGAAAGTGTAAACCTTGAATGTGACAACATGGAATTAGGGTATGATTTTGATAAACCCTTCACACAACCGAGACTCTACATGAAAAACCGGTAATAAAAACCATTTGACATATTTTCACAGGACTCAATGGGCACACAACTTCTATAACATCCTGGAATACTCATGAAAACCAAAAATATACTTATTAAGGTGAATGAAACATCTAATACTCTTGATCACAGTCATCATGCTTCGAGATACATTCATATCCATATACACATACATGACACTTAAACACATATGATATATGCATTATTAGCTCATGACCATCTTAAGTTTCAATATTTTGTCTCAAACCAATCAACTTAAGACCATTCAAACCACATACTCATCTGATCTCATCATGATTCTAAGCATATATCACATAAACATATGCATTCTTGAGAACAACCTTGAGCATTATGAAAATTCCACTAATCTTCACTTTGGGCCAACTATACAGAAATACACTCCTTGGCTTGATGAGGACTAATACTTTAAGCCATACATCCATATCATTGAATTCATAGACTTCTTTAGTAAAATGACCACCTTTTATTAACTATGAATATTAAGTCCATCTCTCATACCTCAAACACAAGTCATTACCTTGGTCAAACATATACAAAATATTCAATATAGATTTGACATCATAACAATACCTTTACTACCATTGAGTAACCTTCTCAAATCATCATCATGACTCAAATTCCTGATGCATCCTTTAGACATATAGACAATCATTATTATGACTTAGATCATTCATCAAACTCTTTTACACCTTGATAAAAACTTACACTTCTTGACACAATCTATGAACAAAATTGTATAGAGATAAGACAACAAAATTTGACAGACTAAAATTTAGTTTACTTTTAAAAAACCCTTTGAATGATGTCACTTAGAAACAAATCACAATTACACATATACTAATTGACTTTAAGATGAAAGTGAACAAATTTTCATACACTTATAGACCTCATACTCTTTTAACCGAGGTTCTCAACCATGATTGAACTAAGAGAACTCCCTTTTGATGATACATTCTTACTAAGACAACATGAAAAACACAGACACCTTACGGATGAGAAGAAACTCATGGACATATTAGTATGTTACTTCATATACCTTATGACACTTGCAATGTTCCAAGCATCAAAATTATTCATCTTCTCGCACCTTTGGGAATGTATTGCTCTCGAGCACATGTGTTCTTCTTCGATCTCGAATCCTTCAACTAAGAAAAATTTACTTTCTTGACTGAACTTGGGCTTGAGAACCTTGTTTTCCATCTTAATAGAACTAACATCCTTCTTTAAAATAGGATGATACCTTACAATAAACCTCATCTTTATTTGGAAAGACCTTGTAACATATCCGATTGTTGACAATTGAAACAAACAACACTCCTCTTTATTCTAGGATCAAACACACTTAAGTTCCATCCATAATATTTTTCTTTATGCCCATACTCACAACATGAAAAAAATCACCTTTCAAGAGAGATACATCATTTTTATGAGACCTTTAGTAATCTATAGCTCTATGACCAAAATCATGACTAAAAGGTAATATCCATGAAATGATGAACCATACCTCATAGAATTATGTTGTATCATGGTAGAACTTATTGGATCAACTTTCTTAGTTACCTTCTCAACTAATTTATAACTTGGACCGGCTTCGTCATTATGCTTTCCTTCAAACCCTAGGCCAGATTTGTCATATGTGGCCTTTGGGCCTTCTAGGACATCATCAAGAGCTTTGGAAATCTTCTCAAGCATCTCATACATCTTTAACTTGTTTGAACCATTCTCCAAATCTAATTTTAGGGCGCTCAATTTGTCTTCATGCATGGAACAAGCATCCTCTTTATCCTTTAGAGCATTAGAAAAACTTTCCATTTGATATTTCAAACCCTTGATAGCTAGATCACGATCTTTATCAATTTAACTCATTACCTATTACAATCAAAAACCAAGAAACACCAATATCATACTTTCTCCTCCAAACATCGGTTGACTTTCCCATTTGTGCTTTAAGAATATCTTTCAAGTTGTTGAACTTGCTTCACAAGGACTTGCTATGATACCAATTGTTGGAAGTAAAACTAAGGGGAGGGGGATGAATCAGTCCTATACTAATTCTTACTTTAATTACCAAACCATACATGCATCAATTATATTTTACATTCAATATTCATAACCACGTGTGCTTCTTGAGACATAAAATATTAATCAAAAGAGCATGAAACAAAGTACACAACACAAGAACACCATATGTAAGTGAGAAACCCTCATGGGGAAGAAAACCCACTGAAAATATGCTTATATTACACAAAGAAAATAAGTTTTGTGAAAAACAACTTCATAAGAAGTACCAACCCCTGATTTAGTGAGGTACCAACACCACAAGGAGCACTAACTCCTAGTTTAGTAGAGCACCAACTATACAAGGAGCACCAACTCCAAAAGGAGGATACAAACCCCTAGGATGAAAAATCACAACCTCATCCATCGAAGATGTTTGATCTCTCCGATTTTTCTTCCGCCATAACTGATGGAGATCACATATTCAGCTCACAAACCCTAGCTCATACCCTAGGGCATAAACCTTGCTCTATCTTCTTTCTTCTCAACTCTTATTTCCTCTAGTATCTTGCACACATGATATAAAAATTCCTTAATATGAAACAAATATGATCAGCCTTCAATTCATGCCTTCATATTTGCAAAACACTCTCCTCTAGGTCGCACTTTTCCCCCTTGCAAGACTAGCTCACCAAATGAGCTCAAAATTCACTTTTATATGCATTTATTCTTTCTAACCCAAAGGAGGTCGGTCCCTCATGATAAATTAGACCCATAAAAATTAATTAATTTCAAATAAAATCATTACAACAATAGGTCACATCATGCACCAAAACACTTCATTCATGCACCAAAAATCTTAAAAACCCTTACATTGGAATGGAAAAAATTCCCTCATTCCAAAACCGTGCTTAGTCATGACGCATAAATCACCAAACATGTTTAAATTAAAATTTAAAAATCATACATGGTCACAATTTATCACAACCAATCAAATTAATTCATTTAATGGGACCAATGTTCTTTGTACTTCTCAAAAGCTGTTGTTTCTAGCACCCTTGAGAACCCCTTCAACATAGTTTTTCCACTAGATCATTTAAAAACATATAAAATATGTCACGTGAAAAATATATGTAAATTAAAATACATTTAGAAAACTTCTATATAAGTTATAAGTCTTGAAACAATCACTGATTAAACCACAAGCACTTTTGTCTTCACCAAATTAACTTGCCCAAAAAGTTGTTTTCAAAGATCGAGTAATTAACATATTTCCTAGAACAATAAATACCTAGAAATGGATTTATTGAATTCTAAATTCATTCCTCTTTACTCTCTAAGTTATATAAAACATCACCTGATCCATATCATTCCCAATAAACTCAAAGCATTCAAAGCAGATCCTTTATTATCCTACACTAGAAAAAACATTCTTGTCCAAAAATAACTTGTAAACCATATAAAATCTCATCATCATGAAAAAACCTCATATCAATGGAAATATATCTTAATCCTCTTTCCAACACAACTTTAATAACCTCCTAATTCTACCCGTAGCTCTAGTTATGCTCACTTTACTGAACACTACTTTTTATTGCCTCAAAATTACCCTTTGACTAGTAAACTTGAATGGAGATCATTTGACCATGAAATTACATAAAAATTTCCTAAAAATTCATTGAAAATAAATAAAAAATCACATAAATTCCATAATGTTGATTTAGTCTGCAACTCATTTGGAAAACCTTGTCCCATACACTCTTCTTCAGAAATTGACATGTTTGAGTGGGGCGCGCTCATCACCATTACCTCTCTTATACATTTCTGGAAATATGAATGAGTATTTTACATATTAAAATCATCATACATGAACTAGTAATAAATTATGGTCATTTAGGAAGCAATTATTCCATACCGTTTTCAAGCTAGGGTTTCAAACTCATAAATAGCTATTTAGCTTCTTAACATTCGTTCATAAAAATGTGATGATAGAATGACATAATTATTTTTGGAAACCTTAAATACTCAATATAGAAACATCCTTGAAACTATAAGGTCCCATGTAAAGCACACAATTTAGGGTGAGCATCAAAAGTTCTAATTTGAGTTGGAAATGCACTATTTTTTACCTTGTTTCACCAAAACTGACATATCTTGCAAAATTCAACTCATGGGAACCAATTTTTTTCTAAAATCACCATAACACATCAAAATAGCTTCTTCAATCATTCTAATTTCATGACCACAGCTCAAAATCTTCAGACACTAAGACTTGCATAGCAACCCCTTAGGGTTTTACATTGTAGAAACTAGGGTCAACTGGAAAAACACAATAACTCAACATGAAAGATCTTAAAATGACCCAAACATATCTGGTACACCATGCTACACCTAAATACATGCATTCATGAGCTTAGATATGTCCAAATATCATCCTTATACCTCCTAGCATCCATACCTGCTCAAAATGAGCACCTGAAACATAGTGAATCACCTGTATCTACACCCTACAACTGATGTGAGTGCCTAAGAAATATCACAACCTGATATCTAACATGCCAAAATTATACTCAACCAAGAATCTCATACCACCATGAAACATCACCTAGGCACCTGAATGGTCTTGCAAGAGCAAGCAATCCTCACTGAATCTCCTTATATCATCAAGTACACATTTGAACCATCATGTAAACATCATCCACAACATCATATGACCCTAATCCATCATTAAATTTGTCATTAATGTGGTTTTGCATCAATGAAAAACCTATAGGACCACATGCCAATAGAAGAAGGTAATGATGAGTTATGATGTCTTTGTCAAAATGGTGTGTAGTGTGTCTTGAGTGGTGTACTTAGTCAAGGTCTTAAGCATTTTGTCTTATTAATGAAATTATGAAAAGTTTTCTATATAATGTGTCATACTATGTATGTGTCTTGGTTTGGTTTAAATTTCTAAGTCAAGCTCCAAATGAGTGCATTAATGTGTCTTAGTGTTATGATAAGTGTGTCATATCAAGACAATAAAGTGATAAGGGTGCGGTGGTGCAAAAATGTGTATGGTGCGAGTCAAAAGAGATGTGTTCATGAGGGTTGTATGTAGTCATGTTAAGAATATTACTAGCAAGAGTAGTGTTTTCCTTTTTCATGCTATTATATTGATGCTCAAGACATCGAAGATGTTGGTACAATATTGGTGGCAAAGTATGAGATCTTGAATTCAAACTGTGTGCATCTTGAGTTGACTCTGTTGGTGTGAGTCATTTTCCATGCCACATGGCATGACATATCACTTAGGGAGGTCATAGGCATAGGTTTCATTTAAGGTCACCATGAGATTACCTTATGCATCAGTGTGTCCCACGACTCATTAACACGTGGCCCGCTTTTCTCCACACAATCTCCACGTCCCACCTTGGTGAATCCACTTGGACCTCAATGTGACAACTCCCTAACTTGGAACTTCCGACAAGCTCAATCCTCCCACTTACCTCCTCCTCAGCATTTAATGGTATTTTCACTACATGTTCCCTCTAATCCCACTTGATGTTACACAATGACTCACCATTCCAACTTGGAAACTACTAGCACTCTCGCTCAAAACCCTTCCGATGCAACTTACCTCATAGCTCGACACTCAACTCGCCACGCCTAACTTGGTGCACAACTACCTTAGGTTGCCTCAGCCCACCGTGATGATTTATCTCGCTAGACCAAGCTCTATAGCCCATCTCACCGACTCTCCAAGCCAATTTGACAGAGCCATCCTGTCGGCTCACCCTGAGCTATTAAGCTAGCTCATTGAGATGCTTGAGCCAACTTGTGAAGATGGTTTCCTCTTTCACCCCTTTTTCACTCTACGAGAACATTTCCCTCCTCCTCTGAGTTTTTGCATTTTCCCACCTTTTTCAAATTACTGCATCAATTTAAGGGGGAAAACAATAAAAAAATCATTGTAATAAGGGGGAACATTTTTTTAATGGGCCTCCGTATAGGGTTATTGGGCTTTTCGGGCAACGTTTTTGGCTTGTTGCATTGTAGTGCTCCTATACGCCTGCGGCTAGTGAGCATTCCTACCACAACCTTGCAAAAAGAGTGCCTTCCTTTTATGATGTGAGATGCCTTCTCTCACACTGAGAAATGTACCCTTGTTTTTCTTTCACCTTTTGTGTTTGATTGTGTGTCGTTCCTCTGCTTCCAACTAGGAATTCTTGTGGCCTCCACTCTTGTGTGACTCGTCACCTACTATGAGGTGAGTGGTCAACTATCTAACATTGCATGAACACACCCTATTGTAATCATGCACTACTTATAAAGTTCCATAAATAGGGGTTTTCACTTTTCTTCTCAAGTGTTGTAATTCACAAAGACACATTCTCAATTGATACTAACATCTTGCCACCTTGCTTGTATCCATACACCCTCTTCTCATGTACCTTGCACTTCTTTCTTCCACATCATGGAGGATTCTCTTTCCAGACTTGAGAGTCACAGGATCTCCTTACAACATTTGCCAATTATTCTGGGAGAGAAAACTACACATCATGGCATGTTTCCATGGAACATTACATTTCCTACGAGGGTCTTACACACTTTATGCTTGGTCTAGCTCCTGCACCTAATGATTCCAGTCATCTTGAGGACTTTTTGGAAATTTGCAACCATGTTGTTGGTCACTTGATGTTTTCCATCACCATACCTCTCCACATTCACGTGGTAGACTCAGATCCTCCCCACCACATCTAGAACATCCTTCGAGTTTTTATTTGGAGACCCTTCCAATAATTCCACCATTGTTGTTGATGCTTTGTTATAATTGTATCCTCTTCTTCTTCATGTGATGAAAATTACGTTGACTACTGCAGACTCGCTTGGTCCTAGTTCGATGATGAGGATTGTGATTCTAGTTCGGATGCCGGGATTACTATAGAGAACTCCTCTCCTCCTTCTATCAATATCAGAGAGTGTCGACACTTCCCACTTCTCATCGACATTAGGAAATTTCTTTCTTAGGATCATATAGTCATTACACATGCGTCCTTTCCACTTCTAGAGTGTAAGAAATTTTCCACTCCTCTACCTTCATGTGATGATTCATATCTATCCTACAATGCTCTTTTGTTTATCTATCCCCCTTATTGGTATGAGTATCTTCCAGGACCTTGGTATTCTTTTCACACTATCCACTTGTGATGTAGTACATGTTCCTCATCCTTCTACTGGTGTTTTGGAGGAGTATTTAATATCCTTTGTTGGGAGTGCCTCTTCTAGGACTTTCGATCACTTCAAATTTTTAGGAGATATTCATTGATACACCCTTGCTTATGGATCCTCTTTCTATTGTGGGGGTTATTACATTTCCTTCACATCACTTAGATATCCTTTCATTAGATGTTACTCTTTTTATACTTTGACACTTTTGTGCTCATGGAATTACCTTTGGCTCCTTGGTGCTCACTTTCTAAACCTATGTCACACTTATGTGGACTAGATTTAGAGTTCTTCATGTTGCTACCTTCGGTTTCCTTGGTGGAGTGGGTAGAATTTAAATATTCCATTTTTGTCCTTCCTAAGGGTAGGCACACAATTTTACGTGGGTGGATCATCTTTAAGCCAAATATAGAGGACCACATCATTGACACTCTTCTAGGAGACTTCCTAGATTTATAGAGTTTAGATCCATCGATGGAATCTTCTACGTTCCTCTTGTCTCCCTCTTCTCCTCTCTTCTTATTCTTTCACTTAGATTTCCCTCCTGTACATGGGTACCTTATTGGGCTCCTCAGTGGTTGGGACCCATTTTTGCATCTTTCTTAGATTAGAGAGTGGTTTTCATCTCTTGTGGTGGATGTTTTTCCCACTGGGTTTTCCTCCATTTCTTGAGATCCTTGTTATGCATGGGTGCCTCATCAGGATTTAGTGTCGAGACCCATTTATCCTTTCTAAATTTCCACCTCATCCTAAGTTACGATGAAGGGGGTTGTTGGTGTGAGTCATTTTTCATGCCACATGGAAGGTCATCTCACTTAGGTGAGGTCATAAGTCTAGGTGTCATTTAGGGTCATCATGAGATTCCCTTATGTGTCGGCAATAGTATGTCATGTGCATCATATGGGAGTTAATTCCCATTCCAAGAATGTAACTCCCCTTCTTCACTTGAGAGGTCATGATTTCAGGCACTTGGGGGTTCCACACCACCATTTATATGTCCACCTCCCTCTTTTATATCTATGAGATGTTGATATTGTTTTTAGCCCCTCTTTCAAATCCTTACATGCACGTGTATAGTTGATGCTCTCTCCTTCATGGGACCTCATCGCACTTCCAGATCACAACTTGGTCAATGTTCATGCAAGCTTGCATGATCCTTGTGCTTTGTATTTTCACATTCTCCCTCATAATATGCCTTGTATAGGTCTAAAAAAATTCCATGTAACGGTATGAAGGAAAATAAATGGTTGAAAAATAAAATTATTGAATTGAAGGCCATAAATTGGAACAAATCATCTTAACAATGAATACTTTGAGATTCAAGAGGTTTTATACCTTGAAGTTGTATTTGATTCTTAGAATCCATGACAGTTTCTAGATTTGGTAGAGAAGAGTGATAATGACCTAATTGTCAAAATGAAATGAAAAATGGGATAAATATTCTATAAGATCGGGATTCAAGGCTCATAGAGGTGACAATGTGGCCAAATGGGTACTCTAAACAAGTTTTATTTTCTTATGAAAGTGAATAATTTAAAATTTAAGTGTGGTTTCATTGATCTAGGGCTAGTAGGTTGTGAGTGTTTGCAACTTGGTAATGTGAAGATGGTATAGTGAAATTTTTATGACTCTTAGAGATTATCAAGCATGAATAAGGTCATACAACTATGCAAGTGTTTAAGAAAAAATGAGGATAAGATGTGAGGTGTTTTACTCCTTAGAGCATTAAGTATAGTGTTTGAAGTTGAATGTCTAGCTACATGACTTTAGGTCGTTAGTTGGTGAGTTTTGAGAATTATTAATGTTTGTAAAATACTATACTTGATCTAAAGTAGTGTTAAAATAGAAGGAGAGTGTTCTTATAGTTCCATTTCATTCAAATGTGGAGTCATAGTGAAAAAGGGTGTGAGGCTATAAGGAAAATCTTAAATTTGGATAGAGTTAACACAAATTATTTCTTCGTATATTATCATCCTACTCATATAAATATGTAGAGGGAGAGTTTCCTATAAAATAGGAAACCTCCTATAACAACTCTCCAACAACTCACTATATACGTGAAGTTGTTTCAAAAACGTCACTTATAAACCATATTACGTTTAGGTTTACAACCATAATTATCCCACTAACAAACAATGAAAGCACTAATAAATATTTTCCTAACATTCCCCCTTAGTGTGAACATGGGAGAAAACACATATCAAAAACTAGAAATAGAATCGTATGCCTCCGCATACTTTTAGGTTTACATATTGCTAGCTTGGATCTTGTTGCACATGACCAATCCACTTCACCAAAGGGAATCCCATACTAGATGATCACACTTTCACCAATTCACCTACATATGTGAACTCAAAAGTTCCCATTTTCAATTATAGTGAACGTTATATTTCACGAGCCAATTGATGTTAGAAGTATGACAATCGAAGAATATCTACAGTTAGAGGGTCACTCCAGTTCATTTTCCCTCCTATAAAACTATTCTTAGGTTCCAAACTACACATCCTCCACATTTCAATCATAGAAAACTAAAATCTGGGAAAAAAATTCATATCACATTCTACAAAAATCACAATGTTCTTAAGTGCGAGTCATTATTTTCAATTGTTTCCACTCGATCTCAAACAACATAGGAAACTACCACTGTCATTTTGGAAGTTGCCCTTGAATTTAGTCGTTTTAGGCACATAATGGAAACAAAAAATTGGTATTATGCTCCCCTCCACTGAAAGGAATGATAAGAATATTGTTCCAATCCACGATCTCATATGATAATAGCACACCACATTAGATTTGCAAAGCAGAAGAGCTAAAATACCATATATGGAAATCCATCATAATCCATAATGCTCAATACATTACAATAGAATGAATTGAATTATTCAATAAGAAATATTTACATATAGAAGGAGGGAAGTGTAACTACTACCTAAATCAGTGGTGAAGAACTCCCACTAACTGATACTAGTAGTTAAGTTAACTCTAAAAGACTAGTAAGCTAACTTCACATAACTGAAAAGCTAACTCAACACAACTAGTAAGCTAACTCCACACAACTAGTACACCTAAACAAGCTAACCCAACAAGTGTAGGGCTAACACAAGTGTAAGAATTATCCTAATAAATAAATAAAAGGATAAATAATAACCTACACTAACACCCTCCCGTAAGCATAGCTTAGGTGGGTGGAAAAGAAGGTGGGTCTCAACAACAAGGCCTGATGAGGTACCCACATACAATAACTGGGAAAATTAGACACTGCAAGGTACCCAAAACTAGTAATAACAAAGTAGAGAGAAAAATCCTGCTGCAAGATATCCTCAGAAGCTCGACTCCAAAAACTTGTACAATGTTGAAGAAGTGTGGTGCACACTATGGTCTGAATCCACTGCTCGATCATATAACTCAAAAACAACTGACATTGGGCTTCACCAAAATAGCTCCATGCAAGGAGACTATCAATGGAGTGATGTTGAAAAGTGAAAAAAAAACACCAAACATAATTTGATCAACTGCTACAAATAGGTGTGCCACGATCCAAGAAAAACCAAGGCAACAAGGCAAGGACACGAGATCCAAATAAATGAAAATAATAAATCCTTTCTTGCAAAGAAAAACTTACAGATGGATGTCTACATCATCTATGGCTCTAATACCATGAAAGGAATGATAAGAATATTGTTCCAAGCCGCGATCTCAGATGATAATAGCACACCACATTAGATTTGCAAAGTAGAAGAGCTAAAATACCATATATGGAAATCCATCATAATCCATAATGATCAATACATTACAATAGAATGAATTGAATTATTTAATAAGAAAGATGTACATATAGGATGAGGGAAGTGTAACTACTACCTAAATCAGTGGTGAAGAACTCCCACTAATTGATATTGGTAGTTAAGTTAACTCCAAAAGACTAGTAAGCTAACTTCACATAAGCTGAAAAGATAACTCAACACACCTAGTAAAATAACTCCACACAACTAGTACACCTAAGCAAGCTAACCCAACAAGTTTAGGGCTAACACAAGTGTAAGAATTATCCTAATAAATAAATAAAAGATAAATAATAAGCTACACTAACATCCACAATGTGAAATTTCCATTTATTCACACAACCAGGAACAATAAAAGCAAATCAAATCAAACTGAAAAAGAGATGCCACCATACCAAAATGTGGCCCCGTCGTTGGTGATTCAGAGAGGTGCTTATCGCTCTCCATCCTCCATTGCCTCGACCTCCGGTTTAATGCTGCTAGTTCGATCGGATGTGATCATGGAGCTCAATTAAAGATCCCACTACAAATAACTCTAGACTTTAACATTTTTCAACTATAATGGACGAGCCACTATTATAATATACAATTTAGAACCTTGACCATTTAAGATGACAAATAAAACTTAAAATTTAAAACATACAAATTGAAGGTTAAACCTTATGGATATCTCTAGACTTGAATCAAACCTATGGCATATTGACTAATACAAACCATCTACTCTACACGTGATGCATGGCTAAATGTAAGGACACAAATGTCTCTTACTTTTAAATATTTCTAAAACATCCTATTAAAAGAATGGAAAAATCAATAAACAACCTAAAAGACTAAACCAAACCAAATATGAATCTATTTATAATCTTAAAACTTAAGAGTATTATTTGTTTTGTGCATGTGTCTTCACCCATGTGGATTGATGGTAGAAATTTGACTAACAACTATTTTCACAATTTGAGGTAAAAAATGGCCATTTACCACTGTAGGTGCCATTTAAATTAGGATAATGTGCAAACATAGTCACACTTGGCAGACCGGATGAAAGGTATTGGAATTTTATTTGCATAATACTGAAGTATGAATATGTGTCTTGATCATAGAACGTGCTCATAGGACATACTATCTTGTGAGGGTTGTATCAAACGTGTTTTTCGATGAATCTACTATGCGGTGGTAAATTATCCCAATAAATTCGATATAACACAAAATCACAGCCAAATTTATTTAGTTTTGTAAGATAGAAAATGATCGGCATAATAGAAGGATCTTCCATTATTTATTTGAGGATATCTAAGTCAAAAACCAACGCTTATCAATCTCTCTAATGGATCTATAGAAGAAAGTTTATAAGAAAATGCTATAGAATCTCTGCATAGGAAAATGACTATTACAGATCAAGGGTGATCAATGCAGTCCGACGTACATACTTAAATACTCAAATAAATAATTACTATAACCTAAACTCAGACACCTCTACAAACTCTATCACTCAAAATATTTTCTCCATCAAAAATGGAAAACCAAAAACATTTTCCAGCTCTACCCCGGATTGACAATCTACAAAATCACATCGTTATTGCTCTAATACCAAATATTAAATTTGGACATGAGTTAACAAAAATATTTCTTACGTATATTATCATCCCGCCCATACAAATATGTAGGGGGAGTTTCTATAAAATAGGAAACCTCCTATAACAACTCTCCAACAACCCACTATATACGTGAAGTTTTTTTAAAAATTCACTTACAAACCATATTACGTTTAGTTTTGCACCCATAATTATCCCACTAAAAATAATAAAAACACTAATAAATATTTTCCTAATAGAAAATTGAGCTCATAGGTCTGATTTGAGATACTCTTGGTATAGAGAGTGTGCAAGAGGTGGAGCATGAGCCTCTACATGTATGAAGTGGTTACTAAATTCCCTTTTGAGGTGATGAGATGCTCTCGAAATGTCTAAAGAGTGATATTACTAAGAGATAGTCAAGGATGGTAGTCAAGAAGATAACATGTATGTATTTATCCTTGATGGCATTATTAAGATAGAGTCATGAAATCATCACATTCTAAAGGTATGGAAATTCCTATATTGCCTAATCAACTAGGGGGAGTTACTCTTAGTTTCCTATCAAGGTCTTAGAAGCTCCAAAGGATTAACATGATGGTAAAAAGTTGTTTACAAATGAATACTAAAGAGTGGTTGATAGACTAAGAATGATGATCTTCATATTTGAAACATAGTAGAGAAGGTCTATATTAAAAATGTTAACTTACATACATCTAGGATATTTTGAAGACTATACATGATGATTTTAAGTCTTCCATGCAATGAGATATGTCAATTATGATGCGGGAGAATCAATGCCACAGCTAAATAATCCAAGGTTTTTGGGTTCCTATAGGTGTTGGGAGGCAATTTAAGTGTCTTTGGGTGTTTTGAGTCCTCACGAACCTCCTCTACAATGTAAATTACAAGATATAAGTGTTATCCAATTTCACCCCCAGGTGAAATTGGAAAAAAGAACAAGCTTGCACTAAGGGATTCTCATAGCCATTTGGAAGAAACAGGAAAACTTCGGTGTTCAAGGTAGAATTTGAGTCTTTGAGAGAGTTGAAAGTTGCAAGAGGAATATTTCTTCTTCTTGGTCTTCATAAATTTCAAATTTTTTTAAGACAAGGAACAACGAGCAAGGTGGACCCGCACGTAGAAAAGTTGGCAAAGATTAGTCTTGGGGTCCAAGACACTCTCTAGAACCTTACACACCCTCTACCATTAAAAAATCCAAATATTGCATGAAGAAAGTATAGTTTTCGAAGGAGTAGCTATCAAATCTAAGGCCAACTCACCGAGCTCATAAGTGAGCTACCAAGATGCACTCTTGCATTAGAACCAAGATGCTTTAGGATGAGCTCATCAAGCTCTTAATTGAGCTCAAATCATGTTGGATTGAAGCTATGCAAGATAATAAATTGAGCTAGTTCAATGTTATTGTGGTGAATCGCATTAGGGGTTTAGAAAGCATTGTAAACCGAAATGCCTCTATTATTTTAAGTTGAGATATTACAATGATGAAAAATATTTGATAGATTTTGAGCTCACCAAATCATGACATAATGACAAGGAAGCAAGCCTAGCTTGGGCCCGAAAGATACCACGAGGCACAATCCGGGTTCATTATAGGGATATAACCAAGTTCTCGCATGCAAACTAAACTAAGTTATAGGGACCAAGTTTCAGTTCAACGATGGCCAAGCTTAGTTGAATAACAAGAGGAAGGAGACTAGGAACTTATCATATGAACGAGCATTCAGTGAAAGGTTTTTTTTTTTTGAATCTCCAAAAGGCAGCAAACTATGTCCATCTAAATAGAGATACCAAGCTCCAAAGAGTGGTGCCAAGCTCAAGAAAAGGTCTCGCAACCAAGCCGTGTGCATCATAAGTAACAATTGATATCCTTTTCCTAGAAAATCCATTGCATGCAAGAGTCATTCATAGTGGTGTGGCTGTGTTTAAGGGAATTCATGATTGTGTCATGCTCTTAGAAGTGTTTGGCATGATGAACTTGAAGTTGATCGGCAAACATTAGCAGTGAGTCGGCTCGACGAGTTCACAAGGACCCCAACGTAGTCTTATGCAAGAAAGGTAGAGGGAAATGGCTCGGATGGCCTAAGCGATTTGGGCCATCGGTGCATACTAAGGATGAAATCCTCGCAAGGCATAATGTGGATATGATGGGGAATCGGATCCTGAATGGTCATTGTGAACTTGGGATGAGCATGCCAAAAAAATCCCAACCTCACCACATTTAATACATTGCGGGTAAGGTGGAAGAAAATGACCCAAATGGCCCATGGGACATTTGTGTGGTGAGGGCCCAAGGAAAATGACTTCACCAAATAGAATGGGAAGTGGGTATGACAAGGGTCAATGGCCCAAGTGACCTAGTCAACACTGAGTAACAAAGAAAGCTATTTGGGAATGTTATCGTGAATGCCGCTATTAGATTGTGGAGAACTATTATCACCCTATCTAATATGCATTTTGATCTCATTTTCACACATTGGAGAGTTGTTCTCACACCCTTATTTTGGTACATCACGCATGTAGTGTAGACTTATTTTACTTGCATGCTCTCTCTCTCTCTCTCTCTCTCCACGGTCCCTTAGAAATGGTAGGATTGAGATAGTGGTAGTTTATTTCATTAGAGTTAGTTTTCACTAGATTAGGAAGAGGAACCAACCTTCTCTAGAGGTTTTTTTCAAGTAGAAAGTCCCACAACTTGGAGATAGTACCCATGTTACTCAATCACACCATGAGCTCAAGGTCACACACTTGTGAAAATCAGAGAGTGGTGTGATTTGGTGATAACCGTTTTGGCACACTTGGCGGGACATCAAGAAGTCTTCGTCTTTATTGCAACAAGATTGGTGTTCTCTTGTTGTAAACTCCAACTATAAGAGGCTTTGAAACTACACATTTGACGACTCCAAAAGGGAAGAATTCATTGGTTTTAACTACCCAAACTTGCAGTTATTTATGAGACGGATTCAAACAAGGTCAAGAAATAGAGAAAAAGGTATTTTTTAATACTTGTAGATGTCTCCAGGTAGAGGAAGAAGGGTGAGAAGTTCTCAAAGGTATCGATCTCCACCAAATAGAACACTATCAACACCTCCACCTAGAAGGAATTTCATTCAATCAACTAGAGTTATCAGACCAATTAGAATGGCTCATCAACAACCACCACCACAACAAAATCCCTATGTCAATTTTACGGGCAGCAGCCCACTTGCTCTCAATGCACAAAATCCAATCCTAGTTGCAACATTGAAGAACATTCCATATTTTACTGGGGAGAACCATAAAAATCCAATTGATCACATTCAAGATATTGCAAATGTTTGTGCAATTCATGAGGTCAATGAAATGGATGTGGTAGTTAAATTATTAAATTCCTATTTCAAAGGCAAATCTCTACAATGGTTTAGAAGCCGGGAGCGGGATCAATTCAAGATTGGGATCAATTGTGCACAGCTCTTTGTGGCCAATTTGGAGAAAAATTAGATAATTTATCTTTGTTGGAACAATTGACCACAATCAAGAGAGAACCAAATGAGCAGATGGTTGATTTCAACTTTAGATTTCAAAGGATGTGGGATAGGACTCCACTTGTTGTGAGACCAACAACCAAAGCTACTTTTCTTTACTTTCTAAAATCTCTAAATTTTTATATTTTCATGATGATACAATCCATGGGAGGTAAAACTTTATCCGCATCCTATAACATTGCTTTTAGAGTTTAAAATTATTTGATCCAAGCTAGTAAACTTGCACCTAGGCCACCTATGCCTCTTTATCTATAATTAGGAAATCCAAGCACTAGTTAAGAACCTACATTAGCTCCCATCCCTACCCCAAAAAATCAGAGTTCTAATGAAGCTTCTACATCTTCTTCTAGCACCTCAAATGAGCTCCAAGAAGTCATGAAGCAATTGTAAAACTTAGGAAATGAGTTGGTGACAATTAAGAGGCAACAAACTCAAAATTTTAGATCATACTAGCCTCAATCCCAACCCAACAAGCCTCTGTATCAGCCTAATAGGCCACCTTCTCAAGCTGTAAATCAGAACCAAGTAAAACCTCCCCAAGATGCCATTTCAGCCCTGTAATCCTAATGCTGCATCCACATCTAGAGCCTTGGTACCAGTTCAAAATAACATGGCACAAGAATATGACTGGTGTTTCCCATGCAATCAACCTCACAATCAGTCAACATGTTTCAACGATGCTCTAAATCAAGCATTGATGGTGACAATGATTGGTGTGGAATTGAAAAAAAAACCAAGAAGAAAATCAACAGCAAGAAAGCTACTCAAGAGGCACCTTCGAGTGATACCACACTTGTGAATTGGCAAGTTGAAGATTTCTATGGAATAAATCAGGCCCCTTCTCAAAGTGTGGTAGATAATACATGGTCTAAGAAGAGGAATATTGAATAAGGAAAATCATCTAATCCAAGTTCTTCTCAGCCCTCTATCACTCTACAAGGTGTTAGCAATCAAAGTGCAGCTCCAAATGTGCAAAATCATCCCAAACCACCTTCTAGACTAGCTCGGTACTAGTTATAGCTGATCATATGCAAGAAAAGGTCATACCAAGCAAAGGATAGCAAAAGGATAGCTCATCCCCATTCAATATCATTGAGAAAATGAAGAAAACAAATGTGAATATCTCAATGTGGGAGTCATTAGCTATCATGGGTCAAAGAGATCTCATTACAAGCTACCACGAAAATTTTTCTCACATCAAATCAGTCATCTAAAGATCAAGAGAAAGTGCTCACTAATGAAACTCAACAAGAAATCAATCAAGGAGGTCAACAAGGTAAAAACATGAAACCTCCTCCATTTTACATATATCTAATCATTGGGAACAACCTTGTACACAATTACATGATTGATTCAAGAGCAAGTAGTTCAGTCATGCCAAAACAAATATTTGATCAACTGGGCCTTCAATATGAAGTCATTTCTAGAGGTGTTGTGCAATTAAATGAAACAACAGTGAAAACCGTTGGAGTAATCAAGGGTTTAAGCCTTACATTGCATGCATGCCCAAATGTCACAGTCTTGCAAGATGTCTCAGTTATTGACTTGCCACCACTTTTTACATTGTGCTTTTCAAGGACTTCACAACTAAAATTAGAGGCTATTTATCTGCTAATTGTTCACATATGCTATTTAGAATGAGGTATGGAGCTAAGGCTATAATCATATCTGAACCAATTACAAATTTCCATATTGAGCCTCATACAACAAGCCCAATCAATGCAAATTGTTCAACTTTTGATCAAGAAGATTTCCTAAGTACTTATGAAACAAATACTAAGGTTGGAGGCATTCCAGACTTAACTCTTGATGAATGGGAAAACAAGAGGCATGCATTTGATCCTTACAAGGAAATGGAAGAAGTTGAGTTAGGCATTTATTGCTTGCATGAAGAGAATCCACCTCTCCCTAGCATCACCAAGTTAGATCACAAAGATGATAATGAGGTATGACAACTATTATTTGATGGCTCAAGGAGTAGGTAAGGTATTGGAGGAGGAGATATGTTGGTTTCACCTCAAGGTATAAAATATTACTCACCTTTCCACTTTCAATTCATTTTCTCTAATAACATAACCGAGTAAAAGCCTTGATTCACAGATTGCATTGGGTAAGAAAGAGAGGCATTAAGAATTTGTGAGTCTTTAGAGATAGTGAACTGATTGTGAATCAAGTCAAGGGGAAAAACAATTCTAAGAATGATCTTCTAAAGAACTACAAGAATTAGATATGGGATATCATTGAATATTTTGAAGCTTTTGGCATTAATTCCATTCCAAGGAAGAAGAATGAGGCATTAGACAGACTTGCAGCAATTGGGGAAACATTGATGTTGTAGAAAGTATTAAAAGTGAGAAAACCCAACCTCATATCAAAGTGGTTATAAGACCAACTGTCCTAGATAATAATAGTAGTTGGAAAGTCTTCGAAAGTGATCAACAAATAATCAAATTTTTACAAGAATAAGTTGAGTTCTTCACTAAAACCAAAAAAATGGAGAACAACAATATGGTGACCAAGTGGTACAGTTGAGAACAAACAAACTACCAAAGGGTCTTATGACTTTGGAATCAATATTTAACCTAAATGATCAGTTCCAAAAAGAAAAGACAAACATTTAGGTAAATGGTGAAGATTCATAGCCTATTTTAGTTGGAGAAGGTAAGATGTTGCAAATTGGCAAGGTAAGTACTCAACAAGAAAAATATGAATTTATCCAACTTTTTCAAGAGTTTCCTAATGTCTTTTCCTAGAATTATAAATATTTGAGAGGATTCAATCCAAAATTAGCACAACATACTATTGAACTAGATATGGAATCCAAACCCATCAGGCAGAAGCAAAGACATGAATCCTCACATTGAACCTCTCATGAGAAAAGAATTGAATAAGCTGATAGAAGCTACATCACCTTTCGCTATCAAGAATTCAAGTTGGGTAGATAAATTGGTGCCTTGATGAGAAAGAGAAATGGAGAAATTAGATTGTGTGGATTTTCGGGATCTAAATAGAGCTTCACTCAAATATCATTATCCACTCCCTTCAATGGAGAAAAATCCGCAAGTATTAGCTGGTTCCAAAGATTTTTATTTCTATATGGCTACTCAGGCTATAACAAGATAGTGGTCAAGGAATATGATCATTTTGAGACAACCTTCACTACAAAATGGGGCACATATGCTTATAGGAAGATGCCATTTTGGATTGTCAAACACTGGAGAAATTTTTCATCGAGTAATGGATATGGCATTCAAAGGGATGATCAACAAGATAGTGCTTGTTTACCTTGATGATATCACCATCTTCTCTAAGAATGCAGCAACCCACCTCTTTCACCTAAGGAGATTGTTTAAAAGGTATAGAAGATTTGAAGTGTCTTTGAATCCGAAGAAATGTGCTTTCTTGGCACATGAAGGAAAGATCTTGGGTCACATTTTTTCAAAGGAAGGATTGACTATTGATCGAAAGAGTGGAATCCATCCGAACACTACCATTTCCAAGTCACAAGAAAGCTCTCCAAAGCTTCTTGGGAAGAATAATTTTTTTTCGCAAATTTGTGCCTGATTTTTCCACTTTGGCAAAGCCATTGACAATGATGTTAAGAAGAACCTTGCATTTAAGTGGACAAAAGAAGGAAAAGAATTTTTGAGGCCATTAAGCATGCAATATCTCAAGCCCTAACTCTCATCAACCTAGAATTTTCCAAGGATTTCATGCTATATGCTTTTGGAGGTTTAGATACAATCTCAACCATCTTGGTACAATTGAATAAGGAAGGTTTAGAGCAGCCCATAACATTCTTTAGTCATATCTTGGAAGATTATGAAGTAAGATATTCTTTCATTAAAAAGCATGTTCTTGCTTTGTCATTAGAAGCTTGAAAAAGTTTAGACACTTGGTCTCGAACAATAAAATCCAACTGTTAGTGTCTAATTCCAGAGTCAAATACTTTCTCCTGAACACAAATTTAAATGAAAAGAGAGTAGGACGGATCACCGAGTGATGGAGTATGATATTGAGATCAAAGTGAATAAGTTGGTTCATGGTAAAGGTCTATGTGAGCATCTTGCTTCCAAACAACATGCTGAGCCAAAAAGTCAAGAATAAGTTATTTTGGTGCTATAAATTGATCAAGAACAACCAACTGATTATGTGCCCATTCCATGTTGGACTCAAGACATGGTGCATTATCTCTAAATAGGTATGTGAAATCTAGAGTGGAAAAAGCAAAGAGAATATACTTTAGATTACAATAGATTTCATATGTTCTTGTTGATGGTGTTTTGTTCAAGAAGGATGTGAATGGAGTTATCTTAAGGTGTCTCCCAACGAATCAATTGAGAAATAGTTACATGAGTTCCATGATGGAGAAGGAGCCATTTTTCCCCATGAGTAACAACTCTCAAGATCATGAAAGATGGTTACTATTGGCCTACGATGTTTAGTGATTGCTACTCATGGATTAAGAAATGTAAAAAGTGTGCATTCTTCACAGGGAAAGAAAGGATAGGTTGCCCTTCCTCCCATCCATTCATGTTGACCAAAATTCTTGCAATGAGGATTGGACTTCATTAGAGTTATCACTCCAAACTCAAGCCAAGGCCACAAGTGGATACTTATAGCAAAAAATTATTTAACCAAGTGGACCGAAGCAAAGTGACACTCAAGGAAGAAAACTAATTTGTTATCTTGGGCTTCTATGAGGGGATATTAAATAGGTTTGGAGTCCCGACCACTATCATATCAGATAATGCATTGGATTTTCTTGGCACAAGGATCACTGAATGGGACTAAGAAATGGAATATATCTCAACACTTCATCAAATTATTACCCCTAGGGTAATGGCCAAATAGAGTCCACAAACAAGAACTTGCTGAGAATCATTAGAAATCTTGATGAAAATAAAAGAACATGGCACACAAAGCTCAAATCAGCTTTATGGGCTGATAGGATTACACCCAAGAGGTCAACAGGTAGTTCTCCATACAAGCTAGTATATGGAAAAGAAGAAAACTTCCCATATCACTTGAGTTGCCAACATTGGAGCTCATGAAGCAGCTGGAACTAGCTAAATTTGAACCCATGGAAATCAAGTATGTAGAACTGATGGAGTTGGAAGAAACAAGAGAGCATGCAATGCAAACCATGGAGAAAGATCAAACACTGATCAAGAGGAGCTTTGACAAGAAAGCTAAAGCCAAGACATTCCAAGAAGGATATTTGGTGCTAAAGTGGGATGTTGATTGGGAAAAGCTAGGTAAACATTCCAAGTTCAATGCCATATGGAGTGGTCCCTACATGATCATGGAGTGCAAGATTAGAAATGCCTTCTGATTGGCTAAGTTAAATGGTGAAGAACTGCAGATTCCAATCAATGGAATCTACCTCAAACATTACTACTAGAAGGAAGATTTCTCACCCTTGTACATATTAGCTTAGTATTTTCATTCCTCCAAGTGCTTGTGCACATTGTTTGTTGTTGGAGTAGGTTTCAATTTCCTAAGTGGTGGTACACATGTCTATTGCTTCTAGTGTATGCTTTATATAAAACTCATCATACTTCCAAAAGGATAAATTACAACAAAGAGACTCAAAGTTACAAGCAACAGTTGTCCTCAAGAGAACTCAAATGTAGAGCAACTAAAATCAAATCAAGAGGCAAATTTAAAAATTTCCATTCTTTTGCTTTGTCATATTAGCAATAGAGTTTCTCTACCCTTCACCGAATCAGAAATAAATTTTGGGAAAGATTTGATATTATAGAAAATGGCAGTCCTTAGTGCTTTGTGTGACTTTAAAAGATCCCCATAATGGTTCAAAGTGGAACATTATGAGGAAGAAAGGAAATCAAGATTTAATAGAGTTTCATGATGTCTTAACCTAAATAATGTCTTAATTGAAGCTTCACAACATCTAACATATACTAAACATCATTAGTTTTGTGAACTTTGTACATAGAAGATATGAGTTGCAGAGAGGAACTGATGAAAATCCTAGGTTTAAAAAAATTTCCACTCTCACAAAATTTTAACTTCAAGATTTTCTTATGAAATTTGAGAGTGCAAGCAGCGAGAGGTGGTTCTAGAATCCAAACAATAGTGTTTCAACATCCCGGGGTAAAATTTTCAAAGTTAAACTAGTCCATGTTGATCATGAAGACTCCATGCCCCAATAGATCACTATAGGAAGTTGGTCATACTTCATCTAGCGAGAAGATGGCCCCATGAGTCACCAAATTGTTATCCAATTTCACCCCGGGTGAAATTGGAAAACATAGTAGGCTTTCACTAAGGGATTCTCATTTCCATTTGCAAGAAACAAATAGACTTCAATGCTCAAGGAAGAATTGGAGTCTTTGAGAGAGTTGAAAGTTACAAGAGGAATTTTTCCTCTTCTTGGTCTTTATAAAGTTCAAAGTTTTGATAAGACAAGGAACAACAAGCAAGGTGGCCCCCACAAGTAAAAAAGTTGGAAAAGATCATTCTTGGGTCCAGGGAACTCTCTAGAACCTTACACACCCATATGCCATTTAAAAAATCCAAATATTACATGAAGAAAGTGCAAGTTATGAAGGAGTAGATATAAAATCTAAGGCTAACTCATTGAGCTCATGCAAGCAAGCCCGGATGCAATCTTGCATGGAACCAAGCTACTATAGGATGAGCTCATCAAGATCTTAATTGAGATCAAATTATTGTTAGACCGAGCTATACAAGAGGATAAATCGAGATGGTTCAATGTTATTGTGGTGAGTTGCATTGGGGGTTGGGAAAGCATTGTAAACCGGGTTGTCTATTTTAAGATGAGCTATTACATCGATGAAAACTATTTGATAGAGGTTCGATCCTACCAAATCATGACATAATGACAAGGAAGCAAGCCCATCTCAGGCCTGATCGATACCACAGAGGCATAACCCATGTTTTTGATGGGATACCACCGAAGTTCGCACACATGCAACAAACTAAACGAGTTATAGGATTGAGTTTTTTAACGATGGCCGAGCTCGAGCTCAACTAACAAGAAGAAGGATACCAAGAAATTATAAAATCAACAAACATTCAACAAAAGGGAAATTTGTTTTGAATCTCCAAAAGGCAATGAGCTATGCGCATTTGAATAGAGATACCAACTCCAGTAGTGGAGCCAAGCTCAAGACAAAGGTCCACAACCAAGCCATGTGCATTAGATTAACCAACCGATAGTATTTTTCTAAATGGTCTATTTTATGCAAGATTAATTTGGGGTGGTGTTTCCATGTCAAGGGAAGTCAATATTGTTTCACACTCTCGTAATTATTTGGCATGATGAGATCGAAGTTGATCATTGCAACATCAACAAAATCGAGTCACTCGATGAGTTCATAAGGACCCTAATGTAGACTAATGTGGCCAAGGCGGAGGAAATGCCCTGATGGCCCAAGTGAGTTGGGCCATTGGTGTGCGCATAAAGGATAAATCCCCACGAGGCATAGTTTGGAGATGACAAGGAATTCGGGTCCCAAATGGCCCTTGTGAACTTGGGATGAGTGTGCTAAAAACTCCTGAGCTCACCACATTTAATACATTATGGGTAAGGAGGAAGAAAATGACCCAAGTGGCCCATGGTAATTTTGTGTGGCAAGGGCCCAGAAACCCGACTTCGCTGAATAGAACATGACGCGGGTATGGTGGGGATCTATGACCCTGTCAATGTAGAATGGAGAAAACTATATGGGTTTGAAGGGGAACACAAGGCCCTCAATGCAGGTGAGTCAGGTCAAAACGACATGAGCAGCCCGAGCCGTAATGATTTAAGTTCACTGCAGGTATATATGCCTACAATACATTGGGGTTGATGTGTAGAGTATCAAGGCACCGAGCTTAAAGAAGATGATGAGTCAGGTAAGACCAAGCTACATCAATGTGATGCGATGCATAAAAATGGGGTCTAGTGTAAATATAAGAAGAACCTACCATGTGTTGGAGGATAGAATATCGGTGGCGTTTAAAGGAAGAACTCGACATCCAAAAAGGGATGACTCATTGCATATGAGTAAGAGTGGTCGGTGAATGTAATAAAAGGTCATGTAGTTAGAAATATACAACATGAAAACCAAAAGGTTTGGCATTAGGGGAGGTAAGTGGAGGATTCAACATGGAAAGTCGGTGATATAAAATCAAGAGAAATAGCTTGGCCAACTTGGCCAAGCTAGCATTATATGTGATTTTAATATAATCATTCCCCCATTCTAAACAATAAAAATAAACAAAGGGCTCAAAATTTTTAAATTCCCCAAATCATGTAAATGAGGTAGAAAAATTTAGAGAAGAAGAAAAATATTTAAAATAATGAATTCCAATCACGCCAAATTAATTCACAAGTCCGTGAAATAGAAGAAATTCTGGCAAACCAAAAGTAGCTATCCCTCGCTCAAAAGCTCATAACTTGAGCATTCCTCAACATATTTTCACAAAATTGGTCTCGTTGTAATCATGACTCCAAGACTGTACAAAAATAAAGAAGTATAGAAATTAATGAAGATTCAGGGGTGATTTTTGTAGAAAATGAGCTCAGTTTAAATTGGTTGTTGGAGAGTGGTTGAAGGTGCAATTAATTGGCATGTGTGGAAATTTTCTCTCACCGCAAGTTGTATATCAATAAAGGATGGCTTTTGAAGATCAAAATTTCTGTCATGATTTTCACCCACTATTGGTGCCTTGTAATTAGTGGAAAGGGAAAATCTAAGTTTTTCTCTTCTCTCCTCTCCTTCACTTTCTATAAATTGGGGTGTTATCTCATTTTTAAGGGGAGATATTTCTATCTAAGAAAAAAATTGTCATTTTGGTTTTGTGAAGATAATGTGTTGTAGGCCTTCATAGTGGACTCCTTACATGGTGATCCAAGCCTTTCCTTTGTAATATAAAAAATTGTGTATATTATGAAGCAATAGATGCAAGTTTCTGGATGTATCTTCCCTTGTTATGTTTATTTTCATTCCTCTTGCCTCTTCGATTCTATTTCGTGTGTGTTTATGTCTACCTTATTTTATTTTAGGGTTCATTATTGTTGTGCTTCTTTGGGAATGTTATTGTGAATACTTTGTTAGATTGTGGAGAACTATTATCACCCTTTCTAATCTACATTTTTCTCCCATTTTCACACATTAGAGAGTTGTTCTCACACCATTCTTTTAGTGCATCACCTTTGTAGTGTAGATTTATTTTATTTGTGTGCTCTATCTATCTCTCTCTCTCTCTCTCTCTCTCTCTCTCTCTCTCTCTCCCTGGTCCCTTGGAAATGGTAGGATAGATATAGTCAGTAGTTTCTTTCATTAGAGTTAGTTTGCACTAGAATAGGAAGAGGAACCGACCTTCTCTGGAGGTCTATTTCAAGTAGCAAGTCCCACAACTTAGAGATAGTACCCATGTTACCTAGTCAAACTGTGATTTTAAGCACACACACTTGTGCAAATCGAGGGTGTCTTTGTGATTTGGTGATAACAATAAGTTTTCCTCTAAAATCAACATATGAAAATTGAAATCACTAAGTTTGGCGGTAAGAGTCTAAAGTCAAAGAATGAGGATTGTAAAATCTTGTAAAAGGTCATATAAGACCTCATGAGGAGTATAAATTTGTTTTAACCTTGACCTTAGATTACTTGAACCTATGTTAGCATAACCATGGATTAGTTAAGATATGTAACTACCTCATTTTTGGATAAGAAAGGGACTTCATATGGAAAAAGGATAGTTAGGAATTAGAGAGGAAGATACAGAGGGTGTGACACGAGAGAAGATCCATGGAGAGGCTCATGAATATATTAAGGAAGATTGAAATATTTGTATAATGCAGACCTCTTCATGAAGACAATGGATTTTTCTGCAAACTATGTATTGAAATTGTAAAAATTTGAATGGTTTATGAAGTTAAGTTAAGATATGAGATTCTCATGGCTTGAATGTCTTGTTGTTTTTCTCTTGACAACATTTGGACAATGAGGAAGAATGGATGCTAACAATGTGTTCCATTGAGTTGAGCTATAGAAGAAAGATAATGTATCAATATATGGAAAATAGTGTGTTGGTGGATAAATTTGGATGCTTAAGTTATGGTTGAAAACTAATGGTTTCTTTATAATATATATGTATGGCATGACACCTTCACAGTAAGTTAGAGGGAAGGATTGATTTGAGACTCTTATTCACTAATACTACAAGTGATGCATAAACCTTACCAAGTCCGAGTGGTTACTTGTTCATAATATGATTGCATTGGAAAATGAGAACAAGGATTTGGTGAATATCAAACTTGGGATGGAAAAAAAAGATTAAACATAATTTGTAGTGATTTGGTGAGATCTTATGACAAAATAACAAACTAGTTATAATTGTGTTATGACTGTGAATACCCTGATTTTTACATGAAAATAAAGTAGAATCTGTGTATGATAAATGAATACTATGTTTTATAGTTGGTGAAAGGAATGAATGTGACTTCTCGAGTAAAGAATACATTTGTGTCCTAGAAGGAAATTTTTTGACAAGTTTGTGATTGTTTGTTTAATAAAATGAAGCTTGGAAGGTTGTGGACTGTATGCTTCTATAGGTAGGATAATGAGTATGTCCATGAAAGGATGCCTTCACGTGTCCATGGACTCCCACTAGAAATTATAACCTCGTGAGTAACCTTTAGAAAGAACTTTGTACAAGATTAGGAGCATTGAATGTAATTCTAAAAGAAGCTATAACCGATTCTTCTTTCTCGGGTTCACAAAGAAGGTTACTGAGTGCTTTAGCTAGGGCTTAGCCATTGGGGCACTAAATCATTTCAAAAACACTAAAATTTTTTACATATCATGCAAAATATCCATTCTTGGGTATTTTGAAAGAAATTTGGATATTTTAGGTTTGATTTGATGTATTTTATCGATAAAGTGTGGGGTGGAAGAGTCCAAACATAGTCATAGGGCTAGTTTGAAGGGTGAATTTGTAAAGGAAGTATATGAAATACTTGGAGTTGACCAGTGAAAGTTTCAAGGAATAATAAAAGGCTTAATGGGTTCTTAAAAACTCCTTGTTGTGCATTTAAACCTCCTAAAACTTTAGATAAGCTCGCCAATAGTCTTTAGAAGACCTAGCCGAGGGTTTAAGTGTGACATTAAAAAAATATGGTTATAGAGAGTTGTATGGTGAATTAATTCTTGAAACTATTGTAGAAAAAAATTAGCACCCTCAGATTTGTGGTTATGGATCCCTACCGTTTGGGAAACATTGGGTAATATCTCAAGCTGCGGGGCTTGCGGGCTTGAGATAACCCTCCAAAGAAGGCTGGATAATGCTCCTAAATTTCCCGCCACAAGATATTCTTAGTGAAGGAAAAGAATTATAATCCTATCCTAAAAATCCAATAGGTTAGGGAGAGAGAGTGTATAAAAATAAAGCCTATACTAAGAATAGTGATACACCATAAATGGAGGATGTTGATCAAGAATCCAATTGCCTAAAATGGAGAAAGGTGAGCTATGAAAATGGTGGACAAAATGCACCACATTATAAAGGTATTTTCACATAGAACACCGCTTCAAAACCATCAAGCTCAATTTCCAAAACCCTGTAATGTACATTAGAAATATGCACAATATACCTACAGTGAATAAAAGCAAGTAGAGATAATAAAAACATACAAAGGATGGAAAAATGCATCACATGACATATTATATTGCTCCAAAAATATGCACAATACAACAACATCAGGCAAGAGGAAAGAAAAATTCCATTACAAAGCTTTGAGATAAGGCTTGAGTTCCACATTCAAAACCCTAACAAAGAAGAAAGAGGGGCAGAAGAAAAAATGACTCACTCACCCTAAGAATGAGCCCTAGATTACATTTTATAGAATGAGAAAGAGAGAAGAGTGAAATCCCGAAATTGCTTTTCCAACCACTTTCAAGATGTAATAAATGAGGTGAAATGATGGAAATAGATTTTCAAAATCTTCCTCATGTTGTCCCATAACATGTAGTTGGATAAAATAATGGCCATACTCATTAATTGCACTCCCAACCACTTTCCAATTGTATTCGGATTCTTTTCTTCAAAATACACCCTAAAATATTCATCAATATCTAAATTTCTTGATTTTATGTATTAGGATCATAATCATGATTCCAATGACACCAATTTTGTGCAATTTCATTAAGAAATGATCAAATTATGGCTCTCTGAGTGAATGCAGCTCTTTTGGTTTTCATAGACTTGCTTTCTCTTCACGGGATTGAGAATTAATTCTTGGTGGAGAAAAGACAATTTTAATAATTTCTCCTCTTTCTCCAATGTTTCACACTCTTTTGAAATGATTTACATTAAATGATGGGGCTTACCTCACATTCTTCATTTCCCATGCTTGAATTGGAAAGGATTTAGTGTATTGATCATTGTATGGCCAACTTCATCCAACTCACCAAGTTGGTTCTTCCCCCATTAATTTTTTAATGACAGCTCCGTTGTGTCACCTTGCTCTTCTATATTGGTGATTCTCCTTTGGTAATGCGTCAACCCATCTATATGTATGTCGAGATGGATTTTTTTGTTTATTCCTCGAACTCGACACTTACTCACCGCCCCTCCTCGCCAATGTTTATAGCTCAGCGCTACGTGAAGCTTCCCGATTTCCACGCATCGACCCCCTATAATGGTGAGATCCTTATGCTCCTCGGGCTACACATTAAATCCTTTGACCTCCATGAGACCAACTCATTTGTTGACTCACTTCTTTGTATTGCACGTGACATGGTGATGATAACCCATGCCATGTGGAGGCTCCACACATGGTTGGGGTCTTCACCCTTCTTGCACCTTTTTGAAGTACACCATGATGACATGGGGTGAGATGCTTGTTTTTTTTTCCCATGGGTCTAAGAATTTTGTTTGGATTAATGGGCCGAGCTTAAACCTCTCCGCCACTTGGTCCCAAGTCCTAAGTGTTCCTCCCGCCATTTTTCATGGCTCGCCTTCTTTCTTCAAGCTTGATCTCTCGGCGATTTGTGGCTTTGTAGAGTTTCATGGTTTGCAATGGTTATCTAGGTGGTTTAATTCAGTGGTCGTAGATGACTTGATATATTCCTTGGATGACTTGGCTCATGCAGAGCCCGAGCTAGTCCAAATTATCTCACTTATGAACCATTGAGTTGGTCATATTGTATCTTAATCATAGAATCTATGAGCTTGGTCGAGCATTTCAAATATGGACATTGCATTGGTCTTATCCAATGAATGGCCCGGTTTTTGAAATATACTTCTTGTGAGGAGCTTGGGTTAGCCTATTATATGTAGAATACACTTGCCATTAAATTGCTAAGCCTTAATGGCAAGTCAATTGTTTTGTGCTTGTGGTGAAATCAATTGACTTGCTTCGTTGCCAATGACAACCTGTATACCAAAACAAATTAGTCTACCGATTCATAACCGGTGCATCCATTTCTCTACATGGCACAACTTGGTAATGATCTAAAGAGTGTCTTTGTATAAGTAAATCAAACCACAACTACTAGCTCGGTTGAGACCTCATTAGTCCATAAACTTGACATTAGCTTCAACAACTTGGTTCCCGTGACGTACCCAAAATTGTAAGGTACTGTACTGCGGAACGGTGTAATAAGTGCCCCAATGATGATACAGGTCTCTTCGCAAGGTGTTCGGGATCCAGAAAAGCTTTACAGATATGCGTTAACATCCCGCATGCCCCGCTTAGCCCCCGCGTGCTTTGTTTTCCCTATTTTTCCCTCTTTTCTTGGCTTTTTGGTCTTCAGTGACGAAACCGCCGCCCTGAAGGGCGGCGGTCTCGTGACCGCCTCCCTGAACAGGGCGGCGGTCCTGTAACCGCCACCCTGAGCAGGGCGGCGGTCCTGTGCGCGTTTTCCAGAACGCTCTTTTGACGCGACCCGCGTGAAATATCACGACTCACCAGCTTTTCTTGCCGACTTGAGCATGCATTAATGTTTTTGGTCCCCTGGAATAGTGTTTTTCTTTTGTTTAATGTTTAGGAGTTCAGTTTGGATTTGATTTTTGGATGTTTGGATTCCTATAAATGCATGGTTTGTGCACATGCAAATGGCCTCTGAATTTTGCTCCAAAGTTTGCTTTTGAATTTCTTGTTACAGCAGTTTTAGTTTTCCTTTGCTTAGGATTCTTAGTTTTCTCATTGAGTGCTTTGGTTAGTATTGTGTTGCAGCTGGTAAGCCACATATCCAACTTGTGCAAGTGCAAACATTATTCGGGCCACCATTTTCACTCCAAATTTCATGTTTTCAGTGTTGTGTCCCTTTAGTTTGCTTAGGATTGGTAGTATAGTTTGTTGCAGGTTTGTTTTAGCTTTGTGTCGCTGTTGGTAAGCCACAGATCCAACTTGTGCAAACAGTATTATTGTTTTGGAGTAGAATAGTCTAGGCAGCCATTAAAGTTGCAGGTTTTGCTCTTCATACAGACTAGTTTCAGGTTCTGGACGCTTTTTTTGCATGATTCGCAGTAGACCCCGCTAGGAATTGCATAGGCCAAGCTCGTACTCAAGGCTATCCCTCTCCTATCCGCATTCTATTCTGTCTGCATTCTGAAGGCTTTCCATTGATCCAAATATCTATTCCTGTTGATGCAAGCATTCCACGCTTTTATGGATTCACATGAGCACAAAGAACGAAGAGATCATACCGAGGGGAAAAGAACACATACACACCGTCGGATTCGCCACTGCTCGCGAAATCCAGGTTCCATCTTTCAAAGTTTTAGTTAGAACTTATCAAATAACGTAGTTAATCATTTTATTTCAGTTATTTCTATTCTCGATATGCCAGGAGGTTGTGGGGATTGATAGTTTCGAGAAACTATGATTCATTCCTCACTTCGAGGTAGGATCGAGAATCTTCTGAATAGATTAGTTATTTTGTTGTTTAGAATAGATATACAAAATCGCATTTGCACAAATAGCTACACTCGGCTATTTTGTTTGTTTTACGTTGTTAGTTTAGTTGTCAATTCTAAATATTTTTAAATAGCTGCTTTCTTATAAATTGCCAGAAAATACAAAAAGAAATTATATATGCTAGAAGTGTACTTAGATTTTACTTTATTTTAGTTTGTTTCATTACTGCTTTTGCATGACAATTACGGGACCTAGGGAGCCCAGGGAATACATTTTCGAGCCAATTGTGCCCCAGCCCAATACCGTAGTAGCAATAACTGACATTGACCAAAACCTTAGGATACAAGTCTTCCAAACAACAACAGACTTCCAACAGATCAGGGCACAGTTGAGAGGGTTAAACATCGAAGACGACCAAGCACATCTGTTTTGGTCAAATCAGCCAAACTACAGATTACCCTAGAAAATACCCACATGACTGTAGAAGGGCTCGAAAGAGAACAAATATTCGGGTGCGATCCTTTAGTTCCACAGCCAGACGCTGGAGATACCCTCATAGATATAGATACCAGCTTAAGAATTCAAGTTGCTAGAACACCTGTAAGGTATTCTGAGAAAATCACACAATTGCTGGTTCTAAACGTAGAGGCCGAGAAAGCATACGATTACTGGATACTAGGGATTAGAACTTGATCTCGCGTATGACCATAACAGGACCGCAACAACCAAGAGTCTACGGTTGTGATCCACAAATCCCACAGCCTAACGAATCCATAAGAGAATTAGACATAGACACTGGCCTACGTAAGTTAGTATTTCAGTCTACTCCGATTCCACCTATCATCATTCAACAGTTATCCCTACTAGACACAACAGCTAACGAAGCTAGAGAATTTTGGACTAGGCCAGAGAATCGTCCATAGAGTTGACTATATTCGCCATATGACCCTATCAGGAGAAATACACGAAACCATCCCGGGTCATTTTCCACGCATCCCACAACCCATAGATCGAATCACGCCGAGCTCGATATTGATTGGAGCCTTCGAGCAGTCATCCTCGCTGATCGATCTATCACACCAGTCCAAGTTAGAAGGGCCTTCTTTGCCTTAGATTCGCAAATACCATTAGTGCGTGTCGAAGACATTAGACTCCCCAACTAGTTTGTCTACATATTCTACCCCACCTGGCTGTCTCGGCACGACCTCGGGAGGTCGGGTACGTGGAAGAGTCACTTGTTGATTCTCACGCGCTTTGTTGCTTTTCCGATGTACGGAGTTCCTTTGAAATGAGTAACTCGCCCTCACTCACTAACTTGTTGTGTAATAAAAATCACATTTAGCTTGGTCTCGACCTCTCGTATAAGCTCAGTGGGTAGCCTCAACAACTCGGTGGGTCATCTCGGGAGATAAATTATCTCACACCTCCTTGAACATTTATGTAATTTCACGGGTTCCCAAACTATACCAATGCCGAGTGGGCTCTATGAAGATTTCGGGAAAGCGCTTAGACAAATAATTCAACTTGTCATTTTCCCGCAAGTGGGTTCCTATCATTGTAGTAATGAAATCTTACTCATTTTCTGATTTCACAAGGTGAGTGAAATGGGATAACAGTTTGGTGACTCACAAGGGCCATTAGCTTACTAACTGAAGTATGAAAAACTTCCTATAGCAATCCATTGGGCATGGAGTCTGCATAATCCTCATGAGCTAATCTGAACTCTAAAAATTTACCTCGAGAACATTTGAAATGTCACTACTTGCACCTTGAATGCTCTCTGCTGCTCGCACTCTCCAGATCTCATAAGAAAATGTTGAAATTTGTTTTGTGAGATTATAAAGTTGTTTTAAACTTGAATTCCACTCATTCCTCGTAGCTGTAATCCGTTGAGGTTGAAGGATGATCACATGTCAATTTGGACATCATGGAACTCTATTAAGTTCTTATTTTCTTTCTTCTTTTGAATGTCTAATGTTGCTTTGATTGGAGCTAATTGTTGACTTGGGCTACTAGTTGAACTCTTAATTTCTTGCACAGGGAGTAGAAGATTGCTGTAGTTGTCCTTGGAGAAAATCATTAAAATATCCTCTTTGATTGATTTTATTTTTCTCGCATTTTTTTATTTTGATTTTACAACTATCACATGCAACTACAATATTCCCGCCACATCATCGAGAGTTTGATGCACTGTACATCTAGGAGAAACATGAGAAAAACTATGTACAAAGAAACATATCATACATTCCTAAATTAAGACATGCGAGTGTGCACAAGCACTTCTTTTCGTAAAGAAAATATACTACTACACCTATACTAACAAAAAATAAGGAACAACTAAACAAAACCCGCAACAGCGGGGAGAAATAACTTCCCCTTTTTACAAAGTGTGGTCATGTAACTAATTTAGCAACGTATATGGCCTGTAATAAGAGTGAGAAATTACCTTCCACTCTTCTACCCAAGGTATAAATAAACAAAATGAATACCTCCTCAATATTTTCATACTTTGGTTGGAGGTGTCAGAGCTTTGACCCTCGGTGCTTTAAATTTTTCCTCATTCTCTCGAAGTAAGCATGACCAGTTTTGGATTCTCCCTTGAGTCCAATAAAGGAAAATACTTGATGGGGCACAATCTGATTCACTGTGTTTTCCCATTGTTCTCGAATTTCAACCTCCAAGATGAGGCTTTACTGTTGATTTTGAATTTCTTATGCATCTTCAAATAACTAACTCTCTTCTTTGATCTCTGGTATGAAAGTGGTGTCATCATTGTCTTCTTTTTCCTTCTTCTCCATGGAAGATTCATCAGCAAAACTAGACTCCTCGACTGAAAGAAAAAATCCTTCAATGATTGCATCTTCATCAAGAGCTTCAAATTGATTCAGGGGGACTGTTATGAGTAGTAGGTTATTTTTGAAAGTTCTCTTCCATAAAGCAACATGCTCTTGTTGTTGGAGGATTACTGATTGAGTAACAAAGGTTTTGATTTCCATGGGATCTTCTCCATTAAAACACTCCTCCAAGTCAGATAAGCAATCAAGCTCATTGATGTCCTGATGTGCCAAGGTCTCTCCCTCTTGCATGATGATCTCTGAATCTGGTAATTTCTCATCATGTATAGCTTCATCTTCAAACATGAAGTTTGTGAGCTCAAACTCTTCCAAAAATTAGATTCCTGGAGAGATTGAATGGGAGAGAGATCTGTAATATTTTGTGCAACCGACTCATGATTCAATTCCTCTGAATTTATTTTACTCACCTCTATGTGCTCCTCTGCAACTAAACTTGGAGCTGGTTATTCCTTCTCTTCTGTGAGATGAGATGAATTAGCTTCCACCTTTTTTTTTGAACTCTAACCTTTTGTGAAGGCCTAGTGATCAATGGTATCTTCTTAATATTGAACCTTGCAGACCCACTCTTTCAAGTTTCTTGCAAGTTCTTCCTTACTAGGATCTTCAATTTTTTTCCCTCCTTGCCCAATTTTCTGATCTTGTTCTTCCCAAAATAGATTTGGGATTGCAATAGGAGGGGTGGGTTGAGATTCAAGTGATGCAATTGTTTGTAGTGGTGGGAGGGATGGAACTTCCTATTTGTATGGAGGGAGTGACCATTTGGGAAGGAAAGGGGAAGAAGAGTTAAGATGAGATGGAAGATTAGAGGATGGAGAATGGGAATCCACACTTGGGACAACATACAATGGGCTTGACTCATGATAATTCTAAGATGATAGAGCTTGGATAAGGGAAAAATAAAATCAAGGAGTGGGTGAATGACCTACCCATTGAAAAGATTGTCTTGCACTTTTTTCATATGTTTCAATACCCTCAATCCACTACGTAAGTTGGGGCAGCATTCTATCCATGAAATCAAGCTTTTCCTACAGGTTATAGTGTCTTGGAAAAGGGCCTTCCTATGGACATGGTGCCTTGTAATTAGTCTTGGATGCCTTCATTTGTGTTGTATCCCAAGTTTGAACCATACATGCCTCCATTATTTGGATTTTATCTAGCTAAGAAGCATTCTCCCTTTGATTTTTTTCATCATATGCATACCCACATTCTCGATAGGTGTCATTGCAAAAATAGTTTTGGTATTGCTCATATGGGTAAGTATAGTGGTTTTGAATCTAGTCATAATGCTGATTTGGAGGAGTTGTGAAGCTCATTAGAGGCTGATTGTACTACTAAAAGTGTGAATTCCACTGTAGGAATGAAGCCATGGTTGCACAACTTCATAGGATGAAATAAAATGAGAGATATGGAAAGAAAGATGAATGGAAATGGATGGAAGAAAGGTCTGAAAAATTAGAGAATGGGTTGTTTGGACCAAACAGAGTTGCCATATGTGCTTTGCATGTGCCTCCAAAGGTTGAATCTCACTAAGAACACACCAACTTGATGAAATGAAGTGGTAAGGTGATTCAAACCTGTCCCACTATGCATGCCAAAACTATTGCAGCTTAAAAAGTAACACCCTGGGATTTTTGGTTATGGATCCCTACCTTTTGGGCAACATTGGGTTATCTCTCAAGTTGTGGGACTTGCGGACTTGAGATAACCCTCTAGAGAAGGCTGACTCTTGCTCCTAAACTACCTACCACAAGCTATTCTTAGTGTAGGCAAAGAAAACTAATCCTATCCTAACAATCCAATAGGTTAGGGAGAGAGAGTGCATAAAAATAAAGCCTACACTAACAATGGTGATACACTAGAAAAGGAGGATGTTAATAAAGAATCCAACTTCCTGAAATGGAGAAAGGTGAGCAAAGTGAAAAGGGTGGAAAAAATGCACCACATTCCAAAGGTAGATTCACATAGAACACCACTTCAAACCCATTAAGCACAGCTTCCAAAACCTATAGTGAACATTAGAAATATGCACAATATACCTACAGTGAATAAAGGTAAGTAGAGATAATAAAAACATGCAAAGGATGGACAAATGCATCACATGACATATTATATTGCTCCAAAAATATGCACAAGTACAAAAACAACATGCTAGAATTAAGAAAAATGCCATTACAAAGCTTTGAGAGAAGGCTTAAGTTCCACATTGAAACCATAACAGAGAGAAGAAGGAGGGGTAGGAAGAAAAATAACTCACTCCCCCTAAGAATGTGCTCCATATTACATTATATAGAATGAGAAAGAGAGAAGAGTGAAATAATGAAATTGATTTTCCAACCACTTGCAAGAGATAATAAATGAGGTGAAATGATGGAAATAGATTTGAAAACTCTTCCACATGATGTCCCATAACCTGTAGTTGGAGAAAATAATGGCCATACTCATTAATTGTACTCCTAACCACTTTCCAACCGTCTCCTTAAAATGGGATCGTTTTCTTCAAAATACACCCTCACAACTTCAACAATCTCTAAATTTCTTGACTTCGTGCATTAGGCTCAAAATCACGATTCCAACAACACCAACTTTGTGTAAATTTGTTAAGAAATTATCTAGTTATATCTCTCTCGAGTGAATGCAAATCTTTTGGTTTTCACAGACTTATTTGCTCTTCACGGATCGAGAATTAATTCTTGATGGAGAAAATACAATTTTAATAATTTCTCATCTTTCTCCAACATTTCACACTATTTTGAAATGAATTGCATTAAATGATGGGGCCTACCTCACATTTTTCATTACCCATGCTTGAATTGGAAAGGCTTTGGTGTATTGATCATTATAAGACCAACTCGGCCAACTTGGCTGAGCTGGCTCTTCCCCATTACTTTTCCAACGATGGGCTCCCTTGTGTCGCCTTACTCTTCTATGTTGGCGAGTCATTTTTGGTAATATGTTGACCCATCCGTATGTATGCCAAGATATCTTTTTCGTTTATGCCTCGGACTCGACCCTTACTCACCGCCCCTCCTTGCCAATGTTTCCAACTCGATGCTACGTGAAGCTTCCTAATTTCCACGTGCTAACCCCTATAATGGCAAGCTCCTTATGCTCATTGGGCTACATATTAACTCTCGCTAACCTCCTAGAGACTAAATCAGTTAATTACTTACTTCTTTGCATGATGTGCGACATGGCGATGAAAACCCATGCCATGTGGAGGCTCTGCACATGGTTGGGGTCTTCACCCTTCTTGCACCTTTTTGAAGTACGCCATGATGACATGTGATGAGATCCTTATTCTTTTTTCTCCCATGGGCTCAATAATTCCATTTGGCTCAACCAGTTGAGCTTAAACCTCTGCCACTTTATCCCAAGTCCTTAGTGTTAATCCTACCATTTTCCCTGGCTCGCCCTCTTTCTTCAAGCTTGATCTCTCGGTGATTTGTGGCTTTGTAGAGTTCCATGGTTTGCAATGGTTATCTGGGTGGCTTGATTCATGGTCGTAGATGAATTGGTCTCTTCCTTGGATGACTTGGCTCACAAAAAGCTTGAGCTGGTCCAAATTATCTCACTTATGCACCATTGAGTTGGTCATATTGTATCTTCACCATAGAATCTATGAGCTCGGCCAAGCGATGTGAATCTTGACTTTTATGGGTATTCTCCAATTAATGGCCTAACTTTTTGATATCTACTACTATGATGAGCTTGGGTTATCTCGCTTTATGTAGAATACACTTGGCCCCAAACCGTAAAGCCTTAATTGCTCATGGCATACATTAGTTGGTGCTTGAGATGAAATCAATTGGCTTACTTCATTACCATTGACACACCCCGTATACCAAAACGGATCGGTCTCACTGATTCATAACCTGGTGCATCCATTTCTCTATATGACACAACTTGGTAATGAACTCGAGATCATCTTTGTCTAAGAAAATCAGACCATAGATACTAGCTTGATTGAGCACTCATTAGTCCATGAACTTGGAATTAGCTTGAACATCTTGGTTCATTTGAAACAAGTCACTTTCCCTCACTCACCCACTCATTGTGTAATGTAAGGCACATTTAGCTCTGTTTGACCACCGCATGATCTCAGTGGGTCATCTAGGAGCTAATTGCTCTCACATCTCCTTGAACATTTATGCAATTTTCTAGGTTCCTCAGCCTATACTAATGCTGAGTGGGATATATGAAGATGTCGGGAAACTACTTAGATAAATCATTCAACTTGTCATTTTCCTGCAAGTGGGTTCCTATCATTGTAGTAATGCAAGCTTACTCGTTATCTAATTTCACAAGGGGAGTGAAATGGGATAATAGAAACTTTAGGTGCATTTTTTCATGGACAAAAGTGAAATAATGAGGCTAATAATACCTTACGGGTGTCTTTAGAGGTATGATAGCATGGTTGGTGCAAGTATACCTGTCTTAAGGGGTTAGGAGCCAAAATTACAAAAGTAAGATATAAGGAGGTACACCAAGAATTATACTTTGAGATTTTAGAAGCATGTTAGGATAAGTAAATTTAAGCTATTGAAACTTACAATACCTTCTACTTCTCTTTGGAAGTCTCAATGTGTGATTGGAGCAAGGTACTTGACTTAAGTAGAACAATCTTAACAAGGAAGGAAATTTAATTGCTTGGGCTATCTTGAATGCATTTTATGGTGAATTCTAATAGTGAAATGAGTGTATGAAACAAGGGAATACTTTTTTAAGAGCTTATAAGGAACGAAAGGATAAGGTTGAGCACTTGAGCAAGTAACTAGAAAGTAAGAAATTGATCATTTGGGGAATTTGGGTAAATTGATAACTTCTTTCATTTTGGGTCCTTGTGAAAGGGGTCTTAGTAATGGTTTGAGGATGACAAGAAAATTATGGTAAAGATGGTGCCATTTTAGTATTTTGGCCATAATATACAAGGTTTGAGCAATTTTTCCTACTAAAGAAAAGTAAGAATTTATTGTTCTTGGGTGATTTAACAAATTGAATTGTGACTTGTAATGTGATTTTGGATGACATGAATGGATTGAGGCATGTGTGTTTACATCCCGTGGTATCATAGCTAGGTATTTGATGAGTATTGAATGTTCTTTTGATGTTAATTGTTTTGGAAGTGTGCATGAATGAGTTTGACAAGTTAAATTAAGAGTTGAGAAAAAGAAAGAGATAAGTGACCGAGAAAAGAGATAAAACAAGAGAGGAAATGGATAGATAGGAATTGATGAAGGATTTTGTGTTTTCGATAAGCCAAATGAAGAGGAAAGAAGAGAGAGAGAGAGAGAAATAAAACAGATGAAAAGAGGAAAGAGAAATCTAGAAAACATGAAGAATGGATGGAACAAGAAATAAGGGAGGCGAGGAAGGATGTAGAAAAGCTTGAAGATTTGATGGTGGATGAGAATATTATGGAATATTATAGAGAGGTTAGATTTCTAATGAAAATAAAGTTAAAGTGGCATGTGGATCTGCTTTTGAGAAGAAAACAGAGAGTACAATTGAAAAATATGATTAGAGAAGAGGAGAAGAATTAGAGAAGAGGAATGCAAGAAAAAAAGAGAAAGAGGTCATCAAAGGCGTTATCCATGAAGAGGATAAGAAAATTGATGAAGAGGAAGTCATAGAAAGATTCTTAGCTTGCCTAAAGGATGAATAAAATTAAGGGTTTCGTAAAAATAAACAAGAGAGTGAAGATGAGGAAGAGTATTTTGATTCTTGCATAGAGTTTAATGATGAGGATCAGTTGTTTGAAAGTGAAAAATAAGAAAGAAGTGAAGACAAAATAGTTTTTGAATAATATTTCAAGATAGATTAGCTAGTGGATGAGTAAAAGAAATTGACTGAGACTCAAATGTCTCCATGTTTTATATCTAATGTTTGGTTTGATTGTGAATGTGCAGGTATACTTGATAAAGAAGTGAGAGAAATTGAAGAAGAAGCTCTTAAGAGAGATCAAATGATGAAGATGCTAAAGTTTAGTGGCATTTAAGAGAGCCAAATAAAGAATAAGAAAGAAGAGGAAGATGGAAGATCAATCAAACAAGAAGATGAAGAAGAACTAGCTAAGAAGAAAAAAAAATCAAGGAAAAAATACAATTGGAAGAAGAAAAAGAAGGAGATTTCTTTGTAGTAGCAAGAAATTTCTTCCACCTTAGAAGTATGATGCAGGAGCATCAATTACATAGCTGAATAAACCAAGGTTTTTGGGTTCCTATAGGTGTTAGGAGGTCATTTAAGTGTCTTTGGGTGTTTTGAGTCCTCATGGACCTCCTTTGCAATGTAAATTTGAAGATATAAGTTTTCCCTCCAAATTCAACATTTGAAAATTGGAATCACTAAGTTTGTTGGTAAGAGTCTAAATTCAAATAATTATGATTGAAAAAGTTTGTAAAAGGTCATATAAGACCTCATGAGGAGTATAAATGTGTTTTAACCTCAACCTTAGGTTACTTGACCCTATGTTATCATAACCATGGATTGGTTAAGACATGTAACTACCTCCTTTTGGATAGAAAAGATGTGTAGGTTATGGTTGAAAATAGATGGTTGTTTATTTAAAATATATAGATTCATTTCATGTAACCTTCATAGTAATTCGAGGGAAGGATTGATTTGAGACTCTTAGTCAAAGACTACAAGTGATGCATAGGACTTAGAAAGTCTGAGTGGTTACTTGTTCATAATATGATTGCATTAGAAAATGATATCAAGCATTTTGTGAATATCAAACTTGGGATGGAAAAAAAAGCATTAAACATAATTTGTAGTGATTTGGTGTTATCTTATGGAAAAATAACAAACTAGTTATAACTATGTTATGATTTGTGAATACCCCGATTTTTACATGCAAAGAAAGTAGAAACTGTGTATGATCAATGAATATTGTGTTTTATAGTTGGTGAAAGGCATGAATGTGACTTATTGAGTAAATAATACCTTTTTTTCCTAGAAGGAAACTTTTTGATTGTTTGTTTAAGCAAAAGAAGCTTGGAAGGTTGTGGATTGTATGCTTCTATAGGTAGGATAATGAGTATATGCATAAAAGGAGGCCTTCATGTGTCCATGGAATCCCAATGGAAATTATAACCTATTAGTAACCTTTATACATACCTTTGTGTAATAATAGGAGCATTGGATCGAATTCTAGAAGAAGCTATAACCGATTCTTCCTTCTCGGGTTCATAGAGAAGGTTCTTGAGTGCCCGAGCTAGGGCTTAGCCATGGGGCACTAAATCATTTGAAAACACTATGAATTTTTCTACATATGCCAAAGAACCATTCTTGGGTATTTTGAAATAAATTTGGAGATTTTATGGTTGATTTTATGTATTTTCTTGACAGTGTGGGGTGGAAGAGTCCAAACAAATTCATAGGGCTAGTTTCAAGGGTGAATTTGTAAAGGAAGTATATGAAATACTTGGAGTTGATCGGTGAAAGTTTCAAGGAATAATAAAAGGCTTAATGGGTGCTTAAAATATCATTTTTGTGCATTTAAACCTCCTAAAACTTGAGATAAGCCTGACAATAGTCTTTAGAAGACCTAGTTGAGGGTTTAAGTGTGAAATTACAAAAAGAGGGTTATAGAGAGTTGTATGGTGAATTGATTCTTGAAACTTTAGTTACATGTTGGCATAGAAAAAAGTGAAATAATGAGGCTAGTAATACCTTATGGGTGTCTTTGGAGGTATGATAACATGGTTGGTGCAAGGATACATGTCTTAAGGGTTTAGGAGCCAAAATTGCAAAAGTAAGCTATAAGGAGGTACACCAAGAATTAAAATTTGAGATTTTTTAAGCATGTTAGGATAAGTAAATTTAAGCTATTGAAACGTACAAAACCTTATAGTTTACTCTGGAAGTCTCAATGTGTGATTGGAACAAGGTACTTGAGTTAAGTAGAATAGTCTTAACAAGGAAGGAAATTTAATTTCTTGGGCTATATCTTGAATGCATTTTATGGTGAATTATAATAGTGAAATGAGTTTATGAAATAGGGGAACAATTATGTAGAGATTCTAAGGAAAAAAATGGCAAGGTTGAGCACTTGAGAAAGCAACTAGAAAGCAATAAATTGATCATTTCAGAATTCGGGTAAATTGATAACTTCTTTTTCATTTTGGGTCCTTGTGAAAGGTTGTTTAGTAATGGTTTGAGGATGAGAGGAAAAGTATGGTAAAGATGGATCCATTTTAGTATTTTTACATGAATATACAAGGTTTGAGTAATTTTCCTACTAAAGAAAAGTAAGAATTTATTATTCTGTGTGACTTTTAAAAAATTGAATTGTGACTTGTAATGTGATTTTGGATGACATGAATGGATTGAGGCATGTGTGTTTACATAAAATCATCAATTGAAATGTAAAATCAATGGTTATTGAAATGATATAGTATGGTTTGAAGAACAAAATTACAAGCTACAAGTCAGTAAGGCACCTTCATGATAGGGGAGTATGCTTTACACTTCCTAGAAGGTGCCCTAGATGACTACGAGGCATGTGAAGCATGAAGTTTGGGATCATTCAAGTCCACTTCTAAGGGAAGTAAGTGTGTGAGTTCATTTGTTCAAATCTAATCTAAAGGAGACTATAAAAATAATGAAAAATTTCTTTAGGGATGTGTTAAAGTGTTTGTCAATCCTCCAAGTCAAGCAATCAAGGTAAAGAGGAAATATTTTATGTCTTCAATCAAAGTTAAATAGCATAATTCCTAGGGGAGTTATAAGATTATGTGTCATGATGTGCATGGTGTTCTAGAGCTTATCAAATTTGGTTGAAATTGTAATAAAGAGATAGAACATGGATCTCAGTCCTTGAGAAGGTTTGAGGTCAAAAATGGTAAGAACAAGCCTAGTTTGAGCCTTGTAAAGTCAAGAAAAGACAAATAATGTGGTAAGTTGATGTTCTTTCTCATTTTTTCATGATCATATGGTGTATGCATCTATTCCAAGGTCTGCTATAGTATTCTCAGAGGTTGCAAGAGGTCAAAACAGGGTATGAGGTCATGTAATCATGTTCTTGAGCCTAAACAAGGAGGTTCTGTGTTACTTGCACCTATTAAAAGAGGTAAGAAAGAGGTCTCTAGTTCTATATCATCATTTTTGGTATGATTGGGTGTTATATATGATTTTCCCAGGGGAGTAGAGTCAAGAATACTTATAAAATGGCCAAAATCAATTTTTATGAGAAATGACTAGATTGTGAGCTAGCATGAAGACTTTGGTTGATGTTTCCAACCAAATAGTGACCAAATGATTGTGAGGAAGGTGAAAATCATGCATGTTTAGGGATTTTTCATTAATTTAAAAAGGGGAGAAGTACATGTGGTTTTCTATCAATGACAAAGGGAGAGATTGTTGGAATGTTATGTTCTAGGTGTTTTCATTAGTGTAAAATCCGATTAATGACAAAAATATGATGGACTAGAGTAATAGGATGATTATTATGATGATGATATAATGTTTCATGTATGGTCATGATGGCATGAGGTGTTTTAGTGAGAATGGCTTATTCTAAAGCAAGCCTAATCGGGCAACCTAGCTAGCCTAGGTGATGGAGCATGATGGTTGGAGATTCTTGATAGCTTTAAGTGCATGTTGGAAGCATGGAGAGTATGTTTGGGGAGTTTTAGAAAATCACATGAGCTTTAAGGTATGAGTATAGGTTGGAGACAAATTTTCAGTGTGCTCATCTTGTTTCACCTGATTCTTAGACGTTTTTTTGAATATTGACGAAACAGATAGGGTAATGGGTGTAGGAGGAATACTTGTTGAAATGATGGTTGATAGGTTATTGCGCGCATATGACTTATGAACCCACAAATGATCGTGAGAGATTCCTTTTGGCTGGGAGGAACTACCTGAAATGGAACACAAGACCACCAAATAAAAGTTAAACAATATGTGCAGTGAACTGCCTAGCGTGTGCTAGATCCGGGAAGTGTGATACTTCCTAGATGGTTGTCAGTCCACTATTTAAAACAATTTAATGCTGGTAATGAATTAAATCCTATTGTAATTAAAATTATTTAGGTATCTCATTTAAAACACAATAAGAAAGATCTAATCTAATAGGCTAGGTTAAAATAAGAACCGAAAGTCAAAGAATCGGTTCTAGGTCTCTACAGTCCGACAAAGGTCTTAGAAAGGTCACAGGTGATTAGGGGTAATGTGAGAATAGGTGGGTAGGTCATGTTCTAGGCTGTATTGGAAAATACAGAGACCGATGCTAGTTAAGGGTGACTAACACCGGTTGGGGAGAACCGGTGCCGCCATCGTGAAAACTGGGAATGCCACAAAATGAGCTTTGGATCTCCCTTATGATTGCACAAAGGACTAGGTTGGTCAAAATGAGGTATTAAGTTGTTTGGATGGGATTTGGTGAGGTTTTAATGGGGATATGGAGGGGTGAGTATTAAAGGAGGTCAATGGGTGGATAAGAGAACAAAGGATGAAGATATAATAATTAAATGAATGAACCAGAGGAGTAAACTATTCTACTTACTTGAAATCTGGTTCTGGGTGCCTATGAGTGATGAATGAAGGTGTTGGTAAGAGGTTGAATGCTGTTGAGGATCACCAAACATTGGAAATCTCCTGCATGGGCTGCATGTGCATTCATTTTTTCCTAGTTGGATCAAATCTATGCCGGGTGGTTTCGGATGAATCTTTGGATGTTTGTCAGACAAGAGAAAATGCTTGATCTCCTTCCTTGCATGTGTGTTCTCTCGAAACTTGTTCTCAAAAGATGTGTTATCTCTCAAAAATGCGCCAAAATTTTGCCAACCTCGAAAATAAGGTTGTTTTGGGGATTAAAAGGTGATCAACGGCAGATTCCGGCTTAATCGGTGGCAGTTAAGGGTAACCGGCGTTGGTTAGGGCGGGATTTCCTAGGTTTACTAAACTAGGTAGATCCCCTTGATTTTCTGGGATCTCATGTCGTTAACCCATGGATTAGACTGGAAGATTCTTGTAAGTATGTGGGAATGTGGTTAGAGGGAATGTAGGCATTGATTTTTAGGGTTTGGGTAAGACTTAGTTAGTTATGACAACTTACTAAGAATAGGTCTTAGGGTGAGGTGGCTTGATGAGGTGTCTAGGTGAGGTGTATGTGTGGGCATTATCTAAATTAAGATATTTAAATAATAATATAGTGGGGCCATGGCCATGGCTAGGTGGATGTGTTCAAGGTGTTTATTTGTCGAGGGACCAAGGGGGAGTGTGACCTAATTTTGGTGTCTACACATCTAGACCAAGTCTAGGTGATAGAAGATACGAGGTTGAGATGCAGAGCTAAATGAGCTCATGGAAGAATATAAGGAGGTCATACATGGTGTTTATGGTATTTTAGGACTTTTGGAGAAGTTTCATGTTGAGTTATGATGTTATTTTAGTTGACCCTAGCCTAGATTATGCAAAACCCTAAGGGATAGTCATGCAAATAAGATGGGATGGAAATATGGAGAGATATTTGTGAAATTTTTATGATTTATATGATGAAAAATGTTTTATATAGGTGTGACAAAAATTTGGAGTCATTATGAAGGGGTTTTTGCAAGATAAGTTAGTTTGTGTGAAATAGGGTCTAAGAAAGGGTGTTTTCTAGCTCAAATTGTACCTTCTGATGCTCACCCTAAATTGTGTGATTTTCATGGGACCTTATGGATTTCAAGTATGTTTCTAAATTGAGTCTATAAGGTTTAAAAAAAATAATGAGGTCATTTCATTATCACATTTTTATGAGTGAATGTTAAGGAGGTAGACAAGTTTTTGTGTGCTTGAAAACCTACCTTGAAAGAGGTAGGAGAGAAATTTATCCTAAGTGGCCATAATTGAGTTTTAGTTCATGAATAATGATTTTATGATGTATAGGACCCCTCTATGTTTCCAAAAAGGTATGGGAGAGCATGTGGTGATGAGTGGACACCACTCAAATAGGTCTATTTCTGAAGAAGTTAAACTTGGGACAAGGTTGTCCAAAGGAGTTGATAAATAAATGGAAATTGTTTTAGTATGTGAGTTTTTATTGATTTAAATGGTGGTTTCATATCATTAGGAAGCTTCTTAATTGAAAAGTGTTCCCTATTTGTGAAGACTAGTCAAAGGGCGCTTTTGGGGGCTTTATAGAGATGAGCTTGGTTGAAGGCCTTACACTTAGAGTTGGAAGGAGTTATGAAATGTTTCAGAAATAAAATTCAGAAGGATTTCTAGTGGTATAATGTTTTTCTCATGGAGAGTTTTTTTATGGATCCTTCAGGCCGGTTTGTGGAGATGAAGACATCTTAATTTTCAGGACATGACTTCTCAGGTTGAAAGAATGAAGTGAATGAAGCATGAGATGATTTAAGTGATGATTCTTATCACCTAAAACATTAATAGGGGTTAAATAGTTTCCTAGTGAATTAATTTTTAGGTCTTGTAAGTGGAAGAAAGGGTGTAAACTAGTTGAATTTGTAAAAGAAGTTTATGGGCAGCTTGATTTGGCAAAGAGGAAACTATATGTGGTTTGAACACATGGATGTTTCATGATGTATAACTTGTATAGATGTTATTTTTAGGTTATAAGTATTCCATATAGTTGTCACATGCCATAGTTGATTTGTTCTTGGGTGATCTTGAGGCCCAAAGGTGAAGACAAGGTGCTGGAAACAACTGTTTGGTGAAGGATATGAGCATGTGGGCCCATGTTATGATTTATTTGATTAGTAAAAGAAAATTTGTGACCATGTATGATTATTATATGTTATATTACACATGTATGGTGATTTTTTGAGCTTGAATAATTATGGTTTTGTGATTTGTGGTTTTAGCTCATCCTAATGATGGGGTTTTAAGCATTTTGGTGCAAGTTGGATGGTTTTGGGCATGACCAACCTATATGGGTCATATGTGAATGGTATAAGTTTTAATTGGGAATTTTTAAAGTTTATTGGTCTAAAAAAATTATGTAAACCTACTTAGTTTGAATTTGAATCATGAAGAGCATATAAAAGTGATGTTTTGGGTGTTATTTGGAGCTAATTGCTTGTGTATGAAAAGTGCGACCTATGTGAAAGAATTTTTCAGGTACCAAGGAATGTTTTGAGATCTAAAAGAGTGAATGACAGGTTTAATAATGTTTTCAAGAGTTTTTTTAAGGGTTTTATGCAAAGAGAAGTGAAGAAAGTGAAATATAAAGCAAGTTTAAGAAGCCAGGGTTTGAACAAGGGTTTCAAGGTGAGAGATGAATAGGTAATCTTAATCGGTTGTGGAAGAAATAAAGAAATAAAAGATATTATTAAAAGGTTTTTGAGTGGGTTCTTGATCATCTTGGGGGTTTTATCCTCCTTATGGATTTTGCTTCACAAAACTAGGGGTTGGTGCTCCTTGTAGGGTTGGTGCTCTACTAAACTAGGGGTTGGTGCTCCTTGTGAAGTTGGTGATTCAATAAATAATTTTGATTTGAGTAATATAATAAGAAGTTTTAGTGTGTTTTCTTCCCCTTGAGGGTTTCCCACTTACATCTTGTGTTGTGGTGTTGCTTCTCTTGTTGTTGGTCAATTGAATGTATGATTATATGATGTTTTACACACTCTAATGGATGGTTAATTGGTTAATGGTTTAAGTGAAAAATATAAGATTGAAATTGAATTTGTATTTCTGATTCACCCTCCTCCTTATTATTCCATTTTTATTCTAACATATACAAGATTATTATTACCAAGTTTTGAAGTTATTGGATTAGGTAAGTCCTCAAATTTCTTGTTCAAAGTCAGTGCAAAATTGTCTCCTAGGAACCAATTTTGGTCAATAGTGAAATGTCATGCACCATTTACATTTGAAGCATTTACAAAGGATTCCAAAAACTCTATAATGGTATAAAGGTACCCAAATTTATTAGTGCCAAGTTTTTAAGTGATTATATTAGGTTAAGTCCTTTGTTTTCTTGTTCAAATTTAGTGTAAAATTAACTCCTAAAAACTTGTTTTGGTATATAATTAACTATTATAAGACATTTTAATTTTAATTCTTTTCAAAGGATGAAAAAATATAGAATGATATAAAGGTACCCAAAATTATTAGTACGAAGTTTTGAAGTGGTTGGCTTAGGTTATGTCCGAATTTTCCTATTCAAAGTGCAAATTGTCTCCTAGAAACCAGTTTTGGTCAATAGTGAATTTTCATGCACCATTTGAATTTTAAGCCTTTACAAAGGATTCAACCAAATCTATAATTATCTAAAGGTACCAAATATTATTATTACAAAGTTTTGAAGTGGTGGCTTATGGAAATTCTTCCATTTTCTTGTTTAAAGTAAGTTTAAAACTGTCTCATAAGAACAAATTTTGTTCAATAGTGAATTTTCATGGACCATTTACATTTGAAGTCTTTAGATAAGATGTAACAAAATCTATAATGATCTAAAGGTACCCAATATTATTAGTACCAAGTTTGGAAGTGATTGGATTAGGTTAAGTCCTTTGTTTCCTATTCAAAATCAATGCAAAACTATCTCCTAGAAACTAATAATGTTATATATTGAATTATCATGCACCATTTACATTTGTATTTGACAATAGAACCTAAAAATACTTAAATGCACTTTGGTAATCTACAAGAAAACTTTGGATCTATTTTACTAGACTCGGTGCTCTTTTATAGAGTCCAACAATATTTTGCTAGACTTTAGCTCTCTGTAGCTAGATTCCAACACTCTATAGCTAGAATCGGTGCTTTGTAAGAAGTATCCAGAGATGAATAAATCAATTCCAAATCTATTAGAACTTATCTCAACAAAAATTTAAGTGAAATAATGATGTTTGAGGTGGTCCAGTCATGTTTTGTGGAGGTTAAAAGTGTTAATTATAGTCCGTGTCGAGTATAAATGTTGAGAATGTATTATAAGAGGACTACCCATGTTAAAAAAATTAGAATTTTTTTTCTTAAGTGTAAAATTATATAAGTCTAATATCCAAGAAAATGTTAACAAATTAGTCTAATCGATATTAGAAATCCACTTTCAAATGCCTCCCATTTGGATCTAGGGTTTAATGATTAAATTCAGAACAAGATATGTTATATTAGTTAAGAGCCAAAATTCACTCCAATGATCCTCTAATTCACTTTGGCACTCCTCAAATGGACTCTAGAACTCCTCAAATGAATTCCAACACTTTGTATGAAGGATATAGTGCTCTTTTTCCAGACTTCAGCAATTTTTTTACTCGACACTATTTTTCCACGCTTTGGTGCTCGACACTAGACTCGATGTTCTAAAGAAAGTATCCATTGATTACTAACTCAATTCTAAAGCTAATGGACATTATCTAGAGAATAAGTTAAGTACTAAAAAGGTGTTTGAGGTGGTTCAATCATTTTTTGTAGAGGTGAAAAGTGTTGATTGTAGCATGAGTCAAGTATAAATGTTGAACATGTATTATGGGAGAAATACCAAGGTATAAAAAAGTTTACAGGATATTTTCTTGAGTGGAAAATAAGGTCAATTTTATCTATAAGAAAATGTGAACTAACGATTTTGATTGATATCAAAAATCTAGTGTCAAATATCTCCCATTTTGATCTAGAGTTTTCAATATCAAATTTAAAGCATGATCTGTCATATCCATTAAGAGCCAAAATCCACTTCGATACTCTTATAATTCAATTCAATTCTTCTCAATTGGACTCTAATACTTATCAAATGTACTATGAGATTTCTATAAGCACACTCGACACTCTTTTTCTAGACTACGGTTCTCTTTTTCTAGACTCGACACTTTTTTTCAAAACTTTGGCTATGTGCAGCTAGAATCCAATGCTCTACAACTAGATTTCAGTTCTCTATAGAAATTCTCTAGAGATGAATACATATATTTAATAAAGTTTTTGAACATATCTAAATCAAAACTCAAGTAAGAATATGGTTTTTGAGGTGGTTTACTCATGTTTTGTGGAGGTTAAAAGTGTTGATTACAGCCTAAGTTGAGTATAAATGTTGAGCATGTATTATGAGAGGATTTCCAAGGTAAAAAAGTTTAAAAACTCTTTTCTTAATCGTAAAATCATACAATTTTTATCTCCAAGGAAATTATAACCAATCAGTTTAATTGATATAAAAAAATTAGTGTCAAAGGCATCCCATTTGGATCTAAAGTTTAAAGATTAGATTCAAAGTATTATCATTATATCAATGCTATCTTTGGTTGGAAAATTTTTGTTAAAGAAGAAATCATCAGCGAGTTTAGGGACAATAGTCCCTCATCTTTAATTGGGAGGTTCCCTTATTGAGCTAAAAACTTGAAACTCTAAGTTATTTACAAATATACATATTAACTAATTCTTAATGAGGATATCTAGTATCCATAAATGACTTCATGATTCTCAATATAGAAGATAAATAAAGAAGTAGGGGTAGAGGAATTACAACAACAATATTATGGAAAGACAAATTAATTAGAGAAACACAATTACAACTAACTAATCAATCAAGGATATGTATATCCCCTTATTTTTGCAATATTTCTAACTAATTGTATAAGCGAAGGAAAGAGGAAACAAAAATTTCAAATAAGAAGACTACAGATATTTATCCTACTCATGCATGCAAATGAAATTAAAGAACATATGTGTTTGCATAAATGGAAACTCCACAACACATAAAATGCAGATTGAATCAAAGTTCAACACATTTTACTCCATGAATGAGAATACAAAGCTTTAGATTCTAGATAAAACAAACAACATATTAACAAGATCAAGAAAGAGAGTTTGGAAGAACAAGAATTGAGAGAAAGAAGGTTCTTCTTTTGTATTGCCAAAAATTGTATCTTTTACATCCAAATACACCAATATCCAACCCCTTTTACAAATAAAATGAATCCTTATATAGGCTAAGGGGAGGAAGTAACTACCTCACCTAACTAATTGTTATTATTTAAGTGTTAAAAACTTAATTATTTGATTTACATAAATTGAATTTAGATTACATTTTTATTTTTAATATAATAAATCCAAATTCAAAATTGAAAAAATATTAAGACTAAGAGCCGGAAGAAGAAGGAATGGTAGGAACGGTTGAGGCATGCACTTTAAGCTTGAGAATGTGCATTGAGAACTTAGTGACTTCAGTAGAGATCTCTAAATCTTTGGGAATGATAGTGTTCCAAAGATTGGTCAATGAAGGAGTGAGGAAGCACGGGTTTCTAGAAGTAATCCATGCATATCAAGAAGTTACACTTGAACCGAGAAGTGAAGTAGCTCCAAGATCAAATCAAGAACTCAAACATACTCATATATTAAGAAAAAGGTACATATATAGGAGTGACATGTAACTCCCATACATGACTCATCATACCTACATGATGGAGAAGAGGGGTTACTTTATGGAAATGGAATGTAGTTCCTGTATGACACACATTGACACATATTATAGATTATATGACAGAATCTGCCATAACTCTTAGGACATCTATGATCTATGATATCACCTAAGTGAGATGACTCACCTAGTGAGGTAGTAATACACCTAATAAATAAATAAAAGATGGAAAATACCACTCACACCAACACCCCCTTATTTGTATCTTAGGATAAGGAAAGGAAAGTCATAAAATACACGAAAATAGGTCCTCTCTTGCTACACATGATGAGGTACCCATGTACAATAAGAATCTCAAGTAGTGAAGGAAACCCAGTGGGAAAACATCCACTTACAAGAGATAGAAAAATCCCCTAAAAACTAAGAAGAAGGAGAGAAGAAGTGATATCTAGCCTCCCAAGAAGATGAACCTATCAAAAGCCACCCTATACTAAGTGAATAAGAAGATCCTCAAAGTGACAAGGTGTTGTTCCCATCCAAGGAACAATGCTCCATATATGAGGTAGAAGTGTCAACTACTCCATGAAGAATGAAGAACCCAAAGAATTGGAAAATAAGTAAGGTGGAATGTCCCTGAACCGTGTCAAAGAGTGCTCGATGTCTAATGAGTCCTAAATCATAGTGCCTACTCCCTAAAAAGTATGAAGTGGACCAGAAGTAGGTGGCTCAAGAGATAACTCCTCGATATGTGGTAGGTAATAAGTAGATTGTGGAGGTGGATAACCATCACCATGGAAATCAAATATGCTAGAAGAGAAGTAATCATCATCAAAAATGGGATTAGAAATATCATCAAGTCTAGGTGAGTCAGATGAAGAATCTGAAGGAGGAACAAAGTGAGAGGAGTAAAGCCAAGTGTGATGATCAACTATACCAACTGCAATGATAGTGTCACTATGTATTTCTCTTACATAAACATAATCCAGAGTGAACACAACCCACATTCCATGACCAAGGTGATTGATCGATAAATGAAAGGAGATTAGTTGTAAGTGAATGGATACTAAGCCCATTGTTGAAAGTACAACCGCTCACTTCCACATACCCTCTCTTGAAAACTTGTGTAAAAGTGTTGTTACCAAACTATATAGAGGACATATCACATGGATTTAATGAGTCAAAATCAATATCTCGATGAGGCTATATGATAAGATACACCCAAATCAATAACCCGTGTAGGAGTAGGTGACACTACTACAACTAAAGATATTCCCTTTGGTTTTTCCTTGGTTGATTATTTTCTTTTTCTTTTTCTTTCTCTTTCCCCTTTCTTTTATCTTTATCCTCAGAACATTCGAGAGGTAACAAAGAAGATAGCTTGAGAGACTCGGGAAATCCTATGTTGTTCTTCTCAAGAAGACTCATGAGGAGGTCAAATTTTCTTTTCAAAACTTTTTCTTTATCAATCCTACCATTGCAGTACCCACATTTTATCCATTCTTTAGGAGTTTTATAACTATAAGAGGTTGATTTGGTGGTGGATTGGTCCTTTTTTTATCATGATCCATGTTGTTTTGTTTCTTCTATTTTGAATCCTTTGGTTTTTCAAGACCAAAAACAAGGGAATTTGGTTTTATGGATTTTAGAGTACCCATCTAAATCAACTTATCATGTTCTCTAGTCAAATCAACAATAAACTCATTAAAGGAGGGTGTAGTCCAATTTTCACTAAGTGCCCATTTTTTTGTATGGAAAGTAGAGATAAAAATAGAATAGTCAGGACCAAGTTTGGAAAGGATGGAAAGCATGAGCCGTGATTCATTTTTGTCAATTCCATAATATTTCAATTGCAATATGAGAAATTTGATTTTAGTGAAAAAGTCTTGGAGAGTTTCAAAACTACTAGGGCTAAGACTAATCAACTCATTTTCCATTTCATGCCCTTTCATTTCATCTTGTTTCCCACAAAGTTTTTCTAAGGCATCCCAAAATTCCTTGGGTGATTTGGATGTGTTACTATGAAAGTGCGGTTCGAGTGACATAGAAAGACACAAGATCCTAAAAGGTTCATCAAATTTAGAAAATCATTTTTCTTTCTCTCTGAAACATCGTAGGTTCAGATTTCAATCCCATAGTTATCCAATAGAGTTTATTTTTCGCAAGGAAATATATACAAGATATTTCCATTGGTGATAGTTAAATGGGGTAAGCAAGGAACCATATTGAGACCAATGGTAGATAATAGTGAGAAAAGAAGATAGCGAAAGGAAAAGAACCACACATAATAAACACCCCCCCAATTGTGAAAATCTTATAAGAAGTGTGTTAATGGGGCTCTCTTGTCACAAGGTTTTGGAGGACACGATCACTAACCCAAAAGTGAAGAAAAGTGTGTACATCAAGCGCAGGGGCAAGAAAGACCCAATTAGCCTACATTAAAGCTCAAAAAAGGATAGATTTTCCTTAAAATTTTACTATTTAGTTGGTTAGGAATGGGATTAATTAATATCAATTAATATAAAATTAAAGAAAACAAATATGGGTAAGGGAAATTTTTTCCTTTTTGGAGTGTGAAGGGGCTAGCTCATCTTGACATGATAACTATTAGGTGATCTAACTATTTACTGAGTTGAGATGGCTATCTATAGAGTTACTTAGATGGTGGGTGATTTAATGGACTCTGCAGGTCACCGAGTTGGGTTGTTGATGGGCTGGCATGATTATTTGTGCATGAGGAAAAATAGAACCACATTTAGTTAGAGATATGTCCACATGTCAAGGAGTTGAGGTTAAGCTGGTAGAGTTGTAGGGAAAATGCCATGTATTGGATAAAATGAGCTACAACGGAGGGAGGGTGAGCCCATGCTTTGGGTGGTTTTGGTTTTCACAGAGAAACCAAGCACCATGGGAAAATCTGGTCCATGTGCCAAGAGCAACTGATGAGCTAGTAAGAAACAACAAATAGGTAACATGAAGATTCCAAATTGAGGGCACAAACAACACATCATAAAGGATGGACGAGTACAAAGAGATAAGGCGGGGCATGCAGAGATCAACAACAAGTAGATATTAATCGAACCGTGGTGTAACACAATGAGTAGAGATGAAAGAAATAATGTACCAAAAAAATTCAAAAACGTCAAAGCCAATGTAGAGCGACCTAAAAGGAGAGCTTGCGGAAAGATAGAGGCCCAATCTAACGTAACTTGAATCAATGGGATGGTGGTTCAAAAAAGTTGGAAGAAAGACTCAAACCAATGGAAGCCAACCGGGATGCAGAGCTAAGGGTCGGTTAAACACACCAATGAGACATAGTTAAGTGGAATGGGAGTAATAACCAATGCAAGTGAGAGTAATGTAAGCGGGATGACGGAAAGGAACAATTTGGAAGTGTTATCAATATAACAAATGAAAGAATGTGAGTAGGGTATTACTGCCGAGGTCGAAGATAGTGAACACACAACCGAGGTGAGGTGTATGTACAAGTCAAGTAACAAATTGTCAAATGAGTTGGGACAACTCGGTTCCTAACTTGATGAGATGGGACCGAGTTGGACCCTTAAAAAACCCTTTCCATCTTTTTAAAAACTAAAAACCCTACACTTTCAACCTAGTTTTTGTTGAATCTGCATAAAAGACACTTGCAAAAGGCATAACCCAACACACTATCCAAGCACAAGGACCCTTGAGAAATGAAAGTAAAGAAAAAAACAAGGATTAAGTAACTTTCACATGAAACTACAAAATGGAGAGTGGTGAGCAACAAATGTAGTGAGAGACACGATTCTAAGTCATGTGCTCGAGATACCATGACAAGAGTGAGGAAGCATGAAAATCTAAAAGGAATCTATACACATCAAGAAGCTACACTTGAATTGAGAAGCAAAGGAACTCTAAGATCAAAGAAATAACTCAACCATGAGAAGATTTTACATGCATTAAGGAAAATAGGTCTAGCATACTCATAGATCATGAAAAAGGTACATATATAGGAGTGTTGTGTAACTCCCATGTATGACTCATCATACCTCCATGATGGAGAAGAGGATTTACTTTCCAAAAATGGAATGTAACTCTTATATGATACACACTAACACATATGACAGATTCTATGATGGAATCTATCATAACTCCTAGGACACCTATGACCTATGATCTCACCTAAGTGAGATGAATCACCTAGTGAGGTGGTAATTCACCTAATTAATAAATAAAAGATGGAAAATACCACTCACACTAAAATTTAGCCAAATTCTAAGAGTATAATCCATTTATTTCGCAATGCCACTATACTAATAAAGTCTCTTAGTAGCTTCAATAATAACATTGTTGAGTTCAGATAGCTCATCCATTCTCTCCTTGTTAACAATTTCCTCCTTGAATAAATTTTCCTTAATGAGTGAATTGAAGTTCCCTTGATATGATCAATTGAATTCCTCTTAGATGAGTTATCCTTAAGAAAATGAAAATGGAGGGCTTGCAAATCTATAAATATTTCATCTTTTAGTGATTCACCCTTCAAGACTACTTTTTTCAATTTAGTGGCAGCCTCTTCAAGAACTTTGATTCTCCACTCCATGCTAAAATTCCATGTCCTAGATAAATTACTCTTTGAATCATCAAAAATATTTTTCGAACGAAGGATTTTTGATAAGTGAGCATAATGATTCTAAGATCATGAAAAACATCATACCAAATCTTGAGCTCTTTATCAATACCATCAATACCTGAATTGATTTAATTTTGGGTTGAGATGACGTTATCATTGATTTTGCATGCCTCATTAATAAATTGCACCCCTGAAATAATAATTCCTCAACCAAGGCCTTTAAATCCTTTTTGAAAGTGGCATGCTTATGAATTTCAATGATTTCCTTCGATCAATTCCAACAAGCGGTAATAATGTGTAAAAGAGTGGAGAAGGGTGTTAAATCAAGAGGATTTTTATCTGAAGAGAGGAAATACTTGATGAAACTAGAAAGTACATGCACTTTCTCCTCAAGCTACTCCTGAGTTTGTTTTCCTTTTTCTTCTCTTTCGATGACCTTAGAAACAATATCTCTAAGGTTATGAACCTCACCCTCAGAAGTTGAATCACCCAATGAGATCCTTGTAAGCTCAAGATATGAGATTGATATGTCCTTTTCACTCTTGTCCTCCTTTGGTCTAGAAATTTCTATGAATTATTTACCTATGGAATCAAAAAAAAAAAAAAAAAAATTGTCTTAGATTTCTTCTTATAAGGAGAAGATTTTCCAAGGAAGGTGGCCACAACATCAAATTCAGGAACCTCTACTTGATATTGTGCTTTCCTCTACTTCTTCATCAAACATAGGTTAAACCTATGTGAAATAATCCCCATAAGATGTTTCTCTAGAGGAGGTAATGCAAGAAAAATTTGGGGGTGAGAGGTAGGAAATTCAATGGTGAAAGTTACAATAGAAGAGGAGGAAGGCCTTCTAACATCCACCTTAGGCCTTGAAACATCTAAATTTCTTGAATCCGATGTAACTATTTCAACCACATCCTCTTCTTCATCATCGTATCCATATTCTTCTTCTCATTGTTTATCTTGATTTTTCTTAGCTACTTCTTTAGTAGGTTTTGTGTTTCTAAGGAGAAACTTCACTAGACAATTCTTGTGTTTTTTTGCTTCTCATCACTTTTCTCATATATTTATACTCTCTTATTAACCTCTTTAGTTTTATCTTTCTTCATGAAAACCGTGGTTCCTAAATCCAAGGGAGAAGAGGAAGGATTTTTCTGAGTAGGGGCATCCTTTTTTGAAGAGGAAACCTCCCGAGAAGAAGACATATTCGAGATTCCTTTAACTCCCTAATTTTTTTGTTGAACCAATTAATGGTTCTTAGGATTACTAGAGTATTCAAGCCATCCACATTATATTTCTCCTTTTGGGACCAATTAATGGTAGGCATGGGAGTGTGTCTTGGATATGTTTTATATATTTAGTAGTATAAAGATAAAAATTGTCATCAACCACCCATCCTGGAACTATATACAATTTGAAATCCTTGATCTATTATGGTGATATCATGTCAAACACTCTTTTCCTAACTTCATATTCATCAACATAGTCATCCCAATAATCTTTAAATGCCGACAAGTGGTAATATGTCATCCTCGGTTTTTGAAATGAAACCTTTACTATCAAAAAAATCCCTTTTCTCGGTATGAACGGAAATTAACTTAGAGATGGTTCATTCAACGTTATGAGAATCCATGGATGATCTACATGTATAATTACCCAAAGAGATGGGAAATTGGATGCCTGAAATCTTATTATCTCTATAGTTTTTGTTGAGAACATATAGCTACCTACAGAGCTCAACTAGGACTATATTTTCATTACAATAGATTGGAAGTTTGTATGATACTCCAAACCCATATATTCTAATGTAGGAGAACTTCTTGAACTGTATGAATAGATTGCCATATTTGTAAATCAATTGTCTCACCTCTTGTGATATTCTATTGGTCACATTTCATTCAATAAATCTAATCAAGAACATGGTGAAGGCGTCATTAACTCTCCCATGATGACTTTTACAGTTTTCATAGGTGAGTTGAGTGTAAAAATAATAAATTGTTGAGATTTTCTTATTATCATACATATTTAATCCAATCCATTTTTATATCCTAATATGCTATACATTAGATACGAGGTCATATAGAATGTTTTACTTTGGTGAACATGGGTAAGTTGTTGAGTTAGATTCTCACAAATTATCTCTGCCCAATTTAGTTGTTGTTTTCCCTAAAAATTATGTTGATATACACACACATACATTTCTGAAACTCATTAGTTGATAGAAAACCCATTAGCCTTGAAAGTAGTGTTATTTTATCAAAAATTTCCTCAAAGAAGTCAATTCTACATAGGGTTTTGGGTAATTTGGAAGGCCCTTTTATTTTAATTTTCAATCATGTCTTAGTAATAATTGTCTTATACTTGTGTAGAATGAGGTCAAATAACCTTTAGGATTATATCTTGGTTAAGACCTTAGAGTCTTCAAAAGTGGGAATTCCTAAGGATACACCGACATGGTGGGCATTGAGATGAGAAATGACATGTCCTTGGGGATCTTTCAATTCTTTGGTTTGCGGATTGAAACTAGAATCACAAGCCATGAATGTGTCGATGCATTGAACTTAGGTAGGGAAACCAACAACACGGGTCAAACCACTATCTCTAACACATTGGGCTAATAGGGATGGGTTATCATCTCTTATCCTAGCCTAAAAGTGTTGACATGTATGTCCAGTGCTTCCCATGAGTTTCATGACATGGACTAATTGCCTCTCATGGATCCTAACTATGGTGATTGTAACAGAGGTTAACACCTGTGGGTTTTGGTCTAATGGAAATCATGGTCCAACAAATGGTATTAGAGAGACAAGTCTCGAGTTTTAAACTCACCTTGGTTATATTGGGGGATTGTTATCATGCACGTTTAGTGCTCCCTATGAGTTTCATGACATGGACTAACCATCTCTAATGGATCCTAACTCCAATGATTGTAGTGGAGATTAACACCTACGGGCTTTGGTCTAACATAAATCGTGGTCCAAAAAAATTCATCTAGGTTCACATGTTTAACATCACTCTCACCAATATCGGGCATAGAGGTTTTCAGGGAAGTGATATGCTTATATCCAACATATTGGAAATTGATGATTGATTTAATATTTTTATAATTAAATTTATATTTCAGAGTAACTAATGTAACCAATGATAATATACAACCAATATACAAGTGTTAAGCATTCAAGTAATGTAAAAACCTAAGAAAATGATGAGGATAGATGACTTAGTTGGTTTTTGCACAACCTCAAGGCAATCATGACTGTATGTTTGCTAGATCTGGATGGAAACGATGCAACAGTTGAATGAATAAGAGATATGGAACTTTTTTCTTCTTGGGACATGAGAATATGTAGGGGTTGGAATGCCCATGTTATGGTGTCTTTTTCTAGGCATCGACATCTGTGTGAATACTTGGGATCTATTTCTCTTCTAGGTATGAATACTTTCACTTTAATATTTTATTTATTGTGCTACCTTCACTTATAGGGTTTTGATCACACATGTAACCTACAACACCAACCCTATCTACCTACACAAGCTCACAAACATGGTAAATCTGAATAAAATATGAAAAATGTGAATTTGGACTAATCTCTGACAGTCACTCAAAGAGTGAACTTATTATAAAGCGATGCACTACATTTCATACTCCATGTAGTTCTTTTTGCTTGTGTGTGAAATAGTGTCCTTAGGTTCCCCCATACCAATGATGCCAAGATAAAGAGCTATAGCTATATTAGTTACAAAAGTGTGGTATCAAATTCAAAATTCCCCTTCCTATACAAAGGTGTATGCAACCCAAAAATGTTGTCCTTTTGATGGTAGTGATAGTATATAGATGTGATTTCCCCTTTGAATTGTTATCTAGAATAATAGTGTGTACGTTCTATATATTGATGCAACCTAGAACTCACCAATACAAGCCCAGGCGTGGTGGCACATCACCCATCCTAGATTGAGCACTCACCTGAAGCACATAAAGGTACCATGCCCCTCTTTAGGGTTGTTGTTGTAGGATGTTAGCATGATGAAGACTTAAGTCATTCCGATCTATGACTAATATATCATTCCAAAGTGCATGTTTAGATATAGATTGAGAGAATAACAAACTTAAAAGATAACCATGATGAAATAAAGCATGTAGTAATAAACTATAACCATGACAACACCTTGATTCAATCCATAATCTCCATTATATTAAATTTAGTAATACATAGAAGCTTCCTTACAATAACTGTAATATATGCTCATGCGTGCATCAAATTTGGCAGCATAACCTCATAATAACTTAGCTCTCATATCTCTCTTATGCTACACAATTCACTACATATTTATAAGGGTGGGGACTTGCCCTTCGCCACTTATCCAATCCCAAAATAGGTTGCATGCTATTATTAGCCACACACCATTACAAAAATAGCCACACATACAAGTGCACTAACACTATACTACTTTTAGTTAACTGATAATAGTATATCTATTCTTAGCCTATGTCCATGCAAAGTGATTTGTAGCTGATCCTCCAAAAATAGCCAATACGTGTCGTGCAAGTTTCTAACCGGTTTGTGTTCTCAAAGCAAACTATCTCCAAAAATAGCTCATCATCATAAAAATGGCTAATTCTTAAATCTATCTCAGTTCTATGCATGTGATTCCTTCCCGATACTTCCGTGCCTTTGAATTTTATCTTCTCTCTTACGTGAACCTTCTGTATTTCCTTCGCTAAGTTCCAAATTATGACTGACCAACATTACCCCACACTAATTGCATTACGCCCTTGTAATGGTTGTCATCCAAAACGAATCAAAGAATGTGAATAAAGAGATAGAAATAATTTTAAAAATAAAATAATGTCTTTACCCTGTAACCTCCTCTGCTTCAATTTGAAGAATCAATTCTAGATACTATTATTTTATCTCCGCCTCTAGAGTCTTCCAATCATTGAGTGTAGCCTCTTCCTTCTCTGGAATATCCACTACAATTGATTCTAACTCATCCTTTGCAATCTCTCCTTTCTCATTCTGCAAGACCAACACAATGCTAGACATGGCAGTCATTCTCCCTTCTAACAGGTCCATCTTTTATGTGATGAGTTTCCCAAGCTCATCCAACCTTTCCTTGTGTGGTTCTTGTCTTTGATGTAAGGGCTTCATCCTTTTGTTTAACAAGCACTAATCATTCTACATGGCTTAATGTTTCATCTTTCATGGCCTTTAGGACCTCATTGTCTTCCAAAATGGTCCTGGACCTTATAATGACTTTTGGTGATGTACAAATATTCAACACTTGATCCACCTTCTTTAGTTCCTCCTGAAAGCTCTGAAGTAACCCCTCATATGATGTAAACACGCATCTTCGAAGCCTTTTCTCACTCGCTCTGTGCTAGATCTTTTGGTGCTTTGGCATACGCAGAGGTTCATCTTCAAGTACTAATTCCATCAATATACTTACATAATATATTTCCGAAGGAAAAATCTTAGGTACCTTTGGATCTAAGTGTGGCCTAGCCTTCATGACATTGTCCCCAATATCCTCTGCCATGTTGATAAAAACAACGTTCTTCTTCTGTGCCAAGTATTTTTCCTTCTTTAGGCACGCTATTTCCTAATCCTTAGTCTTTATTTCATCCCTCAGCGCCCTAATTGTTGTAACTTTATCCATATTATGCCATGCCACTTCTATCGAGACTTTCACCAAAGCATTGCTCACTTGTTCATCTGACATAATAGTAGGCTTTACTGTTATGTGCCTAGCCTAAGGTGTCTTCTTCAACCTCCTTGAAACACACGACTCTTCACATACATCAAAATATGGTTCATCCATGTGCGTGTTCATCGACCATGACAGTTGATTCCATGTGTGTACGGTTTCCATATCTTCATCCGTCAACTCCCAACCATATAATTTATTTTGTGTCATTGTGCTTTGGAAACGGAACGAACAATTTTACCTATGTCCTCGGTATAGCCCATGATTGGTGGAAGATATTCTCCACTTGTTCTTTTTGATCTAGGTTTCTTAGGAACTTGGGCTTCAAGATTTGGAGCTTGTTCTGTTGTGTCCGAGAGTCTCGGTTGCCATTTCATTTGCCTCCTTTCCCCCTTCCTCTCCATCCTTCATATCTTCATCTTTGGTTCATCCTTGTTCTTTAGAGGTGTAGGGAATTTGGTGCACTTTCCTAAAACTTTTCCACTTCCTCATTCAACTTCAATTTCCTTCTTATTTTCTTAGTTATCTCCTTCTATGGAGAGATTCAAGGAGATTTGCACACTAATTGCAGAGTTGCACCTAGGGTCCTTATTCACCTGAACACTCTTTTGAAACGACACTCTCCTTAGACTACATCCAAGTCCTCATCATATCCTTCTTGTGGTTGAGGTGGTGTAGTTGTGCACTCAGCTTCTTCCTTATTTGGAGGCTATCTTATCCTTCTATGCTCCAAACCACCACTATCTTCATGCTCCTCTTCTATGCTCCAAACCACCACTATATTCATGCTCCAAACCATCACCGTGGGCTTAGGCATTGGAACATTTTCCATTGTATGCCTACCTTTTGGTGGCCCTGGGAACGTGAACTCATTCTCCACATACTTAGTGTTCTCCAACTTGGGTTTGAGTTATAGGTACACAAGCATTGCTCTGGTGTCCCCAAATGCCAATCTTATAGGCTTCATGCTTATAATATCTGAGATAAGCCTCTCAATGTAGGCATTCCACCCTAGATATACATATTTCTTTCTTAGAGTGTGGTAGTTACAATCTACCTTGTCTACATTGAAGGTTAGGTGGCGTGCATTTGAAAACCGATGAAATGATGCTTGGAAATACCTTATTGTGAAGGCATACAATAGTTTGCACTATGGGCTTCAAGCCCCATCTTTCATCAAAAATCACGCTATACAAAAATGTAAGTAGATTGAAACCGAAGCTGCCTTACCCACCATTGAAGGAAAATCCTTGGGTATGCACCATTCTTATTCAAATGTTGTGCAGAGTCTATCATACTTCATCTCCACCCCCTACTTGAATGGTCTTCTCATTGATCCTCGCACAAGTATTTTCCAAATATTTCCATAGGTGACATGTGTTCCATGGGGTACTCCCAAATCTTCTCCTTTGGCCCATCAAGCACCCCAATCTCCATAAACACTAAGGAAAATAACACACCGCAAAAACTTATTTTGTCACCTGTCTGCATTTCTTCAATGATTGTATTTGCTATGTGATCTGTAATATTGTAGACCACCCCTTAAGACATCTTCTTTGCGATGTGCAACCACATTGTGTTTACCTGTGACCATCTTCCTTGGTCATTCAACTTTGTTACAATATGTGCAGTTTCCTACACTACTGGGTACTTTTTCAATTTGTCAATGTCCATGCCACACAGACCTTTGGTATACCCCAACTTCTTTCTTGTCTCCAGGATTGTGGCCTTATTAGTTAAATCACTATCCGATCCAATCCCGAGGCCCTTAGTCATGTCATAATCAAAATCAAAGAAGAAGTGATTCTAACCCTCCATCCTACAAAATAGAAGAATCCCTCATGGAATCTTCTCATCAACCACCGATACACTGGTTCATACTTTCCAAAGTATGGAAGCTCGTATAACTAGTAGACTCCATTCTGTTTTAGCAGCTTCTCACCAACATCATCGTACACCAAGATATCATCATTGTGCACTTGTCCATTTTTGTGCTCAATAATGCATCGATATCCTTCTTATTATCTGATATTCAATGGTTGTAATCATTGATTTTACATTAGCGGATGTGGGTATCCCATTCTTGTCCCAGAATCATGCCCTCTAGATACTACATTTATGAGAAATTACTCTCGGGAGAAATTTCTTCTTCCACTTCAACCTTCTTCTTCCCTTTTTTTCTCCTGCTACGGGTGCTTTCTTTGGTGCCATATAAAAATCTCTCTTTTCTTCCCTCTGTAATCAAGCATGTTGAAACCCTAGCTAAAATCTCCATGCCCTAGTGGAAATTTCATGCCCTAGCTTGTTTGTAATGTGTCTGCTTTGCTCAAACCCTTCACTTATGGAAGTGTAAGCTCCTCCTACACACAAACCTTCTCTCCATGTCCGGTTTCACACTCTTTGCACCTCAACACAATTTATCGGTTCGTTCTCACTTAGCCCTTTTCAAATTCTCTCAACTGTAATGGTAAAAATGAATTTGCATCCCATCCTTATATAATTTCAAAAATTTATTATATTTATTTCTCCTCCTCTTACTAATAATTCTCTCATTAATCAACCATTTTCATTCTTTTCGCATGGTACATCTTTACGCCTAAGCTATAACCTTCTAGCGTGTCCTCCTACCTTTTGGATGCAAAATTCTCTTTAGCATGCTTCTATGCACTGAGTACCTCATCACCGCACCTTCCACCTGGTAGTCTACATGGCCTCTACTTACCTCATGTTGTACTTGTTTCTTGATTCCTTTTATCTATATTCCTTGTGTCCAAAAGAAATCTCTTTATTATTTCAATTCTCCAACCTTGAATAACACCCATAGATAGTTCCTTTCATGTGTACTTATTTCCATCAATACTGTACCTGGATATTAACAACCTCCCCCACACTAAGGGTATGTGTAGTCCTTTACGCATAAAAATTTCTCCAAATAGTAATTAGCTTCTGGTGCGTAATCGTGTTTATAACACAAAAACACCAACTAAATTGAAAAAGCATAGCGACAAAGAAGGAAACACATTAAGGAAATACAAAAGTGAAAACCTAATTTAAATGGAAATACTACCTTATTACAAACACCAAGAAGAATTATTTATAGTAGGGCTTCAGCCTACTCCCGTTGAAGTATCTAGCTAGCCATATTCCATTAAGTGCCTCTAATTGACAATCACCCGATTCGATTATGTAAGTTATAACATATGGCCCCAACCAATATACCTTGAGTTGACTGGATGGCACAAAAATTTAGAATCATAAAGGAACACCATATGTCCTATCTCAAGCTTTTTATCCCTGATGTGCCTATCATGCCATGCTTTCTGCCTAGCCTTCTCTTGTTTTTGACTCCAATGTGCTATGGGTCGTTGCTCATCCAACTTGATTAACTTTTCAATCTGTTCTTCTAATGCTTGCTCATCAGAAGACCTCTAGCACACGTAATACACAAAGAAGGTAACATAAATTCCATAGGAAGAACTACTTCTACGCCAAACACTAATTGAAATGGTGTGGCTTTGTTCAACCTTTTATATGTTGTTCGATATTCCCAAATTATTTTAGATACTTTATAATCCCAATTCTTTCTTCTAACATCACAGATTTTTTCAATATCCGGCTCAAAATTTTGTTGAATGCATCGGTTGTTCCATTTTCCGAGGATGATAGGGTGTAGCCTTATGGTGTGCAATCATGAATTAATCCAATAAAATTCTAATTCTCTCATTCAAAAAGTTTGTGCCCCTATCACTAGTCAAACTTAAAGGACATCCATACTGTGTAATAATATTTTTCCATAGATACCTAGTTGATATAGTTTCATTTGTACAATCTATTTCACTATTTTCTTTACTTTATTGAGACAAAACAAATAAGGGTAAGAGATATTGGTGTTTATTATTTTCCACATCATTAGGTGAGTCATCTCACTTAGGTGAGATTGTAGGTCCATGTGTCATTTAGGGGTCATCATGATATTATTTTACACGTTGGTGCGTCATATGCGTCATTGGAAGTTACACTTCTATCTGGGAATGTAACTCCCCTATCCACTCGAGTTGTCATGGTCAGTAGCACTAGGGGTTACTCAACACCTCCTATTTGTACACCCTTTTAGATCTATGAGATAGAGGAGAGTTTTGTGGCTTATCAAGGTTCTTCCCATTTGTCGAATATTTGCACGCACATTCGGTTGATGCTCACTCCTCCCGAGTTCTCTTCATGCTTCCATTTACACGTCCATTGATGTGCACATCATCCCTCGTGATCCTCACTTGTGGGTTTTTATACCCTCTTACATGGTATAAGAGAAAATCTTGTGGATCCATGCACTCTTCGGTGTTGATCGTGCGTTTTTTGGCTTCGACATGATATTCAAATTCTCATGCGCGTGTCGTAATGGTTATTCCTACTGTGCATTTATTGCATTGATTTCGGGAATCCTTCATTTTTAGGTTTTTCTTGTGGGTTTGAGTTTGTGTTTGGACTTGGACCACTTGTTCTTCACTTTGCTCAAGCTTCATCTTGCATTCTGGGTTGTCATTAGCATGGTTTGCATTGCTCCTGATGACCTGCACTCTTGGCATCTACCACTCGGGTTCTCGTGTTGGTGCTTCTGCATACTAGTTGGTTGGAGGCTAGCCTCCCTAGTTGGCATTTCCATCAGCATTTCCGTGTTCCTGCTCATGGTTTCAACTACTTCTCATGGCCTTGATTGAGTGTCTCCGCTATTGTGCCACCTTCTCAATATTATATGCATTAGACTCCTAGCATTCCACTCCATGGTGACCCCTTCGACGGCTCCCTCAACTCGCGTTATGTGTTGGTCTAGCCTCTGCATTGGTCTACAACTTATTTGTGCCTATTTTGGCTCACCTAGTTCACATTAGTTTCTTGGCTTCTACCTGGTCACTCACTATTCCAGCTTGACATTGATTTCCTCAAGCTTGCCTTGGACTCTTCGCTATTCACCACTATTCTCAAGTCTTCCTACGCATGTAACCACCCACCATTCCATGCCACTCACCTATAAGTGGAATATTTGTGTTACCTAGAGCTTCAGAGGCACATTTTCCTTACCATGAGGTCGAAACATCCACAGCTTAATTATTTTATCCTTCATTTAGCGCGCATTCACCCCCGCGAGAAGAATTTCAACTTCTCATTACCGTCACTCGGTGGCTTGGGTTTGATGGTTGCACCACTCTAACTTGCCCACTGTAACATTGACACATAATTCAGACCTCTCTACTCGAAACCGACTCCTCCAACTCGATCCTGCACAACTACAAAGTTGCTACACCCACCATCCTGGCAGATACACGTGGACCTGGTCATTGGTTGTGGTTTCATCCTCATTACACGTTGCTCTTGTTGTGGAGATATTGTTCGACTCGTGGCATAGACCCGCAACTCGGTCACACCTAGCTCGGTTGCTTCATCTTACCTTACCTCAGACCACACTTCTCCATTCTACTTCAGTGAGCCTTGTCAACTCTACTCTCGTGGATAACTTGGGCTTTGGCATGATCAACTCGGTGGCTTTTGCAAAGTAGACTCCGACATTTGGAAACCAGCTCAACTCGGGTATTCACCAACTCCACCACATAGCTTGACACCTCATCTCGGGCCCACTCCCTTTTAGACATTGTTTGGAGGTTAAAACAATCCCGTTTTTAATGTTTTAAGGTTAAAAACATTCATTATGGCATTGTAATAATTTTAGGGCCTTTATTTGCTTGTAATTATGCCCTTCCTACGTGTGTCGAAGATGGAGGGTGAGTTCGGGGTTGGAAAGAGGCTAATCCCCCCTCGCAAGCATAAAGAAACCTACTTGAAATTTGATTCCATTTCCAATGATTACTCATGCGATACCCGTTGCACCCATTTCGGCACTTTTTAAATCAGTTTGCAAAGTTCATTGGCATTTTCCATCAGTTGCAAGAATTGTATTTTTGCTATAACTTTTGATTCGTTGCTCGTTTTTGAGTGCTTCTTTAGTTAAAGTTACATGATTTTTCACACATTACGTGATGACATTGTCAATTTTGTAAACACACTACTTTATAAAGTGCCACATTCTGGGGGGGTTCACTAGTACTCTTGGGTTTTTACAAGCATGCACATTATCGGCCAAGTCCGACGTCTTTCTTTTGTGCACCTTGCACTTCTTGCTTCCGCATCATGGAGGGTAATCCTTCTAGACTTGAGAAATTGTAGGATCTCTTTACAGCCTCCGCCACTTCTCACCAGAGAGGGAACTATTTAGCTTGGTGTGCTTCCATGGAATGTTACTTCACTCATGAGGGTCTTTCACCCTTCTTACTTGGGCCGCCTCCCTACACCCACTCGATCATCATTATCTCGAGGACTTTCTCGACACTTGCGACCATATTTTTGGTCACTTGATAATGCATGTCTCCAGATGGCAGCAGACTTAGATCCTCCCCACCACATCTAGAGCATTCTTCAGTCCCTCTATGGAGACCCTTCATATATTGCCATTGTTGTTGCTGTTGTTGATCCTGTTGTCTCCTCTTCTTTGTGTGATGGTAGTTCCACTGACACAGACTTACTTAGTTCTACTTCTGATGATGAGGATTGTGCACCTAATTCTAATGTCGAGAGTACTATAGAGGACTCTTCTCCTCCTTCTCTCACTATTCCAAAGAGTGTTGACACATCCCACATCTCATTATATATCGAGCAGTCTCCTATTCAGTCTCATATAGTCATCACACCCACCTCTTTTCCACATTTAGTGTGCGAGGACCCTTCCACTCCTTTACCTTCATTGGATGACTCATACCTATTAGATATCACTCTTCTGCTTGTTGAGCCCCCTCATTGGGATAAGTATCTACCTAACCTTAGTCATCTTTTCGCAAAGTACACTTGTGATGTACTATAGGTTCTACATCCATCTATAGGTATTTCATAGGAGTTCATCATCTCTGTTGTTGGGAGTGCCCCTTTTGGGACTCTTACCACTTCCACTTTTCTAGAGACCTTCATTGATCCACCCTTGCTTATGGATCCATTTTCTATTGTGGGGGATGTTTTGTTTCCTTCACATCAGTTGGACATCCTTTCTATAGGTGTTCACCCTTCATACTCTGACAGTTTTGCACTCATGACATTACCTTTGGTTCCTTTGTACTCACTTGCTAGACCTATGTCACACTTTCGTAGACCAAACTCAGAGTTCTTCATGCTATTGCCTTCATTTTCCTTTATGGAGTGGGCATATTTCCAGCATGTCATTTCTATCCTTCCTAAGGGTAGGAACATAGTTCAGTGTGGTTGGATCTTCTTTAGTCTAGAAGCGAGAGGATCTTATCATTGACATTCTTTTGGGAGACCTCCTAGAGCTGCAGAGTTCAGATCCGTCCATGGCATCTTCTGCATTCCTCTCGTCTCCCTCTTCTTCTCTCTTCTTCATATTTCCGAGAGATTTCCCTTTTGTACATGGGTACCTTTACATGCTCGTCTATAGCTGGGATCCATCCTTGGCATATTTCTTAGATTAGAGAGTGTTTTTTTCTCTTGTGGTGGATGTTTTTCTCTTTGGTTTTTACTTCACTACTTGGGACCTTTTTATTGTATGTGGGTACCTCATCGGGATTTATGCCAGGACCCATTTCTCATTTCGACTTGCTACCATATCCTAAGTTATGATGAAAGGGGGTGTTGGTGTGTATTATTTTCCACATCATTAGGTGAGTCATCTCACTTAGGTGAGATTGTAGGTCCAAATGTCATTTAGGGGTTACCATGATATTCTTTTATGCGTCAAGGCGTCATTTGCATCATTGGGAGTTACACTTATATTCTCTGGGAATGTAACTCCCCTCTCCACTCAAGTTGTCATGATTACAACACCAAGGGTTACTCCACACCTCCTATTTGTACACCCTTTTGGATCTATGAGATAGAGGAGATTTTTTGGCTTATCAAGGTTCTACTGTTTGTCAAATCTTTTCACGCACATTCGGTTGATTCTCACTCCTCCCAAAATCTCTTCACACTACCATTCACACATCTGTTGATGTGCACATCATCCCTCATGATCCTCACTTGCGGGTTTTCATAACCTCTTACAAGAGTTGAGGAGGAATACTTGTTTTTTCGGTTAGTTGTTGTGTGTGTTCGACTTCTTGATCCAATGATGACTTTGAGAGCTTCTTTTTGGCTAGGAGGAACTACCTAAAATAGAAAACAAAACCACAAAAGAATAATTAAATAATATATGACAGTGGACTGCCTAGCGTGTGCTAGATCCGAGAAGTGTGATACTCCCTAGATGGTTGTCAATCCATTGTTTAAAACAAATTAATGCAAGAAATAAGCAAAGTCCTACTATAGTTGATATGATTTAGGTATCTCATTCAAGCACAATACACAAATCTAACATAACAAGCTAGGTTATAGTCAGATCTAAAGGGTAGGTAGGTGTCGGGTTCATCTTGAAACTAGTTAGGGTCAAATTTTGGGTAGCTTAGGTCACTTAGTAGTAGGTTATGTGATCATGTTATTGGCAAAAAGGTATGAAACATAGAGACCGACGTTGGTCTAGTACAACTAGTGACAATTTTAGGAGAGACAGCGATGGTCATGGGTGACCGACATTGGTATGGTTAGGGTGAAAGGAACTCAATGAGATTTGATTGTAGGAGTTGTACTGAAGCTAAACAGAGATGGAAGGATGGATAAGGAGGTCTCAGAAGGTCTCGTATACTCGAGAGAGGTAGGAGGAGAGAATGGGTGATTTGGTGGTATGGGTAGAGGAATGGCCGAGTCTACAAGTAGGTCAAAGATTGGAAAAGAAAATGCAAAGTATAAAATTATAACAAAAGTAAGAAGGCTATTATATTGAAATAGACTATGCTGGTAAAAGGTTTACTTACTGTGATACATGCTTGATGGCTGAATGGTGATGGAATTTGATCAAAAGAATGGTGTTTGATGCCACAATAGTGCTTCCTAGAATGCTTCCGTGAATGCAATACCTCTAGATCTGTCCCAGATCAAGCATGGATGTCTAGGTGCGTGAAAAGACTCTGCTTTTGCTTACATGCAGCTCTCTCTTTTCGTCCTGTTCCCCTTAGAATGTGCCAACCCAAAAAAGGTTACTAAGGTGAATAAATGGTAACTGACCATGGTTTTGGGTCGACCGCGTCGGTTTCGGGGTGACCAATGTCGATTAAGGCAGGATTCCATAGGTTTACTAAAAATGGAAGATCTCCAATTTCTTGGGGCGGAGTTGGTTTATTCTCACGGATCGAATGGAAGCTTCCTTCTAATGAGCGGGAATGTGGTTAGAGAAATCTTAGGCATGTGCTTTTAGGGTTAGACAAAATTTTAGTTCATTAAGGCAAGTGAGATTAGGTCTTAGTTAATCATGGAAACATGCCAAGAAAATTTCTAGGGTGAGGTGGCTAGGTGATTATTGGTATTAATTTAGTTAAGTTAATTAAATTAATATTAATGTCGGGTGGAAGGGGCCATGGTTAGGTGAATATGTTTGAGTTGGTTATTCGATGGGGGCTAAGGGGAGTGTGACCTAATTTTGGTGTCTACATTTTTCCCTTTTTGTTGCATAGCTTGTATTGGTAAGAGATGCTAACAAAAATAAGATGTGGTTGCCCATGTGTGGTTGAAGGTTATGTTTCCACAAGCATGGGTGAAGGTAACCCCCCTCAAACTAGAAACCGATTAGGTGAGAGAAGGAAGCAATGAGTGGTCTGATAAAATGAGGAGGTGGGTGGTTTGAGAAAATAGGGTTAGGTGCGAAGAAGGTGATGATCGAGGGTATGGCGATTGCAAGAGGTGCAAAGTGGGTGATTAGGTAGAGCATTTAGACATACGCACACATTGTAAAATTCCATGAGATACAAGGGTTTCTCAACATAACAAATGTACGTTAGCTAGGGTCATAAAGGTCATCCAAACAAGGGTTGTTGAGGTCTAGTATCTAGGGTAAAGGATACGGTCCAGGACACTCAACAAGGTAAGATGCAGGAACACGTAGGTGTGGTTTTGGTACATCCAAAAGGTCAAAAGGTCAAGGTTTGTTTGGACAAGGGTCATGGCCATAGGTAAGGTAAGGCTATTAGGTTGAGAAAAACAAGTACCATCATCGTAAGATGCAACGAGTGAGGACATGGGAATATCCACTTAATCAATGGTTAGGTAGGTAGGTGTGGGTAGGGTAGGTGGAGGTAAAAATGGTAATGGGGTAAAGGTAAAATTAGGAAAACAGGGAAATGGGCCAGGGTCAAAGGTAGTGACAGTCGAATGCATGCACACGTATAAACTTCGGACTGTACTGCAGTGAAAAGCTAGTTAACTCTATAGCATCCAAGGTCGATAAGTCTATCCAAATAGGGTTGAAGTGAGTCTAGTATCCAAGGTATAGGATATGGTGTAGAAACACAATAAAGGTTAGGTGCAGGAATTTTTAGGTATGTTCTGTACACCAAAGGTCGGGTTCAAGATAAACAACATGACAATAGGCAAGGTAAGGTCGGTAGGCTAAACAACACGGGTAACAACTCCGCAAGGTATAAGCGAGCACATGGGTTCAAAGGTCACGAACAATGTTTTAGGTCAAGGCATATAAGTCACGGTATGGGTATGGCCAAGGTATGGGTAAAAACAATAGGTCCCTTAACACAATTTAGGATGGGTGTATGTAAGATGGGTGGGGAGGTAGGTGGAAATAAGGGTGAGTAAGATTAAGAAGGTTTTGGGAAGGGTAAATTTTGGTGAGAAATAGGGAAAGAGTATTATGATTAAGCTTAATCGATGCCGGTCATGCCTAACCGATGACGGCCCTGGGTAAACCGACCACGGTTTGCTAGGGCATGGACCAATATCGCTTTAGGTATAATCGACCATGGTTTTCTACAAAGACAGACCGATGTCGGTTTAGGTATAACCGATGTTGGTCAAAGTTGAGGTGTGGTTAAAAAGGAAATTTCCACTTTTGTGGAATCATTTGTATGTTTTGACTTGTGTGAAGAATGATAGGGTGCTAAAAAAGTTGTGTTTTTCAAGAAAAAGTATGAGGGATGAAAATCTACTAAGGTGGAGAGATCCGGTTGGTTAGAGGAGCCAAGTAGATGGGTCCATGAGATCAGGAAGAATGAGGTGATTAGTGGAGATATTGGAGGTATATTGTGGCATGGTGGAGGTAGGAGAGGGTTTGGGTGGACCACCGACACAACGGCCAGACGTGCCACCACACCGACGACATCAGGATGAGGTAGTTTCTTAACATTTCTTCATATGTAATTAGAAAAGGGTGATATGGGTATGGGTTTTTGGGTAGGGAAATATAATTATATTTATGGGTAAAATTGGTGAAATGAGGGAGTGGGGAGGTCCAAGGTTGGGTAAATAGGGGTGGGGAGGGGTTTAGGTTAGCTTTGGGTAGGGTAGGATTGGTGAGTAGGCTAGTTTTTAAAAGTTTTGGAAAAAATGGGGGTTTGAATGGATTCGGCTCCACGACAATGATCGACACCGGTCAAGGGTTGGTGACATTAGTTGGAAACTACCAGCATCGGTTATGTAGTAGGTGAATTATGTCGGTCACAAGGGACCGATGTTAGTCATAAGGAATCGATGTCGGTTGGGTTTAGAGGAGAATAAATCAATAGGTAAACAAAGGTTGGGAAAAGAAGGGAAAGGAATGGGATATAAAAGTAAGGGGAGTGATAATAAGGGTAATAGGTTTACAAAGGGTAGTGAGTAGGGAATAGGTATAAGGTGCATGAAAATATTGATTTAGCAAGGGAAAATTGGTAGGGTGGGTACAATAAGTAATAAGGGTTGGGGACAAGGTTTATTGGGTACAATATGTGTTTGGTATGGGAAGGTTTTGACAATAGTGTGTTTTGTTGGGTTGGGAGAGGGAGTGTGATAGCTGATGATTGGCACCATGTTGCGAGAGGTTTTCCGATTGGGGTCGACACTACAAGACGTAGTCCAGAGTCAAGCTTTATGGTAGCCTTCATCGATAGATGGGACTCAACAACCAATACCTTCCATCTGCCGATGGGTGAGATCATAGTCACCCCTGAAAGATGTGTACAAGATCCTATGGTTATCGATAGTGGGGACACATGTATATTCGATCTTCTCATAGGCATCCGAGGAGTTGATTCTATCCATGTTTGGTGAGGGAATTGTGAAGATGGGGTTCCATAGCACAAAGATGAGCTACAAAGATATGTACCAAGCCCATCCAGAGGAGATGAGACTAGTGGTGTTACTGATGGAGGCAATCTACTGCTTTGCATTGCCAAACACATAGGGTGGGAGATTCCCATGGGAATTGATGGGGGTTCTTCATGACATGATGGAGGATAGGACCCAGTTTGCATAGGCACCAACATTCTTGGTGTAGTTATACAGAGAGTTATGGGCCTATGGGAGGCTACGAAGGTTCAGCTTATGTTGTACATTTCTACTACATTGTTGGGCATACAAGCACATCGTGTGTGTGCATCCAGTTGGTATGCCCCATCTAGATGCATTTGAGGTGGGCTTGGTCTAAGTAGGCTACAGGAAATGGGTACCTATTGTTGGAGAGCGTCGGGCTTCCCAAGGCTACACACACGATTTAGCCTATTACAGTGTGTTTTCTAGAGGGGTTATCCGAATGGACATCATTTGGAGGTCGTATGTGGGTTTCCCATCACATGGGAGGATGACCAAGGAGCTACAAGAGCTACAACTAATCCAATGGATAAAGGGGTGAAGTGTAGGAGAGCACGAGACGATACCCGTATATATGGTCAAACGATAGTTTGGGCTTCTTCAGATATACCCCCACCCTTCCCACAATATAGGAGGGACGATGTGGAGATGCCTCTACCTCTACCACAACCGACGGTGATGATAAGGTAGGAAGAGAATGTGATAGATCGGCGGATTGATGATGTCGAGGGTACTAATAGATACAGGTTGTGGTGGGTTGTACATTTACGAGTAGTACCGACAAGGCTCGGGCAGCCGATTTATCCACCATCACATCAGAGGGACACCGACAAGGGTAGGTGGCTACCGTGATTACACAATTAGGGATAGTGCAAGGGTAGTTAACATGTTCAAAGGCATAGGTTGCCACTTTGCAAGCACATGTGGCCACTCTACAAGCCTAGGTAGTGTAGGGATAGGTACCTGCACAGGTGGAGATGGGGATGGGGTACAGGTGGCCACCCTATAGGTGTAGATTATAGGTTTGTAGGGCGATTGGCCATTGCGCATGTGCGGAGTTATGGCCCTTCGTGCCTAGACACAGTGCAAGGTGGGACAAGGTACCGATAGACAGTATAGGGGCCAAGGCCGAAGGAACCACCACATACAGTACCTATAGGTAGGTTGAGGGATGCCTTAAGTGAGGTGAGATATTATCAGGATCAGCTGATGGTCGCAGGGATAGATTTCCTATCCTATGAAGAGTATAGAGCATACCATGCCTCAATTGAGAAGACTAGGTCACACACCCATAGTGTGGAGAGAACAGGGGGCCATCGAGCCCCAAGAAAAGGTTTGGGTGAGGCCACCAGTTCATTGAGGCCAGCCCTAGGTGAGGTACCAATAGAGATCCGACCAGGACTGATGGTGGGTGGTGAGATGTTAGGCCGGATGCCATACGAGAGAGGAGGAGGAGGAGGAGACAGTGAGATAGATATAGAATATATTCAACAAAGTGATGTCTGATAGCTATATGTACCTCCTATTTTTTATAGTTGTTTATTTTTTATATATATTGTACTCCAAAGAGAGTGAGGATGTAGATGAGATTTTTAAATTTTTTTGATCATACACCGACATGTGTGCTGAAGATGGTGAGACTCGTATATGAGATTTTCTGAGAGACTGGTATTTATTTATATCCATGCACACATGTGTGTATACATAGACTTTCCAATTAATAGCTGATGGTACTTATAGCATGAATGAGGTTATTGATTTTAATTTCTACTATTATGTGTGTATGTGATGGAAACTAAGTGGATTAGGCATGATGGAGTCAGGTCAGTTTAGGCATGGTTGAGTCAATAGTTATAGGCATGGTTGAGTAAGGTCATAGGCATGGTGGAGTCGGGTTGATTTAGGCATGATTGATTTAGGTCATAGGCATGGTTTATTCGGGTTGGTAGGCATGGTTGAGTTAGGTTGGTTTAGGTATGAGGTAATGTCCCAGTTGTAGGTAACATAGGGGACAAAGGGTGATGTATATTCAAGTTATGGTTTTAATATCCAAATATGTACTATAGTGGAAATGTGAAAATGATAGATGAATGATTTGATGATGTAATAAAGATGTGTATTATTTTAGGCTTGTTTGGTTTAATTTACAGTTATTGATATAAAATGGAAACTAACTAGGGTAGAATGTGAATAGGGAAGGGAAAGGGGAATTGATTAGGGTAAAGAGTGGCTGAGCTAACCTCTAAGGGCCCCATGCCCTCGGAGTGCTGCCTACATAGTCTCGACAAAAAGGGACCTCAGGCCGATGTAGTTCTCCCATAAGCTAGGGAAGATTATGATAAAGTAGAGGCATGGGTTGGTAGGTGTGAGGTATGCTTGAATATAGGTTATATGCATGTTTGAGCTTAGGTCATAGGTATGGTTGAGTTTAGGTCATAGGCATGGTTGAGTGGTTTCTAAATATAGGTGTCGATGATCTGGTCCAATATAGGATAATCAATAAGTAATGATGAAGGAGAAATGGTAAGAGGTGGTAGAAGAGCTACTGAATTGATAAGAACCCTAATGAGTCGACCATACCTAAGAGGGGCTTATGAATGTAAGACCCTAAAGGTGTTGTATAATGGATCATTCTAAGGGTGAAGAAAGTTGCATAATCACAAAATGTCACTATTGTGGCAAGTACCTTGAGTAATGAGGAAATTAGGCTAAAACAGAAAGGAGGTGAGAATGGGTGGTTGAGCATAACTTAGTATATGACAACGTGTCTTTCCAAACAAGAAACTTAGAATAAAAAATAGGCAAGTCCATGAAAAAAAATTCATCTTTTTCTTCATTTGCTTGTTCTTAATAGACTAATCGATGTGGGAAGTCTATATGGGATGAGTATATTATCTCCTTGGGGTCTTTGTGAAGTCTGGTCGATGCGGGAAGCTTTTGGATATTTTTTTGGATTTTGAAATAACTTGATATAGTTTTCCTTTAAGGGAATAGTCTATTTATAAAGAAGTGGAATTAGAGTGAAGAGATGTCCCTTTTGAGGGAGTCATCTTTTCTCGAAAGTTTGACTCAAGGAGTTGTATCCCTTTTGTTTGTGGATGTTTAAGTCATGGACAAGACTATAAAGGAAGATTAGGTTCTTGTTTAGAAGGCAAGACCGTAAACACACGTAAATTAACTATGAAAGAGGTGGTTACGAGTGATGAACGAACATGGGATTCCATCTTGAAGAATATGAAAAGTATCCATGAGAATCATGCTATGAGTAGAGCCGTGGTACTCATATTGATGATAAGGATGAAAGGTGATGGGAATCACATGATTCTTTTGAGTTGTGGATCCTCAAAACGGGTAATATGGAAGGTGAACACCGCTCAAGGGATGAGTGATCAACTGACAAAAAGTGGTATAGAACTTGACGTCAACAATAAAATGGTCAAAGATGTAAGCCATTAAGGGGCTCAGGTTCGGGTTTACCTTCGAGAGAAGACAAACTATAAGCACTTGATCCATAGGCATGGGTAACAATATAGGGTCCGAGCTAATTAGGAACAATTTTTCCCCATTTACTTTTCTCCTCTTTAGTTACATGTTGATTTTCCTTCAGGACGAGGTCACCGAACTGAAAGGTTTGTTCATGAACACATTTTTCATAAGCACATTTGATATGTTTTTGGTAGATTTAGAGATGGTCAAGAGCATTGAGATGACGTTCATCTAATAACTCAAGTTGCACCAAACTATCTTAGTGAAATTCATCATCGTTGAGCATGTCTTGTAGTGAGATGTAGAGAAATGGAATATGGAATTTGAGAGGTAAGATAGCCTCTGTACAGTAGACCAAAGAAAAGGGGATAGTAGTAGTCGAAGTGCAAATACTAGTGCGATAATCCCATGTGGCGAAAGGAATGTGTGTATGTCAATATTTTCCAAAGATCGTTGACTACTTTCATAAAATTTTTTTAAGGTTTTATTGGTTGATTTGGATTGACCATTTGTTTTTGGGTAATAAGGTGATGAAAACTGAGTTGAATGTCAAAATATTCACAAAGTTTTTGTAGGGTTTTATTTTTGAATTTCTTTCCATTATCGGTGATGAGGTGATGAGGAACACCAAAGTGACAAATGATGGGTGGTTGATGAATTCACATATATTCTTAGCTTTTGTAGAAATGAGGGGAATGACTCTACCCATTTAGTGTAATATTCAATAAGCGGTTATGATCCATTGGTGGCGTTGTGAAGAATGGGTGTTGATATCACCGATAAGATCCAAACCCCTTTGAGAGAAAGGCCAAAGGTCTCGTGCAACCTGTAAGGCATGACTAGGTGTGTGATAGAGATTAGCATGTTATTGGCATTTCATGCAACATTTGACATAATCACAATAGTCGCGGTTTAGGGTCGGCTAATAATAGCCTAGGAAAAGAATGAGTTTTACGACAACTAAACCACTAAAGTGACCTCCACAAATTCAATTTGTGGACTTATTTAATGGTGTAGGGAATTTCTAAACTTGTAAGGCATCGTAAGAGAATTTCGTCAAGCCGAGGGCTTGTAAAGAAGACCACCCATGATGACATAATGGGAGACACTTTTAAGAAAGGCACGTTGTCCATTACGAGTGAGATCGGTGGGTAGAATGGAAAGGGAAAGATAGTCTGCATATTTCTTATACCAAAGGTCACGTGGGTCAAGGGCAATGGATCCGATGGAGTAGACCTCACGAGGTAAATAAGAGGGTGATTTTAGCCTTTTTATTATGATAAAGATTTTAGAGTCAGTGGGCGAAGCCGGTATCTGAGAATCCAAGTAGGCCATGGTATCCACACATTTATTGGTAGATCGTGGGGTGGTTTGAAGGGTGTAATGGTCAAAGGTGGTCAAAAGTATGTCTATGTGATGCTTATACTGTTGTAGTATTTCATTATAACACTGGTATATACCATTGACTTGGTTTATGACCAACTAAGAATTGCCAAAGATATTGATTGACTTAACATCTAAGGCATAAGTAGCTTAGAGACCCAATACGAGTGCTTCATATTCAACAATATTATTTGTAGAATAAAATTTGAGTTTGAAAGACAAAGGCATAGGTTCACTTTCAAGAGGAATGAGGATAACACTAGCCCCACCCCCACACTAACACTTAGAGCCATCAAAGAAGAGTGTCATTTGGTAAGCGGCTTCGTCCAGGGAAAGGGTAGCTATAGACTCATCTGGGAAATTGAAGTTAGATGGTTGATTCCTAGAAATAGGTGCGTCGGCTAGTTGGTCAGCGATAGCTTGACCCTTGATGGACTTTTGATGAATGAATTCGAGGTCGAGGTCAGCAAGAATCATAAGCCAACATGTGGCACATTGATGTTGATAGGGTTTGGCATACATATATTGTAATGGGTCAAGTATTAGTAACAATGAAGGTTTTTGATTGAGTAGGTAATGTCGGAGTTAGGTGGTAATGAAAACTAAGGCTAAGCATATTTTTCAAAGTGTGGGTATATCTAGTTTCATAGTCCAAAAGGGTACGGCTTATGTAATAAACCAATTTCTCTCTATGCTACTCATCACGATGCGCGAGCATGACACCAAAAAAACGGTCAAGTGGTAAAAATATATAGGTAAAAGGGGTGGTCATCCTTAGGAGGAATGAGCACTGGTTGTTGAAGGAGATATTATTTTAAGGCTTTGATGGCTTTATGACATTCATCATCCCATTTGAATGAAACATCTTTCTTGAGAAGATGATGAAATGGTTGATAGTGGTTGGAAAGTTGCAAGATAAAATGACGAATGAATTGTAACTTACCTTGTAAGTTTGAAAGTTGGTAGAGATTAGTGGGTGGAGGCATTTCTAGAATAGCTTTGAATTTAGTAGGATTGACTTCTATGCCATGTAAAGAAATGAAGAAACCTAGGAGTTTTCCAAAAGTACCATAAAGATGCACTTCTTTGGTTGAAGATGCACACAATACTTGATGAGATGGTCAAAGATGACCTTAAGGAAAGGAAGGTGTTTGGTTCGATGTTTTGATTTGGCCAACATATCATCTACGTCATATTCCAATATGCGATGCATGATGTCATGGAAGATGTAATTCATGGATCACTAATATGTGGCACCAACATTTTGAGGCCAAAAGGCATGACTCGATATGAGTAAAGTCTCCCAAGGGGTGATGAAGGTAGTCTTTGGTTGATCCTCTAGAGCTAGTAATATTTTATTTTAGCCCAAGAAACCATCCATGAGTGATAACATTTCATGGCTAGTGGTGAGATCAACCATTTGGTCCATGCCGGGTAGGGGGAAATCATCTTTGGGACAAGCGAGGTTGATATCACAAAATTCCATGCAAATGCAGAGTACCCATGTTGCCTTTGTGATAGGAATGATGTTAGAAATCCATTGGGGATAGTCAATGGGTAGAATGAAGGAAACTAAGAGAAGGCACTGAAGCTCTTCTTTGACCAGAAGAGCAATGCAAGGATACAATTTCTGCAGATTTTGTTTGATGGCTTTGGCATCAGAAATGGTTATGATATTGTGGACCATGATTTTTGGGTCAATACTGGGCATATTGGCATAGGACTGTGAAAAGCGCGTTCTATGGTCCCGAAGGAAAGAGATGAAGGATTCATATTGATAGCGTCATGGATTGGCTGATCTTTAGAATGTGTGGGTCATCCTAAGTGTTAATGTTGATTTCGATGGTCGATTCGTTCAACATGGTTTACATCTTAAAAGGTAACAACCGATGAATATAAGAATCTTCCACACCAAGGTAAGTGAGGATGGATTCATCATCCTAACATTGAATGACATTAATAGAAGGTGTATCATCATCAATCATGTCAGGATACAGGAATGAGAGAGAAGAGGGAGCCTCACCATCGCGTTGATAGGTCAGAGGTCCCAGGGAAATGGTGTTTATGAAAAAAAAAAGTTAGGAGTAATAGATTTGGGATCTATGGACTTCATGGGTGAAGATGATAATGTGGGTGAATGAGGTGGGGAATATTTTTCATCCTAGATGAGGTCGACGTGAACCTTCTTGGAAAGTGGTGCATCAAAACCAATGCCACTACGGTCATTGTGTTTATGAGAGGTACAAGAAATGACATTATGACGGCCCTGTTCATAAAATTTGAAGCTAAATATTTTCCACACACGGTGAAGGAAAGTGTGAGCTAAGTGGCGGTTAGTGAGGGGGTGTAGGTTGAAGGAAAATGGTTGGATTTGGGATGGAGGTTCAATTTTATAGGTGGCCATATCAAGTCCACCATACATTAGATTAGCACAAAGGTGGAGAGGGCCATAAGGAAAAATGTCTTCGATGTGGATATCATAATCGGGGTGTTGATGTAGGTTCCCATACTCTTGTGGGGTAAGGAAGGTGTCGATATTGTAAAGGCGGTATTCCCGAGAGTGAGGCATTGAAAAATACCTTCTAAGGGATCAGTTATTGATATGTGGGTAGTGGGGATAAACAACTTGTTAGAAGATGGGGAAATAGGTGGGTTAGCGGTAGAGGTGCAGGAGTAGTGGGGATAACAAGGTTAGATGCGGGAGAGGTGGTGGCGGTTTAGGTGGATGGGATAGTATTTGTGAGGTGAAGTAGGGATAGTGGCAGATTCCTTGATTGGTACAAGCACATCATTAGGTGACATAACATGTTATAGGTCTTGAAAGGTGACGGATCTAAAGGGATGGTGTAATTATGTCCCTCATGTTCCAATTTGAGGCGCGCGTAAATTCTAAGGGACACAACCCATGACATGATCCAAGGTCATTCGAGCAACAAGTTGTATTAGAACTCCCCTACTAGGACACATAAAAAGTTTTGAGGCAGTGTGGGGACCCAAGCAGACACGGAGAACCATAGTACCTAGGGTAGAGGTAGTGGCATCATTGAAGGAGCACAACATAACCGGGTTACCATGCATGCAATTGGTAGGTATTCACATTTGGTCGTATGCATGGGAGGAGATGATGTTAATACTAGCACCACCATCGATCATAATGCATCGTATGTGTATATTATCGATAAATACAAAGATGAAAAGAGTAGGGTTAGGGTCTTCGACTAGAAGGGAGTGATCTCTTCATTTGAAAATATGAGGGTGACTACTTGGCAAGTAGGTGGAGGTGTAGAGGAAGGTGATGACCTAGTGAGAGAAGCTACGTGGTGAGGGGTAATGATGGAGGCTATGGATGTGGGGTCATTTGGGAATACCTTAATAGATTGAAGGACCTCCATGAGGGTTTGACGACGTGACTCGGAGGTTTGGACAAGGTCATATAAGGACATTTTGAAGGGGGATTGGTGTAGTTGTTTTAGCATTGTGCGATGTGTGACCCCATTAGAAATAGGATATGTAGGACATCGAATGGTGAGGTTGGGTATGGGTGTGGATAGTATGTTAGGTACAGGGTTGGTTGATGGGCCGGTTTCCTTTTCTTTTCCCTTGTCTTTTTGAGCATAGGTGGTAACATGAACCATGTTAATTTGAGGGAGATGGAGGAAGAGGGTATGACATGAGGTATGACAAAAAAACCTAGTGGGGATATGATCCTTATGAAATGAGTAGGCGCATTGGCATTTAGGTGGTGGTTTGGCCAACTCTCTTATATAGACCATGTTAATATTGAATCTCATGGGTGGATCAAAATGTTTCGGGGTGGAGATATCTGTGGTCACTTTGAGTAGGTAATTGAAGAGGCTCTAAGGAAATTGGTGAAGGTGAAATGGGGTCCTCATCAAGAAGATCGTCATCGTCAAAATTTTCTTCGAGAGGACACAATTGGACAAGAGTGGTTTTTAGAGCCTTAAAGTTATCTACATCATGTCCCTGGAACATGATGGTAGGTAAAAATTTTAGTTTCTTCAAACCCTTTTAGTTTGGGCTTGATCGGTCGTAAGGTCTAAGAGGTGGTAATGTGATGATAGAATTTTTGAGGAGATTGGTTAAGATTTTGGTGTAAGATCCTTCCAGTGGGTCACAATGGGAGGTGAATGTGGGTTTGGGTACATGTGTGGCTGATTGTAGAGGAAGAGGCTTTACATGAGGGGGAATGGTTTCATCTACTAGTTTGGTGTGTGTAGTGGTCATAAGTCTTGCAGGGAATTTTTTTAGGTATGGGCATGGTAGAAGATCGGAAATGGAAGGTTTTGTTGGTTTAACTACCTTATTGGAGGGTGGTGGATTTTTAGCTTTAGATTACACTTTTTTGGGAAAAGGTGACACGGGTGCATGTGATGTAGAGGGAAAATAAGATGGTGGAAGAGGATGGGTTACCACGGGGGTAACCGAGTTCTTATGGAGGTGGTTGGTAGAGGTATGGTAGAAGGTGTGAGTGGAAGGGAATAAAGTGTCATGAGTAGTGAAGAATTTATGGATGGTAGTGGTTGTATGGGTGGTAAAAAGTTACGGGTGACGGTAGATGGAGGTTGTTTGTCTAGGGTCAAGGGGTACGGTCCTAGGATGGATGGAAGGGGTGAAGGTGATAATGGTGTGGTAGAAAAGTTTGTGTATGAGGCCTAGGAGGTTGGGTCTTCTTTTTTACGAGATAGGTTAAGTTTAATGTTAGTTTTGGAAGATGTGGCTAAATCTAATTTAATGGGTGGATGAGTAAGGCTTGCTTGCAGTATGACCCCTAAGGTAGTGATAGGTTTAGGTAAGGGAGATGATATAGTTGTGGGTGGGTGTTTGGTACTAGATGTATGTTGGGTTATGTGCAGAGGTATGAGTTTTTCCATGGGTGGTAATGTGGAAGGTGTTGCAATAGTCATGATTGGGTCCGGTTTGGTTGCTCAAAACACTTTTGGATAGATTATGGAGGTGTCGGTGGTGACATGTTGTATTTGGGTTAAAGAAGGGAATAGAAGAGGCGTTCCCAATGTAAGGTTCTATCAACATAGTCCAGGTGGTCAGCCAAGTGTGAAAATGGTACTGTTGTAGGCGGGACCAATGTGGATTGAGTAGCAATCCCGTAAAATGTGTTTGAGAAATAGGGAAATGGATAACTCCTGACTCTGTGGGTAAGAGAGTCGAAAGCAGTTTGGCATGATCATGGAGGTCCGATGGAGAGTGGTTATATGAAGGTAGTGGTGTGTTTATAGGCTCCTCTATGGGTAGAGGAGAGGATGGGTCAAACAAGGTGGATTCTCCTTATGATGGTGTAGGTTGTGGACATGTATCTCACATGAGTAGGAGAGGTGCCACCGACGACCGCTTGGTAGATTGAGGGGCCAAAGGTGGCGTGTAAATTATAGGCTATTCCACGGGTGAAGGATAGAATGAAGGGGGTTCCTCTGTGGGTGGAGGAGTATATGAAATGGGTTCAAGTGTAGGTAGGGGAGCTCGGGATAAGATTTCATCTATGGAAGGAACATGAGGCAATTGGGAAGCAACTGGTATGTCATCGAAAATAGCATGGACCTCGTGGACATTGCTATCATTATTTGAAGTGTCACTAGCTTGGTTAGAAGATGGGGCATGATTAGGGAATGACTTCTTGAAGATATGTAGGTTTTGGTTAGCGGGTGTATTTGGGCTACCCAAGACTAGATCTCTATTGTCTAACATTTCTTGGATGATATTCTTGAAGGTGATCTTTGTTATTGTTGCTATGACCTTTGACACAATGATAGTTGAAAAATTCATGTTCTTTATACCATGTGGGCATGGGGCGCTCAGAGTCAAAACTAGTGTGTGGTTTTATAGGTGGAAGGGTAATGGCACCAGCCTTAATAAGCTTTTCCAAAACAAAATAATAAGGTTCTCCTATCGAAGTGTACTTTCACGGTTCTTGTGCGAACCGGAAAGCTTGGACGGGAGAGAGATTATAAGGAGGTTTGGCTGGGTTTGATTGATGAGGATCTCTTTAATGTCTTAAGGACTTCTTGGTAAAACCTTATTCAAATCAAACTATGAAAACTTGTTGAAAGTAAAACACAATGAAAGCTTGTTGAAAGGAAACACACCGTGCAGAATGGAAACACAATTGCTGTTGGAAAATAAACACTCTTGCTTTTGGAAATAAACACACTCAATTTAAAATGCTTAAAAACAATTGCAAGAAATATAAAGATTTATCTAAACACCGCAAGAACTAGTATACAAATGAGTTTAATCGAAAAAGCTAAAGCAATCCAAAATTAACAGATCTAAGCTATTTGCTGAAGAAATATAAATACCAAATAAACAAATATCCTAGTCCTTGGGGGAGTGGGCCCTTGCTCCTCCTTGAATCAGGATTTTAACAACTTAGAATTCTCTCAAATCAGAATGGCTATTTTATTGATAAAAACATTCAGTATTACAAAACGTATTAGATTTGGGTACTTAATCTATTTCTTTTCTTTGTTCTATATCTATCTCCTATTATCTATCTATTGTAGGTATGCCTTTATATACATTTTACAATCACAGTTGTCTCAATGATTCTGATGAAATAAAATCATGCCTAGAATAGATGCTGAGTCGGATGGTGGTTGATCAAATAGCTGTAGGATAACTCTCCCTAGATCTGTATTTAGAAATATTCTCATCCTTTATGATTGAAGGGGTCGTAGATGCAAAATCTTTGGATGTGGTTTAAAATAGATAACTCCCATTGGTTCTAGAACTTTGGAGAAGTTCTAGAACCATAGGAAATTGTTAAGAACCAAAACCTGTGAGAGTCGAGAGCTGTCCTCAGAAGTTCCGGAACTAAGTCCAAAAATTTTGGAACTAAATATTGGAGTTTCGGAACTAATTCTAAAAGTTTTGGAACTAATGATGACTGTGTCATGGATTTCTGGAACTAGCTTGGAATTTCTAGAACTAAGTTGTGTAGAAATAGACGCTATCAAAAACATACTGAATGCCACCTGCTTCATTTCCTTGACTAATTAGACCTGATTTATTACAAAACTGAATTTAAACACACGCTATGTCAGGAATTTTAGAGCTTTTAACATTAGGATCACAATCAATCAAAATACAAACAGTTACATCCTAACTCATATCAGATCAACTAAAAGTCACACAATGCAATCAAACTTAATCAAAAGGAGAGTAAGATGAGATCATATATTATACATTAATTAGACATATTATGGCCTCATCATTTCCCCCAAACTTACTTGTTTGTAAGTCCCTTTACAAACTCATTCTTCAAAAGTGGGATCATATGTTCTGCATTCCATTTGATTGCTCAGATCAAATGGCTGAAACTAGATTTTCCAATGCTTAAGCTCAGATGTACTATGTACCCAGCTCCTTTTTCTATTTTCCTCTCCCACTTTTCAAATTCAACAGGTCTTGAGGTTCTCTGTTCTACCAAGGAGACATGGGGGTGAGAAGTAGAGGTGGCCTTGTTCGCATTCCCATCCATATTTGGTCGTAGGTTTCATTGACTTGGGGAATTATTGTGCATAATGATTTGGCCCTCTCTAAACTCCATATCAGATTTGTAGGGGAAATTACTTCCCTTCTTTTCAAAGAAACAATAAGGAGTTCCCACCTTTTTAAGCATCCTTCATAAATATCTTTAAATTTTCCTCCTCATAGGAGTGAAGGCATCAATACTTTTTGTAGAGAATCTATTGAGGTAATGTGTCTTGAATCTCTTATCAAAGGCATGAGTTCTAAAATGTGTGAGGAAGGCAGAAGGTTTACCATAATGAGCTCTCATGCAAAGGCCTGTTGAGTTGGATTTCAATAAAAATTCAGATTCCCTTTCCTTCCATGTAATTTGGTTTTACAAAAGAGAGACAAATGCATTGAGCTGGCTCTCCCCTACATACAAGTTAATCATAAATCCTGTGTTTTTCTCTAGCATATAATTGTAAAGATAAAATTCACACATGAGATTTTTATGCTCAGGGCTGGATAGAGAGTAAGTTGCCATGAATTCAGATTCATCTTGTAGTTCATGTGGAATCCCACATGCAATTCTTGATATTTGTCAGTGAATGAACTGCTCTTCCAAAAACACACTATATGCAGGAGAAGGCCTCCTACAGGCAAGTAATTTCTCACTCATAATATAGACCATATGAATTTTGGCAAGACATTTATATTTATTTCCTTCCTCCTTATAAAATTTTTCTTCCCATTCCTTTCTTGCCTTCATCTCTTCCTCCATCTTGGTCTTTAATTCCTCATTTGATGTTTTGGCTTCTCTGAGATCTCTGCAAATATCATCCCATTGTTGTTTGAGTGGCAAATAGGTCAACTCAGTCTGTGTAGAGGCTGTGGACACAACACTCTATTTTTTGGAAGTCTAGAACTCTTCCTCTTTTTCTATCAGTTGCTTCTTGGTTGCTGATAACTCCTTAGTCTGGTTGCAAGCTAAGTTGTTAGCTCATTAATGAGTGTTTCCCTTTGTTCCAATTTAAGTTTGAGGAAGTCTAATTCCTCATCTTTTTCTCTGATAATGAGCTCTACTCTAGACAAGAATAGATTCTGTTTAACTTGTTGTCTTTCCTCTTCCTCTGAAATTATTTGAGGAGTTTGGCATTCTTCCTCTATTAAAGGAAATTTTCCTTTTCTTATCCTGGATGCCAACTCTTCTTCTTCATGTGGCACTATTGATGGTTCAGCCAACTCCTGAAAATATTGATCTTCAAATCTCTCTTCTCCTCTGTCCATTTCAGCATGACTTGGCTCAGGTGGAGTCATGGCCATGCTGCCCAAAATGTCAAGCAGACTTCCTCTTCCATCCTTTCTTGTTCACTTCTTCCTTCTGGAGTTCCCCTTGACCTCTTATGAATTTTTCTTATCTGGGGAAGTTCAACATGCCCAGTAGTGAATTTCCCTCTAGAAATTCTTCTTCTTTATTCTTTCTTGTTCTTGTGTGGGTGAGCTATCACCGTCAGAGACAGATATTGGCTCTTCTGAAGCTGTTGTGGAAGAAGGAATTTCCTTCACAGGTACAGAAGGCTCTACTGTTTTTATCTTCCTCACCGACCTTATTTTTCTTGGTATGTTTTCTCTTTCCATTTCCCTCTGTCCTTCTATAGGGGCATCAATTTCTAGATTAGCTGAAGGAGAGAATGGGGCTAAAATTGTCCTTCTCATAATATTAGGGTTTTTCTTGAACTTGCCAAGATACTTTTCTAAATTTCTTCTCCATTCTTCTTTGACAAGAAATGGTGCTGGCATATCAAATGAATTATACAATGATGCCTAATTTTCCCAACACCCCAGGAATACCTCTGAGCCATGGTCTGAATGGAATAAAAAATAAACCCTGGGAGGTTTATTATGTATTCAGGCTTGGTGGCTCCATACTTCAGATATATGAGCATTTTTAATACTTCTTTTCCCATAGACCCAAAATGACCGTCACAGGTTAAATATTTTACTATCCAAAATGCTACCCTGTCAAAGGGTTTGGGAAAATTGGCCCTTCTGACCCCTTTTATGATTTTATTTGTATTATAGATGTACTGGGGTTCAACTCCTTCTTGCAGTAAGACTTCAACCAGTTCTTTCAAAGTCCCCTTAGCAGGTTGTGGGACATGAACAATGGGCACTCCAGACACATTACTTATAGTATTTACAGAAAAAGGAATAAAGACATTTCTCACCTTTGTTCTAGATTGTTCGAGGTTTATGACAAATTCTCTTACCAATTCGTCATTATGTTTTGAAATTTTCTTCAGGAATTCAAGCCATCTTGCATGCTCAAAGATGGATGCTACTTCTTTGTCTACGAGTAGCTAGGAATCATCCTCTGGTTCTGATTTCTTCTTAATCCCCATATCGGCTTGAGTTTTGTCTCTTTGATTTTGTGTGAATTGGTTGTAGGCCTTCTTCTTAGCTGCGGAACTAATGGCTTGTGAAACCTCTATTTTTAGCTACGAAACCTTAGTTCTTAGCTACGGAACTTCTAAATTCTTTGTTCTTTGTTGCGGAATACAAACTCAATTCACTTGCTCCTTCCTCAAAATATTTCTGCAATCTTTATTTCACTTGATGTTTATAATAATGATTACTAATGATAACCATGCCGCCACTTATTCCAATCGAATCAATTTCATGATTACAAAATTGTAATCATAATGTATAAATAGATGACTCATAATACCTACTTTTAAATTAAGTCACATCACACATGAAAACATTTAATCAACCCTAAATAAGTTAAATGACATAATTATTGTCCTTGATGATGTAAGCCTTTTGCTATGATGACTAATCATTCCTACAAGTGGAATAAAACATGATTAGATAAGACAACTGGAATTCAAAAGAATTCCTTTATTTGAACTAGCCAAAAAGAGGTCAACCACCATTTGTTGGTTTTCAATTGACCTTGAGAGAATTTATTTATTTATTTTTTTTTTAATTTTTTTTTGGGAAGAAAATGCCATTTGCTGGTTTTCATCTTCTTCCCTTTATTATGGATCTATCATCTGATTATTTGATCATTTTGGAAGAACTGAGTTCTTCCATATGATCAAATTCTTTGTCTACTTCAATCTTCCTCAAAAATTCATTCTTAGTGGGAGGCTTCCTATAGAGTTTCAACCTATGTCCATTGACCAAGAGTGTTCTATTGCTGCCATCAATGGGAAGTAACTGAATAGAACCATTGTCAAAAATCTGATCAATTTGATAGGGTCCCAACCATCTGGTTCTCAATTTTCCCTTGAACTGTTGGTACTTAGAGTCAAACAGTAATTCCTAGTCTCCTACTTTGAATTTTCTTTTCTTGATATGTATGTCATGCCATTGCTTCCTTTGCTCTTGAATCATCTTTGTCTGTTAAAGTGCTTCCAACCTTAATTCATCCAACTCATTGAGTTGAAGGATTCTTTCTTTTTGAGCTGCATTCAACTCAATTCCCACCTTCACTACTATCCTCAATGTCTGAAGTTCAAATTCTATAGGCAACAAGGGATTTTTCCCATAGACTAATTCATATGGTGAAAACCTTGTTGTAGTTTTCCAAGTTGTATTATAAGCCCAGACAGCTTTAGGTAGTCTCTTTACCCAATATTTTCTCCCAGCTTCAACCATTTTGGTAAGGATGTTCTCCAATTCTCTGTTTGTTACTTCAGCTTGTCCATTTGACTATGGATGGTAAGGAGATGACTTCCTATGATTGATTTGGTAATACCTTGTGAAAGCTTGGATCATATTAGACATGAATTGTGGTCCTTGATCTAAAACTATGCTCCTTGGTGCTCCAAACTTGATCATAATTTTTTCCAAAGGAAATCAACAACTGCTTCCTCAGTGGCATTTGTCAATGCCTACACTTCTACCCATTTTGTCACATAGTCAATACATACAAGAATATATTCCTTCCCTTGTGAAGGAGGATTAAAGGGACCAACAAAATCCAATCCCCATCTCTCAAATGGTTCAACCAAAACTTGAGGCTGAAGAGGCATTTCATTGGTGAAAGTTGGTTGTCCCATCCTTTGACAAGGATCACATCTCTTGATATATCTTTTCACATCCTTGTACAGAGATGACCAATAATAACCAGTGCCAAGTATCTTATGAGCTTTTATTTTTACTTGAATAGTGTCCTTCACTTGGTTCATCATCACATGCTCTGAGGATATCAAAGATTTCATCCTCTCTTACACACTTGCGTAAGACAAAATCAGGACCACACTTAAATAGAATTCCATTTAACCATTTGAATTGTGCACTAGTTTTAATTAACTTATTTATTTGTTTCTTAGTGAAAGAAGGAGGGAGCTTCCCTGTTGCAAGATAATTTTCCATATCAGCAAACCATGGTGTACTTGCTGAGATTGAAAATAGTTGTTCATATGGAAAGTTATCCTTGACTGGATCTTGTTCCCCTGTGGTGGTTAGTCTTGACAAAAAATCAGCTACCACATTAGATTTACCAGGATTTTCCACAATGGTAATATCAAATTCTTGCAAAAGTAATAACCATCTAATGACTCTTCCTCCAACCATTGGTTTGTTCATTAAATACTTTATTCGTTGAATGATCTATGTATACAAATATCTTGTACCTTGTAATATAATGTCTGAATTTATTGATTGCATAAATTACAGCAAGAAATTCCTTTTAGTGGTGGTGTAATTCTTTTTAGTGGGAGTAAGATTCTTGCTAAGATAGTAAATGACATACATATTTCCTTCTTCATCTTTCTGTCCCAATACTACACCAATGGAATAATTTGAGGCATTTGTTTGGATATGAAATGAATTTTCCTAATTAGGACCTCTCAATATTGGGGAACAGATTAATTTGTTTTTAATTTCTTCAAAAGCAACATCGATTGACACTTTTCATCCCAAAGAAATTCACAGTCCTTAGTTAGAAAATTAAACATGGGGGCAGCAATTTTACTGAAATATTTTATAAAGTGTCTATAGTACCCAACATGTCCTAGAAATGATTTGATATCTATGGGGGTCTGAGGGATAGGTAAATATGAAATGATCCTAATTTTGTTTTGATCAACCTGAATTCCTTTTCGTGAAATATGGTGTCCTAATACAATTCCCTCATCCACCATCATCAAACATTTTTCATCACTAAGAGACAGATTGTGTTGTTCACATCTTGTTAACACTTGGTCCATATTTCTCAAAGCATCTTCAAATGTATCTCCATGTATAGTGAATTTATCCATATATACTTCAACACAATCATTTGTTAGATAAAAAAATTACAAGTACAACTCTCTCTGGAAAGTTGCAAGAACATTGCATAAACCAAATGGTAACACTCTATAGGAAAAGGTTCCCCATGGACATGTAAATGTAGTTTTCTCCGATCCTCAAAGAATGAATCTGATCTGATTATACCCACTAAATCCATCCAAGAAAGAAAAGTATTGTTTACCTGAAAGGTTATCTAGGACTTGATCTATGAATGGTAAGGGAAAATAATCTCTCATTGTGGCTTTTTTAGTTCCCTATAGTCAACACATATTCTCCATTTTCTGTTCTTTTTGGGAACAATTACAAGAGGAGATACCCACTGGCTATCTAAGATAGGGTAGATGAAACCTACTTGTAATAGTTTGTCAATTTCTTATTTTACTATATACCTTAAAGCTGGGTTAATCCTTCTTTGAGGTTGCCTAATTGGTTTAATGTTTTCAGTATATATGTGATGAGTGCAGATACTTGGATGAATCCCCTTCATATCTTTGTAATCCCAAGCAAAAGCTTTAGTATGATTTTTTAGAACATCAAACAATTTAGCTTCTTCATCCTCCTTCAACTAGTTGTTAATGTTTAAAGTTTTACTGGTTGAATTTCAACATGCTTGGTTCCAATATGTGATGAACTGATTTGTGGAAAGGGTTTCATTAAATTATTTAATGGACATGCATGTGGTAACAACATATGGTATGTAGCAACATCTCCAAAATTTCCTTGAGACAAAATACTAGAAAAAGGATAGTAATGAGAATTATGATACTTATCTCTTTGCAGGCCAAATTCCTCGTCACTGCTACTTTCCATAAATTCTTCACCACTTCTGATGTACTTGAAACTGAAGCTACTAATTCATCCTCTCCCCACAAGAAATCTCATTCCTCTAGAGTGAAATCATTTTCAATCAAAGAGAACTACGTTGTTGTGGTTCCAGAACTAAATGTGGTGGTTCTAGAACTATAGCCGCAAGTTCGAACTAAGTTCATGGGTTTCGAAACTAAGTTTGTAGGTTCCAGAACTAAGTTCACGGGTTTTGGAACTAATTTCATAGGTTCGAACTATTTCGATTGTACTAAAGACAGTAGCTTCTCATCCAATGGTGGATTAATCATCTCTTCTACTTCTCTTACATGATATCTTTGCAATGTGATCATAGCCAAAGAGGATAAATTTTGCTAATTAGTTTTGGAGAATCAACCCAAAATTGTTCATGATTGTCAATAAAAGGTTGTGCAGTAGGATATAAGGAAATTTGTTTAGAGTTCTTACCATTTGAGATTGTCATATCACCTGACCTGTAATCTATCAAAGTAGCAACTGTAGCTAACCATGGTCTACCCAAAATAATGGGATAACCCAATGTTTTACCTTTTGGCTGCAATATAAGGAAGTCAAATGGATATTCCCATGACTCTACCATAACCACCATGTCTTCAATAATTCCTTTTGGTTTTGCTACAGACTGATCTGCCATCTGTAATATGGTATTAGTAGGTTGTATACCCGTTAATGGTAATGTTTTCAGAGTATCCACTATCATTACATTGATAGCAGCTCCCAAATCTATCAAAACATTATGTACATCCTTATTTCCTATAGAGATAGAAATAACAGGACTTAGGGATCTTCTCGTATTTGGGAAGTAATAGTTTTCCTACTAATAAATCAGCAAGTTTCCCATCTATTTTGATAGTCTTGGGATCTTTGTTTCTTTCTTCTGTGCTTTTTCATGCATAACATTTTGATTAATTTGTTCAATTACGGAATATGTTTCATTACTTGTAATAGTGGTATTTCAATATTCAATTTCCTTAGTTCCTGTACTGCAATTGGACTCCTTGATTTCTATATCTTCTTTGAATCTCTCGAGAAAATGGAGAACTAGTAGTGTTGCTTATCTGGCTCCTTTTCTTTTCTTTCTATATCCTCTTTTGGAACAAAAGTACTAGGGATTTAATTTTATTCTGTCATTTTAGTGATTATAAGGGGTGGACTATTAATGATTTTCCTAGATCTAGTTTGAATACCCTTGCAATCCATAACATGTAAATCAACCGATTTTTTGGTTCTATTCCATAAACAGGATTTGTTTTTTTGTGGGGTTTACGATTTTACTATTTGTCTTTGACATTTTGTGTTTGGACTACACTCTCGGTTGTGAATTCTATGCAGGGATCCCATGATGGTCATTGATTCTGATTTGGATATGTTCTTCCTTGGGAATAATTATTAGGGTTCCATCTAGGTTGTGACCAAGCATAAGGATTTCCTTTACCGGCAAGGGTTGTTGATGTCCTTGAGAATACCAAGATTGATTTTCCCAATCTTGAGGGTTCCAAGTTGGTTGAAATCTTTATCGACACTAAAATTTTCCTCCGTAATTTCTATTTCATTAATGTATGTATTAGGAATATGATGTTGTTAAGTATAATTAGTAGTAGCGTCGATAGAAGATAATGGCGCCATTCATACAGTGCCACCAATAATGTAGTACGGTAATGATCAAATACAATAGGAATGTTGTAAAAAGTAAATATTTTCGTAAGTGGTCCGTAATGTTAAAATGTCAAAGTTTGGGTAATTAGAGAAGTAGGGTTTACATGATTAGAATTAGAAATATTATATTGGTATAAAGACAAGGAGTGAGGTCATAAATATTTTGTGTATTTTATTTGTAAAAAGTCTAAAAATGTGGAACCCATGTAAAATGATAAGGTTTATCTTATCTTGAGATAAGCTTACATGTACGAGATAAGAGTTAAGGTATGGAATACGATTTGTCGAGTGGATTTCTTATCCTATCTTAGAGATAAGATGGATAAGCCTAGAAGTTCTATAAATAGAGAGGCCACCCCCCTCATTTAGCATAGAAGGAAGTAGTGAGAAATATTGTAGGAAGTGTGCGAAGGAAGCCATCAGTTTAAAGGTGTGTTGAAGAAGCCATTAAGAGGTGTAATTGTAAAGTTTCTCCCATAGTCTTGGTGAAAGGCAAGTGAAGTCAATAACACTTGAAGTACCTCATGGGTGAGATTGTAACAGTTTCATGTTAATATTATAATTTATTTTGATATTTCAGATTTGTCATCATTCTGTCTTATCATAGTCGATGGTATTCTTGTGTTATGTTGTTGTTTTGTTTCCAGATTACATCCACCAAACTAAAGGCTGTGCATTAGTAAATAATCATTACGAGGAGTTCCCGGTGAAGAATTATCATAGTGCCGGATTGGTGATGAAGTACCCAATGTGGTTGTCCCCAATTTTTGATACTACCTGAGAATCCCATGGCATTGTCCATGGATTAGGAGCTGATCTTGGCATAAACTGCCCTTGGTTAGGTTGTCTCTAAACAAAATTCAATTCTTTGGTTGTAGATGAGGCACTGGTTTGTTTAAGCTGATTTTTAATGACAAGAAGTAAAGAACAAACATCAAGTATCATGTTCTTTAGATTCATAGATAAGACACATTTTGTTTTATCCAAAGGAAAATCTCTTAATGCATGCTTCTTCCTACATCTAGGACAATACATAGCTAATGGTTCAGTTTTGGAATTTGCTTTAGCTTGTAATCCATCCATAGTAGAGGTTAATTGCACTAAAATGTTTGTTTTAAAGTTTGCTAACTCATCCATTAGTTTGTTCATATCTAGATTCATAATTTTCATTGATTTTCCTTTTCTAGGTCCACCTCTTGTTCTAGAATAGCTTCTACAAATCTCTTTAATTCCATTCATTCTTATCTGATCAATGTCTCCCCCTCCTATTAAGTTAAGGGCTTCTCTAGATTTGTCATCCAAACCTTTGAGAAAAATGGTTTTACTTAATTCCTCTGTAAGCACAAATCCACATCTTTTGCTAACAAAGAGGAATCTGTCTAAATAGTCTTCTATGTTTTTGTCCTCTTCCTGCTTGATTTTGAAGAATTCTTCCTTCCTATTTCTCCCTCTATAATAATCCTAGTATTTATCTAGGAAGGTAGTCTCCATTTGTTCCCAAGTGATAATAGAGTTGGATGTTAATCCCATGAACCACCTCATTGTTGCATCCTTCAAAGTGGATGGAAACAACTTGAGTTTTTGATTATCTATTTTATAATCATAGGTCTAACATAGTACCTTGAATTCAAACAGAAATTGGTCAAGATCTTCAGATGACATCCCTTTGAAGGTGGGTAAATGTGCAGGTGAGATATTTTTCATTGATGTGTCATCATCTCCCAATTGGATTGGATAGGTAAAGGTCCTATCAGGTGCTCTCTCAGCTTCTCATGCCATTTCAAAAATATTTTCTGAATTTTCCTCCCAATCAATGTGGTAAGTTGTATGCCTTAGGGAAGGTGAAAAATTAGGAGTATGAGGTTGACTACTCAATTGAGAATCAAAAATTACCCTCAATGGATCTTACATAATAAGACTTCTCCTAAAAGTTCTACTCCCCTCGGGTGATTGATCTAAGAATTCCAAAAATGGAAATTTTGTTTCTTGTCTGACAGGGGATGGTGGTGCCTCCAATTCTTGATCAATTTCCTTATTTTGACTAGAGGATGTTATGAATTCTTGTGAAGATGTTTTTGGAAGGAATCTACCTTGTGAGTCTCTTGGTCTACTCATATATTTTGTGATATAGTAGGGAAGATTCTTCAACTACTAGATGTATGTTTTGTTGCTCTTGCTAACACTTAATTAGAAAATTCCAACTAGTGTTCCCCAGAAACAGTGCCAAAAATGATGGGTGTCATCATTCCCTTCATTTAATCAACTTCTTTTTGATGTCATATCAAACTAGGGGTGTGTCTAAAGCTATATGCAACAAGAGTACTTTAATTGATCTAGTAGTTGACTGTAGCTATTTTTATATTTTTGGGGGATCTCTTTAATGTCTTAAGGACTTCTTGGTAAAACCTTATTCAAATCAAACTATGAAAACTTGTTGAAAGTAAAACACACTGAAAGTTTGCTGAAAGGAAACACACCGTGCAGAATGGAAACACACTTGCTTCTGAAAGTAAACACTCTTGCTTTTGGAAATAAACACACTCAAATTAAAATTCTTGAAAACAATTGCAAGAAATATAAAGATTTATCTAAACACCTGCAGGAACAAGTATACAATAGATTTTAACTGAAAGAACTAAAGCAATACAAAATTAACTAGATCTAAGCTATTTCTATGAAGAAATATAAATACCAAATAAATGAATATCTTGGTCCTTGGGGGAGTGGGCCCTTGCTCCTCCTTAAATAAGGATTTTAACAACTCATAATTCTCTCAAATCAAAATGGCTAATTTATTGATAAAAACATTCAATATTACACAATGTACTGGATCTGGGTACTTAATCTATTTCTTTTCTCTGTTATATATTTATCTCCTATTATCTATCTATTACAGGTCTTCCTTTATATACATTTTACAATCACAGATGTCTCAATGATTCTGATGAAATCGAATCATGCCTAGAATAGATGCTGAGTCAGATGGAAATTGATCAGATATTTGCAAGATAAATCTCCCTGGATCTGCGTTCAGAAATATTCTCGTCCTTTATGATTGAAGGGGTCATAGATGCAAAATCTTTGGATGTGGTTTAAAATAGATAAATCCCATTGGTTCTGAAACTTTGGAGAAGTTATAGAACCATAGGAAATTGTTAAGAACAAAAACCTGTGAGAGTTCTAGAGCTTTCCCCAGAGTTCGAACTAAGTCCGAAAATTCGAACTAAACATTGGAGTCCCGAACTAAGTCTGAAAGTTCCAGGAACTAATGATGATCTGTGTGATGGAGTTCCAGAACTAGCTTGAAAGTTCCAGAACTAATCCGTGTAGGAATAGACACTATCAAAACATATTGAATGCCACCTACTTTATTTCCTTGAGTGATTCGACCTGCTTTATTACAAAACCGAATTTAAACACACACACTATGTCGGGAATTTGATCTTTTAACATTAAGATCACAATCAATCAAAAGATAGAAAGTTACATCCTAACTCATATCGAGATCAACTAAAAATCACACAATGCAATCAAACTTAATCAAAATGAGAGTAAGATGAGATCATATATTATACATTAATCATACATATTATGGCCTCATCGGTAGGTTGTGATGGAATGACTCCTCCTATGACAAAGGAGGGCTGGTATGGAACATGTGATGTGGGTGGTATTCTAGTATATGATGGTGCCGAATAAGAAGCTTGAGAATAGGGGACCGATATAGAGGGCATATATCCGGAATGGGCAATGGACGAGATAGGGGTTGTTGATAGTATGTGTATGTATGTGGGACAGTTGGAGTGACTCTAGAAAGTAGCGATTAGGGGCAAAGATTACGGGATGGAGTAGACAAGATTTTGGAATGGGGTAGGGGTCGCCAACACCATGGATGGTTATGTTGCAATTGGTATCCGTGAAATAATAGGCATAGATGAGGTTATGGTTTGGGTGGTTTATAAGGGGACAACAAATACTACGGGTGTGACCGAGCATCTGCAGATGCGGCACCATAACGGGTATGGGGCCTAGTTATGAAACTCGTTGGGGGTAAAGTAGGTGAAGGTAACACCGCATTAGTAGGGGTTGATGTAGAAGTGGGAATAAGGGTAGGAGAGATGGATACATGCATGCCATATATCAACTGACCTGAGGAGTCCCGGGTGGAGGAGTGGGAAAGGTAGAACTATAAGGCCGCGGGGTTTTGATCAAGGAGTTGTGCAAATTCCTTGTCACCTATGACAATGGTGGTGAGTATAGTTGGTTCCATGGGTGATAGGACGAGAGGGTGGTGAAGGACTAGGTGGGAGTGGGTGACGACTTACGTGGAATATAAGAGTATTAGCTTGTTTACGAGTCAACACTATGTGAAGGAATGTATATCGGAGTAACGTTGTATCCTATAAATGACACAGAAGAGCAAGTGGGAATGAAGAAAATAGGTGTCTATAGGTGGATTTGGGCAATGTATCTCGCTAAGATTCAATACGGAGGTAATCGACAATGGTTAAGGATGACCGATACTAGTTCAAGGGTAATCGCGTCGATTACTATGAGACAATTTTTTTACCAAATGAGGAAAAGACTAGCGATGGTCGGATGAACAAGTTGTTTGATGAATTTTTATCAAAGCATAGAAATCTGAGAAACTCATAGGAAATTTGATAGCAAAGAAAATGGAATCGGTGTTCATTGGGCAATTTAACCCAAAAAAATAGAAAATCGATGCCGGTTAGGATAAACCGAGGCCGGTCGGGGGTGGAACCAATCTTTGGTAGATAAACCGATGCGGTTGATGTGAAAATTGGAAAAATGTAGAAAAATGGATTTTTGTGAATTTGAATCAAATAAATAGTCAACCGTAAGTCTAGAGATGATGTAGTGAAGTCCTTACACACTTAGAAGAAGTCAGAATACTCCAATTGTGATTGTGGAGTGTGTAAGGCAAAAGAATGGAAAAAATGGAGAAACGTATCCTCACACCTCAAAATGCACATCAATCAAACACTAAAAGCACATACCTAACAAGTTATTTTTAATGTGTTGAGCTTATGCTATTTCGAATCTTGACTCATGAATTTAGAATAAAGTTTTTTGGTAAGGAAGGCTTCCTATAAAGAAGGATATCTAAAAGGAGAGGTTTTAGGTTATGTTATGGCGGGGCGGAGCCATCCTATGATATAATGACTCGACAGAGGTAACGAGATGGGAGTACATGCCAATATTCTAATTGTGTGATCACCGATGACATTTCCTGGTAAGATTTTATTTAAGAAATATGTGTATATTTCAATTTTGTGTAGTTTGGTAAGAGAGAGAGAGAGAGAGAGAGAGAGAGAGAGAGAATGCACTTTCTACAACTCTTTGTGTCAACCATCGGTGGGCATGACTTTCAAGCATATAGGTTTCCCTCATTTTAATGTGATCTAAATGTAGCAAATCAGAATGTGATACAACCAATTTTAAGCACAAATTGAAAAGATTACATTTGATGAAGCAAATAATGAATAGGAGAGGGTATGCTCTTTCACTAAATGCAAGAAAGAAGAATGATTCCTTTTAAATGCACCAAGAGAAGTGTTTCTTTTAGAGCAATTAGAAAGAAGAGAGGATTACCAGGGAAGAATATTAATGTGTAATATTTTTAAAGGGAAACAAAACACGCAACTTTCGCCTAGGAATGAAGAAAATGTAATAGAACCCCTAATGGGTCCCATCGGGCATGCCAAAATGTTTCACCATTTTCTTTACTTTATTGAGATGAAACATATAAGGATAAGGGCTGAGGATGAATACATGTTATTGTTGGTTGGTTGTTGGTTTTTGTGTGCATTCTGACTTCTCAATCCAATGCTGACTTTGAGAGCTTCCTTTTGGCTAGGAGGAATTACCTTAAATAGAAAACAAGACCACAAAATAATAGTTAAATAATATATGACAGTGGACTGCCTAGTGTGTGTTAGATTTGGGAAGTGTGATACTCCCTAAATGGCTGTCAATCCACTTGTTTAAAACAAATTAATGGGAGAAATAAGCAAATTCATATTGTAGTTGATATTATTTAGGTATCTCATTCAAGCACAATAATCAAATCTAATAATTGGCTAGGTTATAGTCATATCTGAAGGGTAGGTAGGTGTTGGGTTACTGGAACTGGTCAGGGTCAGATTTTGGGTTGTTTAGGTCACTTAGTAGTAGGTTATGTGGTCTGTTATTGGTAAAAAGGTATGAAATACGAGATTGAGCGTTAGTATAGTACAACCAAAGTGATGGTTTTAGGAGAGACCGGTGACAGTCATGGGTGACCAGCGTCGATATGGTCGAGGTGAAAGGAACTCAATGAGATTTGATTGTAGGAGTTGGACTGAAGCTAAACAAAGACGGAAGGATGGATAAGGAGGTCTGTAAAGTTCTCAAGTATACTTAGAGAGGTGTAGGATGTGAGAATGGGTGATTTGGTGGTATGGGTAGAGGAATGGCTAAGTCTACAAGTAGGTAGAAGATTGGAAAAGAACATGCAAAGTATAAAATGATAACAAAAGTAACAAGGCTATTATATTGAAATAGACTATGTTGGTAAAAGGTATACTTACTATGATACATGCTTGATGGCTGAATGGTGATGGCAAGTTGATAAAAAGAATGGCATTTGGTTCCACAATAGTGCTTCTTGGAATAAGTTCGTGAATGCAATACATGGATGATCTGATCTTGGCTATAGATGTATGGGTGCATGAAAAGACTCTAGGTTTTCTTGCATACAACTCTTTTCATCCTCTCGCTCTCAAAATGTGCCAAACCAAAAACAAGGTTGCTAAGGTGAATAAATGGTAACCGATGATGGTTTTGGGTTGACCGGTGTCGGTTTAGGGGTGAACGACGTCGGTTAAAGCGGGATTCCCTAGGTTTACTAAAAATGGCAGATCTCTCTGATTTCTTGGGCCAAGTTAGTTTATTCTCATAGATCGAATGGAAGCTTCCCTTCTAATGAGCGGGAATGTGGTTAGAGAAATCCTAGGCATGTTCTTTTATGGTTATACCAAATTTTAGTTCATTAAGGCAAGTGAGATCGGGTCTTAGTTAATTATGGAAACATGTCAAGAATAGGTATAAGGTGAGGTGGCTAGGTGAGGATTGGTATTAATTTAGTTAAATTAATTAAATTAATATTAATGGAAGGGGCCATGGCTAGGTGAATATGTTTGAGTTGGTTATTCGACAAGGGGATAAGGGGAGTGTGACCCAATTTTGGTGTGTACACAATCCTTTGTTGGTGTTGCTTTTACCCATCTTGCTAGATAGAATCTACAAGTGACGATATAACGTGATCTAGTTTTGAGCGGTGGTGAAATATGACCCACAAAATCTATAGCCCATTTCTCAAATGGTCTGTATTAGGAATAGGCCTTAATGTCATATCATCTCATTGACTGGTTTCCTAGATCTTGCCGATGATCACAAGCCTTACAATAATCCTTAAAATATTTATATAGGGTCTCCCACCATAATCCAACAAGTAGAATCTTGCATGTAGTGGTATCACCTATAATACCACCATGAGCTTTCTCCATGATATTTGTGTGTTCATGTTACAAGACACAATGATGCAATATTTCATCCTGGCCTAACTTGTACATGTCACCACTAATCAACATATAAGGTTTTGTGCATATATCAAGTTGTTTCTTCTCTAAGGATTTCATTCCTTCTAGTCCCATACCTATTTGTAGAAAGAAAATAATGTCCTCTAGTTCTAATGGTGCTCGTTGTAATCGTATAAGCGTGCATCGCACGGTATCTTCAATTGTTTGTGCTTCTTCTCCGACTATATTTTACATATGTACCCTTATAGTAACGAGCTTGTTTACCAAATAATTCAATGTCATGTGATCGTATAAAAGACTAATAGTGTAGCTAGTAGTCTTGTCATAATTTATGTAGCACATAGATCATTGAAAAAGCTTTACACTTTGTGGTTGTGTAATTGTTTCACAGAGTCATCTTTCTACTAACAAAATAAATAGGATAATCTATAATACCTTCTCTAGGTTGAGCCAATACCACACCAATGGCCATGCTAGAGGTGTCCACATGTACATGAAATGGTTAGTCCCATGAAGGAAAATGTAGGATAGGCGTGGTAGTAAGTTTATCCTTTAATGTCTCAAATGTTCATTTTGTTGCGGTTATCCCCGATAGAACATACCTTTACCTTTTATTAACTCCTCTAACGGTGCAACAAATTTTGCATATCCTTTGATAAACTTTCGTAATATCTGTATGACCCAAAATCCTTGCACCTCACTCTAACTAGTAGGATCCTTTAGGCCTATAATGACTGCAACCTTAGCTAGATCAACCAACAAACCTTCCTTACAGATTATGTGTCCTAACAATATTCTAAATGGTGTAGAAAATATGCACTTCTTGATGTTCAAAGAGATACTCAACTGTCTACATCTTTCAAACATTAAGTGTAGATTGTTACAATGATCTTTAACTAATCCATACACTGTCCAATCATCCAAATATACCTATAAGAAGTTGTGAATAAATTACTTGAACACTTGAATAACTATGCGTGAAAATACAACAGGCGTGTTTTTAAGAACAAAAGGCATCATAGTATAGGTGAAGCTACCCCATTCAATAGTAAAATTAGTATTTTCTTGATCTTCCTTGGCAATCCTAACCTGATGATACTTAGAGAACCCATATGTAAACAAATAGATTTTGTGCCCTGCAACACCTTCTAGTATTTCCTCAGTGAATGACGTGGGAAAGGGATCAGTCAAACATATAGCATTCAACTTCATGTATTCCACACAAATCCTAATATGTCCATCCTTCTTGATATTGATCACCATTGGACTAATCCATTCTCACTCATCAAGTGGCTTGATAATCCTAGACTTCAACATTTTTTCAATCTCTTCTTTGAAATTTTCATGCAAGTTGGGGTTCATCCTGTAGGGTCTCTTTCTAACTAGGTGCACACCCTCTTTAATATTTATCTTCACCTCCTCTAATGATTCATTCATGCTTTTAAGTTCATGGTACCCCTAGGGAATAAGTCCTGATAATCCCTTAGTAACTCTATGATTTTTTCCACTTTAGAGTTTGACCAATAGTCTCCAATTATGGCTTCCTTAGGCTTAGCATCTGATCCAATATTCACCTTCTTTGTCTTCATAGGTTCATGATAGGCATGTATTGTCTTATCTGCACTTTATCCAACACCTCAAGCCTACATGTTGAATATTTTACATCTAGATTTTCTACTTCTTCGTCATCCACTAAGTAGACCATTTTTCATTTTTCTATATCAAGGCAAGCACATCAAGTAGTATGGCATCGGCCTCTGTCTCTTAAAAAAACACTCCTAAGTTTCCTTCATCCAATAACTCCTGAAGTAGTTCTTTTGCCTTGGCACTATCTCCCATAGTTAAGTGCTTTATGACTCTTAATGTTTCTTACACCGAGGTTTAGTAGAGAAGAACTCAAAATTTGAGCCATTCATGTAAGTAAATCCTACCAATTTCCAGTCTCTCTATGGAGCTCTTCATATGCATACCAAACACGCACGCAACCTTGTAAAGTGGAATAAAAATTGTGAACCCATAGTGAAGGTGGTAAAGCTTCCTACCCCTCTATCTAGAGTCTCTCACACTTCTGAACGTGGTGGTGAACACATTGATTACCATGATAAATATAGCTTTGAGTAGGTGCATTTCTCCTAAAGAACCTAATAGTAAGAGCAATCCAGGTTTCATTCCATCCTACAAGATTATCCTTATGGGCCACCCACCATCGTGTTGTTGTCCCACGTAGTGTATATGCTAGCATATTTCTTCTTTCAAAGCAGTCTATCCACTTTGTTCCTAGATGGCGCACATGAATACCATTGGATCTCCTTCTCGAGTGTAACAATGTACCAAGTTGTTACCTATCCTCCCGACGTAACATGATTTGCTACCTTTAGGAAATATGATCTTTACTTGCGCCCTACCAACTCATAAGTGCTATGAGCCAAATTATCACAAGCAACACTTGTAGTATCACTAATAGAATGTGCATCCTCCCACTGAATTATTCATTCTTTAGATGGCTCAAGCATCTTCGGATCTTAGATGGCATGTACATAAATCCTATTAAGATATTCTTCACTTAAGGGCTCAACATAGGGCACTGATTTCCATCTCGTTAAAGGGATAATAAATCTTTTCTCCTTGTTTTAAAACTGATATAACCCTTGTTGAACCAAATATCAACATTATTTACATAGCACCAAGGATGCCCCAATAGAGCCGGGAAGCTATCTCGATTCTGTCACGCTAAAACCTCAAAGTCTCCAGTGAACTTGGCTCCTTGTATGGTATTGGATGCATCTTTCAAAACTCGATGGGAGTGGCCTTAGTCCAATTAGTCATTAAAAATACATTAGAGGATGGCTATAATGGGGGTCTTCCCATTTGTAGTTGTAAGATGGAAAAGTGACAAGCGAGCGTGGGAATCTACAAGTAACTTTTCCTCGCACCCGACCTCCCGAGGTCATGCCGAGACAGCCGGTGGGGATGGAATATGCATGGGATGTAGACAAAATAGTTAGGCAATCTAATGTCTTCGACGCGCACTAATGGAAATTGTGAATCTAAGGCAAAGAAGGCCCTCCTAACTCCGAATTGGTGTGATAGATCGATCGCAAGGATGACTACTCAAGGCTCCAATCAATATTGAGCTCTAGTGTGATTCGGTCATGGGTTGTGGAATACGTGGAAAATGACCGGGATAGTTTTGTGTATGTTTCTAGATAAGGTCATAGGGTGGATGGTAAATATAACTAACTCTATGGGTGATTTTTCGGCCTAGTCCAGAACTCCTTAGCTTTGTTAGTTGTTATGTCTAACAAGGATAACTATTCGATGATGATAGATGGAATTGGAGTAGATTTGAATACTAGTTTGCGTAAGCGTCAATGTCATATTGACTGTAGATTCGTTGGGTTGAGGGATTTGTGGGTCGCAACCATAGATTCGTGGTTGTTGTGGTCCTGCTATGGTCATGTGGGGACTCGGCCCCTAATCCATAGTATCCAATAGTCATATGCTTTCTCGGCCTCTATATTCAGAACTAACAGTTGTGTGATCTTTTTAGAGTATCTCACAGGCATTTGTGCAACCTGAATTCTTAAGCTAGTATTTATATCTGTGAAAGTGTCTCCTACATCTGGATGTGGGACTAAAGGATCACAACCAAATATTTTCTCTATTTCAAACCCTTCCACAGTCATGCGGGTATGAATCTAGGGTAATTTGTAGTTTGGTTGATTTGATCAAAACGTGTGTGTTTGGTCGTCTTCTATGTTTAACCCATGCGGTTGGAAACCGATTTGTCGTAAGTTTACCGTTGTTCGGAAGACTTGGATCTTAAGATTTTGATCTATATAAGTTATTGCTGTGATGAGATTGGGTTGGGGCATGATTGGCTCGAATACGTATTCTCTGGGCTCTCTAGGTCCCGTGATTGTCATACAAAAGAATAATGTAAATCCAATTGCAGAAAAGTGAAATTAACTATGTAAAGTGTATCATAAAGATATATGACTTCTATATTTTTGTATTTTTCTCGATGAATTTATATGATGAAATTGATGAAGCAACTATTTTAATATATCTAGAAATTGACAATTAATCTAATGATGAATTTAAAAACAAACAAAGTAACCGAGTGTAGCTACCGCCTATGCGATTGTAAATCTATTCTAAACAATGAAATAACTGATCTAATCTATTTGAAAGACTCGATCCTACCTTAGAAGTGAGGAATGAATCATAGTTTCTCGAAACTATCAATCCCCACTGACTTCCCGGAAATATCGAAAATAGAATTGACTGAAATAAAGTGATTGGCTACTCTATTTGATATGCTTCTAATTAGAACTTTGAAAGCTAGAACTTGGATTTTGCAGAACAGTGGTGAATCTAATGGTGTGTGTGATCTTGTCCCCTCAGTGTGATCTCCTCGTTCCTTCGTGTTCATGTGGATCCAGAAAAGTGTGTAATGCTAGCATCAACAAAAGTAGATATTGGGACAAAGGCAGCTTAGGATATAGACTGAATACAATGCGAGTAGGAGAGAGATAGCGCAAGAGTACAGAGCTTGGCTTATGCAATTCCTAGCGGGATTTATTGCGAGTCATGCAACATAAAACGTCTAGAACCTAAAACTATCCTGCTTGAAGAACAAAACCTGCAACTTTAATGGCTTCCTATTGAAAACAAACTATTCTACTCCAATGGATTGGATGAAATATCAACAAAGCACTTGCACAAGATGGATATGTGGCTTCCTAACAACAAAACAACACTAACTAAGTGTGCAATGAATGAAACTAAGGATTCTAAGCAAAAATGAAAGACTAATCTATCAGAATGAGAAATTCGAGGCAAATTTGAGGGGCCATTTTGCTTGAGCACATGCCAACTATTTATAGCATTTGTATTTACCCAAGGTAAAACCAAATTGATCTCTTAAACTATAAACAACGGAAAAACACTATTCTAGGGAACCGAAGCATTAATGCAATCTTATGGCAGTGAAAAAAGTGGTAAACATTGAAATTTATGTGAGTCATGTTAAAAGAGCATTTTGGAAAACACATAAAGGACCGCCGCCCTGAGTAGGGTGGTGGTTACAGGACCGCCGCCCTAGGCGGTAGGTGGCGGTCACGAGACCGCCACCTTGGGTAGGGTGGCGGTTTCAGAATCAAGAGAAAAAGGCCAAGAATAGAGGGGAAAAGAGAAAAACAAAGCACGTGGGGGCTAAGAGGGGCATGCGGGATGTTAACGCACACTTGGGAGTTTTTATGGATCCCAAACACCTTGAGGAGACTTGTATCATCATTGGGGCACATGTTACATTATTTCAATAGCATTACCCTAAAATTTTGGGTACATACATATTGCCACCTTGGAGAAGTGTTTTAGCCATGAAGAGGCATAAAACGGTGGGTCCGAGTATGGCGGTCCTGAAATGGGAAGTTGGAAGTTATACGATACGTCTGTGTAAAATGACGCCATCCAAAATTCCCGCCACTGCAAAATGAAAAGAGGAATCAAGTGTAGATAGATAAAATAGATCGGAAAATAAACACCAAAATAATGGGAAATGAGGACGTACCATTTGTGCGGGGGTAAGAACTTACCTCCGTCGGTGCTCCAAACCTGAAAAAAGCATTTTAAAACAAGTCAGGTTGCTATATATATGAAAGTGGGCCCATTTTCCTATTCATTTGCGCATGTTGATTTGATTGATTCTGAGCTCTGGGACCCACGGTGACGGTTTCTTACGAGAGTAGAGTCAAAAGCGTTTCGTGATGGGATAGCAACCATGCCTCCGCTGGCGGAACATTGACCGCAAGATCACAGGTTAGTTTTCCTCAATTTATCGTTTTTACCTTCAAATTTTTAAAATGTTAAAATCTTTGTTGTGGGGGTTCATTTTCAAAAATGTTAGGTTCAAAAGGTCCATCTAGGGGGGGCGCCTACTGGGTAGGCTTTGTTTTTAGCTAAAACGGTCCTTTTTTGGTGTTTTTAGGCTTTTTAAGTTATAAAACCCGCGTGGGTTTTGGGACACGACCGCCGCCTTGCCTAGGCGGATTACGAAACTGCCGACTTGCTCGGGAGTTGGAACTTCGCTGAATGTCAAAAGAACACCTGTTTGAGATTGTTTTTGCATTTTTAGCATTTCTATGTGTTTTCATGATTTTTCCAATGTCACTTGGATGCTAACTTGCTTTATTTTGTGTGTTTCTAGGTGTATGCAGGTGAGAGAGGAGTACATTCGGTGGAGCTGAGAGAGGGAGTGTGACTAGCTCCCAGCAGTGTTAGACGCCCTTTCACAAGACGAGCAGGATACTCTCCAGAGGGCTGGTATACTACGTATATCACGGGTCCCCCATGTTGCACCATCCAGTCACATACTCTGTGACTTATTTTCCTACTGGGATGCTGATCAAAACACCTTCCGATTACTAGGGGTCCGAGGTGAGTGGACTATCACACTGGAGGATGTTTACCGCATTCTGGGCGTCCCGATCATTGGGAGATGACTCACCCTCGAGACAGCAGGTTCACGGGCCCAGATAGCACAATGGGCTTCTTACATGGGAGATGCAGTCATCTCCACGGGTTCGAAGAAGGGGGTCAGAGTTTGGTCTATTCCTAGTTTGCCCATCCCCTTGATTCGCCAGGCTATTATGGGGATCCTTGCCTCGAGATTGATCGGGGACAAGGGAGGAGACACACTACTATACTGCTGGTCCCCCATCATTGCACAGATCGAGGGACATGGCCGGATTTACACCTAGGGAGTAGATATACTTGGGACTACCTACCATGACTTATACGTGGTAGTTCGCACACAGGATAGTCATTGAGCCACCCGACCCTGGTCATGAGATGGGTTTATGAGCACTTCATTCCTTATGGTAGAGGTGTAGAGGTGACAGATCCCAGAGCTATGAGGGAAACCAGATGGACAGATATGTCGGTGCTCAGAGCACCTCATCAGCTAGTTTCTTCTCTAACCACCGATGACATGGAGGCCACACCATATCAGACCATGGCAGGCTTATGGGGTGAGGAGGCTCTTACTTTGATCTCCTGCTCCACCACGGGAAGCTCATTGACAGCAGGCGAGTGGAGATACACCCCTTTGGCCGAGTTCCTCAGCAGTTTGGCCTACCTTACATGGGCATGCTTCCCCGTAGTGCCAGTATATAGGTTAGTTCGAGAGGCCGAGGGGATCCAGAGGCCGGTGGTTGGACAGCTTATTACTCCCGGCATTCTTATCGCGGCTAGGAGGGTAGTACGTGCCATAGGAGGGCTGGTGTTCCTCGTGCACCCTTGCTTTAGATTGCCACGGGTCCGCGCCATAGCAGCGATGACCCCATCGACATAGATCGTGAGTCCGAGGAGTTCACAGGGGAGAGACAGAGGAGGAGACTGAGGAGGACAGTGATCCTGAGTGGCATGAAACTCAGGATATCATGCAGGTAGAGAGGGCCGAGCATAGTGCAGAGAGAGTTACTTTGGTTTCAGAGGAGCCACTCTCCCAGGGCCATGGTGGGGAGGATGAGTCCGTTGCAGGATGCTACGTCACTCCAGCCACGGGGGGAGCACCTCGGTCAAGCGGCATCTCGTGGCGTGCCCCGACCCTAGAGATCCATCCGGAGGCACGGTGATCCGAGTAAGTTACCATCCCTCCTTTTAATGTTTTTTTTAAAATTAGGATTGCCTTAGTTACTATTTATCCTCTTATTTACTCTTGTGTTTTTCTCTTGTTTTATTTCTAATTTATTTTCTCCTTTGTTTGCAGAGACCGCCGATGAGTGGTGAGACTTGATTCGTAGGGTATGCACTGATACCCTGATGATCCCCATGGAGAGGACCCGTGCGCAGAGCTATCTCGTGAATGCGGGGAGCCCTTAGCAACTAGTAGACACACCGACATCTTTCCCTTGTCCGGCATGTGGCCAAGATGGTATTGACTCTCCGTACGAGCTAGCGGGGTATAGGATAGCCGTAGCCGGAGTCCTAGGTGTGGGTGTGCGCCTTCGGAGGGGTTTCATAGGGATTGAGAAGCCACTTGGCTTTCCTAGATTTTTGTATGATATATTTTTTTATATCTCGGCTCTTTGAGCATTTTTGACCATGCGTAGCGCATGATGGAATTGTATGTAAACTCGATCATTTATATATATATTCTTTTGGATCGAATTTTGGCATTTATGGCTTTTTTTCCATTCCAGTTTCCTCATGTAAATTATGATGTTATGCTTATATGCTCTTTAGAATGTATGCAATGGAGAACAAATGATGCAAGTGTTTACTTTCTTTTTGTATTTCATGATGTTGATATATGATAATGTAGATACAATGTGATGTTGAATCTTAGTTTCTGTATGCAATTCTAGATACTTCATATTTGCTTTGGCAAAGTGGTGAAGATAAGCCGGTATGATGAGTAGATAGACTTGCCCCACTCCTAACCCCATGCAACTAGTAAGATGCGAGGGCTCATCACCGAGAGCTGGAAAATATGTTGAAAAGATAGTGATGAAAGATAGACAAAGCCTTGGTGGAACTAGATTAGGATGCTACAAGCCTACTCCACCTGAGTGACCTCATAGTTCTAGGATGCAACTTGCTTTGTGGTTTATCTAGACTTAGATCCGTAGATGGCCACATGGTAGACAAGATCTGGGTTTTAGGATTTTTAATTCTCTTGGAATTTTGGACATCTGATTCATTTGTTTTTGACTTAAGACTTCAAGATTTGAATTGTTTGTTTATGACCTTTTGCATTTGTTTGTCAAGAGGACCCCCTACACTTTGCCCCATGCTACTAGTAAGAAGTGTGGGTTTATCACCGTGGGCAAGGCATAGGCGAGTAAGGGCATTTCCATCCCTTCCCAACCCTACGTCACTAGTAAGAGACGCAAGCTCATCACCAAAGGTTGGTGGGGCAAGGAAATGTGTAAAATTAAAATTTTCTGTTTGATCTATATTTGACTTGTTTACTTGAGCAAAATGTCAGTGTGTTCTTATTTCCAAAGAGATATACATACGAGATAGATGTGACACCATGAAGCTTCTAGAACAGACCATAGGCAAGACACCTATCCTAAGAAGAAACCAAAAGTGAGAATAAACCCACAGATCTTGGCATGGTTACCGTTAAGACCTTGTCATATCTAGCTTTATTTGATGAAATGATTCCGAAATAGTTTGATGATATCATGGAAATAGAGAAGTATGATTAGAGTGTTTATGCCAACAACATCATGAGTTTGTAATGAATTGCTTTGAGAATAAATTCCTTGATCACAAATTTGTACGAAACAAGCAAACAAAATGATCCTAACTAAATGAAGATGCAATGTAGATATAGCTATACAAGTAGCACTAGTTGCTTACGCGTAGAATCGTTTGAGGTGCAGGGAATTGACTGTTTCACCAAATTCCTCACCTTCCAGCGTACATAGGAGATATGCACCATTTCCGTAGTCCTTCATGACTCGGTATGGGCCCAGCCATTTGGGCCGGAACTTCCTTCCTTCGCCGGTCTTTTTATCGATATGGCTGTCTAGCCTTAGAACTAGATCACCTTCATATATGTCACGTTCATAGACCTTGTTATCTTTGTCGGCACATCTGGTGGCATAGGCTCTGCACCACTGTTCAACATCTAACCTAGCTTCATCTAGGCTTTCTAGTTGGGAGAGACGTGCTTCTCTATAAGCGTCTTCATCTAGGCTTTCTAATTGGGAGAGACGTGCTTCTCTACAAGCGTCTTCATCTAGGATCCTTGTAATGAAATGCGGAGCCCGGGTATTTCAACCTCAAGCGGGAGAACTACTTCTACCCTAAATACTAGCGAGAAAGGAGTCGTTCATGTTGGTGTTCTTATTGAGGTTCGATGGGCCCATAAGGCTAGATATAACTTCAAAAGGCAATCTTGTTTGTTTTCTTTCACCGTTTTAAGGAGAATGGCTTTTAATGTCTTTTTGTTGCTTCAGCCTGTCCGTTGGCTTGAGGGTAATATAAGGAGGCCGTATGATGGCTTATTTTAAATTTATTACACAATTCACAAACTTCGTCATTCTTAAAAGAAGGTCCATTATATGAGATAATGATTTACGAGGACACCGTACTGCAAAATGATTTGGTTCAAAATGAACTTGGCGATTACATGGAGAACTCGGTACAGTAGTAAGAGACATAGCCTCTACCCACTTGGTAAAATTTTCGGTGGTGTGATTATAAAATTATGGTTGTCTGTAGATGAGGGAGAGAACTTCCCTATCAAATCTAGGACCCATGTGGAAAAGGGCCATGGAGTAGTGATTGGTTGTAGAGCTTGTGCTGGCATGTGAATCTCGTGGGAGAATTCTTGGCATTTATGACACCTTCATACAAACTCTACTACGTTGTGCTCTAGAGTGGGCCAGAAATAGCCCATTTGATGTATTTTACGAGTGGTGGCATGGCCACCGAAGTGGCCTCCACACATTCCACTGTGAGATTCATGGAGAATCTTCTTGGATTCTTCTGTGTCGATGCATCTTAGAAGCATTCCATCGAACGCTTTTTGATAGAGCACTTGTTCTATGATGACGTATTTAGCTATGATAATGTGTAACCACCTTCTTCGTTGTAGTGTAGCACCTTCTAGATATGTACGGTCCATGATATAATTAATGATATCAGTGTACCAAGGACACTCAGAGATGGGAGGTCTGTTTTTGATGTAGTATACGCATTCATCCGGAAAGTCCAGATCTACTAGATCACCTCCATCTAGTGGGTTATCAACTAACCAATCTGCGATGATTTTTCCTTTAATGGACTTTTGATTTACAAACGTTAGTTCAAACTCCCCCATCAAGGTTATAAAGCGTCCAACCTTTTTAGATAAGGACCCTTGCGTGAGGAAAGTTTGTAAATGCTCTGTCTTTACAATGACCTTTGTTTCTTGATTTAGCATGTAATGTCTTAAGCGTTTGGTTGCAAAGACTATGGCGAGGCATTCTCATTCTGCTTGTGTATAACGTGTTTCATAGCCGAGCAACATTTGTCTAATCAAATAGATTGCACGTTCTCTCTTGTCATCGTCTTCTTGAGCCAGCATACAGGCTAGTGAGACATTGGTAGCTCGCGAATATAAAATTAATGGGCGATCCGGCTTAGGTGGCATTAGCGTAGGTGGTGATAACAAGAAACACTTAACTACGTCAAAAGCTTCATTGCAGTCTTCGGTCTAGTCAATACTATAATCTTTCTTGAGTAAATTGTTGATTGGATGAATGGTGAAGCTTAAGTCGGGATGAATCTCCGGATTACACCAAGCTTTCCGAGAAATGATCTGATTCTAGATTCATCCGAAGGTGGGACCATTTCGAGAACAACCTTAATTTTGGTTGGGTCAACATTGATCCCACGTGATGATATAATGTAACCTAGGAGCTTCCCTCCTGTCACACCAAAGACACATTTTTCTAGATTTAGCGTGACTCCGTATTCTATCAGATGTGAAAGAATGATGCAAAGTACTTCCGGATGGTCACAACGCTTCTTGGCCTTGGCCAATAAGTCATCCACGTATGATTCCACAATTTTATGAATAAGATCATGAAATATATACGTCATAGCTTTCTGCTTGGTATGTAGCGCCAAACATTCTTGAGACCGAATAGCATAACAAAGATAACAATAGGTTCCCAAGGAGTTATAAACGTGGTTTTAGCTTGATCTTGTTTGGATATTCTGATTTGATTGTATCCCGAGAATCCCTCCATGAGAGATAAAATCTCAAATCCACCTATTGCATCAACAATGACGCTCATGGATGGTAATGGGAAGTCATCTTTAGGACATGCCTTGTTAATGTCTCGGAAGTCTATGCAGATGTGTATCTTTTCATTCTTTTTGAGAACCAGAATGATATTAGATACCCACTAAGAATAATCGACCGGTTTGATGAATCCTACTTGGAGGAGTTTTATTACCTCCTCTTTCACCATGAGAGCTACTTTGGGTTTCATTGGTCTTGATTTTTGTTTAATTGGTTTTGCATCTGATTTAGTGACGAGGTTGTGCACACGCAATGTGTGGTGCAACCCCTGTCATTTCTTTATAATTAAATGTAAAAGCCTTCTGATGTTCCTTGAGGATCTGAGAGTGTATTTCTACTTCTAATGGAGTTAACGAAGATCCTAACTTTAATATCCTTGGTTCATCTTCCATTCCGATGTTAATATCAATTGTTTCTTTGATTAAAGAAGCGTTACCTTCTTCAAACTTAGGCAAGGCTGGAGGTAGTTCCAGATCATCTTCATTCCCGATTGTGTATATGCCGAGTTCCTTTTGTGGGGGAAGTTCTGTCATGGGATTCCCGAAGTAAGAAGATGAATGTGGAATTAAAGACAAATCTATTACGTGATGGGCAAGATGTAATGCCGCATAGGCATTTAAGAAATCAAGAGTGGTTGTATCACTATCGATGTGGTCTAGGATAGTAGATTTGTTTTCATTTCCATTTAAAAGAGGATTTGACATTGTTTTTATCAATGGTTCATCGCGAAGGACACCACAAAATGGGTGTCCTCCAACTTACTTGTTTGGAGTAAAGCATGACGCTGAGGTCTTTATTGAATTGGCGAGAAGATTTTGTTCTCACGGGATTGCTTCAATTGATATGAAGTCGAACTCCTTACTTAAATTCAATACAAATGCTTTGTAGAGCTATAAGTGCTCAGCTCTAGTTTCATACACCTCAGAGACTTGGTTTGCTACCACTTGCGAGTCTCCTAACACTCGATTTTATCAACACTGATTCTCTTAGCTAAGATGAGGCCAAGGAGGAGGGCTTCATACTCAAGTGTCGTTGTTTGTGCATTCGAATTTTAGCTTAAAGGTAAATGGTAGGACTTTTCCTCGGGAGATGTAAGGATTACACCCGCCCACTCCATAATGACATATATCTCGATCGAAATGGAGAATCCAATACTTAATGGGAATATGGATGCCTGGGACACTTGTTTTGTTAACGTTCTCTACCTCTATCGTGTAGAGATCCACTACTAGAAGAGAGCCAATGCCTAGGGTAGATCCCATTTGCCTGAGTAATCAAATGGTAGGAACATTGGTAGATCTTGTTCTAGTAATTTGATAATTTTTGCAAAGTAGTTCCTAATGATATTGTTTCTAGAATGTTAGCCTCATCTTTGAGGGCTGGGATTGTTTTGAGTAGGCTTATAGTTTCAAGATCTATTGTAGGCACCAAATTTTCTTCTGGTTTTGCATCAGTGGGTTTATTAAGTTGGTTTGTTAGGAGTTCAAAATCTGAGTGCATGCCTGGTCTTCTCTTTAAGTCAGCCAGGTGTATATCGAATGGTTTTGGATCACCTTTAGCCACGAATACCTTTCCTAAATGCAAGAATCTTACTTATTGAAATAACGTAGAAGGGATAGCCTTCATACGGTGTATCCATGGTCGGCCGAGGATCATATTATAGTTAGTTTCCTGATCTATAATATAAAACTCAGTCATGATTGTTTTGGGTCCTAAGGTGACCGGTAGTATTATAGTTCCAATTGAAGTGGCTTTAAGGCTGTCATAGCCTCTTAGTGTGTTTCGAGTCGTGGAACAATTCGTTTCTCCATACCCTAGCTTTTGAAGGAAAGAGAAGGGGACTATATTAACTGCCACCCCATCGTCAATCATCGCACATTTCACATAGTTGTTATAAACCCACACTTGCAAGTGTAAGGCTAGATCACCTCGGCGTGTGATCTCAGCATCTATTGGCATTTTGTTTATTTTGAATATGAATTCGACATCTCGATCCTGCTGCCCCGGAGGATGTATATCAAAGTCTACATGGTTTACCTGTGTTTCAGGAGGTGGAGTGATGTTAATTAAATGACCTAAGCCTAATTCCTCTAAAAGAGTAGCCCTGTGAGCAGGGGAGTTATTCAATAAATCCAAAAAGGAGATGTGCGAGAAGGTTTTCGTTAGATCATTAATTAAATCATAAGCACCCACGGGATTTATTAATACTTGTTGGATATTGTCTGCATTTCCATGTGGTAGCTTGGACTTAGTTGAGAGGAATATTCTCATGTCCTTGTTACTGACTTCTACGAGTAGTTCGGCGTCTAACTCCACTAAACCGACTATCTTGGGTCATGGTGACTTCGATTGTGGTGCAACTAATGGATTTAGTGAAGTTAAGGCTTCATGATCATTGTTTCTCGTAATTACACCATTGTTTACCCCATTTGGTTTTAACTTGTTATTGTTGTGATTTGGGAGTGGATCATTGAAGATCTTGAGGGTGCATTTTGAGGGGAAACCGCCTCGTAAAATTATTTGGCGTTGGTGACGTAGGATTTGCCAAGAACATATCTATAAAAAGTTGTCTTTGTTCATCGGCAAACGTTGCATGAATTTATTGTAGTCATGACACGTTCGGTCTTGTGGCCCGAACTTTGTGGAAACCACAATACGAGTTAGGATTGTAATTCCTAGTTTGTTGGCTTGGTGCATATTGTGGCCCAAAACTCTAATCAAACTGTTGCCTACTAGGATTAAAATTTTGCATTTGTTGTTTTTGGTTTGAATTCTAGTTTTGATACCTAGTTGAGTTTTGGTTCGAATCTTGTGTAAGACTTCGTCGTTCTTGTTGTTGTTGTGGATGATTAAAATCCATAGTATTGATCACCTTTGGAGTGAAATTGTTGTTTCATTGGTTGTTTATTTGTGGTGGAGTATTCACAACATTTACCTTTCTAGCCTGATCAGTTACTCCATCTGTTGTCACTCCATGATTTTTATTAAGGATTTTAGGTCCTTGATTGACATTCGTGGTAGTAGGATAAGTTGTAGTGTTTTGGTTGGAAGTGATTAACCTCCCATTTGCTCCATATGTTTTGTGACCACTATCAATTGCCACTTGATCTATTCGGAGAGCACTCTCAAGTACTTCATCGTAAGTTCTTAGTGGGAACTTCTGGACTTCTTCCTTCACTTCTCTGCTGAGAGAATGAAGGAATAAATCGCATAGTTCCATTTGGTCCATATTTGGAGCACTTGCCAAAGAATAAAGAACTCGTATGCCACCTTTGAATGAAATGGGAAATAGATTCATTGTGATCTTGCTTGATGTGTAAGAATTCCCGATTCCCGTCCTTAATAGTTTGTTTATGTCAAATGCCTTGATGAACTTGAAAGGAGTTGTTTGAATGAATGGATGGAAGCCTCAAGTATTCTATAATACCAATCGAGAGTGATGCCTTCCAAAGTTTTGGGAATATTTTAGCAACAACCCCATCCCAAGGTAGTAGTTCTTGAATGGTCAGTAGCGTAAGTCTTGATATGTGTGTTCGGTCTCCTCACCTTTGTATTTGGGTAAATCGGGAAGAGGTCTTGGAAGCATGACGCTTTGTATGGAGAAATCTAAAGGATTTTTCAAGTATTCGAATACGTCCCTATCGCATATGTTTCGACCATTGATGGTGCCTGCCGAGGGAGTGGAGGTGGAATGGATCGTTGGCATGGCATTGCATACGCGTTGGTAGGAGTGTAACGAAATCCCCGTGGTTGAGAAAAATGCCGAGAGAGGAGAACATATCCCCTTGTGGCGATTTGGAGTACATGTTTAAGTATGAGGGGGTATTGTCCAAGAATGGATTATTTTGCACTAGACCGGAAGATATCGGAACGGTGTTAGAAATGGCGGTTCTAATTGGTGTTTGTTGTGAATACTGAGGAGGCATGCCCAACGTGCCTATTCCTGTGAGGAGGTCTATTTGGCTAGGGTTGGAATTTCTTGCTGCATGAGTTGAGAATGGTGATTTGCCTGACCAAGTTCTAACCCCCTAACTTTTTCTACTAAGGTTGAAATGACCTCGTTTGGTGAAGTCACGCTATTTTGCCTTAGTGGCGTTTGTATACCCTGATGTTGTATAGGCATGTGATATCCGCTATGAATTGATCGCTGCCCTACCAAATTTCCCCGAGGGCATTTCTTGTATGTAGTGGCATGAAGGTATTTCCTTGACAAGAGACCTTGGGTTGTGTTTGTAAATTCTGTATAGGTGGGTACATACTCCGAGAGCATTGTTCATTCTTGACATGACGTCTATGAATGTTCATCATCTAAACCTAGGTATGGGTTTGATTGTCTCGTGAATTTGTGGTTTAAGTAGTATACGAGGAGACGAACAGATTCTCCCGTGAACGTCATATTGTTTGAGCCAAAGGCTCTGTTTGTTGTGTTTGAGTGAGCTGATCCAACTCCTTTGTTTGGAGAGATGAGCTATATATCGACCCTTGGAGTTTGTGTTGACAATTGGTTAGTTGAGTAGTTTTCACCCCATACCGAGAGTGAGGGTGATGATTGTCCATTTAGTTGATGTAGTATGCTTCAAGACCTAGGAGAGGTCTCGCCATATGCATCATATCCCGTGTAACACCCTGACTGTTGTTACTTTCTCCTAAGCATACAAGCATTGATATGTGATTTCTTGTATAAGGATGTGTTCCTCGATTTTGAAATCATGCTTGATATGTATCTTGTAATTTCTTTCAGATTGCAGATCTTGGAGTCGAATATGATTAGACTCTTTTATCTATTTCATTTTGTATCGAGTATTAATCTGATCTCGGAATAAATTATAGAGATATCTATCTATAATACTTAGTCTTGGATCAGTGGAATTGATCCAAGTATTGCTTTAAATTGTTCGTGATGAATTGAATCACAGACCTTGAACAGGTTGCAAGGTATGGAAGCATTGATTAAGCTGGTCAGGAGTATGACTCAGGCTGAACTTGTGAAATAAAATTGGTTCCCGATATGGAAGTATATCTGGAAGGTCTCGATTGTGGACCAGGTAATAATTCGTTACATACGATTCTGCAGTAGAACAGGAGCTAACCCTGTTCAAGAAGGTATGAAACAGGTCTTTTCTGAGTGTACAGAACGAAGACCTAACTGGAATTATTAATGGTTAGTAACCTAAAACAAAAACCTAACCTAGGAGTTAGATTATTGTTAATCTAACCTAGACCTAGGCTATGTGTTAATATCCTAAGTTAGTATCTATGTGTAATTTGGTTAGTATGGGTGTTACCCTAAATTCTAACCTAAGATACTAACCTAACTAATGAGGAGAATGAAAAGGGGCCTATGGAAGGGGGTGCGAACCATGGGCGGCATTTTCCATGACATTTAATGCATGGGATAAGGATGAGGGACAGGTCATGGTGGAGGTTTAAGCGGCAGCTAACCTGTTCTGATGTGGCAGGTCGCTAAGTTTGGAAATGAACTTGAGTTTTAGTTGGACTGTCGCCAACTCTGGCGGTCGGTGGAAGTGGAGTCTTAGCGGGAAAGTTGGTTTAATGGCATTCAATATTCTCGGTAAACGAGCTCGGAACTCGCGAGAAGGCATGCAAACGGGAAGTTTGTGGGTTTGTTTGGCTTGTCGTGATTTTCAGATTTTCTCTGCTTGTTTATCGGTTCTTCGCACAGATTCTCCTTGTGTTGCATGGCAAGTATGAACTTCTCTAGCTCTTTTCTCTGTCATGGAGAATATATATGTGATGGAGATAGCGAAATTTTGTTGGTCGCTTTATCTTGGAAAAAGAAAAGGAAGTTTGAGCTCTTCCAGTGGTCTGCTTCGGAAATTTGATCAAAAATCCAGGCATGTTAGGCCCTAACCTTTAAATATCTTGTTGTCTTTCAAGTGATTTCATTAGAACAACTCTGTTCAATGTTTTGAGAAAATAGAGGATTTTCTATGGAGATCTTGTTTGATTTTTGATATTGTATCTCTTCTGGTTTGATTTTTCAATTTCCTCTTGATGGGTGTTTGTTAAATTCGAATTGTGGCTCTATTTCTTTGAGTATTCATTCTGGCTTAAATATGTGAGATATTTATTTATAAATGAGTATGAATGCTCGGCCTGTTCGGCGTGAGCCCATAGAATATACCTGTGTTGGGTATAGACCACTGTTATGTAGTTGATTTGTGGTCACCGTTTCTTGTTGTGGGAACTGTATGAAGGGATACTGATGGATATCGTATGATGGATCAGTTTTATTGATCCTTTTGTAACTCTGTCGTGGTTTTTGGGTGACAGTGACTAATGATACTTTTTGGGTTTCATTTGTCTTCTAATTTTTGCTTGTGAACGGGTAACTGTTGTGTTACCGTAGTCTATACGACCCAGTGGAAGTTGTTCTTCCTTGTTATTGTGGTAACGGGATTATTTGTTGACTGTGTACAATATTGATACATCCATACTCTATTTGGACGACTCGAGAGGAGTCCTTGATTGAATCGTATATTTTGTCCACCGCTTTCTTTGAGAATGTAGATTCATCCATGAGTTTTGTTATTTGTCTTCGTGGAAGCCTTGTAGAGGTAATGTGTCTTTGTTCATGCTATTTGTAATGATTAATGGATATAGATTTCACGGGCATGCATTTGCATTTCTTTTGTGTAAGTTGTTCGAAAGTTTTGAAGAGGCTCAGTTGTTTTCCTTGTTTTGAAATGGGTATTCGATTTGCTTACATTTGTTTTATTCTGAATGATTGCCATGAATGGCATAGAAGGATTTATCAGCTAATTTCATATTACGCATTCTTTGTAGGGATTCAAATGGTTATGAGTATAAACCCATTAAAAGATACGGTGTGAATATATATATAGATTTATAAATGTTGTGATTTGGACGACTCTGAGGAGTCGATTGAATGATTTATATTATATTGAGCCGAATATAATTAAGTAGTTGGTGAATGATGAACCGGTGGCTTGAAGGAATAACATGTACTAAGACCTCTCTGTTATTTTCTCGGAATTACTTTTGTGTTGCATGGATTTTTGTTGAAGCAGATTCTTGGGTGTATTTTTATGTTCATTCCTTGTAATCTTGTGCGAAAATTTGGCATGACTTAGTTGGGTTTCTTGAATTGAAATCGGTAATTAAAATTTCTACGAGTTTTAATATGTACACTATTTACTTGTCCAGAGGGAAACATTGGCAATCATTTGTCATTCCACTGTTGTTCGGGTTTAGAGAATTGTGGAAGTCAACCTGTATCTTCTATTGTCCTAGTTGAAACTTGACTTGATATACTTTTGTTGTTGATATTGGACATTTTGTCTGAGTAATGGTCTGTATCAGGTAACGTGACTCTGTATAAGTGAATCGTGAGTACTTTTGACCAACTCGATTTAGTACAGATGTATATACAGGGTGATGTGTTCCTTTCTGATAGGATGCGGTGCATCTTGTATTTAAAAAGGACCTAGTATTGGGCTTAAGGTTGATACATGGATTGTTGATGTGATAGTTCTTTCAGACAGAGTTTTTTGTGTTTCTATTTCTTGATTTAGAACAGCGATCTTTCTTGTGGCTTGTCTGACTTGTTCATATACAAACTGGTTGAAAGTTTTCATATGTGAAAGCGGTACAGTAATGAACTAATGTGAATGAAACGATCTGACCAATGTTGTGATTTTGGATTCAATGCTTGTTGTGTATATTCGTTCCTTGATTTTTAATATTTGATGAAGTATTAGAAAGTGATTAAGACTATTTTGTAACAATGTTAGAGTTACATATTTGTAATCATTTTGTATTACAAGGGCATAGTCTGAATATGTTTACTTATGTGAATATCTGACCTCATTTTAACAGGGTGTTTAATGAAAACAATTGATGGATTGCAATTGTTTTAAAAGTTAGTGCTTATCATGCTCAGTTCATTGAATCGACTCATGATGACTATTTTGCAGATGGTTGCCGTAAGAGGTAAAAGCAACGCAGATCTGACAGGCTGATCAGATTGTTTAATTGATTTATAATGAATTACAGCTTGATTTTATAAATGTACTATATGTGAAAAGATGTTTCTTTTCCGTTGAGCATTGTATCAAGTATGTTGTTTGCATAAAATGTAATCGTATAGTATTGAAAGGAATGGAAATAAGTGTTTGATACTTATGTGTCGTATTCTATTTTTGATAGTTGACCTTCTTCGGTTTGTGTAACGAAGGGGCATTGTTATCATTGTATAATATGGATGCTTTTGTGATTGACAATGAAAGCTTACAAAAAAAAATGAGATTGAATTCTTATGAGTGTTTTGTAGTTCTAATTTGTTCTAGCAAAAGCAATATTGGATTTAAATAATTGTCTTTCTTGAAGATAGGTTAAAAAAAATGAGCCTAAAGAGAACGCTAAACAAGCTGGATTAAATTACTAATCCCTAGTCCTAAGTATGACAGGACAATATTAAATTGGATTCTTAATCATTTATATCTTTATACTAATAAGTATGATATAAATTCAGTTAAGAGAACTGATATACAATCAAATGGAGTTCAGATGGCAATCTCAAGTAAAGGTTATGAGATATTGTCCAATTCTGTTGCTTTAGAATCAGATGTATTCTAATGACTCCTTGATGAGAACTTGACCTTAATACCTCTACCATGTAATGGGTTTTATAGAGGAGGGTCGTCTTAAGACGAAGAATCCAGGGATCGGGAAAGGCTAACCTTAGGGAAAAGTCTTTAAAGTAATTTAAACTACAGTGCGTAACGCACGTTATTAAGTAGATCTTTTCGAGGCGGATTTAAAGGTTGACGACACAAGTCAACTGCAGGGTTGTACCTCCGAGAAGATTAGGATCTTCTCGAAGTTACAACAATGCAGATGACTTATGGCGACACCCTTTGCATTGATCGCTAAGATTTACACTTGATTTCGCACGAGTTACTCAGGGTCCGATTAAGAACGTGGTCATGTTATAAGGCTGCCTAGGAGATTCGGGGTATCATGACACACTGGTTGAACTGCAAGGTTGGACCAAGTATGTAAACATATCCCTAACCCTCGTGGGCATCCATATAACATTATCACCTTGTTAATCTGCCTCCGAGTGATTCAGTTGTGAAAGGAAGGACTGACAGTAGTCAGTGTAGGACATTCTATATAACATATGAATGGGGTGAAGGACGTATTCAGTTGATCGACGAGTATGCCGTTAAGGAATACGAGACATGAACAGTATGTTTCAAATCTTTGGCCAAAGTATCGCAAGCTGCTGATTGCGTTGTCCTAATTCACCTAGTCTAAGGGATGAGATGCCGATGAATAATAGTAACAATTATTCAGTTAGATTCCTTGGACAGAGCATTCTGAATCCCAGATTAGGGAAGAGAACCGCAAGAGTAATGTGTTAAATAAAAACACCGACTCTTATTACTCATGAATAGATCGGTAGATTACCGAGTCATGGAATGAATAGATCGGAGGTACTCCGAGTCATTACAGCTGCATATGGTTGTCTGTTATATGAATGGTTATTTGAATTGTGAGTTCTAAATTATGTATTTAGAACCAGGATGCAATTATCAAAAAAAAAAAAAAAAATTCACTTGTTCTAAAGTTTAAAATGAGGATGTTACATCCCGACATATTCGGGGGTATATGAATACCCATAGAATAATGGGAAGGAGCGAAGGTGGGAGGAAGAAGTAAAAATAAAAGAGGAAGAACTATTTCGTTCATGTCGGGTTCACCAATTTTGTTGGTGAAGCTGATGTGAAGGCTAATGAGGTATGGAAAATGAAACAGTTGTTTGTTTCATGTCGGGTTCACCAATTTTGTTGGTGAAGCTGATGTGAAGGTTAATGAGGTATGGAAAATGAAATAGTTGTTTGTTTCATGTCGGGTTCACCAATTTTGTACGATGGAAAAGTGACAAGCGAGTGTGGGAATCTACAAGTAACTTTTCCTTGCACCCGACCTCCCGAGGTCATGCCGAGATAGCCGGTGGGGATGGAATATGCGTGGGATGTAGACAAACTAGTTAGGCAATTTGATGTCTTCGACGTGCACTAATGGAAATTACGAATCTAAGGTAAAGAAGGCCCTCCTAACCTGAACTGGTGTGATAGATCGATCAACAAGGATGACTGCTCGAAGGCTCCAATCAATATCGAGCTCTGGCGTGATTTGTCTATGGGTTGTGGAATACGTGGAAAATGACCTGGGATAGTTTCGTGTATGTTTCCAGATAAGGTCATAGGGTGGATGGTAAATATAACTGACTCTATGGGTGATTTTCTGGCCTAGTCCAGAACTCCTTAGCTTTGTTAGTTGCTATGTCTAACAAGGATAACTATTCGATGATTATAGATGGAAGTGGAGTAGATCTAAATACTAATGTGCGTAAGCTAGTGCCAATGTCATATTGACATGTAGATTCGTTGGGTTAAGGGATTTTTGGGTCGCACCATAGATTCGTGGTTGTTGTGGTCCTACTATGGTCATGTGGGCACTCGGTCCTAATCCCTAGTATCTAATAGTCATATGCTTTCTTGGCCTCTATATTCGTAACTAACAGTTGTGTGATCTTTTAGAGTATCTCACGGTGTGTGTTGCTCAACCCGAATTCTTAAGGTCGGTATCTATATCTCGTGATGTGTCTCCCTGCATCTCGGCTATGGGACCAAAGGATCACAAATTAAATGTTTTCTCTCTTTCAAACCCTTCCACTCATGCGGTATGAATCTAGGTAATCGTAGTTTGGTTGATTTGATCAAAACGTGTGTGCTTGGTCATCTTCTATGTTTAACCCGTGCAGTTGGAAACTGATTTGTTGTAAGTTTACCGTTGTTCGGAAGACTTGGATCCTAAGATTTTGATCTATATCAGTTATTGTTGTGATGAGATTGGGTTGGGGCACGATTGGCTCGAATACGTATTCTCTGGGCTCTCTAGGTCCCGTGATTGTCATACAAAAGCAATAATGTAAATCCAATTGCAGCAAAGTGAAATTAACTATGTAAAGCGTATCTATAGCATATATGACTTCTATATTTTTGTATTTTTATGATGAATTTATATGATGAAATTGATGAAGCAACTATTTTAATATATCTAGAAATTGACAATTAATCTAATGACGAATTTAAAACAAACAAAGTAACTGAGTGTAGCTACCTGCCTGTGTAGTTGTAAATCTATTCTAAATAATGAAATAACTAATTTAATCTATTTGAAAGACTCTCAATCATACCTCAGAAGTGAGGAATGAATCATAGTTTCTCAGAAACTATCAATCCCCATAGCTTCCCTGGCAATATCGAAAGTAGAATTGACTGAAATAAAGTGATTGGCTACTCTATTCGATATGCTTCTAATTAGAACTTTGAAAGCTAGAACCACGGATTCTGCGAGAATAGTGGTGAATCTAATGGTGTGTGTGATCTTGTCCCCTCAGTGTGATCTCCTCATTCCTTCATGTTCACGTGGATCCAGAAAAGCGTGTAATGCTAGCATCAACAAAAGTAGATATTGGGACAAAGGCAGCTTAGGATACAGATTGAATACAATGCGAGTAGGAGAGAGATAACGCAAGAGTATAGAGCTTGGCTTATGTAATTCCTAGCGGGATTTATTGCGAGTCATGCAACATAAAACGTCCAGAACCTGAAACTATCCTGCTTGAAGAACAAAACCTGCAACTTTAATGGCTTCCTATTGAAAACAAACTATTCTACTCCAATGGATTGGATGAAATATCAACAACACTTGCACAAGATGGATATGTGGCTTCCTAATAGCAAAACAACACTAACTAAGCATGCAATGAATGAAACTAAGAATTCTAAGCAAAAATGAAAGACTAATCTATTGCAATGAGAAATTTAGAGGCAAATTTGAGGGGCCATTTGCTTGAGCACAAGCCAACTATTTATAGCATTTGCATTTACCCAAGGTAAAAACCAAATTGATCTCTTAAACTATAAACAATGGCAAAACACTATTCCAGGGAACTAGAATCATTAATGCAAGCTTATGGCGGTGAAAAAAGTTGGTAAACGTTGAAATTTACATGATTCATGTTAAAAGAGCATTCTAGAAAATGCGTAAGGGTGGAGGTCACGAGATCGCCGCAGCAGGCGGCGAGGCCAGAATCAAGAGCAAAAGGCCAAGAAAAGAGGGGAAAAGAGAAAAACAAAGCATGCGGGGGCTAAGCGGGGCATGTGGGATGTTAACACACACTGGGGAGCTTTTCCAGATCCCGAACACCTTGTGAGGAGACCTGTATCATCATTGGGGCACGTGTTACGTTGTTCCTTTAGCACAATACCCTACAATTTTGGGGTACATACAATACCCATGCATCTAAGGTAATAAAATTGAATTTCATGCCTATATCAATCAATATATTGCTCAATAGCCACCCATCCGTAAATAACATTAAAATTTATTTCCTTGTCATAATCTAGGTTATGAGGGGGAAGATTTACATGCAGGATCTGTCATTCGGTCTTAAAAATTATGCGTAGAGTGTTTCCTTTTAACCAATTCTCAACAACGGTGGAATGATATTCTCTGGTGAAACAATCTACACACTTCTCTCAAGTCATCCATATCATTTTGTATTGTCTTTGATGCTTTCTTCTTCTCTATCTTCTCGTGATTGCTCCTTTAAATACCGTATTTCACCTGAATATTCCTAAGTACCTCCATGGTTTCTGATAAAACTCCTTCGATGGGCGGGTCGGGTACCGTGCATGATGAACCTCCTCCTTAGTGATGATAGGATTTCGCTGCAATGCTTCTCTGCAGTGCATGCTACCTAAGTACGGTTTGTGATCTTTACTTGCAACACCTTGAACTTTGCTTCCAACTTAGGCATCCACTAATTTTCCACAATGCACTATATCTTAACCATCCCTGCACCTTTTTTTCTTGTTTATGTTTCTTGCTAAGATGCTTATAAAAGTTTGGGCACTCCTCATAGCTATGACTCTTTTCACAAAAAGAACATGTAATATTCTTGGGACATTCGCATTTGTAGTGGTCAGGTTATCCACAAGTGTAACATGTTCCATGAGGGAACTCACTTCTTCCACCACCATGACCTTATCCTCCAAATCCACCAGGGTATCCTCGACCTCTGCCATGACTTCCTTCAAAATGCCCTTCATTCTAATCATAGCGTGCCTGATTGTGATCCCGGTCCTAATGCTCATTCTTACCTTTAGAGTTATCTGAGACTCCTATTTTTGTACACTAATATTTATAGCATCATGGATCGACCAATCAGCTAGCTTGAGTCTTCCATGTCATGAGTTGTGGACTGCAGATTTTATAATAGCTTGAAACGTTCTTCCGATCACACGTTGTAGTTAGGGGTAGCGAATAACATCATGGTTTAAATGAAATATCTCACAATACAACAACAATGAGCACACCGATATGTGGGGAAAACTATCCTTTGTGTGACCTTCACTTCACAATATGTGCACCAAATCCATGTGCACATCTCATGTGCTAAATTTTTCGATAGTTTCTCCAACTACTTTGCCATATTTGTGATCTGTGCTTCTAAAAATGGGCTCACCCTAGTTTCTATGCTTCCAACTACCTTAGCACATAAGGTTGCTTCAAGTTCTTCATGCGGATTAGTGTATGTCTTATGTGATAATTCCCTCCTAAAAGGGGTAATCAAGCCCCCAACGAACCATTGTTCATGTTGGCTTATGTGTATATCATAAGAAAGCTTAGATAATAGTGTTTTAAAATGGGCATCATACTCTCTGACACTTTTGGTAGTGCCTTGCCTTATATCCTTGAGTGCACTTATAATCTTCTACTCAAACTCAAGGATGTGAAACTCTTTAAGGAATACATCTTTTAAAGTTGTATAGTCTACGCAAGTTTGATCGGAGTTCAGACTTTACGTACCAACTATGCGCACGTCCTTGTAATGTAGTAGCAAATTGGATTTCCCTACGCTCAAAAGCTATGATTTATTTTGTGTTCCATAGTATTTCACACATATACACATGTTTAACAACGTATTCTATGCCTCTATACTATGGAAGATGAAGAGACATCTCCATGTAAATATTTTGGGGTTAGTGCGAGACCTTACCCACCCGATCCAGAGCCTTCTATGTTACCTTGGCCTCCAAAGCCACCAGATCTTCCGGAACTAGAGATACCTATGCCTCCCGATCCCGAACCTGTAGTTGGGGTTGGACCGAGAAGATGTGCTTCCCTGTGTCCCAATAGTAGAATTGAATTATACTCGACATTCTCAGTAAAGGATTACTACTTCAAGAAGATAGTCCAAAAATATGCACACCTAAATTCTGTGCACATGATACACCTAAAAAGGTACTCCCATATAACAACGAAGCCATTTGTTCTACCATCACTATGCCTCTTATAAGACTTGCTCATACTCTCCCATTGCTTGAATTAGCTTGTGACTATTTAATATCTTGTTTGTTGGAAAACCAAGTGCAAGGGAAAGGTTTCCAGGTGGATTCAGATGTGTGCCCATGGCCCAGGTCTTAAGGCTCGGGTTCCACTTCTTCTATGTGAACTTCTACTCCTTTCCGAACTATCTTTCTCCACAACACCATTTTCTCTGCAACCTCCCGCTGCTTCTCTACCTCTCTCTCATGTGCCTCATTATACTTAATCCAAATTTCTTCTCTCTACCTTTCTGCCACTAGGTTTTCCATATTTCACCAAACCTACTCCTGCCCCTGCGCATGGTGAGGTTTAGTTAGCCATTGGTTTACTCTCCAAATTAAAAGTTACCATCAGGATCTTGATCGCAAGTGGAATGCATGTAAATAATTTCCCCTTGGATATCGTAAAAACTTGAATTCAGCTACCTCTGGGCATAAATAAGTGGAAATTGAGTACTCCAAGATATAACTATTCAAAACACCAAGGAACCATGTATCCATAAAGACGAGTCCAAATCGATTAGCATCATAAAGGGCCTAAAATTCTTCTGCGCATCTAGAAAAGTGTGTGATACCTCCATTCTCGCTCATATGTGTAAGCAATCAACCACTCGTATAATTATACTAGAAATATAGTGAACTATCTCTCATTTGGACTTTCATAAAAAAAAATTTCCACCCACACGCGTGTGTAGACACCAAAATTGGGTCACACTCCCTTGATCCCTCGACAAATAACCAACACGAACACACTCACCTAACCATGGCCCCTCTCATCCTACTCTAATATTAATTTAATTAAATTAATTCATGATCTCATAATATATTATTTAAATATCCTAATTGGGATAATTCCCACACCACCACCTCACCTTTACACCTCATCTAGCCACCTCACCCTAACACCTATTATTATTATATTTCCATAACTAACTAAGACCTACCTAAACCCTAAAAATTAAAGCCTACATTCCCTCTAACCACATTCCCTCCCATTAGAAGGGAATATTATATTCTAATTAGTGGAGAAAGAGAAACGAGATCCAAGAAAATCAAGGGGATTTGCCCATTTTAGTAAACCTAGGAAATCCTGCCTAACCAATGTTGGTTACCCTAAACCACCATTGGTCGACCAAAACCATAAGTCGATTACCATTTATACCCCAAAACAACCTTATTTCGAGGTTAGCACATTTTTGAGAGCAAGTGATGAATCCCAAATTGCATGCAAGCGAGAACGGCATTCATACACACATCAAAGCATCCACAACCAACATCAGAAGCAATCACAAGTCATTTGCATTCACGGGAGCATCTGGGGAAGCACCATCACCACATCAAACTCCATCCATCTGATCAACTGCCATTTCCATCCAACCATCAAGCTCATACAATAGTAAGTGTTTTATTAACCAACATTCATCTATTTTCATTTTAATAGACTCTTTTACTTCTGTTATCAGTTCTACTTGTATTCCCATGCACCCATCATTTGCCTTCATACAAACTTGATCATTCCTTCACCCACACCATTAAATTTCCCATATCCTACTGATAACTACCCCTGAGCACACCTAAGACCTACACAGACCTCGCCATTTCCCTCTCCATTTCCATTTAGCCCTAGATCTATCATCACACCAAGATTTTATTCGAGTTTCTCTCTGCGACCATACCGACGTCGGTTACCAACAACCATCGCTAGTTCACTTAAACCGACATCGGTCATACTAGGCCGACGTCGATCTCGTGTTTTTACCCTTAGACCAATAATGAGCCTAAAATCCTAGAATCAGACCCTAACAAGTACCGGTACCCTATGAGAGACCTTGACCTTCAGATTTAATCATAGCCTAGCCTATTGTGAGAAAATATGCTTACTATAGTCGAATGAGATACCTAAATCATTTTAATTATAGTATGGTTTTATTTATTGTTAACATTGAATTGTTTTAAATAGTGGATTGAAAACCTTTTAGGGAGTATCATACTTCCCGAATCTAGCATACGCTAGGCATTCCACTGTATATACTATTTAACTTCTATTGGGTGGTCTTGTTTTCTATTTCAGGTAGTTCCTCCTAGCCAAAAGGAAGCTCTCATGATCAGCTATGGATCAATAAGTCATATGCATGCAAAAACATTTAACCAGCTTTAACAGGTATTCCTCCTATCTCATTTACCCTTATTTGTTTCATCAATATTCAAAGAAACGCTCTAAGAATCAGGTGAAACATTTTGGCACACTGGTGGGACCCATTCAGGGTTCCTTGCATTTTGTCATTCCTAGGTGAAAAGTTGCATGTTTTTTTCCTTTCTAAAAGGTTCTCACACTAAAATTTCTCCCCTAGAATCTTCTCTTCTTTCTATTTGTCTCAAAGCAATCGTGTTTTGGTGCTATAAAAAGAACATTTCTTTCCTTTCATTAGTATCACATTAGTGAAAGAGCATCCCTTCTCCTATTCACCTCTTTGTGTCATCGAATTCAACATTTTGATTTGGGCTTAAAATTAATTTCATTTTTCGCTTTACTGCATTAGCTCACATTAAATGAGGGCAACCTATATGCTGGAAGTCATGCCTAGCTGATCGTTGACAAATGAATCATGGAAACGTACTTTCTTTCTCTCTCTCTCTCTCTTTGAGGCTTACCAAACATCACAAAATTGAAAAATACACACATTCTTAAACAACATCTCACCTAGAAGAAGCTGTAGGTGATCACATGATCACGACACAGTGGGCACCCACTCATTACTTTTGTCGATTCATTATCTCAGAAGACAGCCCACCCTCACCATAACATACTTGAAACCTCTCCTTGTAGATCTCCTTCTTTGTAGGAAGCCTTCCTCACCAAAACTCTATTCTAAAGTACATGAGTTAGTTTTTAATAGCATAATCTGAACAAACATAATAGAAAAAGCACTCTTAGGATTGTATTTTTCTTAGTGTTTCTACTTGGCTTGCATTTTGAGGTGAGAGGACATGTTCTTCACTTTTTCATTTCTCCTTGCACGCTCCTCATCATAGTTAGTGTATTCCAACTTCATCTGAGTGTGCCTGGACCCCATTTTCATCATTCTTAGAATTATGGGTTTGATTCCACATTTGATTTTAACTCACAACCACATGTTCTTCATCTCTATTTCAATTTCACAAGAATCGATGTTAGTCCAAAGAACCGTCGTCGGTTACCCTACACCGTCATCGGTTTTAACCGACCGGCGTTGATTTAATGTTATTTTGGTTAACCTGCCCAGAAGGACACCTGATTCACTTTGTTTGCTTTTTGAGTCTCTGAAGCTCTCATCATCTTCTTTGTTTTGATAAATCCATCAACATTTTATCTACTTGGTAGATTATTAGCCTTTTGTCGTGTTTTGACAAATTGTCCATTTTTCATAGTGATCGACCACTTTACTGTGATCGATGTCGATTTACCCTAACTAGCATCAGTTAGCTTGTTAAAATTTCCACCTAACATTTTATAGCTAATCCACCTACCACCACCTATTTTTCCTATCTTTGTTGTTTTTTTGTGTCATTTACAGAAAGTAGTCCTACCAAATCAGTACTTGTTCACATGTTGCTGACGTAGCCAAGTAAATGCCCTCATATTCCACACTAGTTGTCAACCACTCCCACCTAGTCCTTCACCACCTTCTATTTTATCGCCCATGGATCTTACCCAGCCTATCACTATCGCCACAGGGGATGAGGAGTTCACACGACTCCTTGACCAGAACCCTGTCGCCTTATAGTTCTATCTTTCCCATTTGTCCACTTGATATGCCTCGGGTCAGTTGATATATGACATGCCCATATCTATCCCCCAACTCTCATTCCTACTTCTACGTCAACCTCTTCGGCTTTGTGTTACCCACATCTACCTTGCCCCAGGTCGTGGGCAGCCTAGGCCTTGTACTGTTATGACCGCCGCATATGCCACGTCTATTGCATCCCACAAGCTCCACTATACCTTCGTCCACCACCCAGAACATAACCTCATCCATGCCTATTGTCTCACATATACCCATAGTGATGTAACCACCCCTAGTGTCGATGACCACTACCCCTTTTCAAAACATTTTCCTTTCTATTCCATAATCCTTAGCCCATCACTACTAGATTCACCTCGACCCTTCCACCTCCATATACGTACTATCAATAGCCTTCCATTTCATCCATCATTCCTTTGGGTTACATACCCCCTATCTCACTCCCTCCTTCTCAATCTACCTACATGTTATCACCATATACTGGAATGCCACCTCCATCATATATCCAACACCAACCTCCTTATGCTACGGGAGGTACCCATCCATCCCAACCTACTAATGAACTAATCAAGTTAATGATGGAAAAGATGCGAGACATCGGAGGCATCGTTTCACGGAACACACAACTCCCTCACTTATGATGAGATTTGTAATGATCCCATCCACTCATCCATTCTTATTCATCCATATCCTGTACATTGGGAAATACCTAAATTTAAGCGCTTCAATAACAAAGAGGACCCTAACAAAGCACTTGCAGTCTTTCAAACATGGTTGTTATCTGATCACCCATGATGATGATTTTCTTTTGAGGACCTTTCCCATGTCTCTGACTAGACCCACATTAGATTGGTACAGTGGGTTACCTAGACATTCTATCTTCTCATTTAATCAGGTAGCCCAAGCCTTCTTGGATCACTTCTCCATCAACATTGTTAAGAAGGTTACCATGACTGACCTCTACTCTACGCGTCAATATGACAATGAGTCTATCATGGATTTTGTCACTTGTTGGCGTAGCCTAATCAATTAACTCATGTTCCAATTACCACAAACCGAACTCATAGAACTCTTCACTCAAGCTTGTGCTAGACATATCTCGCCAACCCTGTAAGTGCAGACTTTCCAAACCTTCGATGAGGCATTCACCATGGCACAAAAACTAGAGATTCGGGTCATCGAAGAAAATAAAATCCAACTACGAAATAAGAATGCATCATTTAAGTCAAATGATAACTCTTCTTCTTCAAAACCATAGAATAATTATTCAAAAGCCAAGGGAACCGCTAATGCAGTGGTACTCAAGGCAAGCCCAACTCATCCATCAAATCAGCCTAAGCCCTCATCCAATCTTTCCCTGGTCCAGACCTTTCAATTCAGATAAGAACAATGAAAATACACTCCAATTAGGGAGCCTTGTTCTTCTGTCTTGGAAAAGCTCATTAAATATGGTGCCATCACCCTTCCTCCCGTAAAACCACACACTAGTTTTGATCATGCGCCCCACACCCACATGGTAAAAAGAGCATGACATCTGTAACTATCATCAGGTAAAAGGTTATAGTGACATAAATTACATCACTTTCAAGAAAATTTTCCAAGAAATACTTGAAAACAGAGAGTTAGTCTTGGATAACCCTAATGTACCTGCTAACGTGAACCTACACATCCTCAAGAAACCATTTCCTAATCACACCCTTCTTCTTCGATAAAGCGAAGAGACCTCAAATAATGATAGCCATATCCATGAGGTCCATGCTATTTCCAATGATGCACTAGTTTCTTCCCGATTACCTCATATTCCTTTAATAGAGGAAATCCTAGCTTAAAGTTTTCCACCTACATGTGAACCCACTTCACCTAATCTTCCACCCACATAGGAACACCCTTTTTCTCCCCCTTACATGTGAAGGAGCCTTGTTAACATCGAGACCACTTCACCTTTGGCTTCTCCACCTGAGAGAGTCGTCACTGCAATACCTCTCGACTAATGGGAGACACTTGTTTACCTCCTTCACCCACAGAGGATCACTTGTCATCTCCTCGCTTATCAAAGATCTAGTAGAAATGTCGTTGCCTCTAGGTGACCATTCTCCATCAGCTACCCAAGATCCTGCGGACTTACTTTTAGCTCTCTTACCCACAAAGGCTGAGGCTAGAAAATTCCCTATTTCTAAGACATATTTTATGGGGATCGCCATTAGATCCACATCAATCCCACCCACTACAATGCTGTCATTCTCACACTTAGTAGACCACCTAGATTACGTGGATAGAGCCTTACTTTGCAGGCATATTCTACTTCCTATCTCAACACAAATGCAGATGTCACTTGGCCGACAATTCCACCATCTATCCAAAAATATTTTAGCTGATCGAACCAAACACAACCACAACTATCACAAGTTCCCCACGATACCACTCATGGCTGAATGCACACCTTTACTCATAACCGACATGCTTCTACATCCAAACCTATTACTACCTTAGGGGTCATCCCAACGACCAGCCTTACTCATCCACCCATGAAATTAGATTTAGCTACATCCTCCAAAACTAACACCAAACTTAATCTGGCCCCCAAACAGAAGAACCCATCCCCTAGATCTCATACCCCAACCTCACTGATCACACCTTCATCACCTTCACCCCTTCCATCTATCTTAGGACCTAGCCCTTCTAACCTGGTTAAGAAACCTCCACCCATCGGTAAACTAAAAACGCAATAGCCCATTCCTCCCTCGTGAACCTCTAACATACCCAAACACCCGACACAACTTCTACCTACACCTATAGCATTTTTACCACCCATACCTCCTATACCATCAATGACTTCTTCACTACCCATGACACTTCAGTCTCTTTCCCTCACACCTCCTACTGAACTCGCGCCATATACCTTCACATGGCACCTCGGTTATCCCCATGGAACTCGCCCTCTCCCACCATCCGCTTTTCCCTCTAGATCTCATGCACATGTATCACCTTTACCCAAGAAGGTGTAACCTAAAGGAAAAAATCCACTACCCTCCAATAAGGTAGTCAAACCAACCACACATTCTATTTCCAGTTCATCTACCATGCCCCTAAGAAATCGAGACACAACCAACACCCAAGACCACACCAAAGCACCTAAAACCATAGCTCACCCCACTCCCCTCTTACAAAGACCCTTCCTATATAGCTGGTTGCACTGCACTCCAAACCCGCATTCACTTCCCATTGTGATCCTTTGGCGGGATCATATGCCAAAATTTTAACCAACCTCCTTGAAACTTCTATCATCACATTACTACCTCTTAGACCTTACGACCCACTCAAGACCAAACCAAAATGGTTTGATGAAACTAAATTTTGTTCTTACCATTGTGTGCTAGGACACGATGTAGAGAACTATAAGGCTTTGAAAATTGTTCTTATTCAGTTATGCCCTCATGAAGAAAACTTTGATGATGATGACCTTCTTGATGAGGACCCCATTTTGCCAGCACCGGTTTCAATAGTTTTTCCTTCATTACCGACACAACAACCACTTCCTCCACCCCACAACTCTTAGAGCCACCTCGAGATTTGAAATTAACATGGTGTGTATCTAAGAACTTGCCAAACCTCCACCTAAATGTTAGTGTTACCAACTCATCTCACAAGGTTCCTTCTCACCTCTTGGCTTCACGCCCTTCCTATCACTATATCTTTCATGGCTCACCTACTTCACCTACTGCGCGCCTCAAATCAACATGATACATGTTGCTACCCACACATAGAAGGATAAAGGAAAGGAAAAAGCAACCGACCCACCTACCAACCCAATACCCAACATACCATCTGCACCCACACCTAAAGTCACTATCTGCGGCCCCACATATCCTATTTCTAATGGGGTTACACATCACACGATGCTCAAAAAATTACACCAATCCTCTCTCAAGATGTCCCTCTATGACCTCATCCAAACCTCTGAATCCCATCGCCAAGATCTCATGGAGGTTCTTCAGTCTATTGAGGTTTTACCCAATGATCCTACACCCGTAGCCTCCATCATCACACCTCATCATGTAGCCTCTCTTACCAAATTACCATCTTCTCCTACATCTCCACCTACTCACCAAGTAGCCACCCTTAGCTTCTCAGACGAAGAGATCACACCACACCAAACCGATGACCCAGATCCAACTTTCTTCATCTCCATCCACATCGATGATATCTATGTACGACATGTTATTATCGATGGGGACACTAGCATTAATATCATATCCTCTCATGCGTTTGACCAAATGCACATACCCAAAAATTACATGCATAAACATCCCGTCATGTTGTGTTCATTTAATGACGCTATCACCTCTACACTTGGCACCATCATCCTCCATGTTTGCATGGGCCCCTACACTATTCTAGAGTTATTTTATGTCTTGGAGGGGGAATTTCAATATAACTTGTTGCTTGGTAGACCCTGGATTCATGTCATGGGTTGTGTTCCTTCCACTTTGCACCATTATGTAAAGTTTGAGCATGAAGGGCACATCTATACCATTCCGGCTTATTCATCACCTTTCAAAACCTGTAACATGATTTATCAACCTAATGACATTCTCATACCCATTAAAGCGTCTTCATCTAGGACTACTTCCTCTTCATCTACACCTCCACCCACCGGTGCCACGACTACCTAAACTACACCTATATCCTCCATTCCTACCGCTTCTACGACCTCCACGGGTGACCCGTCTACCTCCCAATCAGCTAGCTCCACCTCTAATTCAACCTCTAGCACATCATCTATCCTAGCTACCCACATATTGACCACCGATCCCTTAGAAGGCATTTTTCAATGCCTCACTCTAGGGAAGTACCGCCTATATAGTGTCAACACATTCCTTACGCCACAAGAGTATGGAAGTATTCACTGCACCCTTCTATGATCACCATATAGGAGAGCATCTCCTTTATGGTCCTCCTCACCTTCACACCAACCTCACATGTGGGGCTTGATACTACCATTTATACACACGAACCACCATCACAAACCCACCCATTTTTCGCCAATATTCGGTCACTCACCAATCTGCTGTTTCCCCACACTGCTGCGCATGGATGTGCATAGAAGGGCTTTGGTTTTGTCTTTTATGAGCAAGGTCATCACACTGTTATTCCATGTACTACTCACAAACATAACGACCATAGTGGTATTGGATTTACTGAACCACCTACCAAGAAGGCCCGCATTGAACTCATTGAGGACATCAGCCCTTCTCCACCTTCTTCACCACCTTCACTAACAGAGTTGATGGATCTAGAATCCATTCCTCCTAAAAAAATTCATAAACACCATTTCCTTGGGGCCTTTGACTTATCAACACGAGGGCGAGGCTCCCTCTTCTCTTCCCTTCTTGTATCCTGAAATGATCGATGATGATACACCTTCCATTAATGTCATTCAATGTCAAGATGATGAATCTATACTCACCTATCTTAGTGCAGAAGACTCATATATTCATCATTCATTACCATCTGAGACGTAAACCATGTTGAATGAATTGAATATTGAAATTAACATCCATACTCAAGACGACCCACACATTCTAAAGATTGGCCAATCTTTAGATACTATTGAACAGGAAGCCATCACTTCTTTTCTCAAAGATCATAACCATGATTTTTCTTGGTCTTACATAGACATGCCTGATATTGACCCCACCATAGTGGTCTACAATTGTAACCATTCCTGATGCTAAACCCATAAAATAAAAGTTGAGGAAAATGCACCCTCGCATTGCTCTTCTAGTCAAAGAATAACTTCAGTGTTCGCTTTCTGTTTCCTTCATCTTACCCATTGATTATCCTCGATGGATTTCTAACATTGTCCCTATCACTAAGGTGACAAGGGAACTCCGCATTTGCATAGATTTTGTGACCTCAATCTAGCCTACCCAAAAGATGATTTTCCTCTACCCAGTATTGACCAACCTGGTTGACCTTACCACTAGTCATGAGATTTTATCACTCATGGATAGTTTCTTGAGCTATAACCAAATCTTACTTGCCCATAGGATCAACACAAAACTACATTCATCACCCCTTGGGGGACCTTCGCTATCGAGTCATGCCTTTTGGCCTTAAAAATGCTTTGGTGCCACCTACCGGCGGAGCTATGAATTACATCTTCCATGACATCATGTACCATATTTTGGAGGATTACCTAGATGATCTCCTGGCCAAATCTAAATGTCGCTCTGATCACCACACTGTCCTAAAAACCATCTTTGACCACCTCATTAAGTATTATGTTTTCCTTCAACCCAAGAAATGCATCTTCGCGGTTCTCTCGGGAAAGCTCCTGGGATTTATCGTCTCCTTACGTGGCATAGATGTTGACCCTGCTAAAGTCAAGGCCATTCTCAAAATGCCTCTACCCACTAACCTGTGAAAGCTCCGTAGATCCGTAATGTAAGTTGCAATCTATCTGCCATTTCGTTTTGCAACTTTTCGATCGATGTCATCCATTTCATCATCTTCTCAAAAAGGATGTCTCCTTTAAATGGGATGATGACTGCCACAAAGCTTTTGAGGCCTTGAAACAATACCTTCTCCAGCCACCCATACTCATTCCACCTAAATACGATTAGCCCTTCTACCTATACATATCAGCTATAGATCACTCCAGGGGCCATGCTTGCTCATCACGATGAACAACACAAGGAGCGGGTAGTTTATTACATAAGTCATACTCTTTTGGACTATGAAACCCAATATACCCATTCAAAAACTTTTCTTATCCTTAGTTTTTGTTTCCACTAAACTCGCCATTATTTACTTAATCACAAAACCTATGTGGTGACCAACACTAACCCCTTATGCTTCATGTATGACAAACCTTACCAAAATCGGTGAGTGCATGCTAGCTTATGCTTACAGCTGACCTCGAACTTGAATTCACCCATAAAATTTCCATCAAGTGCCAAGCTATTGCTGACCAATTGGTGACACACCTATTTTGGGGATCAAGCCTCTAACTTTGAATTTCCAAATGAGTCTATTGCTACCCTTTCCTTGGATGAACCCACATACCAAATGACACTCTTCTTTGATGGTTCCAAGTGTCGGCATGGGGGTGGGGTGGTGTTATTCTCATTTCGCTTGATGGTGAACCCATGCCTTTGTCTTAAAAAACTCAATTTTTATTATACAAATAATATTGTTGAATATGAAGCACTCGTATTGGGTCTCTAAGCTGCATATGCCTTAGATGTTAAGTCAATCAACATATTTTAGTCATAAACCAAATCAATGGTATATACCAATTTCATAATGAGATCCTTCAAAAGTATAAGTGTCATGTTGACATCAAACCGTCCCATGTTCTACCAACAAATTTGCAAATACTATGGCCTACATGGCTTCTCAAGTACCCGCTTCATCTACCGATTCTAAAATATTTGTCACCATATAAAGAATCCAATCACCCTCTTATTTACCTCATGAAGTTTACTCTATCAAAACCACCACTCCTAACCCGAGTGACCTTTGGTATAAATAATACTCAGACTATCTTTCCCTCTCCATCTTGCCTCCTAACCTTACTCGTAATGGACAATGTGCCTTTCTTAAAAGGGTCTCTCATTATGTCATCATGGGTGGCCTTCTCTATAAGTGTGGCTTTGATGGTATTCTCTTACGGTGCCTTACAAGTTCTGAAATTCCTTATACCATTAAGGAAGTTCATGATGGCATATGTGGAGGTCACTTTAGTGGCCTTGTTGTTGCTAAGTGTATTCTTCACCTAGGCTATTACTGGCCGACCCTTAACCATGATTGTTGCAATTACGTTAAGCGTTGTGTAAAATTTCAACAACATGCCAACCTTCATCATACACCCAGTCATGCCTTACAGGTCACCCGTGACCTTTGGCCTTTCTCTTAATGGGGTTTGGATCTTTTGAAGAGATTAATCCCCATTCTTCCCAGCGACATCAATGGATAATCACCGCTACTGAATATTACACTAAATGGGTTGAAGCCATACCTCTCATCTCCACAAAAGCCAAGAAAATATGTGATTTCATCAATCATCACATCATTTTTCACTTTGGTGTTCCACATCGCCTCATCATTGATAATGGAAAACAATTCAAAAATAAAACCTTGCAGAAAATTTGTGATGCCTTTGGTATTCAACTAAGTTTCTCATCACCTTATTACCCACAAACCAATGGCCAGGCCAAATCCACTAATAAAACCTTGAACAAAATTCTCATGAAAGTGGTTAACGATAATAGGAAGGACTGACATATGTACATTCCTTTCTCCCTGTGGGCGTATCGTACTAGTATTCACACTTCCACTGTTGCCACACCTTTTTCTCTAGTCTACGGTATAGAGGATGTTCGCCTCTAAAAGTCCATATTCCCTCACTTGCATTTTCTCCATGACATGCTCAATGATGATGACTTTCTCTAAGACCCTTTAGCATAACTTGAGTTATTCAATGAATGCCATCTTAGTGCTCTTGACCATCTTCAAGTTTACCAAAAACGTATCAAACGTGCCTATGAAAAACGTGTCCATGAACGAACCTTCTAAGATGGTGACCATTTCCTGAAAGAAAATCAACATGTAACCAAAGAGGAAAAATTAAACAGGACAAATTTTCTCCTAATTGGCTTGGACCATACATCATGACTCATACTTATGGATTAGGTGCTTATCATTTATCTTCACTAGATGGTAAACCCAAATCTGAGCCCCTTAATGCCTTGCATCTTTGACCATTCTACTGTTGAATTTCAGTCCTACCTCACCTCCTTTCTCTTTTTAGGCTCGTCCCTTGAGTGACTTTCATTTTCATCCTTTCACTATGCCACCCCAATGATTAAATAATAATCATGTGTGTATCCGTCATTCTTTTATCTTCTCTTAAATATGTGTACCATGACACTACACATAACATGATTCTCATGGAAACTTTTTTTCTCGCTTTTAGATGAGATCCCATGGTCATTTCACCTTGCTTTACGGAAAAGAATCTGATTCTTCACCTTAGTCTTGTCCATGACTTAAAATCCCTCACGTGGGATCCAAATCTTTGAGTCAAAATTCCACTAAAAAGATGAATCCCTCAAAAAGGATGTCTTTATTTCTACATCTCTACTATAAAGAGTTGCTCCTTGAAGGACAGCTATATAAAGCATGCTTCAAAAAAAAAAAAAAGAAGATGAGAAGAAGAGAATCCAAAGCTTCCCGCATCGATCAGCTTCATGAAGACCTCAAGGAGTTAATTTCCTCATCCCATATAGACTTCCCACATCGATCAATCTATCTCAAATACACGTCAAAAATATAAAATTTTTTGTCATGGACTTGCTCATTGTGATCTTGGATCTCTTGCCAAAAAGGCATGCTACCTCATACCATATAAACTAACCAATTTTCACCCTCTCACCATTTGCACCTTCATTTCCTACCGCCTCAAGGGACCTGCTGGAACCGTGACATTTGGTGATCATGTGACTATTCTTCACCTTTAGAATAATCAATCATGCAATGTCTTTAGGGTCTTACGTTCATCAGCCTATCTAAGGTATGACCCACCCGTTATGATCCTTACCAATCAGGTGGCTTTCTTACTTCCTCTTATCTTTTCACCTTCTTCATTACGTCTTGATCATCTTATCCAGGACTAGATCCTCGACACTTATCTTTGGGTAATTTTCTTCTTTCACCACAATCAACTCAACATCACCCATACCAATGTGCCCACAATTCACCCATACCTAAAAGACCTAGACTCAATCATGCCTATAACCTACCAACTCATTCTCATCCTTCCTCACATTTTTCCCTAGCTTATGGGAGAACTACATCGCACAAGGTCCCTTTTCATAGGGACTATGTAGGTAGCACTCCGAGGGCATGAGGCCCTTAGAGGTTAGCTCAGCCACTCTCTACCCTAACCAATTCCCCTTCCCTTTTCCTAAGTCACATTCTACCTTAGTTTCCTTTTTTATCAATAATTGGAAATTAAACCAAACAAACAACAAATTACTTCACATCTTTATCATCATCATTCATACATTCATTATGTCTACCATTTCTTTACCATTATCATGTATGTTACTATAAAACATCTCAACATTAGTCCATCCATGCCTAAACCCGACTCAATCCATGCCTATAACTTGATTCCATCCATTCTTAAACCCGACTCAATCCATGCCTATAACTCCGACTCCATCCATGCCTATAACTCCGACTCCACCCGGTGGCCCGATAACATATCACTACCCACCATGGGTCATGGTTAGGTCCCTGATGGTACATCACTGGGGTTGGTCTCGTGAAATGGTGGCCTCACCCCGATCTTGTCTCGGGGTTGTATGTCCCCCCGTGCTCTCCATGTTGTGGGTACAAGATTTGGTCCTCTCACTCGAGGCTTCTTTGTGCCTGTACTCTCCATAGGATAGAAAATCTATCCCTACCGCCATCAGCTGGTCTTGATAATACCTAGCCTCACCTAGGGCATCCCATAATCTAGATACGAGTATTGTCTATGGTGGCCCCGTTGGTCTCGACGACCTGCACTGCTGTCTGTGGGACCCTGTCCCGGCCCTACCTGTGAACTAGGACCTTGTTCCGATGTATATGGTGGTGCCATCAACCTCACACACTATGCCTATATCTAGGCCTTTACGGCCTCAATCTGCACCTTTGCGGTGGCCAACTAGCCCCGCAAACTGTAACTCCGCACCTATAAGGTGGCCACCTAATCATCATCACCATCTCCATCTCCACCTGGGCCATCTGGGCCTATAGACTAGCCACCTATGCATGCAAAGTGGCCACCTCCACCTCTAAACCTACCAGCGCCCTTGTAACATCCCTAACTATGTAATCGGGGTCACCACACCCTATAGGGTTTCTCTTTGAACGGTGATGGTGGCTAAGTTTGGCTTCCTCGACCTAGGCGGTATTACTCGTAAATGAGCCCTCCACCATTGTTTATATCTTTCCATTACCCTAACATCATCAATCCTTCGATCTATCACCTGCTCCTCCTACCCTATAGAGTACTATTAGTCAGTCTGTGGTAGTGGAAGTGGTCTCTCTACATCATCTCTCTAGTACTATGGGAAGGGTGGAGGTATGTCTGTGGCAGCCCAAACTACCATCTAACCCTATCTACAAGAATCATCTCATGATCTCTAGCATGATGCCCTCTATCCACACTCGAGTAGCTGAAAGCCATCTCACTCATCGACCATCTATATGTATGAGGGATAAACCACATACGGTCTCCAAATAATGTCCACACCAGACAATCCCTCCAATAGCCACCTGTAATAGGCTACATCATGAGTAATCATGTCGAGTGATGCTCTCAATCACGGGAACCCATTTCCTATACCCTACCTACACCAAACTTGAATCAAATGCATCTATCTGGGGCATACCAATTGGATGAACACACACAATGTGCTCATAGGCCCAACAATGAAGAATAAATGTGTAGCATAGGTTGAACCTGCGGAGCTGCCCATATGCCCATAGCTCTCTATATAACTGCACCAAGAATGTTGGTGCCCATGTAAAGTAGGTCTTGTCCATCACCATATCATGTAGCACCCCCATCAGTGATCATGGGAATCTCCCACCCTCTACATCTAGTAATACAAAACAGCAGACTACTTCCATTAATAACACTAGTAACCTCATCTCCTCTAGATGGGCTAGGTACATCTCTCCATAACTAAAACTAGCACTGTGAAATGTTATCTCCATGAGTCCCTCACCGAATAATTTCAACATCAACTCCTTAGATGCCTCTGAGGAGTTTGAGTATACTGCGCCCCCAATATAGTTAGCTGCAGGATCTTGCACACGTCCTCCAAGGTGTCTGTCATCTCCCCATCGGTAAGTAGAACATGTTGGTCACTTGAATCTCGCCATATCAATGAGGGCAACCATCAAACTCAGCTGTCGGACTACATCTTTGTGAGTGCCTAACCCCACTCGGGACCACATCTATCACATCTTTGCCACTCTTCGACCTTCGCAGCCCCATAAACTATCACGAGCAGGGGTGGCACCCTGTCTCACATCCTCAGCTGATCTCTCACCTACATCCAACAAAACATCACATTACTACACCTTAATCATACCCACAATCACTCTCGACACCTCACCTATACTTACCACCCTACCTCTCTTTCCCTAGACCTCCTTACCTTCGTATCCCACCTTCTATCTACCCACCCCAACCCTAACCCACTATCATTCACCCTTACCTCTTTCTACCCCTTACCTATGTTATGATTTTTTCCTCTCAACATCTCCTACTTACCACTACCTATCTCACCCACCCAACCTAGGGCACTTTTGGCCCCTTTTTCCCCAAATCATGACCGTCGATTATCTCTAATCGACCCGGTTGCCCCATAAACCGACATCGGTCATCTTTTTTCGTGACCGATATCGGTTCGCTACCATCAATGTTGGCTAACCCTCAACCGACACCGGTCACTATCGCCACAAAAACCACGACACCCAAAACCCCCCTCTTCCTAAAATTCCATTTCTTTCCCTTCTACCCACCCAATCCTACCTAACTCCCACCTCCACCTCTCCCCACCCCTCATTCACCCAACCACCTCCCTCCCCATTCCTATTTTTACCCGATTTTCCCTCCCACAAATGCAAAATTCATTCCCCCAAACCCATTTTTCCCCACCTAACCTCTAAACCAATCTAACTCACAAAACAAAGAAAGGGATTGACTCTTACCTCATCACGCTATCATCACCATGGTGGCACATCGGGCCACTACACTGGTGGTCCACCGATCCCTCTCCTACCTCTTCCATCACCCAATCAACCTACTCACCTCTAACCAACTGAATCAATCAATCTGATCTTGTGGACCCGCCTATCGACTGCCAATCACCCGCTACACCACTCGCCAACTTAGCTCTCTATTCCACACGGATGCTTTCCACCTTTCTCTCTCTCACTTGTCATTTTCTCCTATTTGGCAAGTGACAAATGATTTTGTAAAAGTGGAAATTTTCTTTTTATAACCTACCCGACTTAGCTGGTGACGGTTTTACCTTCACCATTATCATTCTGTGCCCTAGCTTACGGTGGTTGGTCAATCTTGATCAAGCATCGGTTCCTTCAAATTGTCATCGGTTATCTTGCTTGATATTTTTCCTACTTCCTACCCCTCATTTTTGTTTTGCATCCTTTTACCTCACCCATACCTGACTTGGACCCTCCACTTTATCCTCCTGACCTCATCCTTTATTACCTCACCTCGTCCTCATTTGGGGACTCATTATTTTACCCATACCTCAACCCTACCCATGCCGCGACCTAGTTACTTGGAGACTGGAACATTTTTAGTGACATGTGACCTAATATACTCACTATACCTTGTGGTACGTTATTCGTGTTAATTGGCATACCGAACTTACCTTGCCTCCTACCATGACCATTTAACTCCGACTCCAACCTTTTTGTATCGGAACATACCTAAACGTTCCTACACCTGACTTGTGATGTGTTTCTTGACCATATCCTATACCTTGGATACCGGAATCACCTCACCTTGTTTGGATAAACCTATTGAACTTAGACAATGTATAGTTTTCCTTCTCTTGACACAGTCTTGTGTTGTAGTTTATACATGTGCATGCATTTGACCATTCCTAGCTTTGACCCGACCCATTACCCGGATTTCTGATTAGACGTTTACCCATTTTTACCCCTCGTTGCCCATCTTCCTCTTCATCACATTCACCTTTTCTCAAACCACTTACCGATTCTTCCTTCTGCCTCATCGGTTCCTAGTTTGAGGGGATCACCTTCACCCACACATGGGGCAACCACATCTTATTTTTGTTAGCGTCGCTTACCAATAAAAACTATGCAACAAAAAGGGGAAAAATGTAGACACCAAAATTGGGTCACACTCCCCTTGGTCCCTCGACAAATAACCAATGCGAACACACTCACCTAACCATGGCCCCTTTCATCCCACTCTAATATTAATTTAATTAATTAAATTAAATTAATTCATGATCTCATAATATCTATTATTTAAATATCCTAATTGAGATAATGCCCACACCACCACCTCACCTATACACCTCATCTAGCCACCTCACCCTAAGACCTATTCTTAATATGTTTCCATAACTAACTAAGACCTACCTAAACCCTAAAAATCAAAGCCTACATTCCCTCTAACCACATTCCCACCCGTTATAAGGGAAACTTCTATTCTAATTAGCGGAGAAATACGAATGAGATCTAAGAAAATCAAGGGGATCTACCCATTTTAGTAAACCTAGGAAATCCCACCCTAACCGATGTTGGTTACCCTAAACCACCAGCCGGTCAGACCAAACCATCGTCGGTTACCATTTATACCCCAAAACAACCTTATTTTGAGGTTGGCACATTTTCTGAGAGTAAGAAATGAATCCAGAGCTGTATGCAAGCAGAACCAACATTCGTACATGCACATCAGAGCATCCATAACCAACATCAGAAGTAATCACAGAGTCATTTGCATTCACGGGAGCATCCAGGGAAGCACCATCACCACATCAAACTCCATCCATCTGATCAACTGCCATTGCCATCCAGCCATCAAGCTCATACAATAGTAAGTGTTTTATTAACCAACATTCATCTATTTTATTTTAATAGACTCTTTTACTTATGTTATCAGTTCTACTTGTATTCCCATGCACCCATCATTTGCCTTCATAAAAATTTGATCATTCCTTCACCCACACCATTAAGTTACCCATATCCTATTGATAACTACCCCTGAGCACACGTAAGACCTACACAAAGGTCACCATTTCCCTCTCCATTTCCATGTATCCCCAAATCTATCATCACACCAAGATTTTATTAAGTTTCCTCTACCTCGACCATACCAATGTCGATTACCAACAACCATCACCGGTTCACTTAAACTGACATCGGTCATACCAAACTGATGTCGGTCTCTGTGTTTTTACCCTCAGACCAAGAACAGATCCTAAAGTCTCCACCGAATACCCAAAACAGCCCAAAATCAGACCCTGACCAATACCAGATTACCACGATAGAGACCTTGACCTTGATTTAATCATAGCCTAGCATGTTGTGAGCAAATCGCTTACTATAGTCGAATGTGATACCTAAATCATTTTATCACAAAGTATGGTTTTATTTATTGTTAACATTGAATTGTTTTAAACAATGGATTAACAACCTTCTAGGTGGTATCATACTTACCGGATCTAGCATACGCTAGGTAGTCCCTTCGCATATATTGTTTAACTTCTATTTGGTGGTCTTTTTTTCTATTTCGTAGCTCCTCCTAGCCAAAAGGAATCTCTCACGATCAAATGTGGATCAAGAATTCATACACACACAACAACCTTTAACTAGCTTTAACACTATTCCTCCTAGCCCATTTACCCTAATCCATTTCGTCAATATTCAAAGAAACACTCTAAGAATTAGGTGAAATAGTGTGCATTAAACTCATATCTAGTGTTGAACCACCATGTGTATTCTTCTTCCAGATAATTTATCCACTCCTTAACACTTGCTAAGGTTAACCAAGTATGTCTTCATCGTGAACCATCCCGAAAAACAACTAAAAAGAGGTCCCAACAATGGAACTAATGATGCGGCATAGAATTCACCAATACAAGCCTAAGCGCTAACACATCACTCAGCCTAGACTCGAGTGCTCACCCAAAGCATGCAAAGGTAACAAGCCCTCTTTATGGTTTTGTTGCGGGATGTTAAAATGACAAATACTTAAGGCATTCGGATCTACGACTAATATATCATTCCAAAGTGGATGTTTAGATCTAGATCTAGAGAATAAAATACTTAAAAGATAACCATGATGAAATCAAGAATGTAGTACTAAACTATAACCATGATAACTCCTTGATTCAGTTCATAATCTCCATTATATTAAATTCAGTAATACACAAAAGCTTCCTTATAATAACAGTAATATATGCTCATGCAAGCATCAAATTTGGCAACATAACCTCATAATAACTTAGCTCTCACATCTCTCTTATGCTACATAGTTCACTACATATTTATAAGGGTGGGGACTTTCCCTTCACCACTTATCCAATCCCAAAATAGGTCACATGCTATTATTAGCCATATGCCATTACAAAAATAGCCATACATGCAAGTACCCTAACTCTAGAGTGCTTTTAGTTAAGCTATTAGTAGTAGATCTATTCTTGGTCTATATCCATGTAAACGGCTTTGTATCGATCCTCCAAAATAGCCAATGCATTTCACACAAGTCTCTAACCAATTTGTGTATTCAACACGCTATCTCCAAAAATAGCTCATCATGGTAAAAACGGATAATTCTTGAATCTGTCTCTATTCTATGCACGTGATTCCTTCCGATACTTTCGTGCCTTTGAATGTGATCTACTCTCTTGCTTGAACATTCTATATTTCCTTCGCTAAGTTCCAAATTATGAATGACCAACATATATATGAGTCTCTTGTTTGAATTCTAACACTAGTGACATGAAAGGACAACTATGAGCAAGGGATAAAGAAAAAAGAGAAGGCTGACCAAAAATGTCAAAAATGTGTAAAAAGAACAAAGAGGACATAAGTTCCCAAAATGGACACAAGCACTGAGCGCTAGTGTCCATAGTGGGTGTTGGTATGTTGAGATAAATAATGACAGATGTGAAAAGATAAATAGATAAGGTTCCCTATGACGTGAACAAACGTGGATACAGAAATGAAAAATGTGGAAGAGAATTACAGTGAAAATCAATCAAATACATAGATGGAAAAGTGACGAGTGTCACTAATGAATACTTTTCTTACTTAAGATCCATGCATATAACAACATATTGATGACATAGTAAAATAGTAAAATGTGCGTGATTTTGTGTCTACATTTCCCCCTCTTTATGCTATTTGAATGAAATTCAAGTAGTGTAAAGGAAGTAAGGAGCATATATGTATAGATTTCAGAGAAGCCATATTGTAGAATGCACGTAGAATGTAGAAATTGTAGCATGGAAAACCATGGATCAACATTTTGATCCACGTGGCATAAGAGGAGATAGCAAACTATCATAAGGAGCAACTTGGAGAAATATTTTTGATGTTATTGGATATGTTGGATTGTTTTTCAAAGGTGATAGAGAGGGGTAGGGAGTGATCAATTCCCAACCCGATTTATTGATAAATGGGAGGATTTTGGCATCCTACCGCTAGAAGAAGAGTGTTGGGGAGAGAGGTTAGTTTTTCTATCCTTCCATGATTGCTTCCCCAAAATTTCCTATCACTACGAGATAGATAGAGACCAAATTTAGTTTTGATTAGTTCCGATTAAGTTTTGATTTATTTATGATTTAGTTTTCATTTATTTCGATTGTAAATTGATTGTTTCTTATTGAAAAACCCACATAAGATTGGTATAGGAAAGACAATGACGTCTCATTACCCCTACTCTTACAAAAGAATGAGTGTTCTAATTTTTATATCACTAGATGGATTCCAAGTTGGGTCATCTGGAAGCAATGGTAATGTAATTTGGCTCCCAAGTTAGGTCATTTGGAAGCAATGGTAATGTAATATGGCTCCCAAGTTAGGTCATCTAGGAGCAATAATAAATGTGATCGTTGTATTGATTGATTGGTTTAAGTGATAATAGTTGATTAAGTAAGATGTATTTAGTAGATTTATCATAGAGAAGTTTTGCTTTTCCCCTAGATTGGATCATTTGTGGGGAATAGATTTTAAATATCGCTAACTATGGACTTTCATATAGAATAGTCATGTAACCGTGTTTGAATGATATTAGAGAAAATTGTAATAGTAATGTATTTGGAATGTTGATTAGATACATTGTATCTTGAGAGGGATAATAAGATGATCCTGAGTGTATGCCCCCCTTTTGGTGAAATGACGAAGGGTGGAGAAATGGAAATTAAGCTGAAAGTAAGGATGTAAAATGTTATAATACTAAATGACATATAGCATGGGAGAGGTAGTAATATTTTCAAAATATGCATATGTATGGATTAGTACATGTGCTAGAGTTGAATAAAGAATTATAAAAATTAAATAGCATGGTGTTGGAGGAGATTATGATCCATATGGCATAAAAGAGGAGACAAACAAAGTAACGAGGTTTAATATATGAGTGAAATTTTTAATGTGTATTAGTTATAGTAATAGTGGAAAATAGTATCTATATGATATGGTAAATTGGAATTACTATATATAGTAATAGTGGAAAAAGTGAATATTAAATTCATTAGTGCTTTGAGAGTGATTGAGATTTGGAGCTCTAAGATGTGAGATGCCACATGTTAGAGTAGTTGGTTTGATGATATTTGAGAAGTGACAATGGTTGTTGATTCGTAGATGATTGAAGAGCTGGTATGTGTGACAATTCTTGAAAAAAATTGTCAAAAATTTTCATTTTTAATGAGTTTTAGTAAAATTTGAAGTTTTGTAGTATTAGGAATTTTTGATGAGGACAAAAGAAGATAAGATATTTCTATCCTTTGGGACACTAGCACCCAATACATGGCACCGGTGACCTACATCGAGTGCTTCTTGACGACTGCGTATATGGTGCTTAACATCTAGGGGTAGGTTTTTTGGAATTGTATTGTGGTATGAATGTATTTTACTTGATATGAGGTTGTTATGACTGATTTGGAATGATGTATTGCTTGTTAATATTGTGATTATCTTGCTTGGTTGTGTTGTGTAGAGAGATATACACTCCAGAGAGTTTACGGCAAGTTGTCACTTGAGTAAACTACTAACTTAGGGGTTGTCATATGCTTAATGGGATATATTAGACCATGCTGCCCTATGACACATTGCTAGATTGGGGGAGATACCCCATAATATGCCTATGTTAACTGATTTTTTGAGATATGGTGTGTAGATACTTGTATATTCTTTTTATGATAGGTGAGATGACAGTGACATTAGAGGATGTATATAGGATACTACAATTACCTATAGTAGGAGAGAGAGTGTAGATTATGGCCGTATTATATGCCTAAAGTAAAATGAGGGTGACACTTCAATATTTTTCAAGGGCTCAGGTATAAAGAGAGACATACATTAGTTTGGATACTATTTTGAGGTCGAGGTTCCATGATTGTGGAAATTTATTGTAGTTGTGATAGCTTCATTGGTGGAAGTGGAGGGTGGTGGAGTGGGGATTTTGTACATGGTGTATAACATTTTTCGCATATAGAGAGGAGCACGGTGCTAGGTATGCATAGGCACTATGTGTGTTAGCTCATTTATATAGGGACTTGTATAGATTTAGGCAAGAGGATTATGATGGTGGTCTAGGAGCCACTTATTTTTTAAATATGCGGGCATATGAGCATATTGTTATATTGAGGCCACTTAGTGGGCCATGGGATGATTGGGCTCGGTTAGAGATATTTGCTGTAAGGTGGGTGGGTACCTATAGTAGGAGGATGGGTATGACTACTATATATGTCGATGATAGATCATATGGGCCTTGGGGCCATTATATGGATATTGTATAGAGATTATGGAGGATGGGTAGAGGATGGTATTGAGTTTCGGTGCGTATGACACACCATGTGGTTAGAGGATCACTTCCCAGGGGTGGCTGAGTTGTTCTAGGGTGAGTAGAAATCTAGATAGTTTAGAATGGCCCAGGACATGCCTCTAGAGCCATATATATGGTTTCGATCTACTAGGGTGGCAAAATGACCGAGGTTCGAGGCTATGCCTAACAGAGTACAACTAGTGCCACCAAATCCCTATGAGCTAGATCCAACCATAAGGCCTATATAGGTCAATGACTCGGGGTGTACTCGGTCATATAACAAGTGGTGGGAAACACATCGATGGGTGTTGTTATTTATAGTGGTTGTTGACGTGGTAGGGGGGAGATAGTTAGAGGAGTTGAGGGTTGGACAACTTCCCCGAGGTAGACAATGTAGAAATGTTTGAGTAGAGCATAAGTATATTTATTTATTTATTTTTGGTTTTTATTTGTTGATGGATTGATATAGTTGATAGATACATAGATGTGTGGTTGTTAAAATTTGTTGTGTGATTACAATCGATGTTTATTGGTCATTTATTGTGGACACCTCCATACACACATTGACTCAAAACGTGCCCCTAGATGTTCTCATGGGAGGAGGGATGCTAGAGCAAGTTGATGTTATTACGGGAGAACATGCCCATTTATTTGAGCCAATAGCTATAATAATGGTAATGTGCACATTTTTGTTGAGTGATCACGATGAGGCTCATGTAAAGGCTGATGAGTGAGAGAGGTTATAGGAGGAGGATGCTTGGCTCAAGATATATTTTCATGATATGTGGAGCTATAGGGTCAATATGCATAGTAGACAAAAAAATTGTTGTGTTATGGAGCCAAATTAAGAGATATATAGGTTGAGATCATTGGCGTAGGGTGAGCGGTGACTCCTCTAGTTCTAGAGCTCTCACGATTGTAGATAGTGATAGTGAGGATGATAGATGATGTATGTATATGATGTATTGATGCATGGGGATTGCCCCCAGTGATTGTATTTTGAAACTTATGATTTTGAATTATATGTGTGTGTGTGTGTGTGTGTGTGTGTGTGTGTGTGTGTGTGTGTGTGTTTTGTTCATGTGTATTGTTGATGTGCATTATTTATATGTATGTGATGATGATATGTTGATGATTGTTCTTGGTAGTGATTTTTAGTTTGATATATTCAATATGTATTTTTGGAATGGATGATTTTTATATATTGTTGATTGTTGATATGTGTTATGATGTGGAAATAATAACCAAGTAATGAACTAGATAAAGAATGTATGTGAATAAGAACGAATGGTATAACATATGATAAATAAAAATGTATGTATGTGATGTAATGTGGTAGATAAATAAAAGTGGCAATGTGATTTAGATAAGATAATAGAATAAAATAATGATGTGTTGATAATGGTATAAGGAGGAGATGTAAAATAATGTTCGTAATCACATGTGATGAGGATGAAGGGGGGAAGAAGAGTGATTTTCCCCAATGTGAGAGTGAGGTTCATTTTAGTAACAATTCCCTCAACAATCATGTATGAACCTTAAGAACATGAGTGCATCATTGGGTAATGAGATGGAAATGGAAATCATCTACCAGAGGTGGAGAGGCCTACAATATGTGGTAGGAGCATGTGGAGCAACAACAACATGTGGATAGGTGTCAAATTAGATATCAGAGGAAATGGCGCCAATAATGGGAGGTGTGATGGTGGGAAGTGTGGAAGTAGGCTGACTTAGGAAGCCAATGAGATGTGGTAGAAATGTGTGAGGGATGAGAGGATGTAACTATAGGTAGATTAGCTAGAGGACGTAGATGGATGATAAGCTTAGGAGGTGGATGGATAATGACCTTAAGAGGAGGTGAACAAGAAAAGGTAATGGTGGTAGAGGGTTTATTATATGGAATAGGGAGGAGATCACTCATGAGAGTGGGAACGGAAAATAATGACACCTTTTTATTCTAGTTATTTTAGGAAATCATGGAGGGAATAACAATCATTGTCATGGTGTCCATTGATGCAATGGAAATTACAAAAAGGATGGTCACATGATGATGATGTAACTGATGAGGTGGATGATGTTGGTTGGAAGGTAGACATATTATCCACTTATCAAGTAAGGTACATAAGACATCATGTGGTTTAGAATTATGTGAAAAGTGCAATGGTTCATGGGTGGGAGGTGGAGAAGGCTTAGGTGAATGCCGATGTGGTGGTGGGGAAGAAGGACACTTACGTGGAAGAGGAGATGGAAACTATGAAGGAGGGTCAATAGATGGGAGAGGAGAAGATTTAGTAGGCAAGGGAGGAATAAAAGAAGTAGAAGGAGGTGTTATGACATGATCCACAATTAAGTCTTTTTCTAAATCAATAACTTTATAACACAAAAGAGTAAATGATTCACATGTATCATATAATAGATTTTATTTTAATGGAGGAATTAAGCCATGACAAAAGATAAATTGCATTTCTAAATCAATAGGCTGAAATAATAACTGATGCATGAAAGAATTAAAGCGTAAAATGTAATCTAAGATTGGTTCTTTATTTACTTGATGCAAAAAAGGAAAGCATTCATATGTAACTTTAGGACCATTGTTAGAAATAAAACGTCTAAGAAAAGCATCCTCCATATCATAGTAAGTACTAATAGATCCATTAGGAAAATGAGTATACCATTGGAGAGCATGATCAACAAGGCTATTATGAAATGATTTTAGTAACAAACGATCATTAGAATAAGAAGCCATGACCAATCAATAATACTTTAGATGAAAATATGGTTTACTTGTGCCATAAAAAATGAGAAAGTAGGCATAATGAAACCCTTAGGGAAAGCATAATTTTAAATCTTCTTAGGAATGGGATTTCAAGAAGGGAATTATTATCAATGAAAGCATAATAGGCTCTACTCTCGAGGGTAATGGTATGAACTTGGGTTTGTAAAGTACCAACAACATGCATAAGAGAGAGGATATCTTATGAAGGGATGGTAGAGGAATTGAGAGGCACATTGAGGGGTTTAATATTTCCATTGTGAGTGATCATAGGAACTTGAGAAGGGGGAGTAGATGTGAAAGGGTAAGGATGTTTGAGAGGAGGAGATGGAGGTGGATTCTCTACAGATGTACTAGCTGTAGGATCATGAGATATTGTGAGATGGATATGAGGAGAAGGATTGGTTTCAATGTGGCCATAATTAGAAATAACTGTTGAAGTATAATAATGAAGAGGTGGAGATTCACATTCAACAATCTTAATGGAAGAAACAACATCATTAACATGTGGAATATCATTATCAGAATCTAAGTCACTATCAGTCATATTTTTGCAAGCAATGATTTCATCAAGAGTATCATCAACATATAAAGAAGTGGAAGGAGTACTAACATTAGATTTATCATGGAAATCATTGGGAACATTTTGAAGTAAGAATAGTAGGAGAAATAGATTCACATTCAACTTGACTAATAGCAGTAACATCATTATCCATATTTACATTTGTAATATCAAGAGTAGAGTCATTAACATCCATGTGTTATCACAATAATAACATCATCATGCAAAGAATCTAAATTAATGCTATCATTTTCCATAGTAGAGGAGGAGGAAGAGGGAGGATCATGCATGGGGATGGGAAATGAGGGAAAACATGTGGTAAATTTTTTTAGGGGAAACTATGTAAATATCAGGGTTTAAAACCAAACATTAGAGAATTTTAAAAATCAAGGAGTTGAAGGAATTTTGGATCATATTGAGGACACCTAAAATCTGCTTATATAGTTTTAATACTAAAATTGTACTAATTACCCTCTTTCCCATCATTTCCGTTATAATTAGTGATTTTCTGCTAATTAACTAACATTTCCCTCCATTTCGGTCAATTAACGACACTTCATTAATTAACTAGCCTTTACCCCATTCCGGATGCCAATTAATGACACTTTGTTAGTCATAATCCTCCTCTGATCAATTAATTAACTATTATTAGTTAATTAAGCCTTTATAATCCTCTATTTAATCAATAAACCCTCTTATTGGTTAAATCCCTCTTACAAATCCTCAAAATTCTACATGTTTCCTTCTAAATCGCCTCCAAAGAGCTTTCTAAGCTTATCTTGGCCTATTAATTAATCCTAGTTGATTAATTAAATCGTCTCAGCTCCTATGAGTTTCTAATTCTAATCAAGCTTATCTCTTCTAATTCTACTTTATCTTTTGTCCCACATTCACTAGGTTTCTAGCTTCTCCCAAATTGGAAATATATATAAAGGACCTACCCCCTTCCTTCTAAACTTACACCATGCTTTTAATAGTGATTATTATAGGCATATTGATAAGAGCATTCTCCACCATTGAAGAAGCTTGTTAATCTTTCCTCCATTCATCCACTCTTTGCATTAGAGTAGTAAAGGAAGATCCATACATGGCCTTGTAGCCATTTTGGAGAGATCCTTTCCTCTTGTGAGAGATATCCATCCTTTGATCTCTTTGTGATCTTAAGGAGCAACTTAAAATTTAGAAGGCATATCCAATTTAGCAAGAATTAGCTTGATGTTTTCAAAGCTCCATTTGGATGCTTTAGTTTAAATTTTTATCTTGCATAGCCTTAACTTCATGTTAATGGTAGATTAGATTTGTTATTGAAACTACTTGGTGTTAGTTCCTATTAAATTAGCTTAGCTTATTTAGCACACATACATTTGGCATGCTTGGTGGGACTTAATCTATTGTCTCATACACTTATTTTCAATTTTTGTATCTTAGTCTCATTTTTAACTTACTAATCCTCTTTTAAGTATTTTTAGATAAATCTTGTATTTCTTAAATCTTTTTTTTAGTTTACATGGTTTTAGTGCTATTTATAAGTATAAGGGAGGTGAGGTGCTACCAAAATTGAAGCTAATTGGAAAATATTTGAGCTTTTTTGACATTCTTTTTTTCAAATCCTGTGTTTTTGAAGTTACAGGGGAGCTTACATTAGCATTTAAACACATGCGTCAGCGTTGAAAGGCTTGTGATACTATTGATAGGATTGTGATACTGTTCCTAGGATTGCGTTAACGTTGTATGGAATTTTCCAATCTTTGTAGCTCATGCATTACTATTGAACTAGGCTTGCGTTAGCATCCTCCGCCTACGCTAGCGTTAAACTATTTTTTTCTTCTCTGTCTCGCACAGAGAAATGACTTACATTATTGTTCAAACCCTTGCGCTATTGTTGATAGGATTGTACTAATGTTGCTAAGCTTGTGCTACTATTCATAGGCTTGTGTTATCTTGTCAAAAGGATTCCACTAGTATTTTGTGTAAAATTTTGGCTTGGATTCCAAGAAATTCCATAATCTAATTTTGGTGTTTTTGTTGTTTTGTAGGTTTTTTTGACTTCTATTTATAGGTTTTGATTTAAATCAATTTTTCTAACATGTCTAAATGCTTTGATGAATTTTGTATTTCCATGCTTTATTTAAGTTAGGATAAAGTTTGTGTATGCTCTTCTCTTGCACCTTTGGTGATCTTGAGAATCAAAAGCAACTTTAGTATTCTTTTCTAACATTTGGATTAAATTTGGAAATTTCATCATTTATTTTGTTAAGGGAATGAATATTTTACAAAGAATTTTTAAATTCATTTGATTTAAGTTTTCCATTTTTCTATCTAGTTGAATCAATTTTTTTGCATGCTCTTCTCTCACGTCCTTTGAAGATCTTAAGAATCAAAAGCAACTTCGGTTCACTTTTTCTAAGGAAAATACTAAATCTTTTGTACAAAAGACCTAACATTTGTTGAAGGCTTGATCAAAACAATACGAACAATTTTTTTGTAGGTTTCAATGGTTTAGTAAACCACATTTTTAATTAAAGATAAAAAACACACCATTTATTCAAAACACTTTGTATTTTCAGGTTTGATTAAGATCTATGGCTCATCCTCTTTAAGCGGGAAGTATCTTGGCATAATCCATAAAACTCATTATGAGGATTACCACAAGAACCCCAAAGTAGTCCACACCTTGAGAGAACTGGTGGACGAAACAAGAAGTGCCCCACTACCCACTTGACTAGAACAAAAACCTATGAGAATAAGCTTCAAGTTTCCCGTATGAGGCCTCATTCATTAATTTGATTGTGGGGTAATGGTCCTTTGTCTATTTTAATAGAAACATGTACCTCTCATGGAAATAATTGATGAGTGTTGAGAACAAAATCTTAGGAAACCATTTGGCATTAGGGCCAACTTGACTTTATCCATCGTGTTCTAAAGATATTTTGAAAATAAAAGAATTTCTTGGAGTCAAAACCTTATTATTCGAATAAGGGGAGAATCTATTAAATTTTGCACCACGTGACATTCATCACGAAAGTTACAAAGTAAAACTTTGTCCTAGTTTCTACCTTGTCATAAGACAATACGAAACTCTGCCAAAGTTACGCCACATATTTTTCATCCCCATTTGATCTATCTCCTTTGTTCTCTTGTTGTCATTTTGGGAAAAAAGAGAACAACATATGTGGAACTACCAAAAAAATCATGTCCACCACTTTTGTAGTCACTTACATGACCATGTTGTAAAAGGAATGTTAAGTGTTGAAAGTGTGTCGGTACGTCCTCATGTTTTGGTAATCCTATATCTTGATACCCACATCAAGATCATCTCATTATAGTTAGGTTGTATCATCATTGATTTCCTCTTGAGTTGTTATGTTGTTTGCATCATATCCATACATTTTGGATACTTACATCTTGTTTTCTTATAAAACTTGATATAAGTTTCTTGATTGTATTATTATGCTGCTCGCATAATATCAATTCCTTGTTATACTTAGAATTTTTTTGACCAAACATTTCCTTAGGTTTTGGAAATTGCCATTGTTATGTTGTTCACATCATGTCAATACCATTTAGATACTAACATAAAACTTTTCCTAAAACCTTGATTAAAAGCATTCAAGTTCTATTGTTGTGTTGCTCACATTGGTAACCTCCATTTTCAAAATCTTGGATTTTTTTGTCTTAAAACTCATTTGGGTATACCTTGAATCGAAATCACTTCAACACCATTTTAATACTTAAGTATTGTTTATCCCAAACTTGATTTAAGTATTGATATTGTGTTTTCATTATTAAACCAAACCATATTTGAGATATAAGGAGTAGATACTTTTGTGATTGGATCCTTGTTCAAAACTTATTTGACATGTCTTTGGTTCTTCTCGTCATAAAGTTTCATATTCTTTGATCCTTTGATTCATTATTTCAATTTACCTTGATTCTTTAGGATTATTTACCTTGCTTATTTTGCATTCATTGAGACATTTGCAACCATCACACTACTTGATTTTCCTAGGGTCCTTGTAGTCTTTGTACACATTTATAAAACCCTATCTAAACACTTCCCATCATGCCTCCTATTACAAGAATGGGGCACAAAAAATTAGGGTCAAATCCTTTTGTCAATGATAAATTAAACCCCTTATTTGAAGAAGACAACATGGTTGACCATAGTGGTGACGAGGGGAACTCTCCTCAAGATAAATTTTAATTTGACCCTACCCACATGGATAAATTTCTATTTCAAAAAAGAAATGAAGTATTAGTACGTGTCATAGAATTAGGGGCTAAACTACCACCTAAATTTGACCATACTCTCCTCACGAACATGGTTTGTGGAGAAGAAGAGGAAGAATGACCCTCCAATCGATATATGAATACTAAATCAAGGACATATGTCTACTTCCGGTCCACAAAATGAGGAAGATGCACATCCTAAAAAAATTAGTAGTTATACTATACCCATTATTCTCATTAACCATGATGGAAATGTAGAAAAAAATAACACGAAGATCATGAACAACCACTTTCATGTGAAACTCATAAAGAAAACAAAAATGAGGAGGTCACAATCCAACAACAATTACAAGCCCTTAGTCATTAATTGACAAGTTTGGCTTCACATGTCCATAAAGACCCAAAAATAAAGGATAAAAATCCACGTATAGACAAACCCAAGGCTACATATCAAGAGTTTTACACTAAGACTCCACATCACGAAAAACCTAAAGCTACGTATCATGAGCTATACACTAATAACTCGAGGTGGTGAAACATCCAAATCTAACCATGTATATATGCCTACCTCACCTACACGTGGACAAATATTTGATCATGAATGACAGTCTATGAAAAATTCCCTCACCAATTTACAAGAAAGCAATGTAGGACATAGTAAAAAGTACCAATTCGAAGAATTGTGCCCTTATCCTTTTGATAGAGAGATGTTAATAATTTCATTTCCACCTCACTTTGGGTTCCTTAAATTTGATAAATATAGGGGGAAGGATGACCCGTGCGATCATGTTAAATACTTCTTCATGGCTTGCCAAGAAGTTTCCTATAGCGACAATTATCTCATTCACCTATTCCCATGGAGTCTTGGAGGCTGGGCACTTGAATGGTTCCTCCATATACCTAAAGGGTCAATCTTCACATGGGTTGAATTGGTGGAAAATTTTGTGAGTCAACTTTCATTCAATATGACCTCATGCATTTCAAATACCTAGGAGGATTGTGGGAGGGTTTTAAGCTAATGGAGGACTGCGGGTTTGAAGCTCATGGAGGACTGCGGGAGGGTTTTGAGAGTGTGGTTTCAGCTGCTTTGGCCGCTAAATGTCTTTCAAGAGGTTGTGAACAAGCTGATAAGGCATCGTTAACGAGAGGAGAACCGAATAAAGGTATTAGTATTGGATCTAGAGCCTAGGCTGATATTGTTAAGGTACCTCCTGACAAAAATGTGGGTCCCCTTTCTCCTGCATCTGGACTGAATATTTTTAAAAGTACAAAAGATAATGAGGGGGTGACCCACATACAAGTGCCTGATGGATGTTTGCATAGAGCTCTAGAGAAAACTAATCTAGCCCTCATTGGAAAGTTTTGGGATCAAGACCCAATGTTGATATTATAAGAAAATGGGCCATACGCAGATGGAAACCAAAAGGAGATTTGATTATCACCACCATGGCCAAGGGTTTTTTTCTAGCCCGATTCAATCTACAAGCTGATGTGGACTCTGTCTTATTGGGTGGTCCCTGGTGTATTGGCAATATGGGGCTTTTTCTGAAAAAATGGTATCCGGGTTTAACCCAAATACTGAGAACATTCATGCCATACCCATCGGTGTAGACTCCCAGGGCTGCCCCTACATCTATGGGATGATGAGATCCTTCTTCATGTAGCTAGATCGATTGGTTCACCAATTGGGCTAGATGGGCCTATGAAAAATAGATCCAGACTTTCCTTTGCAAGGTTCTGTGTCTCATCTGAAATGGAAAAGGAGCTGCCTAAACACATCATTTTACAATCCAAATTTGGGGCATGGAAACAACCAATAGAATATGAGGCTTTCCAGCTAAGATGTAACAAATGTCATAAATTAGGGCATTTTTCCGGAAAATGTTCCGAGAAAATGAAGCAACAGTTAGAAAAACCCTTGGATCATTCTGAAAAGCAAGGGCAGAAGCAGATGGATGAGGATGATAAAGTCTCTCTAACTAATGGGCATAACTAGAATGTAAGGGATCGCTACATGCAAATGAATCTAAGGATCAAGGACCGAGAAAAAGGCTTTAAGACCATAATAAAGAGGCCACCGGTTTATAGGAAACTGTGGAGACCCAAAATCCACCAGTCGGAAAAGCATGATAAAGCCCAAAAGGAAAAAGATCTTGAGCCGACAAAGGGTGAAGAAACCAAGAAAGAAATGGAAGTAGATCAAACAATGATACTTGAGAAATCAAATCCGATAAAGTTGGGCATGGAAGTGGATGAAGAAAATGAAAAAGTATACATTCATCTAACCACTTCTAAGGAAGAAGAGATGGAAAAAATTACTCTTTTTACTCATTAAGAATTGATAACTAAAAACAATTCTCTGGAGCTGCACAAGATGAGACAAGGAAAAGCCAAAGATATTATGGAATCCATAGCAAGAGATCTAAACTAGGATAAAGAGTTTGCAGATATGGAGGAGCTCACTCCTAAAATAGCTCAACAACTTGATTTTGACAAAGGAAAAGAAGAAGGGGAAATTACTCCTAATCTAAAGAAAATTTTGTCGGAATGTGATAAAGATGGATTCATCACAGTGAGAAGTAAGAAACGAAGACTCAAAGGATTTGAAGAAATTCCAGAATCGCTCTATAGTGATAAAAAGAAACAAATAGGAAGTTGGGAAGCTTCCACCTCAAGAATCACAAGGGCTACTTGCCAGAGAACTGTAAATATTGGAGTCACTTATAGAAAAGGTAGACTCTCCAAGAGAGAAGTAATGGAAAAAGAGACTGAGAAAGAAATTGTAGATGGTACTCAAAGGCTTTTGAACCATCCGGAAACTACATCCCCAAATTTTTTTAATGAAGGTTATTTCTTGGAATGTTAGAGGACTCAATGGGGGACCTAAACAAAGAATGCTTAAGGAAATCAAAAGATCAAGCAGGCCCAACATCCTTCTAATTCAGGAAACGAAAATGAAAAATAAAGTTGTTGAAGATTGCAAAAGATCTTTATGAGAGAATTTTGCCTTTGTTGTTGTTGATTCTCAAGGAGCTTCTGGAGGCTTAGTGGTCTTCTAGGACACTAAAACTATTCATGGTAATGTGCTTTCATCCTCCCAGAATCATTTAGCTATAATTTTTAAAATCCTTGAGAATAATTCTAGCTAGATTCTTTCCAATATTTATGCCCCTAATACTGTTATTGCGGTAGAAGAAATTTGTGGAAAGAGTTAGTCTTGTTTCGGAATAACTTTGAGGATATGAACTGGTTGATAATGGGGGAATTTAACACTCCTTTAAATCCGGGGGAAAATTTTGGAGGGAACTCTGATTTCTCTATCAACATGGAAGATTTTGTTGGCTTCATATTGACTCTTAATCTTATGGACATTGAACTTCATGGTAATCAATACACCTGGTCTAATGAAGAATTGGGGAAAATCTGATTCAGGTTAGATTGGATAGAGCTCTCATTTCTACTAACTAGATCTTAGATCAGAATTTTCATCTCTCCTCCCTTCCCAGAATGGGTTTAGACCACAATCCTATTGCCCTTAATTTCTTCAATTGGTCAAAACCTTTTCACTGCAGCTTTAAATTTGAAAAGATGTGGCTTGAACATGAGGACATTCTGGACAAAATAAAAGAGTGGTGGTCTTGGGAAGGGACTGGTACTACTCAATTCAAACTTCTTCAGAAGCTGAAAAATGTGAAACAAAAGGTTAGAATCTAGAATAAAGAGGTTTTTGGTAATATTTTTGAAAAAAAGAAAGAGCTTAAACAACAACTAGAAGAGTTTGAGCTTAAAGTCTCATTGAAAGGTATGACCCTCGAGGATCATCAAGAGGAAAAAAAGCTTCTCTCTGCCCTGCATAATATAAACAAGCTGTGAGGAATCCTTTTGGAGAATGAAGTCTAGAGCTCTCTGGTTAAAAGTAGGAGATAAAAATACAAAATATTTTCATATGACAACCCTCAAACATAGGGATTGTAACAAAATTACTGAAGTCTCAAAGGGAAATGGGACCATTACTATGGATTCTGAAGACATCAAAGATGAAGCCCTCAAATTCTACAAGAATCTGCTCACAGAGAACAATTCCTACAATGAGCAAGCGACCTCCTTTCTCTTAGACTCCATTCCTAATAATTTGCTGCCTGAGAGGTTTAAGAGTCTTTCCAAAACAGTCACCATTGAGGAATTGAAAAAAGCTGTTTTTGCTCTGGAAGGGGATAAGGCCCCGGGCCCTGATGGTTTCTCTACAAACTTCTTCCAAAGATGTTGGGAAATCTGCTCTGAAGATCTATTGAAAGTTGTTAATGAGTTCTATAGAACTGGAAATCTTATAAAAGAGTTAAACAATACACATATTGTGCTTGCTCCTAAGAAGCTGGATGCAAAGGATTTCAAGGATTTTAGGCCAATCAATTTGGTTAATGTAATCTATAGGATCTTCACAAATATTTTAACCACTAGACTACAACCTATTCTAATGGAAATTATTTCCCAACAACAAAGTGGATTCATACAAGGTAGAATTATTCAGGATGGAGTTATTATGGTCCATGAAACAATTCATTCAATGGATAAAAGTAAAAAATCTGGGATGGCTATCAAGTTAGACATGTATAAGGATTTTGACAGAGTCTCCTGGAAATTCATGGATGAGATTTTATCCAAGTTTGGATTTCAAAATGAATCAGAACATTATACATTCTTGCATATCTTCATCTAGATTTCGTGGTGGTTGTCAATGGTGAACCGGTTGGTTTTTTTGCCAGCAATAGAGGAATTCGACAAGGGGACCCCATCTCCCCTTTTTTGTTCATTATAATGGCTGACATTTTAAGCCAATCTATTTCAAAATCTATCCATATTGGTATGATAAAGGGTTTTCAACCTACTACTGTAATCAGTTTCTCTCTCAACGGTTAGTTTGTTAATGACTCTCTCTTGCTTCGATGGCCTCAATAATTGAAGTAAAGGCTATCAAAACTATCCTTATATTTTATGAGGAAGCCTCGGGGCAGAAAGTTAACTTTGACAAAAGCTCAATCTATTTTTTCAATACTCCTATTGAAAGGCAAAGAAAGATTGCTCTCATTCTTGGTTGTACAATTAATTCCCTTCCAGCTACTTATTTAGGGCTCCCTATGAGTACTAGTAAGGTTTCTAATGAGGTTTGGAATGATCTTCTTAAGAGATTTCAAAAAAACTTGCTGGTTGGAAAGGTGCTTTACTTTCAAGTGTAGGCAAGTGTTTATTGATAAAAAGCACTCTTCAGAACTTACCTATTTATATCATGTCAATGTTCAGCATTCCAACAACAGTGATGAATAGCATTGAAAAAATTCAAAAGAACTTTTTATGGCATGGTACTGAAGATAGGTTTAGGTACCATTTAGTTGCTTGGGAGCAGGTCTGTAAACCAAAGAGGATTGGGGGTTTAGGAATCAAAGATATCAGACATATGAATGTTGCTCTTATTACAAAGTTGGGTTGGAGACTTATAAAAGAGCAGAAGCCTTGGACCGAGTTGATCAAAATCAAATACCTTTCCAATCAAAGCATGAATTCCTTTATTTTTGATCAGTTACTTCGAATGGTTCTATTTTCTGGAACAATCTTCTCCACATCAGACATATTCTCTCTTAGGGATACGTTGGAAGCTAAGGGATGGGCAAGACATTGATTTCTGGACTGAAAAATGGTCGGATATTAACTGGATTTCCTCTTATGGTCACATTAAAGACAACTTAATTAGAAATTATGGGCACAAAGTCCAGGACTATATTGAGGTGGTTGACAATAAAAGGAAATGGAAATAGATCAAAGTAGATGAGGATAATATGCAGTCTGATGCTTCATCCATGCAGAGTCATCTCTCCCTAATTCATATCAGTCCTCAAAATCATAAGGATGAACTCATTTGGAAATATTCCTTTGATGGAGAGTACTTGGTTAAATCTGGCTACAACTCTTTCTTTACCTCTATTGAAAGTGATATTGAGTGGCATAAGTTGTGGATGCCCGAGCTAACCCCTAGAGTAAACTTTTTCTAGTGGCTTATCATTAAAGGCAAGATCCTAACTAATGACAATCTCATTAGGAAAGGATTCATCATGCCTAACAGATGTTGCATGTGTCAGGAAGAAGTAGAAGACATCAAACACCTCTTTCTTCATTGTAAGTACACTTCCAAAATTTGGCATCTCATTTTTGAAAACTTCAATCAGGAATGGATCTTTCCCCATACTTGTCTTCAGGCCTGGGAACAATGGAACTCTCCTTACAAACATTGTGTGGTGAGGAGATTATGGCAACTGGTTCTCCCTCACACCATGTGGCGAGTTTGGAAAGCTCGAAATGATGTCATTTTCAGGAATACCAGAAAGTTATGCAAAAAATTCTACAAAGAAATTATCATTGTTGTGAAAGACAACATTGAAAGATTTAAACCCCCAAAAATAGACTTTACCCTATGGAAGAAGAGCACATTCTAGCTGCTTGGAACATTGGCACTGTTTTGAACAAGAATAACAGTAGTATCGATAGATCCACTATCCGATGGATTCAGCCTCCCAGTGCTTGGCACAAGTTGAATTTTGATGGGGCCTCAAAAGGAAATCCTAGGGATTCAGGAGGTGGGGGAGTCATTAGAGATCACAGAGGCTATTTTGTTGCTGATTTTTCTGGTAAAATGGGTAGGCAAACTAATCACTACTCTGAAGCTCTTGCTGCACTTTGGGGAATAAGGTTAGCAGAGATTGTAATATTTCCAATATTATAATTGAGGGTGATTCACTGAACATTATCAATCTTTTAAACCAAAAACAACCTCCCAGTTGGTCAATCAGGGACTTTATAGCTGAAGCTATTGATATTTGCAAGAGTTTTGAAATTTTGAAATCAAACATACCTACCGTGAAGGCAATAGTGTGGCAGATGGTCTGGCAAATATTGGGGTAAATAATACATTTCAAACTTGGCTAAGGGGTGACACTCTTCCTACTAAAGTAAATGATGACATCATCAAATATTTGCATGACTTGGAGCGTAATCACTAATAGTTGTAGAGCTGATGCTAAGGAGCGGTTTATTAATTGCAAAGTGATGACATCTTCAAAGATTTGCATGACTTGGAGCGTCATCATTAATAGATATAGGGAAGATGCTAAGGAGCGGTTAATTAATTGCAAAGTGAGGATTAATGATTACATCTCTCCACACATTTGGGAGGGCTTCAAAAGCAGAGCTGAGGATGATTCGTATAGTTTTCAAATTTTTACCGTTGCAAGAAGAGGAAATATCACAGGAAAAATGGGGGGACCACCTTGCAAGACTGAGCCCACCCATAATTCAAAGCATGGAAAAATGATACAGTTCTTTGGAACTATTTGCAAAAAGGGGGTCTTATGAACTTTATTGAAAAAATCCAAGGTTTTGATCAGGATCTTTCAATTAAATTTGCTCATGGATGGAGGAATCACGTGGTTGAGTACAATAATATCAAGGTTGAGATTTCCGAGGAGCTTATTGCCTAGGTCACCGGGCTCAGTCTAGATGGAACCAAATTCTTCAACAAGTGCATGGACAGAGAGGTGGAGGCTAAGAAGTTTCTAGATGAGGGGAGAATCTGGAGTTTGTGACGGCTGGCATCAAAATTACATCTGTTCCAGAGCCCTTCACTGAGATTGCAAGGATGGTGGTAAGGTACGTTACTCTGGAGGGGAGATTTGTCACTATCCCCCAGAAGCACTTAATTTTCCTTAATCACTTTCGTAGAAACCTCACCATAAAATTTCCTCATTACTTGTTGAATTCTTTGGAGAAATCTGTATTGGAAGTGCAAAACCACACTAGGGTTGTTCCCCTTCATCAAGGGTTAATCCTTCTCATTCACCACCACTGCTCAGCCTGCCCCCACCCCAATTCTACTCCTCCCCCTGCCTCCATCCCTCCCCTTCCCGATAGGAAACTTGACATTGCTACCACTAGCAGGAAAAGGAAAGAGATGAAAACTAAGGTCCCCCCTGCTTCTCAGAGGGTTCTAAGAAGTCATAAAGACCTGGAGCTTGCTACAAATTTACTGCACATTAGTAATCCGGTGGAGGAACCTAAAGATGAGGACTTGTTGGTCAGAGTAGAAAAGATGGAAAAGGAGATTCAGGACCTAAAGAGTGCTATTAGGGATATGGATAAAACAAAGGGAAAATGGAAGCTGCAAAACGATGAAGAAGATGATATCACTGCTGAAGTTTTCAAGAAGCTTCTCTCTCTGGATGTCAGGCTTGGAAATGCAAAAGGGCGTAATGATTGTATCCTCTCAACTCTTAAAAGCATCTATAATTTTATCGAGCAACATGTGCATAGTATTTGTAGTCTCAGTGGTATTACTAAGGATATTTGGGGTTCCAAGGAGAACAGGGATCTTGCAATTTCCCAGGAGGATTTGAAAGATCCATCCCAGGCCACTGCCATTGCATTCTTCATCTCGCTCCAAATGATTAAAGCCAAGATTGACCGGGTTGTCAAGTGATGTAGAGCTCTGTTGTTGTTTACTAGTGGTGAAATTGTTGTTGATGTTGTTTTTGGTGGGAAGACTAGTGGTGGTTCCCTCTTGTTCGTGTTGTCTCTTTTGATTTTATTCAGATCACTGACTATCTTGATCTTGTTTTGTTTCTTTATTGTATTATCTGGCTGTTGAGCCTCCTAGTTTATGGTGTTTAGCATTTCTAGGGTTCGTTTTTCCTCTTTTGGTATCTGGATTTTGAGCCTTTTTGTTCAGGGTATAGTCCCTTCAAAACTATTTACCTATAATAAAAAAATTCATTCAATATGAGAGTGACATTACCATGTTAGACTTATGCAACATTAAACAATGAAACAATGAAAACTTTGTTGGTTTCTTATAAAGATGGCGAAGGTTAGCTAGTCGTTTCCCCTCTTGAATTCGGAGAAACAACTTGTTATCATTTTTGTACCTAATTGACACCTTAAAATTTCTTTCCACTTACAAATGAATTGTGTTAATACCTTTAAAGTGGTCATAGAAAAAGGGGCCATATTGAAAAGACTTTATTGGATAAAGGGACATTGAAACCCTTTTCAAGAGAAAAGCATGAAACCAAACCTACATACAAACCTAAAATATTTCAAAACAAGAACAGGCAAACTATAGTGCCCACTTCACTTTGACACCCTTTTGATACTAATAATGATACTGCTGATTTTAGTATGGACATAATTATGGACCTTATTATAGTATGTTGTTAAATGTTAGATCATGGATTATTGTTGACTTGATTCAGTTATGATGCATGATGATTATTAGAGACATTTTATATGTTGATGATGTTATATTGTTGGACATGGTTATATGATGGATGTTGTTCAGATTTGTGATATTTGGATATTGTGAGTAGACCTAGAAATGGAAAATTATTGGATGATGATATAGTTGTTGATAAAACTATAAATGATATTGTTAGATTGCTTTGATGTTGTTGTGATTCATATATCTAGATGATTTTGGAATTTTAATTATATTTATATTATTTTGGACGTTCTGATATGGCCACGAGGCCGAAGGAGGTATTTGTATTTTTACAGGTTAAAAATATCACAACAAACATCGGGGATTGGAGACCAACCGCATTGGAATTCTAGATGAATTCAACAAGGTCACCATGGCAACTAGTATTTGTTTGTGTGTGTTGTTTGTGTTAGGGATTCCCATGGGGGATCACCTTTAAATGTGACCAAGGGATTTTATGTGTTTCTTTTATTTGGTCCCTTTTTTTATGTTTGCATGTGTTTATTTTGTGGTGCACTTACCCCTTTCATTATTTATTTAATGGTGTGTAAATATTGTGAGTAATCATATTGTTTAGTTAATTAATTAAAAGATGTCATAAGAATGTAATTAATAGAGTTTTTGGCCATGTTTTAAAGTGTTGTAAGAATGTGTAAGTAATGTGTAAGTGACTTTGTAAGTGATGTGTAAGTTAACTTTTGAGTGTGAAACACTCCACCTTCTTGGAAATTCGAATTTGTCCTTGGAGGCTGATTTTGGAGGCTTGTGGGACAAGTTAAACTTGTCCCATGCCTCTTAAATTTACATACCAACCTTGCCTATGGTTGGAGGGTTAAATTTATACCTTTTAATGTATTTTTACAAGTCAAGTTGAATGTTGTAATTGCACTTTTCTTACATAATTTAATTTTAGTCCTTATGGGGTATGGGCTTGTTTGAGTGTGTAAGTAAATCTGTCATATTATTCACCCACTTATTTATTTTGCATTTGAGAATGAAGTTGACTTTTGGGGGTTGGGGTTGAGGATATGTGATGTGGCATCCTACATGGATCCACCTCATCCTCTTCTCTTCCCTCTTCCATAAAATTCGAATTCCTTGTCTTGTTTTGGGTTGGCTTCACTTTGGGGACTTTTTTTTAGGAAAATTTTCTTGTTGTTTTGGGAGTTGTTGCTTTGAAGGAGTTTTGGAAAAATTGTTGCATACTTGTGCTTGGTTGTGTTTGGATTGCTTGCATTGGGATAAAGCTTGTTGTTTTGGAACTTGGAACGACTCCATCATGGAGAGGTAGGAGCTTGGCTCTTGAAATGATCTTCTTTTATATATGTGAATGTTCTTGTGTGAATGTTTTGGTGTATTTGTGGGTTGTTGGGTAGATGGCCTAGGAATGGTGTAGGAGAAGACTATGGGGTTATTTTTGGGAGGCACAAGTGGTTTTAGGGAGGTATAAGGGTGGAGGGAGTTGGGATTTGGGTTCCACCTTACAAAGAAATTGCTTGCATTTCTTTACTCATTATGGGGTGCCATAAGAGGTTGGGGAGACATAAGAAAATGTAAGGAATAAGGGGTACTTGGGGGAGGCATAAGGGCATGACAAGGTTTGAAATGTTATTCATATATATATATATATATATATATATATATATATATATATATATATATATATATATATTAGTGGGTTATTCTCAGGTGGTGATACCCAATTTTCCCCTTTGGGAGGCATAAGCAAGCATCCCCATAGTGTTAGGAAATAAGGGATAAAATATGTGGAATAATCCCTCACCGAATCACAATAGTAGGAACTAATATGTAGAAAATATTACGGATCTCAAATAAAAGTGCGAATAAAACAATGTAACACAAAGAGACAATATTTAACATGGTTCACCCAATTTGGGCTACGTCCACCAAGAATAATTTGCTCGATTTTATTACAAGCCACCACTCTCTCAATATAATACCAGATCTGTTTGGAGCTATGCTCAACAAACTCTACATAATTCACACCGAATTCAAAGCACATATGCATAAAACCATATAAATAGACAATCGCTAAGCAGCTTTTACAAAACCGTGGGTATCAAAACCATGGGCAAAAACCATCCCATAAACCTATGGGTCAAAATCCTACCCATATGAGAAAATTACATTTCCCGATATATCGGACATGTTTTAAGGCCTAAAAAAATTTTGGGGCTGCGCCCAAAACCTGATTACTAGGGGCTACCGCCTGGACCCCCACTTTGGGCCTAGCCCAACCCCGAACCCCTGGCGAGGATACATGAAAAGTGTATAGTACTCTTAGTGTATAGTCTTCAAAACTTTCACATATGAAAACAGATTCCACAACCTAAAAATCTCCCACTTAGAGACTAGTTTTCCTCTAAGCAAGCTTCTCAACCCTTCACTAGTTTTCGTGAAGACCAACCAAATCTAAACACAACTTTAGTTCAACCTAACACATAGGTTCTTTCTCCTTTGGCTTGCTTGCACAAAGCCTTTGTACTGTTTGTCATGTTTTAGTGTAGTTGTAAACTACATTGTTTTGGACTGTGTCTCTTTGTGAAAATGTTGTGTGTATGTTTTTGGAAGCCTGTTGTTGCCATGAGTTGGATCACATCTTCTATTGCTTTGTGGTTGGGGCTCGGGGCCAATGAAGAAGGATGGATTCTCCTCTTCATTGGATGTCTTGGTTGGGTGGAGAGCGTTGCCTTTCCCCTACTCCTGTTGTGATCAAATTGGATGAATGAGAAGAATGCATGTTGTTGTTCTGGAGCTGAGAAAGAAATTTTGATAGTCCCTTGTGAAATGAAATCTCATTGTAACCTTTCCCACTTGAAGTGGATGAACTATAAATGTTTGTAATGGAAAGATGTTGTCTTGGTTTGCAAGTGAATTTTGAAATGTAAAAGAGTTCATTTGAATTAATGGAAATGGTTTTTTCGGTCCATATGATATTATTCCATTGGAAATATGTGTTTAGCATGCACTATGAAATCTCTATTTGAAAGTGGTAAAGTGGAACACGTGAAAAGAAAATGTATTATTATGCCCTCGTATATAATGTATGATTTTGGAAAGAATGAAAGAAGGAAATTGTAAAGTTTTCTTTTGGAATCAATAGATGAATGTAATAATTTTCTCAGATTGCATTGTAGTATTGAATCTTATCATTTCAATGTATTGAAATATTTGTTGGAAAGGAAGAAATGCGTGTGAGAAAAATATAGTACTTTGTCTTTTGAAATGTGTAAAACTTGAAATCGAATTGCAATTTGGTCTTGAATAGTTTTATTTGAATCCACTAAATGTGTTAGATTGGAATTGGAACGTATTCTAAATACTTGGAAGAAGAAAATGGCAAATAGACCCTTTAAAATTTGATCCCTGTTCTTGTAATTTCAAACTAGCAATTATCTAAACCAAAAATGCACAGTTCAAACCTGCAACAATAAAATAACAAATTAAATGATTAAATTGAAGTAGTAGGCCCTAAACGAGTTCAATTGGAAAAAAACACTTAAAGGAAATATTTCAAAACTTAGCCAAATCAGGCTCAACCGTTTTAAAGTCATTTTACTATTAAAATGGTAAATTTTCGAATTGGAATTTAATCAAACAGATATACCTCAAAAAATTATCCTAAATCCATCTAAGAACAATTCTCCATGTCTATTTGACATGTAGAGAGAGGAAGAAAGTCAAATTGAATAAATCTCACAAGTTAAAATTTACCATTTCGCATTGTGAAAGCTTGTAGGCCGTTTTATTAAAATTGACCCCTTAAACTTTATCAAAACCAAAACTTATTGATATCTAAACAAAGAGGACGTCAAGATATTTCCAGAAAGTCCTCATTTTCCCTAAACTAAGCTCTCTATCAAAATTTATGGCCCTCTGAAGTTTTTCTTCACTTGACGTTCAAAAAACAATTTGGGAAAAATTTCAAGAGCCATGCGGGCCCGAATTTTTCCCTTGGGGCTTAGGAAAATTTTGGGAAAATTTTCAAAATTTTCTCCACCGCCCGCTAGCCATAAGCCAATCAAAGGCTGCCATGTGGCACCATGATGTGTAAATGGAGGGGTGGATCCCCTTTTAACTTAGCGCTTAGGAAAATTTTGGGAAAAATTTTAGAAGTTTCCTGCGCCGCACCGCCACCCCACAACTAATTAGGTGATGCCATGTGGCGTCACAAGGCATTAGCGGAGGAGCGGGTCCCATTTTTATTTTACGTTTTGGAATATTTTGGGAAAAATTTCTAGGTTTTCCCGCCGCTCCACCGGCCCACAGCCAATCAGGGGCTGCCACGTGGCATCACGAGGTGTCGGCAGAGGCGCGGGTCAATTTTACCCTCTTAGCCCTTCAGGGCATTAAACCAATTTTCTCCCCACCACCCCACCTTCCCGAATTGGCTTAGGAGACGCCACGTGTCCCTTGCAGACTTGCAAGAGCACGGGCACAAAGATGACTTTCACCCCGCGAGAGAGTTTGCAAAATGTCTCTCACCGCCCCATTCTCCCCGTGTAACTTAACTTGTGAAGCACCACGTGTCCCTGTGGAATGGTCGAGGCTGTGGGAGAGTGGGATAAAACGTGGTTTTTTTCCCCCATGTGGGATTTTTTCCAAAATTCTCCCCATGGCCTACCAACTCGCCCTTTGGGAAAATTTTCTCCCCTAGGCCCGCAGGCCCGCCCTTGGGGAAAATTTTCACCCTAAGGCCCGCCAACCCATAACTTGAAAAATATGAGGATTTAGGAGGAATTATTTATATAAATGGAAAGGTGAGGAAATTTCCTATCTAATGGGAGTGGTTTAGGGAAATTTTGAATGTGTTAAGTGTGAGAAAAATCAAGTTGAAACTTTAATCTGTTAGAGAGTGGGTATGGTATGGAATTACCCTCTGAACCTAATTAAAACTTCTAACCCTAAATTTTGGACCTTATGACCTTTAACAATTTTTTAATTAAAGAAAATTATGTTCTAGTGGATTAGAATTGTTCTGGAACTTGTTAGTGATAATTGTTGTCTTTTAACCTGGTTTTAGATTCCTTTAATAAAAAAATATATTCCATAATTTTCCTAACTAATCCTAGGTTGTTCTTGGGTCTCAAGTGGGTTGTTTTAATGGGATTTACACAAACCGATTCAAAATGTGTGTAACAAGTCCATAATATTGCTCCTTTGAAGCTTACTAAAAGATCATTGCACTTGAAATCAAACATCATGTGTTCACTCCTCTCACTTATTCTTTGTTGTTTATATTGAAACAATTGGGTGTTGTGAACATGATCAAATATCATAACACTACACCATATGTAGATGATGCTCCTAAACCTTCATAGTTCAAAGACCATGAATATTGTGAGTATCATTGTGTTAAGGGCCACATCACTGACAAATGTTTGAAGTTAAAGCAATTCATTTAAAACCTTATTGATAGTGGAGAGGTTGAGATGGACTCACCTGGACCCAACAAATATTCTAATCAAAATTTGGGAATTTACAAAGAGCCATTTCCTAAACATAAATAGGTGGATAAAAAGTTAGATCAAGGTCAGTCTTCTCAAACTAAAAGTGCCAATCATGTTGTTGACTCTACTAATCCCTTTGATTCCCTTATTAGTTATATTGATCCATCTATTGAGCATGTAAAAATATCAGGATCAAGGCATGAGATTCTTTCATGGAAACACGATGTGCTCGCATTGTTATCCTAGAACCTCCTCTGCTTATCCCTCAGGATAGTCACTATGATATTTTAGAACAACTTGAGAAGACCACTACTAAGATAGAAAAAATATCCAATGTTAATAAGGATATCCTTTGCAAAACACTTCAAGGGTTAGGAGTTTCAAATGATATTGATCCTACATTCTTCCAAGCCTTGGTCGCGTATATTTCTCCCTTCAAAAATATTACCTTCAGCCAACATGAGATTCCTAGTGATGATCATACACACAACCTACCCTTGTATATAGAGGTAATTGTTAATCTTAAAAGATAAAAAGGGTGATTGTGGATGGAAGATCTGGCTGAATATCTTTACCTTAAAACTTGTTAGACAATCTGTGACACATTGACACTGATCTAGAACCTAAAACCATCATGATCAAGGCTTATGATAATGCAAAATGAAAATCAGCTACTATGTTAACTTTTCCTATGAAATTTGGGCCTACTAGTCATGATACTTGGTTCCATGTCTTGGACTTGGACCTTCCTTACAATATGCTCCTCAGTCACCCATGGATACATGTCATGCAGGCCGTGCCTTCCATGTTCCATCAATGTATTAAATTTTATCATGAAGGACATATTTTTACCATTTTGGGGACCCCAACCCTTCATCCATTACAAAGAGTTATTAAGTTATTTCCCTACTACCTATGAATTTCCTTCCACTGAATTAGATAGGAAAATTTAGTTAGAGGCTATTACCTCTCGCATTGATCCAAATACCTTGTGCTCTCATAAGGATGGTGCTTCTACATCGGTCTCTCCCTTTTCTTCATGGGAGATGAAGGTTCTTGCAAATGGTTGTGGAGAATATAACCTCTAATAGTCCCTCTTGATTTCCAAACTCCCCCTATCACCTAGAACACATGGTAGGCCTTGCTACAAATATCAATGGTCCTAAGAACACTGTAACATTAATAATTTTACTCTTGGTGGCCTTTTGATAGATGAGAAACTGCTCAACACTTCTATATCCTAACCACTAGATGATGAGATGGCTCCATGCTACCCAAATATGTTATCCCAAACAAAATGATGTATGTTATGGGATACAAAGGATATGGATGTGGCATAAATGAACAAGGTGTGTGGGAAGCTCTTCCAATACCACACTATAAATTAGAAAGATATGGTATCGTATTCGATCGTATGGGTCCCATCCTTCGAAGGTTGAAGAAACTTCTTCCAAGTTATTAGATAGTTCATCTAAATAGATTCCCAATGTATTCTCAATGAAGGCCTTACCTCTACAAACTTTCTTCCTAACATGACTATCCTAACCATATCCCCTATAATTACTGAATTAAATCTTTTTCATCCTTTCCTTGTAAACCTGGGACCAACATCAACACTTTCAAACTTATTTATTTGAGAATGAAAAAGTAATTGGTGAGTTTATGGGTCTCTATGATGACATTCTCGTTCATGACCATAAAAAGGGCTTCTTCATTAATCTTTATGCATGTGTGTACTTTGGGGAGGAGGGTGAACTTCATGGTCAAAAAAATTTATAAGAAAACAAGGGCAAGATATTGTCAAAGAATCCTTGTAAAAAGAAAAATTCCAAGTCCCACAGTGAAAACCTCTTCGAGTAACTTGCAGAAAAACAAATTGAAACATCAAAGAACATCAAAAGTGACCCTTGTAAGGGTGAATATTTCATTGATATACCCTTAAATGAAGATCACAATCTCCCTCCCAATCCTACTTGTATGGAAGATGAATCCAAACTACTTGTGAAGGAGAGTATAGATGTGAATATTGGAACAGAGGATCAACCTAGAATAGTTAAGTTGGGAGCTTCCCTCAAAGAAAAGAACATAATCCTTTGTCATGATTTTAAGATAATCTTGAGACATATTTTCTTAGTCTGTGTGGACATTCCAGATTAGATCCTCATTAGTGGTCTATAACCTAGTTATGCACAAAGAAGTAAAGCCAATCAAGCAAAAAGCTTAGAAAAATGCATCCTCTTATTGCCCTCTTGGTTAAAGAAGAGTTGGAAAACTATTGGCAGTAGGCTTCATCATGCCTATTGATTATTCAAAAATTATTTCTAATATAGTTCTGGTTAAAAGAAACCCATTAGCATCGAATATGTATGAACTTTAGAGACATCAATAAGGCATGTCTAAAATATGACTTTCCTCTACCTAACATCAACATGATTTTCGATTCAACTGCTAGTTATGAAATGCTATCCTCATGGATGGATTTTCAAGTTACAATTAGATTAAAATTGTAGAAGAGGATCAACATAAAACTACCTTCACAACCCCTTAGGGGACATTCTATTATCAATTCATGCCCTTCAGTCTCAAGAATGCAGGTGTAACCTATCAAAGGGCCATGATGGTCATCTTCCATGACATGCTTGATGATATAATGGAATATTATGTTGATGAAATCCTAGGAAAATCTAAGACTAGGGTAGAACATCTTAAAATATTATGGTGGATCTTCTAGCATCTCAGAGATTACAAGGTTAGAATAGATATAAAGAAATGTGTCTTTGGTGTGCTATTTGAAAAATTGTTAGGTTTATTGTGTCAAGAAGAGGAATTGAAGTTGACCCAAGCAAAGGTCACTTCCATTACTGAAATTCCTCCTCCAAAGAACCTTAAACAACTGTGTAGTTTACAAGGAAAATATAGGCTATTTGTTGATTCATTTCTCAACTCGCAGACAAGTGTCATTCCTTTACGCATCTTCTTAAGAAAGATGTTGATTTCCATTGGGGTCCTAAACAAAAACAAGCATTTGCTTTACTTAAGGAGTATTTTTCCAAACCACCTGTTCTTATGCCACCTACTCTAGGTGAGCCCCTACTATTGTATATTTCATCCACTCAATTAGCAATCATCATGCTTCTACCTTAGTATGATATAAATCAAAAAGAGAATATGTCTACTATCTTAGTCGCACTTTGATTTCTTACGAGCTTAACTACCAAAAATTTGAGAAAGCTTTCCTATTTGTTGCTTTTTATTTCCAAAAACTTCACCATTATCTATTGAATAAAAAGATCAAGATCATATCCATAATTGATCCACTCAAGTACTTATTGTCTAAACCAACACTTATTGGGAGGATGGCTAATTGGATCATCTTGCTCAAGTGAGTTTGATATTGAGTATGTTAATCAGAAATTAGTTAAGGGGAAAGTAATTGTAGATAAACTAGTTGAAGCTCCTATGTCAGAACATAACCATTAATTATTGAGATACGGATGCTTCTATGATGTATATTGAAGAATATGTCACATGGAAAATGTACTTTGATGGATCATTTACCTTTCATGTTTCAGGAGGAGTTGTGCTTATCACCCTTGTGGGTGATCTAATTCCTCAGGCATTCAGACTTGGCTTCCCATGCACTAATAACATAGCCAAATATGAATCCCTGATTGCAGGACTGAAAATTTCTATACAATGGGACATCGATAGGTTAACGTTATAGGTGATTCTCAATTAATCATCAAGCAAGTAAATGATGAATATAAGGTTAAGGATGAAAATATCCTCCCTTACAAAAAATTGGTGGATACATTGAAGGATTTCTTTGTATAAATCATGTTTCAATAGATACCCAGAGGATAGAATCACTTAGTAGATGCCATGACCATAGTTATATCTATGTTAGGCATTCCACGAGGAAACAATGGCATGCCATTATTTTTAGAACATATAAGAACATCAGTGTATAACATGTCAAAATATTGTTTGGTGTGTGAAGTTTTTATTCCCTTACCCACCTAGTATGTTGACATCTATAATTACCTACATGACAGAACCTTTCCCCCTGACATTTTCCATTTGAAGAAATGAAACCTAATATAGCACATATCCCGTTATACCCTCCTTGGAGCTATGCTCTATCATATAGACTATGATAGGAATATGTTATGTTGCCTTAATTCAGAAGAATTAATCTTAGTGGTAAAAGAGATGCATGAAGATATTTTTGGGGCCCACAAAATGAGAATGGTTCTTGCTAAAACAATATTGAGAGTAGGATATTACTGGCCTACCATGTAAACTAATTGTTGTCAATATGTTAAGAAGTGTTTATTGTGTCAAAAATATGGCAATTTGATACATGCTTCGGTAAAATCATTGCAACCCATTACAATGTCATGGCCTTTTTCAAAGTGGGGACTCAATATTATTGGAAAACTTATGCCCACTTTATCTCGATGGTGAAAACTATATCATAACTACCACCTGAGTATTTCACAAAATGGGTAGAGATTGTTCCTTTTACTTATGTCACCGGAGAGAAAATTTCTAAATTCTTAATGAACCACATTATTTGTCGTTACGTCATTTCTCACGCCATTATATCTAACAATGGTAAGTATTTCACAAATAAGATAGTTGAGACGTTGTCCCAACACTTTCAAATTTAAAAATGGTTAACCCCTATTACCCTCAAGGTAATAAATACGTTGAAGCATCGAATAAGACTCTTATTTTCAACATGGATAATATGGTTGGCAAAACTAGTCATAATTGGCACCTACTGATTAATCCCATCCTCTAGGCTTATCAAACATCCATCCCCACCCCTATTAGTGCTACTCGATATTCAATTTTTTTTTGGCATAGAGGCTATCTTTCCCCTTGAGATCGAGCTCCCATATTTGCGCATATCTTTGAAATATTATCTAGAAAAAGAGGAAGACTATAGAGTGGTGGACTTTTAATTAGAGTCACTTGATGAGAAATGTCTCATATCCATTTTTACCCCTTGGTAAAATGGACAACTAGAGAAAATTGGACATGGATAGTTGACAAGGGCTTCAAGGTTGAATCTGGAGTTTTCAGGTAAATTTCCATGATTTTGGAACACTTGCAGTGATTTTGGGAAGTTTGGGATCATTTGGCGCATTTTTTCTCTTTTGGGTTTCAAAAGGTGCACAACTTGACCAAATTTGGAACAAAATTGAGAAAATGGTGAAATTTGGTTTTTGAGGGCTTCATTCCATTTTTCCTAACTCCCTAATCTAAGAAAATTCTAAGGAGTTAGTGAAAAATTGAGAAAATTGGAGAAAAATGTACAAAGGAAAATTCGCACAACAAAGGAAAAGCTATGCAACAAAGGAAAATACGTGTAACAAAGGAAAAATCCACGCAACAGAGGAAAAATCTACGCAACAAAGGAAAATCCGCGCAATAAAGGAAAACCCGCGCAACAAATGAAAACATTGTGCAACAAAGGAAAAATCCACACAACAAAGGGAAAAGCACACAACAAAGGAAAAGTCGTGCAACAAAAGAAAAGTTGTGTAACAAAAGAAAAGTCACGTAACAAAGGAAAAACCGTGCAAAAAGGAAAATCCATGTAATAATAGAAAAGCCACACACAACAAAGAAAAATCCGCGCAACAAAGGAAAAGTTGTGCAATAAAGGAAAATGATAGTTTTTTCGCGTGAACTTAAAATGGCCATAACTTTTGACTCATTGCTCCATTTTTTGCATCACACAAAAGTACAATTCCAGGCATCCAACTACCAACATTAATGAAGTATGATGCCCATTTCTTCTTCCAGAAGCTAGAGTACATGGGGAATGGCTTTGTAAGGATGCCCATGCCTTTTTTCAGAGAATTTAATGAAAGTTGTGGTGGGTGGGAGCTGAAATCTGAGTTTCACTCTTTCTCTCTTCTCCATCTCCTTCTATATATTGTAAACACTTCTCATTTGAGAGGGAGATATTATGGGACATAGGGAAACTCTTGCAATTTTTTTCTCATTTCCATTGAGTTGTAAGCCTTCACATGGGCCTATAAAATGGATTTGTGCCTCTATTTTATAGATGTAATGGACTATGCAATTGTTTGAAGCAATAAAATTGTGCATTGTGGTGTTCTTTCAACCCTTTCTCATTTTCTTGCATTTTTGCCTCTCCATTATTATTTGTTATGTTTTGTGCATGTTTTCTTCATTTACATGTTATTTTTGTTGTGTTTCATGGAGGTTTGGTGGTGAATGAAGACTAGGACTGTGTTACAGTTGTTCTAACCTCTCCCACTTCATTTTCCTTTTTCTTTCTCCCTCAACAGAATATTTAACACCCTTCTCTTTGTGTTATCACCTCCTTAGTGTAGGATTTATTCATTTTTATGTATTTTACTCTCTCCTTGGTCCCTTGGAAGTATAGAATAGGAGTAGATAAGTGTATTTCCAATATTTAGGAGTAGTTTTAGCATTAGATTAGGAAGAAGAAACAATTTTTTTGATATTTTTCTCAAATTCATGGTCCCACACCTCGAGATAACTCCATGTTGGAAAATTACATTGATTTCCCAAACATTCACTTACAAGCATTTAGAGGGTGTTATAATTTTGCACTAACAACGCCTTCATGCACTGGACCATTTAAAAGTGTATCAAAATCAAGTGCGCCAAAGCTACAAAAAATGGATCATACCTCACACCTTTAAGGTAGGAGACCTTTTCCTAAAGGAGAACCAGTTAAACACTACCAAAGATTGAGAAAAGAAAGGCAAGTTTGAACCTAACTAGTTAGGACCATATGTTACTATCGCTAAATTTGGTTTAGGAGCATATAAACTTTCTGATTCTGATGGTGGTGAACTTAGGGAACCTATGACTGCTATGCATTTCAAGCGTTTCAACATATAAGCATGGGGGGCCTTCGAAAATTTAAAAAAAAGTATAAAAATTAGAAAAACGAACCAAAAACGTAAAGAGAAATAAATTCGTCCAAGTGTGAAAACCACGCAACTCTGGAAATTTGGACCATTTCTTTAGTGAAAAATGGTTTTCGGTGCCAAAGGAGGATTTGTTGTTCACAAACATCTTACACCTAGGGGTACAATTTATTTTTCCTAAGCTAGTTTTCACTTGTTTATGAGTTTATTTTGAGCCTATCCTTCGTGGTCTTGAACCGGATGATCACATTCTTTTAAATATGCAAGGAGTTTTCCTTTATACATTCCCATCTAATGTTAGGGGCACTCAAATAACAAAAAAATCCAATTTATATAAATAATAAAAATTGAACAAACATCTTCACTTTCTTATACATATGTGTGTTTTATGTATTTTTACATTCCCATATAACGCTAAGGGCATCCACACGTCTTTGTTTTCATGTAAATAACTTCAAATTTTTTTATAAAATTCCAAAACATTCAAATACACTTTGACAAAACCCTAAACATTAAAAATAGGTTTCTCTAGAAAACAAACCAAAAACAATATAACATTGTCCCATCGCAAATACCAAAACAAAGAAAAACATTTCAAAACTATCCCATAAAAACAAAGTAGCGTTTTCCTTACTTATTTGTTTGTCTGTACATAGTTTTGTTGATTTGTTGCATGTAAACTTACATGCTTTTCTAGATTAACTTGCTCTTTTCTTGTTTTAGATTAAGTCTTACTTTAACTGTGGTGAAGTTCATAAGATTAATTATGTTGGCATGTTTTGTTGTTTTATTTAGCATGTGTACATATCATATTTGATTAAACTATTTCTTGCACTTTTGTTCTATACTTATACATTGTTTGTTATATTTTCACCTTTCACATCATCTATATCATCACATATAACACCTAGACATCTCATTAAATAAAATTCTAAGATACATCATCATGAAAATGAACATCAAACATGTATGCTAAGCTAACATCATATAATATCATCAATGGGGAAATAGGGATTATTTTTATCCCCCTCATCATAGACCATAATAAAAACATGGGATAAACATGTTATCTCATAAAAAAAAATGTGATAAATAATCAAATTCCATCATCATCATATCAAAATCAATAATCAATTTCCATATACATAAATGTGTCTCAATATACATCAGATACAAAAACAAGCCACTATGGGCATGGGTCAAAAATGTGTGCCTTCATCTCGAGGCATAATAAAAAACAATACATATACATCATGTCAAAAACCATGTGCCTTCATCACAAGGCATATACCAAAAATAGATACATGGATATATAAAAAGAGTCAACCCGACGACTCGCCAATACCAGGACTACGACTTGTGACTAGGTGGTGACATCTAGCTTGGGGATGCATCCGAATTGATCGGCATAATTGAAAGGCCTGTACAATTTGGACCTCGATTGCTACTTGAAATCTGAATATATGAGGGTTCCCTTTGTCCCTCTGGGACTGCAAAATGATATAGTGCTCTATAATGGCTACTTGATATATTTATCCAATGCTTCTACAAAATCATAGACAAAACATGTGGGTCTGATACTAAAGTTGCATGATGCAAAGCATCATGCTCTACTCGAGTCGGGAAACATCCACCTACATCGAGTCCTCTCATATTCCCACTATGCTCTCTCTTCTGACATGACATGGTCTTGTTTTGCAACAACCAACTCTACTCACTGCTGAAAGTTACGCATTGTAATGAAATCTTTGTCACCACATTGCAAGGAAATGTATATCTCAAGATACAAAGTGGCTCTTGATGTCTTGCCTATTTTTGAAAGCACTCGTAACTTTGGGACCGGTATGTCTAGCTTTAGTGGTCCCTGTGCGGTCCCCACTCCATCCCCATCACCCCACCTACCGCAATCTGTCACGCTACCCCCTTTAGGAGGTGATGGTGCACCTTGTTGTAGATCGATCATCTTTATATCTTATTGAGCAACCTATTGTACTACAAGTATATGTACCTACGGTTACACCACTTGTTGCACTAATTTCATCTACGAATGCACATGTACCTGCTGCAGAGATCCTACCGAGGTGGCTTTGTTGTAGAGGATCATGTTGTGGTATTAGTTTTTATGGATGAGGTTGTACCTATGTACCATGTTGTACCAGCCCATGTGGTTGTGTCGGTCCCCCTCCCTCTCCTGCTCTCCCTATAATGCTACCTCAGCCTCGGGCCACCCTAATCTAGCCCTATCTTGTAAGGCCTAACCCTAAAGTCTTGATATTGCTGCAGCTATCGCAACATGTTGAATTATGAGTCTTTGAGGCATCATTGTAGCATGCTAAGGCTCGTAATCTGTAGTGGTCTCTAGGTCGACTATCTATCTACATCCATCCCATATATATGGAACAAAACCGTAAAAGCTGTGCCAAGTGCCCTCTCGTGGTCTAATACAAGGCCCAAAATCAAAATTCCCCGTACTCTATGTGCATACCACATCTTATCCCCGGGAATGCCCTAGATGAGGAAGAACTTCCGCTAAACCTTGTCAACATGGTACCAATCCAAAAAAATTTGTGGCTTCCTATCAAAAATTGGTCCACCTCGGCGATGCTAAGCACTACACCATCCTCGCACCACTATTATAGATGGTATGGTTGATGTGTCACCATCTCAGAATCGTAGATCATCGAAGGCTCATATATAGTATGTTGTATCTCCCAGGATGAGACACGAAATCCTCACCTACTAGCTCCCATCCCTTACAAGAAGGCTCATCTAGTGCTCGGCTTGTAAATATCCAAGTGGGTGCATGATAGTAATATGGTCCCATGACCAAATCCATATAAGTGTAGTAGGGCCCAAGCTCCTCATACCTCTGTATGTGATCAAATGTAAGTCACAGTACAAATGGGCCAATATGCATTGATCCCAATAAAATACCTCTCCATCCATAAGTCTGTGCACTACTCCTATCAGGATGAGTAGAAAATGTGTCCTAGTCTTGTCAAACATTAGGTAGACACTAACAAGAACCATAAGGTACAACTTTGGTAGGCATATAATCATGTAGTCCTCAAAACACATGTACAAGTGCACTACCATGCCCTGTTCGAGGAATATCCTCTAGTTGAGATAGATACCATATGTGCTTTAGAATATGGTCGTGGTGCCCATCATATGTCAACAAGCTACCCTAGATGGGAAATCTAAGGATCTGATGTACATCCTCCAACGTCACAGTCATCTCTCTAGTGGGAAGTCTAAATTTCTAGCTCTCTACTAAGGCAGTAAGGAGGCTACGGTCTAGCATGATATGTGGCAATTTTGCAATATGTGATAACCCCGTAGCCTCCGAATGGAAATCAACTCCTACTCATGGTGGGATAAATTCTGCTCATATGCTCGTAGGCATCCATGACACTTTGTGTACCTCCAAATTGTGTAATCTCACATGTAAGATTACAAAAAAACATAAACAAATTAACATCTTCATTTCTTCTCAAAACATCTTTCTAAGGTTTTCTAATTACTCCTACATTCTTCTAATCATTCCTAAGTTCTTCTAAGCATCTTCAAAATTCCTCTCAAAAGCTTCTAAAATATAGGTTTTGTCTCGAGTGCACCCATTTTCATGCCAGCCGCATATCTCCATGACACTAGCGTATGCATTTTAACACTAGTGCAAGCCCATGTTAGCACACCCTTTTTCATTTCGATGTTGTCATTTTGACACTAGCGTGTGACCAACCCTAAGATAAACCTAGTGTAACACATACACTCACATGTTAACAATAGTGCATAACCCTTCACACTAGCACATGTGAAGCTACGCTAACGTGCTCAAGGCCTTGTGCTAGCGTTAACCGCCCAACTTCCCTAGCTATAACAAGCAATAAATGCACTTAAATTTAAAACTTTTGTGTTACATACTTGGGACCCCATCTACTATAACCCTCCAAAACTCTCAAACTTGATCATCGTGATGTCTCACGGTTTAGTATACATGCCATCTCTCTCATAGGTTAGAGTAAAATCTATCAACAAGGCAGTAAAGTGTAATAGAAAATAATGGGTCACGATGGATTTTACCCTCCTGCCCCGCTATTTATACCCTCCAGCCCTAATTCCTCATTTTCTTGCCCAGGGGGCAGGATGACTAAGATGTTCTTCTATTTTCTTCTTACCACCTACTAGTATTCTCATCACGATGATTATTTTTATTAAATGATCATTTTCTCTATTTTTTCGCCTCATTGGGGCATATTTTTGCTTTCATGGCAACCCTTCCTTCTCCAGGGCATATTTTTCTCCCTAATTTTTTTGTCGATGTCCCACATACATCATCATTATTTTATATCATTTTCTTCCCAAAATCCAAAACTAAAAATCATCAAAAATCATTTAAAATCCAAAAAAATGGTAAATTTCAACAATCCAAAAAATGGGTAAATACAAAATCTAAAAATGGGTAAACTTTTCAAAAATCTAAAAAATGGTAAAAATAATTCAAACATCTAAATCATTTACGAGGACATAACAACATCCTTCACACATTGAAATTTTTCCTATAAAATATATTTCTTGGTATCTAACTTGTTCTCGCACATGACTTGCAGATCATTTTGATCTACCTCCATTAACAAAGTTGGTTTTCCTACTATGTCTACCCTTCCTTGCACAACTAGTTACTTGGGGAAGTTTCATAGAGCACAAATACTTTTTCATAGGACCCCTATGTCCTCTGTTTTTTCACCTTGCATGTATCCTTGCTTGGGGTGTCATTTTTAACCCTTTTCGTTAACTCAAACATTTGGAAATTGAAGCTTGATAACAAAAACATTGGTACAACTATCTTGAACATTGTTTGTTTGTGCTTGTTTTCTTTTTTTTGGTATGTTTGTTTACTTTCTCATATTACATTACATTTTTATGTTGCATTGGGTCAAGTATTCACATTAAATAAAGTTTCTCCCAAACCAGTTGGTTCGTTGATTACATTGAGAAATGATGAAAACAGGTGGCTCTTGAGCCAGTTGGGTTGAAAGCTATCTCTCTTTTCTTCATCTCCACATTTCTTCATCACCATTTTCTTCTATCACAATTTTTCTTCAATACCACCTAGGGCAATAGGGATTATATTTATCCCCCTCCCCCTTGTTTCTTGTTGATATGTAAACCTTCAACTTTTGAATTCTCACAAATCACACTTAAAATGTTGTTGTTCTACTTTCAATTAGAAAATGAAAGTTTTAGCTAGTGTTCGAATTACTTGTGCTTTAGAATTATAATTTGTAGAGAGAAATGAATTAAAACACAAACACCAAGAATTTTATCCTAGAAACCCCCAGCGTGAGGGAAAACCAGTCGGGAAGGGTAACTGCTCTTTCTTCCCACTTATTTTATTATCCAATTCAAAATCTGGATATATACATTTTATTATAAGTAATAAAATAAATTTGAAAATGTCTCACACTTCCTCCAAGGTACTTGCTTTTTCTGTTATCAACCTCCTTTCTTCTACAAACTTAATTCTAGCACTAAGAATACTCTTGTACTTACTCCCATGAAATCTCTTGCTTCTAGTGATTAATTCCTTTTCTCCTCCCAAGTATTTATAGCCTCTCACATGTCCTCTCGTGCACTGTAGAATGAGAAAGGTCATGGAAGGGAAGGGAAAATTTCAGAGATTAAAATCTGTGTCATTTCATGCTTCATTTTGTTTCCATCAAAAGTGACACGACCACCGCCCGCATAGACCAACGGTTACATGATTGTCACCCTACACAAACCGGTGGTTATACGGGACCGCCACCCTACACGGGGTGGCGGTTCTATTAAAATACTGACAAAACCTTGTTTTCTCCATTTTCTCCTTCTGGTGTTGGATGATCTGATGAAGTAGAGTTCTTTTGGATCCCTATGGATCACACCTCCCCTACTTATGAGGCTTTTGGTCCCAAAAAAATTATTGAGGGAGTGTATGAGGAAATAATTCCCTCACTCGCTCCTTCGAGTACCACCGGGCCTACCTTGGTGTCTTCCCTTTCAGTCTAACTTGCCAAGACTCCTGTGGACCTCTTCTTGTCTCTCTGACTGTATTCTGTAGCACTACATCCTCCTCTAATTTTCCTCATGACTCCAAGACACAATCTTATATGGAGGGTAGCAAATGAAGTCATTCATCTTCATCAAGCATGGATGGTTCATATAGGTGTAAATTATCGTAGTTTACTACTGAGTACATCCACATTAATTGTGGAAAATCAATTTGAAAATCATTTTCTCCAACCTACTTCAATATGGTAAAGGGTCCATATCATAGTGGATTGAGATTTCGTGCTTGACCTGTAGTCTCTCCTTACTCAAGTAAATCCAAACATTGTCTCCAACATGAATCTTATACTCTCTCCTATGATAATCATGTCTAGCCTTGTACTTGGCTTGGGATTTCTCCAACTATTCTTTTACCTTGAAATGGATTTTCAGGATCCTCTTAACAAATTTGGTTTCTCTAGTCACTGTGAGTCTTGTATCTCTTCCTCATCCTGTTGCCCAACTGTTATGTCTAGTGGATTTGTAAGTAGATATCCCAAGCATGTTTCAAATGGTGACTTCATGGTGGATGTCTCAGTACTACCCGATTGTAGGAATGTTGAATGTAGGATAAGAAATCATCCCAAGTCCTTGAATATTTTGTATTATACCCTCTAATCAATCTGCACCAAATTCCTATTCACTACTTCTATTTTTCCACCTATCTATGGATGGAAGGTTGTTCTCCTCTGTAACTTGTTATCCATCTTGTCCCACACAGTAGTACAAAACTTCCCCAAGACCTTAGAGTCCCTGTCAAAAACAATAGACTTCAATAAGCAAAAATACACCCATACATTTGCAAATAAAAGATTTGCTTCCTCATGTTCTTTTTTTGTCTTTTTTACATGTCGTAAGAATATACATCTTCTTGAATCTATCAAAAAAACATAGAGATAGTCATGGCCATGTTTAGACATAGGTAATACTACTACAAAATCCATAGAAATGTCCCCCATGGATGATTATGGACTGGTAAAGGCATATAAAAACCTTCCTTCCTAGTCTTAGGCTTGTTAGTACAACAAAGTATACATCCACATATAATTTTTGATACTTCTTCTTGCATATTGGGCCAATACACATACTTTTGTAAGTGGGCAAGGTCTTACCAAAACTGAAATTTCCACCTAATTTTGAGGTATGTGCTTCCCTCATTAATAGAAGCCATTCTTATTTTGGCACACAAATATTCCCCATTGGTAGAGCATCCCATCCTTGAGATAACAATATTCAATCCCCGTCCTTTCATCCCTCGACTGGGACTCGCTGAAATTTCTCCCCAAAGTCTTTGTCTTCAAAGATATGCCTCTTTGTAATCTTCATTTGTGAAGGGCTTGATATGAGAGATAGTGGCTGGGAAGGATATTTTCTCCTATGTGGGTGGCCTAGAAAACATGTCTACCACCAGGTTTGTACTACCCTTATTGTATTTGATCATCGATGGAACTATTTAAGGAACCCCGTCCATTTGTAGTGTCTTTCCGATACAATTTAGATTGTTTTTGCAAAATCAAGAGGTTTGTGGTTAGTGTGCACAATAGTTTCTTTACCCAACAAATAATGCTTCCATTTCTTAATTTCCTGAACTAGTGCATAAATTTCCTTATCATATATTGAATATCCCTTAATTTCTGAATTGTACCCATAACATAATCATTGGCATCCATCTCTATTTCAAAGGGCTTCTACAAATTAGGAAGAGCAAGTATTGGTGCATGATTGATTTTATAATTTAGCAATTCAATATCCTAATCAAGTTATTTACCCCAGTCAAAACTCTCACTCTTTGTAGCCACTTTGTGTAGAGGTGTTGTAATGATGGAGAAAACCCAAAATGAATCTCCTCATGTTTTTTACTTCTCACACAAAACTTCTAGTCTCTGTTGTCCTGTTAGTGTTGGCCATTTGGTGATGGATTCCACCTTCTTTGGGTTCACTCATAGCTCTCCTCCTCCAACCACATGCTCAAGATAGAGAAGTGATTGCTTAGCAAGCTCACACTTCTTTATGTTGCATAGTAGTTGTTTCTCCTTGAGAAATTACAAAACTTGTTGCAAATGTGTTCGATGTTCCTCCCATGTGGCACTAAAAATCAAAATATCATCTAGATATATAATGAAACATGAATCTATGAATTCCGTAATACATCATTCATCAATCTCATAAATGTATTCATTGCATTACATAAACCGAATCAAAGTAATAACCACTCATACAAACCCTATTTTTTCTTTAAGGCAGTCTTCCATATTGTATACACCCAAAATTGGGTTCCTATCTAAACCCCTTTGATTAATTAATTCACCACCAATTCCCCACCATGCCCACTTACACATGTTAATTAATTTAATCAACCAAAATTAATTTAATTATCTACCTCACCTATCCACCTCACCCTAGACCTATTCCAACCCTATTTATTACCTAGACTAAGTTCCCACTCACCTTAACAAACTAGGACTTATTCTAACCCTAATCTTAATGGCATATTATCCCTCTAACTACTCTCCCACTCCATTTAGCTTCATTCCACACTTATGGCCCGGAACCAAAATCTCAATCACACCAAATTTAGGAAGAATCAAGCTATTTTTAGCAAGTATGACCTTTTCTCCCTAACCAAAACCGGTTATCTCTCGATTGGCGCCACTCACCTAATCGCCATTTTCTAGCTCTTGTGACCTTGCATCCCAACTCTCGAGCTTTCTAGTGATTTTGTGACATACTGCAGGCCCGTATAGCATTCGAGACATCACATTATTCATCAAAATATTGATCCAGAGCTCCAAAGACACTCACAAGGAAGCATCATGCCCTCCATCCGCTATCGCATTCATTCGAGACCACCTTCTCTTGTAACCATCACCACCACCTACTTTCTACCTGCATTCTACAAGTAAGTACATTCCTCCTTTGTCATTGGTTTAATAGATTAGTTCCTTATTACTTATCTATTTCATCCCATCCTCTACCATACCGGATTTCTCCCACAACACCTCCATTCAACCGTCTTCTCATTTTACCCTTCATACCTTGCCCAAACACCCATTTTATTACCTTTGAGTCCTCACAAAACCTCGCACAAGCTTAACTAACCTTCCTCACTCTCTCAGTGTAATCACAAAGAGAGCCAAACTACCCCATTTTAATCATTCCACCTAATCAACCCTATCAACACCCAATACCCAACCAAAGATCGGCCATTTACTAAGTATCGGCATCACCACCCAACCGACACTCTGGTCTCTATGACTAGTAATTTCCTCCAAACCAACAACCTAATTTACCTATCCAAAACCTCTCAAAACTTCCAGAACCTCACCTAGACCTCTACAACACTCTCTGTCATACCTACAGACCTTGAACCATCAACCACCTTCTTTAGATTTAGTCTTATATGCCTTTATTAGACTAGATTTGATTTACTATTCTTGTGTAGGATACCTAAACTATACAACTACAGTAGGTCTCTTTATTTCATGTTCTTTATTAGCATTAACTTGTTTTAAAACGTGGATTGATAACCTTCTAGGAAGCACCCTACTTCCCGGATCTAGCTTCCGCTAGGAAATCCACCAACCAATATTTTTAATCCTATTTTGTGGTCTTATGTTCTATTTCAGGTCGTTCCTCCTAGCCAAAGGGAAGATCTTCACAATCATCTTGGTCAACATTCAATGCGTACACACCATTCTTTGACTATCTATAGGTATTCCTCCTCGCCCTTACCTCTTATTTGTTTTATCTCTACTTTACAGTGAAACATTTTGGCACACCTAGTGGGACCCCATCTTGTGGGTTCTTTTCATTGTTCATATAGGGTGCATTTGTGTGTTTGTTTCTTTCTTGAAAAATTCACACTAAATCTCTCCTAGAAATCTTATTTTCTTTCTATTTGTCTAAAAGAAATTTTTCCTTTGGTGCTTAAAAAGAAAACTTATTATTTTCTTTTGTACTGCATTTAGTGAAAGAGAATTCCTCTTCATGTTCTCCTTTTGCTACATCAAATATAATTTTTGATTTGGGTTTAAAATATGTGCATTTCATCCTTTGAGTGTTGCATTAGATCACATATATTTAATTAGCAATCACATGGTGGAGGTCATGACCACTTGGTGATTGGATTTGGATTAAGCGTAGTTCACATTTGTGCACACACTCCCAAGCCAAACCACTTAAATAATTTACACATTTCCTTTCCAAGAAGAAGTTTTCAAGGATTTAATAACCCATTGACGATGGGCATCGCCCAATGTTCTAGCCGGTTTTTTATATCAGAGCATGGACCACACGTACTAAAAGGTATATCGAGCCACTTTAACCATAACTAACATGAAACCAACCATGGTTTTCTTATAGGGCACCTTCGTTATCCAAAAACTCTATTATATTCATAGTTTAAAAATACATAAGTCACTAAACATTAAAATATGATACCTATCATTTGTGTGTTTTGCTAGTATTTTCTTGATTGAATTGAGTTATGAGTTGTGAGAACGATTCATCATTTTTCTTCTATTTCACACTCCACCATCATAGCCGGTGTATTCTATTTTTTCTGAGTGTGATAGGACTTTTTCAGCCATACACACACGGGTTGGCTTTTATTTTTACGTAATTCACTCCAAATTCAAAAATTTCTTCATCTTCTCAAAAATATTAGAATCGGCATCGATCCAAATGACCATCGTCGGTTCATTCATCATACCGGCACCAATTACCCAACCGGCATCAATTTTTGTGTTTTTATTATTCTCGTTAAAAACAACATTCTTCTTACATATTAACTTTTTGTAACTTTTTGTGTTTCACATCTTATAATACACTTTTTTCTTAGCCTTTGTCACCATTAATGGGACCAGCTTATACTAGTTTCTCACCTTTCTTCTCTCAGATTTTCAAACTTCCTTATTTTCCACAAGTAATCAAAATCGGTCTCTATGTTTTTTATTTTTATAAAAAATAACAACCTATTTCTATCCTTTAGATTCTTCCCGTCTTCTATTTTTATGTTTTTGTAGCATTTTTAGAGCTCAGACCACCTATTTTTCCACCATTCACATGGTTTTGACTCACCAACAAGCCAATGCCCTATTTTTTCATGCCATCCGTTAGTCGTTACCTCCCAGCCCTTCACCACCTTCTATTTCTTCACCCATGGACCCCACTTCTTCTACCGTTATACCCATAGGTGACGAGGAATTCATGAAATTCCTTGATCATAATACCGCAACCTTGCAGTATTACCTCACTCATTCCTCTACCTATGACTCATCATGTAAGCCCATGTTCAGAATTCCTACCTCTATTTCTCCCATTCTCACCCCCACTTTTGTATCGGCTAACACCGGTGAGCATTACTCACTCCTACCTCGTAACCCATTATTTATCATAACATCCCTACATCTTCAATATCCATCACACCTACGACATATATCACACCTTCGACATCTACCTCACCATCATCTAAAACTTTTAGTGTAGGGATACCCACATCATCAACACCTCATGTACCCATTGCTTCTCAGCCACCAGTCACTTCGGCATCTCATACCCCCTTCTAGAACCTAGTCCTTTCCATACCCCAAACTTTTCCACCTATTACTACAAGGGTCTTCACACAGTTCCTCCCACCTATACCCTACCTCAACAACTACCTATCACCTCTACTTCTTATTTAGGGTATATGCCTTCTTCATCTATTCCCTCTTATATACCCCCATTGCAGTTTTCTTATTCGACACCACCATACACTAGTGTGTTGTTTACGACTTATCTACCTCATCCACCCCCTTACATCGCATGGGGATGTTCCTCAATTGAATTATACAATGGATCGTATAAATATTATGATGGATAAGATCATTACCCTAGAAGAATCTGCATTTTGAGTTATCACAATACCTTGACTTATGATGAAATCTGTAATGAGCCTATTCATCCATCTATACCCATTCATCCTTATCCCGCACATTGGGAGATGCCTAAGTTCAATCGATTTAATAGTAAGGAAGATCTGCAACAACATTTACGATTGTTTAAACATGTATATTATTTTATCACTCATGATGATGTATTTTTCTTTAGGAATTTTCCCATGTCCTATACAGGACCAACTCTATATTGGTACAAAGGCTTCGCCTAAGCACTCAATCTTCTCCTTCAATTAGTTAGCCCAAACCTTCCTTGACCACTTCTCCATCAATATCTCCAAGAAGGTATCCATGACTGATTTATACTCTATTCATCAATATGATGACGATTCTATCATTTACTTCATTGCACGCCAAGTGGGGTATCATTAATTAGCTCACCTTTAGACTTCCAAAATCAAGATGATAGAGTTATTCGCTAGGTCTTGTGCTAGGAACATTTCCCTAAATTGCTAGGTACAAAATTTCCAAATGTTTGAAAAGGAATTCACCATGGTGCGAAAGATAGATATCCGTGCCCTTGAGAAGGAAAAGATTAAGTTGTGTAACAAGAATTCTTTGTTTAGGTCAAATGACTCCTCTTCTTCTTATAAACTGAAAAATAATCATTTTAAGGAAAAAGGATCCGCCAATGTGGTGGTCTTGAAATCCATCCCCCTCATCTGTCAAACCAACCAAAATCTCCTTCTAATATGTCCCCTATTCATAATTTCCAGTAAAAGTACGAACAATGATGTTATACCCCCATAGGAGAACCTTACTCCTCTGTATTGGAAATTTTTTTAAAAGCGGAGTCGTCACTCTTCCACCTATCAAACCACATACTGGTTTTAACCCTTCCCATCCTATACCCGCATGGTATAAGGAAAATGACTACTATAAATATCACCACGTTAGGGGGCATAGTGACAGAAATTGTAAAAATTCAAAACATTGTCTAGGAAATGTTAGATAATGGAGATCTCGTCTTAGACAACCCTAACGTGCCGACAAATCAAAACCTTCATATATTTAAGAAACCTTTTCCAAACCATACCCCATCATTAAACTAGGCTAGCAAGACCTCTAACAATGACACCAATGTTCACGGTGTCCATACTTTCTTTGACACGCACCTATCCCTTCGATCGGTTTATCTCCCATCCCATCAATTGAGGAAATTCTTGTGCAAGATCCTCTAACCACAGAGGACCCTATTTCACATAATCCTCTACCCATGGAGGATCCTACCTCACCTACTCCTTCATCTACAGAGAGGCACTTACCCCACTTATTCCATCACCTATCGAGGATCCCATATTACCCATGCTTTTACCCATAGAAAATTTTATCTTATCCTCTTCTCTACCTAAGGAAGATTCTACACCACCTACCTTACCCCTCCTTGATCCATAGAGGAGCCACTTTTATATCATCTTCTTGTAAGTGATGCTTCTCCTGTGGTCTTTGAATATCCTGTCAACCTTTTTACATCACTTCTACCAATATAGTCGGAAGCCACAAATTTCCCTATCTCTGGACTCGTAATTCTTCACAGGTATTACCACCAAGTCTTCATCATCCTCTTATAATTATATGTCATTCTATCATTTGTTTGATCTCTTAGAGTAAATTGATTACTCCACACTCAGGGGGCACATTTGACTCCCATTTTCAACTCAAATGCAGATGTTATCTCTAGATACTTTGACGATCTATCCTAAAAATATTCAAGGCAACCAAATTTTTCACACTTGAGTCAATCATATTAGCCTCTTATTCATCAACCTTACCTTCACCTCAACCTTCACCTACACCAAAACCTTCATGCACACCTAAACCTACTATTACATTAGGGGACTTTCCAATGTCTAGTCTAGTCCATCCCCTTGTGATGATAGATTTGACCACCTCTTCACAAACCTCCACCAAGTCTATTCCCGCACCTAAGAGTAAGATCCAACCTCTTAAGCCTCATACCCTAGTTTCTCCTATGCCTTCTTATTCACCTTCACCTCTTCCATCAATCTTAGGCCCACATCCATCGACCTTGGTCAAGTAACCTCTCCCCAAGGAAAACTAAAATTGAAACAACCCACACCTTCACCTCGATCTCGCTATTTTACCTACGTCTTATTCATCACCCACACCTCTACCTTCTCATTTACCACCACCCTCTACATTACCTACAACCACGCTACTACCCACACCTCTATTGTCGCCTTGGTTGACTTGCACGCCTACACCTTCTGCATCCCCTTCTTCTTTATGCCCTACCCTAATACCTTTACCCAAGAAGGTGCAACCAAAACCAAAAACCACACTACCTACCAAAAAGGTAGTTAAACCAACCCAACCCCAACTCCACCTCCTTCACTAAAAATCACCCACGCCTTCATCCAAACCAACACTGACTTCTCATGGAAATCCATTGGCAGGATCCTATTCTAACATCTTTGCTAGGTTGTTAGAAAACTTTTCTCTCATATTGGCACCCATTAAGCCTTATGATCCACTTAAGCCCAAACCAACAGGGTTTGACAATACTAAATTTTTTGCATATCATCATTCTCATGGGAATGATGTTGAAGGGTGTAAGGCCGTCAAAAACATTCTCATTTAACTCTTCGATTTAGATGGTATTTTAGATGATGATTACCTTTTAGAGGAGACTTCCATTCGCCTTCACCTACCACCACATAGCCTTGTCCTATATCTATTCAACGGCCTTTACTTGCATATCCACACCCTTATTTTCCTTCCCCATGCTTTGAAATTAACATGACGCATATAATCACTCAGTCCACAATACCCAAAACACAAAGGAAAAGCAAATATCGTAGCCAATCCAATTTATTTTCCAACACCATTCCATCTGAACCTACCCCCAAGGTAATAGTTTGTGGGCCATATTATCCTATTTTTTATAGAGGCACACATCGCTTCTTTGATTAATCATCTTCATTATTCTCCCAAATGATGTCCTTGTCTAAGTCAAGGCTTCTTCCCCATCTGTCACTTCACCTTCCACATCTAGCCAAAACCTTTCCTTAACCTCACCTAAACCTTGACTAACATTTCCCAATCAACCTTACCCAATCTTACACAACATTACCTATCATCACCTTATTCTTCTTTATCTTATGGGGACTTGACATTCCTCTTCTTCTATTGCACCTCTCATCTAAACCATACCTTTTAAATCTACCTTACCCAAACTTTACTTAATCTTTCCAAACCTTACCCAACCTCGCCTATCATAATCTTATGCATCCCTATACCTATGGGGGGACTCGACACTTCTCCTTATTTTATTGAACCTCTCACCAAAACTAGAACTTTTACATCCTAATTTTCCTTCTACGTAACTTTCAAGATCGAAGATCTTATCCTCAAGGAAAACAAACATGTAACCAAAGCCGAGAATAGCAAACGAGGAAAGTTTTATCCTAATTGGCTTGGACCCTACATTTTCATCCATACCTATGGATCAAGTGCTTATCATTTATCTTCTCTTGAGGGTAAACCCAAACCTAATCCCCTTAATGTCCTACATATTCGATCATTCTACTATTGAATAAAGTACTACATCACTTTATGTCACTTATATGCTCATCCCTTGAGTGAATATTTCATTCGACTTACCTCTTTTAAGGACCAACAACTAAACTAGAATTGTGTGATTATCCTTCACCATTCAAAATTTTGTTCAATATGAGTATAACAACTCTACTCATGGCATGATTCTCATGGATACTTTTTGTCCTTTTCAAGATGGAATCCCATGGTCGTTCATCACTTAAAACCCCTCTTTCATAGTTAAAATTTTCGTGCTATGGTTTTTCCTCATAAAATATGCCTATACTCCTTCATAGTCTTTTCCATGACTTTAAGTACAAAAAAATAAAAGCAAAAAAATATATGGGATACCAAAACTCTACTCCTTGAGTCAAAATTCTTGCAAATAGATGAATCCCTCAAAAGGAAATATATGTCTCTTTCTTGTTGTTATAAGTAGACTACTCCCTTGAAGGACAATTATAAAAATCCAGCCACTTATTATAATTAGAATATCCAAAAAGAAGAGTAATATGTATCTCTCAAATAAAATAATCCTAAAACTTCCCGCATTGATCAGCTTTGTGAAGACCTCAAGGACAACCTACTTATCCCAACATAGTATTCCCGCATTGATCAATCTATGACAACAAAAAGAAAATAAAAATCAAGAAAAATACAAACTTTTGGTCATGGAATTTCCTATTTTGGTTTTGGGTATCTTGAGAAGGGGCATGTTGTCTCACAACAAGGTTACATTTAATGAATTCTTCCACCTTTCCTTCTCTTTATTATTGTTAGAAGGAATACCGAGAGGGGGTGAATCAAGATTCCATAATTAAAATTTTTCTCCAACTTAATAAAAAAATTACAGCTTAATAAGATATTCAAATATGAAAATAAATGAGAGCACACATAGAAATCAAATGCACATAACACTAGATATACCGTGGTTCACCCAGTGTGGGCTACATCCACCAAAAGGAGACTGCTTGGATATACTATCCAAATATAGCCAAAATAAAATAGTGTTTACAAAGTATGAGCACCCACTCACAGAAGACACCAATCTCCAACCTAAACACCAATCCAGCCCTTGAATGCAAACACCATTGACTTTGCAATCTCTAATTCAAAGCACCAACTTCTGGAGACACCAATCCCCAATCCAAAGCACCCACTTTAGAAAATATGAAATACAAATCAATAATCTTTCTCCTTCTTTATTTTCTCTCTCACATACTCATACTCACTTAAGAGATTTACAATAATAACTTCACATACATATCACTCTCAAAAAAATGCTCTTTCTTTTCCACACCCAAAATGTGCACACAACACTTGTTTATATAGGAAGAAGGAGAGGAAAAACCACTTGTGGTTTCCCTAAAACCATGTGCCCATACCATGGGAAAATTTACTTTAAAAATGCGCCATATTTGGAATGAGGAAGCCACATCACTTGGCGGTTACAAAAATAATGAATATTTTCTCTAAATAGCAATATTATTTTTCATGGTCAAGTGTAACTCATATTTTTCAATAAATACACATGACCAACTTCCCTTACACGTCCTTAATGTTCCATAAATGAAAAATCTACCCCATAAGGATATATTCTCTTTTTGACTTCAATTTTGTAACTCCTCCATGATTTTAGAATCAATTTGTAACTCCTCCATGTCATAACTCATCACTAATGCAAATGTAACTCCCATTTTTAATTCAAACATTTATCATGCATTAAGTAACCTTCATTTTAAATGTACCTCATTAAAAAATGATCCATTACACATCCCACCATGTGTCATAGGATTCCTTTGTGATGTTGAATATTAAAATATTCAAATTTTGACATCACACTAATTTTGACATGGATAAATATTTTACGAACACTAATGTTGTAAAATTGAATATTAAGATAATATTCAAACCTCAATATTTATATCAACACTAATGTTGTACCTTTGAAATCAATGAAAATACTCAACAAACTCCCCTTTGTCATTGATGGCAAACCTCTGCTAAAATTATTTGTGAGAACCTGTTTGCTATGAAATCCAACTTTCTGCCTCTAAGCTCTTTTTGTACCGATGCATTGTACTTGTTCTATGCAACTCTCCCCATGCTGCAATTCTCCCCCTTTGACATCAATGGCAAAGGGATAACTAAACCAATTACCTAAACCTGTACTCGGAGCTAAAGATAATGCAATGTGTAGCTCCCCCTATGTCCATACTCCCCATGAGATAGTTAATGAGTAAGAGTGATAGGAATCACTCCTAAATTTTGTCTGAGTGACTCAAAAGATTCCTTTGGTAGGGGTTTTGTAAATATATCAGCAATCTGATCCTTAGTTCCAACATATTCCAATTTCACCTGCTGATCTGCAACTTTCTCTCTCAAGAAGTGATACTTAATGGGAATGTGCTTTGTCCTAGAATGCATGACTGGATTTTTTGAGATGTTAATAACACTCGTATTGTCACAAAAAATGGAAATAGGATGCTCATAATCTACCTTTATGTCCTTCAATGTTTGCTTCATCCAAAGCACCTGTGTACAACATGCCACTGCTGCAATATATTCTACTTCTACTATAGATAATGAAACTGAGGCTGTTTCTTACTGAACCATGACACTAATCTGTCACCAAGATAAAAAGCTCCCCCACTTGTACTTTTCCTATCATCAACACTTCCTGCCCAATCTGCATCTGTGAATGTTGTAAGAGTGAAATCATCACTCTTTTGATACCATAAACCATAATCCAATGTACCTTTCAAATATTTAAAAATTATTTTCACTATGCTACATGAGTTTCCTTTGGTGCAACTAATCCAATAGCCTACATAATATCTGGTCTAGATGTTGTGGTATATAACAAGATTCCTATCATGGACCTATACAAGGTTTGATTAACATCGGGAGACTCATCATTCTTACTCAACTTGCAACCTGTAATCATGGGTGTACTAACCAGATTGCAATCTTCCATTCTAAATTTTTTCAACATCTCCTTTATATACTTGGTTTGTGAAATAAAAATGCCTTGACTAGACTATTGAATTTACAAACCAAGAAAGTAAGACAACTCACCAAGCATAGACATCTCAAACTCCTTCTACATCTCCTTTACAAATTCTTTACATAATCTCCTACAACCGCTTCCAAAAATAATGTCATCCACATAAACCACAACTATCACCTGATGTTCTCCTTCTATCTTGATGTACAAATTGCTATCCACAATTCCTTTTCTGAATCCTTGTTCCTGCAAGTACTTGTCTAGTCTAGAGTACCAAGCTCTAGGAGCTTGTTTCAAACCATAAAGAGCCTTTTTTAACTTGCATACAAAATATATATTTTTTGATAGAATAAAACCTTCTGGTTGCTCTATATAAACTTCTTCCTCTAAGTTTCCATTCAAGAAAGCTGATTTTACATCCATTTGATAAACTTTAAAATTCTTGAAACAAGAAAATGCTAAAAACATTCTTACCACCTCCATGCAAGAAACAGGTGCAAATGTCTCCTCGAAATCAATTCCTTCAACTTGTGAGTATCCTTTGCACACTAATCTAGCCTTGTTTCTGAAAACTTCTCCTTCTTCATTCATCTTGTTTCTAAAGACCCACTTGGTACCAATAATGTTCTTGTCCTTTGGTCTTGGAACTAACTCCCATGTTTCATTCTTTTCTATCTGATTAAGTTCCTCTTCCATGGATTTTATCCAAAAATTATCCTTACTGGCTTCATCAAAATTACTTGGTTCAACCTTAGACAACAAAGAAAAGTTTACCTCTTGTGGTGCACTTGCTAGTCTCCTCCTTGTTTGCACTCCAATATCTTTGTTTCCAATGATTTGATTTTTTGGATGATTCTTTTGAACAGATCTGGATGGTGTCTTTGTGTCTTCTCATTCAGATTCTTCTTATTCTTCTTCTTCTTCTTCCTCTTTCTCAGATTTTATTTCTTCATCCTCTTTCTGCACCGCTGAGTGTCCTATTTTCTTCTTCGGTTTCCAGTGTCAACTTTCACATTTATACTTTCCACTACTTTCTAAAGTCTCTTGTTATAGCACCTGTAGGCCTTGCTTCTTGATGAATAACCAAGGAATATGCCCTCATCTACTCTGGAATCAAATTTTCCAAGCTCATCTTCATCATCTCTCTTAATGTAGCACTTACTTCCAAACACTTTGAAGTGTTTCACAGAAGTTGGTCTTCCCTTCCATAACTCGTATGGTGTCTTTTCTATATTTACTCAATTTGTGCTCTATTAAGAATATACACTGCGTTGTGTACACTACCTCTCTCCAAAAATCATCTGGTAACTTAGACTCATTTAGCATTTTCCTTGTCATTTCCTGCACTGTTCTATTTTTCCATTCAACTACACCATTTTGTTGTGGTGTTCTTGTTGTAGAAAATTGTCTTCTGATTCCATTCTCTTCACAAAACTCATCAAATTTGTTAGACATAAATTCACCTCCTCTGTCTGATCACAAGCACTTGATCTTAGAGTTTGTCTCATTCTCAATCAAAGCTTTAAATTTTTTGAATTGATCAAAAGCTTTTGATTTTTCTTTTAGAAATGCAACCCATGTCATTCTAGTAAAGTCATCAATTAATAACATAAAATAAGAATCACCTTGTAAGCTTTGTGTTCTTGTTGGCCCCCACGAGACATCAGTATGAATTAGCTCAATTGGCCCACAAACATCCTTTGTCCTAAATTTGACCCTTTTCTACTTCCCATGTTGACACTCGTCTCGTAGATATTACTTTTGCGGTTTTGTGATCTTGGGTAAATCTCTCTCACCGCTTGTTTTGAGCATATTTTCACTATGTTGTCAAAATTAATGTGACCCAATCTCTTGTGCCATAACCAACTTTCATCAATCTGACTCATGCAAAATTTTCTCCCTTAACATCACTCAACATGTACAGGTTGTTCCTTGTTCTATTTGCATCTGCAACCCATTTACATGTATCCTTCTTTCTAATTTCACAACCCTCAGCATAAAACATGAGTGTATAACCTTGATCACACATTTGACTGACACTCAAAAGATTATGTTTCAGTCCTTCAACAAGTAAAACATTTTCAACTTTAGCTTGATCATTTAATTTTATGTTACCTCTTCCTGTGATCTTGGCTATAGTGTTATCTCCAAACTTTATTGTACCTCTATTAGCCTTTTTCAGCTTCAAGAACTTGCTTCTATCACCCGTCATATGGCTGGAACATCCACTATCAATGTACCAAGGTTTTTCTTCATCTTGTGCATGAAGCACCATTTGTACCAACATAGCCTCTTCCTTTTCTCCCTCCTTTCTCTATTGCCACACTTTCTTATTGTTGGCTTTCTGTATGATCTATTTTCCCTCTTTCTCTTGCTTTGGCTTTTCTGTAATCTTACTCCTACAAAATCTTGCTATGTGGCCAACTTGGTTACATTCATAACATCTAATCTCATGCTCATTCAAATTTGACAACGTAGCAAAAGAGTTGTAGTTTCTAGCATGAAAGTTTTGATTCCAACTTTGAACCTTAGATCTACAGTTCATCATCTTATGACCATAATTGTGACATGAAAAACAATAACCGTGAAAAGAATACCTAGTCATGTAGGGCTGCCTTTGATAAGATGAGTTTCTAAAACTTCTTATTGGCACCTTCTTCCATTTGTTGTCTTCTTTGTTGTTGTTCTGTGGAGGATGATCTTCTTGTTTCTTGCTGCTTTCTCCTTTACTAGAGCTTTTTAAGATATCTGCATAGCTGGATTTCTTCTCTAGTTCTTTGGTCTCTTTATTTTCTGCTTCATTGAATCCAATACCACCTTTGGATTTTTTTTTTTTTTTATCCGAATGTTGCTCAACACCTCAGAACTCTTTTCAAACTTGAGTCTTTTGTTTAACTTTTTAGTTTCAGTCTAAGTGCAACAATCTCTAACTCTAATCTCTCGCATTCTTCTTCTTTTGATTTCAACAATTTTCTGATCACTTCCTCTATTCTCTTTGCCTCTTCAACTTGAATCTTTAGATCAACAATAGTATCTTCACGTTCTTTATTAGCATCTGGATTTTTCTTTGCTTCTTCATACTCTTGAAGTTGTAGTTTTTGCTTCAGGGTCTTCTTTTTGAGTCTCTTGATCTCACCCAAGGCACAAATGAGTTCTTCTTCCAAGTTTACCTCACCTTCTTTGTCAACTGTATCTCCAGCTTCCACTTTTCCATCTTCAAGGGCCATAAACAAAAGTTCTTCAATGTCACCTTCTAGACAATCTTCCTCTGAGCTATCATCTTTTCTGGTGCATAGACTCTTCTTGCTTTGGTTCCAGTTCTTCTTCTTTTCAAAATTCCTTTGTTTGAAATTATTTTTGTAGAAAGGCTTCACTTTCTTTGCTTTGACAGGATCTTCATCATCACTTTCATTTTTTTCAGACACTTAGCTGCAAAATGTCCAATCTCACCACAGTTAAAACATTTAAAAGGAAGTTTACCTTTGTACTTGTTGGATCCTCTTTTCAGATTTTTCACAAATAGAGATTCTTCTTCCTCATCGGATTCATCATCCGATTCAACCTTCTTCTCTTTTCCTTTTGAAGCTTTGAAAGCATATTCTCTTTTTCTTTTCTTATCTGGTTCTGTTCTCATCTCATAAGCTATGAGTATTCCATATAACTCATCCATTTTCATTTTATCTAGATCCTTAAGTTCTTCAATAGCTGAAACTTTAGCATCAAATCTAGGAAGTAGAGATCTTAATACCTTTTGTACTATTACTAGGTCTTCCATCTCTTCACCCAAGCCTTTTATCATGTTCATGGTCTCATCCACATGGAGTAAATATGTTGCAATGTTCTCTTCCTCCTTCATCTTTAGACTCTCAAAATTTCTTTTGTGTCTGAAGCTTTTCCGTCTTTACTTTTGAATCTCCTTCATATAAACTGTTGAGCTTATCCCACATCTCCTTGGTAGTTTTGCAAAGCATAATCTTTATAAACTCTAAATCTTCTACACCACACAAAATAACATTCATAGCTTTAGCATTATTTCCACATTGTCTCTTACTTGCTTGATCTATAGGTGGAGTTACCAGTATCGTATAGCCATTTTCAACTGACTTCCAAATATCATGTCCAAGAGAATTCAAGTAGGTATGCATCCTTATGCTCCAAAAGGAATAGTTTGATCCATCAAATAGCGGAGCTTTGTTTGTGGAGAATCCTTCCTGAGTTGCCATCGTGCTTTCTGATCTACCTTCTAGCTATTAAGCTACACAAAGAAGGAACCGCTCTGATACCAATTGTTAGAAGCACGGGAATACTGAGAGGGGGTGAATCAAGTATTCCATAATTTAAAATTTTCTCCAACTTAATAATTTTTTTACACTTAATAAGATATTCAAATCTGAAAATAAATGAGAGCACACATAGAAATCAAATGCACATAACACCAGATATACCGTGGTTCACCCAGTGTGGGCTACATCCACCAAAAGGAGACTACTTGGATCTACTGTCCAAATCCAACTGAAATAAAATAGTGTTTACAAAGTATGAGCACCCACTCACAGAAGACACCAATCTCCAAGCCGAACACCAATTCAGCCCTTGAATGCAAACACCATTGACTTTGCAATCTCTGATTCGAAGCACCAACTTCTGGAGACACCAATCCCCAATCCGAAGCACCCACTTCAGAAAATATGCAATACAAATCAATAATCTTTCTCCTTATTTATTTTCTCTCACATACTCATACTCACTTAAGAGATTTACAATAATAACTTCACATACATATCACTCTAAAAAAATGCTCTTTCTTTTCCACACCCAAAATGTGCACACAACTTTTGTTTATATAGGAAGAAGGAGAGGAAAAACTACTTGTGGTTTCCCTAAAACCATGTGCCCATACCATGGGAAAATTTACTTTAAAAAATGCACCATATTTGGAATGAGGAAGCCACATCACTTGGCGGTTACAAAAATAATGAATATTTGCTCTAAATAGCAATATTCTTTTTCATGGTCAAGTGTAACTCATATTTTTCAATAAATATGCATGACCAACTTCCCTTACACATCCTTAATGTTCCATAAATGACAAAATCCGCCCCATAAGGATATATTCTCTTTTTTACTTCAATTTTGTAACTCCTCCATGTCATAACTCATCACTAATGCAAATGTAACTCCTGTTTTTAATTCAAACATTTATCATGCAGTAAGTAAACTTCATTTTAAATGTACCTCATTAAAAAATGATCCGTTACACATCCCACCATGTGTCATAGGATTCCTTTGTGATGTTGAATATTAAAATATTCAAATTTTGACATCACACTAATTTTGACATGGATAAATATTTTACGAACACTAATGTTGTAAAATTGAATATTAAGATAATATTCAAACCTCAATATTTATATCAACACTAATGGTGTACCTTTGACATCAATGAAAAAATACTCAACAATTATATTCTAACTCAACTCAAGGGACATGGCATGTATTCTACACATTGTGATCACGCAACTTCTTTCAACTCTAGACCCATTGCTCATGTAGTGTATCTAGGGACTTCTGTTCAATAAGTCTAGGGGTATGACAATTTTGGTTCTTGCCAACTATGGAGCATTTCACTTCTCTTCAGTTCACCTTTTTCCTACTTTTTTCTTTTTCACACAAGATAATACCATCAAAATTAAAACCACCTTGATAACTTCATCTATGCCTATGCCTAATTCACCTTGCCTATTATCTATTCAACATTTGACCTTGCCTATTTTTAAAACATGCCTTACCTGACCCACTTACCTATTCATCTTACCGAACCCAATCTCATTCTTCCCTAGTTTATGGGAGAACTACATTGGCCTAAGGCCCCTTTTGCAAGGGATATGTAGGCAACACTATTAGGGCATGGGGCCCTCTGAGGTTAACTCGGACACTCTTTTCCCCACATTTCTTCCCCATAGCCAAAATCCCTAGCTAGTTAATTTCTATAAAAAATAACTTAGAAATTAACTCAAAACCAAACCATACATCACACAGGTACATCAGTATCTCATTTCCATAATATCAATAACTTGGAAATTAAATGGTCACCTTGCCTACCCAATTATACCTACTTTTCCCAAAATTTTGATGAACAATGTCATTTTCTAGTTTGTCTTAGCCTTACCTTAACCCTACAGCTCACCTAATAGCCTTATCACCTAACCTCAACCTCAGTGTACTTTGGTGCATATTTTTCCTAAAAATTTCCTTATCCACGACATTACCTATATAACCACCTTGACCTCACCCATTTGACACTCAAATTCACTTACTCATTATACTTTATGATGAAGCTACTTGTGTTGTTTAGCCTACCAACCCTTCCTTGCATGATGTCATGATGATGTTTATCTTGACCATGCCAAACCTTTTATTGCTTTAGAACCCGCCTAATGTTCGCTCTTACACCTGACCTCATTGTGTTTCTAGGATCATATCTTATACCTTGAATACCGGACCACATCAACATTTTTTGGATAAGATATCGACCTTTAACGATGTAGAGTTTGTGAGCTCTTTAGCGTAAGGCATTGTCACATTCTATACGTGTGTGTGCATTTGAATGCCCCCACCTATTACCCAAAACTATATAACCATTACCAAAACCCACACCTTTCACCACCTACCACCTTATCAAACTCATCACCAATTCCGCCTACTCATTTTATCGGTTCCCGGTTTGAAGGGTATCACCTCCACCCATACCCGGGAAACCTCACCTCTACCCATACCTAGGGCAACCACCTCCTATTTTTTTCATGGTCACTTATCAATACAAGCTACACAATAGAAAAGGGAAAATGTAGGCACCCAAAATTGGGTAGCAAGCCTCTAAACCCATTCGATTAATTAATTCAACACTACTTCCCCACCATGCCCACTTGCACATGTTAATTAATTTAACTAACCAAAATTAAGTAATTATCTACCTCACCTATCCACCTCACCCTAGACCTATTCCAACCCTATTTATTACCTAGAATAAGTCCCCACTCACCTTAACAAACTAGAACTTCTTTGTAACCCTAATATTAATGGCCTATTATCCCTCTAACTACTCTTTGACTCCATTTAGTGCCATTCCACACTTATGACCAAACCAAAATCTCAATCACGCCAAATTTAGGAAGAATCATGATATTTTTAGTAGGTGTGACCTTTTCTCCCTAACAAGTGCCAATTATACCTTGGCCAACGCCAGTCACCTAACTGTCGTCAATTTCCTTAAATAAGATTTCCAAACTCTTTGTTCAATTTCTAAATCTCATTTTCTAACTCTTGTAACCTTGCATGCCGACTCTCGAGCTTTCTCGACAATCTTGCGACATACCATAGGCTTTTACAACATTCAAAACCACACTATTCATCAACATATTGATCTAGAGCTCCAGTGCACTCACAGGAAGCACCATGCCCTCTTGCTACTACTGCATTCATTTGGGACCACCTTCTCCTGCAACCATCACCACCACCTACTTTCTACCTACATTCTACAAATAAGTACATTCCTCCTTTTTCATTGGTTTAATAGATTAGTTCTTTATTAGTTATTTATTTCGTCCCATCACCACCGAGTTAGACCTATCTAACTCCCCTCTCACAACACCTTTTTGGTTTTTTTTCCTCTTATAAACCATTTAAATAGGTTGTTATAGCCTTGTTCTAACTACATTAGCTTCTTATTCCCTTCTATCTTGCTTCTATTAGCTCCTGGAATATCAATCCACTTCATTAGATTGATTAAGCCCTTCAGAAACCCTTCCAGAACCCTAATTACTCTCTAAAAGAGATTAATTAGTCTAACCTAGGTTAAATACCTAAACATAGTCAAATCACACTTTGACTTGCTAAAAGTGCTTTTTGGACTTTAGCCTTTGTCCCACATGCACCCAAATCTCCCATTCTTCCAAACCAAAAACTATAAATAGGGCTATACCCCCTCCCTCATTTCTAAGAATTCTCTCTTCTTCCTAGCATAGATTATAGTAATTTGTTTAGGCTTTAGATTGTATTTCATCTTCTTCCATTTGAGCTAAAAGCATTTGATTTTTTATTTCATAGCACTAATATGGAGTAAAAGGAAGATCCATTGGCCTTGAAGCCATTAATGGGGAGATCTCTTTCTCTTAAACACATAACTGAATGCTTAGATCCTCTTAGGTTCATTATTTCAAGCTTTCAAAGAATAGAGGTTAACTTCATTTGTTTAGTTTGCATGTTTATTTCAAATTAATGTATGCAAAGAAGAAAACCTTGCTCATTTCTTATCACATGGTCCATTGATCAAATTGTTAAAATCCTTTGGGGTTTCTTTAGAGATTCTTACCCCAAATCCATGGCTTTTACAACTTTTCATTGAACACATTTGGCACACCCGGTGGGACACTTATGTCCATCCTCCATTAATGGAGGTCTTTTAGGTTTTTCAAAGTTCATTTTCAAGTTTTTGGGTCAAATCACTTGTTATTTCCTCATTTTTTTTTCTAACCCTAGATAAATGACCTTCATTTACATGTATTTTGTGGGTTTGATATAGAAATAGGACACTTTGACTAACAACTAACCTGTTTGCTCTTGAAAATTTGAAAATCCATGTTTTTTGTAGGTTTTTCACAGGGTGCGCGTAGGTGTAAAACAAGGGGTGCATACACATTGAAACCCTACAATCCCATCGGATCGGGCATACCTTTCGGGGAGGACTTCATCATTTACACATTTTCTCTCTAGAGATGTACACACATCTCCGTAATCTGGGCCGCATGTATCCACTTCGCTCGCGTATCCATCTCTGGCTTGATGCATCATGCGTAAATGGTCTCTGACAGGATGTAAAATCTTTTAAAAAAATTATAATTTCCTATTTCAGGCTTGGGCACGTACACATGGAACTGTGAAAGCTGTCCATGTCAATATGGGCGCGCACACATCAAAACCTCAAGCATGTTGTGAGCATCTACATTTTTGCATTAGGTTTCATTAATTTTTAACTGTAGGTGTACTTGTTAAGTAGGGTGCGTACCCGTCGGTTGGGAAGCGCTGGTGTCAGGTATAGGTGTGCATGTGTTTGTGTATTAAAATTGAAATTTTTTTACAATCTACAAAAATTTTTTTTCGATCCATTACTTGCAGATTTTTAGACTAACAATTGGAAAAAAATAATAGTTTTTTTTTCTTAAACATTTCAGTTTACATAGTTAAAGTGTTTTGTTCTTGGCTTAGAATTAACTTTGTAGAAGTGTGTATGCTCTCTCCTCATGTCTTCAAAGGTGATCTTGGAGATCAAAACACTTATACAAAACTCATATAAATTGTTCAAAAAACACTTATTTTATAAAGGATGAAGTAAAACTTTCATGTGATTTCAGTAGGATTTTTCATGTTGCGTATGCTCTTCCTTCACGCCTTTTGGTGATCTTAGGAATCAAAAGCAAAGTGTAAAGTTCTCTTTCTTGACATCAACCTACGAACTAGAAAATTACTAAAACTTGTTGTCTATAGGACCTAACGATTGTCAAAGAAAGGTGTCGAAAAACAAAACACAAACTTCTAATACACGTGTTCTGCAGGTTGCCAAATGGTGTGCTACTTAAAACCACATTAAGTTAAGCAAGATAAAAAACACACCATATTCAAAACATTGTATTGCAGGTTTCAGAAAAGGGTACGTCCCTATCTCGCTCAACTGGAACATAACCCCTTTGGCATAACACCTTAAGCTATAACAATGGGGGTGGTTCCAGGAACCCTAAAGTAATCCACCATTGAGTAACCTCATGGATGAAACAAGAAGCACTCCGCTTACCCACTTGACTAGTACACCTTGTGAGATAGAGTTACTGGTTGTCCATATGGTGACCCTAAGGAGAGCACACATGGATGCACTAGTTTCCCTTTGTGCTCGAAGGGGGTAAAGTAAATTTGAGATACTCCCAAGATAGGTAAGGGACTTTTTGGGTAAATCACGCTCACTTAAGATAACTTTGTAGCACCTAGGTGAGAGAACTTATTAAGGAGGCCATTTATCTTGGAGCCCACTTTACTAGTCCATTGTTGTGTCAAGCCATCATGAAGTGACAACTCATCTAGAATCTAAACCTTGTTTGTCAAACAAGGAAAAGAACCCTTGTGAGTTTTATCTAAGTGTCTTTCATCACGAAACTAAACTATGTCCCACTTTCGCTTAGTTTTATTCTTGTCTTCGGATGAGGCAAAGCTCTGCCCAAGTGGCGCTTGGTTTGTTTTCATCTTTTGATCTATACCCTTGCATTCTCACCGCCCATTTTTGGGGTGAGAAAGGTGCATACATTGTGCATTTTTATCAGAGATAGTGCTCATCCACTTTTTTTGTCCATTTACGCCCATCCATGTTTATGAGTTGGGTTGTTAAACATCTAAAGTGTGTGGGTATGCTTTTCATATCTTTGATAAAAGTCCTTCCATCTTGATTTCAAGATCATCTTCACCATTGTGGTGTCTAGTTCATCTTTTGTCTCTTCTTGAGTTGATAGTTTTGTTCACATCCTAGATGCACAATCTCAGTACTTACATCGTATTCTCATTTTGTGAGAAGATGGTATAAGTCCCCTTATTACGTGGTTACGCTGCTCACATGATTAAAAACTCCTTGTTATACTTATCACTTGGTTTCAGTTTTGATGTCATCTAAGTCTTCTTGAAAAGTGTCGATAACGCCTTATATATATCATAATAAAGTTGTCATGGTACTAACACCTTGCTTCTAATTAATGTATCACAGTGACATTATTACGCTATATCTATTCATGACTTCCATTTTTAGAAGGTTTGGCTTTCATCGGCATTCAAACTAGTTTTAGGTATACCTTGTCGAGGGACTGTGACAACATCACGTCAGTGCTTAGGCCTTGTTATTGGGGTTCTAACTTGACCTACATATTGATACATCATTGTCGCTATCTATTTTTAGGGCATAGGCTTGGTAACAACAAATTGAGTGATCATTACATTTAGGTGTGCATATGAGTGTTCCTTGATAAAGATGACTACATAACACTACATCTAGGATACACTGTAGTATAGTTCAAACATCACCTTGAATGGCTTACAGAAAACCATACACTTAGGGGTTACGCTAGCTACATACAAACATCTTGCTAGTAATGCCTAAAATCATAAAAATGGCAACCAAATCAAATGAGCATGATATAGGAGAAAACCCTTTCGACACCTTCCCATTTAGTGGCCATAATTTAGGACCTCTCTTTTCTCAAGTCAAAGATATAGAGACATTAATTGATCATAGTGGAGAAGAGTCAGACTCTTCTAGAGAACAATAGAGGTTAGACCTAAATAGATTTGATGAACTCCTATATTATAATAAAGATCAAGTACTGCAAGAGTCTTAGCATTAGGAGCTAAACTTCCACATGAAGTGTGAAGAAGAAACAAAGGTCATTAACCCTAACCTAGGAGAATGAAGATTCCTCTTAGACAAGATAATCCTTTTGATGTGGGATACGCTTCCACTTTTGGGAAACATAAGGCCACTGTCGAAGGTGAACCATCATGAAAACCTCACTATAAAGCTTCACGTAAAGTGAAAACTTAAGTGTAAAGCTTCCCCTCCTCTAAAATTTGATGAAGAAGAGGACCCCCTGGTTGAGGAGGAGATCCTCCAAAAATAGATCTTGAAGTTGAGCTAGAAACTAGAAAACCTAGGCTCTTCAAGAAGAAACATATACAAAGACAAAGACAAAAACAAACTTATGAGTTTCAATTTGATCCACATACAGACTATACCTTTAAGGAAACTCAAGTATAAAGACCAATGTCACCTACTAAGGAGAAACTCATTAGGAAGAGTTAAAATCTATGAAAGATACGCTTACTACATTACAATAGGGAAATGTAGGCCAAAATAGAAAATATTCATATGAAGAACTATGCCCTTACCCCTTTGATAAGGACATGTTACAACAACCTTTCCCAAAACACTTTACCATTCCCAAGTTTGATAAGTATAAGTGCAAAAGTGATCCTCGTGATCATATAAAAGACTTTTACATGGCTTGCCAAGAGGTCGCATATAGCGATAATTTCTTAATACGACTTTTTTTCCTCATAGCCTAGGAGCCATGTGGGATTGGAATGGTTCTATAGCATACCCAAGGGCTCCATTACAACGTGGCCCACATTAGAGAAATTTGTAAGGCATTACTCCTATAATATGGAGAGTGACATCACAATGAATGATCTATGCAATACAAAACAAAAACCCAATGAGACATTTGCAGGATTTTTACAATGATGGCGTGGGTTAGCTAGTCATTTCCTTGTGCCTTACTAGAAAAATAGTTAGTGAGCATATTTGTTCCTAACTTAAACCCTAAAATAGCCTTTCACTTGCAAATGCATTGTGGCTCAAACTTGAAGAAGTCATAGAGAAAGGAAGTCAAATTGAGAAAGCCCTCATTGCCAAAGGAACGCTTAAACCTATCACTAAAAACAAACATGAAGCCAAATCCACAAACAAACCTAAATTCTTCAATAAGAATAAACATGTTGTTGGTGATGGCATTACAGACTCCAAGAGAGTCCAAGCCGTACAGATAGGCCCACTTTTAAAGCTTTTGCAAGGACCTCATCCCAAAGCACCTACAAAACGTATGTTTACATCCTTAACAAAATCCTTATCTACCATCCTAAAACAATTAGATGATGTAAAAATGGTGGAATATCCAACTACAACAGTACCATACCCAGAAGATGCTCCAAAACCGGTTTGGTTCAAAGATCATGAATATTGTGACTTCCACCAGTGTTAAAGGACACAAAACAGATAGATGTTTGAGATTGTGCCATTATATCCAAGACCTCATAGAGGAAGGGAAGATTGTTGTGGATTCTCCCCCTGAGTCCGGTAAAATTTCAAATGAAAAAATGGGTATTTACAAGGAACCTTTTCCTAACCATGCAAATAAAAAGAAAAGAAAACCAGATCAAGGGAAAACCTCCAATGACTATAGGACTACTACCTATGTTTACCCTACAAATGATAGTCCTTATGATTCCCTCATTGGATGTATTAGCTCATCTAATGAATAGATCAACACCATTAGATTTTAGAAAAGAGTTGCGTAGTAGGGACAAGATGTGCCCGCTTAGTCATACAGATCTGTGCCTATCCTCAGAAGGTCAGTATAATTTAATAGAGTAGTTAGAGAAAACACCTGCTAGGATATCTATTCTCGATCTCCTCAAGATCTCTAATGCCCATAAGAACATATTATATAAAACTTTGCAAAATTTAGGGGTTTCCACAGAGGTAGACCCCACAAACTTCAAGCCATGATTGCATGCTTAGACACCAATGATCATATTAATTTTGATCATACTGCAATCTTGCATAACAACCCAAAGCATAACTTACCCTTGTATCTCAAAGTGGTGGTTACCCATCGCAAAATCAAAAGAGTACTTGTAGATGGGGATCTGGTCTAAATATTTGCACTTTGAAGCTAGTTAAGTAGCTAGGCCGTTCAGAAACAGAGCTGGGAGCTAAGACTATCACAATCACAACATATGACAATGAAGAAAGAGAGTCAAGTGGGGACTATAGTGGTTCCCATGGAGGTAGGACCAACATGTCATGACACAACGTTTCATGTCCTTGACTTGGACCTTCCATACAACATGCTCTTGGGTGCCCATGGATCCATGCCATGCAAGCTATTCCATCAACTTTTCATCAGTGCATCAAGTTATGTCATGAAGGGCAGGTGGTTACCATTTTGGGTGACCTGGAACCATTCACACATTGTAGGGCATTGCACAGTTTTTCTCGTGCAGCTTATGAATGTCCTTCTGTGGATGTTGTTGTCCCTCTACAAATGGAGGCTATAAAAAATGAATAGATTCAGAGTCCCTCATGCATTTCAATCAAGATTTTCCCTCATTGGTCAACCCATTTGCTTCATGGGAGGCAACATCAGCAAAATATGGCCAGATAAGCCATTCACTCTTGAGCAGTAGGCTCTATTGATATCAGACTTATCAGTATCCCCCAAGATAAGGGGTAAGCCTTATTTTCAATTCAAGAGCACTCGCGAGCAATGTCCTAAACCGTTGGAAAAAAATTTGTCCATAGTGGTCTCCTATCTGAGGAGAAAATGTTAGAAGACCCTACCAGCAGAGTGCCAGAAGGCACCATGGCTTCATGTAATCAAGCACCTTAGTACATCAAAGGTCCCCGCATGATGTTTTTCATGGGCTATAGTGGGTTTGGATGTGGCATTAATGCACAAGGCCGGTTGGAGCCTATCCCTATCCCTCATTTTAAAGCTGATAAACATGGCCTTGGAATAAGGCCCCATGATGCTCTACCTTCTGAGAATGATGCCACCTCTTTTGAACATGAGGATGTTTCATCTCATTCTGATAGTGACATAGATTCCCAATGTAGCCTTTATGAGGATCTTGCCTCCATGAACCTATTCCCAGATTCTTCGGTCCTTACCTTATCTGAATCCATCCCCTAGATAAATATCCAGTAGCCCTTGTATATCCTGAACTTATAGATTGGGATCAACAACTTCACATGCCCCTGGATTTCTTTGAAAATGATGAGGCATTTGCAGAGTTCATGGGACTCAGGGATTTTATTCCAGCTGGAGACCACAAGAAAGGATTTAAGATTCAACTAGACACCTGTGCCTACTTCGGGGAAGAAGTAGAGATGTGTGGATGGTTAAATAAGAAGGCTATAAATAAAGGTACACCACTTCTGAGAAACCAAGAAAAAGGCTAAATGGAAATCCCATAGTGACAAACTCTTTGATAAACTCATAGACAAACAGAACGAAGAGTCTAAAGATGAAGTGATTTATCCATTTAAAGATGATCATGAACTACCACAGGAGGTCGATCTTACTCTTCCCCCTGATCCTACATGGATGGAAGATGCTTCTAAAATGCTTATTGAGGAAACAATCAATGTCAACATTGGCTCAGAGGAGAAACCTAGAATAATAAAGTTGGGAGCTTCACTCTCAGCTCAGAACAAAAACTTTGTAGAGAGCTCTTAAAAGAATACGTGGACATATTCACATGGACATATGTAGATATGCCTAGTTTAGACCTAGAGCTAGTTGTGCACAACCTCATTGTGCACCCAGATGCCAAACCAATCAAAAAAAGTTGAGAAAGATGCATCCTAAGGTGGCACTCTTAGTCAAAGAAGAATTAGAAAAGTTATTGGTTGTTGATTTCATTAAACCTATCGACTATTCAGAATGGATCTCTAACATAGTCCCAATATAGAAAAAACCTATGGGCATAAGGATCTACATTGATTTCCATGACATTAACAAAGCATGTCCAAAGGATGATTTTCCCCTACCTAACATTGACATGATAGTTGATTCAACACTGGTTATGAAATGTTGTCCTTAATGGATGGATTTTCAGGTTATAACCAGATACGAATTATGGAAGAAGATCAACATAAGACAACATTCATCACCCCTTGGGGAACATTTTGCTACAAATTCATGCCCTTTGGGCTCAAGAACATTGGGGCTACTTATCAGTGGGCCATGACAGTTATTTTCCATGATATGATAAGTGACATCATGGAGGACTATGTTGATGATATCCTAGCAAAATCCAAAAGTAGAAAAGAACATCCTAGCGTATTGAGGCATATTTTTCAGCATCTCTAAGACTATAAGGTTCGTTTGAACCCTAAGAAATGTGTCTTCATGGTGTTTTATCAGAAAATCCTAGGGTTCATTGTTTCACAAAGAGGGATTGAAGTGGATCCTTGCAAAGGTTACGACTATCATAGAAATGCCACCACCTACCACTCTCAAGTAGCTAAGGAGTCTACAAGGAAAATTTAAGCAATCCATCACTTTATTTCACAACTTGCAGATAAGTGCCACCCCTTTACCCATTTGCTCAAGAAAGATGTCACATTCAATTGGGGACCTAATGTCAAAAAGCCTTTGCACTACTCAAACAGTACTTGACCAGCCCACCTATACTAATGCCACCTACCCCGTGAACCTCTCCTCTTATACATTTCACTACCTAATTTTCCATTGGTGCATTACTTGCCCAATATGACTTAGCCCATAAAGAGAGAGTAGTTTACTATCTTAGCCGCACCTTGATCACATACGAGTTGAATTATCCCCAAATAGAAAAGGCCTACTTAGCGAGTTGTCTTCACATTCCAAAAGCTTCGCCATTATCTCCTGAATAATAAAACCAAGCTCATATCCAAAGTTGACCCTCTCAAGTACCTTTTATCCAAACCTACCCTCACAGGCCGAATGGCTAATTGGATCATTCTTTGACACTAAAGTGAATTTGATATTGAGTTTGTGAATCAAAAGTCTTTAAAAGGATGGCATACTAATGTGATACCAATCGGTTGTGAAAGTTTTCCTCCTCTCCCAGAATGGAACCTTTATGCTTAGATTTAGGGGATGCATCCATGATGTATATTGAGGAATTAAATTAAATTAATGCTTTGATGGATATTTATCCATTTGATGGATCTACACATATAGATCATCAAAGTAGACAAATCATCAATCACTAATTGAGAGATATTTCAACTCAAGTTGATTGGATAACATAACTATTCACTTACCCAAACCCTAAGAAATGAATGCCTACACCTCTGAGAAACATTTCTCATGCCTAAACTACTCACCAAATCTAGTCTAATTACGAGGATAATATTCTAATCATTGGGAAAATCTAAGGAAAGTCATGGGGAGGAATGCAATTTAGAAAAAATGTTAATGAAATCCAAGGTTAAAAGATGAGAAGCTGATTCCGTATGAAAAGATGGTTAAAACTTTGAAATATTTGAAAGAGGCACATAGTCATTTATTTAACCAAAAAGAGGTCACATAATAGATCCAAGGTATGGCTACTTGGAAAATTGGTCTCTCTCCAATAGCAAATTTATGAGCAACAAAAATATGAATTCCAAGAAAATAATAATGCATTTCTTCAATATACTTGCAATGATTAAATGCAAGAAAACTCACATTTTTGAAGCATGTGAAGGAGTTTTATCCACAAACCGATATTTTACTTTGCTATTCATGATACCTACAAATTCAATCTATTGAATAAGACATCAATCACCATGCAAAGTCCACTAAAGGAGCTGTGCATTCATGAGCCCATTATTTCTAGAGAAATTTTCTTTAGTTTGTGATCACTTGGCTTCAATGCCCATCATCTCACCATAAGCCCTTTCTCCAATTTATAGAAAAAATGAGAAGGAGAATGAAATCTACATAAGTGGAAATTCAAAATCCATACTTCTTGGTTTCACCATTTTTCATTAAATTGATTTTACATTACCCATTTGCAAAAATTGCTCCCATACATTGACCTTCTCCTTGACATTTTCACCATCCATAGAACCATTAAAACCTCGTGAAATCCTAATCTAGTCACCCATACTCGAACTCGACTAACCAAAATATTTTGTCAATCACAAAGGAGATATCAAAAAATCAATCACATTTCCTGATCTCAAATCCGAATTTCATTAAAGAATGCTTATCAAAGCTCAGAACACTCTAACACAATGCTCAACGGTACATCACAATTTTGTGTGATTTCGCTAGAAATGCTTAAAAAGATGATACAGACTTTCTAACCTTACCCCTATTTCTGGGACTACCCAAGAGTTTTATCACATTTTAGGGAAAGAAATCATCAAAACCTAGCCAACACATTTCCTTTGGATTTATTATATCTATCCTCATTAAAATTAAGAAATCAGATCGATTATTTTACCCATTCAATATTTCAGAAAGTTCACATTTTAATGGCCTTTAAGTGAGATCACCCTTATGGCCCTTACTCTAAATAATTTCAAAGTCAACAATGATTTCAACTTGTTTTAGCCATTAAACTTAAAGCTAACCATGAGCATCCCTAGGAATGGTATCATACTTGATCTAGAGTTCAAAATGAAATACCCATATTCAATTTAATTTTCCCCTAGGTGGTTTGTTTTCTTGGCGAAAGCCAAGTTATGACTTTCCCAAAGAGAAAAAAATTACTCTCACAATTAGTTAGGATTCATTACCCCCAAATCGGTTGCACGTGTCCATCAACCCTTCAACCATTATTTTAGGTATTCCTTGACTCATATCCAAAGTTACCCTCTCTACCTTTTGTCAACCTTTTATCCAAACAATGCCCTTAAGCTCGAATGGCTAATTAGACATTCTTTTGAGTGAATTTGATATCGATTTTGAATCATAAGTCTTTAAAAGGACAGTTTAGCTGATCGGAACTTGTAGAAGCTCTCCTCTCTCGGAATGGAACCTTTATGCTTAGATTTATGAGGGGATAGAATCATGATGTATTTTGAAGAATCGTAAATGCAAGTTCATTTTGATGGATCTTTTACCTTCCATGGACCCTAGAAGCAAGGTGAGTGGTGCTCATCACTCCAATTGGTGATGTCATACCACGAGCATTTCGGTTGGGATTCCCATGTACAAATAACATTACAGAGTATGAAGCACTCATCACTGGCCTCAAGCTAGCTATTACATGGAACATCAGACAACTGCAAGTCATTGGGGACTCTCAACTTATCATAAAATAGGTTAATGATGAGTACAAGGTTAAAGATGAGAAGCTTATTCCATATAAAAAATGGTTGAAACTTTGAAGGAATATTTCACACAAGTCATATTTGAATAAAAACCAAGGTCGCATAATAGATCTGTAGATGTTATGGCTACTATTCGGTCTCTCTTATGCATAAGCACTGAAGAAAGCAAGATGCCTTTCTTCGTGGAACATTTACAAGTACATGGCATATGATATGTCGAGTCATGTTTGGCATGTGAAGTTGTTGGTCCTTTATCCCCTTGGTATGACCCTATCTTCCAATACCTACAAGATGGCACTCTTCCACCTCACATCACCCATTCTGAAAAGAAATCCCTTATTCACCACATATCCCATTATACCCTCCTAGGAGGCACCCTTTATCGTTCGTGGCTACGATGGGAATTGCTTCTTTTATTTGGATGTTGCTGATTCTATCCACGCAATTAAAGAAGTACATGGTGGTATTTGTGGAGCACATACTAGTGGCATGGTCTTAGCTAAAAATCTATTGAGAGTAGGCTATTATTGGCCTACCATGGAATCTGATTGTTGCAACTTCGTAAAGAAGTGTGAACTATGCCAAAAATATGGAAATTTAATACATGTGCCGCACAAGCCTTACAGCCTATTACAACGCCTTGGCCATTCTCTAAATGGGGCCTAGATCTCATAGGGAAGCTCCATCCTTCTTCATCAGATGGTCATACTCACATCATCATTACCACTGAATACTTTACCAAATGGGTAGAGGTTGTCCCTCTTACCTATGTCGTGTGTAGATTTCAAAATTCATCATGAACCATCTCATATGTCGTTATGGGATCCCTTTCGGCCATTATCACTGATAATGGTAAATCCTTCAAAAAAAATGGTTAAAACATTGTGTCAACGCTTCCATATCCAACTTAAGTGGTCTACCCCTTATTACCCTCAAGGTAATGGATAGGTAAGCCACCAATAAGACCCTTGTATGGATTATGGAGAAAATGGTCAGTAAAACCGGCCGTAATTGGCATCTACAGATACATCCCACCCTCTGGGCCTATCGTACCTCCATCCGCACTCCTACTGGTGTGACCCCATATTCACTTATCTATGGCACTGAAGCCATCATACCTTTGGAAGTGGAGCTTCCCTCCCTGAGAATATCTCTCAAAGACTATCTTGATAAAGATGAGGACTACATAGGTTGCTCACCTAGTAGAGTTAGAACTATTAGATGAAAGGCATATAGAGTGCTCAATCACCTAAAATTCTATCAAAATAGAGTGTCCAGAGGATATAACAAACACATCATTCATCGGGAATTTGATGTAGGAGATCTAGTTCTCAAAGAAAATAAGAAGAACACCGTCAAAGATAAAGAAAAGAAAGGAAAGTTTGAGGCTAACTGGTTAGGTCCTTATGTAGTAATTACAAAATATGGATCAAGAGCCTACAAACTTGCATATTCAGATGGTGAAGAGCTTCCAGAACCTATGAACGCCATGCACCTAAAGCGGTTCTACGCTTAGGCATGATGAGAATATCAAATAAGAACTAAAAATTAGAAAACAAAGAAAAAACAAGCAAAAAAATGGAAAAATGAGAAAATAGTAAAGAAAAAAATCAGGTTGTCCTCATGTGAAAACCATGCAATTGTGGCACATAGTGGGAAAGTCTTTGAGTGAAAACTAGTTTTTTGCACTCAAGGAAGATTCACCGGACACAAGTTACTCTTAAAAGGATGGGTAATCGTTACCACTTTTTAGATATGACTTCTTTTCTACTAGGTCTAGGAACCCTACTAGGGCCACCTTTTGCCGTACCATGATCTAGTTTGTTTTCTCTTATATCTTCATGGAGGACATTACCTTTGTATACTCCCATCTAATGCTGAGCATGAAAGTACCATTTGCCACCTTCTCACACATACACGCATGGCATTCTACCTTTTGTATATTCCCACATCATGCTGGGGCATCCACGCTTCTTTGTTCTTGTACATTGCTTTCAAAACATGACCTTGGAAAATACAAAAACATTTGGAAAAAGATACACAAAAATCTAAACATCTGGAAAATTTCCCTTTTCAGGGATAAAGCTACATTCATTTCACAACGTTATCCTAGGAAACCTAGACAACAATGAAAAACATAGCTATGAAAACTTATCTTTTTAGATAAACCCAAAAACATTAGAAAATATGTCAATGTTGTCCCGCAAAAACAAAGTAATGTTTTAATTACTTTTAGTTGTTGGTTTGTATAGTTTTGATGTACTTAGTCTGTTGAATTGTTTGTTCTTTAAATGGATCATTTGCTTACCTTATATTGAATCTTGTTTGATTTAATTATGTATTGCATTGCATTCATTTAGGAACTCTCATACTTGTGAAAAATTGTTGTAGGATTCTTTATTTGTTATGTGCATCTATTAAAGTTCATTTTTACTTGCTTAGATTAGATCCCATTTTAATCTCTTGTTAAATTTTGCATGTGTTTGTTTAGTTGTAGTTTGTTGTGTTTTTTTTATGTGTATATTTGTTTAGTTTTGTTAACTTTTTACTTGTGTGTTTTTTTGCACAGTTTTTGTTATCACATCTATCATCTATCATTTCATCACATTTCTAACATCATTCACTACATCATATATATACAAAAATGCTAAGTATCACATCATGCATGTATGCTAAGCTAATCATCACATATCGTATCATCAATGGGGGAAAGAGGGGTTGCGCATAATCACAAATCTATCCCCCACACCAATATCATCTAGTATCATCCCAAGTGCTAGAATAAAAACTAAAAACAACTCATGAATCCAAAACATGTGGTGTTATCTATAGATACATCATCAATATGAAAGCATGAAATATACACATTTCTAAATCTAAGGTATGTCACATACATAAAGGAAAGAGCAATCATACATCATAAATCCATCATAGTATGATACATCAAAATGTCCATATATACATGTATAATTGTCCAAGTCAGTACTCAAAATAATACATCATCGATACAATATGCCATCAAAAAGGGGCATGCATCAAAAGAATCAAGCCTTCATCACGAGGTGTCATCAAAATAATGGTATACATAGCTATACATCAAAATCAGCCTTCATAAGAGGCATGTATACAAGATATCTATATAAAAAGAAAGAATATAGAGCTCAACCACAGCTCTCACCCTCGCCGGGGCTCCCGGGTCCATGACTTGGTCATCGGAAGAGTGGTGGCTGTGATGGACCTACACCAGGGTACCACCTTGTTGTCTATCTAGTTATTGTCCAGTTGGCTACCCTGGTATGGGCTACCTAACTGATCTCACTGAATGACTCTGATCTCTTGAAGACCTGAGAACCTATCACACTCACATCGACTATTTGGAATGATACCACTCGCTGATCTATTTACGGACTCGCCCTAGAAGTAGGAAAGTCCTATAATACAAAGCCTCACCACCGGATCTCATCATGCATCTCGTATCAAATATGCATCTCCTAAGAAGAGTTGCCTGTAGTAGGGGCATCTGCTCACTGTCACCCACCAATATCAATATCAGCTTGAGCCTATCTCAAGGTAAAGCAGCCTCTCGGCCTCTTTATCTTGGTAAGTAATAGCTCACACTTGGGCATGCTCGATCCTCTCTGTGTAAGTAGCCCCGTGACCGTGCTCGTGTGCATGGTCCCTCTGGGCCACAACCATCTACACTGAGTCTGGGACTGGTGTAGGAGGCTCAATATCTGAGCCCCTATGTGGCCATCTCCCATATCTGACTCTACCATAGAACACTATCAATGCCCTGGGTGGCATGTGCCCTAGCTCGATCCTCTCTCGTTGTCAAATCTACACCTGGGTGTGTGCATGATCTCGCTTTGTTATGAGGGCCTGTACATGTGCCCTAGCTACATCTCTCTCCCCAACCACATGTAACTATATGGAAATAGCTACCTCAGTAATATGTACTAAGAGCAAGAGTAGCCACTGCCCACCAGCACTACTACTCTTTGGAATATCAAGTGGTGGGCCCTGCTCTGGAAGTACCTACTGAGAGAGGGGTATATATCCCCACTGGAATGCCCACTGGGGAAACTCTATGTCCACTACCTTGTATACATGTCTTGGCCTAGGCCTGGGACCCTATCCCTATGGCTGTTGTGGTATGGGACCTTGTCCCCCTCTGACATACTGGTGTGCATCGGGCCCACCTCATCATCATCATCATCATCACTATCAGCACCACCAATGGCTCCACCCTCGTCACCACTAGGAGGCCCTACTGGAGGAGGTCTCACACCGCGTTATATGCCACTCTAGATACAGTCAAATGGTGTGAAGCACACCATGATACCAGGGCCCATACTCAGGAGTAGTGCCGGGATCCCTAATCTATCTCAATGGCACCCAAATAATAGGTGCCACCTATCAGAAAACTGGCTAGTGCTCTATCATGAGTAATTTGTGGCCCCATGTCAAAATGCTCTCGAGCTCTGCGAGCATACCATATATCTAGCCCAGAACATCCTAGGTAATGCCAAACTGCCTCTGGCACCGATCAACCCTATATATCTCTCGCATATAGCTGTGGCTGCCTAGAATGAAATGCTCTATGGTGGTGGTGCTACTGAGCTCTAAGCCATCCTCGGGCCACTAGAAATGTCTATAAGGCCTCCAAACCATGGAATCCTGCCTCATCTCATCCAACTCACACCGATAATGATATATAACCCCCATGTTGGGTCACACATCATCCCCTTGGGACCCAACCCATCATAGAAGGCTCGTCGGGAGCCCGAACTCTCAAAACACCTAAGGGGTGACCAATGGCAATATGGTCCCATGCCCAAATATGCAGCAAGCGAGCAGGTCCTACCATCTTTTGATGGTAGTAAGTAATCAAATGAAGGTCCCAAGTATAGATGTGCTAATATACACTAACCCCAGCAGTAGGTCTCTCCCTCCACCAAACCAAGAATCACTCCCAGGAGTCCAAGTGGAAAAGAAGCACCAGTCTTGTCAGGGAGTAAAAACTCCACTGACAAAGGCCATCATGTAGACCACTACTCGGTCTAACTCTAGATCATCTATACATCAAGATAATCTGATGGACATCCCATGCCGTGGTATAGTAGGGACACCGAATAAATGTATAATATGTCACTAAATATCGGTCCAAGCGGCTCGTAGTCTGGATAAGCTAGCCCTGAATGGGACCCGCATGATGCGCCATACATCCTCCAGTGTAATGGTAATCTCCCCGGTCGGGAGCTAAAACACTGACTCTCGCTATGCCATCTCTCTGCTATGGCTGTCAAGAGGCCATGGTCCAATGTAATCTGTGGCATCTCGCCACATGAGACAATCCTATCACATGCAAAAGGCTCTCTAGAGTCACTCTATCATCATCATCAAACTACACCTCTATAACAGCTAGCCAACCATAGCACTCATGAGTCTACAGAATGGGTAGTATACGCTGCAAAATCAACACAAGTGTTAGGCACTTACTTATTTCTATATTTTTCTAAGGAAAAATGCTTCTTTAAAATCATCTAACTTACTAATTATTCTTTTCTTCTAAACTAATCTCATCTATATTCTTCTATACTTGGCTATTTTTTAGCTAAAAGTTGTCTTTTTCCCCTTCATTCTAGTGCCTACACCTCCTTTGGCACCTGTGTGCCCTAAACGACACATACTCGCCCTTACAAATGCATACGCGCACTAAATAACCTTTTTTTTCTCCTTTTGGCACAAGCCACACATAATGCATACGCACCCAGTATGATGCCTACGTGCCTACATTTGATGCATACATGTGCACATGTGTGCATGTCATTCTATCCTAACCATGCATACATACGTGCCCTCTGCCATAATTTTTTTTTACGGGTATGCGTGTGCGTACCCACCTCTTCCAATGGGTACATGTGTGTACCACATCTTCTTTTCAAATAGGTACGCATACGCACGCCCTCCCATGATGTGCGTGTGCGTGCCCATGTCTATTTTGATGCATACGCGTGCATACCCATCAACCGATGACACATATGCCCACGTGCATGTGTCAAAAAGGTCCTACCTACCCTAGAAAAGCCCTAAAAATGACAATAAATGTGTAATTAATAGGAGGGATAGGCCACTCATGTATGGTCCATCCGCTGGGTCCCACATGAACTCTCGGATGTGATCCACGCATGTCTCGTCCTCCTCGGTATTCTCACCATCTCACTCCAAGGCTATCGCTCTCGCTCGTGGTAAAAATTTGCAAGAGCTCTAGTAGAAATGAATTGGTCGTGATTGTTTTACCGACCCGGGTGGGTATATTAACCCATCGCGATGCCCCTGGGGCATGTTTTCTCCACCGTGATCATTCTAACCTTCTTCTATCCACTGTGATAATTATTTTGTATTAAAATAATTATTTTTACTAATTTTCACATGTTGGGGCACTTTGTGCCACCCAATGGTCACTTCTCCGTCACACTAAAATAATTTACGAACTTTTCTGTGCCTTTTCCCTCTTTTCCTCTAATTTTCATCTATTTTCCCCCCATCATGATAATTATTTATTAATTTATTTTAAATAAATTATTCTCGACTCATCTTTCTTCTTGTGGGCATATATCCTGGCTCTCTGACATAGCCTTTGCCTTCCATTACCACCTTCGCGCATACTTTTAGAAGATCTTTGATCTTTTGAAATTCTTTTGACCGATCAAAAACCTAAAAAAAAAAAAAATAAAATATTTAAAAACAACAAAAACATTGAAATACTTCAAAAATGGCTCAAAATTGGTAAAACCAATCATCTACGGCTGAAATCTATGTCTATTGCATGGCACTCATCCCAAATCTTGTTGACGTTTTCAAATGTTTCAAAACAATGACTCGTGCATCACCAAAATCTTCAATCACCTACACAAGCTATGTTTCTTACTTCGTCTGTACTTTGGGGCACTATCAGTTGCCTGGTACTGTTTTTTCATCATGCACATTGCTTTTTCATGGGACCCAAGTGTCCTCCATCTTCCCCCTTGCATAATACACCTTGCTTGGGGCATCATTCTTCACCCTTTCATTTATCAGAACATTTGGGACTTCATCTCGATAACAAAATATTTGTGCAACTATCTTAAACGTTGTTGGTTTAAGTGTGTGTGATTGTACTTATTTCCTTGTTAGGTGATTTTGTTTATTTCTCGTATTGCATTGCATTCGTGTATGTTACATGGAGTTGGTCATTTTTAGCACAAGATGGTTGTTTGTATCTTGGCTTTTCATGTCATTTTATGCTTCCGTCACATGCTCACATTTTAATAAGGACCCATGAGGAGGATTCTAAGCATTATGATGATTAAGTATTGTTAGCAATTGATTTGTGGATAGCTCAATATCCCTTTTTCTAAGTTTCTCATCTTCTTTAACACTTTTCTCTCTATTTTTTTTTTTTCGATCATCGATCGAGTTTCTTCGTCACCCCATCGACACTCGAGGGGGCATTCGTCATCCTTCATCCTATTAATTTTTCTTCTACCCCTTCAAAATTTTTTCTACTTGTTTGCATTTGTCTACTTTCTTTGAAGTGATGTAGCTTACGTCACCTCAAAGAGGGGCAAAATGTAGACACTGTAGTTTGATCAATACACTATTATTTCTAATAGTGCACTAACTACTTCTTCCCTTTGCAAATTGATGGCACACCGCCAGTTAGACCTATCTAACTCCCTTCTCACGACACCTTTTTGGTCATTTTTCCTCTTATAAACCATTTAAACAGGTTGTTATAGCCTCATTCTAACTACATTAGCTTCTTATTCCCTTCTAGTTTGCTTCTATTAGCTCCTTGGAATATCAATCCACTTCATTGGATTGATTAAGCCCTTCAGAAACCCTTCCAGAACCCTAATTACTCTCTAAGAGAGATTAATTAGTCTAACCTAGGTTAAATACCCTAAACATAGTCAAATCACACTTTGACTTGCTAAAAGTACTTTTTGGACTTTAGCCTTTGTCCCACATGCACCCAAATCTCCCATTTTCCCAAACCAAAAACTATAAATAGGGCTATACCCCCTCCCTCATTTCCTAAGAATTCTCTCTTCTTCCTAGCATAGATTATAGCATTTTGTTTAGGCTTTAGATTGTATTTCATCTTCTTCCATTGAGCTAATAGCATTTGATTTTGTATTTCATAGCACTAATATGGAGTAAAAGGGAAGATCCATTGGCCTTGAAGCCATTAATGGGGAGATCTCTTTCTCTTAAACACATAACTAAATGCTTAGATCCTCTTAGGTTCATTATTTCAAGCTTTCAAAGAATAGAGGTTAACTTCATTTGTTTAGTTTGCATGTTTATTTCAAATTAATGTATGCAAAGAAGAAAACCTTGCTCATTTCTTATCACATGGTCCATTGATTAGATTGTTAAAATCCTTTGGGGTTTCTTTAGAGATTCTTACCCCAAATCCATGGCTTTCATTGAACACAACTAGTAATGGCATCACGCCCAACCGATACTAGTCTTTGTGATCGGTACTTTCCTTTAAACCGAAACCTAATTTACCTATCTAAAACCTCTCAAAACTTCCCAGAACCTCACCCAGACCTCTACAACACTCTAATTCATACCTGTAGTCCTTGAACCATCAATCACCTTCTTTAGATTTAGTCTTATATGTCTTTATTAGACTAGATTTGATTTATTATTCTTATGTATGATACCTAAACTATACAACTACAGTAGGTATATTTATTACATGTTCTTTATTAGCATTAACTTTTTTAAAAACATGGATTGACAACCTTCTAAGAAGTATGCCACTTCCCTGAGATCTAGCTTCCACTAGCAATCCACCAACCGATATTTTTAATCCTATTTTTGGTCTTGTGTTCTATTTCAAGTAATTCCTCCTAGCCAAAGGTAAGAAATTCACAATCATCTTGTTCAACATTCAACACACACACACCATTCTTGACTATTTATAGGTATTCCTCCTTTCCTTACCCTTACCTTTTTTTTTACCTCTAATTTGCAAAGTGAAACAGATATATCCTCCTCCTTCATTCTAACTTGGTGACAACCCAACTTAAGATCTAACTTCATGAAGAATTTGACATGCTGAAGTTGTTCCAAAATATCATCTATGCGGGTGAGTGGATACTTGTTCTTGATGGTGATCTTATTAAAAACATGGTATTCAATGCAAATTCTCTAAGAACCATCCTTATTTAGCATCATCACAATAGGTGAACCACATGGTGAGGTGATCAAACGTATCACACCCCGGTCTAATAGCTCTTGGAGTTTTTTCTTCACCTCGTAATCTCCAACAAGGATTTCCTATAAAATCTAATGTTTGGTAGAGGGACTTTGGCAATAACTAAATCTCATGCTCTACCTCTCGATGTTTGTGGTAACCCGCTAAGAGCCTAAAAACTTCCGAAAAGACTAAATAATACTATCCAAATCCTTCATTCCATGGTTAGAAGTATATGAAACTTCAACCCCATATTTTTATCCTTTAACAAAAGTAAAAAAACTAATTATGATTTTCTGAATAAGTCCTTTTTCTTGGTTAGCACTCACCATAGTAACTCGTGACTTACACCGGTGTTCCCACAATTTGTAGTTGATCTCGTCCTCGACCATCATCAGTATTCGGTTCTCCTTCTTATGAATATAACATCCCGATATACAAATAAGGACTTCAAACCAACATCAAATGCATAAATTGGAATAAAATCAGCCTCTAATACTTCAATATACCGAGAATTGATCCCAAACTTGATCTTACATCTTCTATTTACCTAAATTTTGACACCCTTCTTCACCCATCCTAAAGGATATGGATGAGGATGCTCATAAGTCTCAAGACCAAGCTTCTTTACAACTAAGTTAGAAATCAAGTTAGATTGAGAACCAAGATTTCGACCAAAGTATTTACCTTAGTTCTCTTGATCTAGAATAGTCTAATCATCTCTTCTTCTAGGTTTTCCATGTTGGTGGACATGCATCCAAGCCTCTCGTCTACATCTAAGTCATCCTCTATCTCCACATTCCCTTTTGTCTTCATAGTTGTCATGGAATTATTTGAGTCCTTGGTTTGGTTCTTGAGATGCATCTCCAGATGTAACTTCTAGCATGTAGCATCAGTTGTAGACATGAAAATTAGGTCACACTCCCCTTTGGTCCCTCAACAAATAAACACCTTGAACACATCCACCTAGCCATGGCCCCCTTCACCTCACTATAATATTAATTTAATTATTTAAATTAAATTAATTCATTATCCTCACCATATTTATTATTTAAATATCCTAATTTAGATAATACCCACATATCCACCTCACCTAGACACCTCATCAAGCCACCTCACCATAAGACCTATTCTTAGTAAGTTTCCATAACTAACTAAGACTTACCCAGACCCTAAAAATCAATGCCTACATTACCTCTAAGCACATTCCCACTTGCATAAACGAAGATTCCGGTCGATCCATGGAAAAATGAAATGAGATCCCGAGAAAATCAAGGGGATCTACCATCGGTTAATTTGGAACCGTCTTCGGTTACCTTGTAATTCCCAAAACAACCTTATTTTGGAGGTTGGTAAAAGGTTGGTAGATTTTAGAGAGATAACACATCTTTTGAGAACAAGCTTTAACGAGAAGACGTATGCAAGGAAGGAGATCAAGCATTTTTCTTGCATGACATCCAACATTCATCCAACAACCACCCAAAGAAAGATTTGATCCAATCAGAAAGAAGGAGAGCACATACGGCCCATGCGAGAGCTCCCAACATTTGATGATCCTCTACATTCAACCTCATATCAACACCTTCATTCCTCACTCATAGACGTCCAGAACCAGTGTTCCATGTAAGTATAACATTTTACTCTTCGGTTCATTCATTTAATCATTATATCTTCATCCTTTATTCTCTTAGCCACCCATTGACCTCCTTTATTACTCACCCTCCACAACCCCATTAAAACCTTGCAAAATCCCATCCAAATGACTTAATACCTCACCCCAACCAGCCTAGTCCTTTGTGTAACCATAAGGAGATCCAAAGCTCATTTTTGGCATTCCCAGCTTTCCACAGTAAGCATCGGTTCTCCCCAACCGGCATTGATCACCCTTAACCAACATTAGTCTTTGTATTTACCAATATAGCCCAAAAGCAGGTGACCTAACCACCTATCCCCGCATCACCCTTAATCACTGTGACCTACTTGAGACCTCTGCTCGGACCTACAGAGACCCAAAAACCATTACTTGACCTTTAGATCTTATCTTAACCTAGCCTATTAGATTAGATATTTCTTATTGTGTTTTAAATGAGATACCTAAATCATTTTAATTACAATAGGATTTACTTTATTAATATCATTAAAAAATTTAAACAAAGTGGGATCTGATAACCGTCAGGAAGTATCACACTTCTCGGATCTAGCACATGTTAGGCAAGTTCACTGCACATATTGTTTAACTTTTATTTGGTGGTCTTGTGTTCCATTTCAGGTAGTTTCTCCCAGCCAAAAGGAAGCTCTCACGATCAGTTGTGGATCAAGGAGTCAACATGCCCACAACAACCTATCAATTAACATTTCAACAAGTATTCCTCCTACACCCATTACCCTATCTGTTTCGTCACTTTCAAAGAAATGTCTAAGAATCAGGTGAAACATTTTGGCATGCTCGGTGGGACCCATATGGGGTTCCTTGCATTTTTATTCATTCTTAGGAAAATTTGTGTGTTTGTTTCCCTTATGAAAAGCATACACATTAATTTTCTTCCTTGGTAACCTTCTTTTTCTTTCTATTTTCTCTAAAAGAAACCTTTCTTTTGGTGTACTTAAAAAGAACCATTTCTTCTCATTTTCTGCATTTTAGTGAAAGAGCATCTCTCTTCCTCTTCATCTATTTGTGTCATTAAACTTCATATTTCGATTTGGGCTTAAAAATCATTGCATTTCATTTTGATTTATCACATTAGCTCACATTAATTAAGGGCAACCTATACGTTGGAAGTCATGCCTAGCTGATGGTTGACTAACGAATCATAGAAAGCATCTCTCTCTCTCGAGTCTTACCAAATTGCACAAATTTAAAACAAATACATATTCTTAAACAACATCTTTCTTGGGAACACTTGTCAATGATCGCACTGATCTAAGGATTGACAGTACTCCCCAGCTCGCTGCTCTGTCGAGTCATACTTTAGAGTGAAGCCTGCCCCTACCATAACATACCTGAAACCTCACCTTTTAGACCTCTTTCTTTGTAGGAAGCCATCCTCACCAAAAAATTCTATTCTACAGTTCATGAGTCAGTCCTTAAATAACATAAGCTAAACAAACATAATAGAAAAGGCACTCTTAGGATCACATTTTTCTTAGTGTTTCTACTTGGCTTGCATTTTGAGGTGAGAGGTCACATTTTTCATTTTTCTTGTTTCTCCTTACACACTCCTCATCATAGTTGGTGTATTCCGAAACTTCTTTCGAGTGTGCTGGACCACATTATCATCATTCTCGAGAATTATGGGTTTGATTTCACATCAGATTTCAATTCACAACTAATTTTCTTTCATCATGTTTAAATTTCATAGTAGTGGTGTCGGTCGGTCCAACGACCGCATCGGTTACCCCTAATCATCATTGGTTATACCAAACTGTGTTAGTTCACTGTCATTTTGGTTAACCTACCCAAAAGGACATTTATTCACCTTCTTCACCTATTCAAAGTCCCCGCTCACTATTATCATTCCCATTGACCTTGTAAAACACATCGATTTGGCATACTGTCAAATTTTTCCTTATACCTTATTTTTGACCAACCTGTCCATTTCCAATGATGACTAGCGGTGGTTACCCCTAACTAGCATCAATTTTCCCCGATCATCGGTTATCTGTGCCACTTTCCAACTAACATTTTCTACCTAATCCACTTATTACCGCCGGTTCTTCCTTTTCTTGTTGTATTTTTATGTCATTTACAGAAAGGCAGCCTAACTTGATCAGTACCTATTCACATGGTACTGACACATCGACAAGATGGTGCCCTCGTATTCCATGCCAGTTGTCAACCACTCCCACCTAGCTCTTCACCACCTTCCATTTTATCACCCTCCATGGATCATATCCAACCTATCACTATTGCTACCGGAGATGAGGAGTTCACACGACTCCTTGACCAAAACCCTGCTACCTTGCAGTTTTACCTTTCCCACGTGTCCACTCGAGATGCCTCGGGTCAGTTGATATATGGCATGCCTGTATCATCCCTCGACTCTTGCTCCTACTCCCTGCATCAACCCCATCTGCTTCGTGTTGCTCGCATCTACCTTACTCCTAGTCATTTCGTAGCTAGGTCCTATACCCCCATATGACCGTAGCATCTGCTACATCCATTGCACCCGCTACATCCACCATACCTTTGAAAACCACTCAAAACACAACCTTATATGTCCTTATTGTCTACATATACATGTAGCTACATAACCACCTCCCCGTGTTGGTGACCCCTACCCCTTTCAAAATGTGGTCTTTTTATTCCACAATTGTTAACCCCAATTGCCACTTATCCCTCATTGCCACTAGGGTCACCAAAACCCTTCCACCTCCATATATGTATTATCAAAGCAGCCTCCTATTTCATATGTTGTTCATTCGGGTATGTCCCTCCTATTTCACTACTTCCTTCTCAATCTACCTACACGGAAACACCATATTCGGAATTCCACCCTCATCATATGCCCAACACCAACCCTCTTACACTACAGGAGGCACTCAACCATCGTAACCTACCAATGACCTAATCAAATTAATGATGGAAAAGATGCGGACATTGGAGGCATCAATTTTGGCTCTGCAACACTCTCACCTACGATGATATTTGTAACAATCCTATCCACCCATCCATTCCTATCTTTCCATACCACAAGCATTGGGAAATGCCTAAATTCAAATGTTTCAATATGAGAAGACCCACAACATCATTTTGATTGTTCAAACATGGGTGCTACCTAATCGCCCACGATGATGCTTTTCTCTTGAGGACCTTTCCCATGTCTCTGACTGGACCTGCGTTAGATTGGTATAGTGGGTTACCTAGACACTCTATATTTTCATTTAATTAGGTATCCCAAGCCTTCTTGGATCAGTTCTCCATCAATATCGTCAAGAAGGTTACCATGACTGACCTATACTCAATGCGTCAGTATGATGATGAATCTATCACAAATTTTTTCGCTCATTGGCATAGCTTGATCAATCAACTCACCTTCCAACTACCACAAATAGAACTCATTGAGCTCTTCACGTAGGCTTGTGCTAGACATATCTCACCGACCCTACAGGTCTAAAATTTTTAAACATTCGATGAAGCATTCACCATGGCATGAAAGTTAGAGATTCAAGCCATCAAAGAGAAGAAAATCTAATTACGCAATAAGAATTTGGCATTCAAGTTGAATAATACCTTCTCTTCTTCCAAACTAAAAATAGTTATTCAAAGGCCAAGGGCACCGCTTAATGTAGTAATGTGGCCCAACTCATCCATCAAATCAGCTGCCCTTATCTAATCTCTCACCCATCTAGACTTTTCAATTCAGATGAGAACAACAAAAATACACCCCAATTGGGGAGCCTTACTCTTCTATCTTAGAAAATCTCATCAAAGCTAGGGCCATCACCCTTCCACCTATAAAACCACACACTAGTTTTGACCCTGCTCGCCCTATGCCCGCATGGTATAAATAACATGAATTCTGTAACTATCATCGAGTAAAGGGTCATAGTGACGGAAATTGCATCACTTTAAAAAATATTGTCCAAGAAATGATCGAGAAAGGTGAGTTAACTGTGGATAATCCTAACACACCTGCCAATCAAAACCTACACATATTTAAGAAACCCTTTCCCAATCATGCCCCTTCATCTAATCAAATTGGTGAGACCTCAACTCATGATAGCCATACCCGTGAGGTCCACGCTATTTTTAGTGATGCACCTATTGCTTCCCAATTACCTCATATTCCTTCCATAGAGGAAATTCTAGCTCAAAATACTCCTTCTCGCATTGGTACTACCTCACCTATTCCTCCACCCATAGAAGAACACATTTCACCTCCTTCTTCACTGTGGAGGAGTCCTTTCTAATATCGAGACCATTTCACCTTTGGATTCTCCACCTAGGTAACCGTCACCTACGGTACTTATTCAATCCATGGAGGTTACTTTTTTATCTCCTCCACCCACAGAGGGGCACCCATCATCTTCTCCACCTACTGAGAGGAACACCCATTTTATCCTCCACCTATCAAAGATCCAGTAGAGATACCTTTTCCTCTGGCGAACATTCTCGCATCGCCTACCCAAGATCCCACAGACCTACATTCGGCTCTCTTACCCACGGAAGTGAAGCCAAACCATTTTCCCGTTTCTAAGACATATTTTATGGGAATTTCCGTTAAGTCCTCATCAACATCACCTACAGATGTGTCATTCTCACGCTTGGCCGATCACTTAGATTATGTGGATAGAGCCTTATTGTGGGGCATCTTTTGCTTCCAGTCTCAACACGAGATGCTGAGATGTCATTTTTGATACCTCCACCATCTACCCAAAAATATTTTGACCAATTGAACCAAGCACAACCACCTCAATCACAAATTTTTCCACGACACCCATCGAATCGAACACATACCCTTACCCATAACCCAACCTACATCTAAACCCAAACCCACACCTACAACATCTTCCTCAACTAAACCTATTACCACCTTAGGGGTCACCCCAACCACCAGCCTTACTCATCCACCTATCAAAATAGATTTAGCTACATCCTCCAAAGTCAACACCACACCTACTCTAGCACCCAAATAGAAAAACCAAACCCATAGAGATAATACCCTAATCGCGCCAATCAATCACACTTGCATCACCTGTACCCTTTCCATCTATTTTAGGGCCTCAACCCCCAACATGGTCAAGAAACCTCCACCCATCAATAAACCAAAAACAAAACAACCGATTCCCTCCTCGCAAACCTCTAACATACCGGGCACCCAACATGACTTACACTCACACTGTAACATCTTTACCACCCATACCTCCAATACCCTCAACAACTTCTTCACTACCCACTACACTTCAGTCTCTGTCCCTCACACCCCCTGCACGACCCATGTCATCTACCTTCACAAGCACCTCTGTTATCTCCCTAAGTAACTCACCCTCTTCGCCCATCCACTTTTCCCTCTAGATCTTGTACACCCATATCGCCTTTACCCAAGAAGGTGTGACCCAAAAACAAAAATCCGCTACCCTCCAATAAGGTATTCAAAATAACCATACACCCTCCTTCCCATTCATCTACCATAACCCTACCCAAACAAACACCACCAACACCCAAGATCACTCTAACACCCAAAACCATGGCTTAACCCACTCCCCCTTCTACAAGGACCGTTCCTCAACAATCGACGCACCTACACCCAAACCCACTTTCACTTCTCATTCGCAATCCACTAAAGAGGTCCTATGCCAAAATTTTAACCAACCTCCTTGATAATTTTGTTATCACATTACCACCACTCATACCTTATGACCCCCTCAAATCCAAGCCAAAATATTTTGATGAAACTAAAATTTGTGCCTACCATCGTGTGCCAAGGCACGATGTGGAGAACTGCAAGGCTTTGAAAACTATCCTTATCCAGTTGTGTCCTCCGGAAGCCAACTTTGATGATGACGACCTTCTCGATGAGGACCCTACTTCACCAACACCCATTCCCATAGTCCTTCCCCACTGCCTACTCAACAACCATGACCTCCACCCCCAAAACTCTTAGAGCCACCCCCAAGATTCGAAATTAACATGGTTTGCATCAGAGAACTTGCCACACCATTACCTAAATGTCGTTGCACCCAGCTCACCTCACAAGTTTTTTCTCCTCCAGTAGGTTTTTACCCATCATGTTGTTACACCACTCACCCTACACCTTCTCCTTTTGCCAACTCCCCTTAGATCAACATGATCCACATCACTACATGTGCTCAGAAAGACAAAGGCAAGGAAAAGGCAACTGACCCACCAACCAATCCTATACCCAACATACCATTTGTACCCACACCTAAGATTACTATTTATGGCCCCACATACCCTATTTCTAATGGGGTCACACATCGCACCATGCTTAAACAATTACACCAATATCCCCTCAAAATGTCCCTATATGACCTCATCCAAACCTCGAAATCTCATCATCAAGCTCTCATGTAGGTTCTTCAATCTATTTAGGTTTTACCCAATGACCCCTGCACTGTAGCCTCCATTATCACACCCCATCATGTAGCCTCTCTCACCAAATTGCCACCTTTATCCACACCTCACCCTACTCACCAAATAGCCTCCGTTAGCTTCTCAAAGGAAGAGATCGCACCGCACCAAACTGATGACTGGACTCCAACCATCTCTTCATCTATGTCCACATCAATGATATACATGTATGATGTGTAATGATTGATGGGGGTGGTAGCATTAATATCCTTTCGTCTCATGCATTCGCTCAAATGTGCATACTTGACAATTACATGCATAAACATCCTATCATGTTTGCGTTCATTCAATGACGCTTTATCACCTCTACACTAGGCACCGTCATCTTCCATGTTTTCGTGGCCCCCGCACTTCGAGCTATTTTATGTCTTGGAGGGGTAATTTCAATATAACGTGTTTCTTGGAAGACCCTAGATTCATGTCATGGGTTTCATGCCTTCCACTTTGCATCAATGTGTAAATTTTGAACACAAAGGACACACCTATACTATTCCATCTGATCCATCACCTTTCAAAACATACAACATGATCTACCAACCCAATGACGTTCTCATACCCATTAAAGCCTCTACGACCACTACCACTTCACCTACACCTCCACTAACTAGTACAGTCGCTACCTCAACTGCACATGCCTCCTCTATTCCTATCACTGCCACAACCTCCACGGCTGACCCCTCGGCCTCCCAATCTGTTATCTCTACCTCCACATCGACCACCAAACCATCATCTATTCCGGCTACCCACATACTAACCACCGATCCCTTAGAAGGAATTTTTCAATGCCTCACTCTGGGAGAATATCGCTTATATAGTGTCAACACATTCCTTACTCCACAAAAGTATGGAAGTCTTCACCAACACCCTCATTATGATCACCGCATAGGAGAATGCCTCCTTTATGGTCTTCCTCATCTCTGTACTAGTCTCACCTATGGGGGACTTGATACTACCACTTACACACCCGAACCACCATCTCAAACTCGCCCATTTTCCGCTAACTTCCAGTCACTCACCAACCACCGTTTCGCCCACACCTTCCTGCAATGATGTGCGTGGAAGGGTTTTGGTTTTGGCTTTTACAAACAAGGATGCCATACTGTCATTCCATGTACCACTTGTAAACATAACGACCATAGTGGTATTGGCTTTACTAAACCACCTACCAAAGCAGGCCCGTATTGAACCCATCAAGAACATTAACCCTTATCCACCTCCTTCACTGCTCCGCCTTCATCACCACCTTCGCCAACGGAGTCGATGGATCGTGAATCTATCCCTCCTAACTTTTTTTTTCATAAACTCTGTTTCCTTGGGACCTTTGACTTATCAACGTGAGGGCGAGGCCCCTTCCTCTCTTCCCTTCCTATATCCTGAAATGATCGATGACGATACACCTTCAATTAACGTTGTTTAATGTCAAGATGATGAATCTATACTCACTTAAATTGGTGCAAAAGACTCATATATTCATCATTAGTTACCTTCTAAGACATAAACTATGTTGAATGAATCGATCATTGTCAAGATCAACATTCATACTCAAGATGACCTGCACATCCTAAAGATCAATCAATCTTTAGATGCTGCTGAACAGGAAGCCATCACTTCTTTTCTCAAATATCATAACCACACTTTCGCTTGGTCTTACACAGACATGCCTAGTATTGACCCCACCATAGTGGTCCACAATATCATAACCGTTCCCCATGCCAAACCCATCAAACAAAAGCTGAGGAAAATGCACCCTCGCATTTCCTTTCTATTCAAAGAATAAATTCAGCACTTTCTTTTTGTTTCCTTCATGTAACACTCGATTTTGTATGTTAACTTGGTGATGTTTTACGTACTGTTATAGCTGCTGAAATGAAGGCAAACATGTTAAGATATGTTTTGATCTTAAGAGAATGTGTTGCTAATTTGGATTCTTGCATACTGTGATTTATTACATGGGACAGAAAATATTGTACTTGTGTGTTTGCTGATGTGACGACAAATTGTCGTATACTTGCTAGCTCTTGTTGCTGATTGACAGCATACCCTAAATCAATTCCATTGATTCAAGTATGCTGAGGTCCTCTTGTGATTTTCGTGTCGATTCACACTTGAACGGATGAGATTGTTATGAAGCGTGTAGCACACTGATTGCAGGTGTGAACAACTAGCAAGTGGATGCCAACGCATGCAGGGTTCGATTCTTGAACCTGTCTTTCGTCGAATTTGGGACCTCGTGAGGCAAGAAATACCTGAACACAGGTGGCCTTGGCACGCGATCCAAAGGACGGAACGTCCTGCTCTGCATTAACGTGAATGTTAGTAGGGAGGCTGGATGGAAGTTGTTAGTGTTAGTGGTTAGTAGGAGTTAAAACCTAAACTAATCCTAAATCCTAACATGCACCCTACACTACTACCCTAAGTGGATTTTTAAATTCAAAAAAAAAAAAGGGGGAAAATAAAACCTAAGGCTAAACTAAGACCTAGGTTGAAAACTATATGCAACCTAAACTAATCCTAATCTAAGGGGTGCGCAGACCCTTGGGAGGAAAGGGATAAGGATGAAGGAAGGGCATTCATTGGCATTTAATAGGCAGTCCATACGTGGACAGCGCCAGTTTTGGCAGGGCAGGTAAGAATTAGAGGCATCTATTTAGAAATAGAGCCAAATTCAGTTTGCATGGAAATTTTGAAATTTAAAGTTCGCCAACCCAAGTGGCGGTGGCGTGGGAAGTAAGGTAAAAGGCAGAGCCTTTAATGCATTGATTGTTTTCGGTCCTTGCGACCAGCTCGCCTTGGAAACAGCATGAGGGAATTTGATTTTTCATTGTTCGATTTGGTTTTGGCCGAAGTTGCTCTGCATTTGGTTTTTGGCCTGGTTCAGTCGAACCAGCTCTTGGCATTTGACATTTTCTTGGGGATTTGGAGGCTGTTGTTAAGCCTGAAGAAGGAAGGAAGTGTTGGAGAGTTTGTGTTGTCACTGTGGAAGGAAAAATGCGGCAAACGAAGTTTTCTTTGAGTTATGGAAGAAAGATTACAGGCATGTTAAGCCCTTCTCTTTAAAAATCCTTACTTTGATTAAGTGTTTCATTAAAACAACCACGCTCTTGGGTTTGGATTTCGTGATTCTTTGTCGAGTCGATTTGACTTGGATTTTGTTGGTTTTTGCTTTCTTCTCTTTGGGAAATGATATGATGAATCATTCTGGTTGCTCGGTTTTGATTTGTATTTGTTCGAATCAAATTGGAAATGAATTATTGTATTGGGTATTGACTGTATGGAGGTTGGAAATAGATATTTCCTTCGCTTTGTTTGTGTTGTTGGAATTGGAGCAGTACATTTAATTGTTTCCTTATAGTGTAATCATTTCTTTCGTTGTTGTGCTTGGAGCTGCTATTGTATATAAAGAGAAAATGGAAATACAGTCATGTTATGTTGCCATGATTTGGGTTACCTTCTTACTTCTTTGTCATTTTTGGTATGTAGCCTTATATTGTTTGATCTTGGATGTACATAATCTTTGTACTAACTTTGTTTAGGATCTTTACATGAGTCGACTCAAATGAAGTATGGATATGGATGATGAATTCTTCCTATTTTCATTTTAAAGCTGATTATAAATGAAATTATTCTTGTTTTAGGAAAGTGAATTCCGAATGGATTTTGTAAGTTTCACTCTGAACTGTTATTTTGATTTGTCTTCGTTTGGATTCCACTATTAGGATAGTCATGTGGAAAGAAATAGAGATATGAATGAATGACTTGGGAAATTGATCTTTTCTTCTTCATTCAGTTGGAAATCTGGAATTCGCGAATAATGAATTTTATAGTGCTTAGATGGGAGCAACTATATGCATCGTTGTTCGCTTTCTTGTCTGTACTTGATTGCTTGGATTCTAATATGACGCATGAACTGAAAAGAAAGTAAGGGAATTACATTTCAGTTGGTTTCGTCCTTTGCATTCATTATTATTGAAAGGCGTGAAAAGGGTAACAGTGCGTTATATCTGTTATAAGTTACTTGTTTTCCTAACTTTTCAAATATTGTGAATTGATATTTGTAACGGTTATGTGGAACCGGGACAGCAGTCCCTTGGCTGATTGTGATAATATTTTGATAGTACAGTTAGTTGTTGATCTCTCTTTTGTGCCTATTTCATGATTGATGTTTTACTGTCGTTTCATAAAAGCAGGGTTCTTTTATTGAAACAGTTAATTGAAGCACTTTATTTTAAGGATAAGTGCTTAATATGCTCAGTTCATTGAACTGACCCGTGCAATTCATTTTGCAGATGGAATTTGATTAGAATGAAGACTTGGCTGTTTTCTGATGCTTTTTGATTTGATAATGACATGTAATTGTTGCTTTTATTCCTCTTCGAGGAATTGTGAAAAGAAGAAAATATATTCTTCTGTCCATGAGTTGTATGGATGTTTTGTATAAACTATGCCCAATCAGTTGGATTGGCAAATGTACAAATTATGACTTGAAATATTGAATACAATTACAAGTGTGATATTTTCAATAATTATATCAGTTTGATATTGTTGTTTAAATTGGGAATATGATGTTATTTCTTGATTTGGAATTGTTTCATTGTCCTTGGATGGATGCTGAATTGAAACTGATATCTATTCTTACTTAAATGCAACTTTTAAGTTGAAAAATGCAATTAGTTCATACTTGGGTAAAGATGAATTTTTAATTGACATTAAAAAGGATTAAGAAGAATATGATTCCATAATCAGAAGGTATTCAGGATTAGCTTAAGAGCTAAGGAATATCAATTCAACTTCAGAGTAATCGAACTTCGCTTTCGAACTCCATTAATGATCCCGTTTGATAAATTCAGAATAAAGGATATAGGATAAATATATCCATAACTAATGGACCTTAACTATATAACGTTAAGGAGAGTAAATGAATACATTTCTTGGGAATTAGGCCTCGTGTAAGCGACGTCTAATAAGTTAGAATTCTGAATCTTGTTGCAGTTGGAAAATCTTGGCTAAGTTTAATAGGTTAAACTTATCACGTTTGTCGGTACGGACTGCTTAATCCAATGATTAAGAAATAAACCAAGTAAGGAAATGTAGCCCTTCGATACGAAGGAGAAGATACATAGCAAACTAATGGACGGTTTAGTCCCTCTTAGTTATATACAACTGCAATGGAAACGAGGATCAAGGGATCAGCACGAATGCTGAAAGTTGATTTTAATTATTAACTCGTGGCTAAGTCACTTGAGCAGGATGTGTATTCTCGATGGGTGGGTTCTGCAGGACATTGGCATACGCCAGCTACAGCAAGGTGTCTTCATGAAGATGGGGTCTTCATGACGACACAATGTTGCAGCTGACATATAGCAATGCCCTCCCGAATTAAAACATTTAGAATACATAGGCTGAATGTGTAACTCTTAGCAGGGGATAGAGTATGATCAGATATACGGAGTGACTCCGGAATACTAAAGATAATTAGACACACGGAGTCGTGGGGTAACGACATGCTTTGTGTGTCTCTGCGTATCTTTAGTTATCAGGAGTGCCTTCTTATATTCGTTCATATTCTAATTGGAAAAATTGTGAGTCTAAAACTGATCTTAAATGACGATGACTGGTAGGAACCAGGAAAGACCATTCTAGATAACAGGTGAAGTGAAGTGAAGGACGTATTCCGTAGATGTGTATCACATCCAGGAATATGATCATGCAAAGCATGTGAAAATATTTGGCCAAAGTATCGCAATTGCTGGTTGCGTTGTCCTTATCACTTAATTTAAGATGCAGGATGTCAGATGAATATCAGTAACAGATATTCAGATAGGCTTCTTAAATGGATCACTTCGATAACCGGGGAAGGTTATGAGAACAGGTATATATAATATACTATGCATAAACAAACATGAAGGATCGGTTGTTTCCGAGTCATGAACATGAAGGATCGGTTGTTGCCGAGTCATGAAATGAAGGATCGTTGAAACTCTAAGCCATGAAAATGGAAGATCGGCAGTTCCTCGAGTCATTTACAGCAGCATATAGAATCTATTATAAGATTGAATGGCATTGAATGTGTGTTCCATATTGTAAATATGCGAACAGGAACTTTCGTTTTAAAAAGTAATTGTGTGATCCAAACTGTGTTGTTTGGGTAGAGAACAATTATTAAAACTTGAACGTGTGTTTGAATTTTATAATTCATAACAGTGAACGTTATCAAAAAAAAAAAAATTCCCTTGTTACGGTATTTTAAAATGGGGATGTTACACTTCATATTACCCATTAATTATCCTCATTGGATTTCTAACATTGTCCCTGTCACCAAGATGATAGGGGACTCGCATTTACACAGACTTCGTGACCTCAACCTCGCCTACCCAAAAGACAACTTCCCTCTACATGGTATTGACCAACTTGTTGACCTTACCGTTGGTCATGAGATGCTATCACTCATGGATGGCTTCTCGGGTTATAACCAAATATTGCTCGCCTCGAGAGGATCGACAAAAAGCGTGTTCATCATCCTTGGAGAACCTTCTACTACCGAGTCATGCCGTTTGGCCTTAAAAATGCTAGTGCCACATATCGGCGGGCTATGACTTATATCTTCCATAATATCATGCATCGTATATTGGAAGATTATGTGGACAATCTCTTGGCCAAATTTAAATGCTGCTCGAGCATCTTGCCTTCCTCAAAACCATTTTTGACCGCCTCATTAAATATTGCATTCACCTTGACCAAAGAAGTGTCTCTTCGTGGTTCTCTCGGGAAAGCTCCTAGGATTTAATTTTTCCGTACGTGGTATAGAAGTTGACCCTACCAAATTCAAGGCCATTCTTAAAATGCCTTTGCCCACTAACCTTAGACAACTTTGTATCCTGTAAGGTAAGTTGCAGTTTTTCACCGTTTCATTTCACAACTGTCGATCGATGTCAACCATTTCATCCTCTACTCAAAAAGGATGTCTCCTTTAAATGGGATGATGACGCCACAAAGATTTTAAGGCCTTAAAATAATACCTTCTCCAACCACCCATACTTATCCCACCTAAAGATGATCTACCCTTCTACCTATACATATGCTCTGCTACCGATCACTCCTTGGGGGCCATGCTAGCTCATCGCAATGAGAAACACGGGGAGCAGGTGGTTTATTACATAATCCGTACTTTATTTTAGACTATGAATTTTGATACACCCATCCCAAAAAAAAATTCTTGCCTTAGTTTTTGTTGCCACAAAACTCTGCCATTACCTACTCAACCACAAAACCTATGTTGTGGCCAACATCAACCCCTTACACTTCATGTATGCCAAACCTTATAAAAATAAGCATGTCGCACGATGGCTTATGCTTTTATCGACCTCAAACTCAAATTCATTCATCAAAAGTCCATCAAGGGCCAAGCCATTTCGACCAATTGGCTGATGCACCTATTTCTTGGGATCAACCCTCTAATTTTGACTTTCGGATGAGTCAATTGCTACCCTTTCCTTGGACGAACCCGCGTATCAAATGACGCTCTTCTTCGATGGTTCTAAGTGTCAATGTGGGGGTGGGGCTGGTGTTATCCTCATTCCTCTTGATGGTGAACCCATGCCTTTGTCTTTCAAATTAGATTTTGATTGTACAAACAATATTTCTGAATATGAAGCGCTCGTACTAGGTCTCCAAGCTGCCTATGCCCTAGATGTCAAATCAATCAACATCTTTGGTGATTCCCAATTGGTTATAAACCAATTCAATGGTATATACCAATGTTGTAATGAGATAATTCAAAAGTATAAACATCATGTGGACATAATTTTGACCACTTTTGACCATTATGACCTTCAAACCGTCCCCCGTTCAACCAATAAATTTGTAGATACCATGGCTTGCTTGGCTTCTCAAATACCGCTTCGCCGATTCTAAAATATTTGTCACCTTTGTAAAAATAATCCAATCACCTTCTTATTTACCTCATGAATTTTAATACATCACACCCTTACCCCGACTCCGAGTGACCTTTGGTATAAACAATACTTTAACTACCTTTCTCTCTCCATCTTACCTCCCGATCTCACCGTAATGGACAACGTGCCTTCCTTTAAAAGGTCTCGTTACATCATCATGGGGGCCTTCTATATAAGCATGGATTTGATGGTATTCTCTTATGATGCCTCACAAGTTCTGAAATTCCTTGTACAATTAAGGAAGTTCATGATGGCATATGTGGAGGCCACTTCGGTGGCCTCTTTGTTGCTGCTAAGTGTATTACGTTAAACGTTGTGTAAAATTCCAACAACACGCTAACCTTTGTCATACCCCTAGTCATTCCTTACAGGTCACCCATGACCTTTGGCCCTTCTCTCAACGGGGTTTGGATCTTGTCGGAGAGATCAACCCTCATTCTTCCCAACGACATTAATGGATCATTACCGCTACCAAATACTACATAGAATGGGTTGAGGCCATACCACTCACCTCCATGAAAGTTTGAGAAAATATGTGAGTTCATCAATCATCACATCATTTGTCACTTTGGTGTTCCCCATTGTTGTCCACTCAAAATTCCCTACTTTTAAGAAGTTGAAAATTAAAATTTTGAGATTGTCTTTTTCGTTGTTCGATAATGTGAAAAGTCGAGAAATTGGAAAAATCTACATTTTTGGGTCATTTTGTGTGTTTTTCGGGCTGTCGGACATTTTTGTCCCACGTGTCTCAAGTTCATTTGGGCCCTCTGTTCCCGATCGGCGGTTTACCCCAAGTCTGTTCTTTTTCGGGCCGGTCGGAACTTTTTGTCCTAAATGTCCCAAGTTCACTGGACCCGTTGTTCCCTTTTCATTCGATTCGGCCGAATCACGTATTCTGCGTACTTTCATCCCACATGTCCCAAAAGCATTTGTGCGTCTTTTCCCGCATTGCGAATTTGAACCGCGTACTTCATGCTTTCGCGTCCCTCGTGTCCCAAATGAACCAAGTGCCATTCGTGCTAATTTTTCCCACTCTACTCGAATATCTTGCTTTTCAATTTGGTAGATATGTATTTAATGCGCATTTATTGTCTCTCTCTCTCTCCTAAAACGGCTATATAATGAAAGCGCCCCTAAGCATTTTTACACACTTTGCTTTCATGTTATATATTACTCGAACCCTTGCAACTAAAATTCTTGCGCGTGTATTCATTCCCCCTACAATTCCATCTCAAGTCTAGCTTGCACTTTGATCTCTGAGTTACTATCAACATGAAGATCAAATTCCAAGGGTAGGAACAAATTTCACCACTCGAGTTGTTGTTCCCAATATCGGGGGACAGTGAAGTTCGCCACCTTGACTTTGGGTATTTTTGGACGAGGATGACAGACACAAACCCTTCACTAATGGCATGCAGATAAAGGTGGTCGGCTTTCGCTGGTGGTTTCCCTATCTCGGTGCAATGCGCAAACACACGGTGCTCTCATGCGGGGCTCATTTCACCCCGATTTGAGTGAGTTGACAAACGTGCACGAGGAGCTCATCGCCAAACTTGACATCTGCAGCCATTAGCACTACACTAAGGATCCCAGAAATGGACAATGCTATAGTTATCTCCCAGAATCAAGCACAGGCCCTTTTCAATGAAGACAGTGATAATTATAAGGCGTGGGTGGCAAAGTCTGGCTGAAAAACCCTAAGAAGGGGGCATCTCATCTATCAAGGTTCATTCGTTTGATTTAAATGAAGAATTATCAAATTTCATAATCCCATGGCTCGGGTTATGGGCTCACCCTCTACTAATGAGTTCCATTTACGGATGTGCCCGCTTATCAATATGGTATGCGAAGGAACTCAAAATATCAACTAGGCGAGAGATCATCGGTATGAACCTAGCGGAGTAGCTATCTAATTTACTGCAAACAAAGAAATTATATATGACTTCATACGATGTATACTCTAGACATCGAGGCAATGGTTTGGTTTTTCATACATCGATGCTCACAAGGATGACCCCGTGTATGCCTCTTCGCCATACAGTTCACCCTAGAAACCAGCAATCACAATTTCGAAGGGTGAATGACACTTTCACCATGTACATTGTCGGATTTTTGAGTGTGACATAGCGAGAAGATTTTTCGATGAAGCCATGAGTTTGATATCGCACTACGATGCTAATTTAATCCAATTTAGAAAATTCTCCTATATCGGGCTGCTTTGTTATGAGAGCACTCCTCTCAAGCTTCCTATGTTCTCGCAATGACAAAATGGCCTTGATAGAAGTGTGCAGGAAATTGGACAAATTGCATAGAACCTGCAGAGACAAGAAAATTACTAGCTTGCATTTCCCCATCTCTTTAGGAAACTACACCTACAAAAGAGCCCTGGACGCACAAAATATAGAAAGAGCCCTAGCTCCCATATTTGTCCATTTCTTCAAGCCAAGAACTTGTTTTGACTTGAAGAAGTTTATTGAGCAAAACATCAAGATAACCTATCATCATAGGGTAGACACAGAGGACTATTGGGTTGACTGTGCTGATGATTTTGAAGCTAGAAGGAGGCATTATGGCAGGTTTTCCCTACAGTTAATTCAAGAACTTGGCTTGTACCAAGTTCCTGAAGGGCTCCAGGATGACAATTCTGACCTGTACTCATATGAGTATGACAACGTGGTCAAACACACCCCCTTGGAAGACTTGGATTGGTTTAAAAAGGAAAGGGATGATTTGGCTGAAATCCTAGCCCCGGTCTTAGTGAGGACCAAGATCTGGTTTGATAGGAAAGTTCGTGAGCACAGGAGGCACTCAGGGGAATCCTCCTCCAAGGATGCTTCAACACCAAGGAGGGAAGCATCAACACCCAGATCAGAAGCACCTGTGTAAACCCCTTCAGCCTCGTCAACTCAAGGACCTGCAGTCTCTACTCCTTCCTCATCCACCTAGGTATATCAGAAGAAAGTCAAAGAAGTTAAAAAGGAGCTTGTGGAAGAAGATCCCCTGAGGAAGCATGCAGAATTACCTTCGGGACCAGAGAACATTATTGTTCTTAGTGAAAGTGAAGAGAGTGAAGTGCCAGCTCCTGCAAGCGCCCTGAAGCTCCAATGGATAAGGATAAAGAAGTCCAGAGCACTGAACTTCCAAGCACTGTTGATTCCTCTGCACCAGGAGCCCCAACTACTCCACTCATATCTCAACTCGAGGCAACAACAGTGCAAACCTTGGGCACCATGAGTTCTCTGTCTCTTGGCCCTCTTGCCCCACCTTCTTCCTCCTCTTCCTCTTTTGCATGGGTGCAGCCTCTTGTTGACAGTAGGAAGAGAAAGTCTTCCTCCGGATCTCAGGACCAAATTTTGATGCTGTGGCAGCCTTGTTAGGCACTACTCCTCCTTCTCGCACCAAAAAATCTAGAATTACCTCCAGGATAGTGTCTGACGCTCAAGGCCAACAATTCCTAGAGATAGCCAAGCCTAAGACAGATAAGCCAGAGCAAGATTTGCAAGCGTCTGATCTTGAGCTTTCAAGGATTCCCATGGGAGAATCTACCCCTGAAGGTGAGATCCATAATCTTCAGGAAACAGTCACCAGAGTCATTGGGAGGGTAGAGAAAGGGCAGCAAACCATTGAACAGTTGGAGGAACAAGCCCAGATTCTTACAAGTTTCATCAAGTCCCTGTTGTCCAAAGATAAAGTTTTGGATCCTACCCCATTGACTACTCTTCCACCACCTGTAATTCTGAGCCAGGATGAAGTATAGAGTATCAAAGATATGCACAAGTATTCCGTATATGGAAGAGCTATGGAGGCCATGGTGGATGATATGCTAGTTGCAGGATTAAATTTCATTGATGAAGCCTTCAAACTCCATGGGAAGGTGATTAATTTGCAATAGAAGCTTTCCTCCACTATTGGGAGCATTGATAAAGATATTAAACTTTGGAGCGGTTGCATAGTAGACCTCCGCCTCATGGGACAAACAGATGAAATTTTTTTATTGTAATCAAAGTCTTCGAGGATGCCAAGGATAATTTTTCAAAGTCCTAGGTCTACGAGTGTGGAATGGAAGATCAAGGTGTTGGAAGAGGCTTTGGGAGAATTAAGGAATAGTTGGCGAAGGGTGAGGCCTTCAAAACACTAGTTGTATACGCCTTTAAAGATATACATTGCCATCTTCATGATGAGACTTACGGTGTGCCTCTCACTTTACAAGAAATCAAAGCTCAATTCGAGCTTTTATCAAAGGGGATCTATTCAAGGAAAGCTCCATTTCAAAAAAAAAATGAAGGAGATCATTCTCTTCAATCTGCCATAGAAGAAGCCAATAAAGATTATCATACTCATGTCGATTTCGATAAGGAAATGGAGAAGTGCCTCGGATTTTGGACTCAGTCTACCGCCAATACATTAGTCCCACGTGGCAGAGACATAGCCAAGGTGTTGAAGAGATTCAGACAGCAGATCTTAAATTCGGTGGGTCCCTCCCAGTCATAAGAACTTGTCTTCTTCTCCTAATTCTTCTCTTCTCTTCCCCTTCTTTCTCTCGGATTTGTTGTAATTAGTTGGGGTATTGCGATTTGCAACCCTTTAACTAATCATTAGTTAAAAGAAATAGTTACCGAGAGTAACGGATTTGTAAACTATATAATGGCCTCCCCATTTTGAAAGATGAAGAACTTGGCTTATTTCTGAAAGTGTAAATAAATCTTAAAGAAATCAATACAGAAGGACTTTTCATTCTTTGTCTATCTGGTTTCCTTTATTCCTAAGCTTTTCATTTAATCTTGTTAGATCATTTGTCTGTATTATGCTAGGAAGCTTTGTATTCTCGTAGATGTTATTTATAGAACTTTGTGTCTTTTTAAATTCCATCTTATTAATGTGATACAAATGATCTTATTCCAATTCGTTGTACCCTCGCATGCATAAGGAATTACTCTGTCATCTATAATTCTGAATGGTGCCTTTCTGCTCATTCTCGCATTTTCATTCCTCAGTCCTTTTGTAATTGATGATCCTTATAGAAAACACTTTCATAATATCCAAGTTCCACAAGAAAATCATGCTTTGTATATGTGTAAATAGGTTCGTTTCTGAATAAGGGAACCTCTCCCATTAAAGAGGAGGGACTTCTTGTCCCTTGACTATTGCTCTTCTTGAATTCCTTTTTGATGACCAACAGTTTTTGGTGACTCCGCTGGGGAATCATATTCCAGTTCTGTAATCATTTATTGATCATCTTTTGATCTGGCGACTCCGCGTTTTACTCGAGGGAGAAGGGCCCTTGGTGTTGAAGATTCTCATTTTTAGCTTTTGGAACAGCAGGGTTTTCCTCTCCCTTCAACAAGAAGAAATAGAAAGGCTCGTTCAACAAGCACTCCACCTATCCAAGATAGAATCCCTACGGGTGGTATTCCTTTAGAGCAAATCAGTCCTAATCTTTGAGCTTTGATTCTTGCTGGTGTTTCAGTTCCTCTTCAAGCCATTTTTCCAAGAATGGCGGTACCATTACCTTGGGGCCATCGTGGTTGTCCTCTTGCCCTTCCTCATCCTTTGCATGAGTTACCCAGAGGTAACTGGAAGAACTTTCCTAAATTCAAAGGAGATGGTAAAGTACATCCTGATGAACACGTCGTAGCCTTCATAGTTGCATGCGGAGTTCTGGGATTTGAACATGAAGACATCTCCGTAAGGATTTTTGTTGAGACTTTACAAGATAATGCTACTGATTGGTTCTATCACCTTCAGTAGGAGCTATCACTATTTGGGACACAATGAGAACTAGGTTTGAAAACCGTTTCAAACGGGCGGAGGATGTGCATGCTTTGCTAGCCTAAATTTCTCAAATAAGGAAGGAATCAAAAGATCCCATGAGAGAATTTGTGGCTCGATTCAACAGGTTGATTAAAAAATTCCACCAAATACTCAACTTTGTAGATCAAATTAAAAAATGATTCTTCCTAAACGCCCGATTGCTGAAGTTAGTTATGCATCGAGAAGAGCTAATCTCGCATGACATTGGTGAGGATCAAACTCTTGTTGTTAGTGTTGAAGATTATTTAATCATGTTAGGGAAGTTGAGGAGAGACCCTTCTAAATCTAAGTCTACTTCTTCCTCCTCTTCCACTCCTGGACCTATCTTGATCCATTGGTACAAAAACTTGCAAATGATCTCATCGCCATTAAGAAACAATTGGCTCAAAGCATGCTCCCTATACTGAGACGTTCAAGGAGGAATTTTCAGCCGAAATTGTTTTCTGCTTCTCAAACAAGGCTAGCGCTTGAAGGACCTCCTATTAAATTTCCTGTCAATGCAACCTGTGAAGTTGAAGAACCAGACGATGAGGAGGTTAATGAAGATTGCAAGGAATTTGTTGAAGAGGTTGATGATGAAACAGATGAACTTGAGGGATCTCGAGTTAATTTCTTCACCACTAAAGGCATTGATGAAGGGGATGATTATGACGAAGTAGTGGTAGACATGAATAGCGAATCATACACTGTCATGACTCGAGAGCAGACAAATCAGAGGGAGAAAGTGATGCAGCCCACCAAGAAATCTAAGGAGCAGCCAACAACTATCCCTGTAATTGCAAAAAGAGGATCTCCGATCCCCATTTCATCTACACCAAAGGTGAGTCCTGTCAATTTTGCTACTAAAGTTACTTCTTTTTCCCCTAAAATTGATAAACCTAGGATCTCAAGTGATGATAACCCGTCCACTTCTGGGTCTTTTGATATTATTGACCACCTGAAAAAGACTAAGGTTCAAATCTCAGAGGTTGAATATTATCAAACCCATCCCAAGGCTTTTGCTAAAATTATTCACTTTGTCAATTCTCATTCTAAAACTACCTCTAAAGGCCTTTTACCCACTCCTTCTACACACTGACCTAATCTGGTAGCCCTTTGTCACCTCACCCAATGACAAAATCAAACCATTTTATGTAACACTCCTTATAGCTAGCCATAGGCTCAATAATTACATCATAGACTCGGGGGCATCGAGAAAATGTGATGCTGCTAAAGTAGCTCACGCCTTAGGGTTGACTCTCACACGCACTTATAGATCTTGTTATTCCATGGAGAGTAAGGAAGTGCCCTTGGTCGGGGAAGAATTAAGGACGCACAAGTGGCTTTTGCAATTTTGCCTAAGAAGAAAGTTTTGGCTACTATCTTAGTAGCAGATATTCCTCCTTCATACGGGATGTTGCTAAGCAAAAACTTCTGTAAGGATGTAGGTGGAGAAATTCAAATGGATTGGTCACATGCCCTCATACCTGTTAATGGGAAAATGAAGAAGCTACTGCCTGAGAAGCAGTCTGAGTATATTGTACAAAAAACTGATGATCCCAAAGCACAAATACTCTATGAGGATATGGGGCATGGCAACTACATGATTATGTCTCTTGAAGAAATCCAACTCCCCAAACTCTCACCTAAAGATCCTAATGGTGTTTGGATATTAGATTTTGATGGAAGTTGTTCCTTAGCATGTTCTGGAGCTGGTGTCATATTGATGTCGCCTGAAGGAAGCATTCATCCTTTCTCATTCAAGTTGCAATTTGAAAATACCAATAATACAGCAGAGTATGAAGCTCTCATTCTTGGACTCTAGGTGGCAAAAGAACAAGGTGTGAAGAATCTTCTAGCTCGTGGGGATGTGAAATTGATTGTCAAGCAAGTTAGGAACCTCTTCCAGGTAAAGAATGGAAGGTTGAAACATTACCAGAATCAGGTTTGGGACTCCATTGAATTTCTTGATGCTTTCTCCATCGAAGCAATACCTAGGGAAGAAAATACTAGGGCTGATTCACTAGCAGTCTCAGGGTCACTGCTCATACCTCATCCTGACTTTTCTCAAGATAAGTTCACCATTGAGATGATCCATCGACCTAGTGTACACTGATAATACAAGTAAGCTCGACAAGTTTTCAATGATGATCAACACCTACTCTCTTTCTTAGAACTCAAGGATAATTTTGAATAGTTATACTTTGAAGGGAGTGATAACTTGCCTCGTGAAAGTGTGCCCTTTGACAAAGAAGCTGCCCAAGAAGAAGAAGCGGATCAAGATGGATGTATCAAACTCAAGGGAAACAAGATTCCAAAAGGATTGGTGAGTTTAGAAAAACTATTTGACAAACACGATAGGTATGTAAAGTTTAAAGCTTCTACTAGACCTCAAAGAATTTGAATATGAAAAAATTAATATTGGGAGTTCTACTGACCCTAAACTCATGAACATTGGAAAATTTTGCACACCAGATGAGAGGAAGAAGGTAATTGATCTTTTAAAGAAGTATAAGGATGTTCTTGCTTATTCCTATGAAGATTTAAAAGCTTTCCAACCAAAGGAGATGCAGCATTTTATTCCTCTCAAACCTGGGATTAAGCCTTTTAAACAGAAGCAGAGGCAATACAATCCTAAAATAGTTGACACCATTTTTCAAGAAATACAGAAGTTATTGAAAGCCAAAATCATTTTTCCTATCCATCATTCAACATGGATTGCCAATATTGTGCCTGTTAGAAAGAAAAATGGTGAGATTCGTATCTATGTTGACTTCAGGAATCTAAATCAAGCTTCCTTAAAAGATAATTATCCCTTACCTATGATGGATCAGGTCTTGCAAGTAGTAACGGGATCCGAAATGTTGTCTATGCTTGATGGCTTCTCAGGATATAACCAGGTAGAAGTTAATACTATAGATCAACACAAAACAACTTTCACTACCCCTTGGGGTACCTTTGCTTACAAAAGGATGCCTTTTGGGCTCATTAATGCCAGTGCTACTTTTCAGAGAGCTATGGAATTAGCCTTTGGAAGTTTGAAAGGGATGTGTATTGTTGTATGCCTTAATGACTTGACTGTGTATTCTAAAACAAGGGCCGATCATTTTCAGCACACAGGAGATACTGCTAAGATGTAGAGAACATGGGATCTCTATGAATCCTAAGAAATCTGTTTTTGTGTCTCGGAGGGGAAATTATTAGGGCACGTTATCTCCAAAGATGGTATAAAAATTGATCTGAGTGAGTTCAAGTTATTCAACAAATTCCTCTTCCAACCAGCAAAAGGGAGTGCACTCTTTCTTGGTAAGATCAAATTTACGAGAAGGTTCATCCCACGATTTTGCGAGAGCTAACTTTGAATATCTCCCAAATGATGAAAGGAAAATAAATGTTTGGTTGGTCTCTGAAGGAAAGAATCCTTTGAAGGTATTAAAGGGCCATTGCTAAAACTCATGTTTTAGCAAGTCCAGATTTCAACAAAGATTTCATTATCTCTTTGCTATGCCCTGAGATAACACCTTGGCCCTTTGTTTTGACTCGGGGAAGATTCTAATGAGCACAAACTCCCAATTGTGTTTATGAGCTATATTCTAAAAAATCATGAGTTAAAATACACCATAATGGAAAAACATGCTTTTGCGGTGGTTAAAGTGTCAGCGATTTCATTTTACATTCTTAACTCTCACTCCACGGTGTTGGTACCGAGATACAACTATCAAGTCAATTCTTACACAGCAGAATTTGGGTCCAAGAGAGGGAACTAGGTGGCCAAGGTTCAATAATATGATATTGACATCAAACTGACCAAGCTCATCTATGGAAAAGGCTGTGTGAACTCATCGGTTGAAGGAGCTAGACATGAGTTCTTTGGAGGATAAAGTTGATCTTCCTACCGTTCTGTTTCTTAGCTCAGTTGATGAATGGTATGCTGATATCACTCATTTTCTCACCTATGGGGAATGCCCCTCTCATTTTCTACCAAAGAAAAGAGGGCCGTTAAACTAAGGTCAACCCAATATGTGTTGTGGGAAAACGCCTTGTTTAAATGTGGGTTAGATGGAAGGTTTTTGAAATGTGTGGACAAGGAACAATGAGAAAAGGTACTCGGATTTTCATGATCAGGCATGTGGAGGGCATTACTCATCAACTGTCACTGCTCATAAAATACTTCATGGAGGATATTACTGGCCTACCTTGTTCAGAGATGCATCAAAGTGGGTTGATAAATGTGAAGCATGTCAGACTTTCGTAGGTAGACCCAAGTTGGCCTCTTTGCCTCTTAAACCCGTTGTAATTGAAGAACCTTTTCAACAGTGGGGTTTGGACTTCATTGGAACACTTAATCCCTCTTCTAGTGCTGGTCATACTCATGTATTAACTGCCACAGATTATTTCACCAAATGGGTAGAAGCCATTCCAGTAAAGAGTACTACTTCCGAAGTAGTATGCGTTTATCAAAGAAAACATCTTGGTAAGGTATGGTGTGCCAAACAAGATTGTGACAAGATAATGCTTCAAATTTTTCTTCAATTGAGATGATGGATTTTTGCTATGGATATGCCATCTCCTTGGCTCACTCCTCAGATTACTATCCTCAGGGAAATGGACAAGCAGAATCCACAAACAAAAATCTGGTGGCTATAATAAGGAAATTAGTCAATGAATCCCAATGGAACTGGCACAAGAAACTCTATGATGCTCTTTGGGTAGATAGGATCACACCTAAGAGAGCCATTGGGATGTCTCCCTTTCAGGTAGTATATGGAGTAGAAGCTCAATTGCCAGTAACAGTGGAGCTACCAGCCTTGCATCTAATGAAGGCCATTGAAGATACCAGTTTCAATGATTCTTTGGATAAGAGAATCATGTATCTTCACAAATTGAATGAGGACAGATTGGAAGTTGCTGATAGGATATCTGCTCACCAGTAGAAAGTAAAGGTCCTATTTGATAAGAAAGCTAGGTTCAAGGATTTCCAAGTTGGAGACACTGTTTTGTTGTGGGATAAAAGGCATGAACCTCGTGGCAGCCATGGCAAGTTTGATTCCCTTTGGCTCGGACCTTTCAAGATCAGGCACTTTGCTGGTAAGAATTATTTTTACCTTGATTATATGGATGGTTCTTCTCTCCCACTTCCTTATAGTGGGTAGTACCTGAAATTGTTTAAGTCATAGGTGATTAGGAAGTCCTTTTGTATATCTATGTATAGCGTTTTGTTTTTCTTTCCCTTTGTTTTGGTGTGTTGTCCTCTGTATTGGTTTGCTTTTTGACTCCATGGCCCAATGGATAAGGTACTGGTCTACTTCCCCAAGTTTTTCTAAATTCTTGCCTTGTCTCATTCTTTTAACTTATGCCAAGTCATCCCCTGGAAGGAGCATTTGTTGTCCACTCAAAATTCCCCTTTTAAGAAGTTGAAAATTAAAATTTTGAGGTAGGAACAAATTTCACATTTTTTTGTTTGTGTCCCAACTAGAGTCCGTCGTTCCCAATATTGGGGGACAGTGAAGTTCGCCACCTTGACTTTGGGGTTCCCTTTTTTTTGATGAGGATGACATGTGCGAACCCTTCAGCGATGGCACGAAGATGATTCATGTCCCAAATGACAAGTGGTATGGCTTTCTACTCTACCCAAATATCCTGGTGGTTTCCCTATCTCGGTGCAATGCGCAGACACGGTGCTCTCACGCGGGGCTCATTTGACCCATCGATTCGAATGAGTTGACAAACGTGCACGGGAGCTCATCGTCAAACTTCATGACAGTGGTATGGCTTTTGTGCCATTGGCACTGCACTAAGGATTCCAGAAATGGACAATGCTATAGTTATCTCCCAGAATCAAGCACAGGCCCTTTTCAATCAAGACAGTGATAATTATAAGGCGTGGGTGGAAAAGTCCTGGCTGAAAAACCCTAAGAAGGGGGCATCTCATCTATCCAAGGTTCTGTTCCGTGCTGATTTAAATGAAGAATTATCAAATTTCATAATCCTACTGGCTCGGGTTATGGGCTTACCCTCTACTAATGAGTTCCATTTCTGGATGTGCCCGCTTATCAATATGGTATGCAAAGGAACTCAAAATATCAACTAGGTAGAGATCATCAGTATGAACCTAGCGGAGTAGCTATCTAATGTATAGCAAACAAAGAAATTATATATGACTTCATACCTGATGTATACTCTAGCAGCATCGAGGCAATGGTTTGGTTTTTCATACATCGATGCTCACAAGGATGACCCCGTGTATGCCTACTGCCCGCAGTTCACCCTAGAAACCAGCAATCACAATTTCTGAAGGGTGAATGACACTTTCACCATGTACATTGTCTGGATTTTTGAGTGTGACATAGCGAGAAGATTTTCTGATGAAGCCATGAGTCTGATATCGCACTACGATGCTAATTTAATCCAATTTAGAAAATTCTCCTATATCAGGCTTGCTGGCTATGAGAGCACTCCTCTCAAGCTTCCTATGTTCTGCAATGACAAAATGGCCTTGATAGAAGTGTGCAGGAAATTGGACAAATTGCATAGAACCTGCAGAGACAAGAAAATTACTGGCTTGCATTTCCCCATCTCTTTGGGAAACTACACCTGCAAAACAGCCCTGGACGCACAAAATATAGAAAGAGCCCTAGCTCCCATCACTGTCCATTTCTTCAAGCCAAGAACTTGTTTTGACTTGAAGAAGTTTATTGAGAAGAACATCAAGATAACCTATCATCATAGGGCAGATACAGAGGACTATTGGGCTGACTGTGCTGATGATTTTGAAGCTAGAAGGAGGCATTATGGCAGGTTTTCCTACTGATTAATTCAAGAACTTGGCTTGTACCAAGTTCTGAAGGGCTCTAGGATGACAATTCTGACTGTACTCATATGAGTATGACAACGTAGTCAAACACACCCCCTTGGAAGACTGGATTGGTTTAAAAAGGAAAGGGATGATTTGTCTCAAATCCTAGCCCCGGTCTTAATAAGGACCAAGATCTGGTTTGATATGAAAGTTCATGAGCACGGGAGGCACTCGGGGAATCCTCCTCCAAGGATGCTTCAACACCAAGGAGGGAAGCATTGACACCGAGATTAGAAGCACTGTCTAAACCCCTTCACCTCGTCAACTCAAGGACCTACGGTCTCTACTCTTTCCTCATCCACCGGGTATATCGGGAAGAAAGTCAAAGAAGTTAAAAAGGAGCCTGTGGAAGAAGATCCCCAGAGGAAGCATGCAGAATTGCCTTCGGGACCAGAGAACATTATTGTTCTTAGTGAAAGTGAAGAGAGTGAAGTGCCGCTCTGAAAGCACCCTGAAGCTACAATGGATAAAGATAAAGAAGTCCAAAGCACTGAACTTCCAAGCGCTGTTGATTCCTCTGCACCAGGAGCCCCAAGCGCTCCACTCATATCTCAACTCGAGGCAACAACAATGCAAACCTTGGGTCTCTTGGCCCTCTTGCCCCACCTTCTTCCTCCTCTTCCTCTTTTGCATGGGTGCAGCCTCTTGTTGACAGTAGGAAGAGAAAGTCTTCCTCCCGGATCTCAGGACCAAATTTTGATGTTGTGGCAGCCTTGTTAGGCACTACTCCTCCTTCTCACGCCAAAAAATCTAGAATTACCTCCTAGGATAGTGTCTGACACTCAAGGCCAACAATTCCTAGAGATAGCAAGCCTAAACACAGATAAGCGAGCAAGATTTGCAAGCGTCTGATCTTGAGCTCTCAAGGATTCCCATGGGAGAATCTACCCCTGAAGGTGAGATCCATAATCTTCAGGAAACAATCACCAGATTCATTGGGAGGGTAGAGAAAGGGCAGCAAACCATTGAACAGTTGGAGGAACAAGCCCAGATTCTTACAAGTTTCATCAAGTCCCTGCTGTCCAAAGATAAAGTTTTGGATCCTACCCCATTGACTACTCTTCCACCACCTGTAATTCTGAGCCGGGATGAAGTACGAGTATCAAAGATATGCAAGTATTCCATATATGGAAGAGCTATGGAGGCCATGGTGGATGATATGCTAGTTACGAGGATTAAATTTCATTGATGAAGCCTTCAAACTCCATGGGAAGGTGAGTAATTTACAACAGAAGCTCTCCTCCACTATTGGGAGCATTGATAAAGAACTTAAACTTTGGAGCAGTTGCATAGTAGACCTCTGCTTCATGGGACAAACAGATGGAAACATTTTATTGGCAAGAAAAGTCTTCAAGGATGCCAAGGATAATTTTTGAAAGTCCTGGGTCTACAGTGTGGAATGGAAGATCAAGGTGTTGGAAGAGGCTTTGGGAGAATTAAGGAATAGCTGGCAGAAGGGTGAGGCCTTCAAAACACTAGTTATATCTGCCTTTAAAGATATACATTGCCATCTTCATGATGAGACTTCTGGTGTGCCTCTCACTTTACAAGAAATCAAAGCTCAATTCAGAGCTTTTGTCAAAGGGGATCTATTCAAGGAAAGCTCCATTTCCAAAGAAAAAATGAAGGAGATCTGTTCTCTTCAATCTTCCATAGAAGAAGCCAATAAAGATTATCATACTCATGTCGAGTTCGATAAGGAAATGGAGAAGTGCCTCGGATTTTGGACTCAGTCTACCACCAACACATCAGTCCCACATGGCAGAGACATAGCCGAGGTGTTGAAGAGATTCAGACAGCAGATCTTAAATTTGGTGGGTCCCTCCTAGTCATAAGCACCTGTCTTCTTCTCCTAATTCTTCTCTTCTCTTCCCCTTCTTTCTCTCGGATTTGTTGTAATTAGTTGGGGTATTGCGATTTGCAACCCTTTAAGTAATCATTAGTTAAAATAAATAGTTCTGAGAGTAACGGATTTATAAACTATATAATGGCCTCTCCTTGCCATTTTGAAAGAGGAAGAACTTGGCTTATTTCTGAAAGTGTAAATAAATCTTAAAGAAATCGATACAGAAGGAATTTTCATTCTTTGTCTATCTGGTTTCCTTTATTCCTAAGCTTTTCATTTAATGTTGTTAGATCATTTGTACGTATTATCTTTGGGAAGCTTTGTATTCTCGTAGATGTTATTTCTGAGAACTTTGTGTCTTTTTAAATTCCATCTTATTAATGTGATACAAATGATCCTATTCCAATTCATTGTACCCTCGCATGCATAAGGAATTACTCTGTCATCTATAATTCTGAATGGTGCCTTTCTGCTCGTTCTCGTATTTTCATTCCTCAGTCCTTTTGTAATTGATGATCCTTATAGAAAACACTTTCATAATATCCAAGTTCCACAAGAAAATCATGCTTTGTATATGTATAAATAGGTTCATTTCGGATAAGGGAACCTCTCCCATTAAAGAGGAGGGACTTCTTGTCCCCCGATCATTACTCTTCTTGAAGTCCTTTTTGACGACCAACACCCTTCACCTCATCACTAATAATGAAAAACAATTTAAAAACAAAACATTGTGAAAACTTTAGCGCCTTCGGCATTCAACTAAATTTCTCGTCACCGTAGTATTACCCATAAACCAATAGACAAGCCGAATCCATTAAAAAAACCTTAAACAAAATTCTCATGAAAGTGGTTAACGATCTTTGGGAAGGACTGTCATACGTACATTCCTTTCACCCTTTGGGCATACCGCAATAGTATTTGTACTTCCACTACTATCACACATTTTTCTTTGGTCTATGGTACGAAGGTTGTTACGCCTCTCGAAGTATAGATTCCTCACTCCGTATTTCTCTCCATGACATGCTCAATGATGATGAATTTCATTGATACCATTTAGCACAACTAGAGTTATTAGATGAATGCCATCTTAACGCTCTTGACAACCTTCAAGTTTACCATAAACATATCAAATGTGCCTATCACAAATGTGTCCATGAATGAACCTTCTAAGTCGGTGACCTTGTCTGAAAGAAAATCAACATGTAACCAAAGCAGAAAAAAGTAAACGGGGAAAATTTTCTCCTAATTAGCTTGGACCATATATTGTGACTCATACCTATGGATCAGGTGCTTATCATTTATCTTCCCTCAATGGTAAACCTGAACTTGAGCCCCTTAATGCCTTGCATCTTTGACTATTCTATTGTTGAATTTTAGTCCTACATCACTTTTTTCCTCCTTCCATGCTCATCCCTTGAGCGCTCTCCACTTCTTACACCTCACCAATGATTAAACAAGAATCATGTGTGTACCGTCACTTGTTATCTTTGCTTGAATATGTGTACCACGGCGCTGCACATAGCATGATTCTCATGGATACTTTTTGTCTACCTTTAGATGAGATCCCATGGTCGTTTCAGCCTCTACATGTCGAACAAAAATCCTTTTCCTCACCTTGGTCTTGTCTATGACTTCAAAACCCTCACATGGGACCCAAATCCTTGAGTCAAACTTCTAATAAAAATATGACTCCCTTAAGAGGACATCTTCCTCTCTGCAATCGTTGTTATAAATAGATTGCTCCCTCAAAGGATAGCTATGTAAAGATCTTTCAAAAAACAAGAGAAAGCGAAACTTCCTACATCGATCAACTTCACAAATACTTCAAGGAGTTAATTTCCTCATCCCATATAGACTTCCTGCATTGATCAATCTATCTCAAATACAAATCAAAACAGATAACTTTTAGTCATGGATTTTCCCATCCTACCCTTGGATCTCTTGCCCAAAGAGCATGCTACCTCATACCATATCAAAACTTACCCACCTTTCACCCCTCTCACCATTCGCACTCCCCTTTCCTACTACCTCAAGGGACCTCTTGGAAACAAGACATTTGGTGATCATGTGACAAAATTTCACCCTTAGAACAATCAATCATGTAATGTCTTTAGGGTCTTGCATTCATCACCTCCTCTGAGGTATGACCCACTTGGTATGATCCTAACCAATCGGTGGCTTTATTCCCCCTCTTATCTTTTAAACCATCTTTATTTACGTTTTGATTACCTTATACAGGACTTGGTCCTCGACGCATACCTTTGGGGTAATTTTCTTCTTCCACCACAATTGACATCACCTACACTAATTTTCCTATAACCCACTCACACCTAACAGACCTAAACCCATCATGCCTAAAACCTACCAACTCATTTTCATACCTCCTCATATTCTTCCCTAGCTTATGGGAGAACTCCATCGGCCTAAGGTCCTTTTTCTTTGGGACTATGTAGGTAGCACTCGATGATATGGGGCCCTTGAAGGTTAGCTCAACCACTCTCTACCCTAATTAATTCATTTTTATCACTTTCTACCCTACTTAGTTTTCCTTTTATATCTAAAAATTGGAAATTAAACCAAACAAATAAAAAGTTGCTTAACATTTTTATCATCATCACAACATTCATTTATTACAACTTTCATTTTCTCTAATATCATCATACATATATTATAAAACATCTTCACCATGCCCCATATCATCATTAATTGTACAAATTAATGAATCACAACTTCAACTAATTTAAACGAGAACCATGCCTATGACCTAACTCGATCCATGCCTATAACTCCGACTCAACCGTGCCTAAACCAACCCGACTCAACCATGCCTAAACCAACCTCGACTCGATCCATGCCTAAACCAACTTGACTCGATCCATGCCTAAACCAACCTCGACTCGATCCATGCCTAACCAAACCTAACTCGACCATGCTTAAACCAAACCCGACTCGATCCATGCCTAAACCAACCTAACTCCATCATGCCTAACTCACCTATTTTTCATCCATATCACAACAAAAATTAAAAATCTCATAAAACGCCACCAAATCAAGCATCTCATGTGTCTCATCATATACATAAATATGTGTCTCAATACAATATACATGGATATCCCATCATGTCTATCTCAAACAAATCATCGGCACGTAGGCCGATACTCAATACAAAATGTTATCAAGCACTTGAGTTGGTCTCATATACAATAAAATAATAAAACAATAAAAAATGTCATCGCATGCGATCCGGTCTCATATACAATAAAATAATAAAACAATACAAAATATCTTCAACACACACAGTGGTATATCTCAAAAAATGACTACAATACATCAAAATCGGGATCCATATATCGGGCATCTCGATGGACATCCTCCATATCTGTGTATTGCTTGTACCATCTTCTTACTCGGCCCCAAATTGGTGACTGCTAACATCTCCCCACCCATCATGGGTAGTGGCTAGGTCCCTACTGGTGCATCACCTAGAGCTAGTCTCTGCGAGCTGGTGGCGTCTCCTAATCCTTTCTTAGAGCTCGATGGCCCCTTATGCTCTCTACACTGTGAGTGCAAGATCTCATCCTCTCACTTGATGTCTATTGTACCCTGTACTCTCCATAGGATACAAAGTATATCCCAGACCACCATCGCTGATCCTTATAGTATCTGGCCTCACCTAGGGAATCATGTAACCTGGATATAGGCACGGTTCTGTAGTGGCCCCATAGGCCTCGGCCTCGTACTGCCCATCTGCGGGACCTTGTCTCGCCGCCTGCACATGAACTAGGACCTGTCCCGATACTGTGGTGGTGTAATCAGCCCCTGCCCCTGTGCATGTATCTGGGCCTGTAAGGCACCAATCTATGCCTGTGTTATGGCCAATCGACCTCGGAACCTGTCACTGTTCTATAGGGCAGCCACCCTACCATCATCTCCATCTCCATCTCCATCCCCACCCCTAGGCCATCTGGGCCTGAAGACTGGCCACATGTACATGTAACTCTACTACCTCCACCTCTGAGCTGGAAAGCTATGTCTACACCATACCCAACTGGGTAATCAACATCACCACCTACCCCTGTAGGGCGTCCCTCTGCACCATGATGGTGGCTAGATCCAGTTTCCCCGACCTAGGTGGTACTACTCATAAATGAGCCACCCACCACTTTCTATATCTATCTGTGACCCCTAACATCATCAATCCGCTAGTCCACTACCTGATCCTCCTACCTTGTGGGCACTTTTGGTTGTGGTAGAGGTAAGGGCCTCTCCACATCATCTCTCCTGTACTGCGGGAAGGGCGGAGGTATGTCCTGTAGTAGCCCAAACTGCCGCCTCACTCTGTCAACCGGAATCATCTCGTGCTCCCTGGCATAGTGACTTTGTATCCATCTCAATACCTTCAACTCAACTAATTCCTCATGCATCTTCCTATATGATGGGAAGCCCACATATGGCCTCCAAATGATGTCCACCCCAGACAACCCCTCCAATAGTCACCAGAAATAGGCCACATCATGTGTGGGCATGTCTGATCTCCACTCTCTAATAATAGGCACCCATCGCCTATACCCCACTCATACATAGCCTAGCGAAAGGCATCGTCCTGGGGCATACCCACTAGATGCACACTAGATAATGTACTCATATTCCTAGAAGTGAAGTAAAAGGTACAACACATCTTGAACCCGCACAACCGCCCATATGCCCATAACTCCTCGTATATTGTGTATTAGAAATGTTGGCGCCGAGAAAAATAGGTTTGGTCTATCATCATGTCATGTAATACCCCCATCAACGATTGAGGAAACCACCCACCCTCTACATCCAGCAGTGCAAAGCAACACACTACCTCCATCAATATAACTACTAGCCTCATCTCCTCCGAACAAGCTAGGTACATATCTCCATAACAAATGTTGGCACTATGGAATGTCAGCTCGGCCATCCCCTCTCCAAACACCATCAGCATCAGCTCCTCCGAGGCCTTAGAGGAGATCGAATAGACTTGTGTACCCAATATGGGTAACCTTAATATCTAGAACATGTCCTCCAGGGTGACTGTGATCTCACCCGTCGGTAGGTGGAACGTGTTGGCCGCGGAATGCCATCTATAGATGAGAGGAACCGTCAAACTCATTTGCTGCTAAACTACATGCGGGTAGCGTTAGACCCCACTCAGTCCCACCTCCTCCACATGTCGTAACTCCTCGGGGTCACTATGCCACAAACTTTCATGAGCGGGGGTGGAACCCTATCCTGCATGCATAGCTGATCTCTCCCCTGCATCCAATACAAACAATGAATTAATCTACATTTATCACACCCATACTCACCTACTATCCTCTTCCTATACCCTATTTAACCCCTACCCACCCCAACCACCCAACCTGTGGCACTTTTGGCCCCTTTCTCTCCAAAACCCAACCGGTGTCTGGTTCTCTCTAACCGACCCCTGGTCACCCTTAAACCGACATCGGTCACCTATTTCGTGACCGATACCGGTTTAGCCCTATCAACACATGTCACCGTCGCGGCGAAAACCCGCAACCCCAAACCCTCCCTTCCAAAAAAATTTACTACCCCGACACTTCTACCCACCTACATTCACCTACACCTCATCCCTCCCCTCTTCTCCCACTTATCTCTCTCCCCGCTCCTCTTATACCGAATTTACCCTCCCATTTTACAAATTTTATTTTCCCCCACCCAAAACAAAAATCAAAACCCAATTGGCCAAATCACCTAATCTACCTAAAAAACACTACAAGAGTTAGACGCTTACCTCATTATGTTGTCGTATTCATGGTGGCCATCTCGATCGCTACACCGATGGCCCACAGGATCCCTCTCCAGCCTCTTCCATCACCAAATCGCTACCCTAACGCTCCACCGATCAAATCATACCCATCAATCTTGTGGACTGCCTCTCACCAACCAATCACCCACCGTTCGGATCGCCAACTCAACCCTTCATTTTATCTGGAAACTTTTTCCCTTTTCTCTCTCTTTTTGTCATTTTCTCAATTTGCTAGGAGACAAATGAATAACAAAAAACATAGATTTTTTATTTTTATAACAAACCCGACCTAACCGACATCGGTTTTACTTCATCGGCATCGGTCGCATGACCTACCTTACCATGATTGGTTCCACTCTACAGGTGTCAGTTACCCTTGACCGCATCGGTCACCCTCTCTTGCACATTACCCTAAATTTTACCCTATTACCCTGCACATCACTCTTTTTTCCACACCCAACCTTTACCCTGACCATTCCCCTCACCCTCTTGCCCTCGTCCTTTATTACCTACCCACGTCCTCAATTTGGGACTCATTATTTTACCCATACCTCAGCCCTACCCGTTTCGTGACCTAGATACTTAGACCTGGAACATCGCTAGTGACCTTTGACCCCATGTGTTCACTATACCTTGTGACATTGTTACCTATGTTGATTGACCTAATGACCTTACCTTGCCTCTTACCATGACCGTTTATCCTGACCCTACCTTTGGTGTACCAGAACACACCTAAACGTTCCTACACCTGACCTGTGTTGTGTTTCCTGACCATATCATATACCTTGGATACCGGAATCACTTCAACCTTGTTTGGATAAACCTATCGACCTTAGACAATGTATATTTTTCCTACTCTTCAACCTGGTAGCGTGTTGTAGTTTATACATGTGTGTGTGTTTAACTGTTACTACCTTTGACCCTGACCCATTACCTAGATTACCCGAGTAGACCTTGCTCCTTTTTCCCTTGTTACCCACCTTCCTTTTCATCACATTTACCTTTTATCAAACCACTCACCGATTCTACCTTCTGCCTTGTCAGTTCCTGGTTTGAGGGGGATCACCTCCACCCACACATGGGGCAGCCACATCTTATTTTTGTCAGCGTCACTTACCAATACAAGCTACGCAAAAAAAAGGGGCAAAATGTAGACACCAAAATTAGGTCACACTCCCCTTTGGTCCCTCGATAAATAAATACCTTGAACACATCCACCTAGCCATGGCCCCCTTCACCTCACTATAATATTAATTTAATTATTTAAATTAAATTAATTCATTATCCTTACCATATTTATTATTTAAATATCTTAATTTAGATAATGCCCACATATCCACCTCACCTAGACACCTCATCAAGCCACCTCACCCTAAGACCTATTCTTAGTAAGTTGCCATAACTAACTAAGACTTACCCAAACCCTAAAAATCAATGCCTACATTCCCTCTAACCACATTCCGCATGCTTAAAGGAAGCTTCTAGTCTAATCTGTGGAATAATGACACACGAGATCCCAAAAAATCAAGGGGATCTGCCTAGTTTAGTAAACCTAGGAAATCCCACCCTAATCGATGTCGGTTACCCTTAACCACCACCGGTTAAGCCGAACCACCATCAGTTACCTTTTAATCCCCAAAACAACCTTATTTTGGAGGTTGGCAAAAGGTTGGTAGATTCCAGAGAGATAACACATCTTTTGAGAACAAGCTTCAACGAGAACACGCATGCAAGGAAGGAGATCAAGCATTTTCTCTTGCACAGACATCCAACATTCATCCAACAACCATCCAGCATGATTTGATCCAATCAGGCAAGAAGGAGAGCACATGCAGCCCATACAAGATCTCCCCAACATTTGATGATCCTCTGCAACATTCAACCTCTTATCAACACCTTCATTCCTCACTCATAGATATCTAGAACCAAGTTCCAAGTAAGTAGAACATTCTACTCTTCTGGTTCATTCATTTAATCATTGTATCTTCATCCTTTGTTCTCCTAGCCACCCATTGACCTCCTTTAATACTCACCCCTCCACATCCCCATTAAAACCTTGCCAAATCCCATCTAAACGACTTAATACCTCACCCCGACCAGCCTAGTCCTTTGTTCAATCATAAGGGAGATCCAAAGCTTATTTTGTGCCATTCCCAATTTTCCCAAGAATCGGCACCGAGTTCTCCCCAACTGGCATCGGTCACCCTTAACTGGAATTGGTCTCTGTATTTACCAATATAACCCATATTAGTGACCTACCCACCTATCCCCGCATCACCCTTAATCACCTGTGACCTTCCTGAGACCTTTGTCAAACCTGCAGAGACCCAGAACCAATTACTTGACCTTCAGATCTTATCTTAACCTAGCATGTTAGATTATATCTTTCTTATTGTGTTTTAAATGAGATACTTAAATCATTTTAATTACAATAGGATTTACTTTATTACCAGTATTAAATTGTTTTAATAAGTGGATTGACATCCGTCTAGGAAGTATCACATTTCCGGATCTAGCACATGCTAGGTAGTTCACTGCACATATTATTTAATTTTTATTTGGTGGTCTTGTGTTCCATTTCAGGTAGTTCCTCCTAGCCAAAAGGAAGCTCTCACGATCGGTTGTGGATCAAGGAGTCAACTTGCATGCAGCAACCTATCACCCAACATTTCAATAGGTATTCCTTTAATGCCCATTACCCTATCTATTTTTTCACTTTCAAAGAAACATCTAAGAATTAGGAGAAACATCAATATTACCATTGATATCATAATTCATGAAAATAAATTTAGGATCTTTACAAGTATTCAAAGTGGTGGCGGTATGTTTACCTTTCCCTTTCTATTTACCTTTGTTACTTGTTTGACCTTGTTATTTCTTTTCTTGATTTGTTAATTTTTTTCCTTTGACTCGACCTTCTCCTTGCTTCCTTTCATCATCTATGTTGTATTCTGTACACATGCCTCACATTGAGATCTTTGGGCTTCATGGAGATGACTTTTCTTAGAAGGTGAGCGTGAAGTCCTCCCAAATAATTGGTCGAATGTCCTCATCCTCCAAGTCCATATTCAGCAACATGGCTCACCTCCAAAAACATGTAGTGTAGTCTTGCACACTTTGACCATTGCTTTATCTAAAATATTTCCATTTAATCATTTGGTCAGTCTTATGGCTAATAGGATAGAAGTTAGTTCTAAGTAATTCCTTAAATACCTCCCAAGTAATCTTGACAATAGGACCTTTCTTCTTTTCACAAGTGGCTAGATGTGTTTCCCACCAAACCAAAGCATGACCTTCTATTTTGAGACATGCAGAGATAATCCTTTGTGACTCGGTAACATTGTGGGACGCTAAAATAGAATTCAAACTATTTTAACCATTAATCAAGAAACTATGCATCTTGTTGGCTAGATTTTCTGCATAGCATCAAACCTAGGCAATCATGAGATAAATCTCCCTCATTTAACCGGTGAGGCTCCCATGTCAGATTTGTCAAAAATGTGTTATTATCTATCAGGGGTTTTACTTTAACCACTTAGTTCATGAACCATAACTAAGAAGTTCTGCAGCAAAGTAAGCAGCTGTAGTTGTTCAAGAAAGGAAGTATTTTATAGAAGAAGGAAGTAAAGGAAATACAGAGAAGAAATGGGGAAGATGTGCATCTCAATTAGTAGATAGCAGAGCTAATTGCATGCACATAGAAGAAACTTAATAGATATGAACACACAGAATTATAAAACAAAGGCAGCTCTAGATCCAGATCTAAAATAACACAAAGTTTACTTAAGAGATCTAAGATTTAAAAGAAATAAACACAGTACACCGTGACACAAAGTTCTCCGAAACCTGCTCCTTTGTATTTCTTTGCTCCAAGTTGCTCTCAAGGGTTTAGCACAAAGTCTAGAACACAAGATTGCTGCTTACAAATTCTGATTGATTAACCGAAGGTTCTTCCTCTACTTATAGAATGTAGAGGGGAAATTACAAGTTGGAAGCTTTAGTTGAACTGGCACATGTGGAAGTTGGAGAAGAAACAACTGGCAATCTCCCTCCTTGAATTCCTCTTTGCATGACATGTATGATTTGTAACTGAAAATAGAACTTTCTATTTTGCACACCTGCCACCTATCTCCAAGTAGTTGACTTCTTCAAGTAATGACTTTTAAACCAATCACTTTAAGTTGTATAATTTAATTGACCACTCAATTACTTTGTTGGAGGAAAGAAGAAGGAAGAGGAAAACTGACTTTGTCGGAAGAGGAAAGCTGACTTTGTCCTTTTTCATGTCTGCATGCAGCTGATTCAAACTGGATCTAGAAGCAGCTTGGTCTGGAAACAAGCTGGAATTGCAAGCAGTTGGAATTGGAAGCAAGCTGAAATTTTGCCTTCGCATTGTCTTCTCTTTTATCCTTGAAGCTTTTGCAGTTCTTCTGCTGTACATGCATCAATGCAAGGTTGGCCGTAGATAACTCATCATCCTTATTTTTAATTGCATATGAGCAATTAAAAATTCTGGAAAGCACTCAGGGTGAATGAAAATTCAATGAAGGCTTCAACTGGAAGATGAGAGCACATGCACAGGATCTTGGAAGGAATTTTCCACGCACTGACTTCTTCACGGGCTGCATTTGAAACAAGAGGATGAAGCCTTTGTGCCGGAAGCTTTTGCAACTATGAGATCTGGATCTAGATCTACATATGGATTTGCATCCGCATCTATATCTGCATCTGGATATGGATCTGCACCTGCATAAAAATTCTGGCAACTGAGTTGTGGATGGAAAAGCTGCAGCTCGAATAATTCCACTGCTTTTTATCTGCACGCATGAGTGAAGTCTTTCCTGCACGCATGAGTGGAGTCTTTCTTGCACGCATGAGTGGAGTCTTTCTATCAATTCAGCAAGAGGTTCCGAGCCTAGATCCGTGGAGATCCGTTGTGCTTTCTTTTTCATCTTTCTTCGCCATAGCTTTGTCTATCTTTGTCTGAACAATTCTTTTTCTTCTTATTTAACTGGAATTCTTCAAAACTGGTGCAGATCTGGACAATTCTTCAGATTCGGAGGATATATGCAATGTATTGGACATTGATAAAAGCTCCTTTTCTTTTGTAAAGCACCTGTAATGAATTCCTGAGCTCCTGTAACACCTGTGCAAACAATTATGCAGACAAAGATCAACCTTCTTCAAAGCATGCGCCAAATCTGGAAGCTTTTAGCCTTGTTGCCACCTTGCCTGAGCAAAATCCTTCTTCAAATGGGGCGCACTTTTCCTCTTGGCTGCAATTCTTTACCTGTGAATTAAATAATTCACCCATATGGCTGCCCATGCTTATATAACCCTCACAATTCTATAATTAATAATTGCCCTAACAATTAAAGGCAATTAATTAATTAAAAATCAAGCTCTTCTCTTTTAAATATAGCATGTTTAAGGACAGCCATCCAATCAATTAAATTAATTCAATTTAATCATCCACACTTCACTTCACTTAAGCTTCACAGTGTGCTTTGACCATAGCCACTGAAAATAGGAATTAATATAATCATTTAATACTTTAAAAAGTATTAATTCCTTCTCAAAAGGGGCTGCATTAAATAAATTAAATTTATTTAATTTTGGAATTCTATTTCCAATTGATTTATTCCCCTTTACTTTTGTTGACTTTTCCACAAGCCTGGGTGCCAAAATTGGGTGAATAAATATTAACAAATATTTATTTAATGCATTATTATTCACCCAAGGTGGGTCGCACTTTTTTGCATAATAGAATTCTATTTTTAAGAATTTATGACAATGGGATTTTTACCTGCAAGGCAGCCCCGGAAATCCCATGATCGACTTAAGTGATTTGACTTTGACAATGGGATTATTTACCTGCAAGGCAGCAATAAAATCCCATAATTTCACTTAAGTCACTTTTCTTTATTTCACCATGGGAATTTTTACTCGCAAGGCGTGGAATAAATTCTCGCACTTTGCCCTCTAACTTTCCCACTGCAGCTTAAGTGAACTTTATATCACAGGAAAAAGTACCATGCAAGGAAGGTAATAAAATCCCACCTCCTGTTGCTTCTATTTTTCCCACTGCAGCTTAAGTGAATTTTCAATCACAGGAAAAAGTACCTGTAAAGGCGTGCAATAAAATTCCCACCCCGCCTGCGGCTTCTATTTTTCCCACTGCAGCTTAAGTGAATTTTATATCACGAGAAAAAGTACCCTGCAAGGCAGGCAATAAAATCCCACTTGCCTGTTGCTTCTATTTTTTCCATTGCAACTTAAATCCTTTGTTTTTCAAAAATGTGTCCATCCTCAGGGGCTTTTCTGTGCATGACTTTACTTTTTCCCAGTGATCCAGACCTCCGATGGTGACTTCCTCCGGGCATAATGTGCGTATATGTTTTCCAGCTGCTCCAGGCCAAAAATCGGGCTTACCCGACAAAGGAATTGTTCTAGAGAAATTTCACAGAAAATGAAACGGAAAACACAAAAACACGAAAAATTGTCAAAAGTCACAAATAAAGCCCAAAACTTATTCCTAGTTAAAATCCTTCTAGTACAAGGGAATAATAATATGTTCGATCATAACAGAGTTAAAATGGAGTGCAAATAGCCTCATACAGGGCTCAAAATAATTAAATACAAATTTCCCACAGACAAATCCTGACGACAGAATATAACAATTTTGGGCATCTGGGTATTTGGCGAAAATGGTTAATATGGCTCTTTGGGAATATCTTGACGCAATACAAGAACTTTCAAGAAAAAAAACATAGAACGACCTATTATTTTAAAAGTACGGAATTTTTTTGGATAGAATAGTCGCAGATTTCAGGATGAAATCTGGGTACACCACATCTACTTGTCCTTAAAATCTCTTAATTTACAATTTTGTTTCAACTTTAAAGGGACCATGATCAGATTTTACCTTCCCAATTGGAGTCTCTTCTTCATGCTCGTCCACATCATCTTCCTCTTTGTGTCTCTTCCTTATGCCAAACTTCTCAGCCAATGCTCGAACCACCGAGTCCATGGAATATTGTTTCACCAAAGCCATCTTTTTCAGATCTGAGAGCTCTTGTTGATGTCTATACATTATATCCATCATGGTCTCTAGCATCTCAATTCTACGGACCAAGTTTTCTTCCTCCATTTGTCCCCAAATTCTTTGTTTCCACTTCTTTGTAGAAATGTATGGATTACAAGGTAAAGCTTCTTTGCCTTTAGACCTTGTCACTATCATACAAATCACAAGAACAAATACCACAATCCTGGATACTTGTTATCTTTGATACCAAAATGATCTGTAAACCTTCAACTTTGGAATTCTCACAAATCACACTTAAAACATTGTTGTTCTACTTTCAATTATAAAATGACAGTTTGAGCTAGTGATTGAATTACTCATGCTTTAGAATTATAATTTGTAGAGAGAAATGAATTAAAGCACAAACACCAAGAATTTTATCCTGGAAACCCCCAGTGTGAGGGGAAACTAGTCGAGAAGGGTAACTTCTCTTTCTTCCCACTTATTTTATTGGCCAATTCAAAAATGGAGATACAAATTTTACAATAAGTAAGAAAGGAAATTTGACAATGTCTCACAATTCCTCCAGTACTTTCTTATTTTTTTCTCAACCTCCTCTACAAACTCAATTCTAGTAAGAATTACTCCCATGAAATATCTTTCCTCCAATGATCGATTCCTTTACTCCTCCCAAGTATTTATAGCCTCTCACATGTCCTCCCATGCACTAGAGAATGGGAAAGGTTGTGGAAGAGAAGGGAAAAAGTTGGATGATTAAAATCCACATCCATTCATGCTTCATTTTTTATTTTTTCCATCAAAAGTGACACGACCTCCTCCCGCAAGTTGGTGGTGGTCAGAGGACTGCCACCGTGCATGGACCGGTAGTTATAGGACCTCCACCCCGCACACGACGGTGGTTATAGGACTCGCCACCCTACACAGGGTGGCGTTCTATTTAAATACCGATAGAACCTTGTTTTCTCCATTTTCTCTACGGTGCTAGATGATCGATGAAGTAGAATTATTTTTGATCCCTATGGATCACTTAGTATTGTTGAAATTCATGTTCTTCTTTCCCAATCATTCACATTACACACTTGCATCCTAGTATTGTGTCGATTCTTCTTATTTCCTTCTTCTTCTTGATTGTTAATCAACCTCTTTCATCACCCCATCAACACTTGAGGGCATCATTCATTTTAATAAATTTTTTCCACTTCTCCAAAATTTACTTGCCTATAATTCTCAACTATCTTTGAAGTGGCATTGCTTGCTTTACACCACCCCAAAGACGGTAAAATGTAGAGACCTAAAATCCACTTACACATTTTACTACCAAAATCATACTAATTACCCTCTTTCCCATCATTTCCATTATAATTAGTGATTTCCCACTAATTAACTAACATTTCCCTCCATTTCGGTCAATTAACGACACTTCGTTAATCATAATCCTCCTCCAATCAATTAATTAACTATTATTAGTTAATTAAGCCTTTATAATCCTCTATTTTATTGATAAACCCTCTTATTGGTTAAATCCCTCTTACAAATCCTCCAAATTCTATTGGTTTCTGTACGACAGAAAAGTGACATGTGAGGATGATAATCAGCAAGTGACCTTCCCCGTACCCGACCTCTCGAGGTCGTGCCGAGACAGCCGGTGATTTGTAATTCGGGTGACTTAGATGAAGTCACAGCTGGGATTATGGTCAGTTTTCTATGATAGAAAAGCTACAAGCGAGGATGAGAATCGGCAAGCAATTAATCATGGGAGGATCAGTGACTAAGATCTGGTAGTGTGATCTCCTGGTAGCTAAAATGACAAAGGGGAGATTTAGAGGCTATGAGCGGGTAACATAAATTCCCTAGTGATTTATCCTCCTAACTAGAATTTAAGCGTTTAATCTAGTTATGAAGTCTCCAAATTAACTTAAACTGAAAATAACAATTTATACTACTATTGAAAGGGAAACTAATCTAAACAAAACATACGATTGAAACATTATAATTACAAGCAACAATTGAACTAATTTATACTAAAACTAAACAAGCGAGATAACCCGGTGTGGTTATTCACCTGTGCAGATGTGTGAATCTAAATAAAAGACAGCTAATTAACTTAATTGAAAACCTTCAATCCTACCTCAGAAGTGAGGAACAAATCATAGTTTCTCAGAAACTATCATTCCCCACAGCTTCCCTGGCAATATTGAAAGTGAGCTTAACTGAAATAAAATGATTCACTACTCTATTTGATATGAGTCTGACTAGAACTTTGAAATTTAAAACCTGGATTCCATGCAAAACAGTGGCGAATCCGATGGTGTGTGTATGATCTCATCCCCTCAGTATGATCTTCTCATTCTTTCGTGTTCACTTGGATCCAGAAAAGCGTGTAATGCTAGCACCGATAGGAGTAGATTTTGGGACAAGGAAAGCTCAGAATACAGACCGAGAATGCGAGTAGGAGAGGGATAGCGCAAGAGTACAGAGCTTGGCTTATGCGATTCCTAGCGGGATTTTACTGCGAGTCATGCAACATGAAGTGACCAGAACCTGCAACTATCCTATACGAAGAGCAAAACCTGCAACTTTAATGGCTTCCCAAGCTATTCTATTTCAAAATAAAGACACTGCTTGCACAAGTTGGATATGTGGCTTACCAACAGCTGAATAAAGCTAACCAGGTATATAATGAATTGAATTAAGAACTCTAAGACATGATGAAGATAAATCTACAGCAAAGAGGAATCAGAGGCAAGCTTCTAACTGGATTGGATGGAACAACAGCACTGCCTGCACAAGATGGGTCTGTGGCTTACCAACAGCTGAGCAATACTAACCAAGTATGAAATAAACTATGCTATCAATCCTAAGCAAGCTAACCAAAACACTAAAAATCAGAAGACTCTAACAAGGAAAAAATGGTGACCAAAAGCTCTAGCTCAAATTCTTCACCAAATTCTTCACCAAATTCAGACCATTTGCATGTACACAAACCATGCATTTATAGGAATTCCAACTCTCAAAAACCAAAACCAAATTGAACTCCTAAATAATAAACAAAGGAAAAACCTTGTTCAGGGGACCAAAAATATTAATGCATGCTCAAGTCGGCAAAGAAAAGCTGGTGAAACGTGATATTTCATGTGATTCACATCAAAAGAGCATTCTGGAAAATGCGCACAGGACCGCCGCTCTGAGCAGGGTGGCGGTTACAGGACCGCCGCCTGCTTCAGGCGGTGTTTTCATCATCGAAGGTCAAGAGGACAAGGAAAGAGGGAAAAAGGAGAAAATAAAGGGCACGGGGGCTAAGCGGGGCATGCGGGATGTTAACGCATACTCGAGGGCTTTTCCGGATCCCGAACACCTTGCGAGGAGACCTGTATCATCATCGGGTCACTTGTTACAGCATTGCAGCGATCAGTATCTTACAATTTTGGGTACATACATATTGCCCCCTCGGAGAAGCATTTTAGCCATGAAGAGGCATAAAACGGTGGGTCCGAGTATGGCAGTCCCGAAATGGGGAGTTAGAAGCTATACCTTACTCGTTCGTGTGTTGCGATGACGCCATCAAAATTCCCGCTACCTGCAAAATGAAAAGAGAACTCAAGTGCAGATAGATGCAATAACTTGGAAGATAAACGCTAAAATAATAGGGAAGGAGAACGTACCATTCGTGCGGGGATAGAAACTTACCTCCAACAGCGCTCCAAACCTACGAAAAAGTCATTTTAAAACGAAACAGAACGATATATATATGAAAGTGGGCCCATTTTCCTATTCATTTGCGCGAGTCGATTTGATTGATTTTGAGCTCTGGGACCCACGGTGACGGTTTCTCACGCGAGTAGAGTCGAAACGTTCGCAGTGAGATCGTGATCATGCCTCCATGAGCGGAACACCGACCTCAGCGATCACAGGTTGGTTTTCTTCCATTTTGTGTTTTTCCCTCTTCAAATTTGAAATGGCAAATTCTTTGCAATGGGGGGATTATTTTTGAAAATGTTAGGTTCAAAAGGTCCATCTAGGGGGGGCGCCTACTGGGTAGGCTTTGTTTTTAGTTAAAATGGTCTATTTTTTACGCTTTTGGGCTTTTTGGGGTTAACAACCCGCGCGGGTTTTCGGACCGCGACCGCCGCCCTGGCCAGGGCGGCGGTTACATGACCGCCGCCCTGTTCAGGGCGGCGGTTACACAACCGCCGCCCTTAAGGCGGTGGTTACAAAACCACCCCCTGCTCAGGGCGGCGGTTTTGCACAGAATGCAAAAGAGCTTAACTTTTGAGATTGCACTTGTATTTTTATCATTTCTATACGCTTTTATGACTCTCTCGATATTGATTAGATACTAACTTGCCCTGTTTTGTGTGTTTTGGGTGCATGGGCGAGGAGGAGTATATCGAGATGGAGCCGAGAGAGAGAGAGTGTGATTGGCTTTCTGGGGTATTGGATGCCCTTTCTCGGGATGAGGAGGATACATTACGAGGGCCGGCATATTGTGTATATCACGAGTGCCCCATGTCACGCCATCTAGTCACATTCTTTGTGACTTATTCTCATATTGGGATGCGAGATAGGAACACTTTCCGATTGCCGGGGGTCCTGCGGTGAGTGGACCATCACTTTGGAGGATGTCTACCGTATCCTGGAGGTCCCGATCATCGGGAGGAGACTCACACCTTTGGAGACGGCGGGGGTCTCGAGCACAGTGCACGGTGGGCAAGCAAAGCTACATGGGGGATGCAGCCATCTCTACGGGGTGAAGAAGGGAGTGAGAGTTCGATCGATTCCTTATTTGCCCATCCCCGTATTTTGACAGGCTATCATGGGGATCCTTGCCTCGAGGATGATCGGTGACAAGGAGGAGATACTTTACTATACTACTTTGGGCCCCCATCATTGCACAAATAGAGGGGCATGGCCGGATATATGCCTAGGGCGCAGATATTCTGGGGACCACCTACCATGACTTATATAGGGTGGTCCGTTTGCAGGGACAGTCATTGAGCCACCCGACTCTAGTCATGAGTTGGGTGTACGACGAGCAGTGTCCTGCTTCACGGTAGTGATGACCCCATAGATATTGACTCCGATTCCGAGGAATTTAGAGAGGGAGGGTCGAGGAGTAGACAGATGATAGCGATCCCGAGTGGCATGACACTCGGGATATTTGTAGGTAGAGAGGGCCGAGCGAGTGCAGAGAGAGAGACTCTAGCTTCAGAGGACCCACTCTCCCGGGGCCATGGTGGAGAGGATGAGTCGGTTGCGGGCGTCATATTGCTCCTACTACGGGAGCATCCCCCTCGAGAGCGGCATCATCGTGGAGGGCTTTGGCCCCGGCCGACCCATCTTGAGGCCCGGTGATCCGAGTAAGTTATCCTCTCATCTTTTCAATGTTTGTTTAATTTAGGATTTTTAATTGCTATCTCTCCTTATGTTTTGATATTGTATCTTTTAGTCTCTTGCCTAGCTTCTAATTCATTTTTCTTCTTTGTTTTGCAGAGACTGTTGATGAGTGGCGGGATCTAATCCGTAGGGTATGCACTGATTCTCTGATGATTCCTATGGATAAGACCCGTGCGGAGATATCTGTAGATGCCGGGGAGCCTTCAGCAGCCGGTAGGCATACTGACGTCTTTTCTCTCGTTTGGCATGTGGCCAGGATGGTGTTGACTCTCCGTATAGAGTTGGCAGGCTATAGGACAGCCAAGCGTCTTATGAGGAGTCATTCTCGTGGTGAGACCGCGGCTGCTCCTCGAGACCCTGAGCCCTCCGTGCATTCAGAGCGCTGGCATAGCCGGAGTCCTAGGCGAGGGCGCGCACCCTCGGAGGGGTCACGTAGGGGTTGAGAGGTGACTTGGCCCTGTATGCTTTGTACTATAGATTCTTTTGTACATCACGGGATCTTTGAGCATTTTGACCATGCCTAGAGCATGATGGCATTGTATATAAACATTGATTATTTATATATATGCATTCGTTTTTGGATCAAAACTTTGTCACTCGTGTTTTCCCTTTCTGTTTCCAGCTTCCTCGTGTATACTACGATGTATGTTTTATATGCTTTCTAGAATGTATGCAATGGAGAACAGATGATGCAAATGCTTGCTTTCTTTTTGTGTTTCATGATGCTGATACATGATATTGTAGATATATTGTGATCTTAAATCTTAGCTTCTGTGAGCAATTTGGATACCTCATGTTTGTTTTGGCAAAGTGATGAAAATAACCAGTATGATGAACAGATTAACTTGCCCCACTCCTAACTCCACGCAACTAGTAAGCTGCGAGGGCTCATCACCAAGAGCTAAGAAGGGCGCAAGTTATGAAATATGGTGAAATGATAGTGATGAAAGACAGACGAAGCTTTGGTGGAACCAAGTTGAGAACTACAAGCTTACTCTACCTGAATGACTTCATAGTTTTGGGTGCGACTTGCTTTGCGGTTTATCCAGACTTAGACCCGTAGATGGCCACATAGTAGACAAAATCTGGTTTTTAGGATTTTTAACTCTCTTGGAATTTTGAACATCTGATTCATTCGTTTTTGACTCAAAGTTTGAATAGTTTGTTTATGACCTTTTAACGTTTGCATTGTCTAGAGGACCCCCTACACCTTGCCCCATGCTACCTGTAAGAAGCATGGGTTTATCACCGTGGGCAAGGCATAGGCGAGTAAGGGCATTTCCATCCTTTCCCAACCCTACGTCACTAGTAAGAGACGCAAGCTCATCACCGAAGGTTGGTAGGGCAAGGAAATGTGTAAAAATAAAATTTTCTGTTTAATCACTTTTTGACTTGTCTTTTTGAGTAAAATGTCAGTATATGCTTGTTTCCAAAGAGATGTGTATATGGGATAGATGTGACACCATGAAGCTTCTAGAACAGACCATAGGCAAGACACCAATCCTAAGAAGAAATCAAAGCGAGAACAAACTTGCAGATCTTGGTATGGTTACCGTTAAGACTTCGTCATGTTTGATTTTATTTGATAAAAGATCTCAAGTGATTGATGATATCGTGAAAATGGAGAGATATGATTAGAAAGTTTTGTGCCAACAACATCATGAGTTTGTAATGAATTACTTTGAGAATAGATTCCTTGATCACAATTTGTGTAAGAACAAGTGGACAAAATGATCTAAATCTATATGAAGATGCAATGTAGATAGTTATATAGGTAGTGCTAGCTGCTTATGCGTAGAAACGCTTGAGGTGCAGGGAATTGACTGTTTCACCAAATTCCTCACCTTCTAGCGTGCATAAGAGGTATGCACCATTTCCATAGTCCTTCATGACTCGGTATGGGCCCAACCATTTGGGCCGGAATTTCCTTCCTTCGCCGGTCTTCTTGTCGATCCGACTGTCTAGTCTTAGAACTAGATCACCTTCGTATATATCGCGTTCATAAACCTTCTTGTTATATTGCCGGCACATTCGGTCAGCATAAGCTCTATGCCACTGTTCAGCATCTAACCTAGTTTCATCTAGGATTTCTAGTTGGGAAAGACGTGCTTCTCTGTAAGTGTCTTCATCCAGAATCCCTTGTAGTGAAATGCGGAGACTGGGTATTTCGACCTCAAGCGGGAGAACTGCTTCTGCCCCAAATACTAGCGAGAAAGGAGTTGCTCCCGTTGGTGTTCTTATTGAGGTTCGGTGGGCCCACAAGGCCGGATATAACTTCAAATGCCAATCTCGCTTGTTTTCTTTCACCATTTTAAGGAGAATGGCTTTCAGTGTTTTGTTTGTTGCTTCAGCCTGCCCATTGGCTTGGGGATAATACAAGGAAGCCATATGATGGCTTATTTTAAATTTGTTGCATAGTTCACGAACTTCCTCATTCTTGAAAGAAGTTCCATTATCTGAGATAATGATTTGCGGGATACCGTACCTGCAAATGATTTGATTTAAAATGAACTTAGCGATTACAGAACCAGGTACAGTAGTAAGAGGCATGGCCTCCACCCATTTGGTAAAATATTCAGTGGCCGTGATTATAAAATTATGGCCATCTATGGATGAGGGAGAGAACTTCCCTATCAAGTCCAGGCCCCATGTAGAAAAGGGCCATGGAGTTGCGATTGGTTGTAGAGCTTGTGCTGGCATGTGGATCTCGTGGGAGAATTCTTGGCACTTATGACACCTGTGTGCAAACTCTATCGCGTCATGTTCTAGAGTGGGCCAGAAATAGCCCATTCGATGTATTTTTCGAGCAGTGGCATGGCCACTGAAGTGGCCTCCACATATACCGCTGTGGGATTCATGGAGAATCCTCTTGGACTCTTCTGTGTCGACACACCTTAAGAGCATTCCATCGAATGCTTTTCGATAGAGCACCTGCTCTATAATGACATATTTGGCTATGATTATGCGTAATCGCCTTCTTTGTTGCGGTGTCACTGCATCCGGGTACGTATGGTCCATGATATAATTAATGATATCAGTGTACCAAGGGCACTCAGAGATAGCAGGTCGAGTTTCGATGTAGTATACACATTCATCTGGAAAATCCAAATCTACTAGATCACCTCCATCTAATGGGTTGTCAGCTAACCAATCCACGATGATTTGTCCTTTAACCGACTTCTGATTTACAAATGTTAATTCGAACTCTCCCATTAAGGTTATAAAACGTCCAACCTTTTTGGATAAGGAACCTTGTGTGAGAAAAGTCCGTAAATGGTCCGTCTTTACCATGACCTTCGTTTCTTGATTCAGCATGTAATGTCTTAGACGTTTAGTAGCAAAGACTATGGCAAGACATTCTCGCTCTGCTTGTGTATAGCGTGTTTCATAGTCAAGCAGTGTTCGGCTAATGAAATAAATCACACGTTCTCTCTTGTCATCGTCTTCTTGGGCCAACATACAGGCCAGCGAGACATTGGTAGCTCGCGAATATAGGATTAATGGGTGATCCAGCTTAGGTGGCATTAGCGTAGGTGGTAATGCAAGAAACATTTAACTGCGTTGAAAGCTTCGTTGCAGTCTTCGGTCCAATCAATGCTATAGTATTTCTTGAGTAAATTGTTGATTGGATGAATAGCGAAGCTTAAGTCTGGGATGAATCTTCGGATTGCACCTAGCTTTCCGAGAAATGACCTGATTCCAGATTCGTCCGAAGGTGGGACCATTTTGAGTACAGCCCAAATTTTGGTTGGATCAACATCAATCCCTCGTGATGATATGATGTAACCTAGGAGCTTTCCTCCTGTTACACCAAAGACACATTTCTCTGGGTTTAGTGTGACTCCGTATTCTATTAAACGTGAAAGAATGACGCGGAGTACTTCGGGATGGTCACAACGCTTCTTGGCCTTAGCCAACAAGTCATCTACGTAGGATTCCACGATTTTATGAATTAAATCATGAAATATATAATTCATAGCCCGCTGGTATGTAGCACCAGCGTTTTTGAGACCGAAAGGCATGACAGCATAGCAATAGGTTCCCCAAGGAGTTATGAACGTGGTTTTAGCTTGATCTTGCTCGGATATTCTGATTTGGTTGTATCCCGAGAATCCATCCATGAGAGACAAGAGTTCAAAACCAGCTATTGCATCAACAATAACGTCTATGGATGGTAATGGGAAATCGTCTTTAGGACATGCTTTGTTGATGTCTCAGAAATCTATGCAAATGCGTATCTTTCCGTTCTTCTTGAGAATGGGAATGATATTAGATACCCATTGGGAGTAGTCAACTGGCTTGATGAATCCTACCTGAAGGAGTTTTATTACTTCCTCTTTTACCATGAGAGCTACTTTGGGTTTCATGGGTCTTGATTTTTGTTTAATTGGCTTTGCATCCGATCTAGTGACGAGGTTGTGTACCGCAATGTGGGGTGCGACTCCCATCATCTCCTTGTAATTAAATGCAAATGCCTTCTGATGTTCTTTGAGAACCTGAGTATGTATTTCCACTTCTTCTGGTGTCAACGAAGAACCTAGTTTCAATATTCTTGGTTCATCTTCTGTCCCAATGTTGACATCGATTGTTTCTTCGATTAAAGAGGCATTACCCTCTTCGAACTCAGGTGGTGCTGGAGGTAAATCTAAATCATCCCCATTTTCTATTGCGTATATGTTAGGTTCCCTTTGTGACGGAAGATCCGTTACGGGATTTCCGAAGTAGGAGGACGAATGTGGGATCAGGGATAAATCTAGCATGTGATAGGAGAGATGTAATGTTGCATAGGCATTTAAATAATCCAAAGTAGCCGCATCATTTCCAACATGGTCTAGGACGGTAGATTCACTTCCGCTTAAAAGAGGATTTGTCATTGTTTTAATTAATGGTTCGTCACGAATGGATATTGTGAAGTGAGTATCTTCTAGCTCATTGCTTGGAGTAAAACGTGATCTTTGAGGTTGCTTTATTGAATCGGCGAGAAGATTTTTCTCTCACGGGATCGCTTCAATGGATATGAAGTTAAACGCCTTGCTTAAATCTAATACAGCGTTTTTGTAGAGTTGTAAATGTTCGGCTTTAGTTTCATATACTTCAGAAACTTGGTTTGTTACTAATTGTGAGTCTCCCAAGACTCTGATGTTATTAATACCAATTCTTCTGGCTAAGGTGAGGCCAAGGAGGAGGGCTTCGTACTCAGCGCCGTTGTTTGTGCATTCAAAGTTTAACTTAAAAGAGAATGGGAGGACCTTCTCCTCGGGTGAAGTAAGAATTATACCTGCCCCCGCTCCATAACGACATTTAGCTCCATCGAAATGGAGAGTCCAATACTTAGCAGGAGTGTAGATGTTGGGGCATCTGCTGCGTTTGCACACTCTACTTCTACCATACAGAGATCCTCTGCTGGTAAGGAACCAACACCTAGGGAAAATCCTATGCCTACTGAATCGAATGGTAAGAACATTGGTGAATCTTGTTCTATCAACTCAACGATTTTCGCAGTAGTCCCTAATGATACTATTTCTTTAGTTTTACCTTTAGGGGTTGGAATTGTTTTGGCTATGCTGGTAGTTTCAAGATCCGTTGTAGGTATCAACTTTTCCTCTGGCTTTGGGTCAGAGGGTTTATTAAGTTGGTTTGTTGGCAGCTCAAATTCTGAGTGCACCCCTGGTCTTTTCTTTAAATCAGCTAGGTGCAAATCGAAAGGTTTTGGATCACCTTTGGCTACAAATACCTTTCCCAGATGCAAGAATCTTACTTCTTGAAATAGCGTGGAAGGGATTGCCTTCATTCGATGTATCCAAGGTCGGCCGAGGATCATATTATAGTTAGTTTCCCGATCTATAATATAAAACTCAGTCAAGATGGTTTTGGGCCCTAAGGTGACCGGCAGTATTATAGTTCCTATCGAAGTGGCTTTAAGGCTATCATAGCCTCTCAAGGTATTTCGTGTAGTGGAACAGTTTGTTTCTCCATATCCAAGTTTTTGGAGGAAAGAGAAAGGGACTATGTTAACTGCAGCCCCATCGTCAACCATTACCCGTTTTACATAGTTATTATAAACCCACACTTGCAAGTGTAAGGCTGGGTCACCTCGGCGTGCGATCTCAGCATCTGTGGGCATTTTACTTATTTCGAAGATGAATTCGACATCCTTGTCCGGCTGCCCCGGAGGGTGGATATCAAAATCTACGTGATTTACTTGTGTTTCGGGAGGTGGAGTGATGTTAATTAGATGGCCTAGACCTAATGCTTCTAAAAGAGAAGCTCTGACTTTGTGGGAGAGTTCTTTAGTAAGTCCAAAAATGAAATGTGTGAAAAGGTCTTTGTTAGGTCACTAATTAAATCATAGGCACCGATGGTTTTTCAACTATTTGCTGACTCTTATCTGTCTCTGGCAGATGACTTGGGCTTGGTTGAGAGAAATACTCTTGTGTTCTCGTTATAGCTTCGATAGGTAGTTCAGCGTCTAATTCTACCAAACTGACTATCTTAGGTCTTGGTTGAGCTCCCAAGCGTGGTGCGATCGACGGATTTAATGAAGTCGAGGCTTCATGGTCATTGTTTCCGCCACCGCACCTTTGTTTGTTCGGTTGGATTCAGCCTATTATTGTCATGATTTGGGAGCGGATCATTAAAGATCTTGAGGGGAGCATTCTGAGGAGAAACTGCCCCTGCGAGAGTATTTGGTGATGATGAGATGGGATCTGCCAAGAACAAGTCTGTGAAGAACTGTCTTTGTTCTTTCGCAAAGCGTTGCATAAATTTTTTTGTAGTCACGCACGTTCTAGTGTCGTGACCATGAATTTTATGGAAACCACAATAAGAATTGGGATTATAATTCCCATTTTGTTGGTTTGGTGTGTATTGTGGCCTAAAATTCCGATCAAACTGTTGCCTGTTAGGACCAAAGTTTTGGAATTGTTGTTTTTGGTTTTCACTTTGGTTTTGGTAACCAAATGAGTTTTAGCTTGGCCCTTGTATGGGATTTCGCCGTTGTTGTTGTTGTTGTTGTGGATGGTTAAAATCCACTGTATTGACCATTGGGGTAAAGTTGTTGTTTCGCTGGTTGTTTGTTTGTGACGGAGTATTAACGACATTTACCCTCTTGGGCTGGTCGGTTACCCCATCCGTTGTTACCCCACGATTTTTGTTAAGGATTTTGGGTCCTTGATTGACATTTGTGGTAGTTGTAGTATTTTGAGTGGAGGTGATTAACCTCCCATTTGCTCCGTATGTCTTACGACCACTATCTATCGCTGCTTGATCTATTCGCAGAGCGCTCTCAAGTACTTCATCATAAGTCCTTAGTGGGAACTTCTGGACTTCTTCTTTCACTTCTCTGCTGAGAGAATGAAGGAATAAATCACATAGTTCCATCTGATCCATGTTTGGAGCACTTGCTGAAGAGTAAAGAACTGTATGCCACCTCTAGATGAAATGGGCGACAGATTCATTGTGTTCTTGTTTGATGTGCAAGAATTCCCTGATTCCTGTTCTTAGTAGTTTGTTCATGTCGAAGGCTTTGATGAACTCTGACATGAGTTGTTTAAATGAATGTATGGAAGCCTCAGGTATTCTATAATACCAATCGAGAGCAATGCCCTCCAGTGTTTTGGGGAATATTTTAGCAACAACCCCATCCCAAGGGAGTAATTCTCGTATGGCTGTAGCGTAAGCTTTGATATGTGCGTTTGGATCTCCCTCACCCTTGAACTTAGGCAAATCAGGGAGAGGTCTTGGAAGCATGACGCTTCGTATGGTGAAATCTAAGGGTTCCTTTAGGTATTCTGAATAAGTCCCTATCGCATAGCTTTCGACCATTGATGGTGTTTGCTGAGGGAGTGGTGGTGGGATAGGTTGTTGATACGGTGCAGCGTACGCATTGGCAGGGGCATAGGGAGGTCCCTGCGTTTGAGCAAACATGCCGGGAGAGGAGAACATATCTCCTTGTGGTGATTTAGAGTATATGTTTAAGTATGACGGGGCATTGTCGAGGAACGGACTGTTCGACACTAGACCGGGAGGAATAGTGTTAGAGATGATAGGCCTTGTTGGTGTTTGTTGTGGATATTGAGGAGGCATGCCTAACGTGCCTACTCCCGTAAGGAGATCTACCTGACCGGAGTGGTATGGAGGATTGGAACTTCTTGTTTGTATGAACGGAGAATTTTGACTTGCTTGAGCCAGTTCTAACCCTCTCACTCTTTCTACTAACGTTGAAATGACTTCATTTGGTGAAGTCACGGTACTTTGCCTGAGCGGCGTTTGTTGTATACCTTGGTGTTGTAAAGGTACGTGATATCCTGTCATAAACTGATCACTATCTTGCCAAGTTTCTCCCAGAATATTTCCTGTATGCAGTGGCATAGAGGTATTTTCTTGAAAAGAGATTTCGGGTTGTATTTGTAAACCTCCTATAGATGGGTACATTCCCCGGGAGCGTTGTTCACTCCTAGGATAACGTGTTGACTGTCCATCATCTAAGACTAGGTATGGATCTGATTGCCTACTAATTTGTGGTCTGAGTAACATTTGAGGAGATGAACCAGATTCTCCGGTAAACGTCATATTGTTTGAACCTGAAGGCTCTGTTTGTTGGGTTCGAAGGGGTTGATCTAACTCTTCAGTTTGAAAAGACGAACTATATCTGATTCTTGGGGTTTGTGTTGACAACTGATTAGTTGAATAGTTGTCACCCCATACTGAGAGCGAGGGTGATGATTCCCTATTCTGTTGGGCGTAGTATGCCTCAAGACCCAAGAGGGGTCTACCATATGCATCGAATCCCGACATATTCGGGGGGTATATGAATACCCGCAGAATAATGGGAAGGAGCGAAGGTGGATGAGAGAAGATTTGAAAACTTCTCAAAGAGAAGGTGAAACAATTGTTTGTTTCACGTCGGGTTCACCAATTTTGTACGATAGAAAAGTGACATGTGAGGATGATAATCAGCAAGTGACCTTCCCCGTACCCGACCTCTCGAGGTCGTGCCGAGGCAGCTGGTGATTTGTAATTCGGGTGACTTAGATGAAGTCACAGCCGGGATTATGGTCATTTTTCTATGATAGAAAAGCTACAAGCGAGGATGAGAATCGGCAAGCAATTAATCATGGGAGGATCAGTGACTAAGATCTGGTAGTGTGATCTCCTGGTAGCTAAAATGACAAAGGGGAGATTTAGAGGCTATGAGCGGGTAACATAAATTCCCTAGTGATTTATCCTCCTAACTAGAATTTAAGCGTTTAATCTAGTTATGAAGTCTCTAAATTAACTTAAACTAAAAATAACAATTTATACTACTATTGAAAGGGAAACTAATCTAAACAAAACATACGATTGAAACATTATAATTACAAGCAACAATTGAACTAATTTATACTAAAACTAAACAAGCGAGATAACCCGGTGTGGTTATTCACCTGTGCAGATGTGTGAATCTAAATAAAAGACAAGCTAATTAACTTAATTGAAAACCTTCAATCCTACCTCAAAAGTGAGGAACAAATCATAGTTTCTCAGAAACTATCATTCCCCACAGCTTCCCTGGCAATATTGAAAGCGAGCTTAACTGAAATAAAATGATTCACTACTCTATTTGATATGAATCTGACTAGAACTTTGAAATTTAAAACCTGGATTCCGCAGAACAGTGGCGAATCCGATGGTGTGTGTATGATCTCGTCCCCTCAGTATGATCTTCTCGTTCTTTCGTGTTCACTTGGATCCAGAAAAGCGTGTAATGCTAGCACCGATAGGAGTAGATTTTGGGACAAGGGAAAACCTTGAATCGAGATAGACCGAGAATGTGAGTAGGAGAGGGATAGCGCAAGAGTACTGAGCTTGGCTTATGTAATTCCTAGTGGGATTTTACTGTGAGTCATGCAACATGAAGCGACCAGAACCTGCAACTATCCTATACGAAGAGCAAAACCTGCAACTTTAATGGCTTCCCAAGCTATTCTATTTCAAAATAAAGACACTGCTTGCACAAGTTGGATATGTGGCTTACCAACAACCAATAAAGCTAACTGTATATAATGAATTGAATTAAGAACTCTAAGACTTCTAAAGCAACGAGATAAATAAATCTAAAAGAAAAGGAATCAAAGAGGCAAGCTTCTAACTGGATTGGATGGAACAACAGCACTGCCTGCACAAGATGGGTCTGTGGCTTACCAACAGCTGAGCAATACTAACCAAGTATGAAATAAACTATGCTATCAATCCTAAGCAAGCTAACCAAAACACTAAAAATCAGAAGACTCTAACAAGGAAAAATGGTGACCAAAAGCTCCAGCTCAAATTCTTCACCAAATTCAGACCATTTGCATGTACACAAACCATGCATTTATAGGAATTCCAACTCTCAAAAACCAAAACCAAATTGAACTCCTAAACAATAAACAAAGGAAAAACACTGTTCCAGGGGACCAAAAACATTAATGCATGCTCAAGTCGGCAAAGAAAAGCTGGTGAAACGTGATATTTCACGCGAGTCGCGTCAAAAGAGCGTTCTGGAAAATGCGCACAGGACCGCCGCTCTGAGCAGGGCGGCGGTTACAGGACCGCCGCCTGTTTAGGGCGGCGGTCACGAGACCGCCGCCCTTCAGGGCGGCGGTTTCGTCACTGAAGGTCAAGAGGCCAAGGAAAGAGGGAAAAAGGGGAAAATAAAGGGTGCGGGGGCTAAGCGGGGCACGCGGGATGTTAACACATACTCCGAGGGCTTTTCCGGATCCCGAACACCTTGCGAGGAGACCTGTATCATCATCGGGGCACTTGTTACACTGTTCTGGCAGTACAGTACCTTACAATTTTGGGTACGTACAGTTTCCTCCTAAATCACCTCCAAATAGTTTTCTAAGCTTATCTTGTCTCGATTAATTAATCCTATTTGATTAATTAAATCATCTCCAACTCTCATGAGTTGTTAATTCTAATCAATTCTTTCTAATCAAGCTTATCTATTCTAATTCTACTTTATCTTTTGTCCCACATTCATAAGGATTTTAGCTTCTCCCAAATTAGAAAGCTATATAAAGGACCTACCCCCTTCCTTCCAAACTTACACCATGCTTTGAATAGTGATTATTATAGGCATATTAATAAGAGCATTCTCCACCATTGAATAATCTTGTTAATCTTGCCTCCATTCATCCACTCTTTGCATTAGAGTAGTAAAGGAAGATCCATACATGGCCTTATAGCCATTTTGGAGAGATCCTTTCCTCTTGTGAGAGATAGCCATCCTTTGATCTCTTTGTGATCTTAAGGAGCAACTTACAATTTAGAAGGCATATCCAATTTAGCAAGAATTAGCTTGATGTTTTCAAAGCTCCATTTGGATGCATTAGTTTAATATTTTTATCTTCCATAGCCTTATCTTGATGTTAATGGTAGATTATATTTGTTATTGAAATTAATTGGTGTTATTTTCCATTAAATTATCTTAACTATCATCACATGAACAAGAAGAAGAGGAGACAATTGAATCAACAACAACAACAATAGTATGTGAAGGGTCTCTAAACAAGGACTGAAATATGCTCCAGATGGTGTGGGGAGGATCTAAGTATACCACATGAATGTGGAGAGGTCTGGTGACATGCAACATCAAGTGACCAATGGCATGGTTGCATGTGTAAATAAATTCATTAAGACAACTGAAATCGGTGGGTGGAGGAAATGGCCCATGTAGAAAGTGTGAAAGACCCTCGTAGGTGAAGTAGTGTTCCATAGAAGCATGCCATGATGTGTAGTTTTCTCTCCCAAGAAGAGGAAATAAAGGCTATAAAGAGATCCTACGACGCTTAAGTCTAGAAAGAGAATCCTCTATTATGCGAAGTAATATGTACAAGGTGTACATGAAGAGGGTGTGTGGATACACGTAAGGTGGCAAGACGTTGGACTCAATCGAGAATGTATTTGTGTGTAATATAACACCGAGAAATAGTGATAACCCCCTATTTATGACACTTTTTAAGTAGTACGTGATTACAATAATATGTTTTCATGTGACGTCGGACATTTGACCACTCACCTTATAATAGTAAACGAGTCACTCAAGAGTGGAGAACACAAGAAGTCCTACTCAAAATCAAAGGAACGACATGCAATAAATCAAAAATGTATATGACACACAATGGTACACTAATCAATTTGAAAGGAGGCATCTCACACTATAAAAAAGAGAGGATATCTTACTGCAAGGATGTGGTGGATGCACTCACTAGCCCAAAAATACAATAACCCTATATAAAGAACCTGAAAATAAAAAATGCCCCTCTAAAATAATGATGAATTTTTAATTTTTCCCTTCAATTTCCCATACATTGCTTGAAATAGGGAAAATTCATGAAAATTTCCAAAAAGGGGTAACGAGAGGTAGTCCGGAGCATTAGAGGGTAGGAAGCTTGGGGGCATCTTGTTGAGCTATACGGCGAGATGGTTATAGAGCTCGGTGGGTGAGTTGATAGGATCTCGGTGAGCTTAGGGGGAGGTTAGATGGGAAATCGAGGAGGAGGTTTGGCGAGCTTGGGTGAGTTTTTTACCGAGTCAAATTGGTGTGCGGGTGAGTGAGTTAGATTGGTGTAGCCAATCGGGGAAGATCTCATGTGAGCTCATCGGCGTGAGGACGCCGAGTTAGGAGATGACACAGCGGGTACATAAGCTAGAAACTAGTGACATGGAGAACACTTTGAGTGGGATCCTTTGAATGCGGAGAACGCCACATCAAGCAGACTATTGGAAGGTGAGAAACTATGTGTCTAACTCACCGGGGGTTCTCCATGAGGATCTTTCAAGCACCTTGGAAAGTTTGATGTGAATACCGGGTTGTCGGATGGAAGTAGGTTGACTCGGTGATTATCCTAGAGAGTAGTGACAAGTAATGAGGATCCTCAAACAAAGGAAAACAAGCTCAACATTGAATCCAAATAGGATGGTGAGGCACGAATCCAAAAGTAATTCTTGAGCACGTATGCAAACTAAAGAAAGGCCAAATGCACGCAGAGTTGAAGAATGAGTTTTAACAGAGAAGTAGAGTGATGAACCAAAGAAATTTAGTGAGCAGAATGATCTAGAGAGCTAAGAGAATTGAAAACATATAGGAAGGTATGGGATTTAACAAAGAAACTAGGTATAAGGGACAAGGTTGGATATCGGAGAGTTGAGATGTCAAAGAATGAGTCGTGGACAATGCACAAGGCATGACCAAGGAAAACCCCGAGTTATAGGAGCAAAAAAACCAATCCAAAATAGCCGAAGCAAATTATAGCGAGAAAAAGTGGTCATAGACATCAAACGAAACCTAATGCAATGCAAATATGAGCTAGTCAAGGTACAAGGTAGTGAGCTAGGGGCAACTTGGTTCCTAGCTTGGAGAGATGGGGCTGATTTGGTCCCAAAGATAGTACTTTAATAATCTTCAAAATACACAAAACCTATTAGGAATAATCCATGGATTAGTGTTCATATTATTGTTTGTAATAGTTAAATGTAATATTCATATATTACATTAGTAAGTTTGTGTGTTAGTAAGATATTAATATTTTTATATTAATATCATATTTGTGTGAGAAAAATTAAAGTTTGTAATATTATTAATATGAGTTATTAATCAAATCATTATTAATAATATAGGATAATATGTATTATTGGTGATTTTGATGAATAAAAACTCACGTATCTATTTGGGAGTTGTGTGAGATATTGTTGGGTTTGGGAGGATTATAGGATAGATATGTGAGGATATTGTGGCATTAAAGATTGGAGTTGAATCCTTGTTTTAAAGAGTTCATTATCCTATATATTGTAAGCTCTCTCATCATGTAATTGCTCAAGTTTTATTCTATCAATAATATATGGTATTTTTGTTATAATTTGTCCTCTACAATTTTAGTCTTGTATTATGTAACTTTCCTCCATTATTAATGTGATTTTTCTTTATGTAGCTTAGTTATACTATCAATTTCACATCATCTAGTATTAGAGCAGGATAGGACAAGTTATGAGAGTCATTGCAGGACAAAACCACAACCTCTTGAATGCAGACTGATATTTTGAAGCTTCCATCGCCACTTTATGGATATTCTAATCTTTAAAAATGACCTGGTAATTCATGTTTTTCTCAAAAACCTAGATTCAAAATTTTGTGAAATTTTTGGGTTTGTTTATTTATATTATGGAAAAAAAAATCAAACAATTATAGAAACCCATTTCTTATTTTAAGAGAAATTATGGAAACAATTCTGGCATTTCTAATTATTCAGTAAAAACTAGTCACCGATTTCCAACAATAAAAATCTGATATTCTTTATTATTTTGGTTAAATATAAATCTAATTATTATTATAAGGGTGAATTATCGGTTGAAACCGACACCTAATAGAATTTTAAAATGTGCCTCAAAGAAAAATTCAGTTGATTTAGAAACATCAGGATGGAGGAAGGAGGTAACGGAAGAAGGATGTTAATTAGTGACCTCTCGCAAGCCACAAGCGATGGGGCCACACAATGAATTTGTGACATTTTTTTTTTATGTGTTTAATTTTCATTGTGTGTTGTAATAAGAACAGATGATTTATTCTTGTTCAATCTTGTAATAAGTGAGCTCTTGCGTGAGTGATATTTCTTGTATTTTCCCTTGAATGTAAGGATGGGGGTGGGGAAACATGTACGCTGCTATGGAGTGGTTGGTGGTCCACTAGAAAACCAATTTGAGAGTTTGTGAATCTCTTAGAAAATCACATACAAAGTGGTTAATGGTTCCACTAGAAAACATGTTGGAGTTGATGGTACTCTTTGAAAACCATCGTATCATGAGTAGGTACTAGACATAACTCATCCATGTTAGGAATAATCCATGGATTAGTACTCACATTATCGTTTGTAATATTTTAATGTAATATTCATATATTACATTAGTAAGTTGGTATGTTAGTAAGATATTAATATTGTTATATTAATATCATATTTATGTGAGAAAAATGAAATTTTGTAATATTATTAATATGAGTTATCAATCAACTCATTATTAATAATATAGGATTATATGTATTAGTTGTGATTTTGCTGAATAAACAACTCATGTAGTTATTTGGGAGTTGTGTGAGATATTGTTGGGTTTGGGAGTGATTATAGGAGAGATATGTGAGGATATTGTGGGATTAAATATTGGAGTTGAATCCTTGTTTTAAGGAGTTCATTCTCCTATATATTGTAAGCTCTCTTATCATGTAATTGATCAAGTTTTATTCTATCAATAATAAATGGTATTTTTGTTATAATCTGTCTCTCTGCAATTTCAGTCTTGTATTCTCGCAACTTTCCTCCATTAATAATGTGATTGTTCTTTATGTAGCTTAGTTATATTATCAATTTCACATCAAAACCAGCACATAACACCAAACTAAAACCTCTAAATCTACAACTTGAGACTACAAAACACGCATTTAAAGGCCGAAAAACCACAAACACTTGAAAAAGAACCATGAACAAGATTTGAAGCTCAAAATCAATGCAATGAAGGCACGAATGGAATATCCATTACAATGGATGCACACAAAACCTAAAAATCATGAATGGAGAGTCAAGAGCATTATGGAAACTAAAACCATAATAGTACCATGGATACCAACAATGTGCGCTCTGATACCATGAAAAATAATGTGAAACGTGAAGCACAAGGATCATGCGGGATAACATGAAAATCAAATGATTTGCACTCTAACAACATGATGAGGTTTCATGAGGAATGTGCATCAACCATTAACATGCATGCAAGGATTCAAAAGGGGAAAATATCAATCCATCTCATTCCACATAGGTGTAAAAAATTAGGTGTACAAATAGAGTGTGATGTGTAACACCCAGTGCATGTAATCATGACCTCTCAAGTGGAGAAGGAGAGTTACATTCCTATAATGGGAATTAAATCCCATATGATGTGCTAATGCATTGACGTGTAAGGAATCTCATGATGACCCATATGACACCTAGACCTATGACCTGACCTAATTGATATGACTTGCCATGTAATGTGGAAAATGACTCACACCAACAGAGGTAGGTGACTCTCTTTCCTTTAATGAAGACAACTTAGAGTCCCTAGCCAACATCATAAGTTGAATTGTTGCGATTACAATGGATCATGAAATATGGCTCGGTCGGTCTGCAAGAATATCGGTGAAGTTCCTAGAACATGGACCAACGTTTTAGGATGCATTTGCATTATATAGGTAGATAAGTTGGCACATGCAATAGCTTAATTTGAACTGGAATTCAAGGAACATGATCCCATTCTGGAAACTTCTCATCAAGGAGCATGAATCAGAAAATTTCTTCATCATAGGGAGCTTCTTCATCAGATATGGAAAATTATTCCCTCTCTCTTTCTCCCTCTTCTTTCTCCCACTCTTCTTTGTCTCCATTTTCTAATTCTTTATTGAGTGTAATCATCGTATTTTATCTCATTCACTTAAGTGAATTTCTAAGGTTTAATTGTAAAAGTCCCTTTAATTTATAAAAAGGGAACTTATTTTTCATGTCCTAGGAAGATGTAAAGTCACAAGTTGAATGAGAACAAGAAGATTCATGTGGAGGGTATGTGAAAGGTCAATTCATATTTCTATAAATTGGGACGGCTTCTCCATTCCAAAGGATCCACGAAAATTTATTTCTTTGTAGAAAAAGTGGATTGTGATCGGGTTTTTAACTTTGTATCACCAACACAAGAAATAAATGCTACTTTTCTTCCATTTCCCTCTCTCGTGTGTTCTTTTGTTTTATCTCTTTTATGCACTTTACAAGTATAGTGTTGGAAAGAAACTTTTTTTCCTTGATATATGAATCTAAGGAACTGTGTGTTTTTAATTCATTTGTCCTACTAGATAGCTATATTATTGCTATCCTCTATATTGAATGTTGAACTACTCTAGTTATTGGGTTTGAATTCTACTTGTGCTTACTCTTAGAGATAACCTTCCTTTGTCTAATTTATCTCTTTCACCCCTCATCGCTGTAATTTTCTCCCTTATACCCTATAAAATCACTTTTCCATAGGTTCAGTGGAGTGTTCTTGTGTGATCCCCAACCTATTTGGCCACCCAAAACATTTATATAAGAATAGATTAGTTTATGTTCAATAATAGGAGTTTCACCATTCGGTGTAAAGTGTTGTAGCCATGTGAACATTAGTGGGGAACCTAGTTTTCCATATCAATAATTTTTCTCACCAACACTAAAGTAACCAATGATAATATACAACCAATATACAAGTTCTAAGAATTCAAGTAATGTAAAAGCGTAATAAATTTTTGAGGATAGATGACTTAGTTGGTTCTCACGTAACCTAAAAGCGCAATCGGGATTGTATATCCGATGGATCTGGATAGAAATGATGCAACAAAGTGGATGACCGGGAGATTTGAAATTTTTTTCTTCTCGAGACAGAGTGCCTAGAGGGGGATTGGAGTGCCCACGTTTTGGTTTCTTTTATGGGTGTTGAAGTCTTTATGAATACTTGGGATCTGTTTCTTTTCTATGTTTGAATGATTTCACTTTAATATTTGCTTTTTCATGTTACCTTCATTGTTAGGGTTTTGATCACACTTGTAACATGTAAAAAAACCCTAGCTACCTACACAAGCTCAAAACACAAATATGAATAAAATAAGTAAAATGTGAATTCGGCTAACCCAAATGGCCACTCGAAGAGTGAACTTATTACCAAGGGTTGTACTTGCATTTCAAGATCTATGTAGTTCTATGTGCTTGTGTGTGAAATAGTTTCATTAGGGTTTCCTTATGATAATGATGCCAATATAGTGGGATATATCTAGATTAGATGTAAATGTGTGGTATGGAATTCAGTACTTCCCCTTCATATTCGGTGTATGTAACCCAAAAATGCAGCCCCTTTGATGATAGTGATGGTATCTAGATGTGATATCCCCTTTGAATTATCAGCTAGAATAATAGTGTGTATGTTACATATATATATGAATCTATTTTTGAATTTCAACACTAGTGACATGAAATGTTGACTATGAGCCAGGATAAAGATAAAAAAGGAGAGAATGCTAACCAAAAATGTCAAAAATGTGTAAAGGGATAGAAGCTCCCGGAATGGTGAAAGTTCTTGGTCGTTAGTGTCTAGAGTAGGTGTTGGTTTCCTAAGATAAATAACGATGGATGTGAAAATACTGAGACAAGGATCCCTATGACCTGAAAAAAAGTGGATACGAAATGAGAGATGTGGAAGAGAATTACAATAAAAATCAATTAAAGACATATATGGAAAAGATATCATGTCACTAGTGAATAATTTTCTTACTTAAGATCCATGCATATAACAACATACTCTGAAGACATAGTAAAATAGTAATGTGTGAGTGATTTTGTGTCTCTAATGATGACGGAGTTTAGGAAGAACTCGAGGAAAATAAAGGCTAAATAGTGAATTTGAAGAGTATATGAAGGGGAGGGATAAGAAATCAAATAACTACCAAAATAGATAATGGTGGGATGAAACCACTCGCCTTTTGGATGAAAAAGATTACACCTTCATAACGGTTCTCTTGCACTTGCAATTTTTTAATTTGGATAAAAATAGAGGAAGTTATGAGTGAAAATGTGTTTTCACTTATGGGAGGAGGGATAGACACAAGACTATTACTTTTAAGCCTTTTACAAATGTAAGAATGAATTGGGTTAGGGTTGATTTCTATAATACTTTTGGTCGTACTTTCTAATTCTCATATAGAATAATGAATTGAATATTTTGGGGCCCATGGGAACATGTTATAACACTATTTTACCCATTTTCTTATAAATAAGACATGACAAGATTGAAAATAACGGTGGAACATAATGTAAAACTCTATTTCATGTAATGTGGGTGAATTACTTATTTGGAAAACTCAAAGCAAGATAGAATAAGTTCCATGAGTTCTCATAGAATCCAAATTAACCGATATGAACAAAAAGATGAGGGATGCGGATGAAATAGGAATGTAGAGAACTCAAATCTCGGAGGAACAAGTTCCAAGTATTCCATGGTTCTGAAAATGTTGATATGATCGACATGAACAATAGAATGTGATAATGTTGGTTTTATGGGGAATCGGAGCACAAGTGAAACTTAAGAACTGTTCCAAAATTTTAAACAAAACTTTATTTACCTCGATGAAACCAGCGATGTGACCCATGCAGCAATGTGGGGAATGTGAGGAATGGAGGAATTATTTCTCATGTTCCACAAAAATATTATTCATCCTATCCAAGCCCAAATTGGCTCAAAAATGACTAACTGTTTGGATTTTTCCTCATTTTTAGCATCAACAAGATAAGTGTAACCCAAAAAATAGATGAATTAGCCAAAATTTTGAAAATTTTCCATTTTCGGGTCCATGAAAACAACTGGATCTTTCTGGGGCTTAACTTGGCTTGACACAAAGTACAAACAAGACAAAGAAGATAACTCCATAATATCTTGGTTCACAAGATCAGTGCATATCCATTGGGAAACGCATGCGACAAAAATATAGAAGAGAACCAAAGCATTAGGGAAAGGAAAACATGCATACACACAAACATGACCAAAACAAATACTATGTACAAAACTATATACAAAGGAGTGACATCTACTCAAGACATGAAAAAATTGAGGTATTATCCACTACATGGCAATAGAAGAGAAGTTCCATCCATATAGTCCAAATAATAAGAATTTTCTCCATCGAAGCATGGAATTCGCAACAAACTAAGCCAAAGTGAGTCAAACTTACCATGAATCCCGTGAGGTTATCTCCTTTTATCCTATAGTAGGATAATATCTTCAACTTGGAAGTCATGGGACTTGGCCTTCTTATAAAAAAACTACTTGACACTCTTCGATGAGCCGAGATGTGATCCACCACTTAAGTCCTTTCTTCTTCCAACTTTTGCAAGTACATGATTCTCTTTTCCAAAGCATATTTTAATTTTTCATCTTCAATTTCTTCAATTAGGTGAAAGGCTTATAACTCAAGAGTAACTAGAAACTTAGCATCCATTCCATAGACTAGTTAAAATGGTGATATTCCAATAGCCCTCTTAAGTGTTATCTAATCAGCCCAAAGAACACCATACAACTTCTTGTTTCAGGTTTCAATGTGATTCATCAACTAGTTTCCTGAATATGGTTACCAAGTTATTTTTGGTTGATTCAACCTACCCATTTTTGTGTGGGTATTAGTCTGAAGAATTAGAAAGGGAAATTTCAAAACCATAACAGAAATAGATAAGTTCATAGGAAGAGAATTTACGAGAATTTTTATTACAATTTTGTTGGGAACTCGAATTAAAAAAATAGTTTCTTTAATGAAATTACGAGACAAATTCAAAATTTGTTTTGTTGACTGGAATGGCCTCCACCCACTTTTTGAAATAGTGTGTTGCAGTTAAAATGTGAGTATCCCTGGACTAGAGTTTGGATTGAGGGTTTTTGTGAAGTCTAACCCCATTGCTGAAAAATACTCTTCAATTACAATGAGCTTCAATGGAAGAGTGGCCACCTTGGGTCTCCCAACAAAACTTTCACAAGCTTCACACTTTGAGACCCGTTTATATGCATCTTAGAACAAGGTTAGACAAAATAACCTCCCCAAAGAATCTTGTGAGTTTTTACGAGAGGAAGAAAAATTTCCTCCACAAGATTGATCATGGTAAGCTCTTAGAAATATTTTATGTTTTTCTTTATCCACACATCTTAAGAAGTTACCATTAATGCCTTTCTTGAAAAGAGAGTAGTACTAAATAATTTACTTATCATCTCCGATTTTAATGGATCTCTTATCTTTTGCAATAATATGTGCAGGACATTCTCCATATGTAAGAAAATGGGAAATGTGGAACTTAGGAATAGAATAGTAATCATTTCTACAGTTTCATTATTACTTGAATATTCTTTTAACTCTCTGTAATCAGCTAACACAAACCCCGACCTTGGTCGATATTATTTGGATTGGTATCAAGGTCATAATCCTAAAATTTTGTAACCAAACTACCTTTCCTAGGTCCAAACTCTTGTTGAGTTAGAATATATTTAACGGATATATCAAGAACAAGAATAGTGGAATGGGAATTGAAAATATAAAATATAAATTGTTTTACAATCTTAAATATAGAAAAACCATGTTTTTAAATATGAGAATACTTCAATCCATAGGATTTCAAGACATAACTCATAAACTCAATTGGCACTTCACACCCTTGAAAATTATTTTGAACTAGGATTGTAGACAAGGTGTTTAGTGAGGCATAACAGTAGATAATAAAATTCTTATCGAAATATGAACACACTAGAATGGGTGTTCTTGCAATAGCATTCTTTATCTATTAAAAAGAATTCTTTCATTCTAAAATCCAATTAAAATACTCTTTCTCTTTCACCATTTCTTATATACTTGAATCAACTCAGAAAATCTAGAATTAATCTCCTAAGGAAGTTGATTTTTCCAAAGAAGGAGTGAACACCTTTCTTACTTATAGGGAGATTATTTTTTTGAATAGTTTTTACTCACTCCAAGTCTACTTGATTCCATATTTTGACATAATATGTCTAAGAAAATTTCCCTCGGTCACTCCAAAAATATATTTTTAGGATTAAGTGAAATTTCATGATCTCTACATCATTGGAGAACAAGCTTAAGGTGTTGAAATTGGTCATCCTTGTTCTTATAGAAGATAGTAAGATCATCTAAATAAACAACAATGTACTTATTTTTTAAATCCCTAAAATCCAAATCCATATACCTTGGGAAACTTTCACTTGTTTTTATTAGACCGAAAGGCATTCTCTGTGTGTCTTATGGAGTTATAAAGGAGTCTTGTATTGGTCTTGCACATTGACTTCAATTTGGTTATGGCTGAAAAATCCATCCAACATTGAAAGCATCTCGAACCATTCATAGCATGTAGAATTTAATCCATCATGGGAAGAGGATAATTATCATTTAAGAAATCTTGGTTTAGATTTTGAAAGTCTACACAGATCCTTATTTCTCCATTCTTCTTTCATAGAGGCATAATATTGGTAACCCAAGCTGAATGATGAGTATGAAAAATAATTTTTGTATTTAAAAAGTTTTAAATTTCTTGATAGATTGTTCCTGCAATCTTAGGATTATATTGCCTCTACTTTTTCCTGAAAGGTTAAATGCCTGGTTTCAATGGAATATAGTGTTGAATCTCTCTCATTTTAAAGGTCTTCATATCTTCATATGAATAAGCAAGCACATCAATATATCTTTTTTAAAATTCAACCAATTTCTTCCTTTCTTCGACAGAACAACACTTTCTTATATTAAAAAACTTAGGCTTGTCATTACTTCCCTGTTTACTTTTTCATTCCCATATGACTGATTTTTGTTTTGTAAAACATATATTCTAAGCTTATAAGACCCCTAGGTATCTCATTACCTTTCAACTTGATGCATATGTCTTGGTTTGATTCAGATTAACTCATTCCTTAGTTTTTGATGAAGTTAACTCATAATAACCAACTTCACTACCTTTAAAGTGTAATTGACTAAAATTTTCATTCAATTCAAGAAAATAAATGAGATGTTGTTCATCTTTGAACACTTTCCAATTATCCACATTATGCGGGACATTGTGAAGATCATCTCAATTGTAAACTTATCTTGGTTGAAGTTTGGATGAGAGATGAGTAAAGAACCTAAAACCACTAAGGTATGTGCCTTGGAATTATTATCTCTTGTTACGACATCAATTGAGAAGGCATCAAAAAGTTCAATTGAATCTCGTACCTTGTTTCAATAATGCTTAAATATTTCATTCTTAACTTGAAATGATCCTCAAACTTATTTTACTATGAGATTTGAAATTCCTTGTACATGAAGGTTATTGATTCACATCTATTTTTCTACTACTAGACCAATAATAAGGGCCTCATACTCAACAATAGTATTGGTATTGGAAAACTACAATTTATACAAGAATGGGTGAAGTTCTTAGATGGGTGACACAATAACTACTCCTACTCTGGAACCTATTGTAAATCATCTTCCATTGAATTTAATGGTCCAAAAATCATTATATTATCATGAATAACCTTTTAAATATTCATTTTTGATCCAGACATCACCATGCAATTACCATGTCCAATGTTTTCATACAAAATTTATGTTTGAGGATCATCATATTTATGGAATATATACTTGGCCTACCTATTAGGCACCAATTTATTCATCTCTCCTTTCACATGGATCAACACATGAGACCATTCCATTTGGATTTCCACTCCTACATCTATGCAAAAATTTCTTCTTAGAAGTATTCCATAATATGGAGGCATGTCGGTATCAAGATAGTAGTTTTAACTTGTTTCTTCAAAAAAAGGTGAAATCCACTTGATTATATTTTATTCTTCCTACCAAAGGCACATCTATAGTCTTCATGGAATACACAAACCAAATGTTCAAATTAGGTGAAGACCTAATGCATGGGCTACCTATGTAGGCATTACATCATCTAATGCCCTATAATCAATGACATAATTACTTAGTTTCTACTCAACTATCAACAAACTCACATAAAAGGGATCAATATATCCAAATGTAGAGGGGATGAAGGCCATCATATTTTGTGGAGAGGGAGATTTAGGAGTAGAAAATATTACTTTGGAGGAAGGGGTGGTTTGAGCAAGTTTTGCATATACAAACTTGACTACTTGGAAAAATGCCTTCGGGTGAGTTTGGTAATATTTAGCTTCAGAGATCTGAATTTTTGTTATCTTTATATGATCTATTATATTGAAATATCCCAAATATTAAGGAGTACCTTGGATAGGATCAATGGGAGCTCTAGGTTTGTCAACTTTTAGATCTACATTTGATTTACACATAGAAATTGAGGAGGAAGGGTAATTTTAAGGTACAATAGTACTTACATTATTGACAGCATAAGGAATAGGTGCTCCTCTCTTGGAAACAACTAGAATAATAGCCAAAGATTCCTTATCCTTTTCTTTCTTATCTAGTTGAACAAGTATCTTTCTTTTTACTCAACTATTCTCTGGTCATGACTAAGCGTAAGATTTTTGTTCATTTTCGCTACTATTTCTTCATAGTCATCTTCATCAAACGTATACACCACGTAGTTGATTTGAGAATCTTCAGCCTCTTTATTTACTTCTTCAAGCTCTTCTCTAGCTTCTTCAACAATGATTTCATCCTCTACTTCTTGAACTTCACATGCTACATTTATTGGAACCTTCATTAGAGGATCTTCAATGAAAAGCTTGGGTTGAGCGGCGAGGAAAAGAATTCATTGGGCTGGAAGTTCTTCTTGGGAATATCCTTATATGGAACATTATGAGAAAGCTTCTTTTTAATAGCAATCAGATCATTAGCCAACGTTTGAACTAATTGATCATATTTTTTTGGTCCCAAGTAGAAGCCTTGGATTTGGACGGTTCTTTCTTCAACTTACCCAACATAATGAAATAATATTCAACACTTATAACAAGTTCTTGATCTTCGATCACATTTTCTCGACCATGCTCTTTTAATGTGAAGCTTGCTTCAGAAGTTGAGCATTAATGAAGAAACATTTCAAATTCTCAAGAGTAGGTTGGGAAATAGTTGGAATTTTGTGAAACAATATGTTAAACCTTTATACAAACTCTCTCATCACTGCATAATTCTCTTTCTTCATCTAAGAGAATAGGGCCAAAATTACATGTGCATCTTCTCGATGGTTTAAACCTATCCTCAAATTTTATTTTAATTGTGTACCCATTATTGATACTACCAGCGAGAAGATGATAAAACCATTCGGTGTGGCATTGTCTTGCAATCTTTCCACAAATAGCCTAATAGATACATCCTTATGTGTAGCTTCAAAGACCCCACAAACAACATAAATTGTTGCGAGATGTTCATCTAGGTGAACCTTGCCATCTCCTCTAAATTTTGGGAAGTTATTCTGAATTCCTTTGTGAAATTCATAAAGGGGGTGTGCAAGGGATAGGGGCCTAATATTTTGTCCCCAACGTACAGGTGAAGCCATTCTAGAAAAAAAAATTGCAAAGGAAGATAAACACCCACTAAAATCAAATCCCGAGTGGTAGTTACTTGTGAAGATGAACTAGGTCTTCTCTTTGTTGGATGTGTTCTAGTAGATCATTTCTCTTTATCCTTTCTTTCCGGAGGTAACTGAAAAACACATTGTTCTTTGCAATTGAAAAGTAGGATCTTAAATACCTTTAGCCCTTATACTTTGATTGTATCTTTAATCAGTCAATGTGACAAAATATCGTATTTTACTATAGTGAGAAATATTTTGTGGATGTCACAACACGTGCTCTACGGTGGGTGCAAAAAAAAGCTGTTGGTTGGAAAATTTGTTGTTGAAAAAGAAATCAATAGTTTAGGGGATGAAAATCCCTCCTCTTTAATGGGGAGGTTCCCTTATTAAGCCAAAAATTGGAACTCTAAGTTATTTACAAATATAAAAATTAACTAATTCTTAATGAGGATATTGGTGAACATGAATGACCTCATGATTCTCAATACAAAAGATAAACAAAGAACTAGGAGTAAAGGAATTACAACAAGTAAGATTATGAAAAGATAGATTAATTAGAGAAACACAATTACAACTAACTAATCAATCAAGGATATGAAGATCCTCCTTAGTTTTACAAGATTACTTGAATGATTTGTATAAGTGAAGGAAAAAGGAAACAACACTTTCAAATAAGAATATTGCATATCTTTATCCTACTCTGCATGTAAATTAAATTAAAGAACATATGTGTTTACATAAATGGAAACTCCACAACACATAAAATTCAGATTGAATCAAAGTTCAACACATTTTACTCCATGAATGAGAATACAAAGCTTCATATTCTAGATAAAATAAACAACATATTAATAAGATTAAGAAAGAGAGTTTGGAAGAACAAGAATTGAGAGAAAGAAGGTTCTTCTTCTGTATTGCCAAAAATTTGTATCTTTACATCCAAATGCACCAATATCCAACCCCTTTTACAAAGAAAATGAAGCCTTATATAGGATAAGGGGAGGAAGTAACTACCTCACCTAACTAATTGTTCTTAATTAAGTGTTAAAACACTTAATTACTTGATTTACATAAATTGAATTTACATTAAAAATTATTGTTTAATACAATAAAGACAACCTCAAAATATATATGCTACGCCCTTAACGTATTGCTTGTATTAATATATGAGTAGCCGACTTGTGGCTTACCATATCATTTTATTATATCATTTATACTTTCTCATGCTTAATAGGTCGGCCTTGGTGATGGCCATAGCATATGAATAGTATATATAGGGGATTATAGGTAGTATTTCATCATCATTTGAGCATTTGAGTCTTGTTATATGGTTTGGAGGTTGCCCCCTCGAAGTGGCGAAGCTATTCTAATTGCATATTGAGATCATTATTCTGAAATATTGTGTTATTTTTTCTCTACTGTTGCTCTTAATCTGAATTATACAAGTAATTTTATTACAAGTGGTATCGAGTGCGATCACGGGGCGAAATTAGGCAAAAACCCTATTTTTTTGTTTCGCCACATATTGAGAACCAGAGTGAATTGGTGGGAGATATTTTTACCAGAGTTGAGAATCATTTCAAGTAAGGTTCCCTAAAAATTTCAGACTTTTTTATGTATTTTGCAAAATTTATTACAAATTTATGGTTTTTCATAAAATCGCTCCCTAGGGTGAAAATTGTGGAAAATTTTAAGTTATTTACATTTTTGGAAAGCTCTCAAAAAAATAGTATTAGTATATTCTCTGTTTTTTTTCCTGTTCAGCCGAAATTGTATCGAAACCCTAAACCCTAAGATTTGACATCATGGCGGGGCCTTCCACAAGAGCAAAAAAGAATCCGGTTACTCCGGGTAAAACCCCAGATAAATATGGGGTAGTGATTGAAGAGATGGAGTTAGAAGGGGTAAATACAGATTCCTCAGCACTAGGGTTTACCTCAGTTGATCATAAGGTTTGCCAACTTGAGTATGAGTTACGAATTGTACAATCTGAGATGGCCTCTAAAGGAGACATAGCCCAAATCAATCATCGGTTGGATGATATCATGCAACATGTAAAGGGTAACCAGTATGGCCCAAATCCAGCCCATATCAACCAAGGAGGACCTTCAGTTCAAAATCATGGACAAACTAACCATATGGGATCACTTTTCCAGTCCCATCAGAATCAAACTTATCCGCAACCATGGAACATGATGCCGAAAGTGGATATGCGCAAATTTGATGGTAAGGATCCCCTGAATTGGATAAATCAAATGGAGAACTTCTTTGAGTTACATCAAACACCATCAGGAAAAAGGTGACATTGGCATCCCTATATCTTGAACCCGACCAATTTGTTTGGTATCGTTGGTTATGTGCTCAGAGGCAGAAGAATGGTCTAGGTGTCAGGTGTCACTTAGACGGTTTTACCGAGGAGTTGCAATTGCACTATAGTTCCAAAGTGTTTCAAAGAACTACTTTAATCAATAAGAAAAGTTACGAGAAAATAGGATCAGTTAAAGATTATGTACATCAATTCCAAAACCTATCCTTAAGGGTGGAGAATATTCCATAAGAGAATCGAATGACTTGTTTCTTGGGGTCTTCAAGACCACATCAAGCATGAGGTACGGATGTTTAATCCAATCAAGTTGTCGATTCTATTATCATGGCACGTCATGTAGAGGAAAAATTATTTGTAGTAGGAGGCCACCTTTCATCAACACGAGAGACCGTAGTATCTCTTCCCCTTCATTTGCTAGGCCAATTAGTCGACTCCTCAACAAATGGAAGAAAAGAGAGCAAAAGGATTATGTTTTAACTATGATAGCAAATATGGTGAGACATAAATGTCTTTGAGAAGAAGTTGTTCTATCTTGTCGGAGGTAATGAGGATGATGAGGAAACTGAAATTATAGGAGAGGCTGAGGAACCAGTAGAAGATGAAGTAGAGGATCACCAACCTATAATTTCTTGCCATGCATTTTCAGGTATTAGTACTCCTCAAACACTCAAGGTTATTGGCTATCTCAAAAAATAGAAGGTGATGGTGTTGATTGACTCGGGGAGTACTCATAACTTCATAAATAGTAAGTTAGCTACCCGCCTCAATTGTTTTATTTACCCAGCTCCAAAAATGCAAGTTATGATTGTGGATGGTGGGACAGTCAAGTGCACAGGAAAGTGTCATAGTATCAAGCTTTCCATGGGAGACTACATGTTAGACTCACCTATGTTTGCTATTTCTATGGGAGGGGCAGATATTGTTTTGGGGGTCCAATGGCTCACAACCTTAGGTACTATTGAGATGAATTTCTAAGAATTGTTCATGTGATTTCATTCAGATGTAAGGACAATACAATTAAATGGGATGGTATCTAAGTCTCCACAGATTATTAGCTCTCATCAGATGCAGAAGGTTCTCAGAAAAGGAGTGGATGGCTTTATAGCAAAGCTATTTTCCATAGAAGTACAAAATACAGAGTCTTCAATGCCACCCGATCTTCAGAAGATTGTGGATGCTCACTCATCTATTTTTGATGCAATTCCAAAGGGACTACCACTAGTTAGGGATCATGATCATGCCATTCAGTTGATTCTAGGGAGCCAAACACCTAACATCAGACCATACAGATACCCATATTCCCAAAAAGTGAGATTGAGAAAATGGTGGAGGAAATGTTGAAGGCAGGTATCATCAGGCATAACCAGAGTGCATATTCTTCACCAGTGGTCATGGTACGTAAAAAGGATGAAACATGGAGGATGTGTCCATATTACCGAGAACTCAACAAGTACACCATCAAAGATAAGTTTCCTATTCCAGTAATTGATGATTTACTTGATGAATTGCATGGTGTTGTTTATTTCACAAAATTAGATCTTCGTTCGGGGTACCATCAAATTAGGATAAAAGAGGAAGATGTTCATAAAATGGCTTTTAGGACTCATGAGGGCCATTATGAGTTTTTGGTAATGCCTTTTGGTCTTACAAATGTGCCCTCAACCTTTCAAAGCTTGATGAACACTATTTTTAGGCCTTTTTAAAGGAAATTTGTATTAGTTTTCTTTGATGACATATTGATTTATAGTAAGACATGGGAAGAACACTTACAACATGTAAATAACGTGTTGGAAGTTTTGGAGAAACATACTCTGTATGCAAATCCATCCAAATGTTCTTTTGGTGTACAAGAGGTAGAGTATTTGGGTCATATTGTATCCCATGAAGGCGTCAAAGTTGATCCTCAGAAGATCAAAGCTATGGTGGAATGGCCAAGGCCCAAAAATCTCAAAAATTTGTGTGGGTTCCTAGGACTAATAGGGTACTACAGAAGATTTGTGTGGGGATATGGTAGAATAGCAACCCCGCTCACTTTGCATTGATAAAGAAGGATTCCTTCCATTGGAAAGAAGTAGCCACTAAATCCTTTGAGAAGTGAAGGAAGCCATGTGCAAGACCTCAGATTTTGGCTACTCCCAACTTCTCAAAAACCTTCATTGTCGAATGTGAGCGCTTCAGATGATCGTGGATTGGGAGCAGCTTCTAATGCGGGAAGGAAGACCAATTGCATTTGAGATTCACAATTCAAAGGAAAAGATCTACCCAAACCATGTCTATGAGAAATAAATGATGGCTATTCTTCATGCAATCAAGCAATGGAGGCCATATCTCATGGGTAGACACTTCAAGGTAAAAACCCGATCACGATAGTCTCAAATACTTTTTGGAGCAAAGGATATCATCGAGGAACAACAAAAGTGGGTAAAAAAATGTTGGGTTATGATTTTGAAATCATATACAAAAAGGGTAAAGAAAATGTAGTAGCTGATGCGTTGTCTAGAAGGGATACATCCGCAAATGCCTTACTATGTGGAATGTCCATGTTGACGGCCGATTGGGTGGATGAAGCAAGATTGGAATGGAATCAAGATAAGGATACATAATCTCTAATACAAAATATCAAGCAAGGATCTATGACATCTAACAAATTTGAGTGGAAAGGTAATGCCCTATGGTACAAGGATAGGTTATACTTGAGTAAAGATTCTGAGTTGAAGCATAAGATTCTTGCAGAGCTACATGCCTCACCTGTTGGAGGACACTCTGGGTTTTTGAAGACATATCATAGAATAAAAAGAGAATTCTTTTGGGAAGGACTCAAGGGGGATGTACAAAATTTTGTATCAAAGTGTTTAGTGTGCCAACAGAACAAAGGGGAAACAATTAAGACACCAGGTCTGTTGCAACCCTTACCAATTCCTAGCTAGAGATGGGAGGAGGTCTCCATGGATTTCATCACCGGATTGCCTTGTTCAGAGGGTAAGAATTTTATTTTCGTGATTGTGGATAGGCTCACAAAATATGCCCATTTTTGTGCCCTATCACATCCATTTGCAGCTAGTATAGTTGCAGCTATTTTTTTGGAGATAGTTCAAAGGCTACATGGAACCCCAAAGATAATTGTGAGTGATCGTGATCCTATTTTCACAAGTAATTTTTGGACGGAATTATTTTCATGTTTGGGTACTCAGCTAGCTCACAGTTCATCTTATCATCCTCAAACTGAAGTGGTCAACAAATGCTTAGAGGGGTATTTATGTTGTTTTGTATCAGATAAGCAAGAAAGGTGGATTAAATGGCTACCACTAGCAGAATGGTGGTATAACACATCTTTTCATACCTCTTCTCAAATGACCCCATTTTTAGCATTATATGGTTACCATCCACCTTCTATCACTTCCTCCTTGAGGGTGCAAACTAAGGTCAGAGATGTTGAGGAACACATTCAACATCAACAACAGGTTTTGGCTAGTTTGAAGGAGAATTTAGCATTAGCACAAAACAGGATGAAACAACAAGCAAATCAACACCATAGTGAAAGACATTTTGAAATTAGTGAATGGGTTTTGTACGTCTCCAGCCTTACAAACAGATGTCCCTAAAGCAACAGAAAAAGGAAAACAAACTTGCTCCTAAATATTATGGCCCTTATCAGGTTCTACAGAAAATTGGTAGTGTTGCTTATAAACTAGAGTTGCCTCCATCTTCACACATACACCCAGTATTCCATGTTTCATGCCTGAAGAAGGTTATTGGACAGAAATTTGAAGCCCAGACAGAGTTACCAGAACTTGACGAGGAAGGAAGAATCATTTTGGAGCCAGAGAATATTCTGCAAACATGTACTAAGAGGCTAAGAACTAGAGACATTAAGGAATATCTGATCAAGTGGAAGAATCTGAGCATAGAAGACGCCACCTGGGAGGATGAAGGTTTTCTACAGCAACATCCAGGATTATTCAATGTTGAGGAAAACATTGGTTTAAAGGGGAAGGGCATGCTACGCCCTTAACCTATTGCTTGTATTAGGATATGAGTAGCTGACTTGTGGCTTACCATATCATTTTATTATATCATTTATACTTTCTCATGCTTAATAGGTCGGCCTTGGTGATGGCCATAGCATATGAATAGTATATATAGGTGATTATAGGTAGTATTTCATCATCATTTGAGCATTTGAGTCTTGTTATATGGTTTTGAGGTTGCCCCCTTGAAGTGGCGAAGCTATTCTAATTGCATATTGAGATCATTATTCGAAATATTGTGTTATTTGGTGCTCTCTTGTTGCTCTTAATCAATTATACAAGTAATTTCATTACATATATAGCATTTGGAACTTAGTGACTAAGGTAGAGATGTCTTAATATTTGGGAATGATGGTGTTTTAAAGATTGGTCAACCATCTACTAAGAGTAGACTCCATTTCTTTCGCAATTCCACCATACCGAGCAAGTCACTTAACAACTTTGATAATAACATTGTTGAGTTCGAATAGCTCATCCATTCTCTCCTTATTAACCAATTCCTCCTTGAATATTTTTTTATGAGTGAATTGAATTTCTACTTGATATGATTAATTGAATTCCTCATAAATGAGTTATCCTTAAATATCTCGACAAGAGAGGGCTTGCAAATTTGCAAATATTCCAGCTTTTAGTGGTTCATTCTTATGGACTACATTTTTCAATTTAGGGAAACCTATTCAATAAATTTCATTCTTGTTTGGACGAGGATTAATTAACCAATCAATATATTGCAATAAACATTATAAATAACAATTAAACTATGCAATAAACAAAATAAATAACAATGACATAGATTTACATGGAAAATCTCTAAGGGGTAAAAACCGCATTGAAAATAGATGTTCCATTTATGTGAGAAACATTAGAGCCCAATACAAATCTCAGTCCTCACTTCTCTCCACCAATCCACACACATGAATTCAAATTACCATAATCAATGCCCATGATCATGTTTATTTAACCCCATGGGTCACGAACCAATTAAGTGACAGGATGTGACTTTGTAAAAAGGCACCCGAAATAAATATTGATTAGTAATAATCAATTAACATTAAAAAAATTAAGCTCCGGGCCCGGATGGTTTTCCTGCTGCTTTCTTCCAAGTGTTCTGGGAGACCATCAAGCAGGATCTCTTCAAAGCGGTTAATGAGTTCCAGATCAGTAACAATCTTCTAAAAGAATGGAATACCACCTTCATTTCCCTTGCCCCAAAAGTGCATAGTTCAAAAGATGTCTCCAACTTTAGGCCAATCAGTTTATGCAACACCGCTTACAAGATTATCACTAAGATGTTGGCCTCCAGGCTTAAACCCCTAATGAATGCTCTCATCTCACAAAACCAGAATGGTTTTATTAAGGGGCGGCTCATCCAAGGCGGTATCATTACGGTTCATGAAGCTATCCACTCAGCCTATCACTCGAAATCCCCTGGAATGATCCTAAAGCTTGATATGCAAAAAGCGTTTGACAGAGTCAGCTAGCCTTTTTAATTAGGGTCCTGGAAAAATATGGTTTCGATAAAAGATGGTGCAGTTGGGTCTTCTCTTGTATTGCGACTCCTTGCTTCTCTATTCTTATCAATGGCATTCCGGCAGGATTCTTCAAAAGCAGCAGAGGTATCAGGCAAGGTGACCCCCTGTCACCCTTCCTCTTTGTTCTTATGGCAGACTCCCTCAGTAGAGCACTAGAGGTAGCGAAAATTCAGTCTGTCATTTCAGGTCTGAAAATCACCTCCAGCTTCCCTTCTGCCACTCATAGCTAGTTTGTTGATGACACTTTGTTGTTAAGTGTTGCCTCTATGATTGAAGCCTGGGCTATCATGGATATCCTATCTCTTTACCAAGCAGCTTCTCAGCAAATAATCAACTTCAACAAGAGCAAAGCATCTCCTTCATCAACACTGCTCCTAGGACTCCAGAGAAAGATTGCGGATATTTTTGGGTGCAATATTGTGGACCTCCCTGCCTCTTATCTTGGCATCCCCCTCTTCCATGGTAAGCAATCTAAAAATCTCTGGAATCCAGTCATTGAAAGATACCAAAAAAATCTCGCTTCTGGAAAGGGGCTCTGCTCAGTCAGGCTGGAAAACTCCAACTGGTTAAAGCCACCCTCCAAAGTTCCCAAACTGTGAAGGAGGTGGTGGAAAAAATCCAAAAGCACTTCCTGTGGTCTGGGACGGAAGAAAGGAAGAGGATCCATCTTGTCTCATGGAAGGAAGTGTGTAAGCCGACTTCTCAGGGTGGGCTCGGACTAAGAAGGATGGCTGACACGAATGTGGCCCTCCTGGCCAAACTTGGCTGGGATGTGGCTAAAGGTAACTCTCATTGGGCTCAGCTTCTCAGAGCTAAGTACCTTGCTAATAATGAAGATTTCCTCACTTCAAATCCAATTCGAGGTTCGGCCATTTGGAATTCTGTTATTAGTTCCCTCCCCATTATCCAGGCTGGCACTAAATGGAGATTTGGAAATGGTAGACTTATTGACTTCTGGCGGGATCATTGGATTGGGGTCGAGCCACTTGATCGCAATCCCTCATGGGATCCTGTGAAAAGAAGCCTCATTAATAAGCAGGGAAGGTTAGTTTCGGGCTATTGGAAGGTGGTGAATTCCATTCCCTCCTGGAATATTCAGGTTTGGGATGATATAAGTGAACAGCAGAGCATGCTCCTGACTTCACTTAGAACTGTGCTCTCATCCATCTATATCCCCTTCTCCCAACATGAAGATGAGCTAATTTGGCCCCTCTCCCCGTCTGGCTCTTTCTCGGTTAAGGTTGCTTATCTCTCAATGCATTGTGCTGACTCTGGTCCCCCTCACCAAATTCTGGCCGAAGGAGATCATCCCCAAAATTGGTTTTTTTTCTCCTGGCTCTCTTCTAAGAATGCTTTCCTCTCTGGAGAAAATATGAAAAGGAGGGGTTTCTCTCTTCCCACTAGATGTGTGCTTTGTACTAAGGAGGTGGAATCCTCTGCCCATCTTTTGATCCACTTTCCCTTTTCGCAAGTTATCTGGCATTGGTTCTTATCGAGGATGGGTGTGTTCTGGACCTTCCCTGAGTCCATTCAGGACACCCTCTCTCAATGGAGTTCCCCTTCACTCACCTAGCTCTGGTTACGCCTGGAAACTTCTCCTCCCACATGGCATATGGGGCATCTGGAAAGAAAGGAACAGAAGAATATTCAAAGACCAGAGTCTTGAACCTGATCGGGTGGCTACCCAGATTGCTCTTACTTTCCAGGATAATCTCAACTCTCACCTTTGGTCCAAATATCAGCAAAAAATCCAAATTTGTAACTCTCGGGAGTGGCGGTTGTTGGCTATTCATCCTGTAAGTAAAGGCACTTCCTCTACTCGGGGATTAGTTTGATGGCTTCCTCCCCCTCCGGGTTGGAGAAAACTTAATACGGATGGGGCCTCGAAAGGAAATCCTGGTAAATCAGGTGGAGGAGCCATTCTTCGTTGCTCCTCGGGCTCCATCGTTGTTGCCTCTGCTCATAATCTTAACTATGGCACCAACCATCATGCGGAAGCCATGGCCATCCTCAAAGGCCTTGAGTTGGCTATCAAATTTGGCGACGATCCTCTCCAAGTTGAAAGTGACTCCCTCAACATCATCAATCTCCTACAGTCTGCTGATTCTGGTCAATGGTCAATCCAAAATATCATAGCTGATATCAGAATTCTACAAAGAAATTTCCAGCAAATTCAGTTCTAGCATGTCTTTTAGAGAGGGGAATAAAGCGGCGGACCACCTAGCTAACATTGGAGTTCTCCTTGAGAGTCAACAAAGCTGGATAGACAACTTCCTAGCTGATCTCTTCCAAATTACTCAGAATGATCTATCCCAATGCGGTTGACTGGTGGAAGGGGGAGCTGATATGGGTTTTAGCAACACCTTTATGGCCTCCTCAAAAGTGGTGGCATTTATGTTTGATTTATTATGAAAAGACCTTTGGTGCTGAACCATTTGATGAGGGAGATGTGTTATGATGTGGAGGATTTCCACACGCATGGGGTAATTCCTCCCCTTAATCATATGATGATCTGGCGGGAGGACAATGATGGCGAAGCCGATGGCTCCCACGCCCTGGGCGGGATTTTAAAGGACCCCCATTGCTCTCTCTTCTGCACTTTTCCAAATTTCTCAACAATAGGTGGCCAACTGAAGCGGATATATTTTGCTACTGCGACTTGGTTAAAGAAGATGTGGAGGTATGGAACATTTTACTAGAAAATGGCATCATGACTTTCCTGGAGAGAATGGCGGGCTACTCGGCCCTAGTCTCGTACGTAGTTATGGCTTCCTGGTCGAAGGGGAGGGTACAGATTGGTAACACACATTTTACTATCTCCACCAATGCTATCGCTGATGCCACGGGTCTTCCTGCCACAGGTGACATCTATTTCAAGTGCTCGCTGCATGCTGAAATGTAGGATTTCATTGCTCCAGGGGACAAGCCGGTCAAATATCTCTCTAGCTACACTCGTGATTCCCTGCCTCCTCCATGGAACAGAGTCATTGAAGTTATAATGTGTTATTTCACCATTGATGGCCATTATCGTCTGGTTTACGGCCCTCACTTCTTCATCCTTTCTCATCTCGTGTTGGGGAAAAAGATTAATCTGGCGGCTTTCCTCTATCAATCTTTAGAGCACTCTGTTCAGCTGGCTCGTGATGGGGAAGGGGCTATTCTCCACCAGGGCTTACTGTACTTGCTTTTTTCTGATGCTGCTTCACATGCCGACTTAATCCACTTCCCCCAAAACTGGTCACCATCGTCATTCTCCTTTGCCTTCCCCCCGCCCCTCCTCCACCTCCCTCCACTCTTCTTGGTGCCGCCGTCGTTTGCACCTTTCCTCTGACTCCAACTCAAATGTCGCCATTCTTATCCCTCCCCTCATTATTTTCGAGCCCTCTGCTCCCCCTGGTTTCCCCGCACCTTCGTATGTCTCGCTGGAAGGCACTGACACCAGTTTTAAAGTTGTCTCCCGGTCTCAAGCCCCGATACCTCTCTTGCCGAAGACATTCTGGGCCTCGCCAAGCTCTATCCTGACTCCCAGCCTCGGAGCAATTGGAGACGAACCAAAGCATGTGGACAACCCCACTTCTCAGACTGTTAGAGACATTCCACTCTTCAACGGACAACGAACCTCCTGCTGACACTATGAAATCTTCTCCGAATTTGAACTCAACTCCCCGCCTAGCCTATGCTTTGACTCTCAGAGGGATGAGCGCAGAGTCGATTTGGTGTCATCTATTTTAAACAAGCTCCAGCGTGCCTTCACACCTTGAAGGCCTGGGAGGCCTTCACTGATTCTACCAGGAGCACCATTGCCAAAGATTGCTCGGAGCTCATCACCCTTGCGGAACAACTTGCGGAGGATTCGGGATCCCCAGAGCTAGAACTACTGTCTCTGAGCTGAAAAATCTCTTCTGATGTTATCTTCTCTCTTCTGTTGTCTTTTTCATTTTCCTTTTTTGGAATCTCCATGGGTACTTTTTTGCTATGTTCTAAATTGCTAAATCTGGCCTGATGGGCTTTTTTGTATAAGGTTGTGGGACCTTCTAAAACCCTCTTTTTACCCTATATATTCCAAAAAAACATTAAAAATTTTAGATTATATTAAATAATGAAGAATATAAATATTATTAATTATTTAATTATAAAATAAGGTTTATAGGCACTTAATATTACATTTTAACACCCCCTTAATATTAAGTGGGGAACATATGCCAACATTACTGTTTATACAACATGATTTACAAATCCATAAACCATAGTGAAGGTTTAGGCTAGCATATCACATTTGAAGGATTTATACACCTTCATCATGCTCATCTTACCTTTTGGTACAAAAGGATTTGGAATCCATAAATCAGTAGTGAATGATTTAGGCTAAGCATGATTTGTGAGACTACATCTCATAGTTTCTCATGGAAAATATCTCAACCAAGCATCTCTAGGAGCCTTTTATAACATAAGGACCTCCTTTACAAAGATGAATACACCGGGTTGTACACTATAAAATTAGAGTGAAGTTTACAAAGATCATTAAAAATATGTTTTTACAATGCTTTTACAATGGAGCAGAAGTATAGAGGAGAAGGAGATAACAACCAGCTGGCCATTAGGAGGTGGAATTACCATACATACTCCCCCTCAATGGCAACTCTAAAATGTTGAGAATTGCACAAAACTTGTAGAACTTTACAAGACATGATGGTTTTGTAAACATATCTACAACTTTATCTTTAGCCGAGCAATACTAGACATCTATATCACTACAGAGAACCTTCTCTTGGATAAAATGCATATAAACCTCTATATGCTTCGTTCTCTTATGTTGAAATAGATTCTCAAGACGAGCAATGAAACTATGGCTATCATATAAAAGCAGATTACTTCCTTTATATTCCATATGTATCTCTTCTAATAACCTTTTTAGCCACATGGATTCTTTCGATGCTTCCATTTGCACTTCTATATTCTACCTCAGTAGAAGAAATGGATATTGCTAGCTACTTTTTTCTTGCTCCAAGTAATAACACTGTACCAAAAAATTAAATACACATCCAGCTTTGGTATTTTATATATAACACAACATCGATATGGTTAGAGTCACAATATCCATATATACATTATAATAAGCATATTATATATCACTATCAATTTCACTTTTAACCATCTATAAATATTACATTGATAGGTTGAACACAAGTTGTATAACAAATTAAATAACAATATGTTTAACAACTAATCATGTTATATTACCAATATATTGAAAATTTTCAACATATTAATCTTGTAAGAAATACATATTAAATACAATCAAGTATTGGACGTCTCCAATAAAAACACAAAGGTGTCCCCAAGTGTCATTTGATATGCAAAAATATATTTTTAGTAACATACTAGTTCATATATTAAAAATGCTTTATCAACAACATATATATCTTCATTATTTATTCCAAGCCCTTAAAATTGTGATAAGACTGATATATAATACATCTAAAAAATGACCAAATTATGCAAGAATAATCATAGCATACACAGAAACATAAGATCCTCTAATAATATTTTGGACAAATTCCATAGATTATGTGGATTTTTACTTCAAAAATGACTGAGGAAGGTGTAGTCACAAAATCATGCACTTTGGACAATTATTTATCTTGGTCTCATACTACTATTTAGAAGGTTCTTAAACAAAGAAAGTACTAATTAACCCTTGTCCCTTTGGCCATTTTATTTATTTTATTTCATAATTTGTGACCTATTGCACCTACATGCCTAGCCATTTTCACACATCTCCCAGAATTTTAGCCATAATTGGGGTGCCCAGATTTAGTACTAGGGCACCTTGGGGCACCCTGGTCCCACTTGGGGGCACCCCGATCCTTCTAGCACTTTCCCGCCACTTTTTGGGCCTCTTCTAGTCATTTTCATGCTTATCTTTTCTTTGGTCAGCCTTTTTAGGGTTAATTATGAAATTAGAGCAAGAGAGCCCTATAAATATAAAGTTATGAGACCATAATGAGGGTCCTAGCATCACTTACTACTATCACTCCATCTAGAGTTGCATCCATTACATCACTTGCATCCACATAGTTCCATACATCAAGGCTAGGAGATCTGCATCAACACACACTTCATAGGGGGAGGGATTCTATTCTATTCCATACACATATGTTATTACATTTTCTACATTTAGTTATTTCTCACTACTTCACATAGTATCGACACCAGAGCACCTAGGCACGACACACACACACCAAATTTACATTTGGGTTAGAAATCTATTGTAGCGTTCGGTTTAGTAAGCCCATTGTTGTAGGAAACCGAGGTCAATTCGACCCATTCTTTTTCATCTTTTATTTTTTAGGGATTTCATACTTCTTTCTCTTTTGCAAGCCTTCAAACATCATCTTGCTTCATTTGGTACATTCGACGTAGTTTAGCGAAGCCAATGCAACAAGAGGTGAATATTACAAACTATCTTCCATCCTTGAAAAGACATGTTACGAGCTTTTACAAAGACTAGGCGCCTATTTCAGCAAACCAAGGCACCCCGAGGCACTCCAGTACCTTCCTAAGCACTACAGTTTGTTCAAATCCTCCATATCCAACCTTTTTGGGACCTCTGTGCATTCATTCCCACTCTTATAATTTAATTGCATACCTGCGACACTCTGCGATAGCCACCTACAATCAATTGAGTTCTTTCCTCACATTACTCTTGCATATTAGGGGTTTATTTCTATTAGTTTAATTTTTTTGCTAATTTGCATTTCTTTAGAGTATTTATTTACATCATTTATTTTCCTCCTAGATTAGATTAACTATAATTATACTTTCCCCTAGTTAGTTAATTTTAGTTAATCATAAGGTTTTTTGGTGATATCTTATCATGTAAGCACCCTTCACACATTTCATGAAAAATAGGTGGCCGATTTAAGCCAAGACATGTCATACATTGTTATATACCTTGGGATATGATATTATAATGTATATGGGTTGATGGAGATGCTAACATGTGGCACACATCCCCTTAGTTAGTTATATGTTTATAATATATGGGGTCACATAGGAATTAGTTATATTGGGTAATGAGTCAACCTACATTGGGATTAGGTGTTACCCATCCATTAAGAGTAATGTATGTCTATATAAAGGATGCGAGTATCATTATGAGTCATGTCATGAATGTATTAGTTGATTCTTCTACTTGGTAGAGGTATATTGGAGGTGTCCCCCTTGAAGTGGATTCCCCTTTCGGGAGATTGTGGAGTTACTCCTTCTTTAAGGAGCATTGCATGGTGTTGCCCTACCTTAAGGATATTATTCTACATATATTTAATCTTTGGGAAATTTTCCCCACTAATATCTCTTGTGTTTTTATACTCTACATATTATTCATTTAGTATATGCAAAGATCTTATCAATTGGTATCAAAGCATCGATCTGAACAATTTGTGGGATGAAACCCTAATGTTGGTTATTCACCTATATATCAATATATACTTGTAATATATATATATATATATATATATATTTGGGAGTGGATACATCATTCAAGTGATCCTTCCTCCAAATTTCAGAGTATTTGGATCTATTTTGTGAAAGATATGTCTTTTTTTGGGGTTGAAACCATAATTTTAAGGTTTCATCTATATCTACTAAATTATGACGAACTAGTTCTAAAAATGTGTTGGTTTTATTTAGATTCATTACATGGTTATACCCCTAAAATGTCAGAAAATTAGGATATGTTTTATGAGACTTATATCGCTTTCATTTTTTTCAAAAGTTTCTCCCTACGCCAAAATATTAGGAGTTTTTCTGATTTCTTTACATTTTTCAAAAAACTCTCAAAAATAAGATTAGGGTTTGTTTTTTTGTGTTTTTTTTTTTTTTTCTTACCTCTAGTCAAAAGGGTTAGAATAAGTTTTGATCAAAAGGGTCTATTCCTAAAACCCTAGTTTTGTGGATCATGGAGATGAGAATTTTTTATGGGGATGGAAAGATTGATGCTAGAGAATGGTGGATTCAATTTAAGGAAGATCATTTATCATCTGTAATACCACGTCTTTTCTTACAAAATCAGCTAGGTGGTCTAGCTCTAACTTGGTGGTATCAAGTGCAACAAAAGTGTCTCAATTGGTCTTGGGAGGAAATTGAACGAGTTTTCTTAGATCGATGGGCCAAAGAAGATGAAGAAGAAGAGGATGTTACTAATGAGGGTGTTTCAGATAAGGATGAGAAAGAAGAAGAATAAAATAATTTTACAATGAAGAAGAATACAATGTTGATGATGAAGAGGTTACACATGATTCAAAAGGAGAGATAACAGATCAAGATATTCAAATAGTGTATCTCCAAGGAAGGTTCAATATTTCAATTTGAAGGGTGCATTCAAAGGAAAAAGGTAATTTTTTCCATAAACCCTAGCAACAAATATAACTTCATCAATATGGATGTAGCTCAACATCTACATGTTCAAGAAAATCATATCAAGGAAGCTCAAGTGGATGGTAAGCATATTCAAGTTTTTGAAGATTTAAAGCTCTCTATGGATAAATATGTTTTACATTCATATTTTTATGCTTTAGATATGGATGGTATGGATATTTTTATTATATATCCTTGGTTAGAGACCTTGGGAACAATTAATATTAATGTGTAAAAGAAATTCATGAAATTGTGGTACAAGAGAAAGAAAATTACATTGTAGGATATCACACTTAACATGGAAAAAAGTAATGTAAAGAGGGATCTTGAAGATGAATTTGAAAAGGGTGAATAAGGGAATAAGGATGATTCAAAAGGAGAGGTGAAGAACACGATGAAGAAGAAAGAAATAATTCATCTACTCAAGAGAAAAATGAAATAGCAAACAAGGTAAAAGAGGAAAATATAGTGAGGAAAAGGTTTATAAGGTTGAGCATACTAAGGTTGCACAACATATACACCCACATAATCATGAGAGGTAAAAATCATGGAGACATGCTAAGACACATGAGAGAAGAAATATATTTGGATATACATGGAATTGGAGGAGTAATAATTATGGCTATACATGGAATCAATGGAGCAACAATTATATAACATGGAATCACATGAATTATGTATGTGCATTGATGTCGAGGAGGAACACATATGTACAAGGATGGAATAAAATGAGTGCAATGGAATATGGAATCATGTTTGGAGTAGTATAACCCACTAGGATTTCATATGGGTGGTTGGATGATCGAGCATGAAGAAATGTGTGCAATTATTTAAAGCACACTTATTATGAGGATTCTTTTTATGTTTTGGGGATGAAACATGTCAAGGAGGGAGGGAATGTTATGTACCTTGGGATATGATATTATAATGTATATGGGTTGATGGAGATGTTGAAATGTGGCACACATCCCCTTAGTTATATTTGGTAATTAGTCAGCCTACATTGGGATTAGGTGTCACCCATCCATTAAGATTAATGTATGTTTATATAAAGGGTGTGAGTATGATTATGATTCAGGTCATGGATGAATGATTTAAGTATTCTACTTGGTAGATGTATATTAGAGGTGTCCCCTTCAAATTGGAGTCCCATCTAGGGAGATTGTGGAGTTACTCTTTCTTTTAGGAGCATTGTATCATGTTTCCCTACCTTAAGGGTATTATTCTACATATATTGAATATTTGGGCATTTTGGCCCACCAATATCTCTTGTGTTGTGTTATATTTTGCAGATTATTCATTTAATATATGCAAGGATCTTATCATACATGCTCCTGCAAAATGATCTAATCTTTCATGACAAAATTGAACAACATTTCTATTTTTGAATAGTGTAGACAAAAATCACGCTCTTGGGTACATTTCTAGGTCCTAAAAGCATGTTATCATTTACATGGTTCCTAAGCAAGAAAACTAGTAATTAACAACTCTTCTTATCCTTTTTTCCTATTCTTTTGCACTTTTATTGGCTTCATACATTTGTTACTTCTATCAGCATTTGACTCTTTTAATTTTCTATGGCTTCGGAAACTAGCACCCAAATTGGAAAATAACTTTAGGTGCTCATGTCTTCTTGTGCACTCTTGTCCCTCTTTATCTTTTTCCTACCCCTTTTGGGCCCCTTTCACTTCTTAATTGTATTTTATTACCTTGGGTCAACCTTTCAGTTGTCAATTACAAAATTCAAACAAGGGAATCATATAAATACATAATTATGCTTTCAAAATGAAGGACCAAGCACTAAGCATTATTATCATCACCTAAGCTTGCATCCAAAGGCACTAAATTAATTCAAAGGCATCCATATAAAATATATACAAGGGAAAAGGTATGCATCACATTTGCATACACTGCATAGGAGGGGAAGTTCATTATATTCCATCCACACATTCTATTACATTACTACATTCTAGCTACAACTCGATTTCATTTGTACAACTTGCAGAAGGGATTCATATAGCATACTTTCTATACACACTCACAATAACTATATGGATTCTAAGATGTAGTGCAGCACTCTCTTGTAAGTTAACTCTTTGATTGACTATCAAGGTCATTTCGACTCCCCATTCTGCATTTTCCTTTTTTAAGTTTGATACAATTTTTGGGCTTGTGTAGTTGAACTTCTCTTTTGAAAGTTACAAGTATCATCAACAATATTGGTGTGAATATCAGTGCGATCAACAAAGAAATTTTTGAAATCCTAGTGATAAAGGAAAAACCAAATTCGAGCATCCGCACGCATACACCAAGCACCTATTTTCGATCTCCAATGCCTAGGTACCACTATCCTGCTACAGGCTCTCATGTTTGGATATGTTCCTGCACTCCATATTTTATAGTTACTAGTGACGACCTAATTTATAATATTTTCATTAGTCACACCTGCTCCCATCACTTCATGTCCATTCGGAAATCAATTAAGTCTCATTACCTTTCCTTCTTACTTAGGGTTACATACTTTGTATGCTTATTTGATTGTGTCTTACCATATAATTAGCATTTTTTATGATACATTATGATAGTTCTGAATTTAATTGGTTATTCCAAATTAAATTAAATCATTTAGTGAACCCCTTGATCGAACCCTATCTAGATTTTCCATATACTTTTGCTTCTCTTCTCATGGCTGCCACTAATGATAAATTTACGATGAAGATATCCATGACCTCCAGGATCATCTTGTTGAACATCCTCAGGATTTAGATCTCCTCTTATTCTTTGCTTTTTAGGAATCCAATAACCTATCTCGAGCTCAATCTTCCATGTTCTAAAGATACATCTCTCCCTATTACAACCCATCCCCTCATTCCACTATCCCACCCACCTCTAATGTTCTTGTTTCTATGCCTATGTCTACCAACCATTTTACCATGCCTATTACTTATCATACTTGCCAAGTCTTCTCTTCTAGCACTCATGACCTAGCTTCTCTATACCAAAGATCTGCAAATTCAAATCCATCAATTGCAGCAATCGACTTTGAGTGCCTCTCCATCTCTTGATTCCTCCTTACTCCTTCATACCCCTTTTACACCCACCATTTCTTCTTATCCCCTTCCTCCCAACTTCATTACCCCTAAGCTACCCACCTTCAATGGCCATAGTGACCCTCAGGATCATATTCAATATTTTGATATAGCATACCTTGACTATGCGGATGATCATACACTGTTATCTAAACTATTTCCTAGGATTTTGCAAGATTATGCCATGTGTTGGCTTTATGATCTACCTATTCACTCGGTAACTTCTTTCACACATTTATCCGATGCTTTCCTTTCTCATTTCTCTATCAATATCGTTCCTAAGATATCTTATGCACAACTTTCTCAAATCAAACAAGGATCTAATGAGAAATTCGTTTACTATGTTTTATGATATAAGAACAAGCTAGATAAGTTAACCAATGTACTTTCGAATCTAAATTGTAAGATCATTTTTTTCAAAGTATATTACCTTCGTTACAAGAGAGTTTTATCTTTGAGACCTCTCCATCTTTTGATCAATTATGCCATACACTCAAAATGCATGAAGGAAAACTCTTATCTATGGGAAAATTGAAATATCATGATAACGCTTCCTCAAAATCTTCTAATCATTTTCAAGATAAATATAATTTCAAGCCATCTCCTAAGACCAACAAAGCTAAGGCAACTATTAATTTGTCTCTCCACCTTAAAATCGTCAATTACAACCTCCAAAGCTTAATTTTACCAGGTTGACCTACACACCTCGAATTTTATTGCCATTATTTATTGAAAGAAATATTATCACTCTTCCACCTCTACTCAATCTCGACCCCTCTCGCACTTGTGGCCACAATTATGATGAAAATGCATGATGTGATTATCACCAATGCATTACATACTATACTAATCATTGTTTCAAACTTAAGTATATTATTCAATATCTCATTAATAGCGACACACTTGAGCTCCTTGAGAAATCTTTCTAATTCGATCAATGATAACAAAAAGTTAAAAATATTTAATGATCCCCAACCCAAGCATGACACGCAAGCCTCCGATTCTTCAGCCAATCATACATATTTTTGTGCCTCCTCCTTCATCGGGGCCTCTTGATTTCCTTGTTGCTTCTAATGATACATCACCACTAGTTATTTCATTTTCAGAACATGATTATCATGCTACATTTACTTTTGAATCCTTACACATCAACGCATTTATTGGTTAATACATTTTCAATAATACTATGGTATATCCATCAATTCATGCCTGTGTATGTTCTATTGCACTTATTTTAGCAATAAATTATCCATTTTCTAATGTTAAATTTCTAGTCCCTAAATCTTTTTGCTATGTCAGGCTTCCCATCATAGTTGGGTCTCTTACTATGCTTTTCCCATTCATGGTTCTATCATCAATCAAAGGATGTGACATTCTCTTAGGTCTCTTTTGTTTCTATGCCACCCAAGCCATCACTTACATGAATAATTTGTGTCTCAAGTTCATTTACAAAAAACAACCGATTCTTATCAAAGGTGTTCCATCATGCACACCATTACCACGACCCACTTTTGTTAACACACCGGTTGTAGCATCTAGGATTCCAATACCTATATAATCTAAATCTCCCTCATCACCTAGCTCTCCTACCCACACACAACCTACATCATGAAATTTTCATCCTCATCGGTCTCTTATTCCACATTGTCACCTAATTCCCCTACTGGGAATCCCTTTCACATAGGTATTCACCTCTTACTTCACCACATAGGTCTCCTTTGTGTGCACATAGTTACTCTACCACACTCCTAATATTATATCATCGTCACATGCCTATATCTCCTCAGATATCGGGTGGATGGCCCTATCCCTTCACTATAATCTAATAGCCTTCTATCACTCACACACATCGGGGCAACATACTTTTCCCCCTTATTATCATTGTCAAATTTTTCTAATATCTCATACCACTCTTTGTGTTATGTGCCTCATCATTAATACTTTTATACACTATCATACCCATTAATACACGTATTGTATCATCATGACCCTATGACACACTCTAGTTCCACGGTTTGAACTCAACTATTGATGGTATGAATTTGAAATGAACCTCACATCCACCACACTTTACGCTCTATGCTTCATGGTACATATTTCTATCATCTACTCACACAACACACTCATTTTTTGATGATGCACTCTTGTTCTATGGTTCATTCTTTACTGTTAAGGGATCATTTATAGATGAACCTCATCTCATACATATCCGTTGGGGCATTCAACTCCTACCATTTTCACATTTTCATAACGCAGACGTCCCACTCACATAGAATTTTCATATCTTGGTTGCATCTATTCTTGTTAGCTTATTATATTTACATGTTACATTTTTTTCCATGCTAGACGAATTCTTAGTATGTCATTATTTTTCTGTATATACACATGCATGTTTACTGGTCTATTGAGGTGAATACGGGTCTCTTACAGTTCTTACATGCTATAATAATGTTTAGCACTTTACCTTTTACTAGTCTCATCGAGACTCATGGGGGCATCTACTTTTTCTACTATCACATACTACACAAGTTCTATTGCTACGTTTTCACTACTTCTCATTACGGTTACTTTACTTTTCTCTAGTTTATAAATGCTCTTGACATACTATTTATATTTAAAACATGTTAATAGGTGCTTCTATTGAACCCTGGTCATTTGTGTTGTCATTGATGTCAAGTGGCATTGATGGAAAAGGATTTAGGAGCTCACAAGAGAGAGTTCAAGATGACCTCAGTGCTCTGCAGCTTGGTTGGTGAGGCAGGAGTCCAATGGAAGCATGGAAATGATAGGTATGGCTAGTTTAGATGTGATACATGTCAGGTATGATGGTATAATCATGATAATAATCTCTTAGAGTGAGCATCAAGTCAATTAGTGGAAATCTTGGGTCAAATTGATTCATTTAGGCCTATTTCTTGAGCCTAATGAGGTATGAAAGGCTAGTACAGGTCATGAAAAACCATGATAGAATGTAAGTAGCCTATTAATGTTTTTTAGGGTATATTTGATAATAAAAAAGGTTATTCTAAATCCTAAAGGAAAAATTAAAAAGTTATCAAAATTTTCCCTTGAGGAACTTAAGTGTTCTTGCATCAAAAATGATATGGGTTAGAAAATTTTAGACCTATTACTCTCAAAAAATCATGGGAGATGATGGAGGAAGGTTTCCTTGTGCTTCATGCAAAATTTCAGGTCCTTAGGAGGTCATTTGAGCAAGTTGTGTGAGTTTTTACAAAACTGGTCTATTGAAAATCTCATTTTGAGTTGCCTGGATTCTTAGCAGTCATGCAAAAATATAGTGTCTTCTTCAGATAAATCATAGAAGTAATTTTTGGAGTAAATTTTCCTAGAAATCATGTGCAAAAATTGGTTTGTCAAAATGAGGTGTATTTGAAAAGATATGAGCATTTTTGTAGAGCAATTTTTTCTTTTTGAATTGTGTTTTGAATGGAAAGAAGCAAAAGTTAAATCTCAATCTCAAATGACTAGTTTGAACTTTGGAAATATTCATTGGATATGTTTTGGTGTTTTTTCATACTTCTTGGGTCATGGTTTGGTGTTCAATTCTCCAATCCTAGTCAAAGTGCTTCTAATGACTTCTCATCTCAAAGGATAACTTCCATGAGTTTGTCGCTTTAGTTATTCAAAAGGATTCTTCAAATTTACACTAGAATCTATAGCATGATGAGAATTTACTCACCTCAATGGTGTTAGAATAATCTATAAGGGTTGAACTTGCATCTTACTTCATTTTTAGTGATGGCATAGTTGAAATCAGGCATCCTTGCACTGTAACTATTATAATTGAGAGTTCAAGAACTTGCTCTTAGCATTGCAATAGTCATATTCATATCTAAAGGATCCTCATGTTTCCAAAGTTTATTCATCAATATTTTTGAAAATATTCGAGGTTAGAAAGATTTTTTAAATTCACTTTCAAAATTGATTGTAATAACAACCTCTTATACAGGTATAAACTTCTTTTAAAACTATAACATTCATGACTGAACATGTTTGGAGGCTACTCAAGAATGATTGTGGTTTGGAGAAGGTAGAGTGCATTCCTAAATAGCTACAACATTTGAAATCATCGAATTTCACCTTGATTTGAGAAATAATTCAATATTTTTGAGATCTTGGGTTGTATTGTTAATATACCCCTGATTTAGGGTTTGTGAACAAGAATTTTTATTAGTTCTCAAGTTTTAATTGATGATAAATCTCAAAACTTGAACAAAATATCTATGAAAGTTTCTTCAAGCTATTGAAAAATGAATATAGTTGTTTTTTTAGCATCGAAGAAGATCTCATCAAATTTTTTTCCCTAGTCGTGCACATACTTAGAAGTTAGGGTCTTTTTCCAAATTTCATATTTTCTTTAAGTCCAAGAAAAATTTGTGACCAATTCAAGATACAAGGACAACATCCTATAATGTGAAGGATTTGGTTGACTGAATTTAAACTCGAAATTCAGTATATGAGTTGACATATCTTCTCAATTTGGTGTTGTATTGTTAAACGAGCTCTCCTTCAAATATTAGTGGTTTTTAAAGCAATCTTTGGTGAATTCCTTGACATGAAGGTGTTGAGAAAGTAGTATGGATGTTGGAGAGAATATTTCTAGCCTGAATGATCTCGAAGTGAAAATATTCTCAATGAAAAAGTTCTCCATGGTTAAGGTATAGTGTGCTTCCTCATTAAATGAAGGTAAGAGTTGCTTAAATATGTTATGCTCAAAATAATATATCTAATAAAGACTAACTCGAGTTAACTTCTTATTCAAATACCTTAACACCTTCTTGACTTGAAGGTAATTTGAAAATGTTTAAAATCACTTACTCACTCTTGATTTTCTCTCAACTCGAATGAGAAGTTCAATAGGAACTTATTTGTCCTATTCAAATAAAAAGATGAATGTGTGACTTTTGAACTTCAAGATCAAATGTGAAAGATCGAATACCATCATCAAACTAATCTTGAAGATTATGAAGTGTTCATGATTATTTATTGAATTTAGAGAGTTAGAATGGATGTTTTGAAAGGTTCAAGCTATAGTGTGAGAGATAGTTGAAAAGATGGGGAATATTTTTTTACTAGAAGTTCCTTAATCCTTGGAAAAGATTGAATGTCATAAACTGTTATAAAATTATGAATCTCTCTCCTAACTCAAGATGAGAATATGTAAAGACACTATGTTCTTTAGCAAGAAAATTGAACTATAAAAAAGGCACTTGTTTGTCTTACTCCAATAACAATAAAGATGAAAATTTAATAGTTCTATTGTTTGAAAACTGAAAAGATGAGAAAGGAAAAGATAGCTTGAAGTGGAAATGAAGAAGTTGAAGAAATGAGTAATGAGACAGTGAGAGGAGTGATAGGAGATGTTGTTGCTAAGTTGAAATGATTGTATCAGGATCTGAAGGATGTGTGACTAATTGAATATAAGTTACTAGAAGAGTATGACAGAGAGATATATAGGTAATTGACTGAATAAGGCTATGAGAAAGTATGAGACAGTTAAGGGAAAATGACCAAGAAGTATGATGACTGTGTGAAATAGAGTAAAGAAAAAATTTATGAGAAGTTTGAGCTGTTACTGATAGGATGAACCTATGTTAGGGGCTGATATGTATTCATGACTATATAAAAGATGAAAAACCAAAGAATTAGGTGGCTTGTGATTTGGTGAATTGTGAAGAGCCAGAAAAGAGACCATAATCAGTTGATCAAGCAACAAAGAGGCTAGATGGTCATTGTTTATACTTGAATTGTCTAAGTAGGTTCTTAGGCTAGAGGAAGTTGGTGCTTCTCTCTCTATCATCTGAGTGGGTGCTTGGATAATCAAGGAATGGGTGTTCCTAGTCTAGTGGGTGTTAGGAAAAACATAGAAGTGGGTGCTTCATAGTTTGAGTGGGTGCTCAAACAAGTTGAGATCATTGTAAGACTTTGGAATGGGTGTTCCTAAATAGATATTTTGATTTCACTGGGTTTTCTTCCTCTAAGGGTTTCCCACCATAAATGTTGTGTCTGTGTACTTGTCTTCTTACATGCAACCTAATTTCTTCATTGTTTGATTTTGGTTATAATCAAGAAGGTTGAAAAGGTTGAAAAATTGATCTGCATTTATTCACCCCCTTTCTCAATGCTTATAGGAAGGGAATTTAAACCTGAATTTTTTTACAAATGATGCTAAGAGGATGATCTAGGAGATTCAAAGGAAAATCTGGATTCAAATGGTGTAAAGTGAAGAAGTCATAGTCCGGGACCTTAAGAGGAGAGCTAATTTACAAAGGAGGTTGGAGATAGACTCCTATTTCAGGCTCTAAATTTTGTGCACATTTATATTAGCTTAAAGGGTGTTTAAAAACATAAGTTTTTCCTCTTGATACATCTAACAAAGAAAATTGTGCTTCGGTCATTATATGCAGATATAGTTAGGGGTTTAGGTGCATAGTTACAAAAAGGAAGATAATAGGAGTTTCTCAAAGAATTGGGCCTTGAGATTTTAAGGACATGTTTGATTATCTAAATGAAAACTAATGAATATTTCTAGGCCTTTTGGGTACCCATGGAAAAGTAAAATCATGGTTGGAGCATATAACCTTTTTCTTAAGGGATATAGGGACGGCTTAGAAAATACAAGAACAATATGGTGTTTTGAAGCTTTATATGCTTTACTCATTGAATCTAAAAAATTTGTGAGTATGTGAGTAGGAAAGGAGGGATTGGAGGAACCAAGGATTCAAAGACTTGTGATTTGGACTAGAGAACTAGTGTAATAGAGACTAGGACAAAGCGAGGATAATTAGGAATTAAGAACATTTTAGATGATGTTATGAAGGATACTCAAGGAAGAGGTGGTGAGAACTTATTGTTTACAAATTATTGAAGTACAAAGGAGGTGAAGACACTGAAGTGGATTGAAGAAGAAAAAGTTACATGCTTGGTCTAAAGGTGACAAGGAAGAGTTTAGAACCGTTTGGGCATAAACATGTAGGTTGATGTTTCTTACTCATGGAAGGAAGCTTCACCATGGAGTAGCATCCCGATTGTAGGGTATATCGGTGAAGGTATCATTCTTATTTTCATTTATTTAGATTTTTCAAGGTCTAATCCATTATATTCTTGTCATAAGATCTCTTAGGTAGAGTAAATACGAAGTTGTATTGAATTCCATCAATAGACTAAAGGAATGTTTGAATAGTTTAAGGCCATTGCATCGTAGCATTATTTTCGAATCAAAATTAGTCATAACTTGCTCTTCCGGATTAGAAGAGCACTCGAGTTTGCAAATCAGGGATGTCTTTCTCAGTTTGGTATTTAGAATTCAAGATTGAAATGAAATTCCTAAATCTTTCATGTATGTTCAATTGAATAATGAAATACAATAATTTATCTTGAATTAAATTGCAGTTACACCCATCTAGCTAATATTTAATTTTTTAATTTTTTTCTAAAATATCGATTACCTTTTCATCTCCCTTCATTAGAGTCGTCATCAATTTTAGAATCAACGTTATGATTTTTGATAATCGCATACCTTCATGCATTGATTCCGATTATGTTCAAGCCTCACTTGGACTTTCACGATTCTTGAAAGGAACAATAAGAATATTGTTCCAAGCCGCGATCTCAAATGATAATAGCACACCACATTAGATTTGCAAAACAAAAGAGCTAAAATACCATATATGGAAATCCATCATAATCCATAATGCTCAATACATTATAATAGAATGACTTTAATTATTCAATAAGAAAGATGTACATATAGGAGGAGGGAAGTGCAACTACTACCTAAATAAGTGGTGAATAACTCCCACTAACTAATACTAGTAGTTAAGTTAACTCCAAAAGACTAGTAAGCTAACTCCACATAACTGAGAAGCTAACTCAACACAACTAGTAAGCTAACTCCACACAACTAGTACACCTAAGCAAGCTAACCCAACAAGTGTAGGGCTAACATAAGTGTAAGAATTATCCTAATAAATAAATAAAAGGATAAATAATAACCTACACTAACACCCTCCCATAAGCATAGCTTAAGTGGGTGGAAAAGAAGGTGGGTCCGGCAACAAGGCCTGATGAGGTACCCACATACAACAACTAGGAAAAATGGACACCACAAGGTACCCAAAACCAATAATAACAAAGTAGAGAGAAAAATCCTGCTGTAAGATATCCTCATAAGCTCGACTCTAAAAACTTGTACAATGCTGAAGAAGTGTGGTGCACACTATGGTTTGAATCCACTACTCAATCATATAACTAAAAAACAATTGACACTGGGCTTCACCAGAATAGCTCCATGCAAGGAGATTGTCAATGGAGTGATGTCGAAAAGTGAAAAACAAACACCAAACATAATTTGATCAACTACTACAAATAGGTGTGCCATGATCCAAGAAAAACCAAGGCAACAAGGTAAGGACATGAGATCTAAATAAATAGGAGTGCCATGATCTAAGAAAAATCCAAGGTAACAAGGCAAGGGCATGAAACCTGAAGAAGCAGTATCAACACCACACCCTCCCATACTGCAGAATGGGTAGAGTGACACCACAGATCTGTATGAGTTGTCAAAATCAACTACTCAAACACTGAAAAACTAACACTGGGCTCCACTAAAATAGCTCCCCACAGAGAGACTGTCAACATGCCAAAAAAAGTGTCGAAAATACAGATCCAAAATATCTCAACAAACAAGAGAGATATAAATGTATACACCCATATATACAAGAATGTAATACCCAAAATTTTAGGACGTTGGGCTCAACCGAAAATGCATCCACAAGTGATCACAACACCCTCCCGAATTTGGCACTTTATAATTGAGTGCATGTAAATATTACAATGAGTAATAGTACCTTTTACATTTGAAATATGTGTATAAAAATTTCACCAATGCATAGATCTTGAAAAAATACACAATTTAAAAATAAATATCACCTTAATCGAGCTACGGATCAAAAGTTATGAGCTCTACAAGGTTTTGTTATTAAAATAATATTTTAATGTTGATCTTTTAAAAGGTACACGTGACACCCAAATGTCCAAAGGGTAAAAGAGTGCATCCACACGATACATGCTTACAACCAAAGGATAAAAGCATGCGCCCAAAACCTAAAATGTCCAGAGGGTAAATCATTGCGTCCAAAGGGTACACTTATATCCAATGGATAAAAGAATGCACCCAAACAGTGCAGATTCAAGGCTGCGTCCGGTGAACAAAAGACTACATCCAAAACCAAAATACCTAGAAGGTAAAAGAATGCGTCTGGAAGGTACACGTTTATATCCAAAGGATAAAAGAATGCACCCATAGGGTATAGATCTACGTCCGGTGGATAAAAGCGCATCCAAAATCGAAATACCCAAAGGGTAAAATAATGCATCCAGAAGGTACACACTTATATCCAATGGATAAAAGAATGCATCCATAGGGTACATATTTGCGTCCAGTGGATAAAAGACTGCATCAAAACTGAAATATCCAGAGGGTAAAAGAATGCATCCGGAAGGTACACGCTTATATCCAATGGATAAAAGAATGCACCAAGAGGGTACAGATCTATGTCTAGTGGATAAAAGACTGCATCCAAAACCAAAATATCCAGAGGGTAAAAGAATGCATCTGGAAGGTACATGCTTATATCTAATGGATAAAAGAATGCACCAGAGGGTACAAATCTGCATCCATATTTCAATTTCTCAAAATGTGGTCGAGTTTCTGATCGATTCTAGGGTTTTGGCACCTTTCAAATCCAATGGCACACTCCGTTTTGCATAAAAATACATGCTACAGAAAATTTCTAACAAATTCCAAATACATGAAAATAATAAACCCTTGCTTGTAAAGAAAAACTTACATATGGATGTCTACATCATCTATAGCTTTGATACCATGAAAGGAATGATAAGAATATTGTTCCAAGCCACGATCTTAGATGATAATAGCACACCACATTAGATTTGCAAAGCAAAAGAGCTAAAATACCATATATGGAAATCCATCATAATCCATAATGCTCAATACATTACAATAGAATGACTTTAATTATTCAATAAGAAAGATGTACATATAGGAGGAGGGAAGTGCAACTACTACCTAAATCAGTGGTGAATAAATCCCACTAACTAATATTGGTAGTTAAGTTAACTCCAAAAGACTAGTAAGCTAACTCCACATAACTAAGAAGCTAACTCAACACAACTAGTAAGCTAACTCCACACAACTAGTACACCTAAGCAAGCTAACCCAACAAGTGTAGGGCTAACAAAAGTGTAAGAATTATCCTAATAAATAAATAAAAGGAAAAATAATAACCTACACTAACAATTCTTGATATGGAGAAGTAAGTCATCCTACATGCCCCACAATATAATAGACATTGTCTCATGCACCTTATGTTGATGTGAAGCTACATTGTCTTTTGTTGCTTGTCTATCGGCCAAGATTTCTTTATACCATTCATGACCCGAGCTTGCATGAGCTATGAATTCTATCTTCATTATTATCTTCTAGATGTTGTAATTAGTTCCATTCAACATATGCAATTTTTCAATTGTAAAATGATTAGATCCCATTTTTACTTAAAAATTTTGAGACAAATGAGGATAATGAGGTTAATAGAAATAGTAGTTTAAAGAATCCCCCGATCGTTTTTCAAACTACACTAGTTATATTTCGATGGATTTTCCTTATTCACATCGAAAATAGACCTGTCAAACAAGTTTTATAGACATACAACATAATTGTATGTGAATTGTTTTTACTTTTGCAACAAAAATTGACTTACTTCATCGTCATAAAAAAATGTATTATTTCTCATTCTTATTAAAAAATTCCTCATCTAATGCAAAATAAACTTTTGAAAAAAAATCATTATTTGATAGGAAAAAGAATAAATTAATTTAATAATCGATTAAAAATGAAAAATATATATAATGCATATATATAAAAAAATTGGAGCTTGGCTCTATTAAAAGGTTTACAGAGGCTAAGCTAGGGGCCGAGATAGGTCCAAGATAGGAGAGCTATGGACGGAGTTGGGTTCCGAGCTCACTTAATATTTTTTTCCAACTATTTCACAAGAATCGTGAAAGCAACCAACTAATGAAATCATAAGCCACCTGCGGACCACAACTAACCAACTCTACAAAGAACATGGAAAGCCACATGGGTGAATCACGGTCGAGTTGGGGCTCCTAACCAACATAAAGCCAATGTGGTGAAGTCACATTTCAACCTACGATTGTTGTGGGTTAAAATCCCATGCGTCGATCCATCCACAACACATGTGGGACTAAACATCCCAAGTAAAAACCTACCATCGCCAACTCAACCGAGTGACAACGGTGGGAATGTGGGTGGTTGGCCTGTGGGGGTAGAGGGGCCCACATGGATAAAGGAGAGAGAGTGGGATCGGTTAAGTAGAAGTAGCCACTTGGTGCACATAGAGATGTGGAGGGGTTTTTAAGGGGCGCATTGAATAGGCCCATTTGATATAGTTTTTTAGGATATAAACTATAGTTGCTCGGCTATAGTTTAATATATATTATAGTTTTTAGGCTATAATATAGTTCTAGGTTTTTAATCTAGTTTATAGTTTTAATTTAAACATTAATATAAATATTTTATACTATAGTTTAAACATTTGAATGCAACCCTTATTAATTAAAGGGTTCTTAAGACATAAATAATTTTGTTTTTCAAATCACATAGATGAAAAACTAATTAGAATTTTATGAGCGTCACACCAAGAAACCGAGGGGACAAGGGTGAATCGTGTTCCTATATAAAAAAATGATTTCCTACAATCATGGAATGTGTCTCTATTGTGTTCCTTGATATTAACCGAAGTTTTAACTTCTTGAATATAATTTCTCCTACAAACTTTAGAAACTATAGGAAAATAATAAAATATTTCAAACAAAATTAACCCTTACCTTTTATTTACAGGTCCTAAGCAAGCTCTCACTAATCACCGTGCGTGAAAACTTGGAATGATTTGAAATATTTCAACTGCGTGTAATGTTCTAAGGGAAGGAGGAAGGGGGTATTTAACATGAATTTCTAAACTAACCAACTAACCCAACCGACACAAGATTGGCTAATTAAATAAATTAACTCGGCTCGATACTATGTTTGGACGAGGATTTATTAACCAATCAATATATTACAATAAACATTATAAATAACATTTAAACTATGCAATAAACAAAATAAATAATAGTGGCACAAATTTACATGGAAAACCCCGAGGGGTAAAAACCACGGTGAAAAGAGATATTCCATTTATGCAAGAAACATTACATTCAAAGTACAAATCTCCCTTCTCACTTCTCTCCACCAATCCACACATGTGAATTTGAATTACCATGATCATGCCCCATGATCATATTTATTTGACCCCATGGGTCACGAACCAATTAAGTGATGAGATGTGACTCTATAAAAAGGAACCCTAATTTAAATATTGATTAGTAACAATCAATTAACAAAAAATGTTTATATTAAATAATAAAGAATATAAATACTCTTAATTACTTAATTATAAACTAAGGATTATATGAACTTAATATTAAGTTCTAACAATTCTCCACTCCATGCTGAAAGTCCATGTTCTAGATAAATTACTCTTAGAATCATCAAAAATATTTTCCGAAAGGAGGATTTTTTCATCTGTGAGCATCATGATTCTAAGATCTTGAACAACATCAGCCCAAATCTTGAGCTCCTTATCAATACCATCAATCCCTGAATTGATTTGATTTTGGGCTGAGATGATGTTATCATATATTTTACATGCCTCGTCAATAAATTGCAAACCTTGAAACAATAATTCCCTCAACTCATGCCTCTGAAGCCTTACCAAAAGTGGCATGCTTGTGAATGTTATTGATTTACATCAGATCAATCACAACATTGGTGGAGTAGTGGGTGGAAGAGTGGAGAGGGGTGTTGGATCAAGAGGAGTTTTATCCGATGAGAGGAAAGACTTGATGAAACTAACAAGTATCCGAAATTGCTCCTCAAGTTGCTCCTAAGTTTTTTTCATTTTTCAACACTTTTGATGACCTTAGAAATATCCTCTCTAAGGCTATGAGCCTCACCCTTGGAATTTGAATCACCCAATGAGATCCTTATAAGATTGATATGTCATTTTCACTCTTGTCCTCAATTGGTCTAGAAATTTATAAGAATTTTTAACATGTGGAGTCGAAACCAAACGAGAAGTGATCTTAGATTTCTTCGAGAGGCGGACGAGATGTGCAAGGAGGGCAACCACAACATCAAATTCAGGAACCTCTACTTAAGATTGTAACTTCCTCTTCTTACTATCAACCATAGGTTAAACCCATGTGAAAGAATCCCTAGAAAATATTGCTATAGGAGGTAATGCAAGAGAAATTTGGTAACTTAGGGGGTGAGAAGTGGTAACTTCAACATTGGAATTTATAATAGAAGAGTAGGAAGGCCTTATAACATCCAACTTAGGCCTTGAAACATATGTCTTTCCTGAATCCAACACAACTATTTCAACCACATCCTCTTCTTCATCATTTTCTCCAAATTTGAATTCATCTTTCTTTTCTCAGCAACTTCTTCTTTAGTAGGTTGTGGTGTTTACTTAGGAGGAACTTTACTAGCTAGCTCTTGTGGTTTTTGTTGCTCAAGACTTTGCTCGATGTTTCTACTCTCTTCTCAACCTCTTTAGCTTTATCTTTCTTCATGTAAACCTTGGTTCCTGAATCCAAAGGAGAGGAGGAAGGATTTGTTGAGTAGGGGCATCCTTTTTTGAAGAGGAATCCTCTTGAGAAGAATACATCTTCTGAGATTCCATGAATTTCCTAACTTTTCCTTTGAAACAATGTCTAGTTCTTAGAGTATCTTGAAGTATTCAAGTCATCGAGGTTGTATTTCTCCTTTTGGTACCAATCAATTGTAGGAAATGGATTCTAATGAATAGATTTTATATATTCTATGGTATAAATAACATAACCATCATCAACCATCCCTTCGGAACTATATAAATTCAATGTCCTTGACTGTTGTAGTGATAGCCTGCTAAACATGCTTTCCTAACTTCATATTCATCAACACAGTCATCCCAATAATCTTAAAATTCTACCAAGTGGTAATATGTCATCCTCGGGTTATTTGCAATGAAACCTTTACTACCAAAATAATCCATTTTCTGGTATGAATGGAAATTGAACTCAGAGATGGTTCTTTCAATGTTCTAAGCATATAGGGTTGATCTACATGTATAATTCCCCAAAGATATGGGAAATTGGATGCCTAAAATATTCTTATCTCTACAGGTTTTGTGAAGAACATCTAACTACCTACAAATCTTAACCAATACTATCTTGTCATTTTAATAGATCAGAATTTTGTAAGTTTCTCCTTCAAACCTCGTTGTTCAAATGTAGGAGAACTTCGAACTACATGAATAAGCTTCCATATGTGGAAATAAATTGTCTAGACTCATGTGATACTCTATTAGTCACATTTCCTTCAAGAAATATAACCAAGAACATGGTGAAGGCATCATTAACTCTCCTATGATGACTTTTGTTGTTCTCATAGGTGATTTGAGTGTAAAAATCATAAATTGTTGAGTTTTTCTTGTTATCATGCCTAGTTAATCCAATCCATATTCTATATCTTGTTATGGTGTACATTAGATATGAGGTCATATGGAATGTTTTTCTCTGGTGAACATGGGTAAGTTGATGAGTCAGATTCTCACAAATTATCTCTTCTCAATTTATGTGTTAGTTTACTTCACAAAAATGTTGATATACACACACATCCAGTTATGAAACTCATTGGTTGATGGTAGACCCATTACCCTTGCAAGTAGTGTTATTATATCAGAAATTTCCTCTAAGAAGTCAATTCTATAGAGGGTTTTGGGTAACTTAGAAGTGCCTTTTCTTTTAATTGTCAATTGTGTCTTAGCAATCATTATCTTGTACTTGTTCTGGATCGAGGTCAAATAACCTTTGGGCTTCGACTTGGTTAAGACCTTAGAGTCTTCAAAAGTGGGAATTCCCAAGGATACATTGATATGGTGGCTATCAAGTTGAGAAAAGAATTGTACTTGGGGATATTCAATTTTTGTTATGGGTTGCAACTAGAAGCACAAGTTAGGAATGTGTCATTGCATTGAACTAAGGTAGGGAAACCAACAACATGGGTCAAACCCTATCTCTAACACATTGGGCCAATGGGGTTGGGTTATCATCTCTTATCCTATCCCAAAATTCATCTAGATTCATATGTTTAACATCATTGTCACCAATATCAGGCACATAGGTTTCCAAGGAAGAGATATGCTCGTATCCAACATATTGGAACTTCATGGTAAAAGGTTTAGGAACAACTCAAGGAAAACAAGGATAAATAATGAATTTGAAGAGTGTATGAATGGGAGGGATGAGAACTTAAATAACTACCAAAATGGATAAAACCAGTGAAACCACTCACCTTTTAGATGAAATAGATGACGCCTTCACAACGGTCCTAACCAACTTAGAATTTTTAAATTTGGATGAAAATTGAGGAAGTTATGAGTGAAAATGTGTTTTCACTTGTGGGAGGAGGGATGGACACAACACTATAAATTTCAATCCTTTTACAAATGTAATAATTATTTGGATTGGGGTTTATTTATATAATACTTGGGTTTGTCTTGCCCAATTCGTATAAAAATAGTGAATCGAATATTTTGGGGCCCGTGGGAACACATTATAACAATATTTTACCCCTTTCACTTATAAATCAGACATGACATGCTTGGGGAGAACTAGAGGAACACAACGTACAATTCTATTTCATGTAAATCAGTTATTCAAAAAAATTAAATCATGTTAGAACAAGTTCCATGATTTCTAAATAGAATCCAGATTCGTGGATATGAATGGTAAGAGGAGGGATGTAGATGAAACGGGCATGTTGAGAACTTGAATCCCGGAGGAACAAGTTCCAAATGTTCCCATGGTTCTTGTAAATGCCAATATGACCAATGTGAACAATGGAATGTGGTGATATGAGTTTTGTGGGGAATCGGAGCACAAGTAGAACTTAAGATTATTCCAAAATTTAAAACAAAACCCAATTTACCCGATGAAACCAAGTAATGCGGCCCTTACGAAATGTAGAGAATGGAGGAACAAAGGAATTGTTACTCTTATTCACACGAAATATGATTCATCTGATCCAAGACCAACTTGACTAACGTTTGGATTTTTCCTCATTTTTAACATCAACAAGATACGTGTAACCAAGATAAACAAATGACTTAGCTAAAATTTTGAAAATTTCAAATTTTTGGGGTCCATGACAACAAGCTAAGATCCAAAATGCACTCTAGTGCTCCTCTAATGCACTATGACACTCCTCAAATGGACTCTAACACTCATCAAATGAAATCAAACACTCTGTATGAAGGATATGACACTATTTTTCTAGAATTTGGTGCTTTTTTTACTGCGAAACTATTTTTCCATACTTTGGTGCTTTACAGCTAGACTCTAGAATACTATAGGAAGTATTCATACATGACTAACTCAATTCCAAAGTTGTTGGATCTTATCTAGAGAAAAATTTAAGTTCCTGTTAACGTGAAATCACAGCACCCCAAAATGAGTTCTACAGGTCTGCTTTTCTAAGGCATAGTCATTTGGTGTGATTGCATAACATTGAACTTTTTCCAAGGTGTGGGTCCTTGAAAAATGGGAAAGCTCTCTAGGTTGAAGGTTGGTTCTTTATTCCTCTGTTTAGATGCATACATAGAAACTTGCAGAGGATCTATTCTTAATACTAATCTAAAATTTACCAAGGAGACAGGGATAGAAGGAATACATAAATTAAAAACAAAGCTAAACTATGAGGTGATGCACCAAAGGAATGATGAAAACTTATTTTGCTAATAAACACAAACCAACAAAATGCATATAATAAACAAGCACAGATAGCCAGATATATAATGGGAGACCAGATGAAAGCAAAAGAGACAAGAGAGGATCTAAAATCGATCACAGACGTGTTTTATTGCTCTGTAGATTGATACAGTCCATTACAAAGTAGCCAAGAGGTAGAAACGTAATGCAATTTTGATAGAAGGCCTGAACCCCACATATCCCTTTGCTAGAAGGAGGAGGGAGCCTAAAAACAAAGAATGTCCAACCCTTTACAACGAATCCTACCCCGTATTTATAGATGCAACCTGAAAGAAGAAAAGAGAGAGAAGGGAAAAGAAGGTTGAAGTTCAACCACCACTGTTAATGCCTCTGATGAAATCTCTCCCCAAATTCGTCTTTACTGCATTAATCCTTGGTTCGACGCCTAAAAGGAAGAGGAAATGGTGAAATAGATCAAATCGATCTAGTTGTTGAGGTAAGAAGATTTTGCATTGAAATTTTGAAGATGTTTCCTCCATTTTTCTTCACCTAACCTCCTCAAAATTAAAGTTTCAGACCTTCATGGCATGGGTGAGGCTGAGATCTTTCCAACGGCGTCAGATTTACAATATTTCGAGCCTTGAATCGAAAGATATGCCCCTTCAAATTTTGTATCGGGTCCGTACAAGAGGGTGGGAAAACAACTTGAAAAATGGGTCCCCTTTTGATATGGGACACATGGCAGCCAGATTGGAACAAAAATTAGGCCTATGGGTCGTAATTTATCTTTTGCCCCTTTCTTCCGATTCCCGCTTTGGCTTTGACTCGGGCCCAGATGCTGAATTTTTCCTTGGGCGGAGTTGCGGGCCATTTTGCAACTTTTACCCCTTTTGAGATAACAAGGGGAAAAGAACCAACCTTTTCCCCGACGGTCCGCTTTCCCCTAGGACACGCAGTAGTCTGGCGCTCATTTAGAAACCTTTTCTCTATTCACCCCTTGAAACAATGCCATACTGACACTTGGCATTCTCTGCTTACACCTTTATACTTAGCCAATTTTGAGGCCCTTTTCTGTCCACCTTTTGACTCTATTTTTTGTTATGCGGATCATGGTCAATCCAATATTTGGCACGGGGAGAAATATGGATAACAATTTGGTGACTCACAAGGGTATCTTCTGCTAGATGAAAAGACCAATTACCTTGTCATATTCGTTGGGCATGGAGTCATGAGTGATAGCCTGCTACATATGATCTGAACATTAAAAACTAACCCCTGGGCCGCTTGAAACCCATTAGAACTGAAACTGATCTTGACCAAATGCCAAGTCCAAACACTACATGAGAGCAACAAAATAACACCACACTATATACAAAATTTGAAATCATACATGCTCCAAATGGAACATGCAGAGCATGCAAAGAACTTAGGAGAAAAGCAATCTACACTATAGCAAGACAATGTGCATAAGCACTTAGAGGAAAGAGAAAACTAAACTAATATGTACATGGTGAGAACTCCCCTTTTAGTAGTAGTGTTTAAGATAGATCCCATTCACTGGAATCTGCAACTCTTCACCCTCAAATGTAGACAATTGGAAAGCATTGCTACTTTTGCATCTTGTGATCATATAAGGGCCACTCCAAATGGCGTCAAATTTGGAATGCCTTCCTAGTTTTGCTCAATCTGCATCCCATTTCAAAACTAGGTCTCCTTCTTGGAAGGTCCTTGCCTTTGTCTTCTTGTCAAAGAATTTATTGATTGAATCCTAATTCTTCTCTATTGCTTGGAGACAATGCTCTCTAGTTTCTTCTAATTCTAACACTTTGCATACCTAGCCTCCATTTCAGACATCTCTAGTTGCTTCATGAGCTCCAATGTTGGCAACTCAAGTGATATAGGCAACACTTCCTCTTTCCCATAGACGAGCTTGAATGGAGAGCTACCTGTAGATCTCTTGGGCGTTATTCTATCAGCCCATAAGGCCATTTTGAGATTTGTGTGCCAGGTCTTCTGATTCTCATCAAGAGTTCTTTTGATGATCTTTAGCAGGTTCTTGTTTGTGGACTCAACCTGGCCATTACCTTGAGGGTAATAGTTTGATGAAGTACTCAAATAAGTCCCATTCTTGATGGCCCATCCTGTGATCTTGGAACCTATAAATTCTAATGCATTGTCTAATATGATGGTGGTTGGCACTCCAAATCTGGTCACTATCCCTTCATAGAAATCTAGGATACTAGACTCATTTGCTTCCTTGAGTGCCACTGCCTCGGTCCATTTGGTGAAATAATCTGTCACTGTCAAGATCCATTTGTGACCTTGGCTTGAGTTTGGATTGATGACTCCAATGAATTCTAATCCCCATTGCATGAAAGGTTGGTCGACTGAGATTGGGTGCAATGGAAGTGTTGTTAGCCTTTCCTTTCCTTTGAAGAATGCACAATTCTTACACCTTTTGATCCATGTGTAGCAGTCACTAAACACTCTAGGCCAATAATATCCTACTTTCATGATTTTGAGTGTTGTCACTCTTAGAGAAAAATGGCCTCCAGTTGCTTCAACATGGAATTATTGTAGCACTCTCTCCACCTGATCTGTCTCAATGCATCTCAGCAGAAATTCATTGATGTCCCTCTTGAACAAGACACCATCAATAAGAACATATGGGATGGCCTGTAGCCTGAAATGCATTCTTTTTTCTTTACTCATCCCATGAGGACACATGCCTATTCAAAGGAAGTGCACCATGTCTTGGGTCCAACAAGGAGTAGGTACATCATCTCTCCCTTCTTCTTGATCATCTTGTAGAACAAGAACAACCTCCTTTTCACTATTTGTTTCATCTTGTTGACTTGAGGCTAGTTGTTCACATAACCCCTTCCCACGGACCAGCTTGGTGACCTTGATCTCAATGTCATATTCCATGACACGAGTGATCCATCCTACACGCTTCTCATTCAGGTCCTTGCTGAGAAGGAATTCTTTAACTCCCGCATGGGAGACCAATAGTTGGATTTTGTTGTTTGAAACCAAATGCTTAAACTTATTCAATCCTCTGATTACCACTAGGACCTGCCTCTCAATGAAGGAGTACCTTACCTCATAATCTTCCAAACTCTAGCTGAAGAAATTAATTGGTTATTCTATACTTTCTTCATTCTCGCTGCACCAAGATTGCAGAAATTGTGTGTCATTGTCGCCAAAGGCATACAAATATGAAGTCTTTGGAAAAATTGGGTTCACAAGAGTTGGGGCTTATGATATGGCTTCTTTGATAGCCTCAAAACTTTATTTTCCTTCAACTATCCACCTGAATGTTAAGCTCTTCTTCAGCATCAACGTTATTGGCTTAACAAGGGCAGGAAATTTTGGAACAAACCTACAGAAAAAATTGATTTTTCCCAAGAATCTTTGAAGATCCTTCTTGTGACTTGGTAATGGCAATGCTCTTATTGCTTGAACTCTCTTTCTCGGGTCAGTTTTCAATCCTTCCTTTGATACGATATGGCCTAGAATCTTTCCTCCATGGGCAAGAATATGCATTTTTGGGGTTCACATGACACCCCAAAACTCCTGCATCATTGGAACACCTACCTTAGATGGAAAATGTGGTCTGCTGCATTCTTGGAAAACACTATAATGTCATCTAGATAGATCAACACTATTTTGTTGATCAACCCTTGAATGCCATATCCATTGCCCTCTGAAAAGTGGCTCCAACGTTGGATAATCCAAATGGCATTTTCCTGTAGGCATAGGTGCCCCATTTGGTAGTGAAATTTGTTTTGAATTGATCATCTTCTTTCACCATGATCTGGTTGTACCCTGAGTAGCCATCTAGGAGGGAGAACCTTTCTGACCCAGACACTACTTGCAAGATCTGCTCCATTGAAGGGAGTGGGTAGTGGTCTTTGAGGGAGGCTCTGTTCAAATCCCTGAAGTCAACACATAGCCTAATTTCTCCATTTTTCTTTCTAACTGGGACCAGATTTGCAACCCAACTTGAGTGTTTAATTAGAAATATGATGCTTTCCTCTATCAGCTTGTTCAGCTCCTTCTTCATCAGAGGCTCAATATGTGGGTTGACTAGTCTCTGCTTCTACCTAATGGGCTGAGCAGCTGGATCTAGTTCTATTGTGTGTTGTGCTAGCTTTGGATTGAACCCCCTTAGGTCTTCATAACTCCAAGAAAACACATCAAGGAATTCTTGGAAAAGTTGTATGAATTCATACCTTTCTTGTTTGGTGGCCACTTTTCCAATTTGAAGTGTTTTGTCTTCTCCAATTGGGATTGACTCTGAATCTTCTCCTTTGATCTGCATGTTAGCTTTCTTTTCTCGAATCGACCATTAGGATTGAAAATAGATTTCAGCATCACTAAGCCTTTGGGAAGTTTGTTTGTATGTAGTTATACTATCTCGATTCTTATGTGTTGCTCTAGTCTACTCGGTTTATAGCTGAGAATTCAGCTTCTTCTTGTAGAAAGTTAATGATCTGTTGATCATTCTCAAACACCTGCCAACATGTATTATTATCTGGCACTATTGGCCTCACAACCACATGGATATATGGTTTTTCTTTGTCCCTCTTGATGCTATCAACCACATCAAATGTTGCTCCAACTGCTGCAACTCTATCAGCACAACTTCATTCTCCTTCCTAGGTATGGACACAATATTGAAGGCCTCGAAATCCTCCATGAGATCCCATATCCTACTCTTGTAGTTTTTGAGCAAGTCGTATTTGACAGCTTTAAGTCCTTTGACCTAATTGGCAAATAGTTCACTGTCACATCTTTGAATACTTGTAAGTTCTTGATTCCCAACTTCCTTGCCCAATGAAGACCTTGGACTAAAGCCTCATATTTAGCAGTGTTATTTGAGCAAGTGAACTGGAATCTAAAGGCTGAATAATATCTCATACCTCTGGGGGACACAATCATGGCTCCTCCTCCAGCTCCTTGTCTACTCCTTGAGCCATCAAAGAAAAATTTCCATACCTCATTATCATCCTTGTATTCTGGCTTGATTAGGTTAGGAAGAGGCTAGTTCTCTTCATGTAGGTAGTAGACACCCAGTTCAGATTCCTCCATCTCCTTATAGGGGTCAAAAGCATGTTTTTTGTTGGCCCACTCATCTAGGGTCAAGTCTGGGATACATCCCACCTTGGTATTTGTTTCATTAGTGTTTAGGAGGTCTTCTTGATCAAAAGTTGAGCAGTTGGCATTGATTGGGATAGGCACATAGGATTCAATATGATAATCAGCAATAGGTTCAGATCTGATTGTGGCCTTTACCCCATACCTTGTCCTAAAGAGCATATGTGACCAATCAGCAGACAGGTAGCCTCCAATTTTGGCAGTGAAGTCTCTGGATAGACACAAAGCAAAATGTGGTGGCAGGTCTATGATTGACACATTTTGCAAAATAGTCACATTAGGGAAAGTGTGTAGAGTGAGACTCAAATCCTTGATAATTCCCACAGTGGTTACTGTTGTCCCATCTAATTGGACTACTCCTCTAGAGATGACCTCATATTGGAGACCCAACTGATCAGCTATTTGTTTGGGCATCATAGAACTACTGGCCCCAGAATCAATCATACAATTATGCACTAATTTGTCTCCAATAATCAGTGAGACATAGAAGGGAGGAGGTCTCAGGTTTTTACCTTGTTGTTCTCCATGGTTCCTCCCAGGCTGAACTGCATTGGTAAGCACTCTTTCTTGTTGGTTAGTGGGTTGATTTGAACTTGACCAATTTTGCATGGTGGTCTGCAACAAATCCCTCTGCCCTAGAATGGCCAATGACTCCCATAGTGAAATGTTCACACTTTTCCTTTTCATCTGCTCAATAATATTGAATGTGTTGTCCTTTTGCTACCCCTTCCCAGACACATTTCTTTCTTGCACATGGGTTGTTACAACCGGTGCTTGACTGGGTTTGGGAGGTGGCTTGGATTGGTTATGTATGTTTGGAGTTACACTTGGAACACCAAGACCTTGTGGAGTGATGGAAGATTGAGGGTCACCTGAATTCAGTGGCGACCCTCTCCAATACTTCTCTTTTTGGACCATGTATTGGTAGCTACACTTTGAGAAGGGAACTGATTCATCCCACAGAAGTCTTGACCTACCAGTTGACAAGCATAGTCTCGTTTGGGGGGCCACCTTATTGAGCTCCTTGTTGTTGATCTTCCTCTTGGCCAGGTTCTTGTGGCACCATACTAGTTTGCACCATCAAGGCCTGATTTAGAGCACCATTAAAGCATGTTGATTGGTTGTGTGGTTGACTACATGGAAAACACCAATCATATTCATGTGCCATATTATTATGTGTAGGAACCAATGCCCTTGATGTTGAAGTTGCATTTGGATCATAAGACTTGAAAGGTCTAGTAGCTTGGGGTTGTCCTTGGTTCTAGCTCTAGTTTACAGTCTAAGGTGGTGGCCTATTCTACTGATACTGGGGTCTGGCTTGATATTGAGCCTAGGGCTGGTATGGCCTGGAACTCTGAGCTTGTTGTCTTTTGATGGTCACTAGCTCATTCCCAAAGTTCTAAAGTTGCTTCATCACCACTTCCTAAAACTCTTTAGAGGTATTAGATGATGAAGTGGAAGCTTTGACCAGCTCCGGGGGTGGGTATAGGAGCTAATGTAGGCACTTGGCTAGTATCTGGGCTTCCTAACTCAGGGTACAGAGGCATGGATGGCCTAGGAGTGATTTTTCTAGCTTGAATCAAACGGTTCTCAGCCCCTATGGAGAGGTTATAGGCTATAGGTAATGTAGTGCCCCCATTGACTGAATCATCAGAGAAATATCAGAATTTAAAGCCCTAAGAAAGTATAAGAAGGCACCTTCATTAGTGGGCTTTACTGTTGTTGGAATCCTATCCCAGGTCCACTGGAATCTAAGGTTGAAGTCTTTTAGCTACTCATTTGGGCTCTCTTGATTGTTGTTAGTTGCTCTAACAAAGACAAGTTATCACCTTTTCCCCCAAACTGATTGTGAAAGGTCAGTGCACAGCTGGTTCCAGTTCTGGATAGAGCCTGCTTCAAGACTCCTGAACCATTGTGAAGCTTTCCCTTTGAATGAAGAGGTGAGTAGCTTGACTACAATGTCCATCTCATGGATCTCATGGATTGTACAAACATTTGCAATATCTTGGACATGGTCACCAGGAGAAGTTTGATTTTCCCTCAAGTGAAATGTGGGATGCTCTTTAATGCTGCAATCAGAACTAGGTTTTGTGCATTCAAGGTGAGTGGAATGTTGCCAATGAAGTTGACATATGGATTTGGTTGTGCCATTCTGATTAGCCTAAGAATCCTTACAGATTGAAATAAAGGCCTTGCAAGTGGAGGTGTTGACAAGGTTCTTCTTGGTGGAGATGGAGACCTCTGAATTCTTCTTCCTCTCCTTTCTCTTCCTGGGGATAGATGTAAGTATTCAAATATACCTTCTTTCCTTGCTCTAGACTGGGTTTTTCTCATGAATCTCCCAAGCTTGGGCTGCTGAAACCAGTAGATTTGTTTCTTTTGAGTCACCAGATGTACAATTTTAAAGATTCTTAAAATCCGTAATCATAACAAGTGTACATCAATCCCTACTTTGTAATAAGATGGATAATTCTCGGTCCCCATCGGGCGTGCATAAAAAATCAATTAACGTGACACAAAGCACCCCCAAATGAGTTCTACAGGTCTGCTTTTATAAGGTAGAGTCATTTGGTGTGATTGCATAACATTGAACTTTCCCCAAAGTGTGGGACCTTACAAAATGGGAAATATCTCCAGATTGAAGGTTGGTTCCTTATTCCTCTGTTTAGGTGCATATGTAGAAATTTGTAGAGGATCTGTTCTTAATCATAATCTAAACTTTACCAAGGAGACAAGGATATAAGGAATACAGAAATTAAAAAAATAAAGCTAAACTACGAGGTGATGCACCAAAGGAATGATGAACACTTATTTTGTTAATAGACATAAACCAACAAATTGCATATAATAAACAAGCACAGGTAGCCAGATATATAATGGGAGACCAGATGAAAGAAAAAGAGACAAGAGATGATCTAAAATTGATCACAGACGTATTTTATTGCTCTGTAGATTGATACAGTCCATTACAAAGTAGCCAAGAGGTAGAAACATAATGCAATTTTGATAGAAGGCTTGAACCCCATGATCCCTTTGCTAGAAGGAGGAGGGAGCCTGCAAAACAAAGAATGTCCAACCCTTTACAACGAATCATGCCCCGTATTTATAGATTCAACCTGAAAGAAGAAAAGAGAGAGAAGTGGGAAAATAAGGTTGAATTTCAACCACCGTTGTTAATGCCTCTGATGAAATATCTCCCCCAAATCCATCTTTACTACATCAATCCTTGGTTTGGCACCTTGAAGGAAGAGGAAATGACGAAACATATCAAATCTAATTTGGTTGTTGAGGCAAGAAGATCTTGCATTAAAGCTGAAGATGTTTCCTCCATTTTTCTTCACCTAACCTCCTCAAAATTAAAGTTTCAGACCTCCATGGCATGGGTGAGGCCGAGATATTTCCAACGGCATCATATTTGCAATATTTCAAGCCATGAATTGAAAGATATGCCCCTTCAAAGTTTGTATCGGGTCCATACAGGAGGGCGGGAAAACAACTTGAAAAATGGGTCCCCTTTTGATATGGGACACGTGGTAGCAGATTGGAACAAAAATCAGGCCTACAGTCCGTAATTTATCTTTTGCCCCTTTCTTTGATTCCCACTTTGGCTTTGACTCGGGCCCAGATGTTGACTTTTTCCTTGGGCGGAGTTGCGGGCCATTTTACAACTTTTACCCCTTTTGAGATAACAAGGGGCAAAAGAACCAACCTTTTACCCAATGGTTCGCTTTCCCCTAGGACACGCGGTAATCTATGCGGGATGGTGGTCGATCCAATATTTGGCATGGGGGAAAAATATGGATAACATTTCCAAAATGGTGTTTGAGGTAGTTTAATCATGTTTTGTAGAGGTGAAAAGTGTTGATTGTAGTCTAAGTCAAGTATAAATGTTGAGCATGTATTATGAGAGGAATAATAAAGTAAAACAAATTTTACAAGCTCTTTTTGAGCGAAAAATCATAGCATTATGATCTCTAAGAAAATTTAAACCGAAGAGTCGATTGATATAAAAAATCTAGTGTCAAAGGTCTTCCATTTGGATCTAGAGTTTAAATATCAAATTCAAAGCATGATTTTTCATATCTTGTTAAGAGCCTAAATGCACTCTGATGCTCCTCTAATGCACTTCGAAATGGACTTTAACACTCCTAAAATGCACTATGGCACTATGCAAGCACACTATGGCACTCTTTTCTAGACTTAGGTACTCTTTTTATAGACTCGGATGCTCTTTTTATAGACTCGGATGCTCTTTTTATAGAGTAGATCTACTGACTAGACTCTAGGGATGTTTTTCCAAACTCGACTCTCTGCAGTTAGACTCCAATGCTCTAAAACTAAACTTTGATGCTCTCATGGAAAGTCTCCATAGATGAATAGTTCAATTCTAAATCTATTGAAACTTATGTAAAGAAAAATTCAAGTGATAAAATGGTGTTTAAGGTGGTTTAGTCATGTTTTGTGGAGGTTAAAAGTTTTTATTGTAGTTTAAATTGAGTATAAATGTTGAGCATGTATTATGAGAGGACTACAAAGGTAAAATAAAGTTTACAAACTCTTTTCTTGAGTGTAAAATCATATCATCGATCTTCGATAAAATTTGAACCAATAATTTTGATTGATATTACAAAGCTAGTGTCAAAGGCATGTCATTTGGATCTAGAGTTTAAAGATTAGATTCAAAGCATGATTTTTATATCAGTTAAGACCCAAAATGTACTCCATTTCTCATCTAATACACTCTAACACTCCTCAAATGGAATCTAGATCTCCTCAAATGCACTCTAACATTCTATACAAAGGATTTGGGGCTCTTTTCCAAAATTTCAATGCTCTTTTTCTATACTTTGGCACTCTTTTTCTAGACTTGGTGCTCCTCAAATGGATTTTGGCACTCATCTAATGTACTTTGGCACTCTGTAGTCATACACCGACACTCTTCTACTAGACTTTGACACTCTTTTTCCATAATTCAATGCTCTTTATCCGACCATGGAATAATTTTGGGATGTGTAGGTAGGTTCTTGGAACATCAAGGGATTTTTTTTTAAGTTGAGGCTCTATATGAAGAAAACCATTCAGAAGGTTTTGAGGAAAGGAAATAAGTGTTTTATGAAGCTAGTTTGATTAAACCTGAGACCATTACAAGAAAAAGAAGTAATTTATAAGCATAAAAAACATGTAATAGGTCATTAAGACCATTTTATCAATTATATCTTGGCTTGTAAGAATTGTATTCTTATGAAAGAAAAAGAAAAAAATAAATTTAAAGTTTCGAATTGTTCCTCTAAGAAACCTATTGTGGTTTAGTAAAAATTTACTTTTTATGTGTTATTGATATGATAATGATGAAATGATATTATTTTATGATTATAATTTGGTTATAGTGCTTCCACGTGTATTAATAGGGCATTTGAAGGTCTTGAGCTCAAGCTAAGAGCTTAAACCCACTTTTGTGCCAGTTTTAGACCCCCTTTAGGACTGTCATGCACCATTTTAATTTGAATTCATTACAAAGGATGCCACTAACTATAGACTTACCTAAAGGTACCAAATATTATTACTACTAATTTTTCAAGTGATTAGATTATGGTAATTCCTCCATTTTCTTGTTCAAGTTCAATGTAAAGATGACTTCTAGGAAAAGTTTTGGTTATGAGTAAATTGCCATGCACCATTTGCATTTGAACCCTTTATAGAGGATGCCAAAAATATATAATAATATAAAGGTACATTGTCACTTGAAACTTACAACCACTTGATCAGTTAGTTGATCTATTGAAATAATGGGGAGTTAACATATTTTACTTAGACAACATCATTATCATATTTTCTTCCTAGTATTTTTCTTCATGGTCATTTTGACTTCCAGCAAGTATTTGAGGTTGAATAAGAATGAGTACGGATCTGAAACTTAGATGATATAAACATTAGGGTTACAAGATCCTACCAAAACTTAGAGGATCTCTATAATGGCTAGGAAGCTTGAGATATTCTTGATACCCAAAAATTGCCAACAACCGAGACACCAACCAGTCCTGAATTTTGTCATGATTTTGATGTCCAAGATGACCTTCCTTTGGCTCAAAAAATTGGTATTAAAATTTTGTAGATTCTTGAGACAATGTATGAAAAAGGAGAGTCCTTGGAAGTTATTGGAAGGGCATGATTTTCATGAGAATGATCCTCGCTACCATGTTTTCACCTTGTTGGAGAGAAAAAAATTTCCACATTCCTTGCTTGAAAATGCCCAAGATGATTGAGTTAAAACCTGAAACTTGAAATATATCATCTTAGGGGTCTTACCAACCTGAAACAACTTGTATTATATTTGGAGATTCTAGGAATAGAAATATTTTAATTGTATTCCTAGAACTAGTATGTTTTTTCCTGTGAAAATCTCCTTGGTCCATGTTCTCTTACTAATGCAACGAACGGCTTAGAATCACACAGATCTAATGAAAAAGGATATTTTTACCTTGAAAGACATGTTCATGATGTTTTACATTTTTTATTCCTTTTGATCACTTTCGATGTAATTTTGACTCCTTGCAACTTGTAAATATCAACCATTCCAAAAGTGAGTTGTCATGACTTTGGAGGCACCCTTATTTGATCCTAAAACATTTAAACCATTAAATATAACTCAAGAAAGGATCAAAGGGCCCAATTTTTTGATTTGTATTTTATCATAAGATCTCTAAAAATTTTAATAGAAGCACCATAGTTTATCATAGAAGCATTGAGGTTTATCATAGAAACATCGTGGTTTATCATAAAAGCACGGAATTCTTATCATGAAAGAAAAAAGAGATGAACCATGTGATATGATTATTTTTAGTTTTTTGAGCCATAACACATGAGAAGGGATCATAAGGAGAAATAGTACCAAATTTATTATCGTTTTTCCATTTTCATGTTAAGTTAGTTCAAAATTATCTCTAAGAAACCAATTTTGGTATATAGTGAATTGTCATGCGTCATTTGCATTTGAATCCTTTCCAGATGATTCCACAAATGATTAGAATGATAAATGTACCAAATATTATTAGTACCAAGTTTGGAAATGATTAGATTAGCTTAAGTCCTCTATTTTTCTGTTCAAATTTAGTGCAAAATTGTCTCATAAAAACTAGTTTTGGTATATAGTGAGCTATCATGTGTCATTTTCATTTTAAGCCTTTCTAAAGTATTAAACCAAATATAGAATGATGTAAAGGTACCAAAAATTATTAGTACCAAATTTGGAAGTGATTGGATTAGGTTTATTCCTTTGTTATCCTATTCAAAGTCGGTGTAAAATTATCTTCTAAAAACTAGTTTTGATCAATAGTGAATTGTTATGCACCATTTACATTTGAAGCCTTTCTCGAGGATGCCACCACTTTATAATGATCTAAAGGTACCAAATATTATTATTACCAAGTTTTTAAGTTATTGTATTAGGATAAGTCTTCCATTTTCTTGTTCGATTCAAAGTGCAAAATTGTATCCTAATAACCATTTTCATCAATAGTGAAATGTCATGCACCATTTGCATTTGAAGCCTTTACAGAGGATGCCACCAACTATAGAATGATCTAAAGGTACCCAAAATTATTAGTAACAAGTTTTTAAGTGGTTGTATTAGGTTAATTTCTCTATTTTCTTCTTCAAATTCAATGTAAAACAATCTCTTAGAAACCATTTTTGGTCAATAGTGAATTTTCATGCACCATTTTCCATCCATTCCAGATACTGAAACCAATTGGCAAGTGTTTGACGGAAATGTGCAAATTGTTTAGTTCATTTAGAATGAAACTGATTTTTCCTCAAACATGTAAGTTGATTTGCATGGAAGCTATGGTGACCAAGTGATTCAACTCAAGACAAATAAGTTACCTAATGGGTTGGTTACCTTAGAGCACATATTGATCCCACGATGATGTGTTCAAGGGTGAAGAAAATTATATGTGCACAACACAAGAAGACCGCATGTCAGCCACTATTACGTGCGGAAAATAATAACTACTTGGAAAATAATATGCACAAGATAAGGAACAAGCCTTCATCTCTCTATGTCAAAAATACAATGATATCTTCTCATGGGAGTATAAAGATCTCAAATCATTTGATCCAAGTGTTTCTCAACACTCCATCGACCTTGATCCTAATATCAAGCTCATTAGACAAAAGAAAAGGCCATTCAATCCTAAGATAGAGCCCTTATGAGGAAGGAGTTATCCAAACTCATTAAGGAAAAGATTATTTTTCCTATCAAGTACTCTACTTGGGTGGAAAATCTTGTTCCAGTGTGCAAGAAGAATGGTTAAATCAAGATTTGTGTTGATTTTAGAGATTTGAACAAGGCATCTTTGAAGGATCATTATCCTTTACCTTCTATGGAGTATATTTTGTAGACATTGGTGACGCGTAGAGATTTTCTATGCTGGATGGATAGTAAGGTTTCAACCAGATCATGGTCAAGGAAGAGGATCAATTAAAAATAGTGTTTACAACCAAATGAGGTACATGTTCCTATCAAAAAAATCTTCTTGTTTGTCAAATGCAAGCGCAACATTCCAACACGATGTGGATATTTCCTTCAAAGGATATATCAATGAGTTCATCCTAGTTTACTTGGATGACATAATTATCTTCTCAAAGTAGAGTGTGGATCACATGATGCATCTAGAGAAAGTCTTTGAGAGATGCAGATAATTTGGGGTATCTCTTAACCCCAAAAAGTGTAACTTTGTTGTTGTGCAAGGAAAAATTTTGGGCCATGTGGTTTCAAAGGATGGCATTGTCATTGATCCCAAGTAAGTGTCTATCATCCTTTCTCATCCTTTCTCTTTCTTTGTCAAAGTGCACAAGAAGGCCTTGTATTCATTCCTAGGAAAAATCAATTTTGTTAGGAGGTTTATCCCTAACTTTGCAGGATTGGTCAGGCCTATCACCCTCATGCTCAAGAAGGACATAGTCTTTAAGTGGATAGTAGTAGGAAAGGAAAGTTTGAACAAAATCAAGAAGAAATTTCTTGTGCACGAACACTCATCAATTTGGATTACTCAAATGACTTCATCCTTTATGCTTATAGAGCTGATGTGAGTGTTGTTGTTTTCTTGACACAAAAAAAAATGAACAAGGGTTGGAGCAGCCAATGGTTTTCTTCTATTAAACACCGAAATATAGTCACATGGAAAAATAGGCCTTTGCCATCATGCGCGCTCTTAAGAAATTCAATATTATGCTTGCCAAAAATCATGTTAAGGTGTTAGTTTCACATTCGTTGTGAGAGACTTCATCATGGGAGTAGAAATCAATGAGAAGAAAGCTAGATGGGTGACTAAAATCATGGAGTATGATGTGACTATCAAAGCCACAAATCTTGTTAGAGGTAATGCGCTCTACAAGCAACTTTCTGAGGATGTGCAAAATGAACAATAAACTTCATTATTTCTTGAAGAAGAGTCTCCATGTGCTCAACTTGAGAAAAGTGAAAATCCTAGTGCGGGTAGTTGGATGGAAGACATGGAGACGTTCCTTTCTTCTAAAGCGTACCCTCCTAGACTCGAACAAGGAAAAGAGAAGGCATATGAGGCTGAAATCTATTCCATATGCGCTCATTGATGGCCTCCTCTTCAAAAGAAACCTTGATGGTGTGTTGTTGAGATGTATTGATGGCACGCATGTTGACAAAGTATTAGTAGAGTTTCTCAATGGATTCTCTAGTGGACACTTTTTCTCGCTAAGGAAACAATAATAAAGATCATTAAGGAAAGATACTTTTGGCCTGCTCTGTTTACTGATGATGCGCAAAAGTGGGTCATGAAGTGTAATGAATGCACTTGATTTGTAGGAAAGAAGAAATTGACAACGCTTCCCCTCCACCCAATCCAAGAAAATTGTCCTTTTACACAATAGGGCTTGGACTTCATTGGCATGATCAACCCTCCTTTGAGCACAAGTCATAAGTGGGTATTGACAACTACGGATTGCTTCACCAGATGGACAGAAGCTATCATGCTCAAGGAGTCAACCGAGTTAGTCATCCTGACTTTCTCAAAGGCATTGTAACAAGGTTTGGTGTTCCTCATACCATTATCTCTAATAATGCAAAATCCTTCCTTGGTGCAAGAATATCTTATTGGAATTTTAGCCTTGGAATATACATGAAGACTTCTTCCAACTACTACCCTAAAGGAGATTTTTTAGCTAAGTCTAACAATAAGAACCTAATCAGAATCATGAAACAAACAATGAACATCAACCAGAGGTAGTGGCACACAAAGGTCTCATCTGCGCACTGGGCTAATAGAATCACCGTGAAGAAGGCAATATATACCTCACCTTACATATTTTTTATGGTAAGGAATCCAAACTTCCTTTATCTTTAGATTTTCCTTCACTTGAGCCGGCGCAACAACTAGAACTTGAAGGTGAAGATCAAAGAGAAATTAGAATGGAAGATTTGGTTGAACTTGAAGAATTGAGAAACTCTACCATGATTAAGTTAGAAAACATCAAAGATCAACCAAATAGTGGTTTGATAGAAAGGCCAGGCCTCAAGCTTTCAAAGTGGGTGATCTGGTTTTAAAATGGGATGCTAACAGTAACTAAAGCAGGCGCCATTCAAAGTTTGATGCACTTTGGAGTGGTCCATATACCATCAGTTCTTGTAAGAAGGCTAATTATTTTGAGTTGTCCCATCTTGATGGAGACATGCTACCAATCCCAATCAATAGGATTTCTCTCAAGAATTTCCATTAAGTGTTTTTTTGCATCATCTACATATTAGATTAGTTTCAATTCCTCCAATTACGTGATGTGCACATTGTCTTGTTTGTATATAGTTATTTTCCTCTCGTGCGCTTCCTTGCATGCTCTTTTGTTGCTTATAGGAATGACAGTTTAGTTGAGGGGTCTCTTAGGAAATGCTTTCCAGCAAGTTGCATTAGTTTCATTTAGAGTTCAAAAATGTTTTCAAGTGACTTTAGGGGTATTCTTCAAAGTTACAAATCATAAATTCATGCTTTCCAGGAAGACTCCATGCCCAATGGATATTTTAAGGTTAATGATCTGATTCATCTAGCAAGAATATGGCCCAAAAATTCACTAAATTGTTGTCTAAAATAACCCCCTAGTTATTTTGACAACTTACGATTCCATGTTGGCTCGATATTCAAAATCTCCAAGTTGTGCGCACTCTTGGTTTTATACCTTGACATTTTGCATGGTTGTAGTGCTTCGCATGCCCTCGTGTGCCCTTCCTATTTCTTCTTTTTGTTTCCTCTTCCCCTCACTTCATTCTACATGTTTCCCACTTCTCCTTTATTCTACTATTTACTTTCATTTTCCTTGCGCGCAAAACCTTGCGCACCCACCTTCATTTCAACAATTTGTGCATCCCTTTGTGTGCACCTATTGATTTACCTTCCATCTCGAGATAAGTCCTCGACATGCCTTGCAAATTTTCTTCCTTCTCGAGTTTTGTGCAATCCTTGGCATGCGCTCTTTCGTCTTCCGCATTCTTCTTTGCACATTATACCTTTGCACTTGCCTTCTATGTGTGTGTTTCCTCCGTGCATCCTTTTCCTTCTTCTCATTACGCACTCCTTTAAACAAATGCCCACGCCTTCCAAAGATACTTGTGTATTTTTGTAGATATGCACCTTTTCTTCCTACTCCTCATGCACCCTCTCACACGTTCTCATAGATATTTTTATTTTCTTCCTTCCCACGCCTTTTCTCGCCAAGTGTGTTATCTTACACGCCAATCATCAAGTGCCACGTGTCATTTGTCGAATGAAGTATGCAACACGTAACCTATAATTTAATGTCATCTACGTACAAATCTTCACATCAAATGGATGCTGACATATGGCAAAAAAGACAAAATAGAAAGATAGTGAGTCGATCCTCGGATCAACCAAAGACGTGCCATATGTCTTGCGTGTCAGATTGTACTTGTAGCCTTCAAATCACCATAACTTCGCTGCACATGAGATCTCAAATTTGTGCACTCCCTGGTCTTATTAGAAAGCTATTGATGTGGGCTACACTCTAGGCTATTCAAAATCATATTTTTGGTAGGATTTGGTAGGCGCAAAATAGGGAAACGCATCTCAGGACATTAATGCACATATTCATTCATCTCAACCACCCCAATTTTATTTGATCTTTCTTTCTTCCTTCTTCCACAAGCTAAACAAACATGGGGAGGCGGATCGACAATTTTGTAAAAAGATTTGCAGGTATTTATTGCTTGTTGTTGTGGTTGGAAGTTTGAATCCGAGTTTCCCTCCTTATCCTTCCTCTTTTCTCCTTCTTATTCTATAAATTGTAGAGCATTGCTCATTAAAAAAGGTTAAACCCTTTAGTTTTCTAAGGAAATTGTTCAGAGCTTTTCTCTTTAGCATTTTGAGTTTCAGGCCTCAAATTTGAGGCATTTGCATGTAGATCCTTGTCTCTCTCACCATTGTAATTGATTATGCATCACTTGGAAGCTATAAAATTTATGTTTTGTGGCTATTCTCTGCCTTAGCTCAAGTTTTACTGCATCTTATTTCCTTCTTTGCATTTTCGATCTGTTGTGCATATTTTATATCTCTTGCACGGATTTTGTTTGTTTTGCTCCACAAAAACGGGTGTGTGAATGCATTTCAGATTGTGGCACATTGTATGCCCTCTTTGTGTGTGTTTTCCTTCATTTTCACTCAAGTTGAGTGTGTTCATCCCCCTCTTTTTGGTGCTATCACCTCCCCTTAGCTTAGGTTTCCTTTCATGCATCTCCTTCTAGCCATGGTCCCTTGGAATCCTAGAGCAAGCAATGATAGGTAGTTGCATTTCTTTTTTAGGAGTAGTGTTAGCATTAGATTTAGGTAGAGGAATTGGCCTTCTCTAGAGGTTTGTATCAGATTCACAAGGCCCCACAACTTGGAGACAGTACCATGTTTCCTCAAAATCCCGGGTCAGCCTATGACTCGGGGTAGGGTGCAATTTTGAGTTCCAACACGATGTATTTTCGACTCAACATTGAAATGTACTTGGAAACCAAATTCATCTTGCGATTCTTGGTAATATTTTAGCAACATAATTTGGCACTTTAGAGTAGGGAAGGGATTCAACAATGGTAAACCATCTCATCAAGGCATGCTCAAACACTTTTCAACCATGCATGACGGGAAATACACTACATTAATATCAAGATCATGAGACCCTCACAAGATTGTAGAGGTTGAGTAAATGTTAAAGAAGCCATGAGAATTAGAACTAAGAAGATGGTGGAGTGATCAATAATATTTGGTGGCTGAGTTTTCTTTCTTTGACTCAGAGGTCGAATTTGATGTCCATTTAAATGTTTTTGATGATTTTAGCCATAAAATGCTTGTAAACATTTGAAATAACTCTTACATGCAACTTGTATATATAAATATATAATTGTTATTTTTAATACATATTTATATATAAACTATATATTACATATAATTGAATATATAAAAAAGCCTTTTTACATTTAATTGATATTGTATACGTAACATTAATCTTTTACATTTTTGAAGGGCAATATGTGAAAAATACGTCACCTTAAAATTGTGTGACAAGCAATATAGGTGGTCGTCAAATTTAACCCCTATGGCTTGACTTGTAAAAGTGTATTATATATACGGAGTTGCATGATTATAACCAATACTAGTAACCTCCTCGGTACCTAATGAAGATCAATGTTATCCTTTATTTAAAAATAAAATAATTCAATAAATATACCATAGGATGAAAGATATGAAACCCTAAGTAAAAACCCTAGATTGATGTTCAATTAACACAAGAATTTCACACATTTAACACCAAATGAATAACCTATTTAAAAATTATTTATCATCCTTTCACAAGCACATTTGGATGATAATAATGATTACCTAAACTACTATTAATGTATATTAAAATTAGTTTTTGATGGAAAAATTAAAAACACTAACTTCTATTATTGTTCTTTCATTGAAGAAGAAACACTACTATATATTAATTATGCCGAAGGCGTTTCCCCTATGGGAAAGGCCCTTCCGTATGTTTCTGCAACTATGTTAAATTTGACATCTATTTGGATGTCTTCATTTTTTTGGCTATTTTTAACAGCTTGTAAAAAGGAACGCCTTGTGCATGATGAAGAGTATGATGGTTCCAGCGGGGTTTCACTTTCAATTAATGCTTTCAACGGTGAAAAAATATCGGTGTTCGATCTTTCCGGATGTGATTTTTGGCGCTGAGAGCAGGCTGCTGAATTTTGGTGGATTTGGCTATAAAAATTGTTTCGCTCTTTTTCTCTGTTAGGGAAGTTAAATGCAAGAGTTGTATGGGTGTTTCCCTCAACGGGGGGTCATATCATATTCTCCATGTGACCTGGAGGAGTCTAGTGGTGACGAGTAGTTGTCTATACTACCCAAACATATGAAGGTAGATGTGACAGAAATAATAGAATGAAATCCGTTCTCATTTGACTTCAAGGTGTTATTGAGAAGGCCTTTGGACTCAACAGATGGCATTGGCTAGTAATTTTATGAATTTATTGCTCAGAATTATTTATCTACTATTTTTTTGAGAAGGGTTATTTAGCCTCTATTTTTTGGTAAATTTTAGAAGTAATATAACATGATTCATCTATGGAATACAAGCAAATATAGAATGGGTACGAATGTGTGGCTTTTGGGTTTCTGGAATTTTGATGTCTTATCTCTATAAGATTGGCCCAGGCATTTTCTTTGGTGTGGTGTTTTTGGGTTTAATATCTACTGAGTTTCTCAGCAGATTTGTTTTCAAGTAAAATTATATAATCATAGTGTGCTTAACCATGACTTATAATTGCATAGTCACTTGTGTCTTGGAGTTCACCCTTGAAAGTCCTAGCAACAACTCTCCTTGGAGTTCACCATCGAAATTCCTAGCAGTGACTCTCCTCTTTTTCTCTAAGTACTCTTGTGATAAGCAATAATATATGATAACAACGTGTTTAGTCTGATTTATGGTAGTAATCACTTGTGTCTTGGAGTTCACCCTCAAGAGCCCTTGCAACAACTCTCCTTTTTTATTTATGTTTGCAGTGTGATTTTAGTTACTTGTGACTTGGAGTTCACTTTTAGCAAGAAGTTCATCTTCATGTCTAAGTAGTCTTGCCACACCTAAAGTGATTATCCCATAGGAAGCACTGTTTCAGTTTGGGTGTAATCATGACCATCAAAATAGATTTAGACACACGGTTATGAGAAAGAAAATTAAGAAAAGATTGTAGAATCTGAAAAAAGAAATTCAAGGAATTCAGGGGTTGATTTTTTATTAAAAATAAGAGAGGGTGAGCTCCTTGGTTTTTATTTTATCAGTATATTTTTATTTTAGTACTACTCAATTTAATTTGAGTTTATATCTCAATTTGAAAGTGGTAGTTCTCTTTGTTTCTTCCATTATTTTGGGGGATAATCTTTGGAACTGGTCACTACTCAGTTTGATGGCAAGCTTTGGAATTATGTATATAATGTGCAAGTTTAATGAACAAAAAGCTTGTTTAAGTTTGTTTTTTAATGCAACACTTGAATATTTACGGATCACATTCTTAAAATCTGTAACAATAGGTCATACTTGAATGCACTAATAGATGCTACACTTAAACCTCTGCACATGTCCTCTGGAGTTATGGGCGCACGTATCAACACTTGGAGCAAGAAGAAAGGAGGATTCAAGACTAATATCACTCAACCAAAACAACCCGTCGTAAATACTACCCTCTACTTTGATAGCACCTCCACTACTACTTTATTGAACACTTCTTGAATCCAAAGCGACAGTGCCATTCAAGGGGTATCAAATGTATTCATGTTTAGTGCTTTTTAATTTATGCTAGCTCCTTTCTAAATAATTATTCATGGTTTTGCAAGAATCCATTAATGTTCTTGGTGACGTTTAAGTGGAAGGAAGATTCTTTTAATGACTTGTTTTTAGCTTAAACACTAACATGTGGTGCTCTTGGTTCTCTCAATATGGGGATTGATGTGCGGGTTTCTTTTCCATGGAAGGTGTGAACTAATTCTATGTATGCATTTTTATATACCAGTATGTAAAACAATCTATAGACAACACAAACATCTACATATGCATATATAGTAATAAAAATCGATGCAAAATAATTATTGCTACATTGTATTTTTGTACATAAGTCCCTGTGTACATTCTCTTATATCACCACCTATCACTATGCCAATTTTCAAGGAAACACCCTCTTTTGGTTCTTTTCTACCAAGAACCAAAAGATGGTGTTTCCTTATGTTACAACCATCCATAGACAACATAGACATCTATGTATGCATATGGGTAAGTGCACCAAGTTGGGGGCCAAAAGGGGGTCTTAAGTGGACGCATTTTTTTGGAAAAAAAAACTTCAAATTGTACAAGTTTTTGAAATAGTTACACTCAAAATTGGAAGATGTTGTAGAAATATGAATCGTAGAATTTTGAGTCTAGTTTCTAAGCTACTAAATTTTATTGAAAACAGATAAGTTTAAGTGGGTCAAACAACTAAAATACCAACAAATGCTCATGTTTTTGTTAAAAAACATAATAGAGTGACTTTCATGCCCCCCACCATTTTTTTAGCACCATTTAGTATTTTTGAAAACCATTTGGTAGAAAGATAGCTAGGAGCATCTAGTTTGGGCTCCATTTTTTTAGCGAATATTTTTTTATTTATGATTTTTCTACTACAAAATTTATATGTTTTGAAAAATAACAGAGCTCCGACCATGCCCCCCTGCCAACTACCTCAAAAAATATCGAAAATTAGATTATTATTTTTTGAATATATATAGAATTATGCCTAGTTTGGGCTAGTATAAAAAAATTTAAATTTCAATCACCCAAAAAAAGATACACCATGAAAGATATACATATTTACACTACAAAAAAATAGCTATAAAAAGGCATAGTTAGAAAATAAATAATATTGAAACCTTATATTAGTCAGAAAATTTGATAAATTATATTTTTAGAAAGAAGAGACTTTGTTCTACGTCGTGGTATAATTTTTTTGAAATGGATTGATTTTTTTTATTTTGATTTATCATAGAGGAAGTGGCATTTTTACATTTTCTTGTAAAAACACTCTATTTGATGTGTTTGTCAGGAGGATCCCAAGCCTCGACGCATGGCTTGGGAAAAAGAGAAAACGAAAAAAACACGTACACGTTATAACGTGTATGTGTTTTGTGTAGTATAAACATTATGTATGCTTTTGACATGCTTCTATTTACATAAATAAATGTTTAAGTATAAGAAATAATAAAATATAAATAATAAATTTATTTATGTAAATATAAGAAATTAGGGTCACTCTGCACCTTATGGAATTAGTCTCACAACTCCATGAGTCATGGTTTAGGAGATAGTTTTTTAAAGTATAATTTGGTCAGTACATAGGTACTTTTTCAGGATTTTAGAATTCGGCCTAAATCTTTTAGTTTTTAAACCGTAATCAAAACCCTAAACCATAGGCCATAAACCTAAACACTAAACTGTAAACCTTGAGCCCTAAACCCTTAACCTTTAACCATGATCCCTAGACCCTAAAACCTAAACCCTAAACCTTAAACATTCAGCCCTTACCAGAGCCCTAAACCATGAGCCTTAAGCCCTAAACCCTAAACCCTAAACCTAAACCCTAAACCCTAAACCCTAAACCATGAACCATGAGCCCTAAATGCTAAACCCTAAACCCTGAACCGTAAAAACTAAATCCTAAACCCTAAACCCTGACCCCTAAACCCTAAACCTTAAACACCGAATCCTAAACCCTAAACCCTAAGCCTTGAACCCTACACCCTTATCCCTGAGCCCTAAAATATAAACCCTAAACCCTAGACCATATACCCTAAACCCTAAACCCCGAGCCCTAAACCATAAACCCTAAACCTTAATCCCTAAACATTAAATCCTAAACCATAAACCCTAAAACCTGAACCGTAAACCATAAACCCTTATCCCTAAACACTAAATCCTTAACCCGAAACCCTAAATCCTTAACCTCGATCCATAAACCCTAACCATAAACACTAAACCCTAAACCCTAAACCTAAAACCTAAATCCTAAACCATAACCCTGAACCTAAACCTTGAACCCTGAACCATGAGCCCTAAACCCTAAACCCTAAACCCCAAACCATATTTCATCAATATTTCCTAGTCTCGTGCCTAGAACCATCATTGAGTCTACTTATAGAACTACCTTGTTTATGAGAGGTGGGATAAGTAACTAAATGGATATGACATCTACCTTGTGCCTCAGTAATGCATATATTACACATCTCTTCCAAACTTGTTTCTCCCCACATATACTTGCGCTCTTGAATGTAAATTTGTTCACACTCTGAAACAAATTTCACATTTCTCATATTTCCATGTATGGTATTATGCAAGCCAGGATGACCCATTAGAAGCTGGAAAAAATAACCATCACAACAAAAAAAATCTTAAAGGAAACAAAAGAAACATAGAGAATACATCAATGCAGAGGTGTAGGATCATAATTAAATTTCTTGTAGTATACTCTCCTCCGAGAAAGATAAAGTTCAAGTGTTCTATTGGAATGGATAGTAAATTTGATAGAACTTCCTGAAGTGTTCAAAATAAGCATAGAAACAGGGGAATGGATAAGAACACTAAGGGGTTATCAATCACCTAGTAAATCTTTCTTGTTTAGTTCTAAATGGGAGTTACTTGGCCTATGACTTAATGACCTTCCATTCATTGATAATTCCTTATATGATAAACCCATGGATATTTTCAAAATCCCCGAACAAAAAGATAGGGGTAGTCATCAATCCTAGTGAAGGGTGTGATGTGATTTCAAGCAACTTGAAATTCATATAGATTTAGAGGTCATAACACGAATTTACAAATATCTCTATCATTATAAATGGAAGCCAAGTAACAATGTCTCCCTGTACATCCAAGGATTGAGGACTACTGGGGTCTTTGGAAGGATTGGACAGTTAGGAATATGACATTTCCCTCCTTCAAAATATCAACAAATGAAAAACATCAAATTTTGATGACTCTCTTTGAATGTTCTACCTACAAATTCAATGAACCCTGAACTCTGTGACCTAAACCCTTAACCCTCAACCATGAGACCTAAACCCTAAACCATAGACCTAAACCCTAAACTATAAACCTAAACCCTAAAACCAAAATAATAAATCCTAAACCCTAAACACTAAATACTAAACCCTAAAACCTAAACCCTAAACCCATAACCCTAAACCCTCGACCCACAGACCTAAACCCCGAGTCCTAAGCCCTAAATACTAAATCCAAAGCCCCGAGCTCTAACCCCCAAACCTTAAACCAGTAACTCTGAACCCCAAACCTTAAGCCATAAACCATGAACCATGAACCCTAAACCATAAACCCTAAACCTTAAGCCTTGAACCCTACACCCTAATCCTTGAGCCCTAAACCCTAAACCTTAAACCCTGAGCCCTAAACCCTAAATCTAGAGCCCTGATCTCTAACCCCTAAACCTTAAACCCATAACTCTGAACCCCAAACCCTAAGTCGTAAACCTTAAACCATGCACCCTAACCCCTAAACCCTAAACCCTAAGCCCTAAACCCTAAACCCTAAACCTTAAGGCCTAAATGTTAAATCCTAAAGGTCCCTAAACCATAAACCCTAAACCCTAAAAACTAAAAACTAAATCATAAACCCTAAACCTTGACCCCTAAACCCTAAACTCTAAACCCCAAGCACTAAATCCTAAACCCTAAACCCTGAACTCTGTGACCTAAACCCTTAACCCTAAAACCTAAACCCTAAACCTTGAGCCTTAAACCCTAAACCCTAAACCCTTTTCCCTAAACCCTGAACCCTGACCTTTAAACCTTAAACCCTAACTCCTAAACCCTAAACCGTAAACCCTAAATCCTCAACCCTAAACCTTAAACCCTGAGCCCTAAACCCTAAACCCTATACCATAAACCCTAAGCCCTAAACCCTAAACTCTAAGCCCTAAATCCTAAACCCTAAAACCTAAACCTTGACCCCTAAACCCTAAACCTTGAGCCCTAAACCCTAAACCCTAAGCCTTGAACCCTAGGCCCTAAGCCATAAGCCCTAAGCCAAAACCCTAAACCTTGAACCCTTAAACATAAACCTCAACCCTAAACCCTAAAAACTAAACCCTGAGCCCTAAACCCTGAACCCTCAGCTCTCAACCCTAAACCCTCAACCCTGATCCCTAAACCCCGAACCGTTTTCCCCAAACCTCGAACACTAACCTTTAAACCTTAAATCCTAACTCCTAAACCCTAAACCGTAAACCCTAAATCCTCAACCCTAAACCTAAACCCTAACTCCTAAACCCTAAACCCTCAACCCTAAACCTTAAACCCTGAGCCCTAAACCCTATACCATAAACCCTAAGCCCTAAACCCTAAACTCTAAGCCCTAAATCCTAAACCCTAAAACCTAAACCCTGACCCCTAAACCCTAAACCTTGAGCCCTAAACCCTAAACCCTAAGCCCTAAACCCTAAGCCAAAACCCTAAACCTTGAACCTCAAACATAAACCCTCAACCCTAAACCCTAAAAATTAAACCCTAGACCGAACCTTGAGCCATAAACCCTAAACCCTAAACCTTGAACCTTGAGCCCTAAACCCTAAACCCTCAACCCTTAACCCTTAACCATAAACCCTAAACTCTAAACCCTAAACCATGAACCCTAAACCCTAAACCATGAACCCTAAGCCCTGAGCCCTAAACCCTAAACCCTAAAATCTAAACTATGAGCCTTAAACACTAAACCTTAAACCCTAAACTCTAAACCTTGAGTCCTAAACCCTTAGCCCTAAACCCTAAACCCTAAGCCCTAAACCCTAAATCATAAACCCTCACCCAAAGGAAAGTCCTAAAAAGATCATTCAACGTGTTTCAGTGTGTAGGGAATAGTGTTTAAGGTGATCGATCGACTCATTTAGTTTTGATGAGAGACTACTTCCTTTGAAGGCCTAAAAAGGCATTTTTGGCCATTTTGTAGTTAATTGAACACCCTTCAGAACAAGCTAAAATGAGCTAGTCATGTCACCGAGTTATCAAGGACCATTATTTGTGAAGTATTAAGGCATCGTTTGTCTCCATAAGAGACATATGAGCAAAAGCATGTATGAGAATCATGAATTTGATTCCATGAAAGGATGCTTTTAGAGCTAGGAAAGGTGAGGGGATGATCTTTATATGGAGCACCATGTTTCTAAGAATGAGCAATCATCTGAGTTCACTTGAAGCAATTCACTTGGTACTATTCGTAACAACTCATTCAACACCTAGTAATGTTATCACACCTAAGGAGGAGGCACATTACAATCACCTCATTTTGGCCATAGGACAGAATCCCATTCAGGAACAATCCCGTATCTACAAAGTGAGGATCTCTTTTAGTAAGAAGTAGACAAACATCATAGAGTTAATTCATGGTCACTAAAGTGAATTATGGACCAAATTTAAAAATTAGTACCAATTCAAGCATAGTGGTAAGGCCAAAATCTATTTTAGAAGGTAAAAAAACTAAAAATGACTATATGTTTTCCCAAAACAAAGACCGACTACAATATATATGCCTTGAAAATTTTAGGTGGTTTCTGAAATCATAAAAATGAGTAAGTACTTGACTGATTAGATTTTGAAAAACTATCTTCTAGATTATAATTGTTGGAGCTATGAGACCACTTCCATAAGGTGTAGAGTGACCCTAATTTCTTATATTTACTAAAATAAATTTAAAGTATAAGAAATAATAAAAGAAATCTTATAGGTTCAAGTGATTACCGAGCAAAACAAATTAAATCGTGAGCGCACTTTAGCAAAACACGTACGTATTTCATATGTTTTCAGGTTTTTGTCCACTTTTTGGGCCCCCAACTTTGTGCACTTACCCATATATAATACTAAAAAAATGTTTGAAGATTTGAGAAAATGAAGAGATACAGCTAGGCACGACACACTTTAATATGTGTGTGTCCATCATTATATTAAGCAGAAGGGAGTTACAATATAGTTACTGCAAACATATCCCCTCCCAGAATGTCAAAGACCTACAAGAAATAAAAGAAAGTAACTAATTGGTGCTCACAACGTAGAAATTTTGTAACTAAACAAAATATAACTAAAATTGTAGCCACCAAATACCTTATAATGCATAGCAATAAGCTTGATTTTCATTAAAAAGGGCTCAAAATGTCATTTAAGACAATTGAAAATGTTAAGAAGTTGGCATTCATTCATCTGTGAATACTGAAAAATGAACCACAATTGTAACTTAACGGATGAATAACAACAATAGTTGTAACCAACGATCTAAGATGGTTCCAAGGTCTTTCCTTCACAGAGAAGAGATTCCTTGTCAAGTGAAGGTGGAGAAATCTATAAGATTACTCCTGAGCACTAAAGAAGGAAAAGAGACGAGGAAACGTGCACAAAAATTGAAGGAGATGGCTACACAATCTATCAGACTGGGTTGGACTCTTCCCGAATCCTAGTAGCGAACCAGCCCTTTATGGAAGTAGAGAAAATTAAATTTGTCCATCAATAACCATGAATAGATCTAAAATAACGAAGCCTGAAGACCCAAAAAAAAAAAGGAGGACTGTACCCAATTGGCAAGGCTTCTGCATGACAAACAAATATCAAAGATTTCCGGATAGAATTGCAAGCCCTTACAAAACCCAACAGATCTATCATCATAATGGGCTAAGAAACACCAAGCAAGACCCCAATACATAACAACAAACTGAATCGCTTACCATTTCTCCATTATTGCAATGCGGACCTTTGAAAAGTAGCCCTCAAATCCAAGGCTCTCATAGCCTTTTCTGCGCACCTCAATGTACGGAAGTCTTCATGTGTTCATGTTTAGTTCAAATAAAATAGTCCACAAAACACTACCACTCATGATATAAAATTTGTAAATGTATATGTATGAATTTGTAACAAATTTGAAATGTATAGATAGAATATTTAAATGTAATGCTTTATCTATAGTTCTACACTTACAAAATCAATCACACCCCTTATCAACATCAACTTCAAAAGTAATAACTAACCCTCAAAATCAAATAACATAAAATAAAAAAAGACGAACACCAAAATTTGTGGTGTCTTGGTGTTAAATTTATAGGATGATACCAAACTAATGTTGTATTACAAAAAATAGATACAAACATCAAATTTTTTGGTCTCCTGGTATTAAATGTGTGAAATTCTTGTAGTGATTTCACTCAGTTTCAAACCCAAACTAATGAACAAAACATAAAAAAGCTAAGTAAATCTCTCGTATTTTACTGTATTCTGCATGTGTTTAATTAATCAGATCATTCTTTTCATTTCAATTTACTGAATGCTTAAATAAAAATTCTAGATTCCAATCCTAAATAGTTAAGGTATTAATTCACCCTTTTTAATTATATGATTAAATCAATTTCATGTCTCCATGTTATTCTGATTCAGTTTAGCAAATACATAAAAAAAAAATTGGTATTATGGTATTAAATGTGTAAAATTCTTGTAGTGATTTAACCCAGTTTCAAACCCAAATTAGTGAACAAAACATAAAATAATTTTAACGTGATCTGGATGTGTTTAATTGATCAAATCATTCTACTCAATTTACTGAATACTCAAATATGTAAATGCTTAAATTAATTCAATCTATCTGAAATCTCTCTCTATATAGTATTCTAGATTCCAATCCTAAATAGTTAAAGATACTGCACCCTTTTAATTATACGATTAAATCAATTTCATGCCTCCATGTTACTAAATTTTGCACCCATAGCTGCATATGATCTCAGCCTCTTCCATCCAACTTTGACTCCCCTCGGGTTCATGTTAAACTAGACCTTAGCGGGTTACTTCAACCCATTAAAAATTTATTTTAACCCACGTTTCCAATCTTTACATATCCGTTGTACTTGGAAGCAAGTTTCCAATCCTTACATTCCACCTTAGTTGGAAGGAACTTGTACGTGCATGTGATTATCAAATACAAAATGTTGCAATGAGATATTCTCTGAATAAATGCTTTCCTACGTTTAAAGAAATGTGTGTAGTGAAAAATCTCGTATACGCCATCTAAATTATTTTGGTGAGTAGACCAGTTTAGTAAATACATTAGAGAAGTAATTGAATAGAAAGATGCTACAAGAAAATTAAAAGAATTGTGAGCTCATATGAATAGCAATATTTACAGCCATTTTCCGTTGCTTGTGGCATGGAAAAATATAGGAAGTGAGCTCAGAATAACAGCGGCCCTCCTATCATCTTCCATGAGAAGTGGTATTTAAATGGAGTAATTCAGAAGAGAGAATTTGACGAGTAATGATATTTTTCCTCTATCAACATCCAGTTTAGCTGCAGTCACCAACCAATGGCCAGGTGTATCTTGAGGTCCCTTGCTGATTTCAGCAGTGTCTACATATTTTAAGAGCTTCTGAGACTGCACAGGTACTGGTGGACCACTGGGATATACACCAGAGTTTAGCACAACTGGAACTGGCTTTTGTTGTGGTGCTGATAAAGAAAATGTGGAGCTGATTGTGGAGAGAAATCTTGAGCGCTGTGAGACTGCTGGTGCATGACCCCAAACAGACTTCTGAATGCTGCAATTTGGCAATCGAGTGAAAAGCAACCTCAGATGCAAAACACGTTTAGACCAATTATTACCTCTCACTTGAAGTTGGGCACCGGTCACCACAAAAACACCACTTTCTCCTTGAACCCAATGAGGATCATATTTGATAGCAACTGTGCATACATGTGAGTAGTTCTTCCATTGAACAGGAACAAAGTATTGGCTATCCTTTTCATCTGACCCTTGCCACCTTGATGGCTCAAGAACGACATTCTCATCCCAATATGGTTGAAGAACCCGTGGAAGACTCGAAAGATGCTGAAGATGTATAGCCAGCCGGTTACACTTTTTACCCTCGAGATACAACCGTAACCCGATTAGAGGTTTTCTACCAACAGAAACCTGTACATATTGATGTAAGTCACTCCCAAAGTTTAAAGTACATTATACTAACAGCTCAGTTTTCTTAAACTGCATTGCAGTTTTCTCTTAGAATTACAGTTGTGATTGACAGTTTAAATTTCAAATTTGCATATGCAATGTGACTTGATCTACAAGAAACAGCTCTGCACAACTTCTACTGTCATTATAAGGATGAACATATACATAAAATGAGATTTTTTTGTTTCAAATGAATAAAGAGAGAGAAATAAACACCTGAGCTGTGCTAACGTAAAGTTTCGGGCCCATAAAGGCAAATTGCAATGAAGGATATGAAATTCTTTTCCTTGCAGGTCCAAGCGGTAGATCATTGTAAACTGGGGCCCATTGCCGAGGAACTTGGAACTCCAAAAATACTGCAAATCATCAATGGAAGGCTTGTCTGCAGAAATAAACAGAGATATCACTGAAAAGACCATAACACATTTCTCTTGTGCGTTCAGTTTAAATACATGTTTGATGAGGTTGCAAAATATGTATCTCATGTTAGGCGATAAGACTGAAGAACACCGAATAATAAAATAAGGTGTAGAATTGGATGTTTAACCAGTTCTTATAGCCAAGAGATGACACAAGTAAGGAATTTTCAGCACCTACTGAAACAAAGCAGTACACAGAAACACCCAATGAAAAGCTTATTCTCAAGAATAGATGAAATTATTTGGGGCAACCCGCTAATGCTCCAAAACATATTTCTCACTGTGGACTTTGTTAATCACTTACTTATTTGACACTAATATCACCTCAAGAGAAGAGCACAATTACTGTACTGTTACCTCCTCTTTGGTCAACAGGGGGTGTCTGATTTGAGGAGTAGGTCTATGAGCTAAAACAACCAGACCAACAAACATATGAGAAGTATCATTCTGTCATGTACAATATTGGTGTCCATCACCATTACTAATGCCTGGTAACTCTGTCTAGAATATGTAAATTTCAGAAAGACGGTTATGCTCTAGCTTTCCACTGAATCACACATCTGTATCAGAGCCATAACGCCCCTTCAATTTGAATGGGAATTGAATTGCTTTCACAAAGATAACGGTATCAAGATGATTAAAGGACAGCTGCAAAGTTTCATGAGGCTTGTAATAGATTTTTGATATCAATGCCCATCGAACCTACATTTCACTGTTTTCTTTTGTGCGAGGATTTCTTAATGAAGATATTGAAAAATATTGCACAGGTTTTAGAATTTCAACCATTACGCCTAGGTGATTCAGTAATACTTACAACGAAGATATAGATTGATTGCATGACTCAGAAAGCCACTGCCAGAAACACCTTGCAAAAGAGATGTAATAGGAACCAGCGAGAAAAGTATTGCATCTGGACAGTCCTGTACACTATGCAGCCAGTCACAGTGACTGCGTAAAGAAACGATTCCACCTCTTTTAAGCAAATGATGGTCAACCCCTGAAAAATATTGATATCAGAAGTGAAAAACATAGATGGAATTAAATTCCAGTAATATTTACCAAATTTTCTTATTCTTTCAATTCAATAAGTGCATAGAAAACAATAAAATTCTGAGATTGGATGTATTCTCCAATTGCAGAAATAGTCCAGTTTCCATCTATCTGTATTACCCAGTATAAATTATAAGCAGACCACCTATAAGTTCAAAGCCAAAATGAAGGCATATTGATAATGTATTGGGAAAAGCAACATTGCAATACATGGAGAGAACCTGGTACTTACATCTTTGCTGGACGCAGAAACAAAGCTGCCCAGATGAACATGGTTTGTAGTCTGTAAAATGTTCCTGAAAACGTCTGGAATCTGAATCATGAAAATTTAAAATCATTTAAAATGCATAAGAAACAATCAATAAGAGAAACTTCAGAAAATAAGTATTGATCTCAAAAGACACAAAATCAAACTTGCCTTCTCTTTGTTTTTTTTTTATAAAGTTGCAGCGGCATAAGACCATAATCATCTGAAAACAAATGATCTCCAAGCTTTTCCAAGTGTCTCTTCAGTTCAGCAGGTGCCATGCTGGAGGAATGACTCTGCCTCACAAGCACCACATCTTGACCTCCAACTTCCACCCCTACAATAATGTGCGTTCCAAAGGTTTCGATAAACCTACAGTAGGAAAATACCAGCCATTGAAATTAATAATAATGAATTAGTTCAGCTTAAGGGAATTCATCTACTTCTCTCATTGAAATTATCAACTAGAAATCTAGTTCTCTTGGGACTTTTGTGAGCACTATCTTTGACTCACTGATATTTTCAAGGAGTTGTGATTTAATAATGTTGAATAATTCTTTTAACAGAAATTGTATGTATCCGAACTAAGCCATTCCTGGAAGTTTGTCTAGCTTAGCAATTATAAAATATATAAAAGATAACACCAACCTTGCAATGGCTTCAGGCTCCCAACTGGAAGGAACGGCACTCTTGACTTCTTCTCTGAGAACAAGCGGTGTTCTTGTAAGGTGCAGATTGTATAGAGTTATAAAGTAGCCATCAAAGGCTAGGTGTTTCGTCTCTGTAGCATCCTGCAACCAGGATCCACTGAATGCATACATAGAATTGAATCTACCAGAGGGTATCTTTCCTTCTAAAGAGGATCTCTGATTGAATAGCTCAGACATCTGTACACAAGACAACATAAATAATTTGATAATTTATTTATAAACAAAGATAATGTGAAGTGTGTGTATATTTTTAGTTGTATGAATTTGAAATGCTGAAACTCAGGGCTCAATCAGTAACCTGTATTTGTGCTTATTAGGGCGCCCAATCTATTTTACCAAACAACAAGGGTTCTCAGGTTTCGGGAGTAAGTACCATTGAGTTTTCTATGCACTGAAAGATTATTAAATTTTAACCCACTGTACAAAACAAATACACATCATTCAAGTTTCTACATGTACAAAGATACTTCATTAACAAATTACCCCACTGAGTTTATGAACAAGAACACCGGCAGGAATTTATAAACAACAATCAATGTTCACACTAGACGGTGACCTTAATTGTCACATAATTTCATGGCATCCTTCACTCAAAACATAAAACATAAAAGTATACAGCAGAAAGTCAAGACAAATAAAACACAAAACTATAATAGACTGATTCATTTTCTCAAGAAGCTATATATTTTGTTGATGCTATGGCTAGCCGCTTGTCTCAGGCAAGAAATGGTCTACTAAAAGTGAGTTTCTGGAGAAAGAGGTGGGTTCTGTTTCTGGTAACATAGCTTACAGGATGTCCATGTTCAAAGCACTGCTGCAGAGAAAATCCCCCACAAGGCCAGAGAGGTTAACTTGGCAAATATTTTTAAATTTTTTTTTGACAATTGAAACATCTAATTTTTATATATATCCTGAAAAATAAAGCACCAAGTGACACAATGATTACACCTAATTGCAAGAGGGATCACTCTAGCACCGCGGGCCGTGAATGCCCAGCTGTACACTTATAAACATCCCACTTTGTGTTTTTGTTTGTTAGTGTATTTTCAGTGTCTTCGAAATCAGCTATGAGAAATTTGTTAATGGATTTTACACAAATTTGCCAAAATCAACTATAAAAAAATCGATTCCAAGGAAGTTTACCAAAATCAAATACTCAACACCAATTTTCACACATATTTCCAAAATAAATTTTAAAAACAAAGTTTTATGATGAAGAAACAAATTGGGTTTTGAATTTAACAGACAAGCCTACCTGATTAAATTCCAAAACATCAGATTTGAATCTGATTCTTTCTCCCTTATCACACTTGATATCAGACGACACATTGGCTATCAAGGGGCCTCCAGGAATTGCAATATCTCGCTTCCGATTCTCCTCTACATAAATCAAACGACTCTTTGCATTTCCCTTGCAGAATTTTAGCCTAACATCACACGTGAAATCAAACCCTCGTCCAAGAGCCTCCACTGCCTGCACTGCGATCCTATCTGTGTCTGTAATTAAATGGCCCATGGTGAAAATCGCCACACACACACCCTTGCAAAAATTTCACCGACTCAACGTCCGGAATTCATCTTTTCAGCCAGAGCAAAAACAAAATCCAATCATTGCCCATTTGAAACCATCTACCAATTAATGCCCCATGATCAAAATCATCACATACCCATCCAAATTTTTCATTTTCGCAACACGTAAAATTCATCTTTTCAGCCAAAAACCCCAAGTACAGTCATACCCAAACGAAACCCCTCATCAAAATCACCCCGCCAAGCAACCGACTATTCACTTTCTCACGACGCCTGATTTATCTTTTCGGACAAATATAACCAAAATCCAGAAAAGAACAACCGGATTACAGCGTAGCAGTACTTATACAAACAACTGGAAAGAGATAGCAGTGAATGTTAAAAGAAGCCAATAAAATAACATTATACAAGCAGTTGTCGAAGAAAGTTCACCGCACACAGAGCCGCCGAAGAAAGATCAACTAAAACCATCCATTCAAGTCGTACCTAGTGATCAAAATCATCAGACAATGAATTTTTCCCAGAGAGATCATGTTGATTCCTTCGATCAATCGATACCCAAATCACCAAAATTCTCCAGCTCAATCCCCGATTTCAATTTTCAGCCGAAAACTAAAATCCAGTAATACCCAATTCTCCCTTGCAACTGTTGGTGCCGCCGCTTCACCATTAACGTTTTAGGCACCACTGCACCCTGGGATGAGAGCTTATATACTTTTAAATGCTCGATCCCTTGAGTTGAGTAGTCCAGAAACAGAAGCAGCTCCTCCTTGCCAACTTGAATCATATTCCAACAATCTATTCTAATTGGAGTAGTTATTATCCTAATAATCAGGTGTAATGACCAAGTAATTCACCTTTCCATGCTCATAATTTGCATTTAAAATCAAATGGGTATTCTGTGGAAGCGTAGATACGATCAATAAATTCACACATCAGCCCCCAATTGACTTCGGTCAATTCAATTGGGAAGCCATTCATGCGAAAGGAGCGGATGAAATATTTGACTGCTATTTATGGTGACCGGCCGCCACAGGTGGAACGCGGGGATTCCCCCACTGGACGTCAGTTACGCATCTCGTTGACTGCCTCGTGTCTGTTGCGCCGCCCCACTTTTACCGGCTTAGGGTTGACTTCTATGGTCGTCGAGAGCCGTGAACAGAAAATATCGTTCCAATTCTTGATTCTCGGAATCTCATGTGTGTGGGAGAACTGGGAGTGGAGAGTGGGAACGTAAATATATAGATGTTCCATTTAAACCATGAAAAGACTGACACATATCTGAAGATCCCCGCACATGACCATAAAAAAGGCGTAAGTGATGCGCACCATCTGATGACGTCAATGGGCTAAATGTCCAGGGTTGCGCACATGAAGACGTTTTCTGAGCTGAAGCTCATTTTAAAAATCTGCCACCTGTCCTTACGTTACTGGGTAGATTGCAGTGGATGTGACAGATATGCCTTATTACTGGGTAGGTCATAAGGAACGCAAAATATGCCGAGGCCAAACACAAAAAGTTTAAGAGGTGTTAAAATTTGATTGGAGATTTTGAAATTGAAGTGAGTCTGCGTTAGCACAGAGGCGAGGAGAGCCCGAGGTGAAGTCGAATGCTTGTTCTGACTCCAAGAAAGGCGACATCATAAGGGGTCTATGATTCTGTCTTTGTTTTGAGGTGAATAGGGAGGGAGAGGAAATTTTAAAAGGGACTCATAAATTGTTTTAAGTACGGGAAGGAAGCAAAAGGGACTGCAAATTGTTTTTAAAATCTTGTTTCATGTTATAAATAATTTTGAAGAGGATATTATATTTGAAATTGTCAAGAAAAATTTAAGCATTTTATAAGCCATCCTTCTTTAAAATAAGATAATGCACTCAAGGGGCAACCTAAAAAATTTGAGGAGGCGGGGAGAGAAAAATTAGGGTATTTAGTAGGGTCTCATGATTTTTTATTTTTCTCTCTTGAGATAAAATATGAGTCTTTAGCATTAGCAAAAGTATGATCCCATGAATCTCAAATAAACTATTGGAAGGAAAATAGGGAGGGAAGCTTAAAATAAATGTGTGTCTAAAAAAACTCCCTAAATTTTTTTAAATTACTTTGTGGGCTAGAAATCCTCTCCCTAAAATGTAGCTCCTTAGAAATTTTAGGAACTTTGTCGGGCAATTAAATTATTTTTATGAGGCCACATTTACTAAATAAATAGAAGCACTAACCCTCTTGTTTAAATTTTTGAGTTCCACTTTATTTTAAGAAAAAAATCTAATTTTAATACTTGAATATTGTTTTATTATTGTGTGGGGTTAATTTTAATTAAAAATAGAAGTATCTCCACACTTATGATGTGAGATTATATAAGGAGAATTTTGAAAAAATAGGACCAAGTGTTTGTTTGGAGGAGATTTGTAAATAATATTTTTGTACCAAAAAAATACTTTACAATAAATCTAAAATTATTGTATAAATATCTTTCATAATTCAAACTTCATAAAAAAATTGAAGTATTTTTTGCATTGAAAAAAACACGTTTATTTATATAAAAATATAGTACAATGTTAATTGTACAAAAACGTTGGTGGAAAAAGTCACGATCATTTCCTTATAATTTGCTCTAAAATTATCTTATGACACCCACTCAAGATGTAATAACATGGGAGTAGGCCATAACACCCACCGAATATGTAGTAACACGGGACTAGGCCATAGCTTTCATTCAAAAAAATGGTCTTCAAATATTTTTTTCTTTAAATTGTCTCGATTTCATAACATTTGTATAATGATTTGTTATTGTACTATATTTTATAACTTTCATTACTTATTTTCCTAAGTTTTTCAACCTAGAAGAACCAAACAAATGTGAGGGTACTTTAGTTTACTTTGGTTGGGAAGAGTCCAAAGATTGCGAAGGTTGGCATCAAATAAGAAAACTATAAATTATATTTTGTTGATTTGAAGAAACTTGCATTATTTGTGTGCATTAGTGGGTTTAAAAAACTAAATTTGTCTACAAGACTTTAAATTTCATCATTAGATCATCAATTAAGGGTACACACATTACATAAATTATAAACACAATTTGTGGGTGCATGGATTTTATATGAATACTCATATAGACCATGTATTGAGAACCTTAAAATCACCTTTCCTTTCCTTTCGTTTCTTGTTGGCTTTTATTGAAAATTTTGAGGAATATAAAGAAATAATTTCAAAGAAAGTCGTAGAAGCACAAAAGAGTTGATCCAAAGTAATAGAAAAAGATGCCAATAAATAGACATATAATCCACTTCAAGCAAAGGCAAGAGCATATTAGTAAAGCATTACAATATATTTAAAGCAAATGTCTTCTTAATGGCATCTAGAAATGTTAGCTTGATTATTTTCAATTTTTCTTATTAGCTCTTCAATCTACGTCATTTGTTGAGCCATATCGACATTAGAAGCAAGACATTTTGGAGAAGCCTAGAAAGATTATTCGTCTATAAAATAATAGTGTAAAGCTTTTGAATAAAAACTTCAAAAGGAATTGTTATCCATTTTACCGCCCTTTGGTAAAATGGACAACTAGAGAAAAATGGACTTGGAAAGTTAATAGGGCTTCAAATATCAATCTAGAGTATTTAGGTAAATTTCCATGATTTTGGAGCATTTGCAGTAATTATGGGAAGTTTGGGATCATTCGGTGCATTTTTTCCTCTTCTGGATTTCAAAAGGATCAAACTGGGTCAAATTTCAAACAAAATGGATGAAATGAAAAATTTGGGAAAATGGCCTTCGAGTGTCCTACTTTGTCCCCTTGCCTACCCTAGTTCAAGGAAAATTCAAGAAAACCCAGAGAAATTTGAAAAAAAAATAATTAAAATGAGCTAAGGGGCAAAAATCAGCTCGTCGAGCTAGAAACAACTCAGCGAGTCAAATAGTGCAAGCAGATCAACGGTTGAAAATGGCGCAACGGGGTCAAGTAACTCACCGAGTGAGTTAACGAGTCGGAGGTGAGTTCCCGCAGAACGACATGTCACCACATTGGGGGTTCAGCCCGAGCAGCCCGCAAGGAATGGTTCGTGGGGGCATGGTGTGTGTAGTCTCTATTTCTTACTCAACCCTTAGACGCGCTGGCCCATCACTCATACAGGTTCTCACCCAAAGCGCACAAAGGTACCAAGTTCCTCTTTTTATACCAACTTTGTCAAAATGTTAGCATGATCATTCATACATTCCATAACCATAAGTAATTAAAGGTAAAGCATAACAAGAATCAACTCACAACCATAGTGCATAATAAATCAAACAAGGATCAAGATTAGATTCACCACACAATAGTCATGAGAAGTAACATCAACAATCAATATCCATCCACAAAGATCCATTATATTAAGTCATAATAAAAACCATAGTTGAATACATTATAATTACCATCACAAAGTCATGCGTGCAAACTTACCAAAGAAAGATAACTCTGTTATAATTCCAGTCATCCTCTAAATTGTGCAAATCAATACATATATATAGGTGGTGGGAATTGCCCTTCACCGCCCATGCACTCTCAAAATAGGCTACATGCTCAAAATATCAATGTGCTGCTACAAAAGCAACTAAAGAAGCATGTAAAGCACTAATAATAGATCATCTATTAATAACACCGGATCTATATCCTATTATTAGTTCAGTCTTTGCACGACTCTTCAACTTCCTCTTATTCCCAAAATAGCCATTGCTTCATCCACAAGTCTTCTTGTCCTTATCCAATGTGTGCTCTGCACTCAATCTTATTCTTCTTCTATCTTTCCCGGTGCACCCTTTATCTCATTGAACTCTCGTGCGCCTACACACCCCCTTCATGCGCGCCCCTAATCTTATATGCCCCTCCATACTTAGGAAATATTTTTTCTAGTCAACATTACCCCACACTAGCTTCATTTCCGCCCCCGGAAATGGGTAATCATGCCTTGTCTCTCCAAAGAACAAAGAATAATGAATAAAATAATGACTATACACAATGAATGAAAATATACCAAAAATAATATGGGCGCTCTATTCCTCTAAAGGTAGTAGTAACTCGGGTACTCATTCTTGATGTCTACCTCTAACTCATTCTAGTCACTGAGCACCTTCTTTGCCTTTTCAGGGATGTCTGCAAGCACTCCATCCATCTCATCCAAGGTCATATTTTCACCCTCGTTCTGTAGCACCCTAAGAACGTTCGCCAAATGGAAACCATCCCAACCATTACATCCATACATCGGGATATCAGTTTCCCACTAATTAATTAAGTTTCTTAGAAATTTTAGGAGCTTTGTTGGATTTTAGTAAAGAATAATTAATTTTTATGAGACCACATTTACCAAATAAATAGAAGCACTAGTCGTTATCATGGGATCACACTCTTGTTTAAGTTTTTAGCTCCACTTTATTGTTAGTGTAGGTTATTATTTATCCTTTTATTTATTTATTAGGATAATTCTTACACTTGTGTTAGCCCTACACTTGTTGGGTTAGCTTGCTTAGGTGTACTAGTTGTGTGGAGTTAGCTTACTAGTTGTGTTGAGTTAGCTTCTCAGTTATGTGAAGTTAGCTTACTAGTCTTTTGGAGTTAACTTAACTACCAATATCAATTAGTGGGAGTTCTTCACCACTGATTTAGGTAGTAGTTGCACTTCCCTCCTCCTATATGTACATCTTTCTTATTGAATAATTAAAGTCATTCTATTGTAATGTATTGAGCATTATGGATTATGATGGATTTCCATATATGGTATTTTAGCTCTTTTACTTTGCAAATCTAATGTGGTGTGCTATTATCATCTGAGATCACGGCTTGGAAAAATATTCTTATCGTTCCTTTCAAGAATCAAGAAAGTCCAAGTGAGGCTTGAACATAACTAGAATCAATGCATGAAGGTACGCGATTATCAAAAATTATAAAGTTGATTCTAGAATTGATGACGAATCCCATGAAGGGAGATGAAAAGGTAATCAATTTTTTAGAAAAAAATTAAAAATATTAAATCTTAGTTGGATGGGTGTAATTGCAATTTAATTCAAGATAAATTATTGTATTTCATTATTCAATTGAACATACATGAAAGATTTAGGAATTTCATTTCAATCTTGAATTCTAAATACCAAACTAAGTAAGACATCCCTGATTTGCAAACTTTGAGTGCTCTTCTAATCCAGGAAGAGCAAGTTATGACTAATTTTGATTCGAAAAAGAATGCTACCGATGCGGTGGCCTTAAACTATTCAAACATTCCTTTAGTCTATTAATGGAATTCAATACAACTTCGCATTTACTCTACCTAAGAGATCCTACAACAAGCCTATAATGGATTAGACCTTGAAAAATCTAAAAAATGAAAATAAGAATGATACCTTCACCGATATACCCTACAATCGGATGTTACTCCATGGTGAAGCTTCCTTTATACATGCTCCATGAGTAAGAAACATCAACCTACATGTTTATGCCCAAACGGTTCTAAACTCTTCCTTGTAAGTTTTCCTTTTACCCTCCGGGTATTTCGGTTTTGGATGCATTCTTTTACCCTCTGGGTATTTCAGTTTTGGATGTAGTCTTTTATCCACTGGACGCAGATCTGTACCCTATGGGTGCATTCTTTTATCCATTAGATATAAGTGTGTACCTTCCGGATGCATTCTTTTACCCTCTGGGTATTTCAGTTTTGGATGCAGTCTTTTATCCACTGGACGTAGATCTGTACCCTCTAGGTGCATTCTTTTATCCATTGGATATAAGCATGTACCTTCCAGATGCATTCTTTTACCCTCTAGGTATTTCGGTTTTGGATGCAGTCTTTTATCCCACTGGACGCAGATCTGTACCCTATGGGTGCATTCTTTTATCCATTGGATATAAGCGTGTACCTTCCGAATGCATTCTTTTACCCTCTGGGTTTTGGATGTAGTCTTTTATCCACTGGACGTAGATCTGTACCCTCTGGGTGCATTCTTTTATCCATTGGATATAAGCGTGTACCCTCTGGACGCAATGATTTACCCTCTGGATATTTCGATTTTGGATGCAGTATTTTATCCATTGGACGCATATATGTACCCTCTGGGTGCATTCTTTTATCCATTAGATAAAAGTGTGTACCTTTCCAGATGCATTCTTTTACCCTCTGGATATTTTGATTTTGGATGTAGTCTTTTATCCACTGGACACAGATTTGTACCCTTTGGGTGCATTCTTTTATCCATTGGATAAAAGCATGTACCTTCTGGATGCATTCTTTTACCCTCTAGATATTTCAGTTTTGGATGCAGTCTTTTATCCACTGGATGTAGATATGTACCATTTGGGTGCATTCTTTTATCCATTGGATATTGACGTGTACCCTTTGGATGCAATGGTTTACCCTCTAGACATTTTAGGTTTTGGGTGCAGGCTTTTATCCTTTGGTCGCAAGCTTTGTATCATGTGGATGCACTCTTTTACCCTTTGGACATTTGGGTGTCACATGTACCTTTTGAAAAGAAGATCAACATTAAAATATTATTTTAATAGAAAAACCTTCTAGAGCTCATAACTTTTGATCCGTAGCTTGGATTAAGGTGATTTTTTTTTTGAAATTGTGTATTTTTTCAAGATCTACGCATTGGTGAGATTTTTATACACATATTTCAAATGTAAAAGGTACTTTTACTCATTGTAATATTTACATGCACTCAATTATAAAGTGCCAATTTGGGAGGGTGTTGTAATCTCTTGTGGACACAATTTTGGTTGAGCCCGACGTCCTCAACTTTTGGGTGTTGCATTCTTATATATATGGGTGTATGCATTTATATCTCTCTTTTTATTGAGATATTCTGGATCTATATTTTCGACACTTTTGGCATGTTGACAGTCTCTCTTACGGGGGAGCTATTCTGGTGAAGCCTAGTGTTATTTTGTCAGTGTTCGAGTAGTTGATTTTAGGAAACTCATACAAATCTGTGGTGTCACTCTACCCATTCTACAGTATGGGAGGGTGTGGTGTTGATATTGCTTCTTCAGGTTTTGTGCCCTTGCCTTATTACCTTGGCTTTTTCTTGGATCGTGGCACTCCTATTTATTTGGATCTCGTGTCCTTGCCTTGTTGCCTTGGTTTTTCTTGGATCGTGGCACACCTATTTGTAGCAATTGATCAAATTATGTTTGGTGTTTGTTTTTCACTTTTCGACATCACTCCATTGACAGTCTCCTTACATGGAGCTATTCTGGTGAAGCCCAATGTCAGTTGTTTTTGAGTTATATGATCGAGCAGTGGATTCAGACCATAGTGTGCACCACACTTCTTCAAAGCATTGTACAAGTTTTTGGAGTCGATTTTTCGAGGATATCTTACAAGGATTTTCTCTCTACTTTTTATTATTGGTTTTGGGTACCTTTTGGTGTCCATTTTTCCCAGTTGTTGTACGTGGGTACCTCATCAGGCCTTGTTGCCGGGACCCACCTTCTTTTCCACCCACCTAAGTTATGCTTACGGGAGGGCGTTAGTGTAGGTTATTATTTATCCTTTTATTTATTTATTAGGATAATTCTTATACTTGTGTTAGCCCTACACTTGTTGGGTTAACTTGCTTAGGTGTACTAGTTGTGTGGAGTTAGTTTACTTGTCTTTTGGAGTTAACTTAACTACTAGTATAAGTTAGTGGGAGTTCTTCACCACTGATTTAGGTAGTAGTTGCACTTCCCTCCTCCTATATGTACATCTTGGATTTCCATATATGGTATTTTAGCTCTTTTGTTTTGCAAATCTAATGTGGTGTGCTATTATCATCCGAGATCGCGGCTTGGAACAATCTTCTTTTCGTTCCTTTCTGGACCATAGTGTGTCATCTAGTGCCAAATTCGGAAGGGTGTTGTGATCACTTATGGATGCATTTTCGGTTGAGCCTGACGTCCTAAAATTTTGGGTATTGCATTCTTGTATCTATGGGTGTATACATTTATATCTCTCTTGTTTGGTTAGATATTTTGGATCTATATTTTCGACACTTTTTTTTGGCATGTTGATAGTCTCTCTTGTGGGGGAGCTATTCTGGTGGAGCCTAGTGTTAGTTTGTCAGTGTTCGAGTAGTTGATTTTGACAACTCATACAGATCTGTGGTGTCACTCTACCCATTTTGCAGTATGGGAGGGTGTGGTGTTAATCTTCGCTTCTTCAAGTTTCGTGCCCTTGCCTTGTTACCTTGGCTTTTTCTTGGATTGTGGCACTCCTATTTTTGGATCTCGTGTCCTTGTCTTGTTGCCTTGGTTTTTCTTAGATCATGGCACACCTATGGGTCAAATTTCAAACAAAAATGGATGAAATGAAAAAATTGGGAAAACGGCCTTTTGAGTGTCCTACTTTGTCTCCTCGACTCCCTGGTTCGAGGAAAATTCAAGAAAACCCAGAGAGATCTAAAAAATTGTTAAAATGAGTTAAGGGGCAAAAATCAGCTCATCGAAATGATGAGCGAGCTAGAAATAGGTCGATGAGTTAGACAGTGCAAGCAACTCGACAGTTGAAAATGACACGGTGGTGTTAAAGTAACGCTGGCCGAGTGAGTTGACAAGTTAGAGGAGAGTTCCCACGGAATGACATGTGGCCGTATCGAGGGTTTCGGCCCGAGCGGCCCACAAGGAATGGTTCGTCGAGGGCATGCTAGGTGTAGTCTCTATTTCTTATTCAACACCTACACGCACTAGCCCATCACTTAGGCAGATATGGGTGCTAACCCAAAGCATGCAAAGGTACCATGTCCCTCTTTTTATACCAACTTTGTCAAGATGTTAGCATGATCATTCATATATTCCATTTAACCATAATAAGTAATTAAAGGTAAAGCATAACAAGAATCAACTCACAACCAGAGTGCATAATAAATCAAATAAGGATCAAGATCAGTTTCATCACACAATATTCATGAGAAGTAACATCAACAATCAATATCCATCCACAAAGATCCATTATATTAAAGCATAAAAAAACCATAGCTGAATACATTATAATTACCATTACAAAGTCATGCGCGTGAGACTTACCAAAGAACATAACTCTGTTACAATTCCAACGGTCCTTTAAACTATGCAAATCAATACATATATATAGGTGGTGGGGAATTTCCCTTCACCACCCATGCACTCTCAAAATAGGCTACATGCTCAAAATATCCATGTGTCGCTACAAAAGCAACTAAAGAAGCATATAAGCTTCACCTAATAATAGATCATTTATTAATAACACCAAATTTATATCTTATTATTAGCTCGGTCTTTGCACAACTCTTCAACTTCCTCTTGTTCCCAAAATAGCCATTACTTCGTCCACAAGTCTTCTTGTCCTTATCCAATGTGTGCTCGCTTTCAATCCTATTCTTCTTTTGTCTTTCCCCAGTGCACCCTTTATCTATGAACTCCCGTGCACCTACGCGCCCCTTCCTACGCGCCCCGATCTTATACGCCCCTCCATACTTAGGCAATATTTTTCTAGTCAACATTACCCCACCCTAGATTCATTGTTGCCCATGGAAATGGGTACTCATGCCTTGTCTCTCCAAAGAACAAAGAATAATGAATAAAATAATGATGTACACAATGAATGAAAATATACTAAAAAGAATCGCCGCTCTTGTCCTCTAAAGCGGTAGTAACTCGGGGTACTCGCTCTTGATGTCTACCTCTAACTCATTCCACCACCGAGTGCCTTCTTTGCCTTTCCAAAGATGTCCGCAAGCACTCCATCCATCTCATCTAAGGTCATATTTTCGCCCTCGCTCTATACCACCCTAAGAGCATTCGCTGAATTAGAAACCATCCCATCCATTGCATCCATACGTCACGCTATCATTTTTCCAATAATTAATTAAGTTGCTTAGAAATTTTAGGAGCTTTGTTGGATTTTAGCAGCAACAATTAATTTTTATGAGACCACATTTACCAAATAAATAGAAGCACTAGCCCCCAACATGGGACCACACTCTTGTTTAAGTTTTTAATTCCACTTTATTTTAAGAAAATATTCTTTTTTTTATACTTGAATATTTTTGTATGGGGTTATTTTCTTTTAAAATAGAAGTATCTCCACACTTGGGACTCTTTTTAGAGATTATATAAGTAATTTTTTGAAAAAATAGGAAAAGTGGTGGTTTGGAGAAGATTTGTAAATAACATTTTTTTACTAAAAATGATTTACAATAAATAAAAAATTATTGTATTAATATATTTCATAGTTCGAAATTTCAAACTTCATAAATTTTCTTTGTAGTATTTTTTAGATTGAAAAACACACTTTTATTTATAAAAAAATTATAGTACAATATTAATTGTACAACAAAGTCAGTGGAAAAAGTCACACCCCAAAATGCAAGGTATATAATGCTATCACATTAAAAAAATCTCAAGATCGTTTCCCTTCAAATATACTCTAAAATTATCTCATGGCACCCATGAAGATGTAATAACATGGGACTAGGCCATACCTTTCATTCAAAAAAGGGTCTTGAAATAAAATTTCTTTAAATTGTCTCATTTCATAACATTTGTTTAATGATTTATTATTGTAATATGTTTTCTAACTTTCATTACTTATTTTCCTAGATTCTTCAACCTATAAGAACCAAACAAATGTGAAGGTACTTTGGTTTATTTTGGTTGGGAAGAGTCTAAAGATTGCGAAGGTTGGCATCAAATAAGAAAACTATAAAATCATATTATGTTTATTTGAAGAAACTTGCATTGTTTGTGTGCTTTATTGGGTTTTAAACACTAAATTTTTCTAAAAGATGTTAAAATTCATCATTAGATCATCAATTAAGGATACACACATTGCATAAATTATTAACACAATTGTGGGTGCATGTATTTCATATGAATACTCATATAGACAATGTATTATGAACCTTAAAATCACCTTTTCTTTTCCTTTGGTTTCTTGTTGGCTTTTATTGAAAATTTGGAGGAATACAAAGAAATAATTTCAGCACATCGTAGAAGCGCAAAAAGTTGAGCCATTAATAGAAAAAGATCCCAATAAATAGATATAATCCACTTGAAACAAAGGCAAGTGCATATCAAGCAAAGCATTACAATTAATAATCAAATGTCTTCTTAATGTCATCTAGAAATGTTTGCTTGATTTTTTCAAGTTTTCTTATTTGTCCTTCAATCTACGTCATTTTTGAGCCAATTCAACATTAGAAGCAAGACATTTTTTGGAGAAGACTAGAAATATTATGCATCTATAAAATAATAGTGTAAAGCTTTTGAATAAAAATTCAAAATGAATACAAGAGTTATAAAAGACAACAATACACGCATTCTTCCACAAATGTTCAATTATCTATCTAAAAGATTCAACTATTGTATTACGAGAAATAATAAGGCCATTAATGTCTTACTTCCAAGAGAACAATGTCCAAAGATAGGAAGAATCGCATTATAGATAGCATCCCTTGTGTTCTTAGAAAATTTACATGTCCAAAATAAGAGTGATAATTTTATGGCATTTGTAAACCACACACTTAAGGGGATTGTTTGTAAGGAACCAAATGTTATAATAAGTAATTTGTGGAAGAAAAACCTCTAAATAAGGGTTTGAGTTATGACATCAACTTTGGACTTCCAAATGGTATCCCCACGTTGTTTCAATTTATATTCAATGAGCTTTTATTTCCACTTTAAGTCGAGTCTTTGTTCCAAAGGAAACCATAGATGTGGGTTTTAGATAAATACAATTGAGAGAAAAGTAGTCTAACATACTATCAAGTAGTCCATTTCCACTCCTTCACAAAGTTGCATTGTATAAGAGTGGGCATCTTGAAAAATAGGGAGTTATCTATGAGTTGAGTGATTTCAATCATAGTAGTATTGTCAACAATTGCGGGGGCATGGATTCTATATGAATACTCATATAGACAATGTATTGAGAACTTTAAAATCACCTTTCCTTTCCTTTAGTTTCTTATTGGATTTTATTGAAAATTTTGAGGAATATAAAGAAATAATTTCAGCAAAGTCGTAGAAGCACAAAAAGAGTTGATCCAGTAATAGAAAAAGATCCCAATAAATAGATATATAATCCACTTCAAAATAAAGGCAAGAGCATATTAGTAAAGCATTACAATCTATTTAAATCAAATGTCTTTTTAATGACATCTAGAAATGTTCACTTGATTATTTTCAAGTTTTCTTATTTGCCCTTTAATCTACGTCATTTGTTGAGCCATATCAACATTAGAAGCAAGACATTTTTGGAGAAGCCTAGAAAGATTATGAGTCTATAGAATAATAGTGTAAAAATTTTGAATAAAAACTTCAAAAGGAATTGTTATCCATTTTACCGCCCTTTGGTAAAATGGACAACTAGAGAAAAATGGACTTGGAAAGTTAATAGGGCTTCAACGTTGAATCTAGAGTATTTAGGTAAATTTCCATGATTTTGGAGCATTTGTAGTAATTTTGGGAAGTTTGGGATCATTCGGTGCATTTTTTCCTCTTCTATGTTTCAAAAGGATCAAAGCGGGTCAAATTTCAAACAAAAATGGATGAAATGAAAAAATTGGGAAAACGACCTTTTGAGTATCCTACTTTGTCTCCTTGACTCCCTGGTTTGAGGAAAATTCAAGAAAACCCAGAGAGATTTGAACAATTTGTTAAAATGAGTTAAGGGGCAAAAATCGGCGTGTCAAGCCGATGAGCGAGCTAGAAATAGGTCGATGAGTTAGGCAGATGCAAGCAACTCGACGGTTGAAAATGACACAAGTGGTGTTAAAGTAACGCGTCGAGTGAGTTGACAAGTCGAGGCGAGTTCCCCTGAGAACGACATGTGGCCGTATCGGGGTTTCGGCCCGAGTGGCCCATAAGGAATGGTTCATCGAGGGCATGCTATGTGTAGTCTCTATTTCTTACTCAACACCTAGACGCACTAGCCCATCACTCAGGCAGATCCGGGTGCTAACGCAAAGCATGCAAAGGTACCATGTCCCTCTTTTTATACCAACTTTGTTAAAATGTTAGCATGATCATTCATACATTCCATTTAACCATAATAAGTAATTAAAAGTAAAGCATAACAAGAGTCAACTCACAACTAGAGTGCATAATAAATCAAATAATGATCAAGATCGGTTTCATCGCACAATATTCATGAGAAGTAACATCAACAATCAATATCCATCCACAAAGATCCATTATATTAAAGCATAATAAAAACCATAGTGAATACATTATAATTACCATTACAAAGTCATGCGCGTAGACTTACCAAAGAACATAACTCTGTTATAATTCCAACGGTCCTTTAAACTATATATAAATCATATACATATATATAGGGGGTGGGAATTTCCCTTCACCGCCCATGCACTCTCAAAATAGGCTACATGCTCAAAATATCCATGTGTCACTACAAAAGCAACTAAAGAAGCATGTAAGCTTCACCTAATAATAGATCATTTATTAATAACACCAAATTTATATCTTATTATTAGCTCGGTCTTTGCCTGCACAACTCTTCAACTTCCTCTTGTTCCCAAAAAAGCCATTACTTCGTCCACAAGTATTCTTGTCCTTATCCAATGTGTGCTCGCTTTCAATCCTATTCTTCTTTTGTCTTTCCCGGTGCACCCTTTATCTATTGAACTCCCATGCGCCTACGCACCCCCTTCCTACGCGCCCGATCTTATGTGCCCCTCCATACTTAGACAATATTTTTCTAGTCAACATTACCCCACCCTAGATTTCATTGTCGCCCATGGAAATGGGTACTCATGCCTTGTCTCTCCAAAGAATAAAGAATAATGAATAAAATAATGATGTACACAATGAATGAAAATATACTAAAAAGAATCGCGCTCTTGTCCTCTAAAGGCGAGTAGTAACTCAGGGTACTCACTCTTGATTTCTACCTCTAACTCATTCCAGTCACCGAGTGCCTTTTTTCCTTTCAGAGATGTCCGCAAAGCACTCCATCCATCTCATCTAAGGTCATATTTTGCCCTCATTCTATACCACCCTAAGAGCATTCACCAAATTAGAAACCATCTCATCCATTGCATCCATACGTCATGCTTTATCATTTTTCCAATAATTAATTAAGTTGCTTAGAAATTTTAGAGCTTTGTTAGATTTTAGCGCAATAATTAATTTTTATGAGACCTCATTTACCAAATAAATAGAAGCACTAGCCCTTATCATGGGACCACACTCTTGTTTAAGTTTTTAATTCCACTTTATTTTAAGAAAATATTCTTTTTTTTATACTTGAATATTTTTGTATGGGGTTATTTTCTTTTAAAAATAGAAGTATCTCCACACTTGGGACTCTTTTTAGAGATTATATAAGTAATTTTTTTGAAAAAATAGGAAAAGTGGTGGTTTGGAGAAGATTTGTAAATAACATTTTTGTACCAAAAATGATTTACAATAAATAAAAAATTATTGTATTAATATATTTCATAGTTCAAATTTCAAACTTCATAAATTTTCTTTGTAGTATTTTTTAGATTGAAAAACACACTTTTATTTATAAAAAAATATAGTACAATATTAATTGACAACAAAGTTGGTGGAAAAAGTCACACCCCAAAATGCAAGGTATATAATGCTATCACATTAAAAAAATCTCGAGATCATTTCCCTTAAAATATACTCTAAAATTATCTCATGGCACCCATCGAAGATGTAATAACATGGGACTAGGTCATACCTTTCATTCAAAAAAGGGTCTTGAAATAAAATTTCTTTAAATTGTCTCATTTCATAACATTTGTTTAATGATTTATTATTGTAATATGTTTTCTAACTTTCATTACTTATTTTCTAGGTTCTTCAACCTATAAGAACCAAACAAATGTGAAGGTACTTTGGTTTATTTTGGTTGGGAAGAGTCTAAAGATTGCGAAGGTTGGCATCAAATAAGAAAACTATAAAATCATATTATGTTTATTTGAAGAAACTTGCATTGTTTGTGTGCTTTATTGGGTTTTAAAACTAAATTTGTCTAAAAGATTTTAAAATTCATCATTAGATCATCAATTAAGGATACACACATTGCATAAATTATTAACACAATTGTGGGTGCATGTATTTCATATGAATACTCATATAGACAATGTATTATGAACCTTAAAATCACCTTTTCTTTTCCTTTGGTTTCTTGTTGGCTTTTATTGAAAATTTGGAGGAATACAAAGAAATAATTTCAGCACAGTCGTAGAAGCGCAAAAAGTTGAGCCATTAATAGAAAAAGATCCCAATAAATAGATATATAATCCACTTCGAAACAAAGGCAAGTGCATATCAGTAAAGCATTACAATTAATAATCAAATGTCTTCTTAATGTCATCTAGAATTGTTTGCTTGATTGTTTTCAAGTTTTCTTATTTGTCCTTCAATCTACGTCATTTGTTGAGCCAATTCAACATTAGAAGCAAGACATTTTTTGGAGAAGACTAGAAATATTATGCATCTATAAAATAATAGTGTAAAGCTTTTGAATAAAAAATTCAAAATGAATACAAGAGTTATAAAAGACAACAATACACGCATTCTTCCACAAATGGTCAATTATCTATCTAAAAGATTCAACTATTGTATTACGAGAAATAATAAGGCCCTTAATGTCTTACTTCCAAGAGAACAATGTCCAAAGATAGGAAGAATCCCATTATAGATAGCATCCCTTGTGTTCTTAGAAAATTTACATGTCCAAAATAAGAGTGATAATTTTATGGCATTTGTAAACCACACACTTAAGGGGATTGTTTTCAAGGAACCAAATGTTATAATAAGTAATTTGTGGAAGAAAAACCTCCAAACAATGGTTTGAGTTATGACATCAACTTTGGAATTCCAAATGGTATCCCCACGTTGTTGTAATTTATATTCAATGATTTTTTATTTCCACTTGAATTTGAGTCTTTGTCTAAAGGAAACCATAGATGTGGGTTTTAGATAAATACAATTGAGAGAAAAGTGGTCTAACATACTATCGGTAGTCCATTTCCACTCCTTCACAAAGTTGCATTGTATAAGAGTGGACATCTTGACAAATAGGGAGTTATCTATGAGTTGAGTGATTTCAATCATAGAAGTCTTGTCAACAATAATTAAGTGGAAATACCCTATAAAACATACCAATGTCTCAATTGGAAATAAGAAAGGGGTTATAGATATTCAAACTAACATATAGTTTTTATTAATAGTCATTTTCATTTCAATATAGGGTATAAAGCAAGGGGTTCGTTGATATGCACTTATATTCCACCAAATGGAGGAGGTGGAAAGTTTAAGCCTATGTAGAAAGGAGTTACCATTCCATTTCGTAAACCAAAAATTCTTTCCACACTTTTGACATGCTCTCAAGAGATGAAAAGTTAGAGAGTTTGAAGTATTTAGAAACCATAATATTGGAATTCATATGGACTTCACTCCATTGGCATTTGGAAGTGGTTGAGGGTATGATCGATAAACTCTTGAGGTTATACACTTATAGAATCACAAAATCACATACGGTTTTTCTACTTTGAATTCACTTCAAAATGATTTTTTTGTAATGCTTTAGAGCACAATAGAATGTAAAATTAGAAAGAGAATAATTCTTGGAAACCATAAACAATAAGAAATGAATGGAGACAAACACCTAATATAAAGGCTTTGACTGAAAACCCCATGATGGGGAAAATCTACTGGAAGTGGCAATTACACATCTTGAGGATCTTTCTTCAATGAAATGGGTCAATATAAAGAGCTACAAGAGCATAAAACCATTATAAACTCACACTCTTTGTTTCTCTTATCTTCCTAACTCCATGATGGGAGAAGTACAAGTAGTGTAAAATGGTACAATCAAGAAAACAACACAACTCTATTATTCTCTCATACATTCACCAATTTACTCCTAAGTCTAGTGGATCGTGATACTATGATCTATGCCTCTAAATCCCACATCCATGGTCCATTTTATATCTTTCTAGAGATACCACTTTGAAATTCTTAAAATGAGAATATAATTTGATTTATACACATCAAGTGTCCCTTCAATTGGCATAAGAGAAACAACCGCTTTATGTAGACTGAAATTTTCATAACCACTTATTGTTTATGGAGCCTCTATTATTATAAGGCTAGAAGTTACTGAATTCTTTGTGACATCCATGAAACCACCACATAAAGCTTGTAAAACCATTGTTGTGGTTTTGCAATAATGTAAGTCTCTCAACTTCGAAGCCCATAACATTTGTAAATGAAATCAATATTAGGGGACATATTTTCAAAAGTGTATAGCTTTTAAAGAGAAATCCAAATATAAAAACAAAATTATATTTTGACAAGTACTATATGTTTTAGTTTGATGAAGTAGATGGTTGCATTGTTAGGTGTCACAATGCACAACCTTGCCACTCAAAATTCCTTGTTTCATGAACCTTGACATGTCCTTGGATTCTTTTGGAGTTCTTAATGAATTTTATGGATCCTTTGATCATGTATCCTATTTTTGGATGTTTTATGGTTGCAAAAAGATTACTTACAAGGTCTAGAACAATGTCTCCCTTAGTTTTTTTGAGATTATGTGAATTTTTGTTGGTGTTTGGTCTTAACCTAACTTACTAACTTTCTTGATCCTTTATTTTTTATCTACACTTCCCTATCACACATATTTACTCACATCACCTTTACTTTCCCTAAAGGAGATGTGCATACCCTAAAAATTGATCTACAGAACTTGTAAATTTCAACCTCATTCTCCTTCCATGAAATAAGTTGGACCCCTAAATTAGCAAAGTACCTAAGGCGTGAACCTTGGTGGCACTGGGAAGAAGGAAGCAAAGGCACACATGGAAGTAGTTCTTGGAGATGCGTGAAGGCTCGCACCCAAGAAAGATGGATTCGTGACTCAATGAGTTTTGGACAATAGGAAAGGACACATTTAGGGAACGAATGAAAAAGAAACCAGATATAGATATGGATAAGCTATGAAGACTTACAGCTCAAGAAAAGGATATTCTAGGGCATCAATACGGTTATCATGAAAGGATAAGGAGCCGAGTTTGTTATGGATTAGTTGGAACTTGCATGCTAAGGGATACTCGATTGAGGAAACACATGATGACATTTGGCATGTTCTTGGGTAGTGGTAGGGCAATCATGAAAGATTCCTTCAGGATTTCTCATGTAATGATGAGTGGTTAAGAGGAGATTCCTTGAGAGTTCCTCTTATGTATGGTTTATATAGAGTAAGAGAGGATGAGTGTGTGCAAGTATGAGAGAAAGAGAAGGAGATAGTTGGTAAAAAAATGCATAATGTGTGATGACAAGATCTGTAATATGTCAAAGCTCTGCTCTTTGTAAATACATTCATACATGGAACTATTTTGATGTAATCTTGGCTATTGTACTTTGAATAATGAATATAATGAAGTGATTTTAAAGCACTTATGTGATGGATCTTGATCTATGACATTTCCTTTTATGTTCATGGGTGTATTATTGGTTTTCTTGATGATAATCGTGATTTAGTTCTACTTCCATTGTAGTATGATCATGATATCCTATGTTCTAGTGCATTATATTAGGAGTTAGTGCTTAAATCTAGTTCTCAATAATGGGTGTGTTCATTCTCTATTTTTGCAAAACCCCTTATTAAGGAAGAAAATTCTCATGAAGCTCACATAAAGGAGGGTCTCGGTGCCTACGCGTGCCTCGGGTGAGCTTCCAGACCAGTCTAGATGATGTGTCGGTGCACTTGGGGTTGATTGAAGAAGCAAGAGGTAAATAGAGACTACATTTTAGTTCCATTGTCGGGACCTCTTTTCAAATATGTTATGAGAATGATGTGTGATGACAGAGTGTCTGATCTTGGACAACATCGATACCTAGCTTAAAAGCATGAAGGATGAGTTTTCTCAGAGGTTTAGTATTGGATTTGAGTTTGATGTACGAAAATGGGTGGAGGAGAACCTTTACCACAAACTCTATGAGACATTCTTGTTGTTTCCCAGTAGAGTTGTATGAATGGCTCTCAAAGCATATGCATTAAGGACAAGTTGGTATTATAGACCTCATGTTTGGACCCAAGAGAAATATCAGCGGTTACATGATGTCGATCTGACCTAGACCCGTGTTGTTGATCACTAGTGGAGTAGATTGTTGAGTAGTTATACCCTAGAATACATTATTTCTACGTATTCTTTCCTGAAGATTGTTGAGTTTGAATTTGAGGGAGCCTAGAGGATCATTCTTACGTGTTATTCCATTGGCTATCAAGATCTTGGTCATTACGTTGAGTTTGGAAGACTTTCCCATGGCTGGCTAAACTCCTGTTAGGTGTAAGGCACGGGAACTAGCATGGTAGAGGATGGAAGACCTTGCGGTAGAAATGGAGAGCAAGGAGAGGTGGCTCAATTATAATGAAGCTCAAGAGAGGGATTTTCCAAGACATCACAAAGCTGCAAGAGTGATGGATTTATGGAGGCAGACGTTGCGGGAAGGATTTGAGGTTCGCACGGAGGACATGGAACCCGAGCAGTCTGAGCTACCCCATCTTGGAAATCATGGAAGAGAAACCCCCGGCTTCAGAGAGAGCTCTTCATATAAAGAAAGGAGGAGAGCCTTAAGAGCGCATCTTAACCCACATGGTGACCAAACCCTTGTGCTTAGTTTTCCAGTTCTTGAGATAAGTTTTGATAATCCAGTTGGTATCGATATTGGTAGTTGAGTGACACCTAGGAGGTATAATTTTCATTTGGTACATCTATGGCTACAGTCATTTCCTATGTTTTGGGGTATTTTGTCTGGCACAACATTTGGGCAAGGTGTGGGATCACAAGGTTTGAGTATCACGTCTAGGAGTGGTTCGGTATCACATATTGTCTACACATAATTTAGCATGACGGTGGGATCACGGGGGTGTAGTTGAGTTAGGCCCATTACCTATGACAGGAGGAGGATCTGGTGGTCTTGAGGATTTGGCACTAGTGGATCAAGTGGTTCTGGTGGTGGAGGTAACACCAGAGGGAATCAAGGTCTGGCTCGCGAGACATAAGGTCCACAAAACCATCAATGGTGTTTTATGAGATGTCACTCCACTTACCTAATTATAAGGGCATTGAGGATGTCATGGAACATGTACACAAGTGCAAGTTACTATGGTGCACAAAGGGAATCATTGCCTTGGAGCAAAAAGAAAGTTAGTTTGTAACCATGTTGCAAGGATGCACGCATATTTGGTACATGAAGTATGACCCACACCAGATAATGGTGGATTACATTGCACTGCGTAATGCCTTTTGGCAGAGTTCCACATACCTGAGTTTGAACAAAAAAGCATCAGTGCGTTGAAGGAAATTCAACAAGGAATGGCAAAGAGTGTGTGGGAGTATGACACATGTTTCAAGACTCTCCTATCTAAGTTATCTTATGACATTCACCCTTCACAAGTATGCTCAATGGTTTGTCGGAGGAATGATCACTCCATTTAAGAGGCGCTTTCATAGAATACTTTCATAGATCCGCGTGAGGCATTAGAGGTTGTCTTGGACACTTCGAGGTAGTATGAAGAATTTATATAGGAATTAGTCTATTCCTAGATGCCCAAATTATTGCAATGAAAACCATTTGGAGAAATTATTTGTGAACTTAGCTCATGAGACTCAGAACGAGTTATGGTGTATGGATTGTGAAGTAGAGGGTCATACAAAGGAAAATTTCCCATGAAGGTCGGTTCACGCCATAACAGTGGACTGTGAGATTTTCCATGGAGATCATGATGTAAGAAGTAGGTGTCCTCTCTTTGCAGGTGCGCGATCCGTAAGAATGTGTCTTACTATTGCAAAATTTGCACCTCTACTACTCATGACACTAAGGATTGTAGATTGATTGACCAATACATGATGTCATTGATATTGGTGTGTGCCGATTAGTACTATAAGTAGTTCCAAGGATAAGGGTCATCATTATGAAGGGCACTGAGATGAAGGAGTCATGGAAGAGGCTTTTGTAGAGGATTTAGAGGTGTGGTAAACCACGGAGGTGGAAGAAGTGAGTTCCCGCATGGAACTTGTTACAACTGTGGGTCTATGGAACACTATAAGCATGAATGCCCCAATCTGTTATAGTGCTCTTGGTGTGGAAAGAAGCACAAGTATGAGGAGTGCCTGGAATTATTTGAACACATGATCCAACAAAAACGGAAGGACAAAGGCGTCGGGATGGTAAGCGTGAAGAAAGTCGACTCACAGTGGATGTCAAGGGTGGTGCAAGAGTTAGAATTGGAACTGTCTTGGTGGCAACACGGAATGAGGCTACGCATGCCAAAGAGCTACCAAAAGCAGATACCGTTGGCTACTATAGAAGAGATGGTGCATGGGAAGTATCCAGACCCTGCTCATCAGAAAGAATTCTATCAGGAAACCATGGATGTGATTTGAAGCCTACAAGGAGAGATCCAATGCCTAAAGGAGCAATCATGACAGAGTTAGAGCAAAAAGAAGAACATTGAGGCTCCATAGAAGGATTTGGATGAAGTTAGGGAGGTATGCAAAATGTTGAGGCAAGAGAATATCATCCCTTTGCTAGGATAATGGCTACGGGAGAAAGTACCATGCACATTGGAGGAGAGCGCGAGTGACAGGTCTTACATGCTAACCTTCCTCCTCACAACATTGACTATGATAAGGAGATTACCTTGAATGCAGTAGTTGATGGGTGGCTCTTGAGCAATATTCTGATTGACAAAGGGTGTGGAAGTTAATGTTCTCACTTTAGATGCATGGAATAAAATGGGAAGGCCCCATTATAACCATCCTCAAATGTGTTGTATATGGCTAACAAGACAAAAGGCAATTCCCATTGGTGTTTTGAAGGATGCTTTGATATCACTATCCAAGGGGTGAAATTCACTGGAGACTTCAAAGTCTTGGTGCTTGCTGAGGTAGACAACTTTCAGTGTTACTTGGGCACCCCTAATGCTATAAGAACAATGTTGACTTATGTTTCAATAAGGGATATATAAGTTTTGAGAACAAGGAGGAACATGTTATCATCCCTTTGACAGATGGAAAGTCAACGCCCTATACTGAGCCCTTGGGAGAAGGATACCTAGACAAAATCTATGTGCACACTATTAGAGACCCTGAGGTTGTGCATCCAACAGAAGGAGTTATTTAGTGGGAAGACACTCAATATGTAAGTGATACCACTAGTGTGGCATGTGAAAATTGGGCACACAAGACATATGAGTTAGTTGGAAGGTAGTTAAGAGGCTCTGTGATGAGAGTAATGAAGGCATACTCAATCACGTGCATGGGAGGAAAAAAATTACCAAGTTACACTGGGGGAGCCAACCTTAATGTTTTCCTACGAGCAATGGAGACCTAGTGGAGATGTGAGATCAAAAGGAGAAGTATGCTTAGCTATAATTTTCTTAGGACCACAAAATGTTGGTGGGTAACCCATCACGATAACCTTCTAGAGTGGTACAAGGTGAGAATCATGTTCTCTGTTAGGTTTCTTCTGAAGCAATACACCTATTGCTATACAAGATTATCATGGGAAGGAACCTACCTCATTTCATGTCTAGGCATGTGAGAAGGCATGGAAGCCTTGCCTCCATCTTTATGGGTGCATAAGCTTTACTCCACCTTACAAGGTTACGCGCGTGCATGGTACATTCATTTAGAACTACACCGTTAGACAGGAAACTAGTGGGAGTTGACAGATGACTTGATTTAAACCTTTGAGTATCGAAGTATAAAACCATCGATGCATGAGGCGCTACAAGTTGTTAAGCGCCTAACTATGGGGGATAGTTCCATGGTGGAGGATAGAATATTGTATTTGTTGGGAGAACCTGACTTGGAAGTGCACTTCAATGAGGAAGAGCCAAAGGAAATACAACTTGAGCGTGCTTGCATGGAAAAAGAGAAAGGGAAGTTGGTCTATGTGATCGATGGTGAAGAAGTGGAGAACTTGGATGTTAACCATATTGTGGGTATGCGCGAGGTAATGGATAGTGTTGATGAGCAAGCGCATGCCTACCATGAACCCCTAAAAACTAAGAAGGTTAACATTGGCTCGGATATAGAACCTAAGGAGGCTACTATTGGGGATTACTGGTCAGAAAGGGAGGTTTCAAAGATTATTGATCTGTTGTGTGAATTTCAAGATTTGTTTCCACGTGGGTACCATGAGCTTAAGGGAGTTCACCACTCTTTAGGAGAGATATGGATCAAACTGAAGGAGGGAATGCGCCCAATTTGGAAGAGACCATACCAAATGAATCTGAATCTACACGTCAAGGTCAAGGAGGAGATTGATAAGATGATCGCATCAGGCATCATTGAGGTTGTTGAGGAATCAGAATGGATAATTCCAATGGTCATCAACATTAAAAAGGATGGGAGGATAAGGATTTGCGTTGATTACAGGGATTTAAATGCGGTATGTGTCATTGACCCTTTTCCAACCCCCTTCACTGAGGAGATCCTGGAAGGAGTAGCCATGTGCAAGATCTATTCTTTCACGGATGGCTTCTCAAGATATCATCAAGTTATAATTGCGGAGGACCAAGAAAAGACAACCTTCACCACTAAATGGGGAATTTTTTCCTACATGGTCATGCCTTTTGGACTGAAGAACGCACTTGCTATGTTTTTGTGCATTGTGGTTCAGGTGTTTTAGGACTTCATCCATAAGTTTCTTCAAGTCTACCTTGATGATTGGATGGTTTATGGACTAGTAAAAGACCATTGCGATAATCTGCAGTTGATGTTTGAGAGATGCTAACAATTGAGTATATCTCTTAACATTAAGAAATGTGTTTTCACTACTCCTTTTGGAACCCTGTTGGGGCATATCATATGTAAGGAAGGCTTGCGATGGATCCTGCCAAAGTTGTTGTTATTGTAGGATTGGGGGAACCTACAGCCAGAGCATGGTGCACGGATTCCTTGGGCATACGAGGTACTACCAAAAATTTATTAAGGGATATGCCAAGATCTCTGCGCCATTAAAGGGATTGCTGAAACATAAAAGTACATTTCATTAGGGAGGCGCAGTAGATGGCATTTGATACATTGAAGAATAGGATTATCATTGTGCCCATATTATGCTTTCCTTCTGGGATAAGCCATTCCATGTACATGTTGATGCTTCAGGGATGGAAATTGGAGCAGTGTTGGCACAACTTGGTGAGGGGCAGTGATCACCCTCTTTGTTTTACAAGCAGGAAGTTGACACCAGCAGAGCAAAACTATACTACTACCGAGTGTGAGGCATTATTGATTATCTATACTGCTGCACAAATTCGGAAAAGATATCTCACGGCAACACACTTTATATTCTACACGGACCACATGGAATTGAATTACTTGGTGAAAAATCTCATTTACAATGGCACATATGCGGTGGGTCTTATTTTTCAAGAGTTTGAGTTTACGATTGTTGTATAACTGGGTAAAAGTAACATGGGACCTAACCATTTATCAAGGATCGACTTAGGGAGGACCCACCGAGCATTAAGGATATAATACCACATGCACAACTATTTAGATTACGGCGTGCACCCTCACAATTAGAGGATATTGTTGTGTTTTTCAAAACAGGTATAACAAGAAAGGAATGAAGACTTTGGAGAAAATTAATCTATACACGTCGTGCTCTACATGTTAATTGGTAGAGACTTATACAAGTTAGGTTGTGATGAGATCTTTTGCCGATGCGTGTTAGAGCATGAGCGCACCTTAATTGCAGGAGGACACTACTGTGTAGGAAATGCCACCATGCATAACAATAGCAATCTCCGGTGAATAATTTACCGGATTTATCAGAGTTTTGAGGCTGTGACTATTTCCACCACCTTGAAACTAGGAAGAAGAGATGAAATTCCCTTGAGGTGATAACTAGCGCTAAACCATTTGAGAAGTGGGTGGTTGATTTTGTAGGACCTATTTCACCTGCCACACGAAGGACTGGTTTGTGTTATATCATTACTTTGTATGATTACTCAACACGATGGGCAGGTAACGCCACAAAAATTACACAACAACCACAATAACAAGATTCCGTGGGAAAATATAATCAACAGGTATGGGTGCCCTTTGAGTTTGACTAGTGACAGGGTACACATTTTTGAATGAGACAATTAGGATTTTGTTGGAAGAGTTCATGGTGGCTCATCACAAGACTACTCCTTACCACCCTCAGGCTAATGGGACAGCCTGCATTCAAAAAGATACTAAGTCACACATTGACCAAGATTTGTGATGTTGGGAGACAGGATTGGGATGACAAAGTCTCAGTTGTATTATGGGTGTATAGAACAACCTACAAGAGATTGAACAAATCCACACCATTTCAAGTGAAGCTTTTTTTTGGTAGAATTTATGCTACCCTCTCTGTATTGCATGCGCAAGAGGATTGGCCGATGAACAAGCATTACAAGAGCACATGGATAAGTTAATGCAATTATATGAAAGGTGATCACTTGTTAGGTGGAGTCGAAGACTGAGAAGGTGAGATAAAAAGCATGGCATGATTGTCACATTAAAAATAAATAATTTGAGGTTGGGCAGATGGTTTTACTTTATGACTCTAAATTTCTATGCCATCCTAGGAAACTCAAAGTCCATTGGTTAGGGCCATATATTATATCTTACATCCTTGATTCAGGTACATGCCAGTTGCAAGCGTTGGATGGGACAAGGTTGTTAGGATATTTCAATGGGAGTAGGTTGAAGCCCTACTATAAATAAGGATTCTATGTGTCTATAAATAAGGTAGTATTGCCAATTAGATTAGGTTTCCTTTAATTCTTTTCCCTTTTGGTTGTTTTCTTTATCGTCTATTTTTGGGTTTTACGTTGCATTGGTGCACCAGTAGCTAATTACATTATAAGTGATTCTATGTGCATAGAGGACCACACATACATTTTTATGTGGGGTGAAGTAGCATATATGTTGAATATTTTTGACAAATTCTTTCAACAATGAACTCATGGGAGTGATTAGCGCAAAGGTAAAAAACGAACGAGCAAAATGATGGTTAAGGTGTTTGAATTCATGCGGTTATGAAGGTGTGTTGAGAAAATTTTAAAGAACACAAAGAAGGGAAAGATCAATCATACAACATAAGGTAGGCAACACCATGAGGAACTACTTAGTGGAAAATGTAGAGGTTATGTACTTCAGCGCGGTGATGCACGCGAAGTAGGTCTGTGTGTTATGATCCTCATGTGTGTATTTCACTAATGCCTCGAGGTTTTGGTGTAACGGTTCATTACATTTGGTATCAGAGCAACCACCTAGGTTTGAGTCTCGGCATGGGTAGCTACGTCGGCATTGCAGTGTTCACCCGGGGCTCGTATAGGGCAAGGTGTGGTGATTGGTCCCACTATACGGGCGCAAATCTAGCCCGGGGTCCGGGCTATGGAAGTGTGGTGGGATGTTATGATCCTCATGTGTGGATTTCACTAATGCCTCGAGGTTTTGGTGTAACGGTTCGTTACACGTGGCGATGAATTAGTTTTGGAGTTCCAAAAGGTTATACTGCAGGATACGTGAGGGGAAGCCACAGAAGTTAGTTTAAGTAATAAAAAGTGACGTTAAGACACATGGTTGGAGGAACTCTAAGGCATTGAAAAAGTATAAATAGGAGGTAAGAGTAGTCATTTCGACTACTTTTCCTTAGAAAATTTCTTTTGTGCTCCCGAGCTTGAAGTGCGATGAGGGTTTTATGAAGAAGAGCGAAGCAAGGTACTTATCATGAACCAATGGAATTGTGTAAGTTGTAGTGTAGTCTTGGGGTATAGCAAGGAGGAAAGAAGACAACAGAGCAGGAAAGGGGTTACGTGAGAGAGAAGTGGAGAAGTCGTTGAGTCTAGGTAGAAAAAGAGAGGTTTAAGGCACCTAGGGCACACAAAGAAAGAAGAAGAAAGAATATGGCACCCAAGAAAGCTCGAACAAAGAGACCAATGGTGGAGAAGGAGGATCCCAAGGAAATTTACTAAAAAATATAGTACTTCTGGGGGTTATCAATGTAGAAAATTTGAATTCAAAGTTATACAAGTGCAAGATCAACGAATATAACCACAAGACAAGTGAAAACAAAAATATGATGCAGGCGGACTTAGTTTCAGACACTCCAACAATGGACGAGCTTGAAACCCTAAGGTTGATGACTCGGTGCAACAAAAACTACAAAAGATTGGAGTTTTGCAGCTATGGGAGATACCTCTCTTTACAAAACCTACCTCATTGTTTAAATGGTTAATGTTTTGGAGTACATGAGGAATTCTTCTACTTCGGCGGGGAAGAAGGATGAGGATTATTGATTAGGATAGTTACAGGTCTGCGAAACACCAGTGAGGACATGGCACTTGATTTATGTGCCACTGTAAAGATTGAGGAGCTAGTGAAGAAATTGAACTATGAGAAAGGAGGAAGGGCTCAAGTGATTGCGGATCTCCTAGACCCAACATTGAGAGTTGCCTCCGGATCATTAGTTACAAATTGGGCACATCAGAGAGGTGGAAAGACATCAATAGGAGGTTCTTGTATGTAGCCTACAGAGTGTCAAAAAGGGCACATTATAATTTTGGAGATTTTATATCAAACAAAATTATTGAAGGAGCACAAGTGCGTAACGAGGCAGAGAGAAAGTCACGTGGGGCTCCATACTTCTATTGATCATATTATAGGAGATTGGTGTCCCGATGGGAACATATGGGTTCACCCACCGATGCACTCATCCCCTGTAGTTCAATTTGCAAAGTTCACTTATGATGGGACCATCTCGAGTGCCTACAAGGCTTGGATGAACATGTGGTTTGAACAGTTGCATGAAGCATTTGAGAACGAGTGGTGCATCCCCATGAATTGCCACAAGTTGTTGGGGATCAGGTAAAACTCGTAGTTACACAACATTTTTGCCTAGCAAAGTTTATGATGGCCAAGGGAGAGATGGGGCCATGGTGCAAGCTCCCCTTCACATTTACTGCTAAGTATATGAAGTGTGCCATCAACCGAATAAAGGATGCGTAGAAGTTGGTATTTGATGTAGACAAAGTGGATGTTGATGTCCATACATTACGCGTGACATACAAGTATGGCACTTGACCTGCTTATGTCAAATTTTTGGAGCCATATTTTCTGGACTTGCACCCTTAAGTCAAGCGTTACCATCAAAGGAACGTCCATTGAGTGTTCATGTAGTTGCACCCTAAAAACAAGGGGGATTGAAGTGGAGGTTATAGAATCCCCCTTTCCAAAGCCACAGAGGTGCCAATCTTGCCCATGAAAGTGGTACAGGTCAAAGGAGAGGAAGAAGAAGAAGAACAAAGTGAAGGTAAGTTAGATACTTCCCTAGGAAGAGGAAGTACTACACGCACCACAATGGTAACAAGGAGTTAGCACTTCACTACAAGGTGGCGCCAAGGCCTCATTACGGGGCATGAGAAAGAGAAGGAAGAGGAGGAAGAGCATGAAGAAAAGAAGAAAAAGAAACATGATGCATCGAGCCCCGCAACAGGCTCGAAGGAAGGTGAAGAAGAATACCCCACCACCTTCAAGTCATAGTTGTAAGCAGAGCTAGAAGAACAGAAGCTGAGGATGAAGCCACAAATATGGGCGAGGTGTGCGAGGAAGGAAATGAGCACTCTATAGGACCTGAGAAGAGCCTAGCGCATGAGGCCTCCCGATCTGCAGACAATGACCCAAGGGGAGATAAGGGGACTCCTTTACTATAAAGGAGGATAAAGGATTCACCCTTGGAGAAAAGAAGTAGAGGACGAAGCACAAAGCTACAAGGAATAAGTGGACACTCGTGTCCCCACATATGGACTTCATGGATGACCCCACGAAGGTATTGCGTGCAAGGTTCCAAGCCACCCTCCCATTGGAAAAGCTACATGGATGGGATTTGATGGATCAAGAAGGGGGTGTGCCTAGAACTAGGAAGATGCTTAGTTGGAACATGCATTACCACGCCGAAGAGCTTGAGTTTGAGGTCAATAATCATGCGATTAAGACCATCCATCTGAAGAAGAAAGGAGGAGAAACATATAAGGTGGTGGATCCTAACCACCTAATAGATGAGAAAGCATGCAATGCGCTTCAAAATATGTCTTCGGAGGTGATCCAACACAACTTTGATACAGGAGCCACTATTGAGACCACAGTTGTGGAAAATAAGGACAAAGGAAAGGAGATTAATATATTACACTAGGGATTAAGGGGCGAACATGCATGAACTAAGGAAGCATATGACTCGAGCTGACACCCTCGTGAAGAGCATTTTGGGACAATGTCCGAAATTGGTGAGCCATGCCAGGGACTATAGGGATGAAATGGAATATCTTGAAGACCTTGTGGGGATGTTGCTCACAAACATCAAGGATGGCACAGGGCCCACAAATGCAGAGCTCACAAAGGAGAAAGAGGAAAACAAAGTCTTTATCAAAGTCCTGGATGACTAAGTTGGAGGACTTGCTCACCCAACTCAAGGAAGAAAATATACTTGCAGATAGGGGCTTCAACAGCTGTAGAAAATGCAAGCCCATCATTAATGTGCATGTGATAGAAGAGGAGGCCACCCTTAAGGCTTTACAGGAGACCATCCCTATTAACAAGGTTGAATGCACGTAGTTGGTGTTAACACCACAACTGAGAAGGATAAAATTAAAATGAAGCGTTAGAAACTGGACTTCAGATTAGAAAACTCTGGGATTCCATCACTGAGTAGATGGACAAGTTCGAAGGTGTATGTATGGATATGTTGGTAGCTATCAATGTGCTAAAGGAGAAGATGGAGGAAATTACCCTAGACCAAGTGCCCACCATCGCGGGAGAAGCATCGGGAAGGCCTTATCATAATTGAAGGCTTGGGAGAAGTTGAAGGATGAGATAGACGTGGAGTTCCCTAAACTCCTCCAATTAGTCACATAACATATTCTTCCATTCTTCAATTCTTTATTCAAATTATTTCAATTCCACTATTCTTTATTCTTTGAAGGAGCAAAATTCTTGCCTTATCAGATTTTTGTAAATCAATACTTTGTTCGGGGAAGTGCGAAGGATTTTTGGGGTTCAATCATATTAGTGTGGGGTTATGTTCGATCCCTAAATTAATTAAGTACCTAAGGTGCAAAGCTTGGTGGCACGTGGAAGCAGGGCATGATGGCATGTGTGGAAGTAGTTCTTGGAGATGCACAAAGGATCGCACCCGTGCATGATGGATTTGGGACTTAGAGAGTTTTGGATAGCAGGAAATGACATGTTTAGGGAACAAATGAAAAAGCGACTTAGATACAGATATGGATAAGCTATTTAGACTTGCAACTTAAGAAAAGGATATTCCGGGCTTCAATACAACTATCATGAAAGGATAAGGAGCCAATTTTTTTATGGATTAGTTGGCACTTGCATGCTAAGGGATACTCGATTAAGGAAACACATGATGACATTTGGCATGTTCTTGGGTAGTGGTAGGGCAATCATGAAATATTCCTTCAAGATTTCTCATGTAATGATGAGCGGTTAAGAGGAGATTCCTTGAGATTTCCTCTTATGTATGGTTTTAGAGAGAAAGAGAGGATGAGTGTGTGTGAGTATGAGAGAAAGAGAGGGAGATAGTAAAAAAATGTGTAATGTGTGATGGCAAGCTCTATAATGTGTCGAAGCTCTGCTACTGTAAATACCTTCATACATGGAACTCTTTTGATGTAATCTTGGCTACTATACTTTGACTAATGAATATAATGAAGTGATTCTGAAGCACTTATGTGATGGATCTTGATCTGTACATTTCCTTTTATGTTCATGGGTGTATTACTAGTTTTCTTGATGATAATAGTGATTTAGTTCTACTTCCATTGTAGTATGATCATGTTATCCTATGTTTTATTGGTGTAGCAACCGACAACACAAATTGTGTAGCTCGATACCGAAAGTTAAGCGCGCCCCCAAAGTAGTGCTAGGATGGGTGACCTCCCAGGAAATTCCCGATGTCACTGCCTCCTAATGTTGTTGGGCCCGATTGGGTGTATACCCGGTCCATCATGCGGGAGGATGTTGGCGTAGTAGATGATTAACATGATGAGATCCCTCTCCACCATTAGTTTGAGATTTTGGTGTGACGGCAAGTCGTGCATCTCTAATACCAAGCAGTTAAGCATGTCGCCCAGAGTAGTTCTGGGATGGGTGACCTCCCGGGAAATTCCCAGTGTCACTTCCTCCTAATGCTGTTGGGCCTGATTGGGTGTATACCCAACTCCATCGTGTGGGAGGGTATTGGCATAGCAACTGATTAACACGATGAGATCCCTCTCCACCATAAGTTTGAGCTTTTAGTGTGGACCAAATTGTGCATCTCTAATACCATAAAAGGAACGATAACCAGATCGTGCCAAGCCAAGAACATAGATGCTAATCAAACATCACGATCAATAAGATGAAATTAATTTGCCATAATAACTTTACATAAACCTTTGCAAACAAATGAGCAACAATATCATATATTATTATGGAACTCAATGAAATACAATGAGAATGGACCTTGCTTATATAAGCAAGGAATAACAATCTAAGAACCAATCAAGGTCGTAGATCAAGCCATAAATCATGGAAATCACTGGAAAGAACTAGTCAAGTCCATAGATTTATGAGAGAACTAGACATCAAGGATCTAGTCAAGTACCATAGATCTAGGAAAGAACTAGTCAATACCATAGATCAAGGAAAGAACTATACCTAACAACTAGATAATATCTCCTAATATCTAAATAAATAAAAAGAAATATCCACACACATAAGTGGGTGAGGATAAATACAATAAAGGTAATATCTTGTACCTAGGTGAACATGAGCTAAGGTAAATACCTACTCTAACATGTTCGGTGCATTAGATTAAGAGTTAGTGCTTAAATCTGGTTCTCAAGAATGGGTGTGTTCATTCTCTATTTGTGCAACACCCCCTTATTAAGGAAGAACATTCTCACGAAGCTCACATAAAGGAGGGGCTCGCACTCACTTGTGTGCACCTCAGGTGAGCTTCTAGACCCGATCTAGATGACGTGTCGGCTTGTTTGGGGTTGATTGACAAAGCAAGAGGTAAATAGAGACTACAACAAAGATGATGTTTGATTCTCTTCTTAAAATGAAAGAGATGAATTGATTTCCAACCTATTGTTATAGAATTGTGGGTGGAATTTTGTGTGAAATTGCCATGTTTCACTATGGTGTCCATGATATTTTCTTAGTGGAATTTATCAATGATACATGTCATAATGGAGTTGATCTTGCTCTCTTATTAATGTTAGGGCTTATCATGCATATTACGATGAATGTACTAGTAAAATACCTTAATTTTATTTCATGTTGTTGTATCTACTTCTTTCAATGAAAGAGTGGTGCCTAATTCATCCTCCTTAGGTACCAATAGAAGAGATAATTAACTTTCCTCTCTTATAGTTGGTTATTCCAACTTCTTGCTCTACTACATCGTGGTGGTATTACTATCCCGACATGATTATTACTCAAATGTGTCAATTCATGGTTGTCATATGACGATATTTTACTAGTGTATTCAGTTCCCACTTATTTCACCATGATGATCAAGTAGATCATGCATCTTCCTCCTCCTCTGTCATAACCTAAAATTATCATCGACTAGAAAATCATTAATTTGAATGTTTAAGTACGTTTAGTTAAGAATTCAAATGTAGTTGTTGGATTAGTAATTATATTTGATGATATAAATATGTTTAAATATATATGATTAAATTGGAAGATATGACATGGTCATATAATATCGATACACTCCTAACGTATATTGCATTTGATGATTTAATTTATGCAATTTCAAATTCAATTGTTGAATTTGTGATTTTACTATAATTATGATCTAACTATATGAATTGTTATGAGTTATGGTTGGCAGCAAAGCACATGTTCCCTACTAGAAAATAGGATACCCAAAGGGAGGGTATCATCGATGAGAAGGTTGTAGATCTATGCGCACATGGTGAACAAGGAGGTAAATGAGAACCAACACACATATACTTAGGTTTACTTTGTGTGATTATTGTTAATGGTATATGTGCATCTAGCTTGTGTCATGTGGTAATGTTTTTGGGTGATTGAGGTCATTTTCATTTCATGATTGTTAAACTTACTTATTGAATGTTGAATTTTCTTAAGACTTGGCGACCATGGTTATGTTGGTTTATCATTGCCTAATCATTTTTGTTTGAATTTTTTCAACTATAGTTTGATTCCCTTTTTGGGATAATCATGGTCTTGTTGGTTAAATGAGATTTTTTTATAACATTTATTATGCTACTTTAGTAGAAAGAAATTATATTACTTAAGTTAATTAGTTGATCTGAAACTCAACCTTGATTGAGGATATTTTGGGAAAAGCGGCTATTAAAAACCTAAGGTGCCATGTTGATTTGAATGAAAAAATGTAGCTCTTGCATGCATACGACAATGAAATATATTTGGGAGTTTATTATTAATTTTGAAAGCAAGAAAGCTTGCTTGAATGATTTTTATGGTTTTTAAGAGTTGATTTTTATTATTAACAAGATTTTTGGAGTGAACACTATTTCTTGGGGTTGGGAAATTCATGGGACAACCGAGTAGATATGGATAAAGTAGATTGTCAAGTTGGTAGAACGGATCAAGGGTTTTGCAATTTTTTGAAGTGTTTTCAGTTTGAAGTCTTCCTCAGGAAAGAGATTTTATTTTACTTGTTGTTTATCATAAAAATTGGAATGGTGTATTTCCTTGAAATTGTTTTTAATGATTTTTATGAATATAAATTGATTGATGAATTTTGGCTATATAAATTCTAGACCGGTTATTGTTAGTGTAGGATATTATTTTCCTTGTATTTGTTTATTTACTTGGTTATTCCTACACACATGGATTATCTTGTTTAGGTGTCATTTGACTATCATAGGTGTCATATGAGTTACATTTCACTTGTCATAGATGTCATATGTCATAGGAGTTACTCTTGACCAACTATTCCGGGTATGGGAGTTACACTCATATTCTTGGTCTTTGACCACTATTCTAGGGGTAGTTACACATTACTCTCCTATTTGTACACCTCCTTTGAGAGCTAATTCAGTTGATTTAGTTATTGATTCATTTCATGTGTTGAGTATTGGAATTCATTCATTTGCATCTTCTTCTTTGTGATTTCTTGATTCTTGCAACTACATAGTGCATTTGTTGAGTCATAATCCTCACACACTTTGATATGGTATCAAAGCATGTCTGATATACGTTTTTCTAGTTTATGTATTACAAGTTTTATTTTGTGTTGGCTATATTTTCTGCACAGCTGAAAACCTAGGTATTCATGAGATAAATCTCCCTCATTTACCGGTGAGGATCCTATGTAATATTTTTTCAGTTATATTTTCTAATATCTACCTGATTGGTTTTACTTTAGCCACATAACTCATGGACCATAGCTAGGAAATTTTGCAACAAGTAAGTAGTTGTAAGAAATTTATATATGCGAGTAAGAGGGAAATAATTGAATGTGAGTAGAAAAGAAAGACGATGTGCATCCTAACCAATAGTTGAGAGTTGTTCACATGCACATAGATGAAACAAATAGATCTTGAAATGCATAATTCAAAGCAAAGGAAAGTTTTAGATCTAGATCTAAGTTAACACAAATTTTATGCAAAGATCTAAAAAGAAATAAAAACAAATGCAATGTTGACACAAAGTTCTCCAAAAATCTTCCTCCTCACTATTTCTTAGCTTTCGAGAAAGATATCAAGGGTTTTAGCTCAAAATATGGAACACAAGAATGTTGATTACCAATTATGATCCTTTAACATGTAGCTCTTCCTCTATTTATAGTGTATAGAGAGGAAAATTACAAATGGAAACTACAACCTGAACTAGAACATGTGGGAAGTTGTAAAGGGAACATCTGGAAATCTTTCTCTAGAATTCCTCTCTAAGTGACATGCATCTGGAGGTTAAGCCAAAGTTGTGCACATATGCCACTTATCTTAGAGAAATTTTCTAAATAACTTAAAGTAATGGATTTTAAACCAATACATTTAATATTACAATTTCATCCGGAAACATAAGGAATAAGAGAAAGAAGAGAAGAAAGAAGATCTGCCAGATGTTACACCCTACACTTTCTTCTTGTTCTGATATTGAATATACTTGTCAAACATATAATTCAGCAATTTCCCATCTGTTTTAACAACAACCTCTTTCTCGGTCCTGAACTACAACAATCCTTTGGACAAAATGTCAATGTTTACTTCCACCTCCTTCAAACTAGGCTGAACTCTTTAATATTCGATTGAATTGTTATCAGATTGTTGATTGAATTCAACGCGAAAGTCTTAACAACTTCATCAATCCTCTTCTGAATCATCAGAAACAACCCTTCAAGAGAAGAAAACACCTTGTTTGGAATAGCTCTTCTACAGGAAGAAACATCCCCAACTACTTCCTCCTTGGTGAAAGCAACTATATTTCCTGGAAATGACAATATCCTATCCTCGAGCAACTGCATTCTTTTCAGCATAAGCTTGAGAATCTCCATGCGGAAAGAAATTGTAACTCAAGCTTCTTTCCTTTTCAATCAGTCCATCAGGCACAAGTTGCTCCGCAATCAAAACCTCATCCGAAAACTTATTTATTTTAACCAAAATGTTCAAGGTTACCTTCAACCACTACATTCTCATCCACTATGCCTATCATTAGTTGCTTCAGCTGAGATAATGCACCTTTCATAACTTCTAGACTAGCTGGTACCTCTTTGAGTTGTTTTGAATCTTAGTGAATGATTTGGATTTTCCATTCATTGATAGTTGTGACTTGATTACCTACATCCTCCACCTCTTCAATCAGATGGTTGCTCACCTACTCATGTGCTAAAACTGGTTGAGAGGAAGGTTTAGAAACCTTAGCAATGATTTCACACAACTGAGAAACCTACTCTTGAAGTTTGGTTTTCTCTTCCTTCTCTTTATCCAGCTTGAGGAATAAAGTGTTTATTAGTGTTTGTGTATCTTGCTTTAATCCTTCCATGGTAGTATGACCTAGTGGCACTTTGGTTATTGAGATATCTGCCGTCATGAGTTCTCCCTTCTACTTTCCCTCTGTTGGAACTATCAACTCGGTGAACTTCTGCCCTGATTCTTCAATAATCAACCTTGAAGTTACCTTAGCAACTTTAGGTCTTCTATCCTTTCTGCCCAAACTCAGGAGTAGTTGCAAGTCATGCTCTTCTAGGTTGATCTCCTCTTTGGCTTCTGGAACTATCTACAAATCCAACCATGATGAAAAATTACTTCTCAGGGAATGAGAAGTCACTAAGTGTACCACCCTCTCATGTTCAAACTCTGTTGCATCTGAATTTGCCACAGTGGTGTTGTGGCTACCATCCTCGGAATTGTCCAAAGACAATGCTTTTTCAAACTCTGCCATGTGTGCTTTCAACTTATCTGTAGGGGGAGGTGAAGATATGAGTGGCTAAGGAGCAAATACAAATGACGTTGGATTCAATGGAAGAGAAACAACATCTTCCTGGAGTTTAGGGATTCCAAAGTGCTATGAGTTGACACATGAGAAGCTTCGTTTGAAAGTGGTACTAGCACGATATTGTAAAATTGGCCTTCTCCAAAGATTATCTGAGACTTCTTGTATACTTTAAAATTCTCTAGCCTCCTACTACTTTCACCTTCATGCTTTCTTTTTTGGATTCTCCTGCAATAAGGTTACTGTGATCCGATTCATCAAAGCTTCATCCAACAATACTCCTTTGTTAAGAACCAATTTCAAGTGCTAACGTAATCATGGAAAACCTTTTTTCAATCATCTAACATCCACTTATGATTTCTCGAAGAGCATATCTATCTCCTCCCATATGATGGTATGTGTCAAGTATCACATGCCCATCATTCGTAAGATTTGGCTTTGTATCCGTGCTAAACCATAATTAGACACTTGTCATGCGATGATAACTGTTGAAATATTTCTTCCTAACTTCATACTGCGCATCGCACTTTATCCAAAATTCTTCCAACAAAGGTACATGTGCATATTTATGGGATATTGTCTTCCTGCTATCCCATATGGATAATAGTTCAATCATGCTAGGAAGAACTCATTCTCATATATGGAAAACATTTTCGCTTCGATTCCTCATCTTATGGATGCTCGATAGTTGTAATAACCCACCATGACCGAAAAGAAACTCGTAGGGTTGTGTTGCTTTGATTTTAAGTCATGCGATTCCATGAGCTTCCTACGCAACTCCATGATGACCCATTTATCACTTGGATACCTTGGCAACTTGACTAGTTCTCCTAAAAATCCACCGACCACGAGATATGTGAAGTCTACAAATTGGGTGAAGATAAAACCATACTAGGATGTAACTTCCCAAGCTTCTTTGTTCACTCGCTTTGGTCTTTAGATCACTATTCAATTTGTAGATGAATTCATAGAAGAACCCATTATTGACCAACCCGTAATCTTTGTTGCGGTCGAAGAGCATCCAAGCTGTGGGAAGCACTCAAAAATAAGATCTTTCAAAAAAATCCTCACTTATCCAATTTGGAAAATATACCCTACAAGGTTTTGCATATACGTGTATGAAGTCATTTTGAAGTTGAATGTCCACCTCACACTTTGGAGCTGCTCACCAATGTTGTCATTGATGATCTTTGCCTAATTGATAATTGAATCAACTTTGTTGATCTCAATGGTTCTCACGAAAGCATACATCCATGAGCGGAAGTTATGAGTATTGGCTTCTCCATTTAACCTACAAAGTAATTTGGTAATATCATCAACTTCCTGCACCAAATTGGATCATGGAAGAGTCCTCAGGAACTTTTATGGAGATATGGGATTCTTCATGTATCTGTTATTCATTATGCCCACACAATCTACTTTGTGCTTCTCTCATCTATTGTCATCATCCAACATGCTAATTGCAATCACCACCGGGTCGTGTTTGAATATTTAGATAATAATTAATAAATTGTGCATCCAAATTGATTATTGTCTTTCCCGTATGATCCTGAATTGTTCTGGAAAGAGGATGATATGACCTTGCACACTCCATAACAAATTTAGGCAATCGATTTTGTGATCAGTAAACGCTGAAGCTTAAATAATTCCACGCTTTTAATCGCCTCGCATGAGAGATGTCCTTCCGGCTTTGGATCTATCAATTAAACAGAGATGGGTTCAAGGCCAATGTCCGTATTATACATGTAAAAACCTAGAAGCTATGTATGATTTATTTAATCCTTATCTTTCATCATGCTTCATCATGGCTGGAACAATCTTTGTCTGAGCTCTTTTTCTTTTAATTATGTCGACTCCCTTGTAATTAGCTCAATTTGTGCAGATCTCGGAAATTTCTTCTAATTCGGAAGAGATATTCAATGTGCCTGACATTGATTTGAACTTCCTTTAACTAATATGAGCACCTATGATGAATAATCGCAATTAATTCGACAAAGATGGAGTCCATGGCATGAATACTTGATTTTTATCACCAAAATCTGCAGATAAAGTTTGGTGCCCTAAAATTTGAGGATTTGCTTGCATGCAAAGAAAGAAAGAATATTATTTAATTCACTTGGGAACATATACCAACATACAAACACTTAGAATGATAAAAATTAGGCTATTCCAACCCTAGGCACCAAAACTGAAAGCTTCCCGATAGTGGAAAATAATCTTTAATGAAAAATCCTCCTTCTTTTGGCGCGCAGCACATCGTCAGGCTGCAAACTTCATCAAAAAGAATCAAATGATTCTCCCCTATGGCATCCCATTCTTATATAGCCTTGTGCATGCTATTTTTAATAATTACCTTCTCTATTTCTGGAAATTTAATTAATTAAAAGCCACATCTATTCATCCAATTTGGGCGCCCAAGTCTGCATGCTACTGGTTGCTTTTTATAAATTTATTTTATTTATTTTTAGCATGCATCCTTCACTTCTCTTTAGCTTATCCTTTTGCATTGACTTTCCTTCCATTCATTGCACCAAAATTAGGTAGAAAAACCATTAATAAATATTATTAAATGCATTATTTAATGCCAAGGTGGGTTGACTTTTGGCAAGGGTGACAGCTAAAAATAGGAAGTCAACTTGATGGGAATTTCCACCCTGCACTGCAGATTCAAAAATCCCCTCTTCCACTTAAGTGATTTGAATTTCATAATGGGAATTTTTACCCTGCTAGGTAGGTAAGAAATTCTCGTCGATGCTTTAAGTGATTTTTCTTTTATAATGGGAATTTTTACCCTGCAAGGCAGGTAAGAAATTCCCACCTACCTGTCACCTCTAATATTCCCATTGCAGCTTAAGTGATTTTGACTTCATGGGAAAAAGTACCCTGCAAGATAGGTAATAAATTCCCACCTTTCGCCACTACCAAAATTCCCATTACAGCTTAGATCTATTTATTCCAAAAAGTGTGACTTACCTAGGAGAGGCTTTTTCTGCTTAAATTTATCTTTTTTGGTCACAATTTTGCCTTCCGAGATTGATTCCTTCTAGTGCAGAGGCCATGAATGACTTCGTGTAATTAAACAATTTATATAAAACAAAGACCAGATCGGGGATTTTAACAGACAGATGATAATGGAGAAAACCGGAAAACAAACGCAAAAGAAATAAATAAAAATGAAAATGTTGCTAGAAGTTGCAGACAATCACTATGAATTCATTCCTGGTTAAAACCCTACTGAGATGTGGGAATATTGGCATGGAAAACTTCAACAAAGTTCAACCGGAGCTCAATTTACTTTAAACGGGGCTTTATTTATTAAATAAATAATTAAATAAAATTCTTGCAGACAAAACCTGATGGAGAGATAAAATGCGTTTGAGCATCTAGGTATTTGTTGAAATTGGCTCATATGATTCACTAGGAATAGTTTACCGTAATAGAGATGACTTCTCGCAATAAAATCACAAAAATACCGTTATTTTAAAAAGAGCGATTGTTTTTTAAATGGGTAGTCCCATATTTCAATGTGAAAACTCGGGGACACCATTTTGAATCTCATGTTTATTAATCATTATTGAGATTATGTGCAAATATTTTTAATTTAATTATTTAGGGTTTTGTAGTGTACTTTGAGGTAATTATTAGAGCGTTTACAAAAATTCCAGGGTGTTTTGAGAAAAAAATCTTGGAATTTGTTAAATTTTTTGAGGGGGCATTTTTAAGGGTTTTTAGATGTAGTGTTTGTTTAGGTGGAGTGCCTAGTTTGTGGCTTCTTATAGATCCTTTGCCTAGCTCGGCCTCGTATGCACATAGCTTACTTGCACAAAATCGACCTTCCTGGAATGACTCCTCTACACCTCTCCTCATTAGTTCACCCATCACTACCGAGATTGATCCCTCGAGCTCCTTATTGTGGTGCCACTCACACCCAACTCGGTGCATCTCGTATGGATTGATCCCAACTCGGTTGTAGTGGTATCTCATCACCGTGACATCACTCATAAACATCGTGAGCTCCTCCTGGAAGCTCAATTTTCCTTGATAGGTGGCAAATCAATATCATTTGATTGTGGGTTCGTGAACTCTTTGGAGTAGATCGAAAACAAGGTTTACTCCTAGATTTTTACCTGAAACTCTTGAATACTGGTGGCACTTCAATACTCCAACACAGTGAAACTCAGACCCTTCTCTTCTGACCGAATGCCCATCTCAATGCGATGCCATCAATGCCGAGCTCAACCCCGCCATTGTTTGCATGCCCTCCTCCCCTGTTTGGACACAACTTATTTGTTTGGATTAGCTCACTCATACCAATCCACCTCATCCCTATCCTAAGCACAAACTACTCCACCTCAAAGACTTTGTGCTCGATCATCCTTAAAACCGGCCTGGTCGCTGAACCAAACTCCCACTTAAAACCCTCTCTAGGCAAGTTTGAATTTTTGAATAAAGCCTTGCTTGGTTTTTATAAGGGCTTTAAAATAATTTGAGGTCCTCTTAAGTTGAGTGTGCTTGTAGGCTAATTGATTAAGTCCTTTGGAATATCAAAGTGGGAGGTCTTGTGTTTAACCCTATACCACTCCTTTGTTTCTAAAACCATCTTGTAATTTCATTTTAATTATAAGTGTAAAAATATTTAATAAGTTAACTATAGAAACTATTTTATCTCATAACTTTTGATTGGCCATTTTTTTCATTCCCATCCTAATGGGCCTATTTATTTTGTAAATCACGCTAAAATTATAAAGTGTCAAAACTTGGTGGGTCAAAAACATAATTTTAGGGGGTGTATCTTGTTGTCTCCTTCCACACTGCTTTTCTTTTAAAACTACTCTACCCTGTGGATTCAAGTTCAATTAATCATCTCAGGCCATTTAATTATCATTAATGGAAATCTAAAATGAACATCATTCTAAGGGGAAAAGCTCTGCATCGCATAATCGTGGGCCTTGAAACTGAACCTACTCCCGATGAAAAGAAATTGAAATGGTATAATTGTCATATGCGATAAATCCTTTAGGTTGGTATGTCTTTTGTATTTCCAAATCTCCTCTTCCATGTAGAATCTACCAAAACTCCTAAAGCAAAGTTTGGACCATGTTGGAAATGCTCTTTAGGAAACAATATTAGATGAGAGGGCATGGACTAGAAAATGAGTTTATTAGTCCTGAGCTTCAACAACTTTGACACACTTTAGGACTTATTCACAAAGTTTAAATCCATGAGATTACAGTTGAAGGAATGCGTAATTAAAAGAAGTATTCACAACTTATCCTCTATATTCTTTCAAAACTAGGTCCAAATTACTCATTTTTTGTCTCCACTTTCCATACCACCAAGGATGCACTTAGAACATCATGGAAAATTCCCTCTTTTGATGTGCTTTTGGCCAATTGATTAGGGAAAATTATTAGTTGATACAAATGGGCACATTGAAGTCTTCTAAATCACATGCATTGATTGCAAGGAATGTGAAGCTTACATCGCTTCTAACATGAAGGAGAAGAATCAAGGGAAGAAAAAGGATCATAAACCATCCACCCCCAAAATAAATATTGAACCATCCTTCTTCAAGCTAAACCTAAGAAGGAAAGGGTTAAGTGTTTCTATTGCAAGAAAATTGGGCATGATGAACACAAGTGTATGAAGAAGTAGATTGACCACCTTACTCACATTCTAGAGAATATCAATATAGGGGTCTCTAAATCTATCAAACATAATTCATCAACCCAAGAAACTAGTAAGGAAAAAGAAGAAAATAAAGAGAAAAAGAAAGGAAAACTTTAGTTGTAGTAGTGGCTCCAACTTCATCATAGGCCATTGACTCTGGTGCTTCACACCATACGGGTTCTTCACAAGTTCAATTTTCTTCCATAAAACCATCTAGCATGTCCTCTATCACACTGGGTTATGACACATCTTTAGAAGTTGCAAGGAGTGGGTTTGTTGAAGTGAATGAGGAAAATTCAACAATATTCTAGGTTCTCCAACACTTTCCACCAATCTACCATCAAGTATACCAAATCATTCACACAAGGAAGAACATGAAAGTTTAATTAAACTTAGATTCAATTATCATTAGAGAACTCGGACAATGATTTTGTAGTTATAAAGGGAAGGGAAATGGTTATATACCTTCTCAACACTTCTTTGACTCGCATTGTTGAATCATTCGAGATGGGGCTAATAAACTATGACATGAGTGATTTGGACACCTTAACTATCATGACTTGGAACAATTGAGAAAACATGCTATGGTCTAAGGCTTTCCTAGAGTTAGTTTTTTTAAAGATCTTTCCGAGGGATACACCTGGAAATCATCCTAAAGATAAATTTGACAAAGGGAATGCTTAGAGAGCTACATTGTATTGGGTTTGGTACACAATGATGTTTCCCAAACATTTCTTCACTAGGGAATGATACATTATCACCTTTATTGATGATTTATCATGATACACTTGGGTCTATTTCCTCTATTAGAAGTATGATGTTTACAATATTTTTGGGACTTTAAGGATCTTACAGAGAATCGAGCCAAGGATGTTCATCAAAATTTTGTAGACAGATAATGGTGGGGAATATTTCAGTAACATGTTTGAATATTTTTCACTATAGAGGGTATTGAATTATAGTAGCTAGTTATCTATAGTCCTTCACAAAATGAATTTGAAAATAGAAGAACAAATTTTTAAAAGAGATGGTCAACTATATACTTCACCCGGATCCCGACACTACAATACTAGGCAAAATCTATTAACTATGTGATTACATATAGAAACAGTGTCCTCAAAATCATTGAAATGATTCAATCCTTTTGAATCTTGGCGTGATCGTAAACTCGTGAATTAATAACTTTAGAGTCTTTGGATATCTAGCTATGACTCACATCCCTAAAAAGAAACGTAAGGCTATGGAACCTCATATTCGGCCTTGCATCTTTATGGGATACCCAAATAGTGTTAAGGGATACATGATTCTTCATTTGAACACAAATGATTTGTTCATTTAGATTAGTGTCAAATTTCGGGATGGCCCACAAGTTCAACCTGACACTTCACCTTCATCGACTTTACTTGGATTTTATGAGGATGATTTTGATAATTCTAATGAGCCCGAGAATATTTTTGAGTAGGTTCCTAATAATATATGTACTATCGAGGTCTCTTCTTATTCTTATTTAGACAACGGGAGTAGTGATGGAGCTTCGTCTAGTTCCACATCTAGCCATGATTCGACGATTAAGATTTTATTCATGACTCTCCTAATTTCAATCCTCTTTGGGTTAGGTGGAAATTATTGAGTCCATGTACCTGGGTAGGGGATCCTACAAATGTCGACATATCTTGGTTCAAAATTCCGGTGAGACACATGATTTTTTTGCCTTAGCCCTTGATCCAAAGAATTTTTGGGAGGCATCTAGAAATCTTGACTATGACATTATTATACAAGAGGAGTATAATTCTTTGATTAGGAACAACACTTGGGATTTGATATACCTGCCTAAGGGAAGGAAGATGGTTCGATGCATGTGGATACATCGATCAAATATGCAGCAAATGTGTTTGTTGATGATTTCAAAGCAGGATTGGTAGAAAAAGGATTTCATAAGTTCTTGACATCAACTACATTGATACCTTTGTACTAGTTTCCAAAATGAACTATATCCAACTTAATCTTTCCATTACCACAACTCATCATTGGGATGTTCATCGAAGGATGTGAAGAGTTCATTTCTTCATGGTGACCTATAGGAGGAGATCTACATGGATCGACATAAGGTTTTGTTTATGATTCTTCCTTAGTATGTAGAATTAGAAAATCTATTTACGACCTCAAATAGGCCCCTTGGGGTTGGTATGTCAAGATAAATTCCTTTCTTCTCACCGAAGGGTTTGATTGTTTCCATTCGATACAAATTTATACATTTTATGGCATGATAATTCACTAATGATTGTGATTCTTTATGTTGATGACCTTTTGATCATAAGGAGCTCTTCATTGTCCATTACAATAGCAAAATAAGATCTACATGATATATTTTATGACTAACTTGGGTTTGTTACATTAATTCCTTAGATTCAAATTTTCCAGCTTTACTTGGAGATAACTATAACACAACCTAAGTATTCTCTCACTTTACTTGCTTAGTTACACATGGCTGATTGTAAGCCAACTTTGACTCCCTTTATGTATAGAGTCAATGTTGAGGATGATTGTACTTCACCATTGGTCGATACTTTTTTTATTGAAAACTTGTAGGAAACCTTATATATTTGAATCACACTAGACTCAAAATTTCATAAGCAAGCAGAGGCATGGTATCTAGATTCATATAAGACCCTCATTAGCTATACTTGAAAGCAACTAAGATGATTTTTCACTACATTCAAGGTACACATAGATTATGGATTCACTATTGTTGGTGAAATATTTTTCAAGGAAAAATACGGGCTTTATCAACAATTGCAGGATTGAATCCCTCCACTTCAAGATGGGGTAGATCCCATTTATTAAAATATGGATTATGTAATCTGTTTCTAACTCTTAGGGGTGGTCAAAAACTTGGGAAAGTGAAAAAAACCCTTGTTGTAAATGCAAATCGCAAGAAAGAGATGGATAAATGTATGAGTTTGAAAGGAGAAAAATGTGAGGGAAATAATGGGCAAAGAGGGAGAGGGAGTTATGTTAATGGTATTATTACAGATTCCATCAACCGATAACCAAGGAAAATTTTATGGAACCCACTGAAAAACTTATAGAAGCCATGGTGGATGTCTTTGTAACCATTTTTGAAGTTTTGGTGAATGTCCCCATAACTAGTTTTGTAGTTTTAGTGAAAATGGTAAAAATATAAAAAAATAGTTGCATATCAAATGAAGAATCTCCTACAACTATTTTGGTGAATACCCTCTATCAAATTTTCTCTCTAGTGAAAGTTATAAATTATCTTTGTTTCATTGACACTCACTTGATGTTCCAACACTAAGAATACTAATGAACTTTGCCAAATATTGAAAACAAAAAAGTAGTTCCAAAGTGTTTTTTTTTAAAATTGAGAATGCTTCTATTGATAATAAAATGTTATGATAGTATAAAGATAAACAATAACAAAAATAAAAGTCCCAATAAACACCGGACTATGAACCAAGTTATTGTGTCAATTTTTCACATGTTACTATTTTATTTTTTACATAATAAAAGAGGGATCTATTAGGGCCCTCAACATTTTATACACACACACACACATATATAAAAGTACAATTTAAAGGCATATAACTATAATTTCTAAATTTAAAAAAGATATCTTGTAGGAGGAAACAACAATCTTGACATAAAAACTTATAAATCGACAAAATAGATATACACTATGTGGCTATACAAGACTATTCTTGCTCACAGTTCCATATGAGAAAGAGAACTTGAGACTGGTGCAGAGCTAGAGAGTAGTCTCTCCTTCCTCTCATGAAATTCCTTGTAATCATCCATAGCCTGAAATACATACAAAATTTGACTCGACATCGAAACATACAACCCTTTTCAATCAAAATTTTCTCGGGATGGAGCAGGCTGCATGAAAATGTTTAGAATCTCATCCTTCCCTTCAGGCATGGCCAACCAATCTTGTATCATTTTTCCACCATAGGGGAATGGTTTTCTTCCCCTTCCCACCAAAATTTGTGACTCATAGTTCTCCTCAAGCACAATTCCACAGTCACAATTATCTATTTCCTTGCACACCTTTCACTTTAATATTCCTAATTTCTTCGACAACTCGGAAATGGATTTTTTCAGAGAATCTATGTCAGGGATTGCACCTCCTACCCCTATAACCTTTGGGTGGAAGTTATTCCAGATAGGCTACAAGCCATCCTTGGAAGTAAAATATCCTTAGGGAAAAGCTTCTGAACAAGGAATTGATACATTTGAAAGATAAGGGTAATAACAAGCTAGCCTTGTAAGAAAACCAAAATGGGAACCATCAATAGAAGAAAAATCCTCGTTGAATCCATGGTATTAAGAAAGGTTAAGACATGATTGAAAATTTTTAATTCAACATCACCGGGCATAAAATATAGTGCGTAATAAGCTCCTTCAATGTCACCATAGTGGGTAAACATAAATAACAAATTTTAATAGGAAACTATAAAGCTTAAGCAACATAGGACGAGAAGAGAGAGAGAGAGAGAGAGAGAGAGAGAGAGAGAGAGAGAGAGAGAGAGAGAGAGAGAGAGCTCAAATAGACATGATTATACAACTTGGAATTATACCCGTTAACTTGTCCTAATATACAATTATGACTAGAAGATCAAAACATTGTCACTTATGCATTTAATGCATTCAATTGAAAAAATAGAAAAGTGTATTTTGAGAAATGAATATTCTATAATTAGACTTTAATGATACTTGATGATGGGGCATGGATGTAGGGTGGTGCATTTTATTGGGATAATATCCATCTTGGAGCTTTCTTATTACTCGCACTTAGTATAATCCCCACCAAATAACTGACATTGGGAAAATAGTATAAGCATGGAGATTTCTTATTGGTTTGTGCAGGTTACTAAAAAATGATATGTAGAAGTATATTATGAAATCCATATGTACATGGTATTTTTTATGTCGGTTGGGAGGAGCTTGATAACAAAGGGGGTTACAAGAGGGGAATCGTGGGGTTCTAGGGGGATGGTTGAGAGGTTTGGGGACCATGGGGAAATTGGGGGCAGGCCCATATGCCAAAATGTATGGAAGATAACATTATCAAAGGATTATACCTATATGGACCGTTATTAGGTGATCTAAGAATGATAAAACCCTCATATTTAAAGGGTGTTATGTATGAGGAGTGGAAGGTTCTAGATGAGAGAGAATTTCTAGATCGAATAAAAGGATCGTGACGTAGCCCATTGGGTGAACCACGTTAAATATGTGTCTCTCGTTTTTTAGTGCATTCATTTTCTATTTTATATTTTCTACATTATTCATTGTATGCTTCATAATCTTTACAACTAGTATAATCTAACAAACCGGTATCGAGCATGATTGAAATTTATTTGCTGGAAGTATACTACGTAGATTGCTTCGAGTGGGAGAAGCGAGAAATGGCAGAGGAGAATAAGTTCCCTAGCTATGCATGGAAAATGTAGGTGGAAGATAACATGTATCAAAAGGATCTATACCGTTGGGAGGTGAAGAAGCAAAACCCTCAATCATGTTTGATAGAAGTTTGATTTTAGCCCAGATCAAAGTTCAAACATCTTTAGAGTTGATGAAAACCCTAGCTAATTTATACGAAACACCAAGTGATCCAATTAAGTTTATTTAATGAAAAGTTTGTTTAATCTATAAATGCAAGAAGGTGGATCTGTATCTAACCATCTTAATGATTTCCACACTATTATAAATCAATTAGATTTAGCTAATATCCCATTTGATGAGGAGGTTAGAGCATTATTATTCTTGTGTTCTTTCGTAAGAAAGTTGGGACAAATTAGTAATGGCAGTTAGTAATACATCATCTACTTCTCTTAAATTTGAAGATGTAGTCAGTGTCATTTTAAATGAGGAAATGCACATGAAAAGTACATGGGAAGATTCTTCTTTTGGAAATGCATTGAATATGGAGAGTAGAGGGAGGAAAAAGGAGAAATGAAAGAATAAGGCTCGTGGGAGATCTAAATCAAATATGGGAAGATACAAATCTAGGAGTAGAGGCATTACTTATCGAACTATGGAAAGAGAGGACATGTGTTATCCCGTAAAATTGGCAAGGGAAATTTCACGAGTAACCCATGAAAATTTTGTTCGGTCCTCATCGGGGACCCCTTTGCATTCTAACGTTGCAGAAAGTCCTTTCTAGGAAAATCTAGTTTTCCGAACTTAGCCATTTTTGGTCTTTTTGGTTGGGTGCACCTTTTTGTCTCAGGCAACACAGTAGTAACCATGCGCCCCTTCATTTCCTTTGGCGCATCTTTGACGTGTCGACACACACTTTTGGTGTGCCTCACCATGTTGCGCCTTTTTGCATGTGCCAAGGCGCATGCGCCTTTGTGTCAAAATATTTTTGTTTTGCATTAGCGCTTTGGTGTGCCAAGGCACACGTATTTCCATGTTGAGAGATTTTTGTGCGCCACAGTGTGCAAGCTTTGCAATGTCGACAGTGTTTTGATACACCACTTCAAAAAGTGGTTGGTGCATTTATTGCACCTTTGCTTATATATAGCGCATCCGCCCTGTCACTTTCACGATTAAAAAAACACACGTGATTGATCTTATTCCTCTCGCACCTGTCAAAGATGCCTCGCCATCCTCGTGTCGTGTTCGTGGACCCAGTTTCACCTCTCACATTCTATATATTCCGGATCAGCAACTGAGTTCAGAACTACATATGTCTACATCCAGCAAGAGACCAACCAAATCTAAAGGAAAAGCCAAACTTACAGAGGAAGAGATGAAGTATAAATATCAAAGGGTCAGGATGACCGAATCCCAGGCAGAATGTGACCTGGACATAAGAGACTCTGAGCTCGGCCACATTGATATGGAATATTTCAGGCGTAACTGGGAGGGTCACAAGAAGTCCCCGGATGGACAAACCGGTGGCGGTGGCCTACACGATTTCTTTGGGGATCCGGTCCAAGGCGTGTAAACAACGAGTTCATGATGGTAGTAGCCTGCTGCTACAACAAAGACACAAGGTGTGTCCAGAATGAGAAAGGTGAGGTCGTTATCAACCTCACTGCCCAGACTTCGAAATAATGCTTGGCATTCCTCACCACCGGCACTTTGTGGCCGTAAGCCAAGAAGACTGCACCAAGGCTTGGGAGGATAATGAAGACCAGTGTATGCAATTGATGAATGAAGTGTACCTGAAAAATAAGAAGGTGGTGACCAGATGGCCACAGGTCATTCATCGCAGTGATTTCTCTGAGGAACTAAGTGATACCATCACGTTCCTAAGCAGAGTATTTGGGCTTCCTGATGCCCACTACTTTCATAAATGGATGCTTAGGTACCTGGAGACAATGAACAAGAATGTGCCAGATCAACGCTTTGAGTGGGCGGAGATCATAAGCAGCACTATATCCAAGAAGCTCCAACAACTTACCACAACGGGGAGGTTCTACATGAACTCCTACGTAGTTTATGTTGCAGCCTCGGAGAGAGATTATCCAGCATTGATGTGGTGCGGGGTTTGGCCCCAAGTGAAAATATATGAATACTATCTAGAGCTGAAGCTGGAAAACAAGATTTCTCAGTTTACAAAGATTAACGATGCCTTCTTCTATGACATCGTCTGCCTTTTGAGGCCAAACATGACTCACGGTCGTATGACCAAGAGCATTGTTGCAGCAACAGAGAAGTGGGGGGCCTTATTCACGTAATTCCCCACCTTCACTTATCTAAGGGCAGCCAACTTCTTGGGGGAACCAACCAAATTGCCAAGATATGCCGGCCCCAAGCTGATCCTGTTGGAGCTATCAAGACAGCTCATAACCTACCACGAGAAGTGCTTGAAGAGAAAGAAGGGTGGAACTCCTTTCCCCCTCACAGTGGGCAAGGTACACTTGTCTTTCCCACCACAAAGCCCGAGAGATGTTTGCAGAGCTGGAACTACTCAATCTAAAGCACAACTTCCCAGCAAGGCCCACTTTCGACCCAAGGAATTGCCTTCCTAGGGCCAAACTCGATCCAATCCACATTCCACGCAGATCGAGGATATTTATATCAACCTGTATCATGAGGTCGAGCTTAGAAGGAAGGATCATTCCATTTGGCCTTGGCTAAAATCACTCAAAGACGGCGTAGCCATCGTCCTAAAAGGTTATCAAACTACTGATCAAGAAGTTGATCAGGTATATCTTGACACGGGTGGGGACGGCCATTTGCTATGATCGACAGAACTAAAGCGCCTCAAACGATAGAAGAAAGGGTCAAAGAAACTCTGCGGAGAATAGAGCACTGGTGCAGGATGAATGGCCTCATCTACCTCGGAGTTGATTTCACCACATCTCCATTGGGCAACGCACCTTCTAGACCAAAACATCTACCAAAGAGCAAAGGTAAAGACAAGGAGGGCGAGTCAAGCTCTGCCCAAGAAGAGGCTCCTGAGAGTCCCCCTTCCGCCGCGCAAGAACAAGTTATAACTCTGGCTTCTCCAGAGAAAGAAGGCCGAAGATGTTCCGATGGGCACATCCACTCAGGATGTTGCCACTACTGCAACTGTTGAGGTCCCTTCTATCCCTTCTCCCTCTCCTCCTTTCCCTCCTCGAGTGACCCAAGCGACCATTCCTTTGGTTGTGTCCTCTCCCCCATCTTCTACTGTTCCCCTTCCTCATCGTCCATCTTCTCTTCTCTCGCGGAGCTATCCCCCACCATTTCTTCCCTCATCTCTCAGCTCCCTTCCATTTCCATGTCTACCTCCCCTACAGTATCTCTTCCTCCCGTGAGCACTTTCTCGGCCTCCCTCTCAATGCCGCCTCCAAGTGTCTCCACGCATTTTCCTTCTACTACTGCAGCTGCTCCCTTTTCTATTTCGGCCCTCTCCCATAAGTCTAGCATGGATCTCTTAGCACCTGAGCCAACAAAAGAGGAAAGTTCCCATCGCACCGATGGACTTCTCCGTCATCCCATCAAAGGGGGCCAAGAAGCAAAAGCCTATAACCCACTTCTCTCAGAGTGCGTCAGGAGAGAGAGTAATGGAGATAGCATACCCCAATCCTTTAAAGGATAAAAAGGATCTGTCTTCGACAGATTATACAGTGACCCAAGTCACAATGGGGACATCTTCAAAAAGCCTTCAAGGAGAGGCCCTATCTGCAGTTGATGCCCTTTACAAGAAGCTCTAGGAAGCAAAGGAAGAAAAGAGGCTGTTAAAGGAGCAAAATAAACATCTTCTCCATGCCTTGCAGAAAATGGGCAGTGCCACTCCTACAACTGCCGCCAAAACTCCTGAGCCTCTGAGCCAGGATAAGATAAATGAATACACAAAAATCGGTGAGCAGGGTATGGAAGTTTCCGCGTGGAGGAGCCAAATCCTCAAATAAAGTAAGGGAGTGATCACCAAGTTCACCGGATTATATCAGAATATCAATCGGGTGAACAAAGAGCTCCAGGCTCTAGCAGGACCCATCTCCGAAGAGTTGGACCATGCCAGGATGTAGCATGAGACCTTTTAGAAAATGCTCGACTGTTCAGTCGAATATCTAGTCAAGTTCGGCGTCTTTGGTCACCCCAGAGCCCTCAACAAAATCCTTTCTACTCTAGATTACCAGGTCGATTAGTTAGAGTTTTTCCTGGAGAAGATTGACAAGATCAAGGAGGAAGCCCTGGATGTAATGCATCAAATGGAGCAAATTGTCCTGAGAATGTCTCCGGGCTTGCTCACTCCTTCTTTCACCTTAAGAAAGGTTGATGAAACTATTCGGATCTTCAAGGAGATCGTTTCGCAAGGGCTGGGACCAGAAGTCACTTTCGACGCCGAATCCATCAACAACCTGCTGGCCTGTCGTGACTTCATAGGGTACCTGATAGACGTAGAAAACAAATATTCCAAGCTCCCAGAAAAGCTCATAGATGAGTGGGAGACTTGCGAGGCTATCAGTGATCGACACAAGGATCCTTCCCAGGATCAACTTCAGCCCATGATTAGCAAGTTCATGGAATACCATGCCCAGTTCCACATCTCGTCACCTGAGCAAGCAAAAGCAGGATACCCCCTTTCAAACTCGCGGGACGACGATGAATAGTCTCATTCTTCTCAACCTTCTCCTTGTAAATATCTAAAGTATGTTGACACAAATGATGACATCATCCATGTTGCACCATGGGATGATGTCATCCACCAAGTTGTCAAAAGTCAACAAATGACTTTAGGATCTTTTGTAAGATATTTTGTAATTAAGTGGTTGGTTTGTTTTTGCCTTCTTTTCTTCTCTTCTTCTATATATACTTGAATACTTGTTGTATTCAAGGGTGGATACTTTTCAGATGAGAAATAGAAGTAAGAAGAAAAGATTTTGAACTTTTTGTAACAGAAACAAATATTAATACAATATTTAGACTTTGTGTTGAATACATGTGTTTTACATCAGACCTTTCTTATGTTAGATCTGTGTGATTGTTCTATTGAATCTACTTCTACTTTGTTGTCATTTATTCATCAGTATTGCTTTATTTGTCTATGCAAAGTAGGTTCAGCTCTATATACTACCAACCCAAATCATAGACCTTTTGACCTTTCTGCTTTGGAATTCATTTCTTTTCTCCCTTCAGATCTTTCTTATCTCCCCACTTCGTTTCTTTCCCTTCTTTCACAGTTGGAAATACCTCTACTGGGATGAGATCCCAACCCCTGAAGGTAGAATATTGTGAGACTTGCACAAGATTCCTGCTGGTAGAATAGTAATAAACCAGCTTTGCTTTCTTTGAGTCAAAGAGGGAAATACCCTAAACACGTTGGCTCAAATCGTCCATAGATCTGTCCACCCGATAGGTTTCGAACCAACAACATGCTAAAAGGATTTTTAGTTCAAAGGAAACAAAGAAAACCACCCCGTAGGTATTAAAGAGGAAAATAGGACAGAGTAATATTGTTTAGGATGCTCTTATACTTTCTCTTGATACTAGAGTAGAATCTTAGGTAATAGATTTAGGTGCCTCTTTCCATGCAACCCCTGATAAGGGATATTTTAAAGAGTATGTCCAAAGAAATTTTGGATAGGTTTATTTGGGTGATGATGAGCCATGCAACATTGTTGGGAAGGGCAATATACACCTGAAATTACAAAATGGAAATACATGGATATTGAGAGATGTGAGACATGTACCTAGCCTTAGGATAAATCTCATCTCTGCAGGATAGTTGGGTGGTGAAGGTTGCATAGTCACATTCGTTTCAGCTACTTGGCGAAGTTTCAAGGGTGCCCTAGTAGTGGCACGGGGTAAGAAAGTAGGCACTCTTTATTTGTCTACTTGTATATCTAATCCTTCTACAATATTGTCTACTTTAAATGAGGATGCCAACATGTGGCACAATAGATTGGGACATATGAGTGAGAAGGACATGAAAGTTCTACAGGAAAAAGGTAAGCTTTCTAGTTTGAAGCAATTGGACTTAGAGTTTTGTGAGCATTGCCTTTTTGGAAATAGAAAAGAGTTAGATTTCTCAAGGCATGGAATACCCGGAAAGAACAAAAGTTGGAGCTAGTTCATACGATGTATGGGGGCGGCCCATGTTGCAGCTCATGGTGGTTCTCTGTACTATATCACATTCATAGATGATGCCATAAGGAAGGTATGGATATATTGCATTAAGCAACTCGATGTCTTTGATACATTTAAGAAATGGAAAGCACTCACGAGAATCAATGTGGTTTTAAATTGAAATGTTTGAGATCTGATAATGGTGGTGATTATTGCATAAGTAAGAAATTTGATGATTATTTTTCCTTGAATGGGATTCACAGAGAGAAAAAGCCTCAAGTTCCCGGTACTACATGACAAAATGGTGTTAGTGAGAGGACGAATAGAACAACAATGGAGTGTACAATCAATGAGATTACACGTGGAGATCCTCTTCAGTTTTGGGTAGAGGCCGTAGATAATGTTGTGTACTTAATCAATTGTGGGCCTTCGAGTGCACTAGATGGAGGAATTCCCAAAGAAGTGTGGACCGGGAAAGAGGTAGACCTTTCATTTTTAAGAGTATTTGGTTAGAGGCATTTGTGCATGTTAATAAAGAAAACAGGAAGAAATTGGATTCAAAATCCAAATGTTGTACATTCATAGGCTATGGCTCCAATGGTGATTATGGATTTTGGTTTTGGGATCTAGATGAATCTAAGATAATTAGGAGTCATGATGTTGTTTGGCGTGAAAATAGAATGTACAGGGATCAAGTACATGATGAAAAAAAGCCCAAGGAAGAATTGGTTGAGGATATAGCTCCTAAAAATGAACTCTCGGTGGAAAATATTCACCTATAGGTATTGAGGTTGTGATTCAGTAGGCCAAACATGACAACCAATGTCAGCATTGGTACCTCTATCAGAAATTCAATAAAATGAGCAATAAGAAAATAATGATCCCATGACACCCCCATCTTCGGTAAGAAGGTCACAACATATTAGTAGACCTCCAAAATATTTTCCCCTACTTTGTATTATTTGTTACTAACAGATAGTGGTGGGCCAAATAGCTTTGATGAGGCAATGCAGGTGGAATCCACTAAGGAGTGGGAGCGTGGCATGAATGAGGAGATGGACTCCCTAGAAAAGAACCAAACATGGGATTTAGTCAAATTTCTGGTTGGGAAGAGAGTACTAAAAACAAATGGGTCTACCATGTGAAAGAAGAAGAAGGTGGATGGAAAAGGTACAAAGCAAGGCTTGTAGTGAAGGGGTATGAACAAAAGAAAGGTATCGATTTTGATGAAATTTTCTCCCCTGTTGTAAAGATGTCTTCCATTCGTATTGTATTAAGTTTAGTTGTTGTTGAAGATTTACACTTAGAGCAACTTGATGTCAAGACAACATTTCTCCATGGTGACTTGGAGGAGGAGATTTATATGCAACAACCACTTGGATATGAGGTGAAGGGTAAGGAGAAATTGGTTTGTAGGTTGAAGAAGAGCCTATATGGGCTCAAGCAAGCTCCCGACAATGGTATCTAAGGTTTGATAGTTTTATGCATGAGCATGGTTTTACTAGATGTCAATCAGATCATTGTGTGTACTTTAAACGGTTGGATAGTGGGAGCTACATTATTCTTTTGTTATATGTAGACGATATGCTTGTAGCAGGGTCTAATATGCAAGAAATTGCAAAGCTTAAGGAAAATCTTACACAAACATTTGCAATGAAGGATTTGGGTGCAACAAAGAAAATCCTTAGTATGCAAATCAAGAGGGACAAAAAAATAAGAAATTGATGTTGTCTTAGAGGACTATGTAGAAAAGGTGTTAGAGAGGTTTCAGATGCAGAATGCGAAACCAATTAGTACACCATTGGCTGGGCATTTTAGATTAAGTAAAGAGAAATGCCCAACAACATAAGAGGAAAAGATTATATGGCACGAGTTCCTTATTCTTCAGTAGTTGGGAGTCTCATGTATGCCATGGTTTGTACCAGGCCAGAAATTTCCCAAGAAGTGGGAGTTGTTGGCGGTGTACATGGCAAATCCAAGTAAAAACACCTGGAAGGCGGTCCAGTGGATTCTTAGGTACTTGAGAGGGACCATAGTAGTAGGCACTTGTTCTTTGGAGGGTTAGATTATACTTTACAGGGAATTTTGAATTCAGATATGGCAGGAGATGTGGATAGTAGGAGGAGCACTACTGGATACATGTTTACAATTGGTGGTGTGGCAGTGAGTTGGATCTCAAAGTTGCATAAGGTAGTTTCCTTTCTACTAAGAGGCGAATATGTTGTAGAAGTGACTGAGGCAAGTAAGGAAATGTTATGGATGAGTAGGTTCATGGAGGAGTTGGGTAAGGAGCAAGGGGATTGTAAGTTACATAGTGATAGTCAAAGTGTAATTCACCTGACAAAGAACTCGGCCTTCATTCAGTAACCAAACACATTCAGCTAAGATATCACTTCATACGATAGGTGTTGGAGGATGGGCAGCTTGAGTTGGTGAAGATTCATACAAATGATAATCTTGCTGATATGTTTACTAAGCCAATGACAAAGGAGAAGTTGGATTTACATTCAACTTCTATGGGTCTTCAAGATTGATCTTGAAGTGGAAGAAACAAGCCAAGAAGAAAAGTCCAAGCAGGAGCTGTAGTGGTGGAGTTACAACAATCAGTCTCCAAGTGGGAGATTGTTGGTTGTGGAGCCTGATAGCGATGGGGGTTGTAAGGGGGATTATCCCTCCTTGAGGGTTTGGGGGATGCCCCCAGGCGGGGGTTTGGGGCAATGCCCCGTAAGCCACATTTATATGTATTTATGCATTGTGAAATATGGACCGTTCCTTATTAGGTCACAGATCTAACAGGTGGTTTTCTATGTTTCCCCGAAATGATAAAAACCCTAATATATTTAAAGGGTCATTATGTATGAGGCTCATTGTATTAGTGGCGGCATTGTGAGAGAGAGTTTGTTTGGCTGAATAAAAGGATTGGTTGTTTTTGGTGGACGTAGCCCATTTTGGGTGAACCACGTTAAATATGTGTCTCTGTTTTATTGCATTCATTTTTTGTTTTACATTTTCTGCATTATTCATTGCATGCTTGTTAATCTGTACAACTGGTATAATCCTAACATTTTATTGGTTCGCACTTCGCAGTGAAACATACATGACAAAAAGATAATTTAATAGAAAACGATCCGTAAGAACCGTAGATACGTGGAGCATTCTTACTGGCTTGCCTTTCACACTCGACATGGTTCTTACAAAGAAAAACAACATGTAAAGCTATCAAAGCTCACCACGTGGAATTAACTAGACTAAGAGGTGAAAAGACAGAAAAATCGATGGAAATCAATGTAAAACATATAAATTATTAAATGACAGACTAGACTTCAATGTTGTAATATTATACTACCATTTTAGCATGAATTAGAAATATTTACATGACTCTTGAAAGGATTTCATGCTCAAACACCTGGTATTTGAGCTATAACCAAGCTTTCAAAGTCTAAATTCAAGTGATCACAAGGCAAAACAGAGTATTAGTGTTTTATGAGATTGAGAGATTTACATGCCTATAGTTTCTCAAGTATTTTAAATTTTATTGTCAATGGAGGATTACTTGCACACTTTCTACACTAACCGATCTTTGGAGACACCATTTTTTACTAGCTATGATGTAGATTTTGACATCCGTAATCGATCCAAATCCAATGGTATCCTATGCATCCGTATGATGCCCCCAAATCCTTAACCCTGTAATTGGGTCACCTCTACTTGACTTAGTTTGGAAATCAAACCATTGAGCAATGATACATCCATAATCCACCAAAAGCAGATCATATGCTCTTCTCTCACACACAAAATGACAATAGACAAACATTAGAATCCTACAAAATTAATTTGTAACGAAAAAACCAAAAGTTGCAACTTACACCTACAACTTCTCCTATGCCATTGAAACTCTGGCTAACGTTGGCTAATGCCACCATCCCATGGAATAAGTCTCTATCATTTCCTACACTATTAGACCCTAGCAAAAATTTCCCCCATCCCAACACCATCGTCTCTCTTATTGCAAAGGAGTCGATGGCATCTAGCCAAAATGTGGTCAGAACTTTCCCAAATTTAACTTACACAAATCGATAAAATGACAAAAGGAAATTCAAATCCCTCCCAAACCCACTTGCATTTTGTCTTAACCTACTCAAGACGTAATTTTGGAAAATAATGATGTGCTAACGACTCTAAAAATAAAAATACCAAATAGAACATAATATATTCAACAATATTAAATGTAATTGACTTACCCTTGGTCGCGCCCGCCGCATGCACTCGCCTCACCATCCTCCATCGCCACCTTGTGCTCGTGCCATGTCATTGAAATACACTAAAATTTGGAATTCAGAGTTGAGTTCTCTCAATTTTAAATAGAAATAAGAAAATAAAAACCAAAATCACTATACAAAACCAAAATTTTCTATTCAAATTCGGTCGCGATAAACTTGAAATTTCCAAATTTTTCCATTTTTGCTCCCAGACTCTACAAAACACATCATTTTTTTGCATCTTGATTGTGTTCTTATACCATTCTCTTTGACCTATTACACGCGTATATTTGACTTAATTTCAATTTTTGTATTTTTGACACCATATCACCATCACAACACAATAACACTATGACATGACATCTATCCCATGGGTAAATTTAGCTAGGTGATTTATGTCTTATTAATATGAGGATCATCTAGTGTTTTCTTTCAGTTTTCTTCTTTGTGGTTCTTGCAGAGTTGATGCGCCCACACATGATAGGATGAGTGATACTATCAGGTACACATTGGTGGGTATATTTCATTTCAACTAGTCCTTTCTTACTTTCAAAGATCACTTTCAATTTCAAAGTGTTATGGAAATTTTCTTTCCATTGACCACCCCATGTTTCGCTATTGTGGCATGTGGTACTCAATGGATGGGGCATATGTATACACGTAATTTTTCACTTTTTTATCTTTCATACCTGTTACAAACAATTTCCTTTTTACATGAAGGGTCATTAATGAATTTATTTCTTGAGAGGGTTCTTGAAGGGGCCTTCTAGGAATAGGGAAGGATTATTCACGTAATCATTGTGGGTTAGAGACAATGCCCATAGAGAGTATCATTTTGGTCCTATCCTTAGTTGTCATTACATTAATCATCATTGTCCCTTTATATCTCATACACATTTCACTTCCGCACCTTTCTTGCATCTCACCTTTGGCACCTTTTTCATACATATGCTTGATCCACAACACCTATTTTCACTTTGTATGACATGTTATCATCCTTGGATGATTCCATCACATGTGGGTGATTGGTGTTGGTGTTAGGTTTTTCCCTAGCGGACACCATCACCCATGGGTGATGGAGTTGTATATATATACACACCACATCTTAACATTCATGAAGGAAGGAATCCCGAATCTTAGAAACCGTCATCTACTCTGCTCTTTTGTGCCAACTTCACATCTGATTGCTCAACTCTTGGTTCATCTTGCACTTTCCTTGGATTGTATTGTACACTCTTCTTCTTGGTTGGATTACTTTCATTATTGGGTCATCTATAATAAGTCTAGGACAGGAACAATGTTCCCCTTCTCCACCTAATAACGATTCTCTCTCGGTGTGCTACTTCTCTAAAGAGATAGATGCATCAACAACCACCCCACAGGTAAGTGTTCTAAATCTCTGTCATTTTGCATAGATTATTTCATTTCCCTTCCCCATTTCTCTATGTTATCTTAGTGTTATATGTACATTGATACTAGTTAGCATAGTGTTCTTATTTGATCATCTCCTTAGCTTTCCTTTATTTACATTTCAGTCATATTGTGCATGTTTGCCTTATCTATCATCGATCTATACCTCTTCTCACCCATTTACCGATATCCCAAGAGGGTAGTCTCCTTTATCTTGGCTGTGGGCCTTAGAAACCCTAGTTTGACCTAGTAAGGGGATTACTACCCTCTAGATATGCAAATCTAGCACCATTGTAGCCCCTTTAAACATATCCACTATGTGTTAGTCCATCCGTGTCTATTAATTGTTGCCTCAATACCCTAGTAGAACATAAGACTTAGGAGTACAAACCATTGGGACATATTCTTGTCCCACCATATAGTATGAACAATGGATTCAAGATCTTGTGTGTTAGAAGAAGATACATGAGAACTATGAGGAGTAGATAGGGGACATATGGTGAAAATTATAGTGGTAGGAATAGGCATAAAGACATTTGGCATTTATAGATGAGGTGTACCCAAAGGGGTAGACACCACAGATGTGGGAACAAAAACCATTGAGGTGTGTGATAATGAAACAATCTTAAGTTGATCTCATGTAACATAAAGTAGGAGATCAATATTATAGGGGTTTTCGTGTAAGAATTGATCACATTGTTGGGCATCCTCATCAGGGATACCTTGATCATGTTGGTTAGGTTAATAATTAGATCAATAGGCTTGACCATGATCATAAATGATAGAAAAGTAAGTTTGATGAACAAATCATGTGTTGGATTAGCATAACGAGGAGGAAGTGAAACATCATGAGTGGAACATTCTATAAAATTAGCATTTATAGTGGCTATAAGAAGGGTAGTAGGAAGTGGTGCCAATTTATGAGAGGAAAGGGATGAATTATCATGGACTTTGTTAGGAATTATGGTGCTAAGATCATCATCACAATACAAAGCAACACGTGGATGGATAGGAGCAGCAAAATTACTAGATCATTAGGACTTATTGACTTGAGTGGGGTAGTACCAAATTTAATTTGATGACATAACTCACGAAGCACATATTTTTGAAACAAATGGGAAGAAATGTCCGAAGGAATCCATGTAGTTGTGGTAAGTGCATCGAGGTCAACAAAATACATATGAGCCAAGGAAAAAACAAAAGGAGAGTGACCACGATAAGTAGGTATGATGATAAAAAAGAAAGCATAGGCTTAGAAAGATAAACATGTACCAAAGGGGAACCCTAAATAGTTAGGGTTTAAAAATTAGCAATTCTAACACACAATGAATGGGTCTTACATTAGGTTAAGTATTTGATCAAAATCGGGTTCTCGAAAAATTTAACCCTTAATTAAAATTCTTGTTCAATTTAATTAGGTATAGGATATATTAGAGTTGATTATTGATCTAACAAGGATGATACAATATAAACACTAAATTAGATTTGTAACTCAAATCAGATAAGAAATATTGCAACACACCACTTAACATTACATGCAATTAAAAGTACAAAATGGAGGTATAAAGGTAATTAACTTTCTACAACTAATTTGTAGAAATATCTCGAGACCGTACAACACGTAAACCGGGAGAACTAAGCTTGAGAAACCCTGCAAACTGGACTAGGACTATAATTGTGCCAAGGTAAGGAATGTATAACATGTTCAGGACCATACCATATGGTTTAAGACCTTCTGTATATGGTCTTAGAACCGATCTAAGGAATTTCTACATCATTTTAGGTTGCTCTCCTTCCTAGATTAGTCTGTCTTTTCCAAAACCTATTTTTACATTTAAAGTGAAGCTCTCTATGTGAATTGATCATCACATCAAAACCTAGCCATGGATGAAGAGTCCTTCAAAACAAACTTTAGAATGGTTTTGGGCACCCCATGCACTACCAACGTTGACACTACTTTGAAGAGGCCTTAAGGCTGCGCATGTCATTCTCCACCTAGCATGTGATATCTAGATAGATCAATCAAATTTGGAAATTTCTTTGACCATGCTTTCATTGACTTCACTTATTCTAAAAGCACTTGGAGAGAGGATGTTTGTAGATGAGAGAGATGGTTTCCTTGACCTGGTTTGTAGCTTTAGACTTAATGTGGTTGTTTCCCTAATCATTTTAGATGCAAAAGTGCAAGATTAAGAGATATTGGGTGACTTTTGCAAGTGTAAGAAGTGAGTGCTCTAGTGCATTACCTTAAGAGTTCTCGGTTAGAAAATGAGGTAGTGTTTACTTGCTTATATAGGGTTTCGTAGATGATTTATCTAAGAAAGGATGACCCATAGAAAGTATAAGACCCAAAGAAAGATTCAAAATTGAAAGTGCATTTGGAAGACATGTCAGTCAAGACCATACAAAGAGATCAGACCATAAGTACATCCCTAACTTGATGCATGCATACCCGAATGAGAGTAAGGAACATGTTGAATGAGATTTAGAAATGGTAAATTGATATACATCTATTGTGTATCAAGTCTCGGGATGTCTCAATATGTCGGTGGGTAAAGATAAACAAGCTAAATTATGGACCTCAGAAAATGCTAAGCAGGAATGGAGAAGTTGTGTCTTAGCATAACAAGAGTGCATAGTCAAATCAAGGGTTTCCAAAGTACAAATACCAAATATAAGTGTCTACGCATCTATGGAGTTCTCATAGTGCTCCCACAAGAATGAATACAAATCTTGGGTTCCTTGCCCTATGTTTTCTCGCATGCCTCAACAATAGTGGGCTAAATAGATATCCTCATTTGTAAAACCTTTCATGTATGTATAATATAATGCTTATATAACTACCTAAGATAAATAATTTCCCTTTGAAGTAGTGTTTGTCGATAGATATGTGATAGTGCTTTATACTTTAGACCTCATAACAATATTGTATATATATGACTTTGTTACTTTGAAATTATGACATAATGACACGTAAAATGCCCTGAATTCTAAAATAAATAAGATAATAATGCTAAAAATGAAACCAAATGGTCAAAATAACTGACATTAATCTCGAGAGACTAGCATCAAACTTTGGACTATATTGTATAATTGCAATGTCCAAGTTGATGCTATTGTCCCCAAGCCCACAAGTAACAATGCCCCAAACATAAAAGATCTATACAAATTCATGAAACAAACTGACATGGAGTATGAAAATACAACGGAGATTAAGAAACAATTCAATAAAAAAGGATGAGACCATGCACCACTAGATATTGGTTTAATTGCTTAAGAATCATTTACATAATTTTTTTCTGAAAGTGTATTATGTAACAATGCTTATCAAACTTTTGTGTCTACAAAATTGTGTATGATCAGTTTCTACTAGTTTTGAGTGGATCGTGGAGGAAGCTCCGGCGATATCTAAAAGAAAGGACTCAAAATATTATTTCTTCATACCTGGTTTCTTAATCTCATGCTCGGGAAGGGTAACTACGTGTTTACGTAAAAGTTCTTAAATACATGACTCCTAGATCTCTGATCAAAATCATTCATTGTCTTTTCCTCTTACTAACACTTTCCATCTACTTTGCCTCTCTTTTCTCTTCATCTATTTCTCAATTCTCCCGAGGTTCCTACCATTCAATTAACAGATTTCTGCAATCTGCATCATTTGATTGCAGATTTATTTAATGGTTGTTTCAGATATCACAGTTCAGCTGTATCCAGGTTCGTCAGCCCCGCAAATCCTGTTCTCCACTCCGCAAGGATGCAGCTAAGTTGTCTCCTTCTTTCTTCCCTCTGTAACCTTTTTTTTCCATTTCTCTATTCATTTCTCCCTCTCTTCTTCCATCTCCCATTTCTATTCAATTTATTGTCTCCACTCCCGGTCTATTTTGCTTTTTTTTGTGGTCCATGATATACTACTTCCTTCCCCATTCAATCAGGTACTTCCATTTTTAAATCTTCTCTTCCCTACTTAACAATGAAATTAATACTAATCTCCATGGTCTCCTCTATTATTTTTGTTAAATTTTCACATTTCTTTCTTCCACATTTATTTCCAAATATTCTTACTTTTCACATCTATTCAGATCACCCATGTTTTCACCGTCATCTTGTTGATGTCCACCCCTAAATAATTTGCGTACCACTCTCTAACAAGCCCTTCTCAATCAAGAGGAGTTGGATAAAGAAAACAATTTTCTATGAATTGTTCCCACTTTTCTTCAAGAAGCTCGACTTTCTTGGGTCAAAGGTCTGTCTAAAATTAGATTTCTCATGTAATAATAAATGAATCTAGGGTAATCTTAAACTAATAATCAACAGAGTGATCCAAGTCTCATCTAATTTTTTGAGATTATGCAGTTTTTTTAAAAGTCCACTCAATGATTTTCTTTAGCCAAATCTTGGACCACTCGATAGCTTTTTTTATTTTCATAATCCACAACCAAAATAAATTAATAAAGATCAACCAAAAATTCTCAATTTTTTGCTCGGAAGAATGCGTTTGTGACCTCTATGTAAGTGTATCACATCTTCCTTACTTCGCATCGTAAGAAGATTTATATTTTTCTTCCAACCAGTTCTTTATTTCAGTTATTACTAACTTCCCAAATAGTAATGGGTATCTTCCCATAGACATCAATCAACCAAACTTGGGCTTAGACACCAAATCTTGGCGTAAACTGTGTCAGGGCAAGTTTGTTACTTTATTTATTCTTGTTAAAGTTGATGCTATACAAAGGTGGATAAATTACTAATTATAAATAGATAATTCAATTACATCTAAATTTTGAAGTATGTATACATATTCAACATGCACGATATAACAATAATTAAGTAAAGATAACTCATAGACACATACTTTCATAAACTAACTCCGCTTTTTTCGTATATAACAATAATAAATCAATTGTCCACTTTTTCATATATAACAATAATCAATACATTGTTTAGATTACATGTACCATCTAATACATTTACTCTCAAATTCCACATCACTTCATTACACTACTCATATGTCTACTTATCTACTTTGTTACACACATTTTCACACTCATATACACTTTCTCTTACTACACTACACAAACGCATGCATGCCCACACTCACACTATCTTTTAATCTCATATTTGTACACATTATATCTTTTACAAAGAGTTGTGACTATTACTTGGAATTAACACACAAAGTCTTATGTCTAGACTGCGAAACACTATACAACGCTATGTGGGTCTATGTAGTAGTATGCGACATTGCCCAACTCTGGTATACATCAAGCTTCTTTAGTCAATATCTTTGAATAAAAATTTGATGAAGAAACACATCAATAAAGCTCAAAGTGATGGATTACATTTATCATTCCTCCTCCATACTAATAAATGCTTATGGAGACTAGGTATTAAGTAGGTCCCCTTACTTTGTGATTATTACCAAAAACACATAATCTACAAATGTACACCGCTTAATTTGTAAACAACAATAACGATTACTCGAAAAGATCGCTAAAATTGGTTTAATCCCATATTGATAAAAATTATATGACAAAAATGATTTATAAAATAAGACACATCCCAAAAATATTGACTTAAAAAAAAAAAAAAGAGACTTGTGGGTGTTGTTGTCCTCCATTATCTTCTAGAGGGTGTTATTACTAGCAATTGCACATGAGTTGCAATCAACGCCGGTGAGGTTAGATTGTAAATTTATTATGGAGGGAATTGAGTGTGACAATATATTTGATATTTACTTCTGCATTTATGTTGTTTCACCAAATTAATTCCAAACACTGTTCAGCAAAAAACATTGCTTTAGCAAATAAATATGCAAGACAACTCACACTATTTCACCAAATATATTAATTGTGAATACTGTTGCAACTATAAATATCCAAAATCCGGCAAACAACAAATATATAAAATATGGAAACCTGTAAACATTGGATCCGCTGGAATTTGACACTTTCCAACAGGGGCATCTTCAAAGGAGAACGCCTACCGGCGAATTATGTATTGACTAAAATGAAAGCCCCGAATGTTATTGTCATACCTACATTGCCTAAAATAAAAGGCTAATAGAAGTGTCCTACATGGTGTTATTGTCAATTTATTTGCCTTTTAGAGTATTATTGTCATGAAAGCCTTCTAGACTAACTTATTGTCAATATATTTGCCTTTTAGAGAGTATTATTGTCATGAAAGCGTTCTAGACTAACTTATATGAGATGTTTTAGATGAAGAAAATGTGTTAGTGAGCAGATCTCTTATTTCTTTTCTTGAATAAAAGTAAAATGTGAATGAACAATAATAATGGTCAGCCCAAAGCCAAATTTGTCAACATTGATATAGAAAGGAATTCAAAATGATTACTCATTTGAAACCGAATGGTGCTGTAAAAAGGTAGACTTTGAAATAAATATGTAGGATCATGTCGAATAAAGTAATATTCTTACCACAAGTCTTAGTCTTCCTTGGTTGAACACATGAATATAAAAATCATTTGAGAGGACAAAAGAATTTTGAATTATAGTGCGCCAAAACTCCTTTTATTCCCTCTAATTTCTAATTCGTACCCCACTTTCAAAATGCACGACTTTTGTGTTTTTATTTCGTATTCCATAATGAAATTATTTTATTAATGTTTTAAAAAAAAAAAAGTCCATTAGGGCTATTTTCTCTATGAAACCAAATACGTTTATTTTGGAATATACAATACCTATGTTCATCCAACAAGAAAAATAGTACACATGAATAATTCGTAAGACTTTTAAACAAATCTAAAATATGTATATAAGGATTTAGTGATTCGATTATAAAATATTTTTGTTAACTCGTACATTTGAAAAATACTTGTGACTTAATTAATTTTGTATTTATTAAATTTTCAATATTATTATTTTAAAAAATATTATTTAATAATAAATATATCACCAATTAAATTATTTTTTAAAAATAATGGCGAATATTTTTTTAATGCATTTAAGATCCACCACAATAGTAGGTACCTTGCTAGTGCATCGCCTAATGAAACAAATTATTAGCAATGTCATATCCAACATCATATCTTGTCTATCATGGAAAATATCTTTAATCTTTTCCCAAATGTATGTGCTTAAAATCATGACTACCACGGGCCTACATTTCTTGACATTTAATTTAAGCCATCGCCATCAACATCAAATATATATATATATATGTGACTTGTTACATACGTTACTTTCTAGTCTTTGCCCTCACGTTCTACCGGTTGACTTGCATTGCTTTGCAAAATATTTTCTTCGAGACCAACATTATAATCCAAATGATTATGGTGTGAATGAATTGAATGATCACCACCATCTTCTTGCTCCAAAATAGATTTTAAATTCAATCTTTAAGAACCTCCCAACTTTAATGTTTATCTTTAATGTAGCATTGGACATTGAAATGTTGTAAAGCTTTCAACTCCAATTCGGATTATATTCAACGAGGCAAAATAAATATGGGCACTATAAAAAAATAAAATAATTAATTTTAAATTAGAGGAGAAAAAGGTGATATGCGAGGTTTAAAGGTGTATCTTGATTATCATAAGAATGGGTGATGCTTGTTGCCATATAATAATGAAAATGTGCACTCAAAGATAAAGAACTAAACCATAAATTTTGGGATGAACACATAACCTTGTCTAAAGTATTTGTATTTTTCTAACAATGTATGAAATGTCAAGACGCTCTAGACAACAATATAGACATGTCCAAAATTTGTTGAAAATTGCATTCTCCTAGCTCTTGTTTTCAAAAACCTCACTCAAATTCCTGACTTTCGCTCCAATCATTTCAATTTGAATGCAAAAATTCTTCTTCTTACCCTTACTTGAGATCGGGAAAACATGGAAATAAAATATGTTTTGTGGTATGTGATAAACCAAAGCATAACATAATTATCTTGATATTTTCATACTCAAAGATAGTAATCACACTTTCGAAAATAACATACCTCAATGATTAGATTACAACTATACTAACATGCAAACAAATGTTCTAGTGTGTAAACATAAACGTGTCTGCCTTCAATAAATGTTCTAGTCATTGCTTAATTACCTCTAGGATGCTTACAAGTGCTTGGTAAAATTTTAATAGAATTCCCAAGGTGTTTATGATTGCTTCTTGATTCTTAGATATCTAATTGAACTAAAATTCATATATTTATAGAAAAAATGAATTCAAATTAGGAACCTATTTGTGCTCAACCACCTTTCAATGGCAAAAAGAAGAAGAAAAAGGTAGGATCTAGGTGCGAACATGCTAAAGCCAAAAAGGGCCACACAAAGGAATTTCAAAACCATATGGAATCTTTGGATAAAGGATGTCTAGATTGGATGAAGGTGAAAAGTGAATTGGATGGGGTTGAGAAAAGGATCAAATACAATTGAAACAAAAACTTGCCAATAATATCTGTTTGGACCAATAATCGATAAATCCTTGAACATACTAAAGTCGTGCACTTTAGTGATCGATAAATATCTAAGTGCTATTTTTACGTGTTATACAAAGTAAAAAGATAATAAATATTGGTGATGGATATATTGCATTTCAAACATTCATTTTTGGTGTCTCATGTTTTGAGATTATATCTTTCGATATGTGAAAAGGATATGTAAACCCTTTAATTTCCCCATGGAATTTTAATTGCATGTTTCTAGTTCATGTTTATGTACTTATTAGGTTTTGGTTTAAATTATCGCTTTGTCGGTGAAATGTTGTGACTTATGATGGTTCCCACATCATATAATGTTTCCGCCCATCTCTTCTTCCAATTTTTCATTCTTTTCTCTCCATATTCAAAATGTGTGCTCCACATTCTGTCATGTAAAATATGTGAAGTGTACTATTTTAGCATGTGGACACTGGGCCTTCCCTTTTTCGATAAGTCACCCTTATAATATCTTTTTATTTTTATTTTTGACCATTGGAGGTCAACTTATCCACCAAAATAACCCTTATTTGAATAATTTAAATTGTTTATAAATATAAAAGTACCTTGGCTTATTTTGGAATCTATCATATATCTAAGAATCAATTTGTTATCAAAGCATTCTTAAGTGAAAAAGAGAAGGTAATCATTGGGAATTTACAAGCATTTATAGAAGATAAACATTCATCAAGCACTAAAATCGGTGTAAATTTTAGTGGCCAATCTTCGTTAATTCACGAATATTTGGGTTTTTGAAATTTAGATTTGGCTAATTTTGAGGGGTTAGGTCGCTTGTTATTTCACCTAATTTTTCTGGGTATAAGTTAATTTTTTGGGTTGATTCGCCTAGCATTTACAGTAATAGCCAAATTTTATATTCAAATCACCTTTACCGTGTGCAAAAAGAGAAATTTACTACCATTTGGTATCATAATTCTACCGGTGACGATTCTTTCATTGACGATAGCATTTACTTTCAATTCATGGCATTCGACAAGATTTCAAAATCATTTATAGAAATTCATTAAGTAATAGCTATGGTTTTTTTAGGGGGTCTTAAAAATTACCCGACTAAAATTCATGATAGAGACACATTTAATTGTATTGATTTTCGTAACTAAATAACTACTACATTTATATGGTGTGTTGTTTGGATATTTGATAGTAATTAAGCTAAATGGACCAAGGTCCTAAACAAATCCTATGTTTTTTACAAGTTTATATGTTAATAGTCCAATTATATTTAAGAGGAAGAAGTTTGATATCTAAAAAAAATCGAGCAAGGTTTCAAGAAGGTAAAAACATGTAAATCTAATTGTTAAAGAAAATTCTAATTATGAGTAATTTTTATAGAATGTTACATGCATGGCCCATATAGTGCACCTTCCATATGTCACATTTTCAAAAAAGTTCAATGTTCATTATGAGTTTTTAGGGTTCTCTATATCTACCCTAAAATCTAATTTTCTATTAGATGTTGTTAACTATCCCTCGTTCTTTGAAATCTCTAATTTCTTTCCCGCATCTCTTATTCAAATTTATAAAACATTATTACATCTAATTCAATGATTGATATTGATTTAGGCTTGATTAATGTAATTACATGTGGTAAAGGTATTTTAAATATATTTAGTGAAAATATATTTATTTATAATGTTATGCCCTATATTATTTGATGCAATTAAGGTTGAGTGTCCCCAGTGAATGTAACCTCACCTCTCATCTTTAAAGAATTCACAATGAATTAACATGAAAACAACACTCTTTATTAGTTTTCAAACCACAATCAATGAATTCACACAATTCATAGCCTTAAAGGGATTCCCAAACCTATGTGAAGAATCTACACAACTTCCTAGCTCAAAACATAACTTTTTCACCAAAAGTTTTTTTTTATGAATAAAAACTTTGTTCTTTTAACAAACATGTGTTTCTATTTATAACCAAAATGACCATTATGTAAAAGAATCATAATTTGAACTTCTAAATCTAAAAATATCTAATTATATGACACCCTTTTCCTATCAAAAATAGATTGGGAAGTTACAAAAAGTGTTATTATTAGTAGATACATTTATCCATGTTTCTAACATTGTGCTAACACTATGGGAAGAAATCTTCATTCAACTCCTAATTCGGTGGTGACTCGTTAAACTTTTTACATCATTCTCTCCTTCTTTAAGATTATTCTACATCAATATTATAGGCTAATAATTAAATACATAGTACTCACCATCAACCTTTAAACAAGATAGTCATTATGGCATTAAAAATAAATTCAATCAAGATTTTTTTAATCTTTTCCCTTCATAATACACAAGTTAGCAAAATTATTACTATATTAATAAAAATACAAATATATATTTCATTAAACATAACATTTTTCTACACACACACATGTGTACATGCACACACAAATGAAACTATAGACGTTGTAGATACCCTAAATTTGGCACAATAGTTATTAGTTATAAAATTGAATTATTCTAGGGTTTTGTGCATTTGTTGATTATTGGTCCTTATGAGGATCATATTAGCACATTTTCCCTATTTTTAAATTATCTTCTAGAATGTTCCTCTTTGCTCTTATATCTCCCCTTAACTTCTTCTCTCCTCTTCTATTTTATCCCATTTCTACTATTTAATTTCTATTTTGAGTTTTTCCCTAAAACCACATATTTATGTTTCTATTTTTCCATAACAATAATTGTACAACATTAGGACTCTTCTTTATGTGGGCCCTTTTGAACCATATTTTCATCCTCTCGATGTGTTTTGTTGAGCAGATAACATATTGCTCTAAGGTGAAGGCACATAAAGGATGTGTGCACTGGAGCAAGGCGCATTTGAGGGCGTAGAAGAATAGCAAAATAAGCACACACAGAACACTTTGAATTCAGGACTTAGCCATTTTGTGGATAAGGGCTATTCTGGGAGATAACATGCTGAGCACACAAAGACATGAAGACTTGCAGTCCACACAATGGTATTTTGGGAACAAGCGACAATTGAGCGCCATGCATAGTTTAAGCTAATAATATGATTTCTACTTAGAGTTAACTATAGGAAGTCTATTCTTAAGAGCACTTGCATGTTGTGCATCCTTTTGTAAAGGCACATGGATATTATTAGCATGTGACCTATTTTGAGAAGTGCATGGGCGGTGAAGGGAAAGTCCCCACCCCTATATATATGTATTGATTTGCACGGTTGTGTGTGCAAGTCAGTTGTAGAGTTATCTTTCTTGGTTTTGTTGCACGCATGACTCATGGGGATACTTATGTAATGTAAGAAGCTTATGTGTTTTACAATATTTAATAAAATGGTTCATATTGGTTAGATAATGGTGTTGAACATGAATGAATCTGGTTCTTGCATGGTAAATATTGTTATAGTCATTGTTTAGTTCATCTTACATATATTCTAAGATCTAGATCTGGTTTATGCATTGTGTTTTTACTATTGGTAATGAATATGAAAATACATGTGCACATCATGCTAACACATTCGTATAAGAGAATCTAAAGAGGGACATGGTTCCTTTGCGCACTTTAGGTGAGCACCGAGCTTAGGTTGAGTGATTTGCCAGCAAGACATGGGTTATTCAAAGTAAATTCTAGGCTACATCATTGGTTTTGTTGCCTGGACCTCTTTTTTAGTTGTTTTCTGGATGTTGTGTGATGAAGACGTATCGATTGACCTTGGAAAGAGTTGAGGAGTGGATAGTAGATGCGGAAGAAGAGTACCCTCGAGAGATTCAAAGACTGGATCTCGAGTTTGATGCATGTATGTGGGTGGGAGCAGAATCTGTATGATCGCTTATATGAGAGGTTCTTTGTTATCTTTCCAATAAATCTATTTGAGTGGCTAGTTGCTTACGCATCTAAAAGGAATTGGAGGTTTCACACACTTTTATGGACGCATGAATAATTTAAGGCCCTCTGATGATCTTGATCGATTTGGACGCGTTTTGTGGATACTTGGTTCCATGGTGTTCTGAATAGCTATATTTTAGAGTACTCAATTTCCACTTACTCTTTTATGGAGGTAGCTAAGTTCCATTTTTAATGTATCCAGTGGGAACATATCTACAAGGCATTCCTTGGTGATCAAGATCTTGATGGTAACCCTAAATTTGGAAGAGAAGCGATGGGTAGCTAAACACCACCACGCGGGGGGGAGCAAGTGTGGTGAAGGATGGAAGACCTAGTGGTAGAGAGGCAAAGAGAAGAAAGGTGGATTAAGTTCAATGAGGTGCACGAGAGGGATTTAGAGAAGCAACGTGAGATTGCAGAACGGATGGCATTGAGGAGAGAGATGGCTCATGAAGGATTTGGAGCTCACACAGAGGACATGGAGCCAAAGCATCTGGAACTCCCCCATTTGGGAAAGCATGACAGGAACCCTCATCACCTCTTATGAGAGCGTGCCAACAAAGACAACATGGGCCACGAGCACACATCTAAATCTACCTAGCAACCTAGCCCTTGTGCTTGGTTTTCCAATTTCTAGTACAACCAGTAGTCAACAAGCTAGTTTGGGCAATAGAGTAGCAAGAGGTAGAGTTGACTTATCAACAAGTTTAGGAGTGAATCAAATAACAAGTACATTTATGGCCGAGAAGACGTATTCCCTTTTTTTTGGAGGATCGGTTGTAGGAACCTTTCGGTGCATCGTCGGCATAGAACACAAAGCGTGAAATTTGGACTCACATATGGGAGTAGCACAACTTTGTAGACTGTAGGAGTTCAGTTTAGCACCACTATTGGGACACAAGGCAGTGCATCCTCTGGTTCAATTCTGTTACAAGGGGAGGATCAGGAGGCATAGGTGGCTCGTGATCAGATGGATCTGGTGGATCTAGAGGTGGAGGTAACGCAAGAGGTTATGGATCTGATGGGCATGGTCCTCACCAACCCCAGAATATTTACATGGAGATGTCACTTTGTCTTACTGAGTATAGGGGAATAGAAGATGCTATTGAGCATGTGCATATGTGTGAGATATTGTGGCACACAAAAGGAATTACAACTTCTGAGTGCAAGGTAAGTTAGTTTGTAACTACGTTATAGGGATGCACGTATAATTGGTACAAGAAGTTTGACCCTGATCAAACTTGTGTGGATTATATGACATTACGAGATGCTTTCATTAAATAATTTCATATCCCTTAGTGACTAAAATGAGTTTTAATTCATAACTAAGTCTAAGCTGTTGGTTGCTCAAATGTGTACCCACGTCTCGGATCTCGAAAAGGGCCGAGGTGTTTGAGACCACGATGAAATTGTCCCCAAGTTGTGGAACCTTACGAGCTTGGGACAGATCTCCGGAGAAGGCCGGTTCCTCTATCTATTTCTAATACTACTACTACTCCTAGTGTTGGAAGGAGAACTAAGCTAATGATGCCAAGGGACCAAGGATAGAAGGAAAACATGAAAGGAAACTACACTAAAAGGTGATAGCACCAGAAAAGAGGGATGAACACTATTTGTTCTAAGCAAGAATGAAAGGAAATGCGTGAAAGGAGGCTAGGCATGAGTAGCACAATGAAACACGTATTCACTAGATCATTCTCATGGAACACAACTAAATATGGAGCTGCAAGGGACCTGAAATAGCACAACCAACACACAACACAAAAGAAAAGGCAAGAAGAAGGAATGCAAACATGTTAGGACAAAGAATAGTCACAAAACAATGCTTCTATTACTTCCAGAAATGCACAGAGCTATTACAATGATGAAGGAGGTCGATATCCACATGCAAGAGCCAAACATAGAGGTATGCAACTCAAAATACAAAAATATGAAGTCCTTAGCAAAATGCATAAGGATCTAGAGTGTCCAACATAACAAATGAGCCTTGTTCTTACATATATAGATAAGTCCGTGGAAGAAGAAGGGAAGGAGGAAAAACCTGAATTTGAAATGCAACCACCAATAAGAAGCATTAAATGCCTGTAAATCCACCTGGAGATTTGTGAGATACATTTTCCCATGCTTGTTTAATGTGTTGAAGGAAAGGAGGGTGGATTATACCAAATCGGGTGGTTAGAGCAATCAGATCTTCTCATCAATGTTCAAAAAGATGTTTTCCAATTTCTTACCTACTAGATCTGCCAAAATTTGAATTTGAATTTCGACACTATAGTGATGTTAATGACTTTCTGATAAGCCTAGGAACATGCTGATCCGAGCCATGTAGCACAAGATACGACTATCAAACAATGTCATATTCGTTGGCGTACGTAAAACATGTGGCTCACTGCATTGGCTGAAATGATGGCCAACTGTGCAAATATTTGTCATTTCTACCACGTGTTGCTCACTGATTAGTTCAAAGGATTTGGTGCCTTGTTGGCGTGCTTTGACTGGTTACATGTGAAACTCTCAAGCATGTCAAAGATGACCTGGCACAAAGGGCGCATGAAGAAAATAGAGGGAGGCGTAGAGGGCGCGCGGGGAAAATAAGGCAAAATGGTGAGCAGAGAATGCATGGTCAACGTACAACTATTAAAAATTAATGGGCGCAATGTGTGAGGGGACAAGGACCTTGTTGATAGAAGTAAGTGCGGGGCACACGGGAAGGGAAGAGACTGATAAGGAAGAAGGTGAATGCATGAAAGGTGGGCGTAAGGGAGAAGTGGAAGGAGAGAATGGAGAAGGGCGCATAGGAAACTGTGACCAAGGGAATGTGCCAAGTGATTTTAAGCATGCACAATATTGCAATGAATAACTTAGAGCCAGAATGTGTATGCAAGTTACCCAAATTGCTAGGAGAGATATTTGGATAAAATTAACCTTTAACATCCATTGATAAGCATCTACACGTTGTATCTTAATCATAGTTGTTCCCTTGACTTGCTTATACTACTTGCTCATATGCTCATACAAATCTGGACATTCTTCAAATTTGTGTTGCTTTCCACACCTTGAGAAAACTACATTACGAGGGAATTTTTGTTGATAATTATCGGAGATCCACAAATAACACAAGTTCCTATAGAAAATCCTCCTCTTCCACCGCCATAACCTCAACGTCTATATCCTTTATGGAAGCCTCTATTCCAATTATCCCCATTATTGTGCCCTTCATTATGTTGTTCACACTACTCCTTAGATCCACTTGCTACACTAGTCTGGCACACACATGTCTCAATATCCTCATGAATATGATCAATCACTCTGTAGTTAATAATATCACGAGTATGAGTTTTGCAAATTTTACAATACATAGATACATTCTTCTAGATCGCACAATGCAAGAGGGTAAATCTACTCGCATCATGGTCTAGATGGAAAACCTCACAATCCAACAACATTTCGCACACATAATTGTGAGGAAATATATCCTTGGTATGTCCTTCAACCTCACAATTTTTACACCATATTCCATTGCATCTCTCATGAGCTGAATTGGCAGAGATATTTTCTAAATATTTTGCCATAGCTGTAATCTGCACCTCTAAAAATGGACTCAATTTAGTGTCTACTCTCCCAATTGGCTCAAGACATAGAGATTCCTCCAAATCATTGCATGGATCCACAAAGGTATTATGAGATAGTGCCCTTTTAAACAGAGTCAACAAACCACTGTGCATGTTGACTAGGATGTATGTCATAAGAAAACTTTGATAGTAAAGTTTTAAAACATGCATCATACTCATGAAATATTTCGATAGGCCATGTTTTATGTCCTTAAGCTCATTGATACATTTCTGTTCAAACTCAAGAATATGGAACTCATCTAGAAACGTAGAGCACAAAGCATCATAATCCACCGTAGTCTGATGCGGGTCATACTTTCTGTACTAGCTATGTGCGCACCCTTGAAGAGTAGTAAAAAAATAACTCACCTTCCTATCTCGAAGTGGTGATTACCTTAGCATGCCATAGCAGCTCACACTTGTGCACATGCTCTACAACATCCTTAATACCTCTATATTATGGCAAGTGGAGGGACATATCAGGTTGATGTGGGGGTTGTTAGGGATGTGGAGCCCTGTCATCCAGATCCAAAACTAGAACTGCCACCAATATTTCCTCCACCACCAAAAACCACCTGATCCACTTGATCCCGACCCTCCTGATCCGCCTGATCCTCTAGAAGCGGGTGCCATACTAGTGGATGTACTTCCTTGCATTCCAACAAGTAGTTCTAAACTTCACTCCCATAGTCTGTGAAGTTGTAGTACTTCTAGATGTGTTCCCAATGTTTTTCACACCCACACTCTATCCTTATGATGCACCATCAAATATTCCTCCAATCAAACCCCCAATAAACAAAGATGATGTTTGTGCTACCATAGATGAATGTGTTTGTCTGATGTACTTCTATATTCAAAGGAATATGATATCTACTTGAAGCACTAGATTACCTACATTCACATGCTAATTAATTATTACTTCAGGACTAAAACACAGTACTGAGGATAGGTCGGTGAGGTGGGATTAAATGCGCACTTGTGGTCCTTATTCTTTCCTCTTCGACACACTCTCATTAAAAGCCGAAGTGGATTCTCTACTACGTTTGCCTAAGTGGGGAGATCCGATGCTCGACTCCACATGTGGGCCTCAAATTCTTCTCGACACATCATCCTCTGTAACTCCATAGACTCCTCAATTTCACTCGCTTCTCCAATTCCCTCTCCCGTGCTTCATTGTACTTAAGTTTCCTTTCTTCTCTCTACCTTTATGCCGCAAGGTTTTCATCTTTCACCACACATGCTACTACCCTTGTGCGTGGTGGTATGTTTATTTATCCATACGTAGACACTCTAAACTCAACACCACTATCAAGATCTTAATTGCTAAAGGAATAACATGGATGTAAGATCCTCTAGGATGTAAGATCCTCTAGGATCGTGCAATAATTCAAAATCGAAAAATTCTAGACAAGAATACGTAGACACGACGTACTCCAAAGTATAACTGTGCACAACACCAGCTCACCAATGATCCACAACATGTGTCCAAGGTTCATCTTCATCAAACAAATCCTAGTATTCTTCCTGCATCCAAACCCTTAATTTGTAACTCCGGCTTTTCTTTTATGCATATGTTGAAAACCATTCATACAACTCTATTGGAATGCAATCAAAGAACGTCTCATATATTTCATGATATAAATTATATTCCACCAACTTGCACGCATTGAAATCAGGTCCAGAATCATATATTCACATAAAATAATCTTTTCCATCGTATACCCAATCTTAAATGGCTGCAAGATTCAATCGATATGCCATTGTCATGCAACATCTTGGAAAATAATTTGAAAATATTTCTGGTAGCGGAACTAAAATGTAATATTTATTTTTATACTCAGATGCCTAGGTGTGCTAGCACATCACTTAGACATATTTGATCACTCACTCAAAGCACATGAAGCCTACCAAGTCCCTCTTTGTTACTGACTTGCCAAGGAGTTAGCATGCATGAACATATATTCCACAACTATAACAAGTAAACAAGTGCAAGCATAAATGATTCAGATCATAACCATGATGCATAATAAACTAAACAAGGATCACGATCAAATTTAAAATACAATAACCATGAATAAAGAAATTAATTACCAAGATTCACTCACAATGATCCATCACATTAATTCATCACAAAACATAGAAGATGAATACACCATAAGCATCATCACAAAGTAATGCAAAAAAACATACTAGCAACATAATGTTACAATTCAATTCTATAATCTCAAATCAATACATACATACATACAACATACATACATACATACATACATACATACATACATACATACATACATACATACATACATACATATATATATATATATATATATATATATATATATATATATATATATATATATAGGGGTGGGGACTTGCCCTTCACCACCCATGCACTCTCAAAATAGGTTGCATAGCCATGCACCACTACAAAGATAACTAAAGAAGCATGCAAGATTCACCTAATAATAGATTATCTATAATTAAATCTAGATCTAATCCTATTATTAGCTCTAACACTACATGACTCTTGGTCTTCCACTTGTTCCCAAAATAGCCCTTGTTTTTCCTTGAAGTCTCCATGTCCTTACCTTGCTTGGTTCATACTCCATATTTATTTTCCTATTCTTAGCTCATACCATGAAAACGGCTAAGTCTCAAACTTTTTTCTTACCGAGCGCGAATCCTTAGGGTGCAAATTTGTCAACCTTTAGTGCTTATCCATGTGCCCCCTTCTTTCATGCCACCATCATATGTAATTTTCATAGTTAGGAAATATTTCACTGTGCCAACAAGACCTGCAAAACGGAATGCGATCAAGTAGTCAAATATGCATGTATATGTAGAAAAATCATGTACGGAATTATGTAAAAGAAAATTATGAAAATGTGAAAAAGGAACATGTGCTCCCGATCTCAGTAATGATGTCGATGCATGTAATTTTTTAGGATATCTCATGCCAATGCAATGGAAGAAGTACAAGGAAAACTATTTGGGTTTTTTCTCCAACCTTTAACCATTTCCCATTGTATAAAACACCACTGCAGATGGTGTGCATGTGCTAAGGAATCTCTGCCCTGTAAAATCCATTGTGTAAATGTTTAATGCTAAAGGACTCTTTTCCCTGTCAAAAGCCTCTGTGACATTCCAACTTTGTGTAATTGTCCCCTGGTTATTAGTACTCTAGGAAAGACCATTGTATTTCCCCCTAGTATCAATTAATCTAGTAAAGGTTGCTATGTCATATGCCCCTTGGTCTCAAGCAATCCAGGAAAGCCAGCTATGTCATGGACCCAAGTCTGATTCTGAGCCCTGAAATCTGAAAATTGTATTGTATCGGTACTGTGTTGTGTTGTGTATACTTTGTATGGGGTGACTGATTCACCCAAATGATGCCCCCTCTTTGGGGGCGCATGCGACATCGTTGAAGGAGGATGTGGCCCAAAAGAGGACCAACCACTAAAATTGTGCCCTGCATGGGGAAGGAATGTGCTTGGTAGAAACCAAGGAACATCCAAATAAGTGGTTGGGAGAGAATTTTTAGTACAAGAAAAGACAAAAAATCATGTAAAATACAAGAATGTAATCTAAGAAGACAATGTGTAAGCTAATATGCAAGAAGATAATGGAGACCGCAAAAATCAGGTTACAAACATGGGACACCATTCACAAGTGTCACAAGATAGTAAAAGATGACTAAGCCAAAAGCATACATGTGTGCACACAAGAAAAAGTAAATATACCACAAACAAATACATACAATGACAAGTAAGTACAAGCAAATAAATAGATAACCATGGTGACAAATAGTACCACAAAAAAAATATTACACATGAAGCACTTGTTAGCATGTTAGAAAGATAAAAAGTATGTAAAAAGTGTGTATAATATGATAAAGTAGTGTCTTATGAAACAAAATGAAGAAATAACACATGTAGTGTATGAAAGCTGGATTCCCCTAGAGCCGTTGTGGACTCGGTACTAGGTACTATGCCAAGACTCCATGCCGCTGCATGTAATGGATCTCTATAATTTGCAATCGAGAACTAGAAATAAAGTGAACGTGTGTGTGTGTGTGCATGTCGATAAAAATAATGAAATACAAGATATTTATCTAGCATGTGTAATAATATGAACATGTAAAAGTAAATGCCAACAAGATTAAGTTCCAACAAGTTATGCAATATGTTGTGGATGGATGGAATATAAGATAGAGTGAATGATAGGAGCAACATGCCCCCAGTGAATGGAGTTATATGCGGTGAGGTTAATTTGTTTATGCCCCTCAACAAAGTAAATAATGAACCATAAACGAGAGTGTGTTGTTGGGAAATTGTCAAACTATGTTGTCTATGTATCGTAACATGGTGAATGTGTAGTGATGATTTAGCCTAAAGTGTATATCACTAAAGGATGCTATAAGAAGTGATGATGTAGCCTATGACGCATATCACTAAATGATTCTTAGAGGAAGTGATGATGTAGTGTATAACATATATCACTAAATGATGCAAGAAGAAATAATGATGATCCTATAACATATATCACAAACCTAGTAATTTCGCATGAGAAAAATATTGAATGGTTGAATGTGTGAGTGTGATGTGGTCCACTTTTGATGTATACCCTCAACAATCCAATATGGACCATGAGACTAGAGTACGCCATCGAGTAGTGAGTGCAGTGTGTATATGTAGATGGGTAAAATTTGTAAATAGATGTATTAATGAGGGAATGTCATGTGATAGGCAATGTGTAGTGTGTAGTGTAGAATGCATAGTATGTAATGCGGGATGTGTAGATGATATATGTGTAGAATGTGCATGATGTATGAAGCACAAAGTGTGAATGATGCATGATAGATGTAAAATGTAATTTTGTAAGATGTAAGATGATGTATATGTACAAAGATGTAGGATTGTGTGAGGTGTGTAATGCATAATGTAGTGTCTATAGTGTATTATGTGAAGTTCATGTGTATAGGATGCCCTTAATAGTCAAGTTTGAACCATAGCACAAGAGTGTGTCATTGTGTAATGGCCAAAAGATGTGTGTATGATGATTTCTATGCTTGGATTTTGGTGTTTGATGGTGTGAATATGAGACATGTGTTGATGTTAGGGGGTGTGAATGAAATGCCCCCAAGATTGATGCACCACAACGAAGTTGCACTCCGATGGTAACGTCAAGCCAACAATACGCAAGATTCGAAACAATGGAAAGAAGATTGCAAGTAAGAAGAATGGGTCTGCTCATGCTCATAGATCGAAAAATAGGAAGTACAAATAGGGGTGTTGTGTAACCCCCATGCCTAAACATGGAAAGAACTCAATGACGCCACTGACACATATGACGTTGACTGATGCATATGACGCCACTAGAAGAGGAGTTACAATTCCAAATAAGGAATGTAACTCCTATGACGCATTGACGCAAATGACAATGTCAGATTCTATGACAGAATCTGACACTTGTCATTTGACTTCCTAAGACCTATGACTCTCGCAAGGCGAGATGACTCACCTAGGTGATGTGGACGATGACTGGACAGTCACACACACCAACACCCCCCCTTCATCGAAGCCGAGGAAGAGGTCAAGGTAAGCCAGAAAAAAAAAAGAAGACTCCCCTAGACAACTAAGAAAGATGTGTCAATGGGCCCCAGAAACTAAAGGCCTGATAAGGTGCCCATGTACAAACAACATCTTTCTGGAAAGAAGAAGAGGAGAAGAAGGAGGACTATATAGCCCGAAGAAGATGGGTGGCTGCAGCAGACCTCACCCCAAGAAGAGACCGCAAGTGAAGAAACTTCACCTCAGTGAAGGGCTTGGTGAAAATGTCTACAACCTGATCAGCTATCTGAACATACTGTATGTCGATGATGTTTTCATGTATCAGCTCCCGTATGAAGTGCATATGAATCTCAATGTGCTTCATCCACTGATGCTGAACTGGATTTCTACAAATCGAGATAGTGCTCATGTTGTCACAGTAGATAATGGTAGGCCACCGAAAGTGGATGCCAAACTCTGTCATAATACCCTGTAACCAAACAACTTCTGTGGCAGCGTTAACTGCTCCTCTGTATTCTGCTTCTGTTGATGATATGGCAATGGCGTTCTGTTTCTTGCTGGACCAACTGACAGGACCTGAACCAAGAGTGAAATTGTAGCTTGAGGTAGACTTCCGATGATCTAGATCACCGCCCAATCTGAGTCTGTAAATCCAACCAAGTCAATCTCAGTCCCTCCTAAGTAATGAATACCATCTGTGTGAGTGCCATGAACATAGTGAAGGATCCACTTTGCTACTTTTAAGTGCAGCTCATGAGGCTCCTGCATAAATCTGGACACGATCCCGATGGCATATGATAGATCTGGCCGAGTGTGAGTAAGGTAGATCAAGCTTCCCACCAACTGTCGATAAAGGGTACCATCAACCAAGGGGGAAGAGCAATCAGAAACCAACTTAATCCCGAAAGAAAAGGAGTAGGTGAGGACTTGCAATCAGACATGTGAAACCGAGAAAGCAAATCAAGAGAGTACTTAGGTTATGAGATCATAATTCCCGAGTCAGATTGTGAAATCTGGATCCCAAGAAAGTAATGAAGCAATCCTAAGTCAGACATGGAGAACTTGTTGGCCAAGGAGATCTTCACAGAATCAATGATAGAGGAAGAGCTACCGTGATCAACAAGTCATCAACATAGAGAACAAGAATAAGCATGGAGTCATCCTGTCGCAGAATATACACATTTGGGTCAGAGTGACACCGAGTGAACCCTGATGCAAGTAAAAAGGAGTCCATCTTGGCATACCAAGCCCGAGGGGCTTGTTTAAGGCCGTAGAGAGACTTCTTTAATTTGCAAACGAGGGATGGATCATGGACATAACCCAGAGGTTGTTCCATATAGATCTCCTCCTCTAGGTCCCCATGAAGGAAGGCACTCTTAACGTCCATCTGGTGGACTTCCCATCTGTTAGTGGCAATGATGGCAAGGGTCAGTCGAATGGAAGTCATCTTCGCAACCAGAGCAAAGGTTTCTGAGTAATCAACCCTAGCTACCTGGGAGAAACCCTTAGCTACAAGTCGCGCTTTATACTTCTCAACTTCTCCATCAGCTCCATACTTTGTTCGATATACCCACCTACACCGAAATGATTTTTCTTCCTTTCGGAAGAAGGGTAAGATCCCAAGTGTCATTCTTTATGAGTGAGGAATACTCCTCATCCATGGCAGAATCCCACTCAGAATCCCATAAGCTTCCTGGAAAGATGGTGGATCAGAAGTAGAGGTGAAGAAGGAGTGAGGTCCAGTGAAGTCTGAGCGAGTACGTCTCTCATCCAAAGGATCTCCAACTAAATCTCCAAAGCACTCTGTAAAGTTTTCCTGGCCCAAAGAGGTCCCGAACGGCTCAGCTCAGAGTCGGAAGATTCTTCACTGAGTGAGAAGGGACATAGTCCTCATCATCACTACCGTCGAATCGAAGACTCGAAGTTTGAGGATCGGGAGGAGCAGGAGAGGTGGAACTCGCTCAACAACATCATCATCAAGAGTCGAATCAATCAAGTGGGCAAAAGGACCTCAAGTGGAAGTCAAGTCAAGGATGACTCATCAAACTTCACACTCCTCTCAATATAAAGCTCATGGGTGGTAGGGTTCAACAATCGATATCCCTTCACGCCATCAGGATACCCGACAAAGATACAAGGTTTGGATTGTGGATCCAATGCCTTGCATTTCTTTTTGGGAATCCGAGCCATAGCCTTGGATCCAAAGACTCGAAAGTGCTCGACATCAGGCTTGTGTCCAAACCAGGCTTCAAAGGGTGTCATCCCTCTTACTACCTTGTGTGGGACATGGTTCTGAATATAACAAGCACAATTCACTGCTTCAGCCCAATACTATGGAGGAAGAGATTTTGAGTGAACCATACAAGTAGCCATCTCCTTTAAAGTTCGGTTCTTTCTTTCTGCAACTCCATTTTGGGAAGGGTCAGAAGAATCGTACGCCGCAAAGCAATCCCCGTAAGTGTAGAAATCCTCAAACTCTGTTGCTCACATACTCACCTCCATTGTCGGTTCAAGAACCTGATAGACCATTCGCTTGTTTCTCAAAGAAGAGCCTTAAAGTTTTGAAAATGCTCAAAACTTCGTGACTTAAGCTTAAGAAAATATACCCAAGTATAACGTGAAAAGTCATCAATGAAGGTAAGTATATATAGAGCTCTAGTAAAAGAAGGAGATGGAAAAGGGCCGTAAACATCACTATGAACAAGATCCAAGGGACGAGTAGCTCTCCAGATTTTCCTTGTCAAAGCTTTTTTTCAGTGGTGCTTTCCAAGGGTACAACCTCACAAAGACCCTTAGAAAACTTAACTCTGGGTAAAGCCCATCGACCATTTCATTTTGGGCTCAATTGCTCAAGGTAACGATAATTTAGATGCCCAAAATGCTCATGCCATAACTCTTGCTAACCTCATTTGCATGAGTGAGCAAGGCATTGGGTGTCGAATCAGAAGAGAAGTGGGAAAAGGTATACAACCGTGAACGGTGATCTCGCCTTTCCTCACCACAAGTGCAACCGTGAGTTAAGCTCACGAATAATCACCGAGTTAGGACCAAATTCCACTCGCATTCCTTCACCAAGGTGGGTGATTTGGTAAACTGATAGGAGATTGGTAGAGAGATTGGGAACACTCAACACTTGGTTAAATGTTCCACCTTCAATCTCTACCGATCCACTACCGGAAACCGACACATGAGTGTCATCACCCAACGTGATTTGGGACATGCCACATGGTTCAATGCTAGAGAATTCAACCTCTGAAGAAGCCATGTGGTGCGAGGCACCAGAATCGATAATCCAAGTTGATGATGGAGCTGATCTAGCTACGAGGGCCTTACCTTTCTTCTTTTCATTTTTAGTCTCCTTTGCATTAGAAGACTCACCTTTCTGAGCATTTTGTTTAACGGATTCAGGAACACTTATTTTATTCTTCTCAAGTAAATGAGTTAAGTGATCAATTTGTTTCCAAAACAATGTTGCTCGTCATGGCCTAGAATTCTTACAATAGGAGCATTTATACTTTTCCTTCTTCGCTTTAGGCTCAGAAGTCAAAGTATGAGTGATGGGCTTAACTGGGGGTTGGTTGGTCTTGGTTTCTTTCTTAGGTTGGTCCTTAGTTTCTTTCTTCTTTTCATTTTTCTTGCCCTTATTCACCACAAGGGCATGTGACTTGGATTTTAGAGTCCCCATTTGAATGAGTTTGTCCTGTTCTCGAATGAGTTGGGATGAAAAACTATCAAAGGAGGGCATAGTCCAAGTACTACCCAAGGCGGCTTTCGTGGCATGAAAAGTTGAAACGAAAACAGAGTATTCAGGACCTAACTTAGAAAGAATCGACAAGATCAATTGAGAGTCTTTCTTATCCACTTTACATTCCTTTAGAAGCATTCTAGTGTGGACAAATTTTGAGAAGAAGGCCTGTAGGTTTTCAAAGTCACTAGGTTTAACCCTAGTAGTTCATTCTCCAACTCATGCGCTCTCATGTCATCTTGCTTCCCAAACATATCATCGAGCATTTTCCACGCTTGATCGGGTGTTGAGGAAGTTTTGATGTGGAAGAGCAAGTCGGGAGAGATGGACATACGATAAGACCTAAGGCTTCATCACAACGGTTGAACCATTTAGATTTTTCAAGTTCATCAGTAGGTTCGGTCTCTAACCCCATGGTAACTCGGTATAACCCTTTACTTCGCAAAACCAATATAATTTTAGATTTCCATTCGAAGAAATTAAAAGGTGTGAGCACCGGTACTTTAGAGATATCCATAATGAAGAGATAGAACCAAGGAATGCAGAAGGAAGGAGAGAGAAAGGAAACAACCACCCCAGAACAAAATTACACCCCCAAGTTTGGCACTTTATAATTCAGTGTGTTGATTACAACCAGATGTGACTGTGTTCCGAGAACCAGTTTTTCACTCACCTTGCAATTAGCGTAATAACGCGCAATGGTGGAGACAACAATCAAGGTTCGTAGGGCACAACAGATCGACACTGCAAGCAAGCACAGAAAGAGAGAAGCAAGAGGGGGAAGAAAGATCTTTGTGAGAAACAACGTCTCACGTCACACGAAAGAATCCTTTTTTCGTAAGACTGTGGTGGACGCGCTCACAAGTCCACAAAAAAGGAAATAACAAAGCTCAAGAAAAAATGAGCTGAATTAAGCAATACAAAGACACCCCCCAGAATGCGGCACTTTATAAAATTAGTGCATTTACAAAACTAATGATCCCATCATCTAGAGTGTGAAAAAACATGCAACTTTGACTAAAGAAGTGCTCAAAACCGAGCAACGAGTCAAAAGTTATAGCAAAAACCAATTCCCGCAACTGATGAGAAAAAGCCAATAAGCCTGCAAACGGATTAAAAAGTGCCCTAAACGCATGCAAAAGGTGTCGTATGTATGCCCATTGGAAATGGCATGGAATTTGAGATAGGGTTTGTTTCAGACACGAGGGGGATTAGCCACCTGCCAATCCTGGACTCACCCTTCGTCTTCGGCACTCGACGGAAGGTTAATAAAACAAGCCAAAAAACTTACAATGCCAATAAAATGTAATGTTTTTACCTTATACCTTTTAAAAATAATGAAACAACACGTTTTTTTAGAAGAGTGATAAGATAAAAAGAATGCAAACACGTTTTTTTAAGAAAAGTGATAAAAAACGTATTTTTAGAGAGATATTACCCGGCAAAAATGTGGAGAAGCCACGGCCATGGGGATGAAGGGAAGGTAAAAATAAATAACTGAGTGACTATCCACACGTAGTAAAAAAATGCCAAAGCAAGAAAAAATGCAGTAACATGCAAAAAAAGCCAACTTAAGGATTATCTCAGAAAAATGTAAAAAAAAACGCCAAAAAAAAATCCAAAAAATGCCAGTGAGGGAGAAAAAAAATGCCCAGGAGTCCCAAAAACAAAAGAAAGCAGAAAAAACCAGAGAAAGCTAAGAAAACATAGAAAAGAGAAAATGCGAAACAAAGGAGAGAAAACACGGGACAAAGAGTTGAAAATGAGAGCCAATGAGAGGATAGAAAAATGCTCTGAGAAAGAAAAAAACGCCTGAAGTCAAAGACCAAAAAACTGAAAGTTGAAAATGTTGAAACAAATAAAAATGCGTGAAAGGCTCGCAAAAAAATGTGAGTAGAATTCCAAAAACATGAGAGTCAGTGCAAAAATGTGAGAGGTTTTGCAAAAAAATGAGAGACCAGGCAAAAACGTGAGAGGTTTTCAGCAGGCTCGCAAAAACATTTTGAGACCAGGCAGAGGTAATTTTGAGACAACAAGGAACCACAACGATGAGGAAAAATCTCGAAATAGTCTGAGTATACACCGGTGAAGAAAAAACAACGATCCCAACCAATAATCACAGGTCCACGCCAAAAATGAGCTCTTCTTTTACCCTGCAGGCACTGAATCTGAACACAACCAACAAGAAACACACAAACAACCCAGAAACAACAAAGCCACAAAGATCTAGAAATATCCAAATATGAACTCAACTGATAAGCAAACCAACCAAATACCTTAACTTGCAACTGCTGAAACCTCAATACGAGGTGAGCAATAATTCCAAAATGATAATCGAAAAAAACTTGCACACGAGGAAATGAGAAGAAACCAGAAGTAATAAACAACTGAGAAACGAAGAGTGCATGTTTACCAAAACCAGCTCTGATACCATGAAAGAGGGATTCACGAGAACCGATGTCAAAAAGTGATGCACCACAACGAAGTTGCACTCCGATGGTAACGTCAAGCCAACGCAATACGCAAGATTCAAAACAATGGAAAGAAGATTGCAAGTAAGAAGAATGGGTCTGCTCATGCTCATAGATCAAAAAATAGGAAGTACAAATAGGGGTGCTATGTAACCCCATGCCTAAACATGGAAAGAACTCAATGACGCCACTGATGCATATGACGTTGACTGACGCATATGATGCCACTAGAAGAGGAGTTACAATTCCAAATAAGGAATGTAACTCCTATGACGCATTGACATGCAAATGACAATGTCAGATTCTATGACTAAGACCTAATCCGACACTGATGTCATTTGACTTCCTAAGACCTATGACTCTCGCATGGAAAAAGGCGAGATGACTCACCTGGTGGGCATGTTAATAGAGGTGGCATATGTGAAGGTATAGGGAAAGATCGACATTTGTAGACTAGACAGTGCCCTTGATAAAGAATCGTAGTAGTAGTACTAGCGAGGTGGAGGAGGTAGTGTGGAAGAAAAAATAACTATTATACAAATAACACCTTCAAGCATAGTGGAAAATGAGGTGGTTCATCCATAGGTTGAGGTTCATCAGCAGTATCGTTCATAAAGTAGGACGTGTGGTATAAGGATCACAATAACAATATTTGTAGGGATGACTGTCATGGAAAACATATATGTGATGCCTTCATGTATGAATTTGATAAAATGATGTACTATAGAGGTAACGGCATGACATGACATGGAGCCATGGCATACCAAGTAAATAGCTATATGGTACTGGAAAGTCAATGAAAAATAATATGGTGTAAAGGGTTTTGTCCCTAGATTGATAGGAAGAGTAAAGTGACCTACGCATGGATGAATAAAACCATCATATGCATGAAGGGAAAGACATGATGGACTAACATTAGCATCGGAAATACCTATCTTTTCAAGGAAGGACATAGGACATAGGTTGAGCTCAAATCCATTGTCAATTAAAGTACGCTTGACACCCACATTGTAAATGTGAATCATGATATGCAAATTTGTTTCATTTTCAAAAATAGTAATATTAACATGAGGATTAGCTGGGAATGCAATATGTTGAGAGAATACATCGACAAATGATTGATAGATTAAGTCGGGATGCATATCAGCAGGAATGCGAGTAGTAGCTAGGAGATGTTGGACTCTATGTCTTAAGTCAGGATTAGCAAGAAATAAATCATTAATTGAGATACTCATGATGAGAAGATGCTAGAAATATGAGCAATGACAGAATGAGGATCCTAGGAGTGCAATGATCGAGTATGGGTTCACAAAAATGATTATGCTAAAATGTAATATAATAGCCTAATCTAATGCAAGTTTGCAGTAAATAAATTAATAATGAAATACACAAAATAATACCCAAGAAACTAAGCAATAAATAATGAAACATTGATTACAAAGAGGTTTAAAAGAGCCTTAGTTGATTCAAATAGGTTGTTGGCTGTGTCGCATGTCAAGTGCATTGGTTGAATAGGAGTGAAAGACCCTCACACGTAATCCTAGAAAAATGTAGATCTGAGTGATTTGGCTGGATTGGGGTGCTTGGAGAAGGATGGGGGTGCTTGCGGCGTTCGGTCTAATTTATGGGTGCCCTAGTTTGTGTAGATTCTCGAAAACATCCTATGAGGTATCACAAGAGATTCACACTTGTTCTCCTTTGATCACCACATGTTACAACAAGATTGCCGATGTTGCTTTAAACCTGCAATGAAGAAAGCACTGTAAAATCATTAAATAGACACCGCAATGGTGTAATTATAATTGAGTGTTATAGTACATCTCGTGACTCCAATGTATTTTGTGTGTGTGTGTGTGTGTGTGTGTGTGTGTGTGTGTGTTGGAATTGTGAACTATGTTTCTCTTGTGCATGTCACACTTGAAGTAGCAAGCAAGTAACTAGATGTAGAATGTAAATAATGTGTGTGTGGAAACAATAGAATCCCCTCCTATGAAGTATGATGCATATGAACCCTCCTTTGTCCCTTGTGATGGATCTAGATGGATGCAAATGGAGCTCTAAATGCTTTTATGGATGTAACCTTAGGTGGTGATAAGTATTTCTTAGTGATTGGTCCCTTATTATGATCACATAACTTTATATTTATATGATTCCTTTTCTTGTATTTTATAATTAACCCCGAAAAGGTTGACTACTTAAAAGATAAGATGCTCAAATGGATAGAAAGGTCCTAATTTTTTTATCAAAGTGTAAAGAGGACAAGGGCACCCGGAGGGGATGGGGGTGCCTTGCACTAGCATCTTGGCTAGGTGCTAGTGTCCAGAATGAAAAATGTTGAAAGGTAAAAATAAAGTCTAAGCAAGTAAGAGTGTAATACTAAAAGCAAGAGCATAAAACAAAGAAATGTGACCAAAGACATGGCCCAATCATTACTTTTCGTACTTAGGAATCATGTAAATAGTAGCATGCAATCAAGACTATATATTTACCCAAAGTGTGTGATTTTGTGTCTACACACACGTTTTAAGTCTATTGACACGTTGTTATTGTTGTAAAAGTTTCCTCACTACCTATTTTAGATTAATGAAATCACAAGAGAACAAGGAACTCTAAGTATGAGAGAGTTTAAGATACATCTAGATGAGATGATGATGTGTATGGGTGCAAATGAGAGATCCCCTCCTCGTAGTGAGCTAGATGGATTGCAAATAAAGGAAATCCACACAAAAAAATGGATTAGTAGATAGATGGGTGGGTTACCTGACAATGTTAGTCCTAAGAAGTGAAAACTTCTTAGGATGGATGTCAACCCATGTTTTCAATAAAGCTAAGATAAAATAATGATTGATAAATTGGGTGTAGCATAATCCGAGAAAAAAGAAACTAAAATGTAATAAATATGATAAGATACGAGATCTGATCCAGAAAATTAAAATAAACTGTGTAGCTCAATGATTACCTAAGACTATAGGGATCAATTGACGATGATTAGAGCTGATCAAGTGAAACAACGATAGAAAATGAAAATCAAGGCCTTGGAGGCATATTTGAATTTGATGATGAGGATAAGATGAAGAACAAGAACCTTCAAGAGATTTGGAATTGGATCTCGATAGAAAGGAAGAAAGAAAATTAGGAGATCTCGATGATGAATGCAATGAAGAATGATCTATTCGATGGCGACCTAGTTGAGTCGTGGAAAATTGAGCTAATAGAACATATCCAAGTGACAGTAAAGGGAAGAATGAAAAGATCTAAAGTCTAAGGTACTGTGGGATGAGCAAGGGGATTAATGGTAAACTATGTGATAGAAAAACCAACAAAATGGGGGCCAAGTTGATGGTGACCACTGGACATGGTCGACAACGACCGAGGATGAGCTATGGTTAGATAAAAAAGGATGGACATGAGTGATGATATGCAGATGGGGATGAATATCTAAAATAATAGAGACATGGCTCTTAATGACTATTGAACATGAAAAAGATCGATAAATAAATAGGATAATAGAATCGCAATAATAGATTTAAATCATGAAAGAGAGAAAAAAATATCCATGTCTCTAAGAGTGAAGCACAATATCTCCAAGGTGATGATGGCAGCTACAAGAGAGATAAAAAAATGAAGGCAAGATCACAAGAAATCCTGAAGTCTCAAAAATTGCATCCTAGGAAAATGAGGGGTAGGGGTGGCTTTATAGGGTCGATGGAAACTTGGATGGGTTGCCACCGATAATGCAGATCCGTCTATTTTGGAGGTGGAAGGGTGACGAGCTCAATGAGGAGAGCCCTTATGAGGCAGGATTAGGGTTTTGAAGGGTGAGGATGAGTTAGGGTTGCTTAGGATGGATAAATGGGTAGGTGGGAGGTGAAAAATATTAAATAAAGGCAAAGGGGAGGTGAATTTATTAAATGCGGGCCTAGGGAGGATAAAATGGAGGATTTAGGGAGAGTAAATGAATTAGATGAAGGTTTAGAATTAATTAATGGTGATTATGGATGATTAGGAAAGATTAATTAAGGGTGTGATTAAGGAGGATTAAGGTGGGAAATAATTATTAAAGGGATAAATTGAATTTAGAAGGGAAAGGGGAATTTGAATGGGAAGAGAGGTATGTATGAAAATGAAGAGTGAACGTGGGATGAGGGGTAGTGATACCAAAAATTTGTGTCTACATTTCACCCTTTTTGTCAAGTGGTTTTTTAGGAAAGCAATGAGACAAAAATGAGAAGAGATGAAAAGATGATTGATGAGGTTTTCCCCCTCAAACTAACGAAGGGAAGTTGATCATGAGTTTGAAAGAGATAGATGAAAGAAGAAATGCTGGAAAGGATGAGAAAAGAGTATGAGGACATAAGATTCTACAGATGAGGATAAAAACTAAAAATAAACAAAAATATGGCAGTGATTTTGGAATCACTTCGGTAGGGAACAAAGTACGACCTCAATGGAGACGACGGAAATGTCCTACGGAGTGTGAGGTGAAAAAATCACTACAAAATGGATGGAATCAAGGAGAATCCCTCAAATTGTTGTCCAAGCCATGGGACCAATAGGTCAAAGGAAGACATCAAATATGCGCAAACAAATGTAAATATGGTCAAGACTAGGTTAGAAAAACAAATGAGGGGTGGGAGTGAATGTGATATCCTTCATATAGGAGGAATAAAAAATATGTGTCTAGGTGGGACAATGATAAAGAGAGTAAAATAATGGTGCTCTAATAGTGAATATGAAGATGGCAAAAAGGGGCCTACTAGATGCAAAATGAAAGATGAGATAGATAGAAAATCCCAGTGGGACAAATAAAGGTGTGGTATATGCAACATACAAGGATAAAGTGGAAGAAAATATAATTTGAAAGGAAGGATTGATTGGGAGGTGAAAAGAAATAACATTTATTGAAAAGGTTAGGCAGGGTCAACAATGACTAGGGTAAAACAATGGTGACCCAAGGGGTTTGGTAGTAACATTGGTCATTGGGCTATATAAGACCCGGGTCACCCGACTAAGCTCATTTGCACTATGTGAGTTGACGATTGAGAGGTCCGACAAAAAAAGAGAGTTGATAATTTAAGCGAGATGGATACGGTGGAGCATTTAGGAAGTGCAGAGGACTCATAGGATGGTAAGTGCCTAAGCCTTAGCCTAGTTTTTAAGCATTTTTAATATTATATATATATATATATATATATTTGTATTTTTCTTATTTTTGGCCAAAGGCGGTGAGCATCGACCAAACATGTTCACCATCGATCGGGCTTGCTAGGGTGTCGACCTAAGTTATAAGTGTTGACCCAAGTGGTCGGCATCGACTAGGGCTAAGATGTGAATTTTTTTATTTTTCTTATGATGAACTATGTATGAAGACTAATGATTTCTTGTTGATGTATTTAATGTGCCCAAGACACCTTATATCTTAGAGACAGAGTGTCAACCTTATATGACTAGATTAGAGGAGACTTGACCAATGCAGAGTGGGACCACTTGGTCACAGTAGGGTTGGGTGGATTTAGATATTATTAGATGATCCCTTGATAATTGCATTAATGATCACATTGATAGATAGGTGGGATGTGTGCACTAGCACATTTTGGTTCAAGGCTAGAGAGATGATAGTCACACTTAAGGATGTATACCACATTTTGAGGATACATATACAAGGGAAACCCATAGAGCTAATTACTTCTAACAATATATTGGGGTATTGACACAACTATTTAGATTTGATGCCCCACATATCACTTTTACATCCGATTACTTTCAAGTATGAGACCATATATGATCCAAGAGTGGCAAGGAGTAATTGATATGCATGGTGATGATGGCTATTTCATGTCACACACTTCTAGATTATGGTAGTGCTAAATTTCCATAGAAGTTCATTGGGGTGCTAGTGGATATTATAGACCACATGAGGGCATTTATTTTGGGCCTACCTTGCTACCATAGGTTTATCAGAGATATGGATGTATGCTGCGAGAGGAGGTCGGGATTGGATGTTGTATTCTTGTTACAATTCTTGGCTTATGATCATATCACAATGATCAAGACACTAGGGCTTCCATGGATTACTGGGGATCATATTGATCTCAAACTTCTACTTTGGAACTCTACGAATCATACAATTATCTTTGTTCTACTTTCAAATTTGGAAAATGATAGATTTTATTGAATATTAGAGATTTATTGACTAATTATATAGTGTTATAGAAAGGAAATTTCAAAGAAGAGAAATGAATTCAAACTCCAAAACACCAACAATTTTATCCTGGGAAACCTCTAATGAAGGAAAACTAGTTGGGAAGGGAAAAAACTCTTTCTTCCCACTTTTATTGGTCAATTATACACAATTATATATTACAAGAAGTAGTAAATGGAGAGAACAATGTAAACCTCTCCTTTCCTATGTTTGTTTGCTCTATTCTACACCTTTCTCCTACAATTACACTCCATACTTAAGATCTTGCTCACTTTCTCTCATTAAAATTAAACCTTTTCTCTTTGATCTCTTTGGATCTCTGAATGATCAATTATCTTACTCCTCCTTGTATTTATAGCCTTATCCCATGTCCTCCCATGTACTAGAGAATGGGAAAGGTCGGGGAGGGAAGAGACACAATTGGCGCTTTGAATTCACATCCATTCATGCTTCATTCTTTTTTCTAGAAGTATTAGAACTACCACCCATTGCATATTGGTGGTTTCAAGACCTTCTCCTTGGTTGGGTGGCGGTTACATGACCGGCCCGAGGTTGGTCGTGGTTTCGCAAACGCCGCTCTGCGTGGAGTGGTGGTTCTATTAAAAGTGATGTAACCTCATTTTCCTCATTTTCTTTATTTCTCCTTCATATTACTAATAGATCAAATGAAGTTGTGTGTTTTTCTAAATCCCTATGGATCATACCTCCCCTTCTTAGGAGTATTTTTTTCCCACAAAAGCTTAGTGGGGGAGTGGTAGAGGAATCAACTCCCTCTCTTGCTCCTTCGAGTACCAATGGGTCTGCCTTGGTGTCTTCTCTTCTCATCTAACCTGCCAAGACTCCTATGGATATCTGGTTTATTTCTCCAGTGCTACATTCTCCTCCAAGTTTCCTTGAGTACAATCCTCTTTAGAAGGTATATTTTGTATGTTTCCTTCTTTGTCATGAATAGATGGCTTTAGTAGGTGTGAGATATTGCAACTTGCTATCATGTACATCTGCATGAAGTGTGACCTAAAGGTTTCTTTTCCAACCTACTCAAGTATGGAGAAGGTCCCATACTGTAGTGGTTTAGTCCTTTCTTGTCATTGTCTCTTGAGATGGATTGGTTGAATCCTCTCCATGTACGTTGTTATAGTCACCATTGTTCCTTGTATCTCCTCTTCTCTTTGTTGCACACACGGTCGAGTCCAATTGATCGGAGGTAGATACTATGGTGATTAGCGGAAGTTTGTTTTGCTCCTTGAATGTGCGGTTCCTCCTGGTGGCTTCTTCTACAAAACTCGATAAGTGTTATCCAAATTATCCATCCTTTGGTCAAAAATATTTTTTCTCACATCCATTTTTCTTTTCTTCCAATGAAAGTAAACAAAAATGATGATTTTCCTAAATAAGTCTTGGTGCTTTATTGGCACTTACCATAGCCTTCTTTGATTTTCTCTGGTGTGCTCGGATGTTGAAACTAACTCCATCCTTGATCCATCTATACCAGTTCTCCCTCCTTATGAACACAACATCCCTGACATACAAGTAAGGACTTCCAAAGACAACATCAAATGCATCAAGTGGAATGATATCAACCTCTAATACATCTATGTATTGGGAATTTATCCCAAATATGAACTTACACTTTCTTGTTACTTGGATTTCTACACCCTTATTTACCCATCCCAATGGGTATGGACGTGGATGCTCATAATTTTCTAGACCAAGCTCTTTTACAACCGTATCAAAAATCAAATTTGACTGAGAACCAAAATCTACTAAAGCATTTACCTTAGTTTTCTTGATTTGGATTCTAATTTGAAATAGCTTACTCATCTCTTCTTCTTCTACTCCCCATACATGTTAGTGGCCATGCATCCTAGCCTCTCGTCTACATCCGAATCATCATCAATCTCCACCTCTCCTTCTATTTTCACAGTGGCCATGGATTTCTTGGAATCTCTATTTTGGTGCTTTGGGTGCAATTCTGGATGTAACTTCCAACATGTGGTGTCAGTGTGTCCATTTATATCACAATTCTTACAGAAATTCTTAGGATATTTACAAGTATGCAAAGTAGTAGTGGCATGTTTACCTTTCCATTTACCTTTTCTACTTGTCTTCCCTTGTTATTTTTCTTGCTAATTTGTTGACTGGTCTCCCTTTGGCTCTACTTCTCCTTGCTTCTTCTCATCATCAATATAGTATGCTTGTACATAAGCTTCATTGAGATCCTTGGTCTTCGTGGAGATTACCTTCCTTTGAAGGTGAGTGTGAAGTCCTCCCAAATATTTTTTCAGAATGTCCTCATCCTCCAAGTCCATATTAAGAAACATGGCTTGTCTCCGAAACTCCATAGTATAGTCTTGCACACTTTGACCACTGCCCTACCTAAAGTACTGCCACTTAATCATTTGGTTAGTCTTATGGCTGATAGGATAGAAATTAGCTCTAAGAAATTCTTTAAAACCTTTCCAAATTGACAATAGGATGTTTCTTCCTTTCACATGTGGCTAAGTGGGTTTCCCAAAAACCAGAGAATGACATTCCATTTTGAGACATGCAAAGGTGATCCTTTGTGCCTCGGTGAAATTATGCACACTAAAATAAACTTCCAATTTTTTTATCCATTTATCAAGTAGTTCTCGCATCTACTTTTCCTTCAAAAATTTTATTTCAACTTTCTTTTCGACTTTAAAAGGTGTATGAGCATATTTTACTTTTTCGCTACAATTGTAGCCTCTTCTTTATGCCCTTAAAAATCTTCCTCATTTTGGTTCCTCTCGATACCAAATTTTTGACCAGCTTCTCAAACCCCTAAGTCCATCGAGTCTTTCTTAACTAAATCCCTCTTTTACAAATGAAAGCTCTTGTTATTTTCTATACAACCTACCCATCATGGTCTCTATCATCTTGACTCTACTAACCAAGTTCTCTTCCTCCATTTGATCTCAAATTCTCTGTTTCCACTTCTTCATAGAAATATCTGGCTTGCAAGGTAAAAAATGTTCACCTTTAGACCTTGTCACTATCATACAAATCACAAGAAAGAATCGAATACCACAATCCTGGATATATAATCAGCTCTGATACCAAAATGATCTGTAAAATTCTACTTTGGAATTCTACAAATCACACATTTATGTTGTTATACTTTCAAATTTGGAAAATGATAGATTTTCTTGAAGAGTAGAGGTTTAGTGATTGATTATCTAGTGCTATAGAAATGAAATTACAAAGAAGAGAAACGAAATCAAAATCCAAAACACCAATGATTTTATCCTAGAAACCTCTAATGGAGGAAAACTTGTTGGGAAGGGAAAAAGGGTCTTTCTTCCCACTTTTATGTTGGGATAATGCGGGGTAGTGAAATAGTGCTATGATTAAATAACAAACAAAATCATGCACACTGACCCAAATAAATCCCCACAAAGTCTACAAATAGTGGGAGTATAAACTAGAATAATCCAAATCACATAAAAGTACACACACATAACAAGCATGTACCGTGGTTCACCCAATGTGGGCTACGTCCACCAAAGATAGAGATCTCATATATATATATAATATAACAAGAGATTACAAACCAACTCTTCTACACAAGAGTACATGTATCTCTACAAGAGTATCTCCTCCTCCAGATCCCCAACCGGATCTGCCTGAGTACACTAAATCGTGCCTCCATACCACCACTTGTGTCTCCTCCAGATCTCTAACCAGATCTACCTGAGTGCACTACAACCGTGCCTCTCAAACATAACCATATCTCACATACCTGAAGCTACCCTACATCTACCACTGTGCAGCCAAGCTCTCACTATATTGTGAATCTACAAACGAGACCTCTACAATATCTAGATCTACATGGATCAACAATACAATATGATCTCATAGATCTACAATGCAAGATTAGATCTACATAGATCTATAATACAAGATATCACTAACATGTGGATCTATAAGAAGAAACCCTAAGTGCTTTGCAGATACTATGCAAGCCATTACATGATACTAAATAATACAAAGGAAATACAAGAGAAGACATTTCCCCCTTCTCACCATTCGATGATGTACCTACTATTTCCTTCTATCCCACTCCTCCCCATGGATTTTGTGTCTTCATGTAACCTGTTCCTTTTTTTTCTCTTCTTCTTCTTTGTCTTCATCCTCTCGGTCTTGGAGAATCAAGGATCTAATCCGATCCTTCTCATTATTCCACCTAAGCCCTAACTTTCATGCTTATATATAAATATATAAACTTAGGGCACCTTAGCTATGCAATTACATCCAATAGATTTTCTTTAAAATAAAATCTATATTTAAAGCCCGTGACTTAAAATAAAACACATCACATAGGTAACCAGCACCGGTTAGACCTAACCGCGGCCGGTTCCCACTTGCTTTGACCGATGTCTGTCTATCTGACCGATGATGGGTCGCGGTTCCCACTTGCTCTGACCAAATTCGGGCCTTTCTGACCGATGATGGTTCTGGGTGACCATGCTGGTTCCCCCTTGACTAATGATGGGTCACTGTATTTCCATTCACTTTCCATTGCATGCTAACTATGAAGCAATCTAGCTCCACAACCTAACAATCTTCCACTTGGAGATAAATTGTTGAACCTCTGTACCTATAGCTATACATCATCATCTTCTACACACCGTGAAGACCATCTATTCTTTCCTTCAACAATTCTCTCAGAAATAAAACCCGGAAGATCAAAATATCTTCTCAAAACCAAAGAAGATAAAACCATGACTTACCAAACCTGCACGAAGCTATAACTAATCCGTGACACCAAGCCTCAAGCTCCCACTGAATTGTAACACCAAGCCTCTCATGCATCCAAGCCATCATGACTAACACACCTGTAAGAGCTCCCGCTCAAACTAAAGTTTTGAGCCTCAATCGCATCCATAACCATACTTGTAAAACCAACCATGTTCTCCATCCATCTATCCATGTCTCCATGCAACCACCAATGCAACTAACCAAGACAAGTCAAACTAGAATATGTGAAAGAAAAACAAGATCCTAGGTAAAGACAACCCAAATGAGTTCTACCTGCAACAAGTGGGTGATCAATCCATAAACCTGCATAACTCAAAGAATCCAAACACTGCAATCTACAAATCCAACCCTGCATAAACAACTAGCATGTCCAAGACAATCATCTATAGATAACATCCCTATCAAGGAGTAACATAGTAATCAAGAGGAAATGCAAACATCCCCTACTCATGCTCAAAGCATCCATGTGCAAATCAAACATCTGCATCATAATAGACTGACAATATTGAATCTATCCAACATGTACAAACTCACCATGTACATCCATCCATATCACCAGCTCTCCATAAGATATAAGTCTACCACCAACTAACTCCAAAGCCGAATATGAATCCTACGCTCATCAATGTTAATAACATCCATGCTAAACCATGCCACTAATACCAAGGGCAAATACCATCGAACATGTCATCAACATACTTTGCACAAACCAACCAAGATGAAAGAAAAAAAAAGGACACCATCTAAAAATGGTAAATAAACACTGCTGTCAAACATGTGACCAAATCAACCATGGTTCCCCTAACCGATAATAGTCAACTCCTAACCAACCATGGTTACAGGATGTGACCATGTTTAATCCTAATCGACACCAATCTCGTAATAATCAAATTTTTTCTTTTAACCCTTAAAACTCTGAAAATTTGCTCTATCATCTTCACCTAGCTGAATCTAACCATCAACTGTAATCCCATAGGGATATCTAGGCACCACAAAATAAACTAGAAGTGACATCACAAAGCAATAAACTCAATATACCTACAATTCCGTGATTTGTCTTCTAAAGCCAATTAGTGCCTCTCGCCACTCTGAATAGTAGCGATCTCCTCTCACTCAGCATGTGCATTGTGTATCCAATCCTGCAATGCCAACAATCATGGATTGCTCCCACTGAACATGAAATCCCCTACACTGCCCGCTAATACGTCAATGAGAATTAAAATCAGATGAAAGAAAATATAAACCTGATTCCCTTCTTATCAAAGAATACTTCTACATCACATAAGTTTGGACTTTTTGTGAAGTAGGTGAATCAAATTCTTTTCATCCTGTGTACTCAAAATATTTTGTTACTTGTAACTGTTTCTAACCATGAATTTTCATTGAGGATCTCATCCTTAGACTAGAACCCTTGTCCTCAAGATTCCACACAACCGAGAAATAAAAGTCAAACAACACCAAGAAACCATGGTGTAAATTTGTGCACACACAGTCCAAGCATAATATCAATTGTTCCAAACAAAAGAAATAAAACATTAACCATATAGAGATACTTGACTTAAAGTCTCAATGGACTAACCAAGCCAACTTTTTCCTCTTTCTGATCCAAACCATTGAAGTGATCAACACGGTTTTTTTCCTCACACACTTTGTGCAGAAACATGATCCTCCAAAACAGGACACAGAACCAACTGCCCTCTCTTGCTGCAAAAAACCCTATACATATAAGTTGCCACAAAGACCAACCACGGTCATCCCCTAACCAACCATGGTTAGCTGACCAGTATCGGTTCCTCTGTGACCGACCTCGGTTCTCAGATTGATGTTAATGTTGCCGAACAAACCCAATGCCACACAATTTGGCATAGCACACCACACCATGTGCCTACTTTGATTGAAGCGATAGTTGAGCTGAGCCAATCATTTCAAGAAGCATCCAAATCTCGTACAAAAAATAATACAACAAATCCATGCAATAAATTGCATCAAGATGAAACACATCACCTTACCAACACTAAGACACTCAACCGCATCTTCAACTGAAGTACATGATTCTCTGATGGAAGTCCCATCTTCGTTCTGTGCTACTACCTCTCTACCAAATCCCATGTATCTAACTGCACCAAAGGATGCATAACTGATCCTTTTCTCATTCTCAAATCTAGATCTGTAGTCCCAAGCAGGCATGTGCAACCAAAATAAAATCAGCACTGCAATACCAAGGTAAAACCATACCTGGATCTGCAATATGACCAACATGCTTGTGCCTCCAAGAACTAGGGACACCTCAACAAACAAGATACATTCTATGTATATTTCCATTTCTTCATATCTGTGATTTTCTATTTAAAACTAGGTGCTTGAAGAACCAACCACGATTACCTGTAACCAACCACACTACCCCGCCGACGCGGTTGCCGCTTAACCGATGCCGGTCACTGTAATTTCTAGCAACCTTACTCTTCCAGCTCCCACTTGAGATTAAATATCTTCATGTGATCTTCTCATCAGGAAAAACAAACACTACTCTGATACTAGCTATTGGGATAATACGGGCAACAAAATAGTGTTATGATTCAATAACAAACAAAATCATGCACACAGGATCCAAAAAAATCCCCACAAAATCTACAGTAGTGGGAGTATAAACTAGAATAATCCAAATCACACAAAAGTACACACACATAACAAGCATGTACCGTGGTTCACCCAATGTGGGCTATGTCCACTAACGATAGAGATCTCATAGATATATAATATAACAAGAGATTACAAACCAACTCTTCTGCACAAGAGTACATGTATCTCTACAAGAATATCTCCTCCTCCCAGATCCCCAACCGAATCTTCCTAAGTACACTAAACCATGCCTCCATACCACCACTTGTGTCTCCTTCGAGATCTCTAATGGGATTTACCGAGTGCACTACAAGTGTGCCTCTCAAACATAACCAGATCTCACATACCTGAAGCTACCCTGCATCTGCCACTGTGCAACCAAGCTCTCACTATATTGTGAATCTACAAACGAGACCTCTACAATATCTAGATCTACATGGATCAATAATACAAGATCTCATAGATTTATAATGCAAGACCAGATCTAGATAGATCTATAATACAAGATCTCACCAACATGTGGATCTACAAGAAGAAACACTATGTGCTTTGCATACTATGTAAGCCATTACATGAGACTAAACAATACAAAGGAAATACAAAGAGAAGACATTTCCCCCTTCTCACCATTCAAATGTACTCGCTATTTCCTTCTCGTCATGCTCCTCTCCATGGAGTCTGTCTTCATGTAACCTGTTCCTTTTTTCTCTTCTTCTTCTTCGTCTTCATCCTCTCGGTCTCAGAGAATCAAGGATCTAATCTAATCCTTCTCATTATTCCACCTAAGCCCTAAATTTCATGCTTATATATAAATATATAAACTTAGGGCACCTTAGCTATGCAATTACATCCAATATATTTGCTTTAAAACAAAATCTATATTTAAATCCCATGACTTAAAATAAAACACATCACACAGGTAACCGACACTAGTTAGACCTAACCGCGGTCGGTTCCCACTTGCTCGAATGATGTTTGTCTTGTATAATTGATGACGGGTCGCAGAGTTCCCACCGACTTTGATCAATTCGGGCCTATTTGACCGATGACGGTTCTGGGCGACCATGCCGTTCCCCCTTGACCGATGACGGGTCGCTATATTTCCAGTCACTTTCCATTACATGCTAATTGTGAAGCAATCTAGCTCCACAACCTAATATTTTATTGATCAATTATAGACAATTACATATTACAAGCATTAATAAATGGAAATAACAATGTAAACCTCTCCTTTCCAATGCTTGTTTGCCTTGTTCTACACCTTGCTCCTACAATTCCACTCCAACACTAAAGATCTTTCTCACTTGTTGTCTTTAAACTTAAACATTTTCTCTTTGATATCTGTAGATCTCCAAATGATCAATTCTCTTTCTCCTTGTATTTATAGCCTTCTCCAATTTCCTCCCATCCACTAGAGAATGGGAAAGGTCGGGAGGGAAGAGACACGGTCGGTGCTTCAAATCTGCGTCCATTCACGCTTTATTTTTTGTCTAGAAGTGTCAGATCGCCTCCTAATGCACACCGGTGGTTTCAAGGCTACCACCATGGCTAGGCTATGGTTATAGGACTGTTTCCTGTGTTGGGAAGAGGTTCCACAACCACCACTCACTGTAGAGTGGTGGTTCTATTAAAAAGCCGATGTAACCTCATTTTATTTTTTTCTCTTTCATAGTCTTTGATAGATTTGATGAAGTTGTGTGTTTTTCTAATCTTGATGGATCACATATTGAGCTATCTCGTTGGATTCCTAAGATGGCAAGACAAACAGCTCAAGGAGACGAGAGAGAGAGAGAGAGAGAGAGGAGAGGAGTGGTACCCAGAGAGATTATAGGAGCTGGGTGTAGATCAAAGTTATATGGAAAATCATACCACGATTTTCCCACATGGCCTAGGGAAAATGTGGAGTTAGTGAGGATGAGGAGGATAAAATGGGTGTAAGGGAGGAGATTATATATGTTGAAGGTAGTGAAGTTTCCAAGGGTCGTGAGGTAATTTAGGGTAGTCCAGACAATACCCATAGATCCTATCGGATATAAACAAGGTGAGGCAGAGAGGGACTTACCTAATCTCATGATGCAAACCCACCTGGAGGAGAAAGGAGTACCATGGGATGAGAATGATAATGTTGGAGTGGGGGTTAGATTCACCAAGTGAATGAAAATGGCACGGGAATCGCAAGTATCGTCGAGAAGAGGGTCGAGCTAGGATTGAATGAGGATGAGGAGGAGGTTCTAGGAGAGGAGGAGGGTGTATCACCTGGAGGTGATGAGGGTGGAAATGGAGGGGTGGTAAGAGATGGCCCATTTGCATGCGAGTGTGACACATTCCAATAGGAGAAAGATGCAACACACCGAGAGAGAGAGAGAGAGAGAGAGAGAACATGCTAGGAGGCTATAACATTTTGTCAGGAGAAGTACCTAGTCATTCAATGGAGAGATAAATATAGGAGGTAGAGGGAGGATTCTAAGGCTAGATTTGCAAACCTCGATCCTATATTAGAAGTAGAGTATAAGAGTGGAGCACCGGTGACATCTCAAGGAACCGGTTATATAGCTCCATCGTAATGTTCCTCTACAACAATATAAGACATTAGCAACAAAGGCATGTTATTATGAGTGCATTGTGACATTGAGGTTTCCACGAGTGTAGAGATGCGCAATGTATCTTACAAAGCACCGAGGATCGGGGGTACAACATGAATGGTGCCATCGGGAAGCACAAAAAGCATGGCATATCCGTGACGAGGTCCAAGCTCTGATGGAAGAGATGAGGCCCAGAGAGAGGTACAAGAACCTACCCTGGGGCAAGATTTTAGATTATCGGATGTTGAATTTATAGATTTTGTTGATATATTAACTTTGAGACATGGCCCTTAGTGGCATGTCATAGATGTATAGATGTACTCGGATGATACACACACACACACACACACACACACACACACACACACACACACACACACATATATGATTTTTTTCGTGATCTACGTTGTGTCATGTGTTGATTTATGGCTTTTATGATGTTAGATTAAGATATTTTATGATGATTATGGATTCAATTGTTATGTATTTTTTATCGTTTGTTGAAATAAAATGTGGATGTGATATGATGTGATGTTTTATTAGACATGATGCATATATAGATGTGATTAGAAATGGATAGATAGATGTTATACATGATTAGAAAATATATAATGGGCATAAATGATGTGATGGATTTAGAAATATGTTAGATATAGATGATATGGCATATGAATTTATGATTTAAAAACATGGTAGGTGTTATTTGGACATTTATAATGGATTTATAAATATATACATAGGCATGGATGAGATGGTTAGCCTAGAAAAGAATAAATAATAAATGATAGGAGAAAATTAGATGAGAGAAAGGATTTGACTTTGATAGAAGGTGACCAAAAAAAGAGATGAAGGAGATTCACCTATAGTAAGGTTCACACGAAGAAACAATGCTTTGAATCGGATTGGAGGTAAATAATAAAAGGATCCAATCAAGGCAATGCACTTGTAGCCAATAGTAGGTGTTAACACACAACCATCGTAGTTATTAATCCCATAGGGTCACGAGGGAAATTATGAAAGGATGAACTTATAGACTTAATGTCAACATGACATAAGGGTTTTATATTTCACATGTACATGGGGAAATAAGTTCTCCTTAGTTGGGTGTTCCTAGGTCTATGCCCCAGATCCGAGTAATATGGTACAAATTGATCAATGTGGGAAGTTTGCTATGGATGATAAAGATGATCGATGCAGGAATGTTTCCTTGGATGCTTGCTTTGAAATTTTATGCTTTTTCTTTTGATTATATAGAAGGCTAATCAATGCAGGAAGCCTTTTCTGCCATGATATGAGATGATAGCCATTCTTTGAGGGAGTAGTCTACATTTTGATTTTTGCTTTTGGATTTTAGAAATTTGAATTTGAATTTTTAGATGGAATGATAGGATATACATGATAGCTTTCCTTTGAGGGATCAATCTATACTTTTTGATATTTTTATTTATGAAAACTATAATTTAAGGGAGTAGTCTATTTTCTTTATGAGTAAGATAGTTGTTAATGAGCATCTAAGAGTTTTGAATTTTTATGGAGAAGTTAGGGATAGCTAGGTAGACCACTTAGGAGGGGATAAAGAATGTACAAGTGACACCTATGGACCCTTAGTGTGGTTCCAGTAGGTAGATAAGAAGGAGGTGGATGTAATGATTGCATGGTTCCCACCTAGAAGGAGGAACCTGTCCTTAAGGAATATGCTATGGAAAAGGCGTGGTGCCCATATTCAAGGTCATATATAGGAAAGTGATGGTAGAACACATAATTTTAAATCATTACAATGAAATATGGAAGAGGATAATGATGGATGGATGACCATTGAGATGAATAAGTTCACATTGGTAAGTATGTTAACAATAGAAAGGCTGAAAGTGCAATGCATTAAGAGAGTAGTTTTTACAATTATACTATTAAGATGCCTTAAATAACACAAATCAACCAAAGAAATTGATTAATTCCATGATGGAATTTGTGGGGGTTACTTCGAGTGGAAATTCCATTGCTAAATGCATCATACAGCTAGGGTTTTACTAGCCTACAATCACAAAAGGTTGTTGTGCCTACGTAAATAAATGTGTTAAATGCCAACTCCACTCAGATCTCATTCACATCCCTAGTCAAACATTACAACCCACTCACGACCTATGAATTTTTTTCTCAATGTGGGTTAGATCTCATCCATGCAATCAATCCTAAATCCTCCCAACAACATCATTCCATTATCACAAGTAACTAAATAATTTACTAAGTGGGTTGAAGCCATCCCTTTGACCTCAAAAAAATCAGTGCCCATCATCAATTTCATATATCAAAATATCATATGTCATTTTGGTATCCCACATAAACTCATCACAGATAATGGAAAATCCTTCAAAAATAAAGAAGTTAAAAATATCTATGACACATTCAATATCAAGTTCAGTTTCTCATCACCATATTATCCTCAAGAAAATGGATAGGCTGAGGCCTCTAATAAAACACTTAACAAAATTCATATGAAAATAGTAGATGACGCAGACAAGAATTATAATCTCCAAATCTTCTTTACTCTCTGGGCTTATCAAACTAGCATCCCAAACCTATTGGTGTTATGTCCTATTCACTCATCTATGGTTCAAAATCCTTCCTACCTCTTGAATTCCAAATTCCATCACTCCATGTATCTCTCAAATATTTCATTCCCAATGAAGAGTATCACTAAGAACGTTTAGCACAACTTGAATTGTTAGATGAAAAATTATTAACAACCCTTGAACATCATCAAGTTTATCATGAACGCATTATTAGAGCATATAAAAAACATGTCAAAGAACATGAATTTAAAATTGGTGATCTTGTACTTAAATAAAATCAAAATTTCACTACATTAGAACAAAGTAAACATGGAAAGTTTTCCCCTAATTAGATTTGTCATACGTTATTACTCACAAGTATGGGTCAGGAGCGTATCGTATCGCTTCTCTTGATGGGGATATTAAAAGGGAACATTTAAACACTTCATACTTATAGCCTTTCTACAGTTAAATAATTGATTATCATGATAGTAGTTACATCCAAATCCTATCACTTCATCATATCATTATAATTTGAAAGTATGTGGCTATCTGTCGTTGTTCTAAGAATGCCTTAAAGATGAGTACCTTGGCTCTATTAATCACATCTTACATTATGAAAAAGTTCATCCCTTTACTGGGGATGCCTTAAAATCACTTATCCATCCATTTTGTACCAACTAAAAACATGACATGGGGCATGTGTGTGTAGGTCATGTACACATTTTATCCCCTCCTTGAAATGGTTTATTAGGTTTTTCCCTCAACTCAAAAATTCATGTAAAAATCATTTACATGATCCTCTTATCAAAATATAATAGAATGATCCTCGAAGGATAGTCTTCACAAATTCTAAATCATTATCAAAAAGTAGACTTCTCCCTCGAAGGATAGCTACCAATCAAAGTTATTGATCGATCCCTCGAAGGATGACCATCTTGTCAAAAATCAAAATGTAGACCATACCCTTGAAGGATGGATACTCATGTAAAAAGGCTTCCCACTTTGATCAACCTTCAAAAGGAACATCAATATCAAAATCATCTAAGAAATTTTCCCACATCGATCATCTTTCCCATTATAAGTAGGCTTCCCATTGCAAACAATTTTCTTCAAAATAACATGTAAAGCTAGGGCATTGTTCCTATGAGCTTGTTGAAAAGGATATCCCTTTCTCCCACATTGGTCTACATACACAAAAACCCTTTTATCATCCTAGAAAATCACATTCAATCAAACTCACATTTCTATCATGATTTGTGTAACTACCCATTGATAATCTTATTTAACATTTGATAAGGCTACAAGTGCAAGTGTTTTCACGCTTTTCAAAACTGTCACATATATATCTGTTGGCAAGAAAATTTATCGGGGGGACAAATTGGTGGTTATCTTGCCAACACTCTGGGATTCTAAGTCCTCTACTTAACCAAAGTGTAATAGTCATATATGCATGCGCAAGTGAAATTGAGTTTTCTCCGTGTGGCTTTATGGTCGTATCAAACATGGGCACTCCATTGACCCATGCAGAAAAGCTAGCAATCTCTTTCTAGGGAATACTTTGTCAGAAGAGTGGGAAAGGGAGTGATAAATGAGATGGGACAATCATTTTCCTACACATAGGTTAAAGGTAGAAAAACATATTCCTGCACACACTAGTTAGAAATTTCAACACATGCATTTATGGGAAGAAACAAAAGTGCAACCCCAATGCAAAATTGTAACATTTAGAAAAGAGAGAAAGTTGGGGGAAGAGGAGAGAGAAAGAGTGAGAGAAGAAGAAGAGGAGATGTCATTCCCGATGAAGTCCATTGATCCTCGTTGATGGAAAGCTCAATGTGATGAAACTATGAATCTTTAAAATCATGTGAAACTCCTTCCAATTAACTCACAGATGATTTGGAATGAGTTTTTAAAAACACTGCTGAATGGTTTTTCGATGACCGTAACTTCCACCTTGCACAAGATACTCCTATAACTTGAGCCACGAAGTGAGTGTTGGGAGACACTGTTGAATTCCCTGAGATGAGTCTTGAATTCCCTATGAGTAATTCCCATGGATGATCCAAAATGATGGTGTTGACTTGAATGATCATCCCTCTATGTCCCATTGTGCCAAACTTGCCCTTTGAGAATGACCTACTATTTTTAGTAAGTACAGATGGGGAAAATTACTATTTTTAGTAAGTGTCATAGTTAGATTTTCCCAACCTCAACTGGCTATGGTAGCTTGAATTTTTATTCTTACAATGTTTATCTTAATTTTTGGACCAACCGGATATTTAAAACAAGGGCTTGTGGAACCACTTACTATTTTTAGTAAGTGTCAATTCGAGCAACGAAGACCTTTTTATGAATTTTCTGTGATACCCCTTTGTGTTAACTTCCTTCTTCCTAGAATATTTAAATGGTGGTTTACCCAAAGCAATAGAACCATATTTAGTAAGGCATGCTATTTTTAGTAAGTGCATTGTGGATGTCGATTGCGAAAAAACATGTTTTGAAAATCTAGGTCTTATTTTGGGATTCCACGCTCTGCATTTTGAGTAATTCCTTCATCTGAAAAAGTGGGAAAATGAGATTTTCATTGGTGGGGGAAGAATACTGAAAAAAACACAACCCTTCATATCCCTAAAAAATAGGGACTTCATGGCACAAAAACTAGTTTACATGAAACTAGATTTTTCAACGATCATTCCCTCCAATTTTCGCGTGATTTCGCCCACTAGAACCTTGAGAAGTGAAGAGGTATCTCGCTACCTTTTTCACAGATGTTCTTCATGTGAGAAGGAATAACTCTGATGAAAAATCATTCCTCCATATCCCCAAAAATAGGGAATTCTTGGTGTAAAACCTAGTTCACTCGAAACTATATTTTTCAATGATCATTCCCTCCAATTTTTGGGCGATTTCACCAACTAGAACCCTGAGAAGTGGAGAGGTACCTCACTAATTTTTTCCACTACTATGTCATGGAAGCCATTAATAGAGATTGGAATTTTCAGGTTTTTTTTTTTGTCTCTATTTTTGATGAAATAAACTCCATTATGATAGGTTTTTGCTTCTTGTCTCACTAGTCTCTTCGATCCAATTGTTGGTTTGACGGGAAATTGAGCTTTGTTCTTCATGGAGCTGAAAGTGAAATTTATTCACTATGAGAATTACTTTCTATGAATGGGAGGTTTGAAGGTGATTTTTTAATGGCCTTTGAGAGTGAAGAACTCAGTAATAGATGGTTCTTCATTTTTCCTACTGGCTTGCAAGATATGTTCGAATCTTCGTCTCACGGAAATGGAGGTTTATGAAGAATTCCTTCGCTCTTCTCTTTCATTCTTCGTTCCTCTGGATATTTCGATCAATATTTTATTTGAAACCTATGAATATTAATGGATTGGAAGGTTTGGTTTCTATGGTGGAGCTGGTTGAGCAACAATGGTGGACTGAGGTGTTCTCTACAACTTTTCTTCTTGCAGTGAGAAGCAGCAAGAAACAACAAGAAGTGGTAAACAATTAGAAAATTTCTCAAATTTTTGAGTTTGAGTTGGGAGAATTTTCATGTCCTTGACATCCCTCACCTCAAAGGTATGTGAGGGACATCAAATTCCACAATGAGTAAGTCAGCTTAGTGACATATGGTGAAGATCCGATGGCAGGGAATGAAGGCTAAAAATCAGCTTTAAAGCACTGAGGGGCTGGAAGTTGGTCATATGGGTGACTAGAAGTATCCTTAGGGGTTGGGTGAATTTTTACATGTTTTATGTCCTTGACCTCAAAGGGATGTGAGGGAAATCAAATTCCACGGTGCTCCAGGTGATGACACGTGGCAGCGATCTAACGATTGAGGCTTTGAGCTCCCGTAAGCACCAAGGGGTTGAACTGGTGATCCTGGAGGTCGTATGAGGGTCTGGAGGTCTTATTGGGGATAGGTGAATTTTTCCATGTGTTATTTCCCTAACCTTGAGGGATGTGAGGAACACAAAATCCCGCCAAGCTCCTGGAGCTAACATGTGTCCTCCTAAAATTTGACTAACTCCCGAACTCGCTCCAAGAGGGAAACTTGAAACGACGATAACTTGAGCTCCCGATGGACTATTTTGATGAATTTGTATATGATATTTACTAGAAATAGTATTATGAATCCAATGGTTTGGTTATAATGTCTTTATTCTTCCATTTTTTCCCTGAAAAGGGGATTTTTGATCTGGTGCTCCACCTGTGCATGAGAAAAACTGATTTCAAACCCATTGCACCAAAGTGTTGTGAAGGAAATAATTTCACCATCTTGAATTTCTTGGAATTATATTTCCAACAATGTTTTGTTTTTCTCCTAACTCCATATGGAGCTCCCAGAATCACCTTCTGAAGCTCGGTAGTTGTTTTGACCTGTGCACTACCTAGGCCCGTGAACCTTGGTTTTGATCAAACTACTCCAAACTCTCCAAATCTTCCCTGAATCTTCCAAAATTACTTCCATGATTTTTCTAGGCCTTCAATTCACCTCTATGTTGGATTTGGATCTTGTGTTCCACTTTAGGGGGTTGTTTCGATCTGGGAGGCCGGTGATAGCCCTTCCCAACTTTGCCCAAAGATAGTATTTTTAAAAGAACTCCTAAAATCACCTAGGGGGTTGAATTGACTTTTATATTTCACCTAGGGGATGCATTAACATTAACTAGGAGGTCATCATAACTAATCTGGGTAGACATGGGTTTTCTCGAATGATAAAACGTGAAACTTTTAGTACATGGGTATCAATGTCATGCTTAGAAATTGTCAATTTCCTGTTGTACATTTGCACGACAACAATATCCAATCCATAATGGGGAAATAATTCCATTTTTTACCTCATTTTATTTGGTTACAATTTTTATTCAACATGTTTTGGATAAAATTTTAAAGTCATTTAAATCAGTCAAACATTCAACCACATTTTAACATACCATGCTTAATATCTATCAAATCCATCTAGAGCACTAAAACATTTCAAATGAAAGAATAAAACATACAAAACATACAAATTAAAATACAATATGAACCATAAATCCAAAATTATCATCATATATATATATCAAAATCTGGTATACATCGTAATCAAGGTCTAAAAAAATCAATATCATTAGCATACAAAAATAGGCTTCTATGAGCCTATGGCATCATGTATATCCAGATCAACTAGTAAAATCCACATCTCCAAGTATCGTACTAGCATCGCCATCTCCTCTAGGTGCGGGTATGCCTCCAATAGCACATGTGTCTCCATCCCCTTTAGGAACACTTGTAATATTAACCTCATCCTTGGCTCCTCTATCTCTACCCTCCACTATCTCTTACATCCGAGGTGGATGTTTGACACTTGTTGTACTCACACTAGGCCTTCACTGCTGCTCTAGTTTCCCCTTTGGCAACTATGTAATCAACATATAAAGTGGAATCCAGGCATTTCTTGATGATCAGATCAACGTAGCAGTCCCGCTCTTCTCACATAGTATCATAATGTGCCACCAAAATCATCCCAAGAGGAGGTGTTGTAGATGCTCCACTCTATCTCGCCAAAACGAGCCATTCACTTGACAACTTTGCACCAGGATATAGAAGGTCTTGTGATTCCAAATGCATTCTATAGTGTATCCCTATGTCCCTTTTACTTGTATCTATCGGTAGATACTTGTACAAGTTGTTCCTAGAGACTATCTTTCTCAAGAATCAATTTATCCCTCTCTACAATGAGGGTATCCCTAATACCAATCAGATCATCATGTTATCTCTAAGCCATGTCTCTATCCCCTCCACTACGTCCTTCTTGGTCATCATCACTATAATAGTAGTGGATAAATCATCATCACCACTCCTCATCGAATTTAGCTATGCCTCCCCTCCTTATGCTCCACCCTCTATCCGAGTGCGTACTCATCTCACCCTTTGAGCGCCCTCTGTGCCACTCGGGCTCTATCAAATCTCCTCAAAGATGGAACCCACAATGCAAAGTGTACTTTAGGGTAACCCCTGCATCATTGATTGGCACAATCACCCCTATTCATTAGGGAATGTAGCCCCTGGTAACTCAGCAATAACGGCAGTCCTACCACTTGCTTCCCTCGTAGTATCTATATAGTGGTCTCCTCCCACTTTGTAGACACCAAATTCATGTCTTACGACCCTTGTGACCCGCATCCCATTTCGCAACCTAACCTCATTACCTAAACCTTACACAAGTATTTATTAATTACCTTGTAATTGATAAATCCCCATCACCTCACCGCCACCTCATTTTGCCACCTCATCATGACCTAGCCCTAATCCTAAACTAACCTAATTAAAACCTAAAACTTGGTCTACACCTACACCCATGACTAAGGACCCTTTCTCGCACCTAAAACCGACCTTCTAGTCACTTGACCAATCCCGCAACTAATCTCTCGGGAGAAAAGCAGGGAAGGTGGGCTATTTTACTAAAAATAGCCTACTTTTTCCTTAACGATGCCGGTTCCTACTCGACCGCTGTCGGTTACGTAACCGTCATCGGTTCCCTGTAAATGGCCTCCCCAAACCAAAAACAAAGGATCGGAATTTCATTTTTGGATGAGGTGAAAGGATTTTGAATCAATAGAGATCATTGGGAGCGATCAACAGAGTCCAGATCTTCACCTGACCGAGCAGAGACAAGTGAAGAAACCGAAGTGTTTACAAAGAAAGGAGATCAACTTGCATCTTCGTCAAAACCAGTAAGTCACATCTTGCATGTCTTCTGTTATAACATTTCTTATGCCTTTTGAATCACAGTCCTCATAAATCCATTTCTGAATCCACTACCCAGCGTGCCATTTCATCTAACCATCATTCATCTACCTCTCATCACCTCATTTCCTAATATCACCCATTTACAGCCTTACAAATAACACAACTACCAAATAACACCACCACCCCACAAAACAACTAACCTTCAGATCCTAGACTCTACCGATATCGGTCATCAGCAACCGCCATCGGTTATCAGTAACCGGCATCGGTTATACTGACTATAACCAATAACCAGCCTTTCCCCTACCCAGTTCAACAAAGCAATTTAATTGATATCTTATAGTCTTTTGTGTTAATTCATATTAGCAGGGGAACTGACCACCTTCGAAAGGAAGTTTTATATTTCCTGGGCCCAAGGTAGTTTCCTCATTTATTGTCTAATTAAAATCTTGTGGTCTTGTGTTCTTATTTGCAGGTAGTCCTTCCAAGACAAAAAGGAGTTCTTCGCGATCGGCTTTGATCTTTCTCTACGGTACGTGCACATCATCTCGACATTCTACAGGTATTCCTCCTAGCCCCAACCCTTATCTGTTTCTAAAAGGAACGAAACATTCCGAGTGAAACATTTTGGCACGCCCGGTGGGACCCATTTTGGGTTTCTGTTTCTCTTGCTTATTTTCATTTTAGGAAGCATACTTGCTTGTTGCATTCTTTGCTTTTCTTATATATTTCGTAAAGAATTTGTCTTGCTTTCCTAGTTTTGCATTAGTGAAAGTCATCTCTCTTGCTTCATCGAACATAATTTTTGATTTGGGTTTTAAAACACGTGCATTGCATTCCGCTTGTTGTTTTTCAACTCTAGTGAACGTAGATTAAGTAACAGTGTCGTACACGTGGGGGTGATATCCATGGTATTGACGGGAAATTAATCTTACATTCACCGCACAACACATACCGAATCACTTCACAATTAACAAACAAAACAGCTCAAACATCCCCCTTTTTCCGCGGTATTCCTCCGCCCGATTGAGGTAACCTTATAAGCCAAAACAACTTGACATTTCCCTAAGTCTCTTGTTTAGGATTCGACATTATTCTACGTCTAAAGGCATAAGCCCACGATAATTAAAATTAACCCTAGGGTTAATCTCGGATTTGCGTGTGCATCTTGCTTGTTTTTAGTTCTGTTTTCTTTCTCATACTAAATCTACGTGATCAATAATTGGACAAGTATACTAAACATTGTTAAAAATCTAATTAGCAACCTTTTTATATCTTGTTAGCCCAAACTTCTTTGCCGACATCGGTTTACGACCGACGTCGGCTATAGTATAACCGACATCGGTTACTAGACCGATATCGGTTACTGTCTTTTCCAATTCCTGACAAACCAGCAACCTACCAATTTTACCAGTCTGAGTTTGTTTCTATTCCTGACAGATTGAAACCCTACTGTGAACTCCTGTCCATGGTTGTTATCACTCGAAAGCAAGCCGCCACCATGGTTTCACATGCTTGCTCTGTTTCTTTGCCTGAATCACCCCCTTCACATTCTGTGGGGAATCCTACGGATACCAGCGAGGTTCCTAAAATTCCTGTGGGAGATAAGGACTTTGCCAAGTTTCTGGATGCTAATTCTAGTGCTGTACAATACTATTTGTCTCATACCCCTGACCGTACGCCTGATGGTCAGCTCCTTGTTGGTATGCCTATTAGTATAGCTGCTCATTTAGCTCCCACTCCGCCTGATAATACCGCCTTGCTTCCTGCATCTCTAGCCCCGTCTCCCAATCCGACGGCTTCAGAGGTTCATACGACTCAGATTGGCTTTCCATTGGTTAACCTCGGACCCCACATATCATTACCACCGACTGCCCCTACCTCATCTCTCTTGCAGACTGCTCCGTTCATGACTTGCTCTCTGCCACCTATCCACACGAGCTTTCCTTCTCAAGCTCCGCCTACCTTTTCATTCCCATACACGTATCCAGTGACCTCAACATCCTATATGGGACATCCCTATTCGGTTGCCTCAACATATTCATCCTCCACACCTTATCAACAATTAACCCCACCAGGGTCTAGCGGTGGTCCTTGGCCCAATTTGCCTCCGTTTACCACAACCACACCATCATCTCATCCAACTACTGATCTAATTAAACAAATGATGGACAAAATGCAAAACCTGGAGGCTTCTGTTTCAGGAAGTCGTAGCGCCTTGACATACGAGCAAGTTTGTCGGGAGCCCATTCACCCTTCTGTCCCCCTTCATTCATATCCTCCTCAATGGGAGTTGCCGAAATTTACTCGTTTTAATAGTAAAGAGGATCCTCAACAACACTTGCGATCATTTAGACATGCTTGTTATTTGATTGCCCATGATGATGCCTTGTTACTCCGCACATTTCCCATGTCCTTATCAGGACCCGCCTTGGAGTGGTACAGTGCTTTAACCCAGCACTCAATCTTCTCTTTTAACCAACTAGCCCAATCTTTCTTGGATCACTTCTCCATTAACATTGCTAAGAAAGTATCCATCACCGACCTTTATGCCATTCGACAATTCGAAGACGAATCTATCACAGATTTCGTTGGACGATGACGATGGCACGGCCTTATCAACCAACTTACATATGCCTTGCCTCAGACTGAACTTATCGAACTTTTCACGCGGGCATGTGCTAAGCACATTTCTCCTACTCTCCAAATTCAAACTTTCAGTACATTCGATGAAGCCTTTACTATGGCTCGAAAACTAGAGATTCGAGCCTTAGAGGAAGAGAAATTGCGGTTGCGTAACAAAAACCCCAATTTCTAAACTCCTGATTCTACCAATAAACCAAATACCACCACTCCTCACGCGTCCACTTCTTCTAAATCAAAGGGAGCTGTCCACGCGGTGATGGTCAAATCTCAAGTGCATGTCCAATACTCCACCAAAACCACCTATAAGTACAAAGCCGAGCCCATCAACTACACTCCCTTGGGAGAAACATATGGTGTGATATTGGAAAAATTGCTCAAAGCAGGAGCCATTACATTACCTCCTGTTAAACCTCATTCGGGTTTGATTCCACTTGCGCCATACCTTCCTGGTACAAAGAAAATGACTTCTGTAACTTCCACCGCGTGAAGGGACACAATCATGAGAACTGCAAGATGTTGAAAAACATAGTGCAGGAAATGGTTGATGCAGGGGATATAACCCTCGATAATCCTAATGCCCCTGCCAACCGAAATTTGAAAATCTTTAACAAACCATTCCCGAATCACTCTTCCAACAGCAACGTAAACCAGGATATCTTAGCCGAGGAGAGTGTTCATGAGATCCATGCAGATCTTTGATACCTAGCCCAAAGCCTCTATCAAGAAAATTTTGAATCAAGCCTCTTCACTAACACAGAGCCGAACCTCCTTTACCTCCATCGAACCAAAGCGAAATCATTCCTTTACCCATAAAGGAGTTAAGCGCCAGACTTCTCTTCCCATCGACGAGTCTTCTTATACCACATCCCTAAAAGATTGCGAGACGGATGTTATCTAACCTATCTATTTCCCCATTTCCCCTTCTACCCCTCTTGCTGCACAAGAGGAAGGTACGCCACTCCTTTTGACATCCTTAGACGAGGAATCTCTTGCACCGACATCACCAAATTCTTTAATCATGACGGATCCTCTCGAACATGCCCTCCTCGCCTATTAGTCCTTCATCACCTAAATCTTTTCAACAACCGGTCGACCTCTTAATATCTATTGATACAGTACCTCATCTACCCCCTGTATCACACCCATAGTGGACTGGAATCACAACCCGTCTTTCTTCCGTACAAAAGTTCACATTCACACGTGAGGACTGTCATTCCACAGAAGATAGACAGGCCCTATGGGAACGTTTGAGTACGCCATATTCTACTCAAATGCAAATGACCGATCCTGAGGCCTCCACCATATACCCGAAGTGTTTACAGAAGCTTAAAATGCCCATGTTCTCACCTTCACCCCCCTCACCTCTACCAAATGCCCCGTCCACTTCTATTAACTTAGCCAAATCTTCCCCTACGCTTGGGACCTTACCCATACCCAGTCTAACACACCCACCTAAGCGGCTTGATTTATCTAAAAATAAAGCCGTCCACCCCATTAAGAGACAGACTCAATCTCCTCAACCTATGCCTCTATCACAACTAAAACCATCATCGTCACACCTACCTTCCATATTGGGACCCCATCCCTCTACCTTACATCAATATATCATACCTCCTGCGTTTCCTTTAAAGCGACCTACGCCTTCTGCACACATACAGAGATCCCAGGGTATAGCAACACCGTCACTCCGCGTATCCTGTCCACCTATCAACCCTAAACAAATTCCATCATCAAAAGATTTGTTTTCGGTCACTCCTATTTCCCCGTGGTTGTTTTCTGATACCACACCATCTGTGGCCTCATCATCCAATATAGCTTCTGCGCCAAAGAAACCACGTTTAGTGAAAAACACGTGTCAACACCCCTCGGCTAAACCACCACCCATACGAACCAACCACGCCCAAACATTACCAAAACCCGTACGAACCAACCACGCCCAAACATTACCAAAACCCGCGCAACCAATACCCTCATCCTCCTCCGACTTTGACCCACTCAAAGGATCTTACGCCAAAATCCTTGCTATGTTGGTAGAGAATACGACTATTTCCCTACCCCCACTTAGACCTTATGACCCGTCTAAACCCCGACCTATAGGTTATGATGAGTCTAAAATCTGCGCCTATCACCGCACACCGGGGCATGATGTGGAGGGATGCAAAGCTTTAAAAACCATCCTTCGTCAGTCACCTCTCCCGGATACAAAGGTTAAGAAAGACAACTTACGAAGGGAGAGACCTTTAGCTCCAATTCCCTCTACTATACCATCTGTCCCCGCCTCACCAAGATCTATCATTATTACAACCCCACCTCTTGAAGACCATGATTTATCCCAACCATCTTCTTCATCTCCGGTCTACAAGATTAATATGATTAGTGTTGCTACTCGAGGACAGAAAAACAATGGGAAAGCAAAAGAAAACACGCCTGCGGCACCTCTTTCTTCGTCAACCATCCCGATTACACCACCACCTAAAGTGGTTATTCGCGGACCCGCTTACCCCGTCTCTAATGGAGTTGCCCACCGAACTATGATCAAACAGCTTCACCAATCACCCGTAAAATTGACACTGTATGATCTCATTCAGACTTCTGAATCTCATCGACAAGCTCTCGTTGAGATCCTTCAAGGGATAGAGGTTTTACCTAATGAAACCTTGCCTGTTACCTCTATTCTAATGCCCAATCATGTTGCTTCACTCACTAAACAACCTATCTCCCCAACCACTTCGGGCTCTGTACAACAAGCCGCTGCTGTCAGTTTCTCGAAGATGAAATTATCGACTTTGGTACCGAAGATCCTGACCCTGCTCTTTTTATCTCAGCGTACGTTCGGGATATCCGGGTACGTCGTGTTATGATTGACGGGGGTGCCAGCCTAAATATCATCTCTTCAAAAGCCTTCCAACAAATGAATATCCCTTCCAGTTGCATGTGTGCCAACCCCATCATGTTGCGATCATTCAATGATGCTATTACTTCCACTTTAGGCACCGTGATCCTTAACATTCGTGTAGGACCACGTACTTTACCCGAACTCTTCTATGTCCTTGAGGGAGAGTTCCAATACAATATGTTGTTAGGTCACCCTTGGATCCGGGCTATGGGATGCGTTCCCTCAACATTACATAGATGCATAAAATTTGAGTACGAGGGGAAGTCCTACACCGTAAAAGCTGATCCTCCCCCCTTTAAAACCTGTAATATGTTATACCACCCAAACGATGTGCTTGTACCAATCAAGACACCCGTTCATTCAACCCAACCATCTTCTTCGACTGTGCCTCAACCATCCACCTCAACCACACTTACGCCTTCAACTGATGAAACCACCGTCGCAAAAACCACTTCCCTTCCCGCAGCTAACATCCCGACCTCGGACCCCTTAGTAGATGTTTTTCAACGCCTTACGTTGGGGGAGTATCGCTTATATAACGTTAGTTCTTTCCATACCCCACAGGAGTACGGATAGGTACATGCCCATCCTAACTATGACCGTCGTGTGGGGGAAGTAATCTCTTACGGACCACCCCATTGCCGCACCAACCTAACGTATGGGGGTGTTGACGCATCCTCCATTACCCCTGAACCTCCTCTTGGTGTGGTTCCCTTCCAATCCGATTTTCAATACCTGACAAATCGTCGCTTCGCCCTCACCTTCTTGACTCGCTGTGCTTGGAAAGGCTTTGGTTTTGGTCTTTATGAACAAGGCCGACATACGCTCATCCCCATCACCACACGCAAACATAATGATCGTAGTGGTCTCGGATTTCTGGAAACACTTACATCGACGGAACCTCACGTCAGTTGTCTTCTAGAAGACGATGACGTCACCCCTACCAAACCATCATCACCCACTTTGCCATCATCACCCACAGAATCTATAGACCCTGAATCTATCCCTCCTAACTTTTTTTTTTCATAAATGCTATCTTCATAGGTCCTCTCACTTATCAACGCGATAATGAGGACCCATCTTCTCTTCCCCTTCTGTATCCAGACATGATCGAAGAGGATTTGCCTTTGATTAATGTTGTTGAGTGCCAGGATGACGACTCCATCCTCACTTACCTTGGGGCGGACGACTCCTATCTTCAACGAGCCTTACCATCTGAAACCCAAACCATGCTGAACGAGTCTACTATAGAAATCAACATCCACACAGAGGAGGATCCTCACATTGTGAAGATCGGACAATCCCTTAACGCATCAGAACAAGTTGCCTTTACTACTTTCCTCCATGCTCGCAACCAAGCTTTCGCTTGGTCCTACGCTGACATGCCAGGAATTGATCCTACCATTGCCGTCCATAACATCACTCTAAACCCCGATTCCAAACCAGTCAAACAAAAACTGAGAAAAATGCATCCACGCATTGCCCTCTTGGTCAAAGAAGAGCTTCAACGACTTCTTTCTGTTTCCTTCATCTTGCCTATTGACTATCCTCAATGGATTTCTAACATCGTACCTATCACTAAAGCGACGGGGGGACTTCGGATATGCACGGATTTCCGAGACCTTAACCTCGCTTGCCCCAAGGATGACTTCCCCCTCCCAAGTATTGATCAACTTATTGATCTCACTGCGGGCCATGAGATGCTCTCTCTCATGGATGGCTTTTCGGGATATAACCAAATTTTGGTTGCCTATTTCGCCGATCAACATAAAACCACCTTCACAACCCCTTGGGAACTTTACATTATCGTGTCATGCCATTTGGCCTTAAGAATCTTTGGTGCTACCTATCAGTGGGCTATGACTTACATTTTCATGACATTATGCACACTATCCTTGAGGATTATGTCGATGATCTTCGGGAAAATCTAAACATCGCAGGTGAACATCTCGATGTGTTAACCATTATTTTTGATCGCTTGTTACAATATTCATTCGCATCGCCTTCAACCAAAGAAATGTGTCTTTGGTGTTCTTTCGAGAAAACTTCTTGGCTTTATCGTCTCTTTGCATGGCATTGAGGTCGACCCATCTAAAGTAAAAGCTATCCTAGAAATGGCCCCACCCAAAAACCTCAAACAATTGTGTAGTTTGTAGGGTAAACTTCAATCCATCCGGCGTTTCATCTCCCAACTCTCGGATCGATGTCAACCTTTCCATCACCTCCTTAAGAAGGACATTGATTTTCAATGGAGCGAAGAGTGCCACCAAGCCTTTGAAGCTCTCAAAACTTATCTCTTGCAGCCACCCGTGCTTATCCCACCTCAAGACGACCGCCCTTTCTACCTTTACCTTTCCACCACTGACCACGCTGTAGGGGCCATGCTTGCACATCGTGACTCTGAAAATCGAGAACAAGCCGTTTATTATATAAGTCATACTTTGGTGGATTATGAGACTAGGTATACACATGTAGAAAAGTTGTGCCTAGCCCTATCATTCGTGGCTACCAAGCTCCAACACTACCTTCTGAATCACAAAACTTTCATCATCACCAACACGGACCCCATCCATTACATGTATGCCAAACCTCATCTAAACCAACGACGCCCGATGGCTCATGCTCCTCGCCGACATCAACCTTGAGTTCGTCACGAAATCAATCAAAGGACAAACCATCGCGAGACCAACTTGCGGAAGCCCCTTTACAGGGAACAATTTACCAATTTTACATTTCCAGGTGAACTCATCGCCACTCTTTCACTTGGGGAAGAGTCGTATCAAATGACCCTCTTCTTTGATGGATCTAAATGCCAACGTGGTGGAGGAGCCGGCGTTGTTCTTATTCCTCTCGGCCGAGCCTATGCCTCTTTCATTCGACTCGATTTCCCTGCACTAATAATACAGCGGAATATGAGGCCCTTGTTCAGGTCTCAGGGTTGCGCTGCACTTAGGTATCAAATCTATCAATATTTTTGGCGACTCTCAATTGGTAGTCAATCAAGTTATGGGCATCTACCAATGCAAAAATGAGGAACTTCAAAAATACAAATACTACGTGGACTCACTTCTAGCCTTATTTACTCACTATTCTATCCAAACCATTCCCCGCTCCACTAACAAATTTACGGATACTATGGCTTGCTTAGCCTCGCAAATTCCAGCTTCATCAACTGACTCTGAATTATTCGTCGTGGTCCAACAACTTTTTGCCCCATCCTACTCAACCCCGGTAGTTTGTATGATAAATACGTGTCTGCTAATTCACAGGATACTTGGTATCACCAATTTCACGACTACCTTACAACCTCTGTTCTCCCATCTGACCTTACTAGTACTGGTAAACATGCTTTTCTTAAAAGTGTTTCTCGTTATGTTGTCATGGGGGGACTCCTCTATAAACGTGGCTTTGATGGTATCCTCCTTCGCTGTCTAACCGGCGCGGAGGTCACCTATACCATCCAACAAGTCCATGATGGGATTTGTGGTGGACATTTTAGTGGCCTTGCCGTGGCTAAACGAATCCTTCGCCTAGGTTATTATTGGCCTACTCTCAATAACGACTGCTACGAATATGTTAAGCGTTGTGTTATGTGTCAACAACATGCTAACCTTCAACATACTCCTAGCCATCCGCTGCAGGTCGCACGAGATCTTTGGCCTTTCTCACAATGGGGTTTAGACCTTATTGGTGAGATTCACCCGTCCTCTTCACAACGTCACCGATGGATAATCACAGCCACCGAATATTACACAAAATGGGTGGAGGCCATTCCACTCGTTTCGATCAAAAAGGAAAAAATTGTCGAATTCATTAACCATCACATTATCTGTCGTTTTGGTATTCCTCATCGCCTAATAACAGATAATGGTAAATCTTTTAAAAACAAGTTGTTACAAGACCTTTGTGACAACTTTGGTATCAAACTTAGTTTCTCATCGCCTTACTATCCATGGACCAATGGTGGTGAATCTTCTAATAAAACCCTAACCAAAATCCTCATGAAAGTTGTCAATGAATCCGGAAGAAATTGGCACGATCACATTCCCTTTGCCCTTTGGGCTTATCGTACTAGCATTCGTACCTCCACTAATGCCACACCTTTTTCTTTGGTATATGGTACCGAGGTTGTCCTGCCTCTCAAAGTACAAATACCCTCCCTTAGAATATCTCTTCAGGATATTCTCACCAACGATGATTTCCGCCAAGAGCGGTTAGCCCAATTGGAGCTTCTTGACGAGCGTCGTCTTACGGCTGACTCTCGATCACCTTCAAATTTATCAAAAATGCATCAAGCGTGCTTATGATAAGCGACTTCATGAGCGTACCTTTAAGGTTGGTGACCTTGTCCTCAAAGAGAATCAACATGTAACCAAACTAGAAAAGAGCAAACGTGGAAAATTTTCTCCCAATTGGATTGGGCCTTATATAATCACTCACACTTATGGATCAGGCGCTTATCGTTTAGCTTCACTTAATGGTAAACTTGAGCCTGAGCCCCTTAATGCCTTGCATCTTCGACCATTCTACTGTTGAATTTAGTGTTATATCACTTCTTATCTACCTACTGCTCGTCCCTTGAGCTCATTTACCGCTACATACATTTTGTTTCCTACATCTCCAAATAAAATCAAGCTCACTTCTCACCTCCCCTCAAACGATGCCTTCCCCTTTTTAGTCTAGTCCATGACTTCAAAGTATTAAAATACCACCTTCTTATGGGATTTTCTTGAGTCAAACTTCCTACCAAACTAGATGCTTCATGCCAAAAGAACATCTAGCTATCTAAATTTAATATATTTGCTCCTCGAAGGATAGCTATATGCCAAACTATTGCTGCTTATTATAGATAGATTGCTCCCGAAGGACATCTATGCATTAAAATCATATATCTGCTACTATAAATAGTTGCTCCCTCGAAGGACAGCTATACACAGTCAGCCTTTATCAGAAGCTTCTCACATTGATCAGCTTCGTGAAGACCTCAAGAATAATACAATCAATATCCCTTGTAGACTTCCCGCATCGATCAGTCTACATTCAATAAAATAAAAGCCTCATTCAAAAGAACTTTTGAGTCATGGACTTGTCTATTTAGGGTAGGTTCTCTTTCGTCAGAACACTCACTTTGTAATGAGTTCTCCGTACCTCAACTATACCATTCACCTCACCTCACCATTTATTCAACTCAAGGGACGTGTCGTACACCTGATAGGTTGTGATCATACAACTCTTTTCACCTATTGACTTCTCGTCTATGCACGGTACCTAGGGCTTCAAGCTCGTTCTACGTTGTGTGGTTTGTTTAGCTCTTTTCACCTACAGAGCACTCTTTCTGTTTTGCCTCGCATCTAGGATTGTGTGTTGATCTTAATCAGGACATGGTTCCCTACCACTCGGGTAGGCTAACTTTCGCTTCTCTTGTACCTTTTACAACGTCACCAATTCGTTGCCAACACCATCAACCTTACCTTACCAATATTACTATCAATACCTTTACCAACCAACCAATCGCCTAACCATACCTAAATTGCCTGAATTCACCTCTCCCTGGTCCTAAGGGAGAACTACATCGGTCTGAGGCCCCTCCTTGCTTTGTGCAATGGGCTATGTAGGCAGCACTTCGGAGACATGGGGTCTCCCAAGGTTAGCTCGACCATCCCCTACCATAACCTATCATGTGTGGTAAATATAAATATTTTTGTGTATTTCTATTTCATCACATTCCTCTTTATCCTTTTTTCAAAACACCGAAAATCAAAACACAAACATTCTTATTATTATCGTAACTCAAATCAACATACATATTCAGTTTTATTTAGATGTTAAACAAATACATCTTCTCTATCATCGACACGCAGGTCGACATCTTTATTTTTATACCTCTATAACATTTACTTAAACCCTCACGATTCATCCCGACCCAGGTGATGATCGTGATCGTCGACGCCTTTCGCCAGGCCTCTCTGTCCTCAAGGGTACCACGGCTATTGGTACCGCCCACTGATCTGCCAATCTCTCCTGTAACATATGAATACGCCCTCTCGCATGGAGGAATCCAGCCTCTAGTCTCTCCGCCCGTGACTCCGCAACTGCTAACAATCCTCTTGCCTCATTCACCTGCGTTTGGAGCTCTTTGAACTAAACTCGTAGACGATCTCTCTCTGCTTTGTAATCACGGCTATGTCGGGGACGATCATGTATACCTCGCAGCTCCACTACCCACCATAATCTATAGGCCTCTGTCATTCCCTGCATCCATTACCTGCGATCGGCGGCTATTTCCTCTCGGCCCTTCTCGGAGGTGTTGGCGGGGAGGTGAGAATCTTTGCCTCGGCATCGATCCTCATATATGGTCTATAAGCTGGGTATATCTGCTGCACAAATCCAAATTATCGCGCATGCGATCTAGAGGAATCCTCTCATACTCACGGCTGTGCCCTGCGATCCACCTCAATCGCTCTATGCCCCTCAACTCCTCGGCTATGTTCTCTGTTACCATATAGTTTCCGTATGGCCTCCAATGAGATATCCATGATCGTCACCATCTCCCATACCGCCTATAATACTCAATGTCACCCGTCACACCCAGGATCTTGCCTCTTGCATTTGGACCCATCGTCTCGAATCCCAACCTTTGTACTCCGGTCTCTCCTCGATTTGGATGGGTCGGCTTTATTGGTCGCACATAAACAATGTGCTCATAGGCCCAACAGTGTAATAAGTATGAACAATCCAGCGTAAATCTGTGATTTCACCTACAAGCCCATAGACCCTGTATAGCTCCGCAAATATGCGGTGCCCATGCAAAAGTCACGTTCCTTTCTATCATCTCCCGGATAACACACATCAATGCCTTTGGAAATCTTCCCCTTCGCCCTTTCGGTAATGCATAATACCCTACCGCTATCATTAATATTACTCCAACCTTGTCTCCTCAGGATGTGCTGCATACATTATCCCATACGTAAATGACAAACCTCAGCTGTGTTAAATCTCATGCGTATGGACCAAATACTGTTGTTATCGCTCCCCGCGCCGTGCTAGGTAATGCCTGATATACTGGTTTTCTGTAATTGGGAGTCTCAAAATACGGAACACATCTTCCAATGTTACTGTCATTTCCCCTGTTGGCAGATAGAAGGTATTTTCTCAGGATTCCATCTTTCAATCAACACCTGTAACATAGCATGGTTACGATCGATTAAGTGAATAATAGTGGATTCCACTTAACCCCAAACGATTTATCAATGTCCATTCAGCTGGCGTTACATCCGCTCGGATTCGTGACAACAGCGCTGGTATACTATCATTCATCCTCAACCCTGCCTCTGTCTGCATACATCCAAATAACAAACAACCATTCAATTCCTCAAATCCCCGGGTTTTCTCAAATTACGGAAATTCCTACGAAAGAATCCGGTATCGTTCTACTAGCTAAGTGTCGGTTGAGTAACCGATACCGGTTATCCCTAACCGATATCGGTCCCTGTTACTTTCATACACCTTGCCTAAACAACTACCTACGACAATAAATTGCTCGTTTATTCCTCTCTGTATACACAGACATACCCGAAACCCTTGATTACCTACCACGTAACACTCACCTCATTTATAACCCTTGTTATCATCTTTTCTTTCTCAAATCTACCCACATACTCTCCCCCATCTTATTCACAAAACATGCAGAAATCAAATCACAACCAAAACGTTTACCTCTGGAGTTGCAGCAGCTTGAGGTGGCCCTTGTCTTCCCTCTCGTCCCTGCCTGCTGGATGCTTCTCCTCGTTCTGCCATGATCACCACCCTTTTCAAATTCACCTTTTTGCCTTCTGAATCTCAGAACACATTCACTTTCCCTGTCTCTTTTCTCCTTATCACTCAAATTTCTCATGCAATTACCTGTCTCAGTCGTCAAAAAGCGTCGCGTTCGCATATTTAACTTCTTGCATGGCTCTCAAAATTAGAACTTAAGTTGCCACCTTAGCTTTTTTATTTTTAGAAAAGCTCATACCTAAATAACCGGTATCGGTTATGTAACCGATATCGGTCTACTAACTACCGGCGTCGGTTATCTAACCGATATCGGTTATACACCTGCCTTTTTGAAACATGGTTCTTTTCTTCATTTTTACCTAATTTTTGTCGCGCCCGCCTCTTTTCCTGCATCTCATCACCATTATCCATATTTTTCCATCCACCACACATATCATTACAATTTCATTAACATCATCTATTTTACAAAAACAAACAAGTCATCAACTAAGGATACCAAAACAAAACAAAAAACTATCTATCTATACATCATTTGGATCCAACTCATCAGATACATATATAACAATGTCCCAAAACCAGCACCAAAACATGCAACATTTCATCATATAACACATCATCCATATATCAACATGTCAATTAAACTCATCATACATTCTATATCATAAACCATCGACAAAATACTTAAAAACATTTTGAACACAACATGTGGATCAAAACATCATCTCTATATATATATACAAGTTTTCAAATATACACTGTGCCCTGCATCGGGGCCTCTGTGATCTCATAATCCAACAAAGCCGGCACGCAGGCCGCAATAACTATCAATAATCTCGACTCGGCTCGCAGGCCGGTCCCTCATATCAAAAATATACTCGGCTCGCAGGCCGGTACCAAGCTATCTGACCGTAACCCACTCGGCCAGGCGGTATACAATAAATGAATGAATGAATAAATGAGTAATATGTAGGCACGCAGGCCTCTATAAACATAACCGGTTCGCAGACCGGTGCCCATATCCAATATACAAATACAAAAACCATACCGGGCTCCCTCAGCTCTCCCCACCGCCCTCAGCACCTCTCCCCGCTGGTCCCTGTGGTGCCTCTCGCCTCCTTCTGTAATGAGACACGCCGGCCGTGGCATTGCGCCTCCTGCGATCTCTGGCTGTGAGAGGTCTTTGCTCTATGAGTTGTATAAGGTGATACTCAACTCCGGTACCATCAAGAATATCCTGATAGTATCGGGCCTCCGCTCTAACCTCCATATAGCACTCTCGAGCCACTGAAGGAGCTGGGGCTGGTCCCCTGGCACCTAATACTAATGCCCCCGAGCTTGTCTTTGGTGCCTCTGTTAGTGCTGTGGCCGCGGTGGTGCCAGGTACCATCTGATTTCTTTGCGCTGCCATACTGCACTTTGTGCTGTGCTTATACGAGCCTAGGCTAGCTTGCCCCTGTAAGACCCTATCTATCTACTGCAGTGCAGCAAAGCCCCTGTAAGATTTTTGCACTGACCCCTGAGCTGATCTCTCTCTGCCATCACAGCTGCCAAGTCTGGCTGTGCGGGCTGTGCTACCCTCGCCGCTCTCTGCCCAGCCCACCACACCATGTATGCTCCTGTACAACCAGCATCATCTACTGTGTCATCTGCTGGCCTCTCAGCAACCCAATCTGGATCCAAGGGCTGTGGTGCAGGCAGTGGGGCCTCTACATCATCCCTCTGTCGAGGAAGGGGGTGGCTCGCCCCTGTCGCAGCCCCATCTGCCTGCGTACCCTCTCTAGGGGTATCCTCTCGTACTCTCTTGGCCTCCGTCCTACTATCCAGAATGTGTACTGGATCAGACGTAACTGTAAGCGGGCTCCTCCGCGAGGGTGATGACCTCTGTAAGGTCTCCATACAATATCTACCGCTGTCAGGCCCTCTAATAAATGCCTGTAGTAGGCAACATCTCTCCCCGCAAGCACTGCTCGTGGCTGCCCCACGACTCCCAACCACCTCTGAAAGCCGTATCTGTATATAACCTGTGGCCCTGGCTGCTGGGGCAGCCCTACTAGTCTGATGCATATGATGTGCTCATATGCCCAACAGTGAAGTAAAAAAGTCGAACAAATACCAAATCGCCGCATCCGGCGATAACCCCAGAGCTCTGTATATTTGCACGCATGGATATACTGCTGGTTCCCATGCATAGTGAGTATCCTCCTCCACCATCTCCAGCAACACCCCCATCAATGCCCGTGGAAAAGCGGCCTCCCTCTGAGTCGGGAGGGTGAAGGTGATCCCAATCATCATCGGCCACGGCCGGTCGTGTCTCGTGTCGGTGCGACGGTACATGTCACCATACCCGATACTACTTTGTGATAGGTAAGTAAGCGCGGCTGCATCTCCAAAACCTATAGGATCTTTGTCCATCGCCGTCTCAAATATACGGAACACGCCTCTCCTCGATCGGCGGTTGAAGGATGCGATACACATCCTCGATGTGATAGTCATCTCCCGGTCGGGAGATGGAACACATTGGTCGCGGATCCATCTCTCGATGAGGGCGACCATCATGCTTGTGATCTCTATCAATAGCTGTATCGCTGGACTCCGCCGAGTCCCACCTCGCGCATGATCGCCCAATGAGCCGCGAGATACGTGTGGCCGCATCCGCACTTTGGCAGCTGGGGCATCCTATCCGCATCATCAAGCTGGCGACGTGCTGCAAAACCAACCCACATCCTTAGACCTACTCTTTATCACAACATCTACTTTACCCTCTAAACCCCCTTTTATCCCCCCGACCACACCCCAACTCTCTACCACCCCCCTCTAGCAACCTACCTTCAACCACCCAACCCAAAACCCACCCAACCCCAACCCATACAAATCCCATATCTACCCACAACTCAACCCACCCAAACCACTACCCGACCCAAAGCCCAAAATCTACCCAAAACAAACCAACCCAAAACCAAACCCACCCCACCCAAAACAAACCCCACCCACACCCCAAAACCCCACACCAAAAACACAAACAAGCCCAACCCAAACCCAAGCCCAACCCAAACCCAAACCCACCCAACCCCAAAACAAAACAAACCCACACAAACCCCCAATAAACCCACACAAGCCAAAGCAAAAACAAACAAAACAAACCAAAACAAAACAACACAAACACTACGGACCGGTACCGGTCCCAAACAACCGACCACGACCCTCTTCCCACCGATGCCGGTCAACCACCGACCGATGCCGGTCAACCACATAGAACCCAGCCCCTAAAATTTTGTGACCGATGCCGGTCGCTTAGCGACATCGACATCGGTCCTTTGTCATTTACCGGGCCGAACCCCCGCGCGGCCCCCCCACCCACATTTTTGCATTTTTCTACTTATCTACCCACCCAAACACCCTAAAAACCTACCCACCCAGCTGCCTTGCCCTATTTTACCCATCTATCCTCTTCGTTTTTCAAATTACGTCCATTTACTCATTATTTTCTAAAACATGTAAATTCCTACCCAAACCCCCAATTTAGCTTAATACCATTCAAATGCACAAAATAAAGAGTTCCGAACCTACCCAAACGACGACACGTCGTCGTGGTGGGATGGGTGGTGGTGGTCCAGCTGGTCCAGCCCCTCCTGCTCCTCTGCTGTGTCATAGCTCCATTACGATCTGCTTTGGGTCCCGGCCAATCAACTGCTGCCTCCTCCTCACTCGGGCCCGCAAACAACTCACTCCTCTAGTAAAATAGCTCCACCTCACTCAATAAAACCTCCAATCTCAACTCTCCACGTCAGACAAATCAATTTGGTTTTCAAATAACACAAGTGACAATGACAAGCCGTATTTTTCTTTTTATAGGTTTTTCGCCCTTAACCGATATCGGTTTCATTTTGCCCTAATGAACCGGTATCGGTCCCTTAACCGATATCGGTCATGTAGAATCGACATCGGTTTTTCTTCCAACTTTCCCCCAATTTTTTTGCCCTTATTTACCATTTGCCCCTTTTTAACCACATATCGCCTATATCCACCTTTGCTGAACACCATTTGTTTACCTATTCGGCCCGACCCAAGGCCTCAACCTACCTAACCGGCCCGACCTAAGGCCTCAACCTACCTATTCGGCCCGACCCAAGGCCTCAACCTACCTAACCGGCCCGACCCAAGGCCTCAACCTACCTATTCGGCCCGACCCAAGGCCTCAACCTACCTATTCGGCCCGACCCAAGGCCTCAACCTACCTATTCGGCCCGACCCAAGGCCTCAACCTACCTATTCGGCCCGACCCACGGCCTCAACCTACCTATTCGGCCCGACCCAAGGCCTCAACCTACCTATTCGGCCCGACCCAAGGCCTCAACCTACCTATTCGGCCCGACCCAAGGCCTCAACCTACCTATTCGGCCCAACCCAAGGCCTCAACCTACCTATTCGGCCCGACCCAAGGCCTCAACCTACCTAACCGGCCCGACCTAAGGCCTCAACCTACCTATTCGGCCCGCCCCAAGGCCTCAACCTACCTATTCGGCCCGACCCACGGCCTCACCCTAACCATTTGGCCCGACCCAAAGCCTCAACCTACCCCCCCGGCCCGAGCCAAGGCCGCAACCCAACAACCTGGCCCGACCCATGGCCGTACCACCTCAATACCTTACCTAAAATCAACACCATACACTTTTATCCACCCATCCTGTAGTTTTTTGTTCAATCGAGCTCACCTGTTTGTGTTTTAGCATGATTAGGGTCCTTGACTTGATCTGTCGACCAACTTTGCCTAGACCTAGACCGTGACGTTTATCTCAACCAAACCAACCATTTGGTACTGCCGAACATGCCTAAACGTTCCTGTACCTTACCTGTTATATACCCTGGAGCTACTTCTATGCCTTGGATACCAGGATTATATCACCCTTGTTTGGATAAACTATCGACCTTTGCCTATACATTGCTAGTTTCTTTAGTCAAATCATGTACCCTAGTCGTACTTATTACATTTCAACATGCGCTTCGCTTGGACCTACCCCACCACCTTACCATCCTCTCTACAACATTTACCCTTTATCAACCCTATCCCCGATTTCCCATTCGCTCAATCTGCGTGCTAGATTTGAGGGGGATTACCTATATCCTTAACAAGAGAAACCACTTCATATTATTGTCATCATGTGCACTTTACAACACAAGCTACACGACAATAAGGGGCTAATGTAGACATCAAATTCGTGTCTTACGACCCCTTGTGACCCGCATCCCATTTTACAACCTAACCTCATTACCTAAACCTTGCACAAGTATTTATTAATTACCTTGTAATTGATAAATCCCCATCACCTCACTGCCACCTCATTTTGCCACCTCATCATGACCTAGCCCTAATCCTAAACTAACCTAATTAAAACCTAAAACTTGGTCTACACCTACACCCATGACTAAGGACCCTTTTCGCACCTAAAACCGACCTTCTAGTCACTTGACCAAGCCCGCAACTAATCTCTCGGGAGAAAAGCGGGAAGGTGGGCTATTTTACTAAAAATAGCCTACTTTTTCCTTACCGATGCGGTTCTACTCGACCGCCGTCGGTTACGTAACATCATCGGTTCCTCGTAAATGGCCTCCCAAACCAAAAACAAAGGATCGGAATTTCATTTTTGGATGAGGTGAAAGGATTTTGAATCAATAGAGATCATTGGGGAGCGATCAACGAGTCCAGATCTTCACCGACCGAGCAAAGACAAGTGAAGAAACCGAAGTGTTTACGTGAAAGGAGATCAACTTGCATCTTCGTAAACCAAGTAAGTCACATCTTGCATGTCTTACGTTATAACATTTCTTATGCCTTTTGAATCACAGTCCTCATAAATCCATTTCGAATCCACTACCCAGTGTGCCATTTCATCTAACCATCATTCATCTACCTCTCATCACCTCATTTCCTAATATCACCCATTTGCAGCCTTACAAATAACACAACTACCAAATAACACCACCACCCCACAAAACAACTAACCTTCGGATCCTAGACTCTCACCGATATCGGTCATCGAACCGCCATCGGTTGTCGATGCCGCATCGGTTATGCGACTATAACCAATAACGACCTTTCCCCTACCGAGTTCAACAAAGCAATTTAATTGATATCTTATAGTCTTTTGTGTTATCATATTAACGAGGGAATGACCACCTTCGAAAGGAAGTTTTATATTTCTGGGCCCAAGGCGTTTCCTCATTTATTGTCTAATTAAAATCTTGTGGTCACACATCCCATTTTCACACAAATAATCAATAAATGTATCTCGTCTGCATACCATTTAATGACCTAACTTGTCCATTTAATTAATTAGGATTAAACTCATTATCGCACTTTGTTTAGAAAACATCCCTAAACCTAGGTCATTACCCCTACACCCCTTAAATCAATTAATTAATTAATCTTTAACCCTTTAGATAAATTAATTAATTAATTCACCTTACATTTCCTAAGTCACATTACCTCTCTCATGGTTAATTAATTAAATAATTGATTAATCCACATATTACACTTCACCCCTACACCTCACCATGAGATCTCAACATGACCCACTAGTTTAATAAGGAAACTTGCTAAATGTATCCCTACCCTAACTACCTCTAACTTATCCCTATGACAAGTCCTTACTTCTCACTAGTTATGACTATTTTAATTAGGAAACTTTCTAAATACTCCCCATCTATCCTAACTACCTCTATCCACCTCTAATCCCTCACACTCGACCTCTCTAGTTACCACACCATAATCCCCCTAAATCCCTAAGCACCTAAGTTTGAATTAGAAGTTTTATCCCTTCGTATCTCTCCCTAACTCTAATTGGTCAAAACGTTGGCAATTTCCTTAGTCGTCGGTGATCTATAAATACTATTTTTCTTGCCTCTCTTGGGACCATTCACGAACATCCGGGTGATTCAAGATCATTGTCGAAGCTTTCTCAAGCGTTGTCATGGTTCATTATAATTTTTTTGCATCTATCCGAGAGCATTCTCATCCATCAAGCATTTTGGAGTTATTCGGAGGATCATTCATTTTTCAACCATGATCGTAGTCATCCTATCATCTCATACCGACAACCAAGGTTCATCTTGTTCTTTTTAATTCTATATTTCCATCTTTAACAAGCTTACCTAATCATTACTTGCTTCTCTTTTGCATTTAATAGTTCATAGCTCCTTATTAGACGATTAAATATTTTATTTTATTAGCTGTAAAAGTTTCTCAGAATCTCCTACAATTAGCCTAATTACTCGTGATTGCTACTGATCACCTGCATTTCTTGTGCTTTTTGTCTACTTAGAAGTCACATTTCATTTAAAATATTTTATCAAATATTGTGTCCTTTTATGTTACTAATCTCTTTTAAAGCATGAATTTTAGATGGCCATAGGAGGATCTAGCCACCCAATCACCAACATCAATTCACTACCAATTTATCAACATCCTTTGCACTAGGAAAAATATTACCTACTACATGAACTAGAGTTGTGTTCCATTCATATAGGACCCATCGGCCACCTAGAGACTATTTTTGAGTCCATCCAGAATATCTGTGAGGCCACTGAAGAGTTCTAGGAAGCCTAATATGAATTACAGGGCATCCAAATTGATTTATCCGATTTGAGTACCACCATGAAGTAGGATTTAACATCCCTAAAGACACAAACACCGAACTTGAATCAGAACCTGGGAGTGAAATCAGCCTTGCAAACTTTGATTCCAATCTTGCATGTATGTCGACACGAGGAGGAGATTTCAGAATTCTTCGTAGATGATTACATCGAGGAACCTGACTCATACTTTTTCGAGGAGGAAGACCTCACCTATTTAGTGAGATATGTTTTTTTGAGAATATGGATCTTGACCTAGATTTTGACTTCAAGTTCTAGATGTGTTTCTTTTCATATCTTCATTATCAACTAATATTTGTAATAAATAGACATTTGATCAAATTTTCATATATCTTATATTGTATCCCATTTTCATAAATAAAACTTAAATGTTTTTAAAATTGGGTTAACATCTATGTAAGGAAGTCCTTTAGCTTCTGGGAACTAGCCTTTGTCAGGAAACCTACCTACCCATATTATTAATTCCATCTTTCCTAGTATCTATGTTTGCAGATTTAGTCGCGAGAAAGAAGTTTGATCCATTCTTCACGAAGCGCAACAATCAACACCCATCAGCATCATTCGTGGGTAGCTTGGAAACCCTGTCATATTTGAGGTTGATCCAATTTTACCTCCGTGTATTATCCATCTAATTAGTAAGGTAGGTGAGAAGTGCTTGGATTAGATGAATTCCCTTCCTTTATATTCCTTTTCTTAGACATTGTATTATTTAGTACACCTTTGAAATGAGACTAGTTAATCCCACGAAATCCTCCACTTGTCAATTCACAAGTGTGGTGTCACCTGGAGGTGCTTCTTGTGTACTTGGTTGCTACTAATTTTCTTCTTCAATTTCTTCTTGGGACACACTGATTGTTTGCACCATTAATACTTGATTCGAGAGCACCGTTTAAGCATGTTTCTTGATTATGAGGTTGTCCACAAGGGAAACACCATTCATATTCTTGTACCATGTTGTTTTGAACTGGAACCAAGGCCCTGGATGTTGAAGTTGTATTAGGATTGTATGGTTGAAATGGTCTCGAAGGCAGGAGGTTGTCCTTGATTCTAATTAGCAACTTGAAGAGGAGGTTTCTTAGGTTGATATGGGGATCTATTAGGTTGGTACTGATTTGGTGAGGTCTTAAATTTTTGGCTTGTTGCCTCTTGATAGTCACCAACTCATTCCCAAGGTTTTGTAGTTGCTTCATGACCTCCTAGAGCTCCTTAGAAGTGCTAGAATAATTGGAAGCTTCATTGGAAATTTGACTTCTAAGAGTTGGAAGAGGGGATAATTTGGATGTTCAAATAGGGGTGGGATTTCCTATATCTAGATAAATGTGCATAACTAGCCTAAGTGAAAGCTTACCAGCTTGAATAAAATAATTTTCAGCTCTAATAGCTATGACATATGCTCTAGGTAAGGTTACTCCTCCCATGGATTGTATCATGACAGATATGTATGCAATTTAAAGCCTTAAGGAAGTAGAGGAATGCACCTTTAGTTGTAGGCCTTATCAAAATAGGAATTCTATCCCTTGTTTTTGAAACCTAAAATTAAAATCATCCATTTGCTCATTTGGAGCCCTCTTGATAGTAGTGAGTTGCTCCAAAAGAGACAAGTTATCGCCGCTTTCCCCAAATTGATTACGAGTCATGAACATAACTCATTCCAATTTTTGATTGATCCAAGTGTCAAGCTTCTAAACCACTGGATATATTTCCCTTGAGAGAATAATCAAGTAATTTAACTACCATATCCATCTCATTGATCTCATGAATATTACAAAAATTTGTAGTGTATTTGATATGATCATTGGGATTTGTATGATTTTCTCTGGTGAAATAAGGAATATTCTTTACTATTGCAACTAGAATAGAATTTTGTGCATTGAGGGCAAGTGGAATGATGCTGTGAAGTTGACAAATGGATTTGGTGGTGATTGTGTAGCCATGTTTATTGGTATGAGAACTCTAGTTAATTGGAGAAATGGCCTACCATGTGGATGTGTTGATAAGGTTCTATTTCGTGGAGATGGAGATCTACGAACTTTCTTTTCCTTTCTTCCTCTACCTAGAGATAGTTGTTTTATCACCAAATTACATCACCCTCTGATTTTTCATGTGTGCATGCATGAGCTACCAGTGTAATTGGGTAACATGGGACCATCTCTCAAGTTGTGGGACTTGTTACTTGAGATGGACCTCAAAGAAGGTTGGTTCCTCTTCCTAATCTAATGTTAAAACTAATCTTAATGCTGGAAACATAATTATATAATCCTATTCTATAATTCCAAGGGACCAGGGAGAGAGGAAAATGCATTAAAAATTGAAGAAATCCTACACTACAGAGGTGATAACACTAAGAAAAGGGAGTGAAATACTTTGTTGAGGGAGAAGGATGAAGGAGAATACAGCTGCAGGAGGCCAAAATAGATTTGACATAGTCTCATGAATGTACTAACCACCAAGTCTTTAAGAAACAAAACAACATAAACCTAAAAATGTGAGAAAATATGCACAAAACATAATAAATTATAATGGAGAGGCACAGAAATGCAAGAAAATGAGAAAGGGTTGAAAGAACACCACAATACACAATTGTATTGCTTCAAAACGATTCTGAGCCCATTGTATCTACAAAATAGAGGTAAAAATACATTCTACAGGCCCATGTGAAGGATTATAACTCAATGGAATTGAGAAACCAAAATTCAAGAGTTTCCCTAAGTCCCATAATATCTCCCCCTCAAAATGAGAAGAGTTTACAATATATAGAAGTGAATGAGAGAAGAGAGAAAAAGTGAAACTTGGATTTCTTCTCCCACCCACCAAAAACTATCATTGAATGCTCTAAAAATGGCATGGGAATCCTTACAAATAATTTCCCCCACATACTCTAGCTTCTAGAAGAAGAAATGGACACTATACTTTCATTAATTACGGTGGTTTGACCTAAAAGCGTACATTTTTGTGCTGGAGAAATTTTCCAATTTTTACAAATTTAACTTGAATAAAATTGAGAAATTCAATTCCCATTATATATAGGACGTTGAGACCTTTCCAATGATATAAATTTTGTAAAAAACAGAGCAACGGGTCAAAAGTTATGGCCATTTTAAGTTCGCATGAAAAAACTATCATTTTCCTTTGTTGTGTGTCTTTCATGGCTTTTCCTTTGTTGCGCGGCATTCCATGGCTTTTCCTTTGTTGTGTGGATTTCCACATTTTTTCCTTCTTTACATTTTTCTCTCATTTTTCTACTAACTCCTTGGAATTTTCTTAGATTAAGGAGTTAGGAAAAATGGAATGAAGCCTCCCAAAAAAACAAATTTCAACATTTTCTCAGTTTTATTCCAAATTTGGCTAGAATTGAACTTCTTTGCCTCTAGAATACGGAAATGTACCAAAAAATGGCTCCAAATCCCCAAAAACATGAAAATTATCAATTTGCTCTAGATTTGAGATTGGAACTCAACCAAATTGTTCATGGCCAATTTCTCAAGTTGTACATTTTTACCAGGGGGTAAAATAAATAAAAATTTGGAAACTCATGTGGACATCTTCCTACTAGGCAGGCGAACTGATTAGTGGCCTTGAAGAATCCATTGGGCATGGAGTCTACCTGGTAACCATGAAATCTAATCTAAAACCTTGAAATTTGACCTGGAATTCACTTAAAGCGCCGTTGAAAGCTGGATTTGACTCTGCTATGCCTAAATTTTCCAACTTTATAAGAAAATATTAAAATTTACATGAGTGGAAAGTTGTTTTGATCTGAAATTTCTTTCCTTCTTCATTCTTGCAAATGATCTATGGGACTAAAACTTACCTCTTGGAACCATCCCGAATATGATCCTTTTCCAACATGAAGCACAAATGATTGATGACCTCTTGGAACCATCATGAATGTTATCCTTTGCCAACATGAAGCACAAATGATTGATGAAATCTTGACCAAGGTGAAGCACTACGAAATTTATATGTATATGTTGATCGGGAGACACACTAGAGTTGTTATTAAAATAATTTTCATCTTCTCGCATGCTGGTTGTAACATTGTTAAAGGGTTGGAATAATTGGAAACATTTAAGGCACCATAGGACTATCACCTGTCACAACACCATAAGTTGCCCCTTAACTGATTTTCTAGTTTTATGAGGGGTATGAGAAACACACTCTTCGATCTATAGGAAAAAGGAAGTAAAGATACTAAAACCTTTCCCCAAATCTGATTTTATTTTCTCTACATTTGAATTTTCTTGAGGAGATAAACTATTACCTGCAACTTTGAGATTCTTGCTACAAAATTCTTCCTTAAAACATAGTGAACTATGCAAAGAGAATACCATAAGAAATATAACATGTGCACGAGGAAATTAGTGAATATGAAACCTATTCTAACAATGAGATGATGTGCACAAATACTTAGAGGAATGAAAATCCTAAACTATTTTGTACAAAGGGTGATATTTTACTTAGTGACAGTGCTTAAGATATATTCCATTGACTAGAATCTGTAGTTCTTCATCATCCAACTTAGCAATGAAAGCATTGCTACTTTTACACTCTATGATCATATAGGGACCACTCCATATAGCATCAAATTTGGAATGTTTTCCCAGTTTTCCCGATCTACATCCCATTTCAGAACCAAGTCCCCTTCCTAGAAGGTTCTAGCTTTGGCCTTTTTGTCAAAACTTCTTTTGATCAATGCTTGATATTTCTCCATGGTTTGCATTGCATGTTCTCTTAGATCTTCTAACTTCATGATTTTTTCATACCTGACTTCCATGTGCTCAAACTCAGCTAACTCCAGTTTCTTGAGAAGTTCTAATGTCGACAATTCAAGTGATATGGGCAGCCTTTCCTCCCTTCCGTAGACTAACTTGTATGGAGAGCTACATGTTGACCTTTTGGGTGTGATTCTATCAGCCCATATGGCTTATTTGAGCTTGGTGTGCCATGTCCTCTAATTTTCATCTAGAGTCCTAATGATTCTCAGCAAGTTCTTGTTTGTGGACTCAGCTTGCCCATTACCTTAAGGATAATAGTTAGATGAAGTGTTGATATATACCCCATTCTTAACAACCCATTCAGTGATCTTTTTCCAAGAAATGCTAGAGAATTTTTTGATATGATAGTATACGAGACACCAAATATTGTAACAATCCCCTCATAAAAATCTAGTATATTGGACTCATTTGCTTCTTTGAGTGCTACTTGCTTCATCCACTTGGTGAAATAATCCATTTCCATTAGAATCCACTTGTGTCCTTGGCTTGAATTCAGATTGATGACCCCAATAAAATCTAATCCCCACTACATGAATGGTTGATCTACTGAAATTGGATGAAGTGGGAGCACTGCTAGATTCTCTTTTCGATGAAGAATGCACACTTCTTGCACTTTTTGATCCATGTATAATAGTCACTAAACATTGTGGGCCAATAGTAACCAAATTTCATGATCTTGAGAGTTATTACTCGTGGAGCAAAGTGACCTCAGATTCTCCATCATGGAACTCAGGTAGCACCTTTTTAATCTAATTTTTGGAACACACCTTATAAGAACTTCATTCACATATTTCTTAAACAAAATGCCATCAATAAGAACATATGGAATGGATTGGAGTCTAAAATATCTTCTTTTGATTTTCTCAACTCCGGAGGGCATAGACCTATTTGAAGATAATGTATCATATCTTGGGTCTAACAAGGAGTAGGCATACTATCAGCTACTTACTCTTGATCATCTTGTAGCACTAGGACAACTTCTTCTTTATCATTTAACTCAGTATGTTGATTAGAAGATAGATACTCACACAAACTTTTTCCATGAACCAGCTTGGTCACCTTGATTTATATTTCATATTCCATCACATGGGTGATCCAACCTACCCTTTTCTCATTCAAATATTTGTTTAGGAGAAAATACTTGACCCAGTATGAGACACTAACAACTGTATTTTTTGTTTGAAACCAAGTGTCTAAATTTCTTCAAGCTCCTAATAACAACGAGGACATGTTTTTCAATGAAGAAATACCTCACTTTATAGTCTTCAAGATTTGAATAAAGAATGCTAAAAGCTACTCTGAACCTTCCTTGTTCAACTATACCAAGATGGATGAGATTGTATCTGAACCACCAAAGGCATAGATAATGAAATCCTTGGACAAGTCTGGATTAATAAGACTTGGATCTTGAGATATTGTGTGTTTGATGGCATTAAAACTCTAGTTACACTTTATTTTCCATTTTAATTCCATGCTCTTATTTAACATCATGGTTAATGGCTTAACTAAAGTGGAAAAATCCATCACGAACCTTCAGAAAAAATTAATTCTCCCCAAGAAACTTTGGAGAGCCTTCTTGTGACTTAGCAATGGTAGAGCATGGATAGCTTCAACTCTCTTGGGATCAATGGTTATTCCTTCCTCAAAACAATGTGGCCCAGGAGCTTTCCTTCATGAGCTAAGAATATATATTTTTGGGATTCAAGGATACTCCAAACTTCTTGCATCTTTGGAAAACTTTCCTAAGGTGATAGAGGTGATCTGTTGCATTTTTGGAGAATACAATGATGTCATCTAGATAAATAAGCACCATCTTGTTAATCATCCCTTTGAATGCCATATCCATTTCTCTCTAGAAAGTAGCTCCAGCATTTGACAGTCTAAAAGGCATTTTCTTATAAGTATATGTGCCCCATTTTGTGGTGAAGGTTGTCTTGAACTGGTCTTCTTCTTTCACCATGATCTAGTTGTAGCCTGAGTAACCATCCAGCAATGAGAATCTCTCTAACCTAGTTACTACTTGTAAGATTTTCTCCATGGAAGGAAGTGGATAATGGTCTTTGATTGAATCTCTATTTAGATCTTGGAAATCCACACACAATCTGATTTCTCTGTTCCTCTTCCTAACTAGCACCAAGTTTGCAACCCAAATCAAGTGCTTAATTGGAAAATGATGTTTGCCTCTATGAGTTTGTTAAATTCCATCCTCATGAGGGGTTCGGTATGGGGATTCACAAAACTTTGCAAGCTTGTCTAATGGGCTTGGATTCTGGATTCAATTCAATAGTGTGTTATGCCAACCTTGGATCGAAGCCTCTCAAATGTTTATAATTCCAAGAAAATATATTTGGAAAGTCTTGAAAAATTTGGATGAAATCAGATTTTTCTTGAGGTATATTTACTTTTCCAATCTTGAGAACTTTGTCTTATCCAATTATAATTGATTTTGAATCTTCACCTTTGATTTGAATGTTTGCTTTATCTTTTCAGAACTGGTCTTTAGGGTTAAATATTGAATCCAAAGTCACAAGACCCTTTGGAAATTTGTTCGTATTTAGCTGAACCACTTGATCACCATACTGCTGCTCCAATTTTCCTAATTTCTTAAAGAGAACTCAGCTTATTCTTGCAAGAAATTTATGATTTGTTTTGCATTTTTGAACACTTTCCATCTTGTGTTGTTGTCTAGAATAGTTGGCCTTATAACCACTTTGATGTGAGGCTGAGTTTGATCCTTCTTGATATCCTCAACAACGTCAAATGTTGCCCCAATTTCTGCAAGCTTATCTACAACATCATTCTTCTTTCTTAGAATGGAATTGATGTTAAAATCTTCAAAGTCTTTAATGAGATCCCATACCCAATTCTTGTAGCTCTTTAGAAGATCATTCTTGGCAGCGTTGAGCCCTCTAATTTGGTTTACAACCAGCTCACTATCTCTAAATACTTGTAAGTTCTTTACCCCTTTCTTTCCCAATGCAATCCATGGATCAATGCTTCATACTCAGCTATGTTGTTAGAACAACTGAATTGAAAGAGGAAAGTTGAGTAGCACTTTATACCTTGAGGTGACACAATCATGGCTCTTAGTCTTAAGAAGATAGTGACACCACTCCCTTTGTGATAGGTTTTTACTTAATACCGAGGTGATCAACTATCTTCTTAGTCATCACTGAGCTACTTGCTCTGAGTCAATCATGCAGTTGTGCACTAGGTTGTTTCCAATTATTAGGGATATGTAGAATGGGGAGGTTTCATGTTTTTACCTTATTGATCTACATTGGTGAGAACCTTCTCTTAAAATTTTTATGATTCACTTGATGCGGACCAATTTGCCATGGTTATTTGTAATAGATCTCTTTTTCCCAGAATCGCTAATGACTCCCACATGGAAATGTTTACATTTGTTTTCTTTATTTGCTCTATGATATTGAAAGGAGATGAGTTTTCCTTTTGCTGCCCTTTGTTTTACACAAATTTCTCTTGCACATGAGCTGCTATAACTAGTACATGAGCTGGTCTAGAAGGTGGTTTGGGTAGATTTTTTACATTTGGGGATGCACTTAGATTACTAACTCCTTGAGGTGTGATAGGAGGTTGAGAAGCACTTGGATTAGATGATTGTCCCTCCTATATATTCCTCTTCTTAGACCTTGTGTTGGCTGCCACACCTTGAGAAGGAGCTTGATTTATTCCACATAAATCCTCAGCTTGCCAATTCACAAGTGTAGTCTCACTTGGAGGTGCTTCTTGAGTAGCTTCTTTCCACTGATCTTCTTCTTGGTTTGTTTCTTAAGACACACCGATAGTTTGCACCATTAAGGCTTGATTTAGAGCACCATTAAAGCATGTTTCTTGATTATGAGGTTAACCAAATGGGAAACACCATTCATACTCTTGTTCCATGTTGTTTTGAGTTCGAACCAAGGCCCTATATTTCGAAAGTTCATTAGGATTGTATAGTTAAAATGGTCTTGCGGTGGGAGGCTATCTCGATTCTATTTAGTAGCTTAAGCAGGTGGTCTATTTGGTTGATATGGAGGTCTATTAGGTTAGGCTTGAGGCCGATATGGTTTGAAATTTTGATCTTGTTACCTCTTAACTTTTACCAACTCATTTCCTAATCTTCACAATTTCTTCATGGCTTCTTGGAGTTCATTTGAGGTGATAGAAGAAGAAGTGGAAGCTTCATTAGAATTCTAATTTTTAGGATTTGGAATAGGAGATAATGTAGGTACTTGAATAGAACTTGTATTCCCAATTTCTAGATAAATAGGCATAGGTGGCATAGGTGCAATTTTATTGGCTTATATCAATAAATTCTCATCTCTAATGGCTATGTTATAAGCTCTTGACAATGTTGTACCCCCCATAGATTGTCTCATCATGGCTATATCAGAATTAAGAGCTTTTAGGAAATAGATAAAATCACCTTCACTACTTGTTTTACGTCAATTCGAATCCTATCCAATGTTCTTTGGAATATGAAGTTAAAATTAGCCATTTTTTCATTTGGTGCTCTATTGATTGTGGTTAATTTCTCCAATAAAGATAAGTTATCTTCCTTTTCTCCAAACTAGCCACAAAGAGCCATGTGAAATTGATCCCATTCTGGATTAATCCTACCCATAAGCTTCCAAACCATTAAAAAAATTGTTTAAAAGCATAAGCTAACAGCTTCACTTCCACATCCATCTCAACAACCTCATGTATAGCACGAACATTTGTAATGTCTTGAATGTGATCAATTAAAGTTGTGTGATATTCCCCACTGGAATATAGGCTATTCTTCAATGCTACCATGGGAATTAGGTTTTGAGAATTGAGAGAAAGTGGACTGCTACCCATGAAATCAAAAAAGGGATTTAGAGGTGGTTGATTGGCCATTATGATTGGTCTATGAACTCTAGTTGATTGGAGAAATGGCCTACTAGGTGGAGGTGTTGAAAATGTTTTGTTTGGTGGAGATGGAGATCTTTGAACTCTTCTTCATCTTCCTAGAGATAGCTGCAAGTACTCAAAAATACCTTTTTCTCTTATTCTTGACTGGGTTTGAATCCTTCTCATGAACTTGAACCACTAGCATTGTTGAAACCAATTGAAATCTAACCACGGGGTCATCAGATGTGTTGTTACAAAGTCTCTAAAGGATGAAAATTCACCAAGATGCACATCCAATCTTGATAAACATGGAAAAATTGACCTTTTTCCCACCAAGTTCTCCGAGCAGCTTATCAATACATTACAATACCCTCTAATTTGTCATGTGTGCATGCATGAGCTACCAGTGTAATTGGGTAACATGGTACCATCTCTCAAGTTGTGGGGCCTGCTACTTGAGATGGAACTCCAGATAAGGTTGGTTCCTCTTCCTAATCTAATGTTAAAACTACTCCTAATGCTAGAAAAGTAATTATCTAATCCAATCCTATAATTCTAAGGGACTACTGAGAGAGGAAAATACATAAAAAGGGATGAAATCCTACATTATAGAGGTGATAGCACCAAGGAAAGGGAGTGAAATACTTTGTAGAGAAAGAAGGATGAAGGAGAATACAACTAAAGGAGGCCAGAATAGATTTGACACAGTCTTAAAAATGCACTCACCACTAAGTCTCTAAGAAACATAGCATAAACCTACAAATGTAAGAAAATATGCACAAAACATAACAAATTATAATGGAGAGGCACATAAATGCAAGAAAATGAGAAAGGGTTGAAAGAACACCATAATGCACAATTTTATTGCTTCAAATGGTTACACAATCCATTATATCTACCAAATAGAGGCAAAAATATATTCTACATGCCTATGTGAAGGCTTACAACTCAATGGAATTGAGAAACCAAAATTCAAGAGTTTCCCAAGTCCTAGAATATCTCTCCCTCAAAATGAGAAGAGTTTACAATATATAGAAGTGAATGAGAGAAGAGAGAAAAAGTGAAACTCATATTTCTACTCCCACCCACCAAAAATATCATTGAATTCTCTAAAAATGGCATGTGCATCCTTACAAATCATTTCCCCACGTACTCTAACTTCTGGAAGAAGAAATGGGCACCATACTTTCATTAATTACGGTGGTTGGGCCTGGAACTGTACATTTTCATGCTGGATATGTTTTCCATTTTTTTGCATATATAACCTCAATAAAATTAAGAAATTAAATTCCCATTACATAGAGGACATTGATACCTTTCAATGATATAAATTTTACAAAAATAGAGTAACGGGTCAAACGTTATGGCCATTTTAAGTTCATGTGAAAAAACTATCGTTTTCCTTTGTTGCTTATTTGCTTTTCACGGCTTTTCCTTTGTTGCACGGCTTTCCACAAATTTTCCTTTGTTGCTTTGTTTTTGTGGCTTTTCCTTTATTGCGTGAATTTTTATAGATTTTCCTTTGTTACGCGGCTTTTCCTTTATTGCGTGACTTTCCCATCTTTACATTTTCTCCAATTTTTAATTTTTTCAATTTTTCCACTAACTCCTTAGAATTTTCTTGGATTAAGGAGTTAGGAAAAATGGAATTCTCAAATTTTTAGAATTGAACTTCTTTGCCTCTAGAAGAAGGGAAATGCAATAAAAAAGGCTCCAAGTCCCCCAAAACATGAAAATTATCAGTTTTTTCCAGATTCAACACCAGAACTCCTCCACAGTGCTCAAGTCCAATTTCTCAAGTTTTCATTTTTATCACGGGGTAAAATGGATAACAAGCTACAAATACTCAAAAACACCTTGTTCTCTTGTTTTAGCCGCATTTTAATCCTTCTCATGAACTTGAGCCACTAGCATTGTTGAAACCAATTGATGGCCTTAGGAGTCACCATATGTGCTTTTACAGAGCCTCCAAAGGCTGAAATTTACAACAAGAACACACCAATCTTGCTGCAATAAAATGAATACTTATTTTTGCTCCCACAGAGCATGCCAAAACTGTTATCACCGAATCATAACACCCTCCGATCTATCAAGTGTGTGTGCTTGAGCTAACTGTGTGACTGGGTAACATGGGTGTCATCTCTCAAGTGTGGGACTTGTGAACTTGAGATGGACCTCCAAAGAAGGCCGGATTCCTCTACCTATTCCTAATGCTAAAACTACTCCTAGAAAGGGAAATGTAGCTATCGACACCTTGACCTAATATTCCAAGGGACCAGGGTAAGAGAGAAATGCATAAAATGTAAATCCTAAACTAAGGGAGGCAATAACACCAAGGATGAGGATTAGATATATTCCAAGTGAGAAAAAATAAATAAAATGATGTAGGGAAATGAAGACAAAAGTGACAAAATTTTGACACACATTCAAACCTCTATTTTTGTGGGGCATAATAAATTTGAGTGTAACATCTCCGGTATGCTATTCTTGTGATGACTTCCACTCTTGGTCTGCAAACATTGTGAGATGACTTGTCTTGAAGGTGTACTCTTATGAATTTTGGAAATCATGTTTGCATTGGATAATGAATCATTTGTTGAAAAGGTTCACTCTATTGTGATTTTTGCTTTCTTGAAAATGAGGCCATTCATCTCTTTGTTCAACTTAAATTCACTTTTAAAGATGATGAACTTGTATTTCAATTGCCATAACTTATTCAATGTAAACAAAAACACCTTGGATCAATTCCATTGATCCAAGGTATGCTTCATTTCTTCTTACCTTTTGTCTTGTTGTCTTGGCGTTCTGAAAGGAAAGACAAAGATGGACTGGGCCTTGTTTTGGTTATAGTTGTGAAGGACGCTTCTTTAGGGATCCCTTCTTAGCATCAGGATTTTGATGATAGGCATAGGTCTTCTTGCTATTGTTAAGGTGTTGAGTGGCGTATAGGGACCTTGGACCTAATAATATAACACTAAGGTTGATACCCTAGCCTAAGGGTTAAATATAACCTAAGTTGGTATGTTCTATGTTTATTAAGTTTGAAAACAAACCAAGGTAACTAAAGACTTACCTAAGAACCTAGGTTGATTTTCTAACCTAATGTTGATCTAACCTAAGTCATTGCTAACCTAAGGGGTAGCTATGGATGACATGACAAGTTGTATTATTGGTGGCATCGGTTTTAAGGAATTAAATGGGAATTGATTTCGGTTTTAATATGAAGGATTTCCAACCTTGGCAGAGGCGTAGAGAAAATTAGGGGAAAACTTAGTTGGCATCTCCATTGGATTTGGTAGCATGCAAATTTGAAAATAGAGGCATCGCTAAACATAGATGGTGGTGGCATGGAGAAAAAGGAGGGAATTGTGGTCCTTTGCATTTAATGACTTCATTTTTGGTGAAGAAACTGCCTAGGAAAATGCATGGCGGGTTTTTGCATGGTTGTTTTGGTCTTTCAGTTCATTTCGAGCTCAAGCTCTACATGAGGTTTTTTCTATCCTTCGAACCACCAGATCTATTCTAGCATGACTGGGTATTTTTGCATTGCATTGAGCTATTTTTGGACTCTGTAAAACTATAAGAAGAAGGAAGGGGAAAGTGTGAAGGTTTTGTTGATGATCGTGGAAAGGAAGAATCTATTGAAGTTTTCTTGAAGATCTCATGTGAATCAAAAAAATAAGAAGCGCTATCAGGCATGATAGGCTCTACCCATTAAGTTGTTTTTCTTTTACTTAAAATTTTTCATTAAAAGAACTCTACTCTTGGGAAATGAATGGGTTGTTGATGAATGTTATGATCTTGCTTTCGATGCTTGTTTTATTCACTTTGTGTATTTGTTTGATTCCACTGTCATGATGGAAGATATGTTCTAGGTTTAAATTCCTTGTTAGGAAATTTCAAAGATATGCTTGACTTTTTTTGTGCGTTGGGAACAAGTTGTAACTACTTACACATTTATTGAGCTCGTGTGTAACTCATTTTTATTTAATTATGGAACTTGTTTTGTAACATCCTCATTTTATACATTAGAACAAGTAATTTTTTTATTTTTATTTTTTAATAAATGCTTCCTGGTTCTAAATACATAATTTAGAACTCACAAATCAAAGCAACCATTATTATAATAGATAACCATATGCAGCTGTAATGACTCGGAGTACCTCCGATCTATTCATTCCATGACTCGGTAATCTACCGATCTATTCATGTGTATTAAGAGTTAGCGTTTTTATTTAACACATCCCTCTTGCGGCTCTCTTCCCTAATCTAGGATTCAGAATGCTCTGTCTAAGGAACCTATCTGAATAATTGTTACCATTATTCATCGGCATCTCATCCCTTAGACTAGGTGACTTAGGACAACGCAATCAGCAGCTTGCGATACTTTGGCCAAAGATTTGAAACATAATGCTTATGTCTCGTATTCCTTGATGACATACTCGTCAATCTGGAATACGTCCTTCACCCCATTCCTATGTTATGTAGAATGTCTTATACTGACTTCTGTCAGTCTCTCCTATCCCAAGTTATTCACTCGGAAACGGATTAGTAAGGTGACAACGTTATATGGATGCTCCCGAGGACTAGGGATACGCTGACATACTGGGTCAACCCTAGTTAAACCAGTGTGTCAAGATACCCCGAGTCTCCTAGGCAGCCTTATAACGTGACCACATTCCTAATCGGTCCCAGAGTAACTTGTTCGAGTTTAAGGTGTAAATCTTAACGATCAATGCAAAGGGTGTCGTCATAAGTCACCTGCATTGTTGTATCTTTGAGAAGATCCTAATCTTCTTGAAGGTACAACCCTGCAGTTGACTTGTGCCATCAACCTTTAAATCCGCCTCGAAAAGATCTACTTATTAATAAGTGTTACGCACGTTGAGTTTAAATTATACTAAAAGACATTCCCTAAGGTTAGCCTTTCCGATCCCGGGTTCCTCACCTTAGAATGACCTTTCTTAATAAAACCCAATACACAAGAGAAGTTATTAAGACTAGAGGTCCCATCAAGGAGTTCATAGAATATACATAATTCTATATCAACGAAATTGGACAATTACTCTCATCCTTCACATGAGATTGCTAACCAAACCCTTTTTAGGTTTATATCAGTTCTCATAACTGAATTTATATCTTACTTATTAATATCGAGATATAGTGATTAAGAATCCAATTAAACGTTGTCTTGACTTAGGTCAAGACTAGGAAGTAATAATTTATTCAGCTTGTTTAACTTCCTGCTCAGGTTTATTTTAACCCTAGCTTCCAGAAAGACAGTGATCTAAATTCCAATTTTAGCTTTAGATAGAACATACTAGAACTACTAAACAATCATAAGTATTCAGTCACTTATTCTTGCAAGCTTACATTGATAATCACAAAAGTCTCCAAATTATACAATAATAACAATGCTCTCAAGATCTTTGAACCGAAGAAGGTCAAACTATCAAGATAAGAATACAAACACATAAGTAACAAATATCTCTCTTTATTCCCTTCAGGCTAATCAAATACATTTTATGCATTCAGCATACTTGATACAATATTTCAATAGAAAAAGAACATCTTTCCTCATATAGTACATTTAGAGAATCAAGCTGTAATTCATCATAAAACCAAATTAAACAATCTGAACATCCTATCAGATCTGCGTGCTTTTACCACTTACGGCAACCATCTGCAAAAATTGTCAACATGGGTCAGTTCGATGAACTGAGCATGATAAGCACTAACTCTTAAAACAATTGCAATCCACCAACTATTTTCATTAAACAACCTGTTTAAATGAGATCATTTCACCAAACAAGTAAACATATTTCAGACTATGCTTTTGTAATACAAACATGACTATAAACGCGTAACTCATATTATCGTTACTGAATAGTCCTAAATACTTTTCAAATATTTCATCAAAATATTAGAAATCAAGAAGAACGAAAGTATCCCAAACAACTATCCATCTGAATTCCAAGGACAACAAACATCAGACAGATCATTACATTCAACATAGTAAAATGAATATCATAACAAATCATGATTCCATCAAGATGTTAAAACAGTTCCAATGGTTAGTTAAAAATATAACAACATATACTTTACAACAGAAGAGAAAGAAAACGAGTCATTCCTATTTCCCTTCCAACAAGCTCATGACTGTACCGTCCCCTCGAAAGTAAAGCATTCACCTTATACGCATACGAATAAGTCAGACGAGCCACAAGAAGAACCACAGTTTTGTTAAAGTTTAAATATAACAAACTCCTGTAGCTTACTAGCAGTACAGTAGCTCTCACGCCAAAACAGTGATGAATATCTATCAAATAGACTCCACATAACCTTCCATACGAAGCGACAAACAAGAAGATATTCAATGCCATCGCTGCGAGGCAAAATCGGACAGCTACTCCTTAGTTCTGTCAAGCTCAAGACTAGATATTCATGCTACAGAAGATGTAATCATGTTCAAACACAAGAACAATCCCACTGAGTCGAAACTCACATCAACATTCAGTTCAATTTAATCCCTACTAAAACACAGCAAGGACAAAAATCGAGAATCGAACCAACATACAACATAACATGGGCTCGAACAGTGCCAAATTCAACCAATACTTAAATTAAAGGTTTCATTTGAAGTTGAATTCGTATGTCAACAAATCAAGAATACCAAAAGTACTCACAGCAAGAACTCCTATAGATGTTACAACATAAATTACTTTTCAGTGTCTCCACCAAAGTTGATAACATTTAGTATTCATAATAACAACAACATTCATAACCCACTTTGAATGAAATTAAAAATACTAGATACCTGTCAAGGACTCTCACTGAGTCAGTATCGACCGAAATCATAACAGGACTTACACAGAAGTAGAAACACCAGTCACATATCAAGGATTCCAACCATGTGGTACTCTTCAAATAAACTTCTACAGAAGTAGAAAGATACATGATACATATCAATCCAAAAATTCCAATCAAACAATATCATACCGTGTTCACATCTGAACTCCTTCAGAAGTAGAAACGTATGGCATTCACGACTAACTTCTACAGAAGCCCAAATACAAGATATATATATATATATATATATATATATATATTAAGGGTTCCAACAGAGTGAATAGCAATAAGTGTTCATATCCAGGCTTATACAGAAGCAGAAACATTGGTTTCCTATCAAGGACTTCAACTGAATCCAAACAACAGTATTCGTTTTAAGCTTAAGCAGAAGACAAAATATAAAAATTACACCAACTGAGTCTGTACCAAGAAATTCTTTGCTAAGCGAAAGTATTCATATTAAGACAACTGAAGTCGTATTACCAATTACCCCTCCAGGACTCCGACTGAATCAAACTACCAGTATTCACATATATGACTTCTACAGAAGACCATAATATACGAACCATTCCAAGAACTCCACAGAGTCATTTTGTGTATAAACAAATATATTGCAAACTATCAACGGGTTATATCCCATAATTGCAACACAAGGGGGAATAACTTCTACAAAGTCACATTCGAATACAATAACACAACGAGTTATCCAAACAGAAGTAACTTAAGTATTATAGCAAGATCCAACAAGATTCAGCAACCATAACACATATTACTCATGACAAAACTTTTAGAGAAGTCGTATATACTGTACACTCAAGAAATCCAAACAACAGTATTCGTTTTAACAAGAGAAAACAGCGAGGTAAAGACCTAAGTCCGAATCAGACAAGAAAACAATTCTTAAACTCCTACAGAGCCAAATTCATATATTTTCCTTGCAACATTTCTTCAAAATCCAACCGGAATGCAAAACACAGCAAGGTAATACATCCGTTCGAAACAAAATGCACACCCATCAAGGGTTTACTCGAAAAATCGAGCCGGTTAAGAAAATACAACAACTAAATCACACAAGGCTATCATAAAAACCAACTGAACCCGAAAATCATTTGAACAGAGTTGTTCTAATGAAATCATTTGAAAGAAAGCAAGATCTTTAAAAGTTAGAGCCTAACATGCCTGGTTATTTGCTTAAAAATCCGAAGAAGACCACTGAAAGAGCTCGTGCCTTCTCCTCTTTTTCCACGTTAGATTCAACAACAATAACTTGTTATTTCCATGCCTTATAAACTTTCCTTGCCAGAGAAAAGAGCTAGTTACGCTCATATTTGCCATGCAACACCAAGTAGACTGGTGCGAAGAACTAGTGATCAGACAGAGGGAAAACCGGAGCGCATGAAAAACCAAACAAACTACCAGTTTTCCATTTTGCATGCCTTCCCGTGAAACCCGAGCTCGAAGACCGAGCTCATTAATTGCATTTACTCCAAATTTCCCACTCAATCTCCATTGCCACCGACCGCCATAGTTGGCGATGGATAAATGAAATTCAAAGACCATATCTAACTTTGGCGACTCTGCCACGTCGGCTCTTGCTAGCCATTTAAACTTCTACCAAATTACCTGTCCTTCATGCTTATCCATCTATTTAATGCCATAGAAACTGCCGCCCATGGCTCGCACCCTTTCATAGGTCCCCTTTCTTCCTTGTTCATTAGTTAGGTTAGTAACATAGGTTAGGATTTAAGATGCAACTTAGTCTAACCTCCATAGCACAAAGTTACTAACTTAGAACATTTAGCTTATAGCTTAGGCCTAGGTTAGATTAACACTAATCTAACCCATAGATCATAGTTTAGTTTTAGGTTACTAACCTTAATAAATCCAGTTTAGGTCTAACATTTCAAATGCTCAGAAAAAGAACCTACAAACATACATTCACGAACAGGATTCACTCCTGCACTGCCAATAGGCTAGTGGAATAAATGTATCTGAATTTATTACCTGGCCCACGATCAAGACCTTCCTGATATTACGATATCGGGAACCAATTCATTTAACACGATCAGCCTGAGTTAGACTGGAATAGCTTATTCAACGCATTCAGACCTTGCAACCTGCGTAAGGTCTATAATTTTAGTTCATCCCGAATAAACTTAAAGCATCACTTGGATCAATGCCACTGATCCAAGGCTGGGTCTTATAGATGGATAACTCCATAATTCATTCCGAGATCAGATTAAACTCAGGTGTAAAATGAAAGAAATAAAAGAGTCCAATCATATTCCGACTCAGTCAAAGATCTGTAATTTCAAAGAAGATACAGTCCATATCAAGCATGACTTCACAATCAAAGGAACACATCCTTTTACAAAAGAAATCACATATCAACACTTGAATGCTCAGGAGGAAGTAACAACAGTTCAGGGTGTTACATGTTTGATGGGATCTTGTAACACTTCGTGAGAATACTTCAGTATGTAAATTGTAGAGTAACTCGACTCTTGTCTAAGCTTGAATGAATCCTTGATGAAAATAGACCTTTTGCATTTCCGGTTTTAGTATATCTTATGAGTTTGATTTCGTGCACAAGACATGGGATCGTGATGACATATCTTTTATCTCTCTCATGGTTATGAATCTAGGTTGGGTTTTATCCTTCCTATTTTAGTTGTCTGTTTCAATGGTTATTAAGGATGATGCTCAGTATCTCATCTGGGGTTGGTTACTTGCAGTCTAGGGAATTAAGGTATTTATAATACTATCCTCCTTGAATTATGAAAGGTAAATGAATGTTGTTATTTGTTCTTTCTACCTTGGGACAGCTATCATCTAATCTGAGCCTTGATCTAACCTTTATTGGGATTTTCGGTTGAGGACAGTAGAGACCGGACTTGTCTATAATATCCTTGCTTAGATCTAGTGTGAACAATCTCTTTCTCTCTTTCCTTTCATCTTTCACATGTATCACTCCTAAAGAGGGAGCTGACCAGTTTGGTTTGTATCACTATACCTCCATTGGACTTACTTAAATAATTAAGCCCAATTTTGATAAGATAGGTTAGCTAAAGTAAGGGATTGCATAGTGAATCATTATGATTGGTTGGAAAATTATGAGAAGTCTCTTATTGGGTAAAAGCATATTTGAATGTTCTAGGAACTGTACCTAATTGTTAAAATCCCTTCATTCACCCATTGACTTTATCCTTAGTTAAAGTGTGTTTAGAGATGGACCAAAACTCATATTGGTTTCTAATTCTGAGTTAGAATGAGGAATTATTAAATAAGAAAATCTTTACTAAATATGTAGTTGATTCATCCTAACTTATTCCAATGTTTAATTGAACTTGGCATCTCATATTCTAGGATGTAATTAAGAGAAATAAATGTTGAGATAGAGGTATTATTGTGATATCAAATGCTGACCTATTCCTTAGAGTTAGAAAGGATAGTTATCTTCTCATGATAGATAGGATTATTTGAGAAGTGAATTATGAAATGACATTTGCAAGGAAAAGTGGAATTTGATGAAATAAGTACTTATCTGGATTAATGCTTAATTGCTTTTATTATAAAACAATAGTTGAAAGTTGAAGTTGTTTACATTATGAGCTATTCTAAATTATGATATGGTTTATGACCTTACCTCTCTTTATTTCTTGTGGCTAGTATTTCTTTTGGTATGTCTTTCTATAATGCTTTAACTGTTTCATAAAAGCAAAGTTCTCTTTATGAAACAGTTAGCTAAAAGCACATCTTTTTAATGCTTAGTGCTTATCATGCTCAGTTTGATGAATTGGCCCATGCTAGCAATTTTTGCAAATGGAATTCGTAAGTTATGAAAGGAGAAAATACCTTTAAGAACTTATATTTTTTTATCAAGAGGTTCAATATTTTATGATGAAATTTGGATTATATATTAAAATGTATTTGTTGGAAATGGAAGTTGTCTTGTAATTGATCTTGATATTGTTGTTTGATTCTAGAAATGTATGAATTGTGTGGACTTAAATCTATGAATCCCATTTTATGAATGAAAGAGTTGTGGCTTTGTTTGAACATAATGTGTAATCCTTGTGGGTATTTTGTGAATGGAAATGATAAGCTTATTTCTATTTCTTTTATATAAATCTGTAATATACCCTCTTAGGTTGGTTTTAAAATGAATTAGAGGTTAAGGGTACTAGATATACTACCCTTTTTATTAATGACAACTTATGAAGTTGACATATGTGTTTGGGAATTCAACTAAATCAATATGGCTTACTAAAACAATGGTGTTGAGTATATTAAACCATGATAAAACTTGCAATATTATTATGGGGTTATAAATGAACCCTAACCCCTTCATAGAGAAAATGTAAAGAAAATATTAAGGATTAGACTTCATCCCAATGAAGTCTAATAAGGAAAGAAGTGATCCGAACTTAAACAAGTTAAGGCTTAGATATGCAAGTTAAGTTAATATCATTGTTTAGTATGTTGAATTTGTTTAGGAAGCATAAATAAGAATGTTAAAGGATTAAATATCAAAACTTATGAAATGGTTAGGGAGGGCAGATGTATCTACACACCACCTCTAATAGTCTCTTTTACTCAAAATCCTAATGGTTAATGAACCTAGTGATCAAAAGTAGGGCTCTCGCAATTAACCCTTAATAAGGAAAATTATTAAGTCATTAACTTCTTTCTTGGGTATGTACATCCAGATGAGGTGAACTCGGTCAGATGTTGGCACATGCCAACTACAGTACTGATACCTTCATGAAGACTTGGGTCTTCATGAGGATATTATGTTGCAGTTGACATGTTGCAACACCCTTCAAAGTTTAATCATCTAGATCTACATAAACTCGGACTTGATCTTAGTTCTTCCCTAGGTTAAGTTAGAAGCATAATCTAGTGTCGGGACTACTCACATGACTTAGGATAACTAGACACACACAATTGAATTAGGTCGATTGAGTATGTCTATGTACCCTTAGTCACCATGAGTAGCCCTCTACACTAAACTATGTTGCTAACCTTGGTTAGGGTTAAACCTTGAACAAGTAGACTGGCGGAAGTCGGTGAAGACCATTCTAAATAACAGATGAAGTTGGGTGAAGGATGTATTCTATTTGAACATGAACAATATGTTATAAAATATTTGGCCAAATTATTGAAATTTTTGGTTGTGTTGTCCTATGTCACCTAGTTTATGAAGCGGGTTTTTGAGATGAATATGTGTAATGAGATATTCAGATAGGCCTCTTAAATAGAACACTTAATACCCTAAAAAGGGTAAGGGAACCAAGTATACATAGTATACAAATCATTAAGTTAACATGAGAGATCGTTATGATACCGAGTCATTTATAGTTGCATATGGTTTTCTATTATGAGATTGATTGGCTTAGAATGTGTGTTCTAAATTATGATTATTTAGAACAGAGAACATTATTCAAAAAAAAAAAAATCCCTTGTTTCTAAAGTCTTAAAATGGGAATGTTACATCTTGGTATCAGAGTTGAAGGTTGCAGCTCTTGGACCTATTGCATCCATAATCTGATAAAACTTAAATTTTATTGCTAACAAAAATTGTTAGAACAAGAGGAAGTGTTGCAAGACAACCCACCACCTAGTGGAGAAGCAACTACTACCCAAAAACTCGATGAGATCCTTGCTTGGACACAAGAGATCATCTGGCTATACTTGAACAACAAGTAATGGGTAATGAGGAGGAATAATATGTTGGTAATAACAATCAGCCAACTCCTATGGACAACGCCAATCTTTGGGAATTTGGGCGTTGATAACAATAATGTAGCCAATGCTAATGTTAATATACCTAATTAACCTGAGAATAAAAATTCAAGATTGACAGTTGAACTCACTAATGACATAAAACGGATTATTCCACCCAAGTTTGATGGAACTACACTAGGAGATGGAGCCGAGAAGTGGCTCAAATGAAATGGAGAAGTACTTTGCAATAAGAAACTTCTCTAAGGAAACATAATCAATATGGGGAGCCTATCACCTTTCCCATGAGGTGTATTCTTAGTGAGACAACCATAAGGATAAGTTAAACATTGGTGAAACAAACATCACTTGGGATCAATTTAAAAATTATTTTAGGCAACGATGGCTACCACAACTTTACATGATCAGAAAATGACTGAAATTCATAACTTAGCTCAGGGAAAATTAACTATAACAGAGTAATGTAAGAGATTTACTAAGCTCCTTAAGTATGTACCTCAGTATCAAATTGATGAGAAGTTTAGGATATGAAAATTTATCATGGGAATAAATCCCTTTATAGGTGGTGAAGTGGATGTTCACATACCAACCACTATGGAAGGGGTTGTTGAAAAATCCATACGGAAGGAGCAGAAATTGAAAGCGGTCTCTACCCATAACGAAGAAATCATAAAGAAATTTCCAAAATCTTCTTCATCCCTTGCACCCAAAAAGGGATGATGGAAAATTTTGGTATGAAAAACAAATTTTTTAATGATATTAACAGAAAACAACAACAAATAAACATGTTGCTAATGTGTGAAATAACTTTGTCAAGAACAATAATAACGGATAGAAGTCCTATAGGGGTCTGAATGATAAATTTAAGGCTAAGAAGGGACATGTAGGAGGCTGTTACAATTATGGCAAGGATCATTACGCAAATCAATGTCCTTTGAGGAAGGATGACAACAATCAACAGCATAAGATACATGCTGCGGTAGCTAACAAACAAGATGAAAAGCAAGTTATGCCTATAGAAGTGCCAAGTAAGTTATTTGGTATACCTGTAACTATAATTTTTGATACTAGAGCTATTGAATGCTTTATTTCTACTAAATTAGCTTCAAAATTAAAAAGAAAAGCTAGAAAAATAGATAAATCATGGGTTGTACATTATGGAAATAATGTTGTCCACACAGTTAGTATGTGTCTTTTTGGAGCAGTCCTTGACTTGCCTAGTTTTTCCATTGAAGTTGACCTTTATGTTGCTCCTTTGGGGTCTTATGATGTAATCACGTGTTAACTGACTAGCTAAATATAAGGAAAAGGTTGATTTTTTGAAAAACATATTAGTTGTCTAGATGACCTGCAGAAAAATAGTAGACATTCAGGAGATAAAATGTGAGATTTCAGTTAGGAAATTGTCAGCTATGTAACTTAAAAAGGCAAAAAACAAAGGCTGCACTTTATATGCAGTAAAAATTTCTGAAACAACCGATGAAAGTAGTGACTTCTTGGAAAGATATCCATTGTTACGAAATTTCAGTGATGTGTTTCTCGGAAGAGTTACCCGGTCTTCCACCCAAACGGGAGTTTGAATTCACGATTGAGATCAAGCTAGGAATTGAACCTATTTCCAAGGCACCATATAGAATGACTACCATTGAATTAGTAGAGCTTAAGGCACAATTACAATAAATTTTGTCTAAGGGTTTGATAAGACCAAGTGTCTTGCCTTAGGGAGCACCGGTAATTTTTGTGAAAAAGAAGGATGGAACACTTAGATTGTGCATTGATTATAGGATGTTAAACAAAGCAACAATTAAAAATAGACATCCCCTTCCTAGAATTGATTATTTGTTTGATCAGATGTGTGGTACATCCATGTATTCTAAAATAGATCTTTGATCTAGATATCATCAATTAATAATAAAGGATGAAGATATTCATAAAATAACTTTTAGAACAAGGCATGGACATTATGAATTCGTTTTACCATTTGGATTAACGAATGCTCCTAAAATTTTTATGAATTTAATGAATAATATTTTTCAAGAATACTTGGAATTTTTTTTGCTTGTAATCTTAGACGATATTCTCATATACTCTAAAAGCATTGAAGAGCATCATGAGCATTTGAAAATAGTTTTGGAAATATTAAGAAAGAGAAGGTTGTATGGTAAGTTTTCCAAATATTATTTATATGAAAAGGAAGTGTACTATTTGGGTCATGTCATAAGCAAGGATGGAATAGCTGTAGATCCCTAAAAAATTATTGCAATAATTGAGTGGCCTGCACCTAAGAATGTACATGAAGTTAGAAGCTTCATGAGTCTTATTGGTTACTATAGGAAGTTTGTTAAAGACTTTTCTAAGGTCGTTGCACCAATAAATTTATTTGTAAGAAAGATAAGAAATTTGTGTGGAATGAAAAATGTGAATTTACATTTAAGACTCTAAAGTGATCAATTAACATCTACACCTATTTTGGTTGTACCTGATCCTAATGGAGACTTTACTGTTGTAACAAATGCTTATGGGGAAGGTCTCGGAGGTATTTTGTTGCAAAATGATCATGTTATAGCTTATGAGAGTAGAAAACTCAAGTTACATGAATTGAACTATGCTCCACATGACCTAGAGCTTGCTGCCATTGTTCATGCACTTCAAGTATGGAGGCATTATCTTCTTGGTAGACCTTTTGAACTAAAGACTGATCATCTTGGGCTGAAGTATATTTTCACTCAGCCAAATCTAAATGCAAGACAACAAAGATGGTTAGAATTTCTATCTCAGTATGATTTTGACATAAGTTATATTAAAGGCAAGGAGAATAGAGTGGCAGATGCACTAAGTCGTAGGAAGCACATTTCTACTCTTATAATGTTGAGAACTTAGTTTAAGATGAAGTAAAAGTGTCATGGAATCTGATTCTTATTTTCAGAAAGTAAAAACAACACTTGTTGTAGATCCAAATGATTTGAGATATAAAGGTTTTCACTTTGATAATGAAGGAATTTTGAGATATGATAATCGAGTATATATACCTTCGGGAATGAATTAAGAAAAAAATTGTTAACTGAATTTCATAATTCACCTTTTTTTGACACCCCGCATTACGAAAATGCTTGCTAATATAAAACAACAATATTTCTAGAAAGGGATGAAAAAGGACATGATTGATTTTGTGACACACTGCTTAGAATGTCAGTGTGTTAAAGTTGAACATATGCATCCATCTGGTTTACTATATCCTCACAGCATACCACAATATAAATGGAAAGTAATTAGTATGTATTTTGTTCAAGGGTTTCCTATGTCTAGAAATAAACATGATGTTATTCTAGTTGTTGTTGATAAACTAAAAAAGTAGCACATTTTATTGTTAGAAATCTTAAGGATGATTCCCAAAGATTAGCAAAAACATTTGTGCATGAAATTTTCAGATACATAGAGTACCTAAATTGATCATATCTAATAGACATCCAAGAATGACATCTAGATTTTGGAAAACACTTAATGCAGCCCTATGGACTAAACTGAAATTTCAGTTTCGCATACCATCCAAAACGGATGGACAAATTGAAAGAGTTAATCAATTTTTGGAAGATATGCTATGAATATATTGTATGAAATAAGTATAAATGAGAATATTATCTCCCATTAGTTGAATTTTCTTATAACAACACGTATCACACCTCTCTAAAAATGGCACCTTTGAAGCATTATCTTGAAGGAAATGCAGGATCGTAGTTAGCTCGGATATCATAAAGAACAGAGAGGTAATTGCATCTGAAATCCTTATGGAAATGGAACATCAAGTTAAAATTATTTGTGAACGTTTGAAGGAAGCAAATGATAGGCAAAAGAGTTATGAAGACTTACAAAGGGTTGACAAGAAAATTGAACTTGGTGAGAAGGACTTTTGTAGGGTAAAATCAAAAAAGAGTTCTATAACTTTTGGCGAGGCTATCAAGTTATCACCTCATTATGTGGGACCCTTTGAAATTATTGAAATAATCAGCCATGTAGCTTATCATTTAGCTTTACCTCCTACTTTATCATGAATGCATGATTTTTCCATATTTATTTGCTTAAGAAATACGTTTCAAATTTATCACTTGTGTTAAATTGGAATTCATTGCAGGTCCAAGACCCAAGAATAATCGTGGTTAAACCCTTGTGTGTGATGGAAACTTGCCAATTGCACTTAAGAAATTGTGAAATAAGTCAATGTAAGGTCTAGTGGGACCATTTTAATGAAGAAAGTACAACCTGGGAAAACCTCAAAGATATGAAAAATGCTTTTACATATTTGTTTGAACAGAATTGATTCTGTTGACTGATAAAATTTGAATATTTTATTCATGTTATGTCAATAAACCTGCTAGTTTTGGGAAGATACTAAATTATTTAGTAATGAGACAACTAATTTAATGTTGATTATGGAATTTGAATTTCTCAAATCTAGTTCTGTTATGAACGTGTGAATGGAAGAATGATAATTTGATTTTATCCTTGATTGAATTTATTTGACTAAGTAAATCATCGGGACGATGATTATTTTTAGGAGGGAGGTATGTAACATCTCTAGTATGATTGTTACTATGATGACTTCCACTCTTGATGGTGCAAACGTTGATAGGTGATTTGTCTTAGGAAGGTGTACTCTTATGACTTTTGGAAATAATGTTTGCATTGGATAATGAAAAGGTTCACTCTGTTGTGATTTTTGCTTGCTTGAAAATAAGGCCATTCATCTCTTTATTCATCTTAAATTCACTTTTAAAATATGATGAACTTGTATTTTAGTTGCCATAACTTATTCAGTGTAAACAACAACACCTTGGATCAATTCCATTGATCCAAGGTATGCTTCAATTCTTCTTACCTTTCATCTTGTTGTCTTGGTGTTCTGAAAGGAAAGACAAAGATGGATTGGGCCTTGTTTTGGTTACAGTTGTGAAGGACCCTTCTTCAGGATCCCTGCTTAGCATCAGGCTTTTGATGATAGGCCTAGGTCTTCTTGTTATTGTTAAGGTGCTGAGTGGCATATAGGGACCTTGGACCTAATAATATAACACTAAGGTTGAGACCCTAGCCTAAGGGTTAAATCTAACCTAAGTTGGTATGTTCTATGTTTATTAAGTTTGAAAACAAACTAAGGTAACTAAAGACTTACCTAAGAACCTAGGTTGATTTTCTAACCTAATGTTGATCTAACCTAAGTCATTGCTAACCTAAGGGGTACCTATGGATGACATGGCAAGTTGTATTGTTAGTGGCATCGGTTTTTAAGGCATTAAATGGGAATTGATTTCAGTTTTAATATGAAGGACTGCCAACTTTGGCAGAGGCGTAAAGAAACTAAGGGGAGAGCTTCATTGGCATCTCCATCGGATTTGGTGGCATGCAAATTTGAAAATAGAGGCATCACCAAACATAGATGGTGGTGGCGTGGAGAAAAAGGAGGGAACTATGGTCCTTTGCATTTAATGACTTCGTTTTGGCAAAGAAACTGTTTAGGAAAATGCATGCTTTGGGTTTTTTCATGGATGTTTTGGTCTTTTAGTTCATTTTAAGCTTGAGCTTTGCATGAGGTTTTTTCTATCCTTCAAACTGCCATATATATTCTAGCATGACTAGGTATTTTTGCATTGTATTGAGCTATTTTTGGACTCTATAAAACTATAAGAAGAAGGAAGGGGAAAGTTTTAAGGTTGTGGAGCCTATTTTCATGTGTGAAAGTGTTGAGGACTGCACACTAAGAGTACTCTACACTTTCCACGATTGTTTTGTTGGGGTTCGGGGCGAGCCGGCCCTAGCGAGGGTCGGGGGTACACCCCCGAGAAAACATTTTGGGCCTTAAAATGTGCCTGATATACCGGGAAACGTGCTTTTCTCATATGGGCGGGATTTTGACCCATAGGGTTATGGGACGATTTTTCCCATGGTTTTGACACCCATAGTTTTGTAAAACTACTTAAGTAGTTGTCTACATATATGGTTTTATGCATATGGTAGTTGATGATGTAACATTGCAGATGTGTGTTGAATTCGGGTGTGAATTCTGTAGAGTTTGTTGAGCATAGTTCTAAACAGATCGGGGTATTGTATTGAGAGAGAAGTGGCTTGTAATAAAATATGAGCAAGTGATTCTTGGTGGACGTAGCCCAAATTGGGTGAACCACATTAAATATTGTCTCTTTGTGTTGTGTTATTTTATTCTACACTTTTATTTGAGATCTGTAATATTTTTTTACATATTAGTTTCTACTATTACGATTCTGTGAAGGATTATTCCACATATTTTAACCCTTATTTCCTAATAAAAGTGTGAAAGTTTTGTTGATGATCATGGAAAGGAAGAATTTATTGAAGTTTTCTTGAAGATCTCCTACAAATCAAAAAAATAAGAAGCGGTATTAGCCATGATAGGCTCTACCCATTAAGTTGTTTTTCTTTTACTTAAACATTTTCATTAAAATAACTCTGCTCTTGGGAAATGAATGGGTTGTTGATGAATTTTATGATCTTTCTTTCGATGCTTGTTTTATTCACTATGTATTTTTATTTGATTCCACTATCATGATGGAAGATCTATTCTAGGTTTAAATTCCTTGTTAGGAAATTTCAAAGATATGCTTAACTTTTGTTTGCATTGGGAAGAAGTTGTAACTGCTTACACTTTTGTTGAACTCGTGTGTAACTCATTTTTCTTTAATTATGGAACTTGTTTGATGGGATCTTGTAACACTTCGTGAGAATACTTCAGTATGTAAACTATAGAGTAACTTGACTCTTTTCTAAGCTTGAATGAATCCTTGATGAAAATAGACCTTTTACATTTCCGGGTTTAGCATATCTTTTGAGTTTGATTTCATGCACAAGACTTGGGATCGTGTCGATGTTTCTTTTATCTCTCTATGGTTATGAATCGGGTTGGGTTTTATCTCTCATGTTTCAGTTTTCTATTTTAGTGGTTATTAAGGATGATGCATCATTCTGATTTTGGCTTTGAAAGGAATTTTTCATCTGTTAAGACTTGTTATCACTTTTTTGTTCACCAACAAAGGATGGGTAAGCTTACCATGTTATCTCCTTAAAAAGGAAATTGTTGCTCGAAAATGGGTAAATTAAAGAAGTGTTATTATGTCTTCTATTCTTTGGGAAATTGGGTTAATTCCTGAAATTGATGCAATTACTATTTAGAAAGGAAAAAAATTGGTTTGTATCTTATTGTGTTACAGTCGTTGTTATCGATTGTAAGTTTGAATAGTTCATTGGGCTTAAATGGTTGCTTGGGGTTAATTTATTTTCTTGGCCTTGGGCCATCAAATTTGTCTTCAGTTCTTTTTCAAACTTAGGCAAGGGTACCTTTATTCAAGGAATGCGTATTTGAGGCCTCATCTATACCGTTATTCAATGATATATCCTCTTTTGTTTTGAGTTAGGAAGACTAGGCAGACTTACTCCTTGGCTATGCTATTCCTTTTTCCTCTGTATCTGTTAGGAGATGGTTACTTGCAGTCTGGGGAATTAAGGTATTTATAATACTATCCTCCTTGAATTTTGAAAGGTAAATGAATGTTGTTATTTGTTCTTTCTACCTTGGGACAACTATCATCTAATTTGAGCCTTGATCTAACCTCTATTGGGATTTTTGGTTGAGGACAGTAGAGACTGGACTTGTCTATAATATCCTTTCTTGGATCTAGTGTGAAAAATCACTTTTCTCTTTCCTTTCATCTTTCACCTGTATCACTCCTGAAGAGGGAGATGACCAGTTTGGTTTGTATCACTATACCTCCACTAGGACTTACTTGAAGAATTAAGCCCAATTTTGATAAGATAGGTTAGCTGAAGCAAGGGATTGCATAGTGAATCATTATGATTGGTTGGAAAATTCGATAAGTCTCTTATTGGGTGAAAACATATTTGAATGTTGTAGGAACTGTATTTGATTGTTAAAATCCCTTCATTCACCTATTTGACTTTATCCTTGGTTGTATTGTATCTCATTTGAGATTGTGTGATTAGTTTCAATTACATGCTAAATTGATTTCATCCTTTGTAAAAAATTTGTTTAGAGCTGGACCTAAACTCAGATTGGTTTCTAATCCTGAGTTAGGATGAGGAATTCTTAAATAAGAAACTCTTTACTAAATATGTAGTTGATTCATCCTAACTTATTCCAATGTTTAATTGAACTTGGCATCTCATATTCTAGGATGTAATTAAGTGAAATAAATGCTGAGATAGAGGTATTATTGTGATATCAAATGCTAACCTATTCCTTAGATTTATAAAGAATAGTTGTCTTCTCTAAAAGGAACAATAACCAGATCATGCCAAGCTAAGAACATAGATGCTAATAAAACATCACAATCAATAAGATGAAAGAAATTTTTCAAAATAACTTTATATAAACCTTTGCAAACAAATGAGCAGCATTATCATATATTATTATGGAACTCAATGAAATACAATGAGAATGGGCCTTGCTTATATAGGCAAGGAATAACAATCTAAGAACTAGTCAAGGTCATAGATCAAGCCATAAATCATGGAAAGAACTAGTCATCAAAGAACTAGTCAAGTCCATAGATTTATGAGAGAACTAGACATCAAGGATCTAGTCAATACCATAGATCTAGGAAAGAACTATTCAATACCATAGATCAAGGAAAGAACTATACCTAACAACTAGATAATATCTCCTAATATCTAATTAAATAAAAATAAATATCCACACACATAAGTGGGTGAGGATAAATACAATAAAGGTAAATAATGTACCTAGGTGAACATGAGCTAAGGTAAATACCTACTCTAACACCCCCTCAAGTGAATCTAGGGGCCAAAATAGAAGTGGCATGTCCATAGTATGAGTCCCAACAACTAGGCTGATGAGGTACTCATGTACAATATATCCATGAAGAAATCTCGAACCAAAAGAAGGAAAGAATCCTGCTATAAGGAAAGAGAAAGAAGAAGAAGAAGGAAGATGTTCTCACGAACACCCCCAAGAACAACTTCCAAAACCCCAAGCATTCCATGCAACTCAAGGTAGCGAGGTGATGCAAAAGGCTTCATAAAGATGTTCGCAACTTTTTGTTGAGTCGAATGTACTCCAAGCAAATAAATCCATCCTGAATGTGCTGACAAATGAAGTGGATGTGTATCTCAATATGCTTGGTCCACTGGTGCTCAACTAGGTTGTGAGAAATGTGAATTACACTTTGGTTGTCACACCAAAGTACAGTCGGTAAATCTTGTGGAAATCGAACTCGTCAATAACCGGCAAAGCCAAAGAATCTGTGACTCGTAATCGCTGCCCCTGTACTCTACCTCTAAAGATGAAAGTGCAATATCTTGTTGTTTTTTACACACCCAAGCAACTAGAGAAGAACCAAGACAAAAAATATAGCTAGAAGTGGAACTCCTGTCATCAATAGAACCTGCCCAATCTAAATATGTATACCCAACCAACTGAGTAGAACCCCTAGTGTAGTGTAGGCCAAAGTGGGAAGTGCCATGCAAATAGCGTAAAATCCTTTTAGCAGCCTGCCAATGACTACTATGAGGAGAATGTGCAAAACCGAGATACAAGCCCTACTACAAATGAAATATCAAGGTGAGTATATTTCAAGTACATGAGAATCCCAACCAACTACCTATACAATGTAGGATCATAAAGTGGTGTGGTACATGTGGATGTAAGAGTAACTCCAAACTGAAAAGGAGATGGACTTGGCTTGCAATCAGCCATATCAAAGCACCTAAGAAGATCATGGGTGTAATTTTGCTGACTCAAATGAATCCTTGAATCTGAGAAATCTACAAACCAAGGAAATAATGCAATAGCCCAAGATCTGTCATGTCAAACTGTGTAGAAAGAGCCCTATGAATACTCTAAATGTGGGAAGAAGAGTTGCCAGTAAGTAACAAATCATCAACATACAAGACAAGTATCACAATATCCTCACCGACATGCTGGAGATACACTGTATGATGGAGTGGCAATGAACAAAACCAAGTAGATAGAAGAAAAGAATCCATCTTCTCATACCAAGCCCGAGGGACTTGTTAGAGACTGTAGAGAGACCTTCGGAGCCAACAAACAAGAGAAGAATCCTAAACAAATCCAATCGGCTGCTCCATATATATTTCCTCTTGTAGATATCCATGTAAGAAGGCACTCTTCACGTCCATCAGTGCATGGGGCCACCCCTATGATGCAACAATAGCAAGTATAAGGTGTATATAATTCATCTTGGCAATGGGTGTAAAAGTCTCAAAGTAATCAATACCTTCGACTTGTGAAAAACCCTTTGCAACAAGATGAGCCTTATACTTGTCAATGGACCCATCAGCTACGTATTTGGTTCGGTATACCCACTTACACCAAACCATATTTCTTCCTTTAGGAAGAGATACCAAATCCCAAGTATGATTCTTCATCAAAGAAGAATACTCAGCTGTCATTCCATCATCCCACTCCTGTATCCCATGAGCCTTTGAAAATACCGTGAATCCTCATAAACTACCCGACACAAAAGTCTAGAACCTATAGAATGTGCGTGATGATGCCTGGTGGGTGGAAGATCCTCTATGAAAGGTGTTGCCTCAGAAATTGTAGTACAAGCCCACTTTGGCATACTGACAACATTAGTGGGAATAGGATCCTCAATGACATCTACAACCTCCTCATCAATCTCCTCAAAGAAAGGATCCTCAAGATGAGATGAAGAAGATGAAGAATCATGAGGAGTGAAATGCTCATCAACCGAACATGTGTTTGAAAAAGAACATCATGTATATAAAGATCTAAAATATGATAAGCTCTCATGTTCTCACAATACCCTACAAAAATCAAGGGTTTACTCTTCTTATCCAAAGCTTTACTTTTCTTCTTTGGCACAAAGGCCCAAGCATGGCTCCCAAAGACTCGAAAAAATGAGACATCTGGCTTAGTGTTGGACCAAGCTTCCTCTAGAGTCAAATGTTCAAGTGCTTTGTGTGGTGTGTGATTCTGAATATAGTTAGCACAATTAATTGCTTCTACCCAATAGATAGGAGGTATATCTCTATAATGCATCATACAATTAGCCATTTCCTTTAAATTTCTATTCTTCCTTTATGCTAATCCATTATGTTGTGGAGTATGAGGAACAAAATGCTGGTGAATAATGCCTTGAGTTGCCAAAAATTCAGAAAACTCATTGCTGAAGTACTCCCCCATTATCAGTGCGAAGGTTTTTTATGCTACTAGAAGATTATTTCTCAACCAAAGCCTTGAAGACTTTGAAGTGTGAAAAAACATCACTTTTTTACTTGAGAAAATAAACCCAAGTACACCTCGAGAAATTATCAATAAATGTAAGTGCATACTTAGCTCCATTGAAAGATGGGGTAGGAAAAACCATCAAGTCACTATGCAAAAGCTCATGTGATGAAGAAGATCTCTTAGAAAAATTCTTAAGAAAAGGATCTTGGTGTTGTTTCCCTAATGCACAACCATGATAAACTCGCTCAAGACAAGAAACTCTAGGAAGACCATCTACCATACCATGAGTTCTCAACTCCTTCAAATATATATAATTGAGATGTCCAAATCTTTCATGCCAAAGCTTAATCTACGAATCGAATGAGAAACCAATCATGTCCCTATAGAAGAAGTGTCATCAAAACCCTCAAAGTGATATAATCTTGAACTATGATCAACAATACCCTAAGCAACAAGTGAATAAGGCTCCAACAAAGTTCTTACTTCTGCCCCATGTGGTGTAAAATTCACTTTTCGCTTGATTGAATGACAAAATTGATATACATAAAGTAAATTTGTAGTGATGTTACGAACATATAGTGCATCTTGGATATTGCCACCATCAAGTTATATATCACCTTTTCCCTCAACAGAAAGAAAGGAAGAATCTCCAACCTCAATTTTGGAAGTATAACTCAAACCTAGAGAAACAAAAGACTCCTTGGAAGAAGTCGTGTGATGTGAAGCACCAAAATCTATAACCCAATTGTCAGTGCAAGTGGTGACTAAGATTTTCTAACAACATTAAGTGCTTTTCTATGCTGATTAGAAGGAGGTGGAGTGGAGATAGAAATTTTGTGATTCTTGACTACATCCTTTGAGGCTTGCATTCGCTTATAACACCTATTTTCTTCATGATTACTACCCCCACAAAAAGAGCATGAACGGCTAGACTTATTCTTGGATTTAGAAGACTCCTTAGGTTTTGAGTTGTTTTCTTTGGGTTTAGGAGCATTTTGAGATGGAGAAGGTGTGGATTTGGTTTTAATATTTGGTTTTCCCTTGCCCTTAGGATTAGATGCAACTAATGCCTTTTGAGAGGTGGAAGACTCAAGGTGAGATAATTTGGATTCTTCCCTAGTAAGTCTTTCACAAAATGTTTCTAAGTTAGGCATTTTGAAGGTGTCACCTAAGGAATCCATGCTAGAGAAAAAGGTAGAAGAAAAAATTTGGAATGGTCCTCTTAACTTGGATAGAATCAAGTAAACACACTCTTCATCTTTCTTATCTCTTCCACTCCCCTTCAACTATGTCAACAAATGCTTGAACTTGGTAAGATAGTCTATAATTGTTGGAAAATCTTCGAGGATTAAGAGAGGTGATCTCAATTTCAAGTTGCATAGCTCTCATATGATCCCCCTTACTAAATAAATCCTCCAATTTCTCCAATATTTTGAAAGGAGAGTCACACTTTTCCAAATGAAATAAAAAATCTGTCACTTACATAAGTTCCTATCAAACCCATACACTCATCAAATTTGTATTGTTACTAAAATTTCTCATATTTTCTAGTGAACACTTGGTTGTTCTTTAGAAGTTAAAGCCCATAATCCTTTCCACTTAATTATTTTTTCAATTCTTGGTTTCATGTGTGGTAATTATGTGTTGTTAATGGCTCAACATGATCTAATATAGAACTAGATGCCATCCTTAAAAAAATCACCAAAATAAATGGAAGAACCAAGTAATGCAACAAGACCCCCAAGTAATGCAACAAGAGCCCCCCCATATTTTGGCACTTTATAATTTGAGTGCGTGTTACGATATGACACTTTATAATTATAGTGCAATTCAAAAAATAAATATTTCCAATAGAAAAGAACGGAAAAATAAGCACTTTTGCAAAAAAAACGGCACTCAAAATCGAGCTATCGATCAAAATTTACAAGTTTTTCAATATTATGCTCTACTATTTATTTTAGTTGCCACTAAAATAGAATAAAATGCTCTTGCCTTCACCACACAAATAAAATGAAAGGGGGTTGGAGTTAAGCACCTACTAGTAGGAATCACAAGCTTTAAGCCCTCATATGACCAGGGGCTAAGAATTTCAATGGGTGTGTGTAACTTACTATTTTGGGGTGTGTCGCTAGTTTTCGAGAAAGTCACATCCAACTGCTTCTTATGGTAAAAATGTTATTTCTAGACTGTGTTGAAAGTGACCTTTGCCGAAATAGTAATGGTTGTGCACAACATCCATGGACCCGCACACAAACCGAAAATGCTACGCCGCAACAAAGAAATACCCAGATCAAATCTCAAGAAACCCAAAAAACCGGAAAAAAATTCTTGATTTTCTTTTAAGTATGGTGTGAATCCTGAGGAAAATCCAGTATGTTTCTCTACACAACAAAAAAATAACATAAAACTGACTTCCTTCCGAAATGGTCGAGTTTATAGTCGATCTTAAGGTTTTTGTTGCCTTTCGGATCCAATGGAAGCCTCTATTTTGCATAAAAATGCATACAACAAAAAATACGAGCAAATCCCGAATATATGAATATACAAAGAATTTATTTGCAAAATAAAACTTATAGACGAATGTCAATAGCAATCTCCTGCTCTGATACCATAAAAGGAACGATAACTAGATCATGCCAAGCCAAGAACACATATGCTAATCAAACATCACAATCAATAAGATGAAAGTAATTTTCCAGAATAACTTTACATAAACCTTTGCAAACAAATGAGCAGCAATATCATATATTATTATGGAACTCAATGAAATACAATGAGAATGGGCCTTGCTTATATAGGCAAGGAATAACAATCTAAGAACCAGTCAAGGTCGTAGATCAAGCCATAAATCATGGAAAGAACTAGTCATCAAAGAACTAGTCAAGTCCATAGATTTATGAGATAACTAGACATCAAGGATCTAGTCAATACCATAGATCTAGGAAAGAACTAGTCAATACCATAGATCAAGGAAAGAACTATACCTAACAACTAGATAATATCTCCTAATATCTAAATAAATAAAAGAAATATCCACACACATAAGTGGGTGAGGATAAATACAATAAAGGTAAACAATGTACCTAGGTGAACATGAGCTAAGGTAAATACCTACTCTAAGATTCTCTGATAGATAGGATTATTTGAGAAGTGAATTATGAAATGATTTTTGTAAGGTAAAGTGGAATTTGATGAAATAAGTACTTATCGGGATTAATGCTTAATTTCTTTTATTATAAAACAATATTGAAAGTTGAAGTTGTTTACATTGTGAGATATTCTAAATTATGATATGGTTTTTGACCTTACCTCTCTTTATTTCTTGTGGATAGTATTTCTTTTGGTATGTCTTTCTGTAATGCTTTAACTGTTTCATAAAAGCAAAGTTCTCTTTATGAAACAGTTAGCTAAAAGCACATCTTTTTAATGCTTAGTGCTTATCATGCTCAGTTCGATGAACTGACCCGTGCTAGCAATTTTTACAAATGGACTTCATAAGTGATGAAAGGAGAAAAAACCTTTAAAAACTTATATTTTTTTATCAAGAGGTTGGATATTTTATGATGAAATTTGGATCATTATTAAAATTTATTTGTTGGAAATGGAAGTTGTCTTTGTAATTGATCTTGATATTGTTGTTTGACTCTAGAAATGTTTGAATTGTGTGGACTTAAATGTATGAATCCCATTTTATGAATGAAAGAGTTGTGGGTTTGTTTGAACATAATGTGTAATCCTTGTGGGTATTCTGTGAATGGAAATGATAAGCTTATTTCTATTTATTTTATATATATCTGTAATATACCCTCTTGGGTTGGTTTTAAAATGAATTAGAGGTTAAGGGTACTAGATGTACTACCCTTTTTATTAATGGAAACTTATGAAGTTGACATACGTGTTTGGGAATTCAACTAAATCAATTTGGCTTACTAAAACAATGGTGTTGAGTATATGGAACCATGATAAAAACTTGCAATATTATTAAGGGGTTATAAATGAACCCTAATCCCTTTATAGGGAAAAATGTAAAGAAAATATTAAGGATTAGACTTCATCCCAATGAAGTCTAATAAGGAAAGAACTAATCTAAACTTAAACAAGTTAAGGCTTGGATATGCAAGATAAGTTAATATCACTATTTAGTATGTTGAATTTGTTTATGAAACATAAATAAGAATGTTAAAGGATTAAATATCAAAACTTATGAAATGGTTTGGGGGGCGAGATGTGTATCTCGCACACCAACTCTAATTATAGTTTTTACTCGAAACCCTAATGGTTAATGAACCTAGTGATTAGTAGGATTGCTGCAATTAATCCTTAATAAGGAAAATTATTAAGTCATTAACTTCTTTCTTGGGTATGTACATCCAGATGGGGTGAACCCATTCGGATGTTGGCACACGCCAACTGGATTACAGTACCTTTGTGAAGACTTGGGTCTTCATGAGGATATTGTGTTGCAGTTGACATGTTGTAACACCCTTCAAAGTTTAATCATCTAGATCTACATAAACTCAGACTTGATCTTAGTTCTGCCCCAAGGTTAAGTTATAAGCATGATCTAGTGTTAGGGACAACTCACAATGACTTAGGATAACTAGACACACGTAATCGACTTAGGTTGATTGAGTATGTCTATGTACCCTTAGTCACCATGAGTAGCCCTCTACACTAAACTATGTTTCTAACCTTGGTTAGGGTTAAACCTTGAACAAGTAGACTGACGAAAGTCGGTGAAGACCATTCTAGATATGAGATAAAGTGGGGTGAAATAAGTATTCCATTTGATGAGTATGTCATCTAGGAATATGAACATGAACAATATGTTATAAAATATTTGGCCAAAGTATTGAAAGCCATTGGTTGTGTTGTCATATGTCACCTAGTTTATGAAGCGGGATTTCGAGATGAATATGTGTAATGAGATATTCAGATAGGCCTCTTAAACAGAACACTTAATACCCTAAAAGGGTAAGGGAACCAAGTATACTCAAGTATACAAATCATTAAGTTAACATGAGAGATCGGTATGATACCGAGTCATGAAATGAGATATCGGTGTTCCACCGAGTCATTTATAATTGCATATGGTTTTCTGTTATGAGATTGATTGGCTTAGAATGTGTGTTCTAAATTATGATTATTTATAACTAGAGAACATTATTCAAAAAAAAATTTCCTTGTTTCTAAAGTCTTAAAATGGGAATGTTACATTGAGTCTGAAAAGAACAAAGTATGCAAAATATACCTACAAATGTAATAGAAGGAAAGGAGTATAACACAACTCAAGATAGGGCAGGAAAAGCCACAAAACACAAATTTTATTGCTCAAAAGGATGCACAATCCTACAAAGTAGACACAAGGAAAGAAATCCCTTGCAAAAATATCGAATGCAAGGCCTACAACTCACAAAATATGTGGAATAAATTTGACAGAGTTCCTTTACATTCCAGAATGTCTCCTTCAAATGAAGGGGTTTTTTACAATATAGAGAAATAACCTTGAATTTTCTTCATCAACCAACAACCTACATTTAATTCTCTAAAAGGAGGTATGTGAAGCTATTCAAATTTTCTTCTGAGCGTACTTTTCTAGTAGAAGAAGACATGGGGGACATACTTCATTAAAACCATTTTTAGGTTTTCCTTTACCTACCTACATTCACTTGATCTAAGATTCATCCAATGCATAAGCCGTCCAACCTATGAGTCATCCAACCTGTGAGTCATCCGACCGTGAGCCATCCAACCATAGATTCATCCAATATGTGAGTCGTCTTACTAGATAGTCGTCGACCTATGAGCCATCTAACCTACAAACTATCTAACCAACAAGTTGTCCAACCTATATTAGGTTATATGGAAGACTAAGCTGTATGTACCCAAAATTGTAGGGTACTACGCTACTCGGAACAATGTAACATGTGCCCCAATGATGATACGGGTCTCCTCATGAGGTGTTCGGGGTCCAGAAAAGATCTCCAAGTGTGCGTTAACATCCCGCATGCCCCGCTTAGCCCCCACGTGCTTTTTTTTTCCCTTTTCCCCTCTTTTCTTGGCCTTTTGCTCTTCAGTGACGAAACCGCCACCACCTGCACAGGCGGCGGTCTGTAACTACCACCTGCTCGGGCAGCGGTCCTTTACACATTTTCCGAGAAAGCTATTTTAACGCGACTCACGTAAAAATAAATGATTCTCGGTTCCCAGGAATAGTGTTTTGCCATTTTTTATAGTTTAAGAGTTCTATTTGGTTGTTACCTTGGGTAAATACAAATGCTATAAATAGTTGGCTTGTGCTCAAGCAAATGGCCCCTCAAATTTGCCTCTGAATTTCTCATTGCAATAGATTAGTCTCTTTTTTTTTTAGAATTCTTAGTTTCTTTCATTGCATGCCTAGTTAGTGTTGTTTTGTTGTTAGGAAGCCACATATCCATCTTGTGTAGGTGCTATTGATATTTCATCCAATCCATTGGAGTAGAATAGTTTGTTTTCAATAGGAAGCCATTAAAGTTGCGCGAGTTACGGGCGTTTTATGTTGCATGACTCGCAATAAATCCCGCATTAGGAATTACATAAGCCAAACTTTGGACTCTTGTGCTATCTCTCTCCTACTCATATTGTATTGATCTGTATCCTAAGCTTCCTTTGTCCCAATATCTACTTCTATTGATGCTAGCATTACACGCTTTTCTGGATCCAAGTGAACACGAAGGAACAAGGAGATCACACTGAGGGGACAAGATCACACACACCATCGGATTCACCACTATTCTGCGGAATCCAGGTTCTAGCTTTCAAAGTTCTAAATTAGAATCGTATCAAATAGAGTAGTTAATTACTTTATTTCAGTTAATTTTACTTTCGATATTGCTGGGGAAGTTGTGGGGATTGATAGTTTCTGAGAAACTATGATTCATTCCTCACTTCTGAGGTAGGATCGATAGTCTTACAAATAGATTAGATCAGTTATTTCATTGTTTAGAATAGATCTACAAATTACACAGACAAATAGCTATACTCGGTTATTTTGTTTGTTTTAAATTGTTATTTTAGCTGTCAATTCTAGATATGTTAAATAGTTACTCTTTTAAATTCGTTCGAATAGTTCATCAGAAAATACAAAAATAGAGAAATCATATATGCTATAGATATACTCAAAGTAGTTAAATTTCACTTTGTTGTAGTTAATTTACATTGTTGCTTCTGTATGACAATCACGGGACCTAGGGAGCCCAGAGAATACGTATTCGAGCCAATCGTGTCTCAACCCAATCTCATTACAGCAATAACTGATATAGATCAAAATCTCAGGATCCAAGTCTTCGAACAATGGTAAACTTGCAACAAATCAGTTTCCAACTGCACGGGTTAAACATAGAAGACGACCAAGCACACACATTTTGGTCAAGTCAACCAAACTACAGATTACCCTAGATACATGCCCGCATGACTGTGGAGGGGTTTGAAAGAGAGCAAACGGTTGGTTTTTATCCTTTGGTCCCACAGCCGGACATAGGAGACACCCTCATAGATATAGATACCATCCTAAGAATTGGGTTGCACGAACAAGCTGTAAGATATTCGAGAAGATTGCCATGATTATTGATCCTAAATATTGAAGCCGAGAAAGCATACAATTACTAGATACTAGGGATTAGGGGTGATTCCATACATGACCATAGTAGTTCCAGTAACAAATACAAATATACGGTTATGACCCACAAATCCCACAACCCAACAAATCCACGGGTGAATCGAGACATAGATACCGGCCTACGTACACTAGTATTCGAGATCTACTCCACTTCCACCTATCATCATCGAAAGCAGTTATCCTTGCTAGACACAGCAGCCTAACAAAGCTAAGGAGTTCGGACTAGGCGAGAATCACCCACAGAGTCGATATTAGTTGCCATCCACCCTATGACCTTATCTCGGAGATATACACGAAACTATCCCGTGTCATTTTCCACGTATTCCACAACCCATAGACCGAATCACGCCAAAGCTTGATATTGATTGAAGCCTTCGAGCAGTCATCCTTGCTGATCGATCTATCACACCAATTCAGGTTAGGAGGGCCTTCTTTGCCTTAGATTCGTAATTTCCACTAGTGCGTGTCGAAGATATCAGATTGCCCAACTAGTTTGTCTGCATCCCACGCATATTCTATCCCCACTTGGTTGTCTCGGCACGACCTCGGGAGGTCGAGTGCGAGGAAGAGTTACTTGTAGATTCCCAAGCTCGCTTGTCACTTTTCCATCGTACACTAACCTTTGTCCAACCCCAAGTTGATCTTCCCTTTTCCATGTTGTTTCTACCAAACAACTCCTCGGGCTTCTTTGAGTCGACTCGGTGAATTGATTACTTCACACTTCACCGCCCTTGCATGAACTCTACCTCAAACTTGGCCAACTCTGACGATGAGCCCGACCACCAACTTGACCCGCCACCATGAAAACTACATCTCGCTACCCCAAACCAGCTCGCTGAGCTAGAGAATATCTCACCCAATAGATCGGCTAGTTGTTTGGGCCCCCTTAGCCAATTTTGCACATTTTTACATTTTCCCTGATTTTTGGGAATTTTCCAAGTTTTCTCGATACTAGATGACTAAAGGAGTGTAATGGAACGTCTTAAGGAAAAATTTCTTCACTTTCCACTTTTTTCCATTTCTAATCAATTTTTGGGCCATCTTTTAACCGAGACCAAAGGAATGGGGTTTTTCAACTGTTCCAAATTTCAACTTTCTCTTACCTTTTTCTCCCAAAAATAACTCGTGCAATGCTTCCAAATCTTGAAATATTACTTTGTATCTCTTTAAATTCATTCATAATCCCTTTCCAAAGTATCCAAAATCATTCTCCCAAGTTGCCTATTTTAACCAGGGGTAAAAATAAATAACAATACCCAAGTGCATGATTTTGTGTCTACATATTCCCCCACTTTATGTTGTTGAGTGAATAATTGATAACATGAAATAGATAGAATATGTGTACCTTATGATCCTATAGAGAAGATTGTAGGCGATAGCATGCCAAGTGGACAAGTGAAGTGTGGAGTGATTGCAAAGTGAAGCGTTTAGATTAGGAAAGGGAAGTGGACCCTAGGGGTGAAGCCTGTACGTTGTAGCATGTTATTGTAGCTTGTGTATTGCTCCTTTTAAGGATGGACCTGCAAAAGAAGAGAAATAAAATAGTTAAAGTTTTATATATGATAGATTCGAAAAGCATGTAAAAATTGTAAAAGTGTGTAAAAAGGAAAGTGTGCACCTAATATGTAAGAGAGTAAAAAGATAGAAAAGTGTCTTATTGCTTAAAGTTGTTGATTTGAATGTTGAAGGAGAGGTTTTGGGTGATCTCACACTAAGAGTGATTTTTTTGGTGATTTAATGCCGAGTGGGAGTTTATTGGGTGATCTCATACCAAGTGCAAGTTTTTGGGTGATCTCACACCAAAGATCAAGTGTTGAGGAGAGATGTCTAGTTTTACTCTCCTTCCATGACTTTTCCTAATAAGCACCACTGCAAATGGTATGTCTTGATTTGTTTCATTTGTCCCAATTTCTTTTGAATTTTTCTAATTGTAGGAGATAGAAATAATTCTATGACTAAATGTCAATTCTTGTTACTATATAAATGCTCAGTAAATTGTTGTATATTGTGTTGTCTTGAAAAAAATTATTATATCTACCCCCAAGACATAAGTTCCCAGGTAAGAGGACATGAGCACCCAAATGTTCTTGTTTAGTTCTTGGCGCTGGTATCTACTCTATTTTTGGACACAAGTCAAATTCTATTCCTTTCTATGACTGTGTTCCTATGTTGATTTTGTACTATACTTATCTATTTTATATCTCTAATATGTTGTATGGTTGATTAGTTCACCCAATATATGCCCCCTTGTTTTGGGTACATGTGATGATAGAAGGAGAATGTGGCCCAAAGGAGAGGACTTGATGTTGATCTGAAGTGGATACCTATAGGGGTAGGGAATGTGCATGGTAGAAACCAAGGCACATGTAAAAAAATTGGGTTAGTAACAAGTGTTATTATAAAAGCTAGCATGTAAGAGAAGACAATGTAACAAGTAAGTAGTAAGACAAGATGGACTATGAGAAGCGTGTTTTCAACATGGTACATCACTCACATTATCACAAGACAATCAAGGCAAAAGTTATCAAAAGCGTACAATGATCACACAAGACATATGTCATAGCCTGCAAATAATAGCATACAATGGAAAACAAGATCAAGAAAAAAGTATCAAATAACCATGGTGGCAAATAGTCCTGCAAGGTAAATGTTATAGATGAAGAACCTGTTAGCATGTTAGAAAGATAAATAGTTTTATAGCATCGAAAATTAAAGTGCTAGTAAGAAGTAGTAAATGATGAAATAATAAAACATGTAGGGTGTAATAGGATTAAAGGTGGATGCCCCAAGGGAGCCTTGGTGGGACCTGGTAAATGGTACGATGCTAAGCATCATTACAAAGTGTGTAAAAATTGGTAAGAGAACTACATTCACCTCAAAATACCAAGTGAATGCACATGTGTATATATAGAAATATGATTGCATACTAATAATCCATCTAGTATGGGAAAAAGTGTAACATGTAGATAAAATAAGTTAACAAGATTAAATTCAACCAAAATATGCAAATGCAATAGATGAGTGTGGTGGTGTGGTATGCAAAATGTGGCAATGGTAGGAGCAGCATGCCCCTAGGGGATGTGTATGAGATGAGGTTCGTTTATAGTAACCCTTAACGATCAAGAATGAACAATAGAAAAACAGTGTGTCATTGGGAAATATGTTGTGCGATAATAGATGCTAGAAAGATGTATCACAAAGCACGAGAGAGTGAAGTGTAGTGGATGTGAGGTTTATTTTAAACTTATACCCTCGGTGGTCGAGTATGAATTATGTAACTATAGTGTGTCATAGGTTAATGATGATACGGTGTGTGTAGTGATGCTTTGAAAGATTAAACATGAAATGTGGAGAGTGAATTGTGGTAGTAGATACTAGAGACAACTATTAGGAATGGAAGGGGGAATAAATCATGATTCCCCCAAGTGTGTGAGGAATAGTATATTATCTAACGATAGTGAAGAGCAAGGGCCTTCCACCGATATCCAAAGAGATGAAGGCATGTGACAATGCTCTAATATCGGTGGTGTTAGAGATTAACTATGTGTACATGAAGGAGACAGATGTGGTGAAAACCTATGTGAATGGGTTTCCCGAGTAGGGGACTTAGGCCAAAAAATGTGGACTAAGATATTGATGAAGATGAAAAGTTCATGGTATAAGTCATGTCCGAATAGGAGAGCTAAGTTCTGAAGTAGCTTTAGATTTGAGAGGCATAGGAATACTAGATGGTATGAGTGGTGTATCAATAAAATTAGGTGAGGAAATGGTGTGCATGGTGGAATGCCTTTGATAGTAGAAAATTGTTTATTTTGGATGAACTTGAGACATAAATGGTTCATGGAAGGGATGGCTTGGACGACCCAGAGCCAAGAAATACCTAAGAGCATGTCATAACCTTTTATTGAATATGTAATGATGAAAAATACAAGCATGGTAAGGGTCCCAACTATAATGGAAATCTTTATGTTGCCAATAGAATTAGGAATTGGAAATGTGACATTAGACAGTGGACAATTTATAGCTAGGAAGAGTGCAATAGAGCATACATTGGTATTAACCGATGCATAGATCATAGTATTATTGATGGTATAGGAACCAATAGAATCATTGATATGTAATGAATTAGAATTAAATGTAGCATGATAATCATGATCCAAGAATGTAATAACTAGTGGTGATGCATCAACAGTAGAAACAAGGAAATCAAGAGGCCCCGATGAAGGAGGAGGCATATTGTGATATGCATGATTAGTAGAAGAATCAGTAGTTTTCTTGTCATGCTTGGGCAAAGGTTCATTAAATATTTTTAGATTTTTATTATCATTGATTGGCGTAGAATTAGATTACTCAGGAGCTCGATTGCATTATCTAGACACCCAAATTTCACACCTTTTCTAAATCAATTAATTTCCCATTCCATTTCCCACAAAAATCCACATTGAATTAATCAATGTTAATTGATTAATTAATCCATTTCAATCCCTAAATTAAACCTAATCTTCCTCACATGCCAAATATTCCCCATGTCCCCCCACTTACAAATTAAATATTCAAGTTTAATTCTTTTCCATTCCTCATGTCTCCCACTCACTTAATCATGTTTACTTTTCCAAATCGTGATTACCCAAAACCCCCAAATTAATCCCACTTTTAGGCTATAAATAGATCCTTACCCCCTCTTTTTCAGAACAATTTTTTTGAAATTTATCAAAGCTCTTGCATTCTTTCAACATAGAGCATCTCCTCCACCTCGTCCTAATGTCCGAATAGCCCCACTTTGGTCATCCCAAATCCATTATCCCCACATCCTTGGTGCAAATTTTGAGTCAATCTTGTTGCAGTGAAGGTCTTTCTCCGATTTGAAGGAAGCACCTACATTTCAAGCAATCAAGGCCCATCCACATTCTATCACCCATTCCGAGGTTTGTTAAGGAATCACGAAGGAGAAGGTATCTAGTTAGTTACTTTACTTTCTTGTTATCAATGTATTTTCCATAGCTCACATTCTGGCACACCTAGTGGGACTTACCCATAATTTATTATTTTTGGTCTCGCAACTCGTTATTTTATCCATTATTTTCTTATTGATATTTTCTTTTATAGTTTCATTATATATACCATATGGCATTCTTTGGCTAACATTTACATTGTGGGAAATATTATTGCTTTGTGGTGTCTTATGGTGTCTGTGCAGGTTCTAATAGTAATGGATATGTTGCTTACCCCATCATGAACCTCTTACATTTATCTAAGGTTTTTTTTTCCACATTTTAATCACCCTTTTGTATCATTGTTTTAACATTAGTTAATACTTGCTTACATATTTGGTGTGTGTTTTGGGTTAGTGCTTGTTTTTTTCATTGATTTACTTGTCTTGTGCAGGTATCAAAAGTATAAACATGAACTGATGACTAACAACTCTTTCTATTTTTGTTGTTTTAATTTATCTAATCATGTAGGTATCATAAATCTAAAAATCCAAAAAAATCTTGATTTATAGTTGTTTTCTATTTTGATATTTTTTTGGAACATTTCACTTTTAGTCTCACACTTGTTTGCAAGGGTATATAAGTTTTTAATAATCAGTAGTATAAATGTTTTATTTCTATAATATAAGAGAAAAAAATCATTTTAGTGTTACCACCATTCAATTTTGTGTGTTTCTTAGGTATAACTAGATTTGTAGTCTATATTAGTCTTGGGGTGGGGGCTTTTATTTTTGGATTTCCTAGTTTTACGTTAATACATTTCCTAGTTTTATTGTGGAAATTTTTATAAACCTACAAAATACAAAAAAATAAATTATTATTAAAATCAAATCACAAAACTAAAATTAAAAAAAATAAAAAAATTAAAACTTTTGTAGATCCTAGATCTACCCACCATCTCCATTTCGGCCTCTGAGCTACCTCATCCCCTAGACCTATCCCCTAACTCCTCACAACCCCTTACTCAACTCAACTCATATGGCCACCAGGTCGGATCCCCCATCCCACAAAAAAACCCTCAAACCTAACCCGAGACCTAACTCTCGAGAGCCCATGCACGCCCGACCCCCGACTCCCATCCCGTGAATCCCCAACTCCTCCACAGCCCCAACGGGCCAACCCCGACACTATCATATATACACCATGCCCCACCACTCAAGCTCCCCCAACACATTAGTGTCATATCCCCACCACCACATACAAGCCTCACTCATTCCTCCCCTAGCCCGATCCAACTCAGATCTCCCAAACCCACCCACGTGGACTACCCCCACCTCATCCTATGCAAATGTGAGCACAACCCCACACCTAAACACGAGATCATAACTCCCTCTTGCTCAACCACTTGGCCACACTTCCCCGCAGTCCCATAGAACATACGCCACATAGGTCCCTCAACCTCTCACTTGCACTCGCCATCCCAAAATGAGAATTAACCACTCTTGTTTCCCCGGCCACTCTGGCCAAGAGCCCTCTCCCCTCTCCCCGTAAACCACTTTCGAGAAACCACATGAATCCCTACAACCAACACACAAAAACACACACTTAATTTTTTCGTAATAGTCTTTAGGGTTCACATTCAATTATTAAATTCTAGGTTATGTTTAAATTTTTTACTCCACATCTATGATCTAATCTCGTAGGTCATTTATCTAGTTTTGATTTAAGTTAAGCTATTAAATAATTTAATTAGTCATTAATCTAGTTTTGATTCAAGTGAATCTAGTAATTAATTAATTTAGTTTTGATTTAAGTCAATCTCATAATTAATTCCATCTCATATTTAATTATTCTAGGCTTGATATAAGTTCATGTAATCATTAATTTTTCTTCATTAATCCAAAATCATTTTCAAAATTATTCCATCGAAAAACTCATCACAACTCTTTTATTAACTCATTAGCTTAATATTTCTCTAGTTAGGATTCTTTTTCACACAAAATAAATAAATTAGGACCTTTAGATTATTTTTCTTATATTTTTAACTATGTACACTAATCGTGTTATTTGATCTTGTAGGATGACTCTATGACACTTTGATTCAACTTACTTCACTTTCAAATACTAATTATCGAAACATATACAAACCCAAACCCTTATCAATTGTTTTTGCCAACATTTCTTCACATTGTGAAAGTTTTGAATTTAGGATTCTTGGACATTTCTGACAAACTTGGTGTTGTTTTTAAAATTATTTCGTTAATATGTTATCGCTTTACACGTCATCTAATGCATTTTTTACCTTTGTTGTATGCATTATTGTCATTTTTTTCTTTTTGTGAGGCTAGTCGCACCGCACTCACACGTATGATTTTTTTAATATCTTGTGCTTAATTAATCATTGCATTTTATTAGATTCAACTTCATTTTCTTAAATCATGATTACTTGCTAGATTTACATGTATTTCTAAACAACCTTTTTTATTGTGTTTGTGTATGCTCTTTTCTTGCGCAAAGACCATCTTGAAAATTAAAAATAACCACGATAATTTACCATCTTATTTTTCTAATCTTTTGTCTACATGGTAAACTACTAACCTCTTTTGTGCAGGACCATATCATTTGAAATATTATCATGCAAAACTACTAACATTGTCTACAAGATCCTCAATCAAATAGTAGTTTAAAATTTGAATCAACATTTCATGCTGTTAACCAACCCTTTCATTATAAGTAGCTTAATTAAATCACTTCATTTAATCTAGCTTTTTTTTCATCTTTAACTATCATCTTGATCATTATTTCATTTCTTTGCATTATTAATATTTGTCTGATTATTGGTTGTGTATGCTCTTTTCCTACACCTTTGAGTGATCTGGAAAATAAAAATGACCATGATCATTTTCTAACACTTCATTTGTAGGAAAACTACTAATTTGTTTTCATGCAGACCACATCACTAAAATTTTCCAAAACTAAAAAAATAAATTTAAACCTTCCCGTAAAATTACTACCATCAAAGAACAATTGCTAAAAAACAAAAACAAAATTAGCACACTCAAGTACGCTTATCATTTTCCGCTAGTGATTTTATTTCAAGTTGAAAAGAACTTTTTTTTAATCACATCATCATTTGTTTTTACACATAGAAAAGTGGATTTCATCACCACCTACGCTACACCGGTGACGTGGACTTCACTACCACACACCACCAAGCATTCACATTTGCATTGCACATTGAGACCAAGTCTCAAAACATTTTTAGTATCTACCTCACCTCTGGTCCCCACTTATAGGTGATGTTGTCGTGATTGGGACTACTGCGAGTAATGCTAATATAGTTGTAACAACGAAGTGGGCATCATCCCTATAAATATTTGGGGAGTAATAAGGACACCATACACACTTCCATCCCCCATCACCTTCCACCTTTTCACAAATCCTTCCTTGGATGTGGTGATTCACTCAAGTAGGTAAGTAAGAATTGGTGAGTCTCCTCTAGTTCTCTAAGGGCTCCTCATACCAATTATATTCCCATATAGAATTAGGTATACAATAGGAATAGGGTATATCAGAGGACACATCTTTTTGGAGTGATAAGAGCTTGCATCCACCCATTCCACAACATACTATATGTTGCATACAAAACAATGATTATTCCTAATGGATCTACCTCTTGATCCAAAACAATCAAATACACATGACTGCTTGATGTTTGTAAACAAGTTAGTTTAACATCGTTCTTATCATAAAACTTGGATGATACAAATGTGTCTGTTGTAAATTTCAAATCCTAGTGTGTTCCACAAAACATTTCCAAACTACCTCAACATCAAACAAAAAAAATGAATGAACAATGAAAAATCTTACATTGATGACTCATTAGCTAAGAAACAAAAGTCATAAATAGCTATATCAAAACCTATATTGAGTGACTTTCTTGAGACCACTCTTTTGTCAAGCTTGCATCTTAAGCTCTCTCCTATGCAAACAAAATCCTCATAGCTTGTTTGAGCTATATCCAACTAATACCAAGTGACTTGTTTGAGCTCACTTTATATATCATCAATTGTATATCTTATTTAAGCTACACTACCAACAAATCCTTCATAGCTTGTTTGAGTTATATCCAACTTATATTGGGTGACTTGTTTGAGTCACTCCATATCTCATCAACTATTGAGTTTATTTAAACTATATTTGACATGAATCCCCTCATAGCTCATTTTGAGCTATATCACAATTATATTGAGTTAACTTGTTTGATTTTACTCTTTTCCTATCAACACTCAAGAGCTTATTCAAGCCAAATATGAAACAAACTCGTTATAGCTTATGCTTAATCACTTTTTCCCAAATTTCATACCTTCTTTTAAAACTTAATCAAGCACACATACATATCTAATCATGGTATTCACATGCAGTCAAAGAGACCCTCTAAACCATGAAAATGATGATGAAGAGGTTACACAACCAGAACTCACTCAAAAAGAACATGAGCAAGTAGATAAGTTATTAGAACAAAACAAGAACGAATACCTACTGCGCATCCTAGCCATGGGAGAAAAACTACCTCCTGATTTTGGGACTAAAAACCTAACCAAACTTATAGAAAATGGTGAATCAAGTCACCACAATGCAACAACAGATAACCCACATAACTCTTCAAACGACGAATTATTTACCAAAATCAAGAGTTGACAAGGAAACTCGAGCAAGTGACTTCTAGAGCTGAAAAGTTACATGATCACAATCTAGAACAACCTACTCATGAAGTCCTTGATACCCCATCACATGACTCTCCATTTTGCAAGAATGGAAAAATATGAAAGAAACCATTCAAGGGGCTACAAAAACAATCAAAACAATTCAATTTTGAAGAACTATGCCCTTACCCATTTGATAAGGAAATGTTATGATTACCATTTCCATCATCCTTTGAAACTCCTAAATTTGATAAATACAAAGGAAAGGGTGACCCCACGATCATGTAAAATAATTCTTCATGCAATGTCAAGAAGTAGCTTACCATGACATATATATTTTATGACTATTTCCTAAGAGCTTAGGAGGATAGACCTTAGACTGGTTCCTTCATCTTCCCAAAGGGTCCATCATGACTTTTTGGACCTATCGGAAAAATTTGTTAAACATTTCTCCTTCAACCTATATTTTGAGGTAACCATGCTTGATCTTTGCAATAACAAGCAAAGGCCTAATGAGAATTTTACATCCTTTATATAATGTTGGTGAGGGATTGCAAGAATATTCCCTTTCTCAATACCAGAGAGACAATTGGTCAACATATTTATCCCAAACCTCACATAGACTTATCATTCGCATAAAGATGAATTGTTTGAATTTTTTTGAAGAAGTCATTGAAAATGGACACAAATCGAGAAAGCCCTCATTTCTAAGGGCTTACTTAAAACACCCTTTAGGACCAACCTCCTAGGGATGCCCCTCAAAGTCAGGAAAAATCTAAATTCTTTAATCGAAACAGAAATGTAGTCAATGATGGCATCACCGATTCTTAGTACATTTGAAACATTCAAAATAATCCACCCAACACAACTAAATCCAACAAAAAACCAATTTTCATTCCTAGAAATGAGGCTTCTCCTCAAGACCTCAGGAAAAGATAGTTCACTCCACTTGGAGAAATCCTATCTAGTGTCTTCCATCACTTGAAAATGCCAATATGATCTCATATCCCATCATCAAACCCTTGAAGAAGGGAAACCCAAACCAAACTGGTATAAAGACAATGAATATTGTGAATACCATCACATCAAAGGGTCATTCTATAGATCGATGCATGCAACTCCACCATTTTGTACAAGATTTAATTAAACATGGAGATATAGAGGTTGAAAATACCTCTGATAAAAAAATCCCAACAAAAAATTAAACATGTTCAAAAACCCCTTTCCTAAACACGATGATAATTCAAAGGACAAGGTCCAATCATCAAAAATGTTGAGTATGACTTAGTCATCTCAACCATAGACTATGACCAAGATCTAGTGGCTATGATAAAGATCAAAGTCGAATGTGCGGTTACCACTAGACAGAAAAAAAAAAGGTGGATCCCCACCACAAATCAATCTACTACTTTGTCTCCCACACCACCTCCTCATCCAATGTCTAATTCCACCACCACTTCCACTCCCTAACCTACACCTTCATTCAACATTGTCAAACAATTGGAAAATACCACAACACAAATTTCCATCATGGAATTACTTAAGTATTCTCCCGCATTGCAATGTATTCTTACACAAACATTGAATGAATCTCATGTCCCACATGAAATCAACTCCCAATAATTCCATGCTTTAATAGAAAATATTTCAACACCCAATCTTATTCTATCATTTGGTCTTGTTGACCTTCTTAACCCCAACCTTATTAACAATCATTCTTATACATCAAATATTTTATAACTCATCATAAAATCAAGCGTGTATTAATTAACAATAAAGCATCATTGAATATTTTCTCCATGAAACTACTATGATTTCTAGGTTAAATGAAACAAAACCTATAAAATGATATCATAACTATTCGTGGGTATGATGGTAATGAAATAGAAAGTCCACAGGAACAATCACATTGCCTCTTATGGTTGGACCCATCACTTTAGACACGTTATGTCATGTGGTAGACGTAGAAGTATCATACAATATTCTCCTCGATTGACCATGGATTCATGCCATGAAAGTCATCCCATCCACATTCCACTAGTGTATTAAATTCCCCCACTTAGACAAGGAATTCACATTGCATTGACACCCTACCCTTCGAGTATTGAAAATTCCTCAAAGGATGGTATAAAAATGCTAACTACTATCCATCGACAGAGAAATATGCTCCACCTCATGTAATCCCTAACAAAATACGTATTGATCTAGATACGCTTCCAAAACATACTCTAAAACCATCATCAAAACCACCATCATTTACTAATCAACCAACATTTCCCAATCCAACCTCTTCTTCAATCAACCCTCTTCATCTAAACAATCATCTTCATCACATAGTCAAACTTCCTCATCTAACAACACCTCTTTTGTTAAAATACCATCCCCTTCGGTTAATCAAGCTTTGTCCTCTAATCCACCCTCCTATTCTTATAACCCATTCTCTCCATCTTTCAAAACTACCAAACTACCATCTCCACCAAGTGAGGTACCTACTGATTCCTCAATGCATACATTCAAAATCATCAGACAAAGGTTGTGGTGAATACCAATTCCAAGACATTGTAAATTATTTTTACATTAGTAAATCCCCACAAAACTATGGCAAACCCAATGCTCCTCATCTTAGAATCCATCCCACTTATAAACTTGGGTCAGTCAATTTGGAAGAAGTTTGGTTATCTAGACAACAAACATATTCCAAGTTCTTTAGGATCTTGGTTATATGATGACAAACTCGCTTCTTGTTATGAGTCCCCTCAATTTACAAAGCTTATTGAATGATGAAAAAAATGAGCTAGAAGGTTAAAGGAATTGTTCTAAATAAACAAAGTCACTTAGATCCAATCACTTACACTAAAAATCATGGTAAACACAACCTTGGTTTCAAGATACTTAATGCATCTCCCATATTAATCTCAAGTAGCAATGATGATGACACCATTTGATAAAGTGACACAGGTCTACATGCATAACCTCTTTAAAAATCTTGCTAAAATAAATCTCCACTTTGAACATCTATCCATTAATGTCATTTATTTCGAGCTTCTTCACCCAAATCTCATTGACCATGACCAATTACATCATGTGGTCATGGACATGTTTCAAAATGATGAGGCCATTGAAGAGTTCCTTGGGAACTGTGATCAAATTCCCCTCTTTGACCATAAAAAAGGATTTGAGATTAACCTTGATGAATTTTCCTACTTTGGAGAAAAGAAATAGAATATTTGGATCCTCTACCTTGGGAAGCCTCAAATAAGAAGAGAAAAACAAAATTTCTCATAGTAAAAACCTCGTTGCCACATTATCCCAAAAAACATCAATAAAAAGGCCCAAAATCAAAACAATAACCATGTGCTCATTCCCTGAATCCCAAAACTAATGACTTACATCAACCAATAGCATATTTTTCATAAAAAGACACATCTAAAATGTTGGTTGAGGAAACCAAAGATATTAACATTGGTACCCCGAACAACCAAAATTTTTACAACTCGGCATCAGTTTGTCGACAAAGAATGCGTAGAGTTCACAACGTTCTCCATCAAATTTAAGAACATTTTCACATGGACCTACAAATATATGCCAGGCTTAGATCCATCTCTCATAGTACATCACCTTTTGTGCACATCTGGATGCAAATCCTATAAAACAAAAATTACGTAAAATGCATCCCAAGGTAGTATTGCTTGTAAAATTTGAACTCCAAAACTATTAGAAGCAGAATTTATAAGACCAATTGATTACTCTGAATGGATATCTAAACATAGTGCTTGTAGCCAAGAAAACTCTCGGCATTAGGGTATGCACATATTTTTGTGATATCAACAAAGCTTGTCCAAAAGATGACTTTCCCCTACCAAACATAGACATGATTGTCGACTCCACGGCAGGCCATGAAATTCTCTCCCTAATGGATGGATTTTCTAGCTATAATCAAATACATATCGCTAAAAAGATTAGCATAAAACAATGTTTACTACACCATGGGACATCTTCTATTATAAGATCGTGCCTTTGGGATGAAAAATGCAGGTGCCACATATCAACGAGCCATGATGGTTATCTTTCATGATATGTTACATGATATCATGGAAGACTATGTCGATGACATATTAGCCAAATCTAAAACTTAAATAGGTCATCCAAGTGTGTTGAGACACATCTTTGAAAGGTTGCGTGAGTATAAGGTTGCCTTAATCCAAAGAAATGTGTATTCGGTGTGACTTCTAGAAATTTATTAGGATTCATTGTCTCACAAAGAGGTATATAAGTTGATCCCATAAAGGTAAAAGCCATCATGGAAATGCCTCCTCCCCAAAATCTCAAATAATTACGTAGTCTCAAGGAAAAATCCAATCCATTCGATGTTTCATATCACAATTAGCCGATAAGTGTCATCATTTTAATCAATTTCTTAAGAAAGATGCACAATTCCAATGGAATCAAGATTGTCAAGACTCTTTTTCCAAACTAAAATAATATCTCTCTATTCCACCTGTCCTTATGTCACCAATCGCAGATAAACCCATGCTCCTTTACACATTTTTACTAAGCATGTCATAGGAGCTTTACTAGTGCAACACAATGATCAAGACAAATAACAAGTTGTTTATTACCTTATTCGAACACTCATTGAGCATGAGGTATGGTACTCCCAATTCAAAAAATTATGTTTATTTGTTGCTTTTTCATTCCATAAACTATGTCATTACTTGCTCAATCATACCACCAAACTTATCGCTAAGGTAGATCCCCTCAAGTATCTCTGTCCAGACCCATACTCATGGGAAGAATGTCCAGTTGGGTCATCCTACTTAGTAAATTTGACGTTGAATTCATTCCTCAAAAGGAAATTAAAGGAAAAGTATTTGCAGATCAACTTGTTGAGGCACCTCTTCTGGAACAAGACCACTTCATTTTACATTTCTGAAGAAGATATTTTATACATAGACATCACACCATCCTAGAATTTATTCTTTGATGGATCTTGTAACCTCCATGGATCAGGAGCTGGTATTTTTCTTATCACACCTGGTGGACATGTTATCCCCAAATAATTTTGATTAGCATTCCCATGTACCAATAATATCACAGAGTATGAAGCTCTCATAACAGGATTAAAACTTGCTATATCATGGAATCTTAAAGAGTTGGTTGTATTTGGCGACTCTTTACTTATCATTAAACAAGTTACTAATGAATACCAAGTCAAGGATGAAAAACTTATTCCATATAAACACATGGTAGATAGCCTCGAATCTATTTTCGATTGATTAGTTTTGACCAAATCCCTAGAATTCATAACAAATCCACAGATGTTATGGAAACTATTGGATCTCTGTTAGAAATCACATCCAATCAACCCCAGGAACAATTTCTCATAAAACACCTCTTATTGCTTGTTTATAATTTACGAACATAATATGGCATGTAAAATTGTGGGTCATACTAACCCTTGGTACCATGATATTTACACTTTCATCCACGATAAAGCGTTCCCTACTAACATGAAACCTAGTCACATATGCACATTAGCACAACATGCCTCCCGTTACACCATTTTAGCAGACACTCTCTATAGATGAGGTTACGATGACACCCTACTCTAATGTCTCAATCAGGAGGAGGCCTCTAGTGTTCTAACCAAATTTCACTGGTATCTGTGGTGTGCACATGAACAGTATGGCTCTAGCTAAGAAAATCCTACATGTTGGGTATTATTGGCCCACCATGGAGAATGATGCATGCCATTTTGTCAAACAATGCCAAGCTTGTCAAAAACATGGTAACCTTATACATGCACCTTCTCAATCATTACAATCAATCACCACACCTTGGCCCTTCTCTCAATGGGGGCTTGATCTCATCGGTAAAATTAGACCAACATCGTCTAATGGACATAAGTTCATCATTACCACTACCGATTACTTCACCAAGTGGGTCGAGGTTATGCCTCTCACCTACGTTACTAGAAGCCAAATATCAAAGTTCATTTTCAATAACCTCATCTATCATTTTGGCATTCCATCCTCCATTGTCACTGATAATGGAAAATCGTTCAAAAATCAGCTATTAAAGTACCTCGCCAATCATTCCCACATCAAACATAAATGGTCTACACCATACTACCCCTGGGGTAACGGCCAAATGAGAAGCAACCAATAAAAATTTAAAATCCATCATGGAAAAATTGTCAACACACATGGATGAAATTGACACACTCAAATTTACCCTATTCTTTGGGCTTATTGCACACCTATGGGAGCCACCCCATTCTCCCTTGTTTATGGTTACGAAAACATTTTACTGTTGAGATTAAACTCCCATCCTTGATAGTACTCCCTTAAAGATGTAATTAATGAAGATGAGTATCAACAATCATGGTTTAATAAACTCAAGTTTCTTGATGAAATATGGCTTAATGCTCTCAACCACCTTCAAGTCTATCAAACCGGTTTACAACACATCCATCATAAGAAATTAAATCCTAGAGAGTTTGAGGTCATTGATCTCGTTCTCAAAGAAAATCAAAATAATACCAAAATAATGAGAAAAATGGGGAATTTTGAACCTAATTGGTTATGACCCTATGTAATTATAGCTAAATTTTCCTCTAGATCCTATACATTGGCCATGAAGATGGTTAAGAACTTGACAAACCGATGAATATAGTACATTTAAATAAATTCTATTCTTGAGGTGCTATCTATCTTGGGAGAAATTGCTTGTACATTTATCCTATCTTACTCATCTTCAAATAGTTTAAAATTAATCATTCCATTAAGCAAATATCCTCTTATAAAAAAATCACATCTTCATATTCATCATCGTCATGAGACAAGTGTTAATATTGATCCTATTAAATTTTGTGAGTCTCATACTTCTTAAACCGTCTCCCATTTTCAGATGTTTTTGCTTATGGTCATACCTATAATCTTACTGATGGTAACATATTCCCTTCAAATAAGTTATCTCTTTCACAACAAAGCCTAAACTTCTCTACCCGATTCATTTGAATGCCCATCTCAGTCTTTCGGTGTTGAACCCTCATGTCCTACTAGTCATGTGGGGAGATTAGGGGAAGATGCTCCTTCCTAAATAAAAATCATTATAAACACAAGTCAATAAATAAAATATCTTATGAATAATTAACGGTTACACCTTTCATCCTTCATAGTCTTTGATGTTGAACCCGTACTTCTTACTATTAGTGTGAGCCTAGGAATGGATGGAGGTGCCCTTACTCACCTACATCTTGTCTTGGTGATGAACCCTTGCCTCTTACTAGTGGCATGGGGCAAGGCATAGGGGTCATTCATAAATCACAATGCATAAAATGTAATAAAAATAAAAAACAAAGCAAAATCAAAAATTTACTTGCATATGTTTTGCCTTCGGTGATGATCCTTGCTTCTTACTGGTAGCATGGGGAAAAGTATAGGGATTCGTAATAAAAATAAAAATCTTATAAATCTAAAAGTGCTTACAATTTTAAATTCCCAAAGAAGTAATTTAGATGCCTAAGTGAAGAGAGAACTATCCCTTCACCTCAAATCTTACCAATTAATAGGCCACGTAACAATCTAATTCTAGTAAGTGACCTATAAAGTGAAAGTCATTTCGAAATGGGTTCAAGATCTTTAAGAGGAATTGAATCACAATTTCCATGTTAGGAGTTTAATATTTACATGGTTATTAGTTGTTTGGGTGATTTACCATTTGGTAAATATTATAACTTACGATTGTATGATTAATAGAATATATTGTTACAACAATAATATATTCTTATTATTTGTTTATACCCATAAATTATAAACGGGTAAGTTGTTTGTTTGACTTCCTATTTTCTAAGAAGTAGTTCTCCTATTATACTGGCTATATATTAGTCAATTGTATTGCAAAGCAATATAGATAATATATTATTATTTTTGTTGTGAAATTCTAAACCAAATTCAATATTTGGTATCAGAGCGAATGATGTGTTAGTAGAATATGGAGATTTAATTTGCATAGGGGAAACATTATATTACATTGCCTCGATATATGGGTCTAAGTTTTGTAGAAAAGACTTTTTCGTATGATATATATGTGTAATTAGGCCGTAGAAGTTTTAGGAAAAAAATCCATAAAGATATTTCGATCATGCAGAAGAGGCAATCTCGGTCTTTTATTCACCGATACATGGACGTTGCCTTAAAAAAAAGAAAAATTGTGGCATCAATCTACAAAGCATTGAAAATTAGCAGCTTTTTTGAGAACTTGTTTGGATTAGCTACTTCCCCGGATATGCATATTTTACTTTATATCGGACCCATGACAAGCTACTTGGAAAAGTGAATTGAATCTCTTGTTTTGCATCGACTCTGGTAGTTCATCTTTTTCAACAAAGAACTTGAGTTATTTGGTAACCCTATCTCAGCTACGCATAGAGAGCTTCCAAATCGGAGGATTTGCATTGGTTGGAAGCTTGACAACTAATTGCACCGTTTATTTGTGTATCTCCATTTAGATTTGCACTATAACCTAACGCTGCCACATTTGCTCCCTTCTCATTCATGTTTGTTCGACATGTCGCATTGGATTTGCATTCACTTACTGCATGGAAGTCTTAGAGATGAAGTAACCTATTTCTTGGTATTTTGGTATTCACCTTGAGTTCAAGCAAACATGCAGTTCTATTTTGTTGGATCCTCGTCCTCAGAGACACGTTTGATTTATTCCTCCTCAAACGGGCAGTCATTCAACCTTGAAATTAAAATTTATTGTGGTGATGTTGCATTTATTCTCACATTCGGATATTCCTTCGCATTTCCAACATCTTGTGTTGATTTTGCCTCCCATGCAATAATAGCCAAATGCATGCAATCTTTAGGTTTTTTGTTTCTTTGTTCACATGGATAAGTGTTTGTTTGTGAATCATAATAGAGTCTCTCTTTTACCAAGAATACATAGATGGTTGGAATTTTGGTATATCCAAGTTTAGGAAATTTATATTTAGTGTTTTTTGGTCATAAGGACTATTGTGGTGGACTCACAAAAATTGTTTACAAGTGTGAGCCAAGAGTGGTTGTCCTTTTATTTTTCTAGTCAATTATTGTTATTTTGTGCTTATTTTCATTCACATGTGTTTCCATCTAAAATTTTTAATATGATAAGAGTCATTAAACCATTATCATAGTTACTTGATCCATAATTAGTTCTCAAGTCGTGTGATTAGGATTGGCTAATATTTTAATAAAGTTGTTGAGTCCTCCTTGTGTACTATTCTTGTAATTGTTATCATATACCAAGTGTGTCAAAATTATCAGTCAAATAGGTGAATAATAGGTGATTTTATGATTTTTAATAGTCATTTTCTAAGTCTTATGTCATATAAAGTCAAAATAATTTTTCCTTACGGATACATTTTTGGTGTTACCCGATGTCCGGAAAATAATGTGTTTCACATTGTGGGGGAGACAAAATAAACCCAATGTGGAAACTATTGAGCATCCAAGTCAAATCCAGCTGAGCTAGCAGCAAGTATATTGGAGGATGGAGGAAACAGAGGTGGAGGTCAGATAGCGACCTCTCATCAGTCATCAATGATAGGGCCACACTTTTGGCATGATGATAGTTGTGTTTTTCAGTGTGGCATGAAAAATAAGAACAGATGAGGTAAATTCCCTTTCACTTGTGTTTTTTTATCATTTATCCCCTTTTGTTAAAACATTGTAGAATGTTGATCAAAATGTATTGTAGAAATCATGATGTGAAGGTTTTTGGTAAACCAGGAAAACCAATTTTGTAAGGTTTTTGGTAAACATGTAAAACCAATTTTGTAAGGTTTTTGGTAAACCTATAAAACCAATTGTGAAAGGTTATTGGTACACCTACAAAACCAATTGGGTAAGGTTGTTGGTAGAAGCCAGAGAAAACCATCAAGTGAAAGAAATGTGTGTTGGCACATGTGCAAGTTTTGTGCAAGCCTCGATGTTGCACTATTGAGGAGTTGATCATGAACACACAGAGGTGGCATGCTACAATCAAACAATGAGACATGTTTTACCATGTAAACATTAAGGGGGAATGTTAGGAATTTAATATTTACATGGTTATTAGTTGTTTGGGTGATTTACCACTTGGTAAGTATTATAATTTATGATTGTATGATTAATAGAATATATTGTTACAATAACAATACATTCTTATTATTTGTTTATACCCATAAATTATAAATGGGTAAGTTGTTTGTTTGACTTCCTATTTTCTAGGAAGTAGTTCTTCTATCAGATCATTGGCTATATATTAGTAAATTGTATTATGCAGCAATATAGATAATATATTATTATTTATGTTGTGTAATTCTAAACCAAATTCAAGATTCCCAAATTGATTGTTGTTAGCACTTGTCTTTGTATTCATTATCTATGTCTTGTCCTTGATTCTCAATGATGAGCCCTCACATATTACTAGTTGTGTGGAGTCAAAAACGGATTTGGAATTATTTTTCATCCTATAATCACCAACATATCCTACCAATGGAGTGAGAATTTTCGTATTATTCAAAGTATGAATTACCACGAGTAATAATGTACATGCGGATGATACCCTAGCTTATCATCTCTCATAATAAGTTTGCATTCTCGGTCCAAAATCTCTAAAATCTCCAAAACATTGAATAATTTCAAAAATACAAAAACATTTGAAAACTCTTAAAAATCTCAAAAACATGCAAAAATCTTAAAATTCCCAAAAACATTCAAAAATCACAAAATCCTAAAAATTTACAAAACATCAAAACCCAAAAACTTAAATAGAATTTTCACATTCAACTTCCATCCCCAAAAATGTTCCAACCACCTTACGACTATCAAATTCAAACCATTTCCCTCGCGTGAATCCTCGCTTGGGGCAATTTTGGCTCTCATTGTTTCCTTGTTTGAGGACAATGACCCAATCCATTCCAAATCATTGTGTCCCTACTGGGGGCACATCCAATCAATCATCACTATGGAACACATTAGGGACATGTTTAAAGGTTCTTGTGTTGCATTATTAGTTACAAGTTTATTCTTTTTTATCTTGTATCTTGATATATTACAAGGGGCATCTTGATTTTATGTATCCTAGTGTTCCCTCTAATATACTTATGATTGCATATCATACAAGGGCATCATATCTTTTTGATGGTCCTTATCTATGATCTCTTGCACTTGCATATCATATCGGCTGATCATACATTTTTATGGCCCTGTCTATCCTCTCATGCATATTACAATATAGTCATCTTGATCTTCTATATCATGATGCATCCTGTTATGTGCTATATTAAAATTAATATTCTTTTTCATGTGAGTATCTTCTTACATGATTGAAAAATTACTTTACACCCCATCCATTCACCCATACTAATACATTCTCTAGTTTGGGAATCTTACTTGATCACCATTGTAGTTTGTGAATCCTACTTGAGGATCTTTCTGGACACCATTTGCTATTCTTGCAACTCCTCATCCCCTACCATGGTCAACATGTCTTTTATCCATTTTTCCTCTCTCCTCATTTCTACTCATCCACCACTTATCCCCACATCACCCTTCTCACCATTCATGTCCCCTTCCACCACTATGTGTCTTTTCCTTCCATTCTTCCACTTTCAGCTTGACAATATTACTTAATCACCCATACAATGTAGGATTCTTAGTTATGGTATACCCTCTTCCTAAGATCCTCCCATTGTAGAAAATTCTCCACCATTTCCTCTTCCATCGAACAACAATCACCACCACAAACATATTTTCACTCTGCCTCTTCCACCTAACATTCTTGCCTCATCACTCCCACCACGTGGGCATCCCATTAAGGATTCCCTTATAATCTACATTCTACACCGCATATATTCCTCCATCCATTCATGTCACACTCCTTTGTTTCCTTCCTTGTTATCACCTCCTCTCACCTCTTGTTCCATTCTCACATACACCATTCCCTCTTTTCTCATTCTTCCTAGTATCTATCTTCTAGCTTGTAATCTTACTTACACATGCTTGCAATATGGAAAATTCACTTGAGGGTTCCCCTTCAGTCCATCTTGTCATACACTCCTCCCCCACCTCCATCAATCACTTAGGTCACCACTTACCTCGCAAACCTTCTTCCCATCATTATTCTTCATCTTTGGCTTGGTGATCTTACTTAACCATTCATGTAGCATGCAATCTTACTTAAGAGTCCCTCTTAAGGTTGATTTTCCATCTAGCCCTCCCCCATCCCATAAAATTTTTGTATCTTATTTCTCCCACCCCTTGTCATTATCATCTACCCAACACATCATTCCAATCTTGTGCCCAATACATTCTTTCCTTTCACCTTCCATTCATCATCACTATTGGTTTGGTGATCTTACTTAACCACTCATGCGGCATGGTGATCTTACTTAAGAGTCCCTCTTAAGGATGATCTATCATCTTTCACTTCCCCATCACTACACATTCTCACCCTTCACTTTTTCTTGGCATTCCCCATTATCACATCCTCTCACCGCTTATTTCATTATATCTCGCTTGAAATCTTACTTAATCACTTCCGCCGCATTTGAGTCTTACTTAAGTATTCTCCTTAAGTTAAAATCGTCATCCCGGACTTCTCCTCGTCTCATTCTTCATTCCCTCATTTATCGTTTCTTCCTCCTGGTCTTCCTTACCAACCAAATTTTCCTCCTACCATTATCCTTTCTCAACCTATCATATCACATAGTGCATCCACCATCTTCAACTTATCACCACGTTCCTTTCCCCTATTTTCCCTCCTTGATCTATCATCCTTCATACCACTTCCTACCATTATTTTCATGTCTTATTTCTTCATCTTCACCTCATTCATCCTCATCCTATGCATCCTCTCCTCACCTTCATCTTGTAACACATCACCAATCCCCCTTTCTTTCACTGTTTCCACTCCATCTTCTCAAATTTTCCCACATATCTACTCCCATGCCTACCCACAATTGTTTTTGGTCTCCCCTAACATTATTTCATCATCATCTTCCATTTCCTTATAATAACACATTTATTCCATGATAATAATTATTTTCTGCTTGTCGACCCCTAAAAATCACTCATCCTCATTCCCCATTACCTTTTTCACTTTCTTCACTTTTCCTCTCATCCTTCACCAATAATAATTATTTTTGGTCTTCCCCTAACATCCCTTCATTGGCATTTCCTCTTCTATTCCCCATTCCCTTTTTCACTTTCTTCACTTTTCCTCTCACCCTTCACCAACAATAATTATTATTTTTCTTCATCTAACGTTCTTTTATTGACATAATTTCTTTCATTATCCATTCTCTCTTTCCTCACCACCTCTCCATCTTCCCTTCACAATATTCAATTTATTTATTGTCTTCATCATAAATCCTTTTTCTATTGTCTCGTAATCCTCTTATCCTCATCTCACGCATCTCTACATATTTTCCACTCCATGTCATTCCTCCCCTCTTTCTTCTCTTTACATTCCTGATGCTACCGAATCTACCCAACATATCCCCATTCTTGATTCCCTTCCTTTTGCATCATTTTCTCTGTTGTCCTCTCCTCCTTCCCAATCTTCGTTCTTGTCTCTCTCTTTCTTTACATCTTCTTCCCCTTTTTTCCCTTGTTCCTCCTTCTTACTTCCCCATCATTACCCTATCTCTTTCTCATTGTCTAGTATTTTTACCCCTTCATCATCCACATGCATCTCCATGCGGTATGTCCCATATTCTCTACCTTGATCTTTCCCATGATGACTTGGTTCCTTCAATATTCTCCTTGTATCTGCTCTGTCATCTCTTCTTCCCCATCATTTTCACCTTCCTCCTCCCCTCCCCTTATTTTCTCTACCACCTCTACCCTTTTCAATCATTATGTACCAGTTTCTCTTCCTTTCTCTGATCTTCTCCACATCTTCTTGGTCCCTCATAGTTTCTTTCTTTTCTTTGTTCTATCATCTCTTTCATCTTCTTTAAATTCTTCATCTTCCTCATCTCCTTAATTTTTCCATAATTTCTCTCCCTTCATGTCATACATATTCCACTAACTTCATTTTGCATCTTTCTATCCCTTTTCTTGATTTCACCTCCTACTTTTTCATCTTCTCTCATCTTGTCTTATCCTTCTTGTTCATCCTCCCTCATTCCCTTTTTTTTATCATCCTTATCTTGTATCCTATTCCACCTCTTTCCTTCCTTTTTCTCCTCCTCCATATTTGTCTCCTCCTTATTCTTCACTTACCCATAATCAGCCACTAATCCTATCCATTTATTTTTCTTGTCTTTCCACTCTAAATTGTTACATCCTTCAACACATATCCACACATAACATTCAAGTCGATTAAAAATTTTCTCCATTTGTACACCACATCCACTCCATTATCTTACACCCTATTCTCATCCTCCTCTCCACTGAGTTGACCTCTCCTCTTTTCAAGAGCTTTGTCATTTATTTCATTCTTGTCACCCTCTCCAGGGGTCATCATCACATCTTTCCCTAATAACATATTCCTGTGATATTTTTTTCTTCGAGGATACCATAACATTCATCACCTACCAACTTCTATTCTCACTAACAAAAATTTGTTCTACTTTTTTCTTAGCGAAATTAGATTGAATTTTTCCCCCATTTTCACAAGAAAAAATAAATCTACTTTTATTTAGATAATGCTTTATATTTTCTTCCTTTAAACTTCTTATCAAAGGAACACCTTTCTTAAGAAGAATCTCTTAAAAACTTTCAATCTTTCCACTTGGGGCATATTCATCCATCTCGTCTACTTTCTTTGAAAGGACACTACTTTCATAGTACCCTTCCAAAGAGGGGACAAATGTAGACACCCCAATTTCACACCTCTTCTAAATCAATTAATTTCCCCATTCTATTTCCCAATAAAATCCACATTGAATTAATAAATGTTAATTGATTAATTAATCATTTCATTCCCTAAATAAAACCTAATCTTACTCACATGCCAAATATTCCCCGTGTCCCCTCCACTTGTGAATTAAATATTCGAGTTTAATTCTTGTCCATTCCTCATATTTCCCACTCACTTAATCTTTCTTACTTTCCAAATCATGATTACCCAAAACCCCCAAATTAATCCCACTTTAAATCTATAAATAGAGCCTTACCCCCCTCTTTCAGAAAAACCTTGAAATCTTATCGGATCTCTTATATTCTTTCAACATAGAGCATCCCCTCCACATCATCCTAATATCTGAATAACCTCACTTTGCTCATCCCAAATCCATTATTCCCCCATCATTCGTGAAAATTTTTAGTCGATATTTTTGTAGAAAAGATATTGCTCCAGTTCAAAGGAAGCACCTACATTTTGAACAATCGTGGGGCTCGCCCACATTATCTAGTCCATTATGAGGTTTGATAAGGAATCACAAAGGATAAGGTATCTATTTAGTTACTTTAATTTCTTTTATCGGTGTATTTTCCATAGCTCACACATTACTATCAATAAGATGTTTCATATTAAATAAATGATCAATAGAGTGCCCAACACATTGGTGATAATCACATCTTTCATTTTCATCATAGTTCAAGCTACGGGAAGAGAAATATCAAGATTGAGTGGTGGAGGTAGATTTATAATATTTATTTCAATGATTTGTGGTAATAGAAACTGAGGTGTATAAGGTAGCTTGGTAAAAGTATGCTTTGTAGGTTGTAATTGAAGCTTTTCAGTGCGAAATGACATTAATAGTGGCCTTTGCTTTAGTGGGCTTAGGAGATGGTTTGAAATTATATTTATCTTGAAACCAATTAGAAGATGATGATGAAGTAGTGTCATAATATTTCAATTTTTCCATGGATAAAAGTTTTCCTTCATGCATTTTGAGTGTATGGCATAATTGATAAAATGAAGGATATGTCTCAAAGATAAGTCTCTCTTAAAGTGGAGGTAAGACACTTTAGACAAAAATATCTTGTAATTCAAAACCAGTGAGTACATTAGTCATCTTAGCAAGGTTGTTCTTATAATGCAAAACATAGTCTTCTAGACACTCATTAGATCCTTGTTTGATTTGAGAAAGTTATGCATAAGAGATCTTGGTGCCAATATTGATAGAAAAATGTTCAAGGAAATCATCAACTAAGTATGTGAAGGAAGTTACCAAATGAACAGGTAGATCATAAAACCAATGCATGGTGTAATCTTGTAGACTTCTAGGAAATAACTTAGCTAGAAATGTATGATCATCCACATAGTAAAGACATGCCACATGAAAATATCGAAGATGCTCTTGAGGGTCACCATGTCCATTGAAGGTAGGAAGCTTAGGCGTGACAAAATTAGAAGGAAGTGGATAAGTACAAATTGTGGATGCAACGGGGTTATGAATGATTAATGATGAATCAAGAGATGGGGAGGAGTGTGAAGTAGCTTTGAATCGATGGATTTTAAATTGCATAGTCTGATATAAAGAAGCTAAGTCATGAGTACCTGAAGAGGAACCATGTTTTGTATTAGAAGTATTGGGAATAATGAGAGGAGTGGTAGTGGTAGTAGTGGAAGTAGGAAGGTTAAGGGGTTGGGTGATGTAGTAGACCAAGTACACTCAATGCACATTCAAGAATTCATCACAATAAAGACATCTTTATCGTTCAATTTTCTTGATTCTAGAACTTGTCTTAATGGTATAATTTCTCTAATCATGTTATACTTCATTTATCCTTCATTAAATGTATTTACATGTACCTTACTTTGTTTTGATGCTACAAATAATGAAAAATTAGTCACTTAAGGTGAATATAATTTAAGAAACTCGTACCTTTTCCCTTATTCATGTCTTTTCCTTCACAATTCCTCTTAGTTTAATCATGCAAATTATGTCCTTCTTGGATTCTTAGACACCACAAATAACGTGTACCATATTTATCACTTCAACCCTATGTTGGATTCATCACAAAGAGGATACCCAAACTTCAAATAATCAAACTCTTTCAAACTTGTCCAAAATTTTCACTTAGGGGTCTTGAGATCAATTATTTTGCTAGGTCATATCTAGAAGCAATCCAAGTAGACTCGGGAAAAAATAATAACATGTTTAGGAACCATATATCATCATTATGATGTATTCTAAATTTCATGAATCAACTCTTCTTCAAACTCTTTCACTCACATCTCTCTCCTCAAACCTTCATTCATTAGACCAGTCCAGTCCCTAAGCATTTTCCACCCTAACTCCTTGTACAAGAGGTATAAAATCATAAATCCAAAATTTCAGGACCTATTTGCAAGAACTAAGCTGTGGTAGAATTTTCAAAATTAAACTATAAGTATAAGGTTCACTTTCTTGGTGAATTGGCTCACTCAACTAGTCTTTTCCACTAACACACTATCCTTCGAGAGGAATGCTAAAAATATCTCTAAATGTGACTGATGAAATTACAATATTCTTCTTGAATACATTTTCTTAGGCCTTCAACACACTATCTTAAAAATTTCAAGGAAAAATCCTCTCTAGGGTTTTAAAACCACATCTTCTTCTTAAACTCAAACCGGATTTTGGGTGAGCCCAAGAGAGCTAAATTGGCTATAAATTTCATTCTAACTTGATTTAATATTCCAAACTTGTCATGGAGTTCTGATACACCCTTATTTCCCTTCCTATTTTAGCAAGTGAGCAAGGTATTTTTGTGGAAATCATGGGTTAGGTTAACAACTCACTAACAAGATTGTGCATGCACGTAAACAATGTATGAAATAAAACCCTTACTCCACAATTCTAGGTTCACATTAATGTATGCACCTTTTCTACCCTTGATCCACTAGAGGGGAATTATGAATCCAAATTATAACCTTGATACACATAACATTACAATTCTTTCTCAACATATCACATCATGCAATAACCATAAATACTCTTACCAATGCTAGAATAGCGGTTAAATTTCCTTTGTTGCCTTCACTCACAAGAATGAAAACATGAAATTTTCCTTAATGGATTAATATCCCTACAATATACATCTAACTATCATTAATAGTTCACAATACAAATAAATTCTAAGATGTTCGAGTTCAAGCAATATCACAATTGTCCTTACTCACAGTTCCAAAGTGATGATATGAGGCTTACCCTTCCTAAAATAGACCTTGAATGCAAATACTTCACAAAAATACCATCCTTTAAAAATAATGAATTTACTAAAATCATAGCATAAATGTTATCAAGTAAAAGTAAGAATAAATATACATCACCAAATAGTGTATAGATGTTTTAAAAACAAAGTCCTCATACAAAAGTTGGGTATTATATACAAAACTTCATATTATCTTCTTTAATTTTCCTCCTCAAAGTATCTCCTCTCCTTCCCTCGAGGACTGACCTCCATAACCTCTTCCCTCGAGATTTATCCCCCTCTTGATTCTTCATATCCCTAACTTTTTTCTAAAGATGCATCAATAATGACCTTTCATATGCCATCATTCTCATATTGAGGCATTTTACAACTTTTCAAACATTTAGTGACTTCCCTACAACTTAGGACCTATAACCATGTACTTGGAAAACTATATGCTCCCTCACATTCATTACAACTACCTTGTTACTCTATGAAAATCACATTTCTTCATTCTCAAGTCTTTACAATTTCAAATCTCATTTGGAGGGAAATACACAAAGGAAGAGAATTCAAATTTTAAACCTTATTGTTTCCTTGTAGTGACTCCCTGAGCCTATCAAAGGATTTTAGCATGTTCAACAACTCCAAATCATGGAGAGAAGGAAGATTTACCACATGATGCTTCTTATTCCATGATGCTCTTGCATCATTGGGTGGGGCCATGATAGCTGAGGAGGAGCCTACACCTGGGAAAGAATCAACATCTCAAAAAATTTAAGCAGCATGTAAATAATTGAGAACATGTGGAATGTGAAAGGTTTCGGTGCAACGCCTTCACACAAATTGGTGAACTTGTCTATTTTTTCTTGATCAACATTGGTATCCTCATCATATGAGTTTTCACTATCAGAAGCTTCAATGTTCTCAAGAGGGATGTTGTTTGAGTTAAGAAAAGGTTTGGAAGATTCAACCATTGATTGGGAGGATTTACGACTAGATGGAGGAAGCTCAATATGCTCAAAGGTCCAAAATAACCACTACGAGTGACAGGCATAAAAGAAAAACCCTATATGGAAGGTTGGATTCAAGTAATGGGTTCACTAAATGATCTAATAAGAATTAAAATTAAATCTTGATTTCAGAGTAATTATTGTAATAAATGATGTATATATGATAAAAATATAGTAATGACACAAGCAAACAATCATGTGCGATATGAAACCCTAAGAAAAAGAGAGATATGAATACTTATCTTATTTACGAATGAATAGGAAGTTATCTTGGTAGGTGAAAGTGTTGAATAAGTTGTAGACGATTAAGTGTCGTTATTGGTAATTGTAAATTCTACTACTTAGGAAAAGAGCGGACATAAGGGCGCCAAGGAGGATAGAGGCACTGGCACCGACGATTAGATCTCGGTTATTGCTGGTCATGCAAGATCTTAGGATATACTTTCTTCTCTTTCCCAAGGGTTTCATAGTTGATCCATATCTGTCACTTGATATTTTCTCCTTCATCACCGAAGTTACTTGTAACCTACAAGAAATAAGTTCACATGCACATACCCACAAACCACATCAAACCTAAAAAGGAAAATGTAGAATGGAGGTTCAGATCGACCCCGATAGTCCACTGGAAGAGTGAACTTGTGACCAAGTGTTGCACTACATCTCATAATCTATGTAGTTCTTGTGTGTGTGTAGAAATGATGTCCTATGATGCCCTTGTTCAAGTCGCACAGTGATAGTGGGCTAGATCTAGAATGTAGCAATGTAATAGTATGTGTGGATGGAATAGAATAGACTTACCCTCTTATGTAGTGTATGTAGAAGGATGAAGCCCTTGTCCCTTGAATTTATGCTAGATGGATTCCTTTGAAGTGCTTCTGTGCCTTTGGATGGAAGCTTAGGTGATGGTAGTAATGCTTAGTGCTTAGTCCCTCATTTTAAAAACATAACTATGTATGTATAAGATTCCCTTGTTTGAATTTCATAATTAACAATTGGAAAGCTGACCCATAAGTGAAAAAGATAGCCAAAATATAAAGTAGAGCCAAAAAGAAAAATTAAATGTGAGAAAGGGTCAAGGGTGTCCAAGATGGATAGGAGTTCTTGGGCACTTCTGTCTTGGCTAGGAGCTGGTATCGAAGCCATAAAATATGATAAAGTTAAGTTGTGACTAGGCTATAAGGTGTGAAATAAAAAGACAAAGAAATAGATGAATAAAAGAGGCCAAAGATAGTTTCAACCACTATTTTTCTTGCTTATGAATCCTGTAAATACTAGCATGATCTAGGACCAATAAATGTACCCAAGTGTGTGATTTTGTGTCTATATCATGCTAGATATTTTCCTTCTATAGATATATCCATTGAGCCTCGTGTAATCCCCATTCGATAAATGTATTGATATCGAGACATTATTTTGATCCCAAGCATCTATATCTAGCTCATAACCTTCTACATCCTATTCACTTGCTGAACGCAAAATTTTTTATCAAGGTCCCAGAGAATACGGTGATTGGAAATGTTTTCTACATTAGCAAACTTCTATTTTCCACACACATCTCGTGAATGACTCAATGCCCGCCCCCATTTGAAAGAAAATTTTATTTATCACCTTGGTAAAAATCTTTGGAGGTGATATGGACTCTTGGAGGATGAACACGTTCAGGGTTTTGATGGCTCTTGGCTATATGAAGATCGGATGGCTAAGTGTTATGAATCAAAAAACTATGTCAAAGCCCATAAGATGATGAAGAACATGAATTGGAAAGGAAAAAGACTTGGCTCATAAGCACAAGGTCACCTTGAACCAGTAATGTACAAATCAAACATATATTGTCATGGTTTAGGTTACAAAACTTTTGAAAATAAAATCCTATAATATTCATTCGATCTAATGATTAGAAATGAGGACATTGATTCCAAAGTTAATACCAGTTCCACACATAGCCTCTTTGAAGACCTAGCTGAAACCACCCTCTTCCTTGAAAATCTATCCATTTACACCCTTGATATTGTTTACCCATCCCTCATAAATCAGGACCAACAATGTCACATCTCCATGGACCTCTTTCAAAATGATGAGGCCATCCAAGAATTCCTCGGGACTCGGGACCCTATTCCCTTATCGGACCACAAGAAGGGATTCGATATAAAACTCAAAAATATTTCTTACTTTGGTGAGGAATTTGAGTGTTCCAGTCCACCAAAAGTCAAAAAAGAAAATAAAAAATGGAAAAAATAAGAATACAATCTCACATAGTGAAAACCTCATTGAGGTGTTGTGTGAGAAGCAAAAATTAAAAAAATTGAAAAGTAAAAAAGTAAAAATAAAAGGACATATCTCCTAGTGAAAACCTTTTTGAGGTGTTACGGAGAGGAGACTTGCTTCAGATGAATCAAATGATTTCGCATAAGCCTACGGTTTCATTCCAAGACATTGATACATCTAAAATGTTAGTAGAAGAAACTATCACCATCAATATTGGAATGGATGATAATCCAAAAATATTACAGCTTGGAGCAAGCTTATTAGAATCAGAAATCTAGTCTTTCATAAAGCACTCGTTATTGAATTTTAGGACATCTTCGCATGATCCTATAAGGACATACCTAGTTTGGATCCCTCTCTAGTTTTACACAATATGTTGTTTCACCCGGATGAAAATATTGTTTAGAAGAAACTACAAAAATTTCATCCTCAGTGGTACTATTAGTCAAATTCGAACTTAAAAATTGCCTAGTCACTAAGAAGACACTTGACATATGAATTTGCACCAATTTTTGGGATATCAACAAAGATTTTCCTAAAGACAACTTTCCCCTTCCCAACATCAACATGATTTTTGATTTTATATCTGGTCATAAGATGTTATCCTTAATGGACAGGTTTTCAAGTTACAACTAGATCCACAATAATGAATAATATCAGCATAAGATAGCATTCAAAACCCCATGGGGAACATTTTCCTACAAGGTCATGCCTTTCAGCCTTAAGAACGTAGGCACAACTTACCAAAGAGAAATGATAGTTATTTTCCATGATCTTCTTCATGACATCATGGAAGACTATGTTGATGATAATATCGCTAAATCTAGAACCAAAGTTGATCATCCATCCATCTTGGGGTGTATATTTGAGAGGTTAAGAGAATATAATGTTCGTCTTAATCTGAAAAATGTTTCTTTGGTGTCACTTTAGGGAATCTCTGGTAGTTATCATCTCATGGAGGGGAATTGAGATTGACCTGCCAAAGTCAAGGGAATAATAGAAATTCCTCCACCACATAACCTTACAATCATTGCGAGGTCTAGAAGGGAGAATTAATTCCATTAGACACTTTATAGCTCCTTGGTAGATAAGTGCCACCATTTCAACCAACTACTTAGAAAGGATTTCCAATTCAAATGGACGCAAGAATTCCAAGATTCTTTCATAAAGTTGAAAGAATATCTATCAACTCTTTTGGCATTGATGCCTCTTATCCAAGGTAAACCAATGTTTTTGTGTATATCTATGACACAACATTTCATTAGGGTTTTTCTTACACAACATAGCAATAAAGGACAAGAGAAAGTGGTCTACTACTTGAGAAAAACTCTTATAGCCCAAGATATAAAATACTCCCAAGTCAAAAATACTATTTTGCAGTGGCATTCACTTTTCAAAAGCTATGACACTATATTCTCAATCATACTACACAACTTATTGCCAAAGTAGATTTGTTAAAATATATTCTATCAAGACCTATCATAACAGGGAAGATGTCATGGTGGATCGTGCTCCTAAGTGAGTTTGACATTAAATTCATCTCTCAAAAGGCCATAAAGGGAAATCTTTGGCGAGATCAACTAGTCCCAATGCCATTGCCAAGTTCTCAACCCCTTAATTTTGAGTTCCTTGATGGATATTTTTGTATATTGATGTAGTTCCCTCATGGACCTTATTCTTTGATGGATCTTGTAATATGCATGGATTAGGAGATGGCATAGTATTGCATACACCAGATGGTGATTTCATGCCTAAATCTTATCACCCTAGTTTTCCATGCACTAATAACATTCTAGAATATGAATCCCTCATAGTAGAGGTCTAGTCTTCACTATAGCTTGGGGGCTCCAAGAGATGAGAGCTTTCAGAGACTCACTTCTCATCATCAAGCAAGTTGGTAGAGAATATCAAGTAAAATATGATAAGCTTGTTCGATAAAAATGCATGGTTGACATCCTTAAAGGATATTATCAGCTCATAACATTTGAACAATTTCCTCACACACAGAATAAAGCAATAGATTCTATGGCGACTATCACATCCCTTCTTGATTTTAAATAAAAACCAAATACATGACGATTTTCTCATGGAACATCATTTGGTTCCACATATTATTTTTTTGGATTCCACCATGGTGTGTGAAATTATTGGTCCTAAAACCCTTGGTATCATGACATTTACACATTCATCCAAGAAAATCCTATCTTGACAACGTTAATTTATTCAATAAAATCTTTAGCACAATGTGCTTCATGCTTTATACCATCCTTGTTAATACCCTTTACCAAAGAGGATATGATGGGACTCTCTTAAGGTGTCTCAATCAAAAGAAGCAAATCAGAAACTAGTCAAAATACATTTAGGTATTTTTGGCACATATACAAGTGGAATAGTCTGGATAAGAGGATATTGTGCTTGGGTTACTATTGGCCTACTATGGATTCATATGCATGCAATTTTGTTAAGAAGTGTCAAGAATTTCAATGACACGGTAATTTGATTCATGCACCCTCACAAGCTCTTCAATTTATCACTTCACCCTGGCATTTTCCGGATGGTGGATTGACTTAGTCAGAAAAATTAATCCCACATCCTTTGATGGCCATACCTTCATAATCAATGCTACCGAATATTTTATCAACTAGATAGAGGTCATGCCTCTCACCTACATCACTAGGTCAAATATTTCTAAGTTCATATTCAACCACATCATTTTTCTCATTGGCATCCCTACATCTCTTGTTACCTGACAATAGTACATATTTCAAGAAAAATAATGTAATAGAACTCGCTAAGAAATTCCATATTAACCTAGAATGGGCCACCCCATATTACCCACAAGTGAATGGTCACTCTAAAGCATACAATAAAATGATTAAATCAATATTGGAGAATATTGAAAATAAACATGGTTGTAAATGGAAAAATGAAAAACATTAAGAAAATGTTTGACAAAATCTCAAAGCAATGAATAATATAGTTCAACAATCTCGTCATTCTAAGGAAATCCTCATCGATCGTTCTAGATCATTTTATGATGATCACTTTCCTTTCTCGTGGTATATATCTATGCTCATGAAAAAATAATCAGTTCACCCTTCGGAATATAACTTATCTTGGGAACACTTGGATTAAATATAATGTAAGTCAATTTAATCCTCTTGTGTTCTAATATATCACTTGCGAACATTCATATTTGTCTATTTTTCACTATGGAACACATTAGGGGTGTCTTTGAACATCTTCTTTGCACATTGTGTTGTATTTTTATGTCTATTAGCTTCAAATACATCTATTTTTCTTATAATGTTAGATATTTGTTAGCTTTGAATGACTATTTTGTTAGAATGTTAGTTTTTAACTCACCTTGTATGTTGCGGAGGTGTGTAAGACTTGTTTTACACATTTTTAATTCAATCACATGTAAGGAGATATCTAGACTTATCAAATTTTTGTGTATCTAGAATTTTTGTTTTGTTATTTTAGACCAAATGCGAGATGAATTATTACGCACTTCAATTCATATATAACTTTAGTGTAGTTAATTCCTATTCATATTGGGTTTTTTTACTACATTTCTCTTTAGACTTGTGTTGTCATATTGGTTTATTAAATAAGCCATAGTATGTTTTACTTTTTTATTATGTATGTGTGTTAGATTTGTTAACATTTCTTTGTATTTGTGTCAATTACATGTACTTTGTTGCTATCACATGTTTACCATCATCACATATGTGTCACATCTATATCATCTATCATATATCCATAATATCATCATATATCATAAATCAAAGATAAGCTATAAACATGGAAGCTAAGCTACATGTAACATCATCATCTATACATGCTAAATCAAAATAACAATCATCATTTATTCTAATAATAATGTCATCATATCATCTAACCACTACATCATATGCAAATAAAACATATCATCATCATAATGGGGTGTCAAATTTCCATCATATACATCAAAAAATAAAATTTCCATGTACATTATATCTCAAAAAATGTGCCTTCATCATGAGGCATATATATATATATATATATATATATATATATATATATATATATATATATATATATATATATATATATATATATCTCATCCCAAAAATGAGTCATCCTTGACTCTCTCCTACACTAGGATTACCCAGTCTATCCCTAGGTAGGGGCATCTACACTGACCTCAATGATCCCAATGGTTGATGTGACATTGTAGATCAGTTACCTGAGCTCTGACTATAAGTTGGTGCTCTTTGACTATAATAACTTGTCTCATCGGATGCGGTAATAAGCTCCTATTATACATGTTGCTAATACTCCTCGCTTCCGCCACATGGAATATAACTTCTCGTTCTATTGTAACCTAGTGTAGTTGTATACCCATTTGATCTCTCTCACTAGTCCTACTGTAGGCACCTAAAATATGCTTACACTTAGCATTTCCTACAATTCATTCAATTGAGCGACACTTAGTTAATTCCCACTCTTTGCTCCATTCTCGGATGCCCATTTACGACACCTCTTTTTGTTGTATTCTTCCCATATTCAGCTTATTCGGCTAATATCTCTCTTATTAGCTAAACATTCCTCCTTTCGACCATTCGAGAACCTCCCTAGTTCTCTCTAGACCACTTCTATTGGCTTCCTAGGCTATTTATTAGTCATAATTAGTTATCCAAGCCCTCCCAACTCTCAATGAGTCTCTAATCACTTGCTAATAAAATTTTAACTAGCCTAAACCCTAGTTAACTAGCCTAAATCAAGATTAACTAAGCCTAAAGCATGTTTATCCTAATCTAATCTAAAATAGCTTTAGTTCCACATACACCCAAAGTTAAAACTCTTCCATTTGGAGAACTATAAATACAAGGCTAAGCCTACCCATTCAACTTACACCTTCACATCTAGGATATCTTATTAACACTAAGAACACCTAGTTTTGGCATTCCATTTGTATTAGCTTTCGGATATAAGACATTTGATCTTAAACTCACTCCCTTCATTGATCTTGAGCAAATAACCTCCATTTGAATCCATAATCCAAGTTTTGAGTAAATAGAGATAACCATTGGCCTTGAAACCATTAATGGTGAGACTCCATTCTTGAAAGCTTGAGAACCATAAAACAACTAATCACACCTTTGATTGCTAAGTTGATCTTCTTAGGTTCAATGTTTAATTAATTGATCTAAAGAGTAGAGAGTAGCTTTATCATGTTAGTTTAGATTTAATCTAGTTCATACAATGATAGATGTTAGTCTTGTTTATCTTTTATCATGATGGTTTAGTGTAGATTAGGTTCATGCTTTGAGGCTATAGGTTTTAACTTCATTTCCATAGCATATCTAATTTATTCATGAACACATTTGCACACTTTGGTGGGACACTTATGTCCATCCTCCATTAATGGAGGTCTTTTGAGTTCTTGAAGTTCATTTTCAAGTTTTTTGGATCAAATTACTTGTTATTTCCTCATTTTTGTTTCTAACACTAGATAAGTGACCTTCATTTGCATGTATTCTATGGGTTTGATATAGAAATAGGACACTTTGACTAATAAATAACCTATTTGCTTTTGAAAATTTGAAAATTTGTGAGTTTTGTAGGTTTTTCACATGGTACGTGTATGTGTTAAGAAGGGGTGCATACACGTTGAAACCCCAACATCCCCATCGGAACAGGAGCGTACCGTATCTTGTCATTATCACTGACAAATTTTGTCTCTCTGAGAGATGCACGTGCATCTCTGCTGGCTGGCTCTGCGTCTCCACCTCTCTGGTCGCATCTGCATAAATAGCTTGACTATGTAAAAATTTGAAAATTGTTTGTTTTATGCTTGGGCACATATCCGTTGAAACCTAAGCGTCCATGTTGAGTTGCAAGTGTCCATGTCTAGCTGGACACGTCTGTGTTTTTAATATATTGGATTTCACTAAATTTTTTCTGTAGCCATATCCGTTGAGTTAGGTGTGTACCTGTTGGTTAGGAGCACTTTGGTGTTAGTTTGGGAGCACAGTATACGTGTAAAGTTTGAAAAAAATCTATAAACTACAAAATATTTTTTTCTAATCTTTGTTGCAGATTTCTTAGACTAACAAGTTAAAAATAGATTTTTTCTTTGGTATTTCAGTTTGCAATAGTTAAAGTGTTTTTGGTTCTTAGCTTAAAACTAGGTTTGTAAAAGTGTGTATGCTCTCTCCTCATGCCTTCAAAAGTGATCTTGGAGATCAGAAACACTTATACAAAACTTGTATCAAATGTTCCAAACACTTATTTTATAAAGGATAAAGTAAACTTTCATGTGATTTAGTAGGCTTTTTCACATTGCGTATGCTCTTCCTTCGCACTTATTGGTGATCTTAGGAATCAAAAGCAAGGTGTAAATTTCTCTTTCATAACATCAATCGTGAACTGTAAAATTACTAAAACTTGTTGTCTACAGGACCCAACACTTGTAGAAGAAAGACATCCAAAATGTAAATCTTCTAATACACGTGTTCTTGCAAGTTGTCAAATGGTGTGCCACTTAAAACCACATTAAATTAGCAAGATAAAAACACACCATATTCAAAACATTGTATTGCAGGTTTTGGAAAAGGGTACGTCCCTATCCGCTCAAGCTGGAACATAACTTCTTTGGCATAATGCCTTAAGCTATAACAATGGTGGTGGTACCGAAACCCTAAAGTAGTCCCATTTGTGTAACCTCTGGAAGAAACGGGGAAGCACTCGCTTACCCACTTGACTAGTACGCCTTGTGAGATAGAGTTAGCGGTTGTCATATGGCGACCACGGGGAGAGCAAACATGGACGCACTAGTTTCCCTTTGTGCTCGAAGGGGAAAGTAAAGCCGAGATACTCCCAAGATAGGCAGGGGATAATTTGGGTAAATCACGCTCGCTTAAGACTGACTTTGTAACACCTAGTTGAGAGATCTTATTAAGGAGGCCATTATGTCTTGGGGCCCACTTTTTCTAGTCCATTGTCACATATTGGCCATCACAAAGTGATAACTTGTTTGGATTCGAGAACCTTGTTTTTGAACAAGGCAAAGAATCCACTTAAGTTGGATCTAAGTTCCTTTCATCATAGAAATTAGAAGACATTTCACTTATCTTAGCTTCTTTCTCACCTTCAGACGAGGTGAAGCTCTGCCTAAGTGTCACTTAGTTTATTTTTCATCTTTTGATCTATACCTTTGCATTCTTGTTTCCCATTTCAAACAACAGAAGGCATCTTTCGGTAGTGTTGTCATAGATAGTGTTCACTACTTTTTTTTCCATTTACGCTCATCCATGTTTGCGGTTGAGTTGTTAAATGTCTAAAGTGTGTGCATGCGTCCTCATATCTTTTATGGCCACTTAATCTTGATTTCAAGATCATCATCATAGTTAGGATTGATTCATCATTTGATCTCCCTTTGACGTGTTGCCTCATTTGCATTGTCTCAACACAGTTAAGATACTTACGTCGCATTTTTCGTAAACATGATCTAAGTATCCGCATTATGGAATTACGCTGCGCACATTTTAACACATCCTCAGTATACCTTGAATTTTTTATTTCAAACATTGTCCCAAATTTTGAAGAGTGTTGCTTACTTTGTTTGTGTCGTTTCGATACCACGTTGGCACTATCTCACTTCTTTGTGAAGCTTGATTAACGTGTCAATTGGTGTGGTTACATGGCTTACATTTGTAATCCTTGCCCTTTAACATTTAGACCTTGTTGGTTGTTGAACTTATCGTGGTATCCTTTAATTGGGAGTCATGTCTACCCTTTGTTAATATTTACGCCTTGTTCATTTCGAGCTTGACGTAAGTATTGACATTGTGTTGATCATCTTTGCATCGAACTATCACTTTACACACACATTTGCATAGGGTGTATTTCCTTGTTGATTGGCTTTGTGTTTCACACTTGCATGATTGTTCCTTGTGATTATTCATCGGAAAAAAATATTCCTAGGATAATCCTTTTTGATCTCCTCAAGATTGTGTCATCGCAATGTCTATTTTCCTTAGACCTTCTTCAAAAATCATGCACACATCTCCATACTTACAAAATGTCTAGTTGGATTTCATTATGCTTCCCTGAATTGACATGTCACTTCCTTCCCTATGAAGGAGTTCCATCCCACTATCTAGGTCTAGACATTTGTGCTTAAACGATGCCAAATGTGACTAACTATCGCGTGATTTCTCACACTTAATACAATATGGAACCTAGGTTTATCAATTCAAATCAAAAGACGCCCATTACAACTAAACCTCGTTTGGTTCTTCATGCTAGAGGACCCATTCAGGTACCATGTTCCCCACCTTAAGATCATAATCAGTGGTATGGTTTGGGTGCTTTTGATCCAAATTATTATTCAGGTTCCCCCCACTCTTCTTCTTCTGATTCAGATCCAAACTACCATTTGGACTCCCACTCTTCTTCTGAAGACTTGGATCCCAACTATTGTTTGTATACCCCTAGATAAAATCTTGAATCATAGTCCTCCCTTCCTTCGTAGGACCTTTATTTCAAATCACCTCAATGATGTCTTCCTCCTTTGAAGACTCATGTGACTCGCGTTCCTGTCGATCGAAGATCTAATTTGGTTCTTGAGTCACCATCCTCCCTTTCTTCACAGGACCTCCTTCATTAGTCGTATCAACATCCTCTTCTTCCGTCAAAGAGTTCCATGACTCGGATTCCCTCTAGTCAATCATCTAATTCGACTCCTACGTCGCAACTTAACGGATGGCTATGTGATCCTATTTTCTCTCCTACATTGCATCATCTTCTAGAAAAGTAATCTAGGTCTAGATCCAAATCATCCATTCATGATACGCCTACCACCAATCCTACTTCCTCTCTTGATTCATCTTCTTCTATCAATCAATTGTCCCGCTTATCGGACTTGTTTCTTCTATTCAACCTTCTATGGCCAAAGAACAACAACCTCTACTAATTGATTTCTCTCAGAATGAAGAAACAATCAGACTACATGATGATATCCCTCTAGAGGATTACAAATAAGGATTATTTCTAGAACTTGATATGCTCATGTATTGGGGAAAATAAATTGATCCTTTTCAACATAACATAAAGGAAGATCCTAAAGTCATGGAACTTGATTCTTCTTCTATTATTCCATCTTCACCTTCCTCTAAGCATGATGAGATGTCGGGGTCTAGCATTGATCCATGGCCTATCTTCTCGTTACCAAATCATTCATTATCTATCACCATTCCTCAATCAAAATCTCTCCTTGGGTCACCACTGAGTACTCCATCATCTTCTTCATCCTAGGGCCACACCCTAGTAGCCCTCCTTTTCTCGCTTTTGGGTCACCTCCTAGTAGCCCATTCCCTTATATTCTTGGGCCGCATCCTAGTAGCCCTTCTTCCTCTTCTATCCATGGGACCTCTCCGGTAGTCCCTCCTCATCTATACTTAGGCCACACCTTAGCATACCTTCGTCATCTTCTATCGGTGGCTCACCTCCTCATATCCCATCCTCTTGATTCTTGAATCGTATCCTTTTCATTCATCATATCTTTCTTCTATCAATGGTTGTGGCAAGCCTAGAGTCATTTCTCACATCAGTTCTAAACATCAATGTTCTCTTTCTTCTCCTTCTCAAAGTCGGAAAAATCACATGTCACTTATAAGAAACCCAAATAGGTTCATTATCAAGCTCAGATCAAAACTTCAAGATCTCCAAAGCTCCTAACAAATCAAATGATCTTAAGGTTAAAAATCAAGCACGATTCAAGAACGCGCACCAACGCAACCATCAAGTATGGCACAAAGTGCAGAAACCTATGGATAGGGAACTCAATCTCCCATATAATAAAGCTTCGTTTCAAGATAAATCGCAATCATTTTTTGAGTACGAGCTCACCACGATCATCGAGATCGGGGATAACATAACTCTTGATAAACAAATGTGCCTAGTCTCCTTATCAAGGAAGTCATGGACATCGTTGTTGGATCTTATCACATAGAGTGATGTTTTTGGTCCCAACTTTCAAAACTATCAAAAATATAAAAATCAAAACAATGCAAAAATACAAAAAAATGAGAAAACATTTCAAAAAAATCAAAGGTGCATTTTCTCAAACATTTCAATCGGGTATTACGTACACATGGATGTTATTTCTTCCCTTTCTTACTCTTAATTATGCAAGTCTTCCTACCATTTTCATCCCTTTGGTGATATTTTGGTTAGCCTATTTTCACGCATTTTGTGACATTTATCTCTATGGTATCTATTTGGCGCTAGTCTTTTATTACCTTGGTAAATTAAAGAACAATTGACCTCTTAGAGATCCTATCACTATTAACATCTAATACACTTTTTGCAAAGAACTTTTGGACATATTTGTTGACACTAGCCAATGTCATCATCACAATCACTTCCACCTCCTTCCATCAAGTCATGTGTGGTTCTTAACTCCTTGTCAAATAAGAGAGCTGAAATAAGTTTTCGAGAAAGCAAAAAGAATCAAAATCAATAAAAAATCAAAAGATAAAAGCTACAAGAAAAATCAAATTGATATATTACTCTCTCTTGGGGTATATCCAATAATCTCTATTGGGGCTTTACGCATGGTGGTAGTAGAGAAATGTTATGATTAGAATCAAATACATCTTGTCGGGGCTATGGACGCCTAGCTAACGGAGGGAAGCAATAAATGACTATCCTTCCACCCTTCATTCAAAAATATCCTTTCAAAATAAATCATTCCTACGCATTGGCTAAGGTATCTTCACTTGTTTGTCTATCAAATCTTCACTTTAAGAGGTAATTAAATTCCATGTGCATACACTAGATATCTATGAGTAAAAAGCGGGATTAGTATGTTACCAAGTGTCTTTTTGGACCTTGTTCAGACTCTAACTTTATTCCTTATCTTGTCTCACAATTTGCACCTTTGTCTAATCACTTCTTCATCACGAGGCTTCTAAGCTACATTCATATCATTCACATCATTCTTCTACTTCATTCAAAACATCCATGTGTATAAGATTACTTTTTTGCCATGTTTTCGGACACCTTTGTCCCCTTTCACAAAAACAATCTTCTCCTTCCTTTCTATCATGTGCTTTTAGGCCAACTTACGCTAGGGGCATCCTTACTTCTTCCCAATACTTCATATGTGTACATATGTTCACCATCATGTTGAACCTATCCATAATGGCCTTGGGTCCCGCTTCTACACTGTGAAGAGTTTGCCTTTGAATACTCCCACCTAATCGATGGGGCATTTTTACATCTTTACCTTTCTCGTACACACGTGGCCTTATGCCCTTATACATCCCTTCTATCACTAGGGGCCTCCATGCTTCTTTGTCTTCTTGTACATAGTAGTTTGAAGAAAACCTTCAAAATCAAAAAAACATTCAAATATGTTAGAAAAATCAAAACATTCAAATATGTTAGAAAAATAAAAAACATTCAAATATGTTAGAAAAATAAAAACATTCAAATATGTTAGAAAAATAATCAAAAACATTCAAATATGTTTAAGAAAACTTCTAAGCAATATAAATCATCCTACAAAATGTCGCTCTTTGGCTCTCACATGTTCATGTGTGTGACTCGCAAATCATCTTGATCTACCTCCATCAACAAAAGCTAAGTTGCTTACTTAAATCGTACTCACGGGGCACAACGAGTTGCACGGTATTATTTCGTAGTGCACATTATTTTTTCATAGGACCGAAGTGTCCTCCATTATTCTCCTTGCATGTATCCTTGCTTGGGGCACCATTATTAACCCTTGTCGTTAATTCAAATAGGTTGTAACTGAATATTGATACCAAAAACATTAAGTTATGTTTCTTTGTTAGGCTAGCTTGTTTACTTTCTTGTATTGCATTACATTTTGTATGTTGCATGGAGTTAGGCATCTTTTAATTTCTCATATTGCATTGCATTTTGTATGTTGCATGGAGTTAGGCATATTTTACTTTCTCGTATTGCATTGCATTATGTATGTTGCATGGAGTTAGGAATCTTTTACTTTCTCTTATTACATTTCATTTTGTATGTTGCATGGAGTTAGTGTTTTTAGCAATGGAAATTTGTTCATATATGGCTTTTCATGTCATACTACACTTTTGTTCATTTTTTTAATAATAACTAATGATGAAGATCTCTAGCAATATGATGACAAATAAATTTTTTTAAAAGGCACTAGATGGATGTTAGCTCATTCCCTCTTCCTCATTCTCCTTTTTCTTCTATATCCCCTTTATTTTCTTCTTCTTCACACTATTCTTTCTTTTTTTCTCTTTATCATCTTTTGATCATCAATCGAGTTCTTTTATCACCCCATCGACAATCGAGGGGGCATCCTTCATTCTACTCATTTTTCTTCTATCCCTTCAAATTTTCTACTTGTTTATGCTTGTCTACTTTCTTTGAAGTGACGTCACTTATGCCACCCCAAAGAGGGGAAAATGTAGACACCTAAAATATGCTTACACTTAGCATTTCCTCCAATTCAATCAATTGACGACACTTCGTTAATTCCCCACTCTTCGCTCCATTCTCGGATGCCCATTTATGACACCTCTTTTGGTCGTATTCTTTCCATATTCACCTTATTTGGCTAATATCTATCTTATTAGCTAAACATTCCTCTTTCGACCATTCGAGAACCTCCCTACTTCTCTCTAGATCACTTCTATTGGCTTCTAGGCTATTTATCGGTCATAATTGGTTATCCAAACCCCTCCCTGACTCTCAATGAGTCTCTAATCACTTGCTAATAAAATTTTAACTAACCTAAACCCTAGTTAACTAGCCTAAACCAAGCTTAACTAGGCCTAAAGCATGTTTATCCTAATCTAATCTAAAATAGCTTTAGTTCCACATACACCCAAAGTTAAAACTCTTCCATTTGGAGAACTATAAATACAAGGCTAAGCCTACCCATTCAACTTACACCTTCACATCTAGGATATCTTATTAACACTAAGAACACCTAGTTTTGGCATTCCATTTGTATTAGCTTTCGGATATAAGACATTTGATCTTAAACTCACTCCCTTCATTGATCTTGAGCAAATAACCTCCATTTGAATCCATAATCCAAGTTTTGAGTAAATAGAGATAACCATTGGCCTTGAAGCCATTAATGGTGAGACTCCATTCTTGAAAGCTTGAGAACAATAAAACAAATAATTTCACACCTTTGATTGCTAAGTTGATCTTCTTCGGTTCAATGTTTAATTAAGTGATCTAAAGAGTAGAGAGTAGCTTTATCATGTTAGTTTAGATCTAATATAGTTCATATAATGATAGATGTTAGTCTTGTTTATCTTTTATCATGATGGTTTAGTGTAGATTAGGTTCATGCTTTGAGGTTATAGATTTTAACTTCATTTCCATAGCATATCTAATTTATCCATGAACACACCTACGGTCCAACTCGGATGCCCTATGGTCTACGTATCTCTACGGAGGGTCTTGACGGTGATGAATGCAACATCACCTCGTAGTAAAAATATGTCCCTCTCTACCTTTAATATGGCCACCGATGGCCCACATGCTAATCTGCATCTTTGGGTACCTATAGTAGTACCTATGCTCCATATCCTCCCTCTATAACCCCAACACCTAGACTTGGTGGTCAATGTGGTGATGATGGCATATGTAAAAGTACCTGTGTTGGTACTTTCATATGTATAACTAGCACATGTACGAGCATCTTTGTCAAAACCTGTTGTGGCATATATGTTGGTATCTGAGCTACCTACCTCGGTATTTCTTATGCCTATATGAACCTACGTTATCGGTGCATATGCTACCTGCGCTACTGGTATCTATCCACCTATATTTGTGGCCCCTAATCCATGTGCACCCATTTTCCCTAAGCCACATGACCCTAAGCCACTTAAACCTATACTAGTGGACCTAAGCCACTTAAACCTTTAGAGCTTGTACTGCCTAGCCATTATTATGTGTCTAAACATCAACCTTCACCTTCACACGACCTAACCTACCTCTATCCCTCCTCACATGTAGCCCACCCACTAGTGTTATCACTATCCTTGCATCTATTGTTGCCTACGAAATAATAATCCACTTGGGCATGATCGTTGCATACCATGCTGATGTACTCAAGATTTGTGCATGGATCTGTAATTTACACACGACCACCCTACACTGTGAAATAATGTCGAAGAAGTTATGCCTAACATCTCATACTCTAACTCATTGACCAAATTCCATCATCTCCTATGTTACTTGCGTACCACCGATCAAGACCTAGAATATCTGTATAACCCCAAGTTTTCTATGAACCCTATCCACTTTGTACATCTCCATAATATGACTACGGATGTCAATGATAAAGTTCTCTACCTCTGCGGCACATGACTTAATGTCATATGTCCTCCATGATATAGCTTGTATGGTCTTCATGTCATTATACGGATTTGTAATTCATCATAATCCCATTTATAGAATGCAATGTTTCCCATGTGACCCATCTCACCCACGCCTATGGTCTCCAAAGTTAAAGGATGAGGGTTCATCGGGTTGCATGTCCCGTAAAATTCCAACTAATCAACCAATTGCAATATGATCCTAGGAAGATATATGTAGTAGAGTGGTTGGACTCGAATTCTACATACCTCTATACACAATCATATGCAAGTATTTGTACAAGTGTGCACGGATGTACTAGCCCTAAGAAAATACCTTTCCCTCCATCAATCGTGTCACAACACCTATCAACCCTAACTGAAAGTGTGTCCCGATCTTATTAGGAAGAAAATAGCCGGTGATAAGAGCCATCAAGTATATCAGTAGTTGAGCTACTGTGTTGTCATCCATGCACTCATATAGGTGTACCCCCATCCCCTCTCTGGGTATGTCCTCTAACTGAATAGGTCCCATACATTCCCTACCATATATGTGACATCTCCATCAAACTCCACCAAGCTACCTTGTATTGATACCCGCAGGATTTGGTACACATCCTCTAATGTAATTGTTATCACTCCCATCGGGAATCTAAATGTATGACTCTTACTATGTCATCTCTCATCCAGAGTCTTTGTCGGTAGATAATGATCCAAGATAATGTGTGTAAGTTATACTGATGTATTTCAATCTCATTGCCTCTAATAACACACGATCAATTGTCACTTTGCTAATTCTTGGTAAATCTCCTCTTAGATGACCACAATCATTTGTGACGCTTCCGCACATCCAAAACTAATGGTATCTCCTACAAATCATGTCAAAAAAATAGTTAATATTAATCTTATTCTCTCCTAACCTTATAATTTTCCTCTAAAATCCAATTTTTAACGCTAGTGCACCATCTATTATGCTAAGCGCAATCACATGCATGTTGGTGCATGCACTTTTATCTTAGCGTACCCATTTGAACATTATCACAATCACACTAGTGCACTCACTTTAAACGCTCATGCTCTCATTAATACACTAGCACGTGTAACACACTAGCACATTCCTCAGGCTACACTAGCGCACTTAAATGTATGCGCGAACATTAAAAATCAAACTTCTATTACTAAAAATAACAATAAATGCTTCAAAACTTTAAGCTTTTTAAGCTACTCACCAAATACCCTTATCTACCCTATGCCTAAACTTTTGAATGCGGTATATGCACGATGTTTCCTCTAAAATTGGCCATCTCTCTAAATTTTAGAGCTCAAATCTCAATTAGAGAGCAAAAATGATCTATAAGCACAAATGGGTTGCGATGATTACTAACCCTCCCACCCTTCTGTTTATACCCTTTGAAACCCTAATTCTTCTCAATTTGGCCTTTATGCCCACACACACTCACTTTTATTCGTCATTACTCTCGGCGTTTTATTTGCGGATTTTCTCTCTTCTCTTATGTGCTTAACTAGTGTTCCATCACAATGCTCACTCATTTACGGGGCATTTTTCATTCACTATTTCACCTTGTTGGGCACACCAATGCTTGATGGGGAAAATCAAGTGTACTAAACACACCACTTCATTTAACTCGAAATTTTCCAAAAATCCTATATTCTCAAAACTTCACAAAAAAATAGCAAAAATTTAAAAATCACAAAAATCAAAAATTCAAACAAAAATCCTAAAAATTACAAAATTTTCAAAACTTCAACAACTCAACGCAATTTTGATAAAATCACACTTTTATCTACTACCCTAGTGATCGTTCCAATTTTCAGCTATCACGATACATTGTTTCCTTCATGATATAACTTCGTTTGGGGCAATTTTGGCTCTCATTCCCTCTCCTGCAATTCCTAAGTTTATTGCTTTGAGACAGGTGATCCATTTTTAAACCTCATATCAATATTCAATATGGATCCAATAAGAGTGTCATTAGGAATATTTAATATTACTCTGCTCTTCAGTTTGATCTTATCCTCATGCATTCATAAGTTTAGTGCTTGGGGGCATTTGCATATGCTTAATCATCATTATGGCACATATTAGGGGCATAGTTAATTGTCTTCTTTTCAAAGTTATGTTGCATTGTTGAGATTACTTTTTGGACCAATTACATGTATTTCGTTATCATCTTGGCTTCCTTATAGTCATGATACGTAATTTTACGATGTATATTGGGTTTTTTTCCTTTTTCTCTTTTCTTTTTTCTTGTGTATTTGTTTTACGCACATAACGGGTTAAACATCTTGATTCCTTCATAATCATGTGACAACTCTAATGTGTAACAACAAAATAAGGTTTCTCTCATTTTCCCTCTCAAATGAGCGTTCATGCTATGAGCGAGAATCCCTTCCCTCCTGCTTTAAATTCCTTCCTTCTTCCTATCAGTGGTTATCCACCACTTTATCGTGTCACCCACCCGCTTGAGGAAGCATTCCCTTACCATTCTACTCGTTGGGGCATCTAAATTCTCCACTATCTTCCACTCGCATTAAGTCTACATTAAATCTCTACTATCTTTAAAATAATATTACTTCATAATAACACTTTAAAGAGGGGAAAATGTAGACATCCTAAAAATACATAAATATTTCTAGCCTATTTCCATCCAATTAGAATTAATTAAATTAATTTTATCCTACTAGAATGTATCCCTTTGGAATTAATTAAATTAATTCCATCATTTAAATCATAACCCTTTAGAATTAATTAATTTAATTTTATCATGCTCTTGGAATTAATTAAATTAATTCCTAACACCCTTTAGCTAATTTAATTAAACATTTATTTAAATAAATGGTTAATTATCCTCTCACAATTTATAACTAATTAAATTAATTATTTAATTAATCATATTTATCTACTCACACTCCACTCCACTCAACTCCACTTCTAGAACCCTATAATGGTGGGGGCAACAAAATTGCACATACAACCATCTTCCGTACAAAATCAAGATCATCATTGCCCCTATGAAAGGTGTAAGCTGCATAGACCAAATATTCTTACTATTTCAGGAAATTTTAATTAAGATCCTAGAGCTCATTCAAACTATGATCCACTTCTCATGGCCTTGCCCTCAACTATATAATGCAGTCAATTCCTTTGTAAATACATCATCGGAAACTTATGCAAATTGCAGCCAACTCACGCCAAATATCTCACCCCCATCCTTGTATTTTATGAGCTCATAGAATTTTCATCCTACATTTGGAGAGCAATCAAGAGCACCCACAATCCAAAAAAATCTAAATATTATACAAGTCCAAGTGCTTATACAATCTTCATTGAGGTTTGCAAAGAAAGTAATGAATTTGGTATAGTTTACTCGAGATCAAAACATAATAATAATATTCTCTATATCTCATACGGAATGTTGGATACATTTTATAGTTTAAGCTTCTCCTATAAACAAGGAGGTAGCTCTAACTATTTTTCTATACACGTAAGTTGTTAAAACAACTCATAACAATATAGTTTTTACATATAATAAAACTTAACGGAGCACTAATTTAGTGATTTCCTAATATTGCCCCCTTAGTGTGAACATGGGGAAAACTCTGCCTTTGTACTTGCACCTACTTTCATGATTAGGTGATTTTTACTGCAGGATGATCACAAACCCGTTATATGGTTTTCAAATGGTTAACCACGAACCAAAAATGGTGGTTTTCAATTGGAGTACCAAAAACCAAAAATGAAGGTTTTCAATTGGTTTACCTACTGACCTCATCATCATGTGCCAAATACTATTATCAACCTTCATCATATTTCACCACGAGGGGAATGATATGGGAAATTTTGCTACTCATACACAAAAATAAAAAAATAGAAATGGAAAATTGGATAGTGTTCCCCCTCAATGTGAAATTTCCCTTATTCAATCGGGAACACTGTAAACTAGAACAAACACACACACAATTGGAAGCTAAAGCACATTGAAAAACACGGTGGAAAGTACCTTTGCACAAACCGCAAACACACATGTCATCAAACCTTGATGTGGCCCCATCATTAGCAATCGACGAGAGGTCGTTGAGTGACCTCCAACCTATGATGCCTCCTGCCTCTAGTTTCATGTTGCTAGTTCAGTCGGATGTGGTCATGGAGCTCAATTATAACTCAAACGTTGTGTAACAACAAAAATGCATCCTTAAGGGAAAAAAATTATTATATTTTTTTGTATTTATACAATATTTTTAACTTGACTCTTTTGACGGACAATAAACAAATATCTTAAAATAAACTATTTGATTAACTTGACACTTTGATGGACATAGAATTGACCACAATTACTCTTTACTTTGACAATAATGATGACTGACTGACTCAACTTTGACAATGGAACTTTATTGAAAACACTATACAAAACCCATTAAAATGTGTATGAACCTAATAACAAATTATGGTAATGAGCGAAATACAACCTATCGACCATACAATTTGATAGGCACAACATTAGACCGATTCAACAAAGTTCTAACTTATTGATTATACCGATTACGAACTTATATAAGACGCTTGAACAACTATACACTCATTGACATTGATACATGTAAAACTTATGCCCTATAACGAATATTAAAACTGGCTACTAATACGCAGAAATTAGACAAATAAATGACTAACCTGTACTGGATATGATAGGTCACCAATCTATATATCGACAGGTCGTATGAATATGTATAATGCAACGTAACAAACTGATAGAACAAAACGACGCCACCAATCTTGAAGTTACACGTTGAATCTGACAGAAATACGAATCCAAATAGGAGTGAGATAACATGTTCAACGCATCACTAACTGTCTTTTATATAAACTTTGGATTCTCAAATGGGCTACGTGGCTGTGTGGCGATAGGGTTTGAACTTGGAAATCTCTGAGCTTCATTAATCAATCACTTTTGTGCTGAGTTGACCACCGACAAATGTGTTATTGAAACAACACTGGAAGATTTTATACGGTGAAACTGGGTGGATTTGATTTAATTGAAACACGGATATTGTGCTGAGGAAATTTATCTCTGTAAATTGGATCTCTCGACACACCTGATTCAGCTTCACAGACCGCTCGTATAAATTCGACAAAGTTCAACTCAAATTTCTTCCTTATGGCAGCGAAGGCATTATCCAAACACAACGCAATTTACATTCAACGTGTCTACCCTGAACTTGGTGAATGTGCATCGAATGAAATCAACATAGATATTTCATAGATCTGTAATCATGCATGCATGGAAATAAATCTACTTTGATGCACTATTTTTAACAAGAACTTGAAAAGGTTATAACTTGTGCTTCGGGTGTCCGTTTGAGTCTATTTTTTTAAACCACCTATTTTGACAAGATAAACACATTGGTCAACCTGCCTGTTATTTGGAGCATGTTTGGCACATTTTCAAGCCCAAAATATGCCCATATGAATGCCAAAAATTAGGATCTAAGTTGTACTTTTTTCACATTTTAGGGCATTAGTAAATTATAGTCTCTTAAATGCAAAATAGGTTAGAAAGTTGGAAATTCCTCTAATTTAGGAATGTAGAAGATGTGTGGTACTTTTTGTGCCCGTAGGAATAAACATGCAAATTTACTAAGAATAGAAGGTTCTAGTAAACTGCTAAAAATAGTAAATTTTGCCACCTAGAATAGATTTAATCAAAGTTAGTTAGATTTTGCTTAGCAACTCAAGTTGGGAGTTTTTTTCCTATTTATGAAGCATTGTAATTCATGATTGAATAATGAAGAAGAAGATTTATTTTCTTTGAGTTCAAGATATTTGCATTGTGTTGAGTTTGTGTTAAAGTTGGCTACATTATATGCTTTGAAGGCACCGTAGACAAGCTGTAGATCACGTTTTGTAGAAATATCACACTCCTTTAAGATCTACAGATACATACAAAATTTTACAAATAAAATGAACTAACTATTTGAACACTTCTCAGTAATTAATCCTTCCATGAGAGGGCTAATTTTTTTCTCCACCCCGAATCAATGCTCATAAACCCGTATCACTCGATACCAAATATAGAATTTGGTACACTTTACTCGATTAAAACATAATAATAATACTCTCTATATCTCATAGGGAATCTTTGGATAAATGTTATAGTTTAAGCTTCTCCGTAAACAAAGATGTAGGTCTAACTATTTTTCCATACACGTAAGTTGTTAAAACAACTCATAACAATATAAATGTTTACACATAATAAAACTTAACGGAGTTCTAATTTAGTGATTTCTGATAGAAAGACTTACAGTGAGGTTTGTAATTTTATTATTTATCTTTCATTTACTTGAGTTTTTATTTCTTCTGAGTAAGGCATTGATGGATGCATTGTATTGAGTGGAACAAGTTTCAAACACCATCCACATCACCTTCAAACTTGGCACTTACATCTAGTTCAATCCCCACATATTCTTATGCTTGATCAACTATCTCTATACTCCACATAGGTGTTATTTGTGCTAACTATATTATACGTGTGGAGATAACACTTTGACCTTGCCGATTCTAAGTTTCAAGTGTGGTTTTTATTACTAGGTTCAAATGTCAGAGACCAATGGGATAAGTGGGTATTTTCAAACATTTCACATTGATGTGGTTGTCCTGATTGCTCAATGTGTTCATTTATTTCCATCACTCTTCATATGCATTCGAGAGGCGTAGTTTTGCTATACCAAAGTTATATTTTGAATTAGAAAATCCATGGCCGTTAAAGATTTAATAGAAGTTTATGTTAATAAATCTCTTATTTTGTTCTCAAGTCAATAGATTTGTAATTAGTTATTACGAATCTTAACTTATTTAGTCTTTGTAATAGTCCTTTTTTAGCTTTAGGGTTTTTTCCAAGTATAGTCTACTCAATAGTTATAAGTAAAGTCTAGTCAATAGTTGTAAGTAAATTCTTATCTATAATTTGTTTAGTCATAACTTTATGTTCTATGTAAATAAAGTTTAATTCAATCTCATTGCCAAATTTATCATAAATGTTTTAGTGTCTTTGTCAATATAGTATAAGTATCCACTTGTTAGAGTAGGTATTTACCTTAGCTCATGTTCACCTAGGTACTTTATTTACCTTTATTGTATTTATCCTCACCCACTTATGTGTGTGGATATTTCTTTTATCTTATTTAGAAATTAGGAGATATTATCTAGTTGTTAGGTATAGTTATTTCCTTGATCTATGGTATTGACTAGATCCTTGATGTCTAGTTCTCTCCTAAATATATGGACTTAACTAGTTCTTTGATGACTAGTTCTTTCCCCGATTATGGCTTGATCTACGACCTTGGTGGTTCATAAATTGTTATTCCTTGCCTATACAAGAAAGGATCATTCTCATTGTATTTCATTAAGTTCCATAATAATCTATGATATTGCTTTACTCATTTGTTTGCAAAGGTTTTATGTAAAGTTATTTTGGAAAATTGCTTTCATCTTATTGATCGTGGTGTTTGATTAGCATCGTGTTCTTGGCTTGAGTACGATCTGGTTAATGTTCCTTTTACCACTCATGTACCAATGTCCAAAAAGTGCTAAAATATAGTATTTATATAGTGGGTCAATGTCATATGTTTATAGTCATCATTTTACGATATTTGTCAAAATTCGTTTGTATTGTCAAAATAGAGTCAAGTGTATGTCATTGTAAGAAGTTGCAAAAATAAAAATAAAAATTTTCCTTGTAAATGCATTTTTGTATAACCCGACATCCAGATTGTTGGGTAAATAAGATGAAAAATATTACTTTTCTGGTGGATTTTCAAAGATCACAAAATAAGAAAAAAGTGGCGGCCGAGGGCTCCACCTCGACACCCCTCTATGTACTGCGACAGGAACGTGCCTGGGGTGCTTCACCAAGACCTGTAAAGGGTCTACTCCTTGACCCTCTGGGAGCTGCTTACCCCCAAACCCCCGCTTTGGAATTTCACATTCAAAGCAAAAACTAGTAGGAAACAACATCAAAAAAAAATGTAACTTTGAATTTCAAATTACATTTTTAAGATAACGATATCTTAGAGGATGGAGGAACATGAGGTTAGAGGACAATTAGTGTCCTTCTATCAATCACTAACAACATGGACACACAAAGTTGTGGTGGTAGTTTGTTTTTAGTTATTTCATTTGTGTGTTATGGTGTGTTTCTCTTTCAGATTATCTATATTTGTTTGTGTTGAGTTTGCGGTGTGTTCCTATGCTCATGTTGAGCAGTGATTCCTATGTAGTTCCTTGATGTAATAACATAGTTAAAAATAGAAAGCACAAGGTAAAAAAACATCATGACGCTTGAAGAGGATGGACTAGGGTCCATACCAAGAAGATGAACATGGGTTCATTCAAGGTTTGTGGTTAATATTTGTAAAACCATTGAAGGTTTTGCGAGATGGTTCTTCGCTTGAGTTCCCACACCGACTAAGTCAAATTTTTCCCTAAAATGATTGGTTAATAAGCGAGATGGTTTGTGTACATGGTTCCCACACTAGATTAGTTAGATTAGTTCCTAATAGTGCATGGTTGATAAGAATTTGATGAGTTCCTTCTATACCTTCATTTCAAGTGGTGTGCGAGGTCATAAGCATGTAGGGGTGGAAAGTTGCGAGATGGAAGTGTAATTATCTTTCTACCATGTTCTCACTAAGGGGAGGAATGTTGGGAAATCATGTTAATGTGTTAATCACAAGAGTAATTATTAAATGTTAGTATGATTATATGTTAGAATATAATTTGCTATTATATTCTAACTTAATATGGTTTGTATTGTATTGTTATATTGCGGGTTTAACAATTGCACGATTGAGGAGATAATCATGGATTGTTGAAACTTTATTCATAGGTTATGTGTTTCCTATATATTTTTCTATACCTTCATGTATGCTTAAAGTGTACTATAGAGAATGTGATATATAATATAGTGTAAAGATTATTATTATTCATAAAATGTTTTGTGTGTTTAGTTAAGAAAATCTTAACCAAATTTTCACATTTGTAATAATATTTTGTGCATAATTAGATACAATCTAATTTGGAGGAAGGGATTGAACGCATGTATCATTTGTAACTAAATTTTGTGCGAAGCATTTGAAAGACTCTTTTGAGAGGAAGAAGGTATATCACGGTCAAAAGTATGTGCATCAAGGATATCTTGTTTAATATCCCAATTGTAAATATGAGTAGAGCCTTGATGAGAAATTTATAGACCATGGGGTGTTAATATGTGTGTAGTGTGTAAACAAGGATTCTGAGGAGAATATTATAGGAAGGGTAATCAGGGATTCATAACAAGTAGTATCAATTTTTTTAGCCAACAAAGTGATTGGAATAGTGATAGACAGAGGACTTTGCTGAGGTATATTGTCAAATCCACTAATACACAAATTATAAAAAGAAACATCTGCACCAAAATCATGAATGAAAGAGATACCACACATATTGAGGAATGATCTACTATAAAAACATAACATGTTTAACCAAATCCTTTTGCACAATAACTTTAACATATAGAGGGAGATCAATGTCAATAAGAGGATGAAGAGGGTACATAATGATACCCAAAAAAGAGAATAAGAAAGCAATTACAAGATGAGAAAGATCATACACCAAGAGTGACCATAAGACCTTCAAGATAAATTTGAAAATCAGTTTGAGGTCAAGTAAGAGGAGGAAATCATAATGAAATCTCACTCCAACCCCTAGAAAAAATTGATATATCTAAAACCAAGTAATAAGAAGTAGGGTTGATCATGAGTCGGGTTCACTAAATTATTTAACCTAAATGGTTAAATTTATAAGGAGGCGAATCGATGGTAAATTATCCTAATCAATTAGTTTCTAAAGCTAATTACATCAATATCAATTATAATCATTAAATAAATCCATTTAATGATAGAAAACGTAAAAAACACTAATAATGAGAGGGAGAAGAAGACTTGGTGATATTCTAACTTTAGTGCTAATTTTAGTTGACTTGAAGACTGGAAAACGGTGGAAATGATCTAAAAAAGCTCTATTACTGAAATTTTGTCGTGAATAGTTGTCAGAACAAAGCATATGGTACATCCCAATGTGTACCCCTGTTATGGCCCTTTTTGTACGCCTTTCTCCCTTTACACTCTTAACTCCTAAAATTTCTTGGGTATGTGTATTAATTCCTTATTTTCTCCTATCCACAATTTGGACCATTGACATTGTATGATTCATGCTATGCAGCTAATTAAATCTTCAAAACCTAGATGGTGAAAGAGTCCTACAAAATAAACATTATTTGGGTTATGGGAACCCATGTGCACCACCTACGTTTCCACTACTCCAAAGAGGGCTCAAACCGCATGTCATTCTCACCTAGCATGTGATATCTATAATGTATGCAACCATATTGATAATCATGACCTTACAACAATGTGATTGTACTTGACCTTTTCCCTAACTTGACTTGAGAGGATGTGTTTTTGTGCTTGCATATCTAAGTGGATGACTACCCTAAAATAAGTATGCAAAGTATATGAAGCTCAAGGGAGTCTTGGAGTAACTTTTCTTGTGATTGCTCTTAGTGTGTGCTCATTGGAATGTTAGGTGCCAAGTAGATATAATGTACCTCCTTAATAAGAGATGAAGAAATTGGTTATTTATGTGTTTTGGATTTGGATAACTCGGATAAGGCCAATTGGAAGTGTACCAAAAAAATTCAAATTGTGAAAAGTATTGTTGGAAGAAGAGGGGCCAACATTGGAAGGTGTTATGGACCTTTCTGAACACTATGGTCCTATATGCATGTGCAAGTAATCTAGAAGTTGAAATTATAATATGTAAGGGTATAATTTGATTTGATGGATTAATATGACCATTATGCGAACAAATAGGCTATATGTGTAAGAAAGAATGAGTGATATATATCTAGGGATAGCATAATTGGTCAAATTGAGAAAGCGTGGGATATAACAAGAGTTTTGTATGATTTTTATTGTTACAAGACATGAATTACCAAAATGAGTGTCTACATATTTATCTCCATTTTAAGAGCATTGGCCTCCACAAGCCTTTTAATGGATGTCGATTTTGTAGCTACATAATTACTTGAATAGTCAACATAAAAGATACTCTAAATCACTTCAATTCACAAGTAAAATATGGAACAAATTTCACCTAAAATTTATTGGTATTGAAGATTTGAGCTTCTCAATCGACTTAAACTTCACACAACCTAAATCATAAAACCACGAAGGATGGAAATATTATATTGTTCCTATAAAACTATGCAAAAACTAACAACAATATTTTAATTAAAACTTCAAGCTACTAGAAATGTGTGAATGTGACCAATTCCATATAAAATTACATGTTATTTTAGAACCTATGCGAGTCTTTAAAAGATGGGACTAGGAAACATCGCAAAGATTACATTGTGAGTCACCTTTACCATTTTTATAGGATAATTCATCAAATAAGCTGCATGGCCCAACTAACATATCCATGTAATGAATAATAATAATTACTTATTCATTTGAGATAAACAAATCACTCTATAATAAGATAATGGATGAATATAAAACTTAGAAAAAACACTCTACAAAAGATACAACAATAAAGAAAAAAATATTTATTTTAATTTAATTCTTAAAATGTAAAGTTTGTTTTAGCATTTAATTAAGTAATGTTTATATTTCAATATTTTGATACTTGCAATATTTTGGTTGTTTGAGCTAAAAAAATATTTTTTCAATTAATAATAGCAGATAATGCTTCCAATTACTATCGTTGTAATAGAGAAGGTCGGATATATTTGAAGAAGATCGATATGCCAAGACGTTGTTGTTGGTGCTCACATTCACTTCCCCATTAGTGATTCAAAAAAATTGGAATATTTTATTAAAATATGAATGCAAAGATCTGTTATAACTGATATACAATGAAATACAAATGCTAGGCAATTTATTTGATTTGATTATAAAATAAAATTCAAGAGATAGGGTACTTACCGAATTTCACTAATCTTGAAGTATGTATGAACTAGAAAATATGATAGAAAAGAAGCACCAGCCATCACAATTAGGATAAGGAAAATACGAGATATTCTCGTAATGCCTCGACAGAGGCACCCAGGATAGGGCATGGGCACCTACGGGTGCCCTAGATCTCTAGTGTGTGTTGTAGACTATAGAAATGCTCAGGATCTGGTTTTGAAAGCTGTCATTAGGGCTTCACACTTATTCACTGAAAGTCACACTTTGATTGCGGGACTACCGTAAACCTGCAACACAAATATCCTCTGTAAAACCCTAAATAAAACATCAAATATTAAAAAGAAAGATGTAATATGAGTGTTCAAACTATCCTCGCTTATTACAACAATAAAATTATGGTGAGCATTTTACTACGTCTCGGACTCCAATGTAGTTCTATATTTTGTGTGTACAATAGTGCTCCTAGGTCACCCTCACACCAATGATGCCAAAATAGTGGGTGGTAGCTAGATAAAATGCAAATGTGTGGATGGAATAGAATGAACTCCCCTTCCTATGCAATGTGTATGTAGAATAATGCGTCAAAATTTAGTCCCTTGAGATATGTCGATAGTTAGCCCTTGATAATGGTTTGCCCGCACTTATAATGGTATGTATGTTATGTTTATATAAGGATATCTTGCTTGAATTTTGACACTAATGACCTAACATGCCAACTAGTACCTCAGGACATGAGTCGGAAAACCAAAAAGGCTAGCTACAAATATGAAAAATGTAGCAAGAACAAAGAGGAAACATGTGCCTAGGATGGACAGGAGCACCTAGCGTTGGTGTCGAGAGACAAGCGACGAAAAATGTGTGAAGATTGTCAACAGGATCCGTGACTGACTACAAATGAGTGTATGAGTAACAAGTGTGAAGGATAAAAAAATATAAACCAATAAAACAAGTGGATGGACTAGGGAATGGGTCATTAGTGAATACCTTTCTTACACAAGATCCATATATAAAACAATATACTTAAGGATATAGTAAATAGTAGTAAGTGTGTGATTTTGTGTCTACATTTTCCCCCACTTTATGTTGTTGAGCGAAAGCTCGATAACATAAAGGATATAGAGATGCATACCTGAGAGAATTCTGTAGAAACCCGTATTATAGAATTACATGCAGATGTTGTAGAAGTATGTGTAGAATAAGAACATATAGCATGGTGAACCATAGATCAGCGTGTCAATCCATGCGGTGTAACGAGAGACATGGGCCCATTATGAGGATCACTTATCGAGATTGATAATTTTGATATTGAGTGATTGGAGATTTTGATTTTATCTATGATAAATGTTTTAGGGTAAGGAATGATCGGTTCCCAACTCGACTTCACGTATGTGAAAAGGCGAGGATCTAGGTTTCCTATCAAAAGAGGAAGAGTGTAGGGAGAGTGATATAGTTTTACCCTTCAACTTTAACTACATCCTCAAAAGGTCTACTTGTTGTAGACAGAAAAAAGACAAAAAAATATCATATTGGATCCAATTTTATTTTCTTCGATCAAATGTGAATAACCCATATCATAATATTACAGGAAAGGAAATGATGTCTCATTACCCCCACTCCAAGGGTTTCACCACAATGTGTATGATTCCATGTTAGGTCATCTAGAAGTAGTCGCAAAATGTAGAATAACTTCCCATGTTAGGTCATCTGGGAAAGTGGTGATATAACTCCCAAGTTAGGTCATTTGGGAGGATAAATACGTTGTGTTGTGTCGATTGATTGATGTGATTTTGAATAGTAAAATATTTTTTTTTGTTGAGATTTGAATGTATATGATTAATTGATTGGTTACTCATGGATATATTTTATGCTTGTTGCCCATGATTAGGTCATTAGGGGGAATCACTAGAAAATTGTGTGAAATGTCACATGGTGTATGAGTGAATTTTTGATAATGATGAATTAGGAGTGTGAAATAGTCATGTGACAATGTGAGGGGGATTATAGGATGACCCCGATTGTATTCCCCCTTTCGGAAAAAGGGAGAGTGATGATGAGAACGAATGTTGATCCAAAACTAAGTGTGTGTTGATGGAATTGTGATCAAAGCACAATGTAGTATATGTCGTAAAATTGAGCGTATACTGATTTGAATCAATGTTTAATGTGAATATAATGTGTGTGTAATGTGTACAATATGATAGTAGGAAGATTTATGAAGATATCGACACAAATGAGACCAAAATTGGAGTAGTGATGCTCAAGATATGATTGAAATGGTGTGATGTGTATTAGTTAAGAAAATAAGCGCAAATAATGACTGTAGTAAGGTAGGTAATGAATAATTACTATAAATAGTAAATAGATAAATTGAGTGATGAGTTTCACCAATCCTCTTCATTAATAATGTCAATCCAAGGTTGGTGTCTGATGGTTGTATGCAATAGGAGAAAGAGATCTTTGGAAAACAACTCCTTCAAACACAATCTAAACTTGCATAAATTAAAATCACACTTGTAGAAATGGAAAAGCACACTTACAGAAATCAAAATCACACTTGCATAAAAGAAATCATACTTACATAAAATAAATTGTTGAATTGAAAACAAATGAAAAATAAATAAGACACCTGCAAGTTCACAAAAGAAATTATACGGAAAGAAAGATTACATAACATAAAATCATAAATTCACAACAAAAGGAAAATTACAGAATAAAGAAATGAACATAAAACATTGATCCATCTTCCTTGGAATGAGTGGTCAGCTCATTCCTTGGAAGAGGACTTAATTCATACTTACAAACTTTAATTCAAAACTGCAGAATATTGGAGAAAATAACGGATTTTCATTTATTAGTAAAATATTACATACAAGAGTGTGGAAGGTTACATTTATAGTTCATTCATCCAACCAACTCCTTTTTTGGGGAATATAATCTAATCTTCTCTTTATTCTAATTTATTTAGTCCACACAAAGAATAACTAACTACCTATTTTTGGGCAGGTTTATTCAAAGCAATAAATCCTAAACAAACTTAACTACAATAGTCCACTTATCATGGAGAATATTTCTACAAGTCATCCCTTGAATCTAGGAACACAAAATGGGAGAATACTTATTCAACATTCCTAATAACTCATCCCTTTAATCTAGGAACAAAAAGTGGGAGAGTACTTATTTAACATTCCTAATATTATTCCACTATTTTCTCATCCTTGAAACATGGAGAGAAAATGGAGGGTGTTATTAAGTCCATGAATTTGAATTCTTCTTGGAACGCCATGCATGCATGAATTTGGATTTCCACATGTTTGGATATATATTCTTGGTTGATGACATGGAAGCAAAGAGTGGGTTGAATAGTTCGGTGCTCCTTTACATTACTTTGGAACAAACCGATAGAATTTCATTAGCTACGTGTTTCGGTAGCTGCGTGAAGAATTTCGGTAGCTGAAATCTAGCAACAATCTATGAACAATTGGGCCTTTCAGTATGTGAAGACTTTCGGTAGTTGCAATCTATGAACTTGGAGTAGAGTTGTTTATGACATGTTTTCTACACACTATTGCATTCCAACTTTAGAAGAAATATCAGGAAATAACAACAATTAGATTGCAAATAGATTTCTAAAGAGATGATAAGATAAATCTTATATTCTACCTTAAATATGTTATATGTTATTAAAATTACATCTAAATTCACTTGAAATATTGATTTTAAGAGAGAGAATAAGAGTGTTATTTGGTGATATAATGAGACATATTTTGGTCTCATCATTTCCCCACACTTAACTTCTTGCATGCCCTCATGCAAGCTACTGATCTTCCTATAGAATCTGATTTTGTCAATACTTCTGCATCTTTCAAATTGTCTTCTCCTCTTTTCATGATAAAAGTAAACTAAGATTTCTAGAAGTAAAATTTTACTTCCTTCTTATTCATGCTCTCATGAGGTTTTTCTTTGATAATGTAGAGAGATTTTTTCCCCATACTTAGCTCTTTGTTTTCTCATGCATTCTTCAAATGATTTGGAAGAGAGTGAGTCTCCCCACACTTAGCTTTGTGCATGCCCTCATGTAAACGATTTTATTTTTAGCAGCTTATAGATCCCAATTGCTGCAAACTGGAAATACTTCATCTGCACATGTAGATCTTGACAAATGTCTCTCTCTCTTTTGTTTTCTTTCTTTTTTTATTGAAGCTTTCTAGAAGTGAATCTATTTGTAATTAAAACAACAAATAACAATATTTGAGAATAGAAAAATAGAAGTTACCATACCATACTTAGTAGTTATCCTTGCTTTCATCATGTTGTATAACCTTGATTTCCATCTGCAGTTGAACAAAACAAATAGATATGAAGTCAAGGCCTCAACAACATAGAAATTTTCAATAGAAAATAATTTCATCAACCAAGTTGGCCTAAGAGAAGCAATCATATGGATCCAAGAAAGACTTTGAAGTGCATTTTTTGTTTGGGAAAAGCAATCATTTGCTGGTTTTCAACTTTCCCCCTTTTTTTTAGTAATTGGTCAGCTAGTAAACTAGTTTTCTAACCAATCACTATCCTTTTGATAAATGTCAACATGATGGAAAATCAGGAAACAATCTTCCAGAGTGTCTGCAACATCTAACCAGTTTAGAAAGTTGATTTAGAAATTGAGAAACAATGGTAAATTGTTTTGGGAAATGGAATGGTTCAAGGAATTCTTCATTTATTGGGAATGGATGGTTTATTATGAGAGGTTGTGGGTATGATCCCTGAATAAAAATGGTATGTTGAAATTTCAATTAGCATATATTGGTTGAGCCAATATTTTTCTACAATCATGAGAAGGATTAACATTGACTACAAAATATCAGAGGAATTTTTAGTGGTTTCAGTGGTTGGGAAAATGACTTTCAAAAAAACTCAACAAAAACGAGATAGAGAGGGTAGCATGGAATGAATCAAGTACTGAAAATGAGGAGTATTAGAAGAAGACTTGCATGCATCATAAGATTTTTTTAAAGAAAAAAATAGTCTTTAGCATGTTTTTTTTAGCAACGTGCATTCAAACTATGATATCTTGGTCGTTTCTCAACAAAAAGAGTGATTCAAATGTTTGGAAAGCTCATATTGTGTAGAACAAGACCCAGAAATTGTTTGAGCTATTTATTTGTGAGATGTGAGCAATTTGCATCTAGAAAATGTTGTTATTTTTCACATAAAAACTCCTTATCAATTGTTTTGCTTTGACATCCTTTCCAATCCCCATTTCTTTTTGCATTTGTCCTCCCAATCTGTTTGCATAAATATTCCATATAAATATTTGTCTCTACTAACTCTTATTATCTAGAATTTACCCTCAAGGTAAATTCTATAACTTACACAATTTCTTTAAACTTGAACAGCAGAAATGGTGAAAACAAAAAATTAGATTTTGGAGGCACCCCTTTGCTTTTCTCTAACTTCCCTATTCAAGAAAAATATAAGGAGTTAGCAAAAATTTGCTAAAAATTTAGAGAAATGGGGAAAAAGGATCATTTTAATGTATTGCGGGTTTGGGGCTGCAGGTGGAATGGTTGCGGATAGAACTAGGGTTCCTCGCCTCGACTTGGGTCCGAAATGCTAAAGAAATAATGATTTGTGGGTAAATTGGTTCTGACGGCCCAAGCGGTCCAAGTTCCATTAGGCCACAAGTTCCCCAAAATCCCAATTTACCCAATTTACAAAGGAATTGAAGCGGGTTCAAAGTATTGTGGATAAGGAAGAATTTTGGGGCTCGAACGACACAAGTGTTGTGAAGACATGAGTTCCCATGCAGAGGCAAAATTTCCGCACAACAAAAGAGGAAGAGTCTAGCGCGAGATAAAACAGAATTTTGAGGCCCAAGCAACCCTTGTACCCAAGTGCCTTATGTTCCCCACAATACCCGCAATGCAAAGGGAAAATGGTTTAATGTGGATTGTGAGAGCCCGCGTGGAACACCCTGACCATGATCTTAAAATGGGCATAAATTTTGACCTGGAGCTCTGATTTTGACAAAATTGGACTTTTCGAGAAAGTTCTTGAATCCTATATGCCACAAACACTTGGATTTCTTATTTTTAGTGAGGTTAGGTTGGTGAATAGTGAGATTGAACATCCATAGCTCAGAGATTAAATGCACAGTCCGTGGAAGTAACAATTAAACTGTGAAACTCAAAATGGTTGTGATCACTCAGAAGGTCATAACTTGAGCAATTTTCAATGGATTTTCACAAAATTGGTCTTGTTGGAATCATGGCTCTAATCCCAATGCACAGAAATCAATAAATCTAGAAATTGATGAAGTTTTGATGGTGTTTTTAAAGAAAATGATCCCAATTTTATTTGGTTGTTGAAAAGTGGTTGGAAAAACATTTAATGAGCATGGGAAATCATTCTTTCACTGCTGCAAGTTATGGGACACCTTGAGATTGATTTTTCAGGTCCAAAATCACCAACCACCCTCATTTATCATGACTTATAATCAGTTGGAAAGGGAATTTTGGGAATTGCATCCTCTCTCTCTCCTCTCAAAATTCTATAAATTGGAGTGTTGGGCTCATTGTTAAAGGGGAATAATTTTGAGTAGCAAAACTCTACCATTTTTGTTTTGTGAAGCCAATGTGTTGTAGGCCCTTGTAGTGGACTCCTTGCATGGTGATCCAAGCCTTTCATTTGTAAAATTTTGAACTGTGCATATCAATGAAGCAATAGATGCAAGTTTGTGGATGTACCTTCCCTTCTGTGTTTGTTTGCATTCTTCTTTCCTCTTCAATCTTATTGCAGGTGTATTGTGTCTATTATATGCTCTTGCAAGATTCATTACTATTGTGTATGCATAGAAATGGTGTTGTGATTGTTGTTGTTAGATGGTGGAGAACTATTATCACCCCTTCTAACTTGTATTTCATTCCTATTTTTACACATTGGGAAGTTATTCTCACACCCTCCTTTTTTGGTGTATCACCGTTGTTAGTGTAGGCTTTATTTTCATGCATTCTCTCTCCCTGGTCTCTTGGAAAGTCATATTAGGATTAGATAGTCTTGCCTGCATTAGGAGTAGTTAGTGGTAGGTAGTTTAGGAGCAAGAACTAGCTTTCTCTAGAGGGTTATCTCAAGCCTGCAAGTCCCACACTTGAGAGATGACCCAATGTTACACAAGTTACACCGAATGCCCCATCCACAAATCAGGCCATTTGGGGGTGCTATAATTTTGTGATAACACCTACACAAAGTTATTTTTTTTGTATTTCTTGCATGCATGAACTATAATTTAATATTTCTAGAAGTAACAGTACATGCAAACAAGAAATATTTTAGAATAGGAAAACCTCATTGTATAAAAATAATAAACATGAAATGATGTTTCCATTTTATTGAGGAGGGGTTGCTTTTGGAAATATCTCGGTAGATTTCTAAATCTAATTACAAAAATAAAATTTAATCTATTTGTAAAAATAAATATTAATCTATTTTGCAAAAATAAAATTTTAAAGAAACTGCCACCAAATACTTCATGTCACAAAATTTTCTAAGAGGTATTCTACTATCACTAGAATATTCTTTTAGAAAATCGAGTCTCCTAATAACACCACAATCCCGACAATGGCGCCAAAATGATGAGTGTCATCAATCCTCTTCATTAATAATTTCAATCCAAGGTTGGTGTTCGATGGTTGTATGCAATAGGAGAAAGAGATCTTTGGAAAACAACTCCTAACATAATCCAAACTTGCATAAATTAAAATCACACTTACATAAATTTAAAAGCACACTTGTAAAAATCAAAATCACACTTGCATGAAATAAATTGTTGAATTGAAAATAAATGAAAAATAAATAAGACACTTGCAGGTTCACAAAAGAAATTGTATAGAAAGAAAGATTACATAACATAAAATCAGAAATTCACAACAAAAGGAAAATTACAGAATAAAGAAATGAACATAAAACATTGATCCATCTTCCTTGGAATGAGTGGCTAGCTCATTCCTTGGAAGAGGACTTAATTCATACTTGCAAACTTTAATTCAAAACTTGTAGAATAATTTTACTTAGACTATTAGAGAGAAAGAACGGATTTTCATTTATTTATAAAAGATTACATACAAGAGTGTGGAAGGTTACATTTATAGTTCATGCATCCAACCAACTCCTTTTTTGGGGAATACAATCTAATCTTCTCTTTATTCTAATTTACTTAGTCCACACACCAAGAACTAACTACCTATTCTTGGGTGGATTTATTCAAAGCAATAAATCCTAAACAAACTTAACTACAACAATCCACTTATCATGGAGAATATTTCTACAACTCATCCCTTGAATCTAGGAACACAAAATGGGAGAGTACTTATTCAACATTCCTAATAACTCATCCCTTTAATCTAGGAACACAAAGTGGGAGAGTACTTATTCAACATTCCTAATATTATTCCACTATTTTCTCATCCTTGAAACATGGAGAGAAAATGGAGGAGTGTTAAGTCCATGACTTTGAATTCTTCTTGGAATGCCACATGCATGCATGAATTTGGATTGCCACATGTTTAGATCTATATTCTTGGTTGATGACGTGGAAGCAAAGAGTGGGCTGAATAGTTTGGTGCTCCTTTACATTACTTTGGAACAAACCAACAAACTTTCACTAGTTGTGTGTTTCGGTAGCTGCGTGAAGAATTTCGATAGCTGAAATCTAGCAGCAATCTATGAACATTGGGCCTTTTAGTAGTTGCGTATGAAGACTTTCGGTAGTTGTAATCTATGAACTTGGAGTAGAGTTGCTTATGACATGTTTTCTACACACTATTGCATTCCAACTTTAGAAGAAATATCAGGAAATAACAACAATTATATTGCAAATAGATTTCTAAAGAGATGATAAGATAAATCATATATTCTACCTTAAATATGTTATCATTATTAAAACTACATCTAAATTCACTTGAAAGCTTGATTTTAAGAGAGAGAATAAGAGTGTTATTTGGTGATATAACGAGACATATTTTGGTATCATCAGTGAATAGGTATTTCATTTGGTTATTACACAAGTGTGATTTAGAGCTCTGAGTGTGTGAAGATGTCGCAAGTGAAGGCACCACAATTGAGCCAATTTGAGATTGTGATGATTATTGTGGCATCATGGACTATAGTAGTGTTGGTACGTGTGGTATTTTTCAAAAATTACATAGAAATTAGTTGTTTTCATGAATTTTTGCAAAAAAATTGTTTTTAAATTTCTCGGCATTTGTGACCTAGGTAAGAGAGGTGAAGGAGTTAATGACCTTTAGGACACTAGCGCCCAGGCATGAGCGCTAGTGACCTGCTCCTAGGCACCCCAATCCTGCTCCCTAGTGCCCCAGTCCTACTTTTGGGAACTAAGAACCTGAAGGCTTGGGTTGAGCCCAGAGTTTTGAAAATGTGAAAAGTGATGTTTGATGATGTTCATGGTGGTTGCATTTGTATATTTATGATGTACTAAATTTGTTTTTGTCATTGTTTGGTGTTGTGCAAATAGATATTCAATCATGGTAGTTTTCAGTAGTGGTCATCATTTAAGTACATTACTAGGATTGGGGTTGTCTAATGACTAGTGGGATGTTCTAGACCACTGTCATCTTGTGGCACATAAGCGAGGATGGGGATGTGCCCCATAATATGTGTATGATCATAGATTTTTTGAGAGATGGCGTGCGAGATATGTGTATGTGTTGGTTTCGCATATGAGAGAGATGAAAGTGGCCTTTGAAGGATGTATATCACATATTGTGGTGTCCTATTATTGGTGAGAGGGTACAGGTGATGGCCATAGAATATGCCCAGAGACAAATGAGGGATGCTAGGTGATATTTTACGGGGATGCGAGGTCATACCAAGATGCACATTAGTTTGGATGTTATATTATTATGCTAAAATGTAATATCCTATCCTAATCTAATGCAAGTTTGTAGTAAATAAATGAATAATAAAATACTGAAATAATACCCAAACAAACTAAGTAATGAAATGTAGAAACCCTAATGTGTAAAGAGGGTTAGAATATCCTTAGCTAATTCGGAGATGTCGCAATCGTGTGTCATAGTGGAAAGCAGGCTGAACAGGAATGGGAAAGCTGTTGCACGAGAGCTCCAAAATGTAGCTCTAAGTGATTTAGTTGGGACTGGGGTGCCTAGAAAAGGGATTGGGGCACCCTGGTCTATGCAAGAGGTCCAAAAGATAATTTTATAGAGTTTCCACATGATGTGAAGCCCTTTCTTCTTATCGTGTGTATGCCACACCTAGTTCATTGATGTTGCCATAAACCTACAATGAAGAATCACCTGCAAAACCCCACACAAAGCATCAAACCCTAATAAAGGAAAATGAAAATGAAGGGGCCAAACTATCCTTAGATGCCACAATGGTGGTCTTATAGATGAGCATTGCACTACATCTCAAACCCAATGTAGTATTGTGTGTGCGCGGAATTGTGCGCTAGGTGCTCTTGTGTGTGTCACACTTTGTGAGTAGCGAGTAAGTAGCTAGATGTAGAATGTAAATAATGTGTGCATAGAATAGAATAAACTCCCCTCCTATGAATTGTGATGCAGAATAACTAGCCTTTGTCCTTGTGATAGATGTAAATGGAGCAATAGAAGCCTTGATGGATGTAACCTTAGGTGGTGATAGCTAGTGCTTATTGTTTGGTCCCTTATTATGATCACATAGTTTTATATTTGTATGATTCCTTTTTCTTGAATTTCATAATTAACCCGACACGGTTGACTACCAAAAAGATAAGATGCTCAAATGGCTAAAAAGGACACAAAAAGTGAGAGTAAAGTGTAAAGAGGACAAGTGGTGCTCGAGAGGGGACGAGTGCGCTGGCGTTGGCGTCCTGGTTGTGCACTCCAATCTAGAAAAGGTAAAACTAAATTATGAAAAGACATATTGGGCCAATAAAGATTCAAGACCAAAATTATCAATAGAAAGCAATGAAAGATGGCCAAATACATGGGTTAATCAATATTCTTCTTGCTTATGAACCATATGAATAGTAGTATGTGATCAAGACTAGATAATTACCCAAAGTGCATGATTTTGTGTCTACATTTTCCCCCACTTTATGTTGGTGAGAAGAATTATTGGTAACATAAAGTAGATAGAGATGCATACCTGATATCCATGTAGAGTGATGTAGAAAGCGTGTCGAGGACTAGACAAAGCGTGGAGTGATAAAAAGATGGAACGTGGAGACTAAAGATGCAAAAGTGTAAAAAGGTGATGAGAGTGAACCTAGGGTGGAAGTGCATGTGTAGATGCCAATGTATGTGATGTACCTGCATGTTAGTGTCAATGTGTGTGATGTTGATTACTTTCTTCCCATACGGATGAACCTACAAAAGAGAAGACGATCAAGTAGTCAAATATGCATGTATATGTGTGTAAAGATGCATGTATGTATGTAAAAAGCATGTAATGAAAGTATGAAAATGAAAAAGGAACATGTGCACCTGATTCATGATTAAAAAAAGGTGTATAAAGGATTATGTTGATGAAGTGTTGATTTTTTGGGCAATCTCGCGCCACTGGCCGAAGAAGTATAGGAAGGAAATTCTTATTTATCCTCCATATGTAACATCTTCCCAAATTGAAGAAATATTTGTACTATCTAGTTTTTTGGGCGATCTGAAGCCATGACTAAAGTAGTGTAGAGAGGAAGGTATGATTTATCTTCTAACCTGTAACTGCTCCCCAAAATTCTAAGAACAATCTACCCTATAAAATTAGATGTATATGGAGTTTTGTAGACTGTGGTGAACCCACTCATTGTGTAATTAAGGACCCAAGTCTGATTCTGAGCTCTAAACTTTGTTGAACTATACATGTATTGTGTTGTGCATACCGTGTATGGGGTGACTAATTCACCCAAATGATGCCCCCTCTTTAGGGGCACATGTGACGTCGTTGTAGGAGGATACGGCCCAAAAGAGGACCAAGCTGCTGAAACTATTCCCTACTAGGGGGAGGGGATGTGCTTAGTAAAGACCAAGCCACGTGCAAACATGTGGCTAGGAGAGAAGTTTAAGTAGAAGAAAATACAAACATGCATGTATAAGATGAAGTGTAAGCTAGAAAAACAATGTGTAAGCTAAGATGCAAGTAAACATGTAAGAAGACAATGTAGACCGTGAAAAGTGGGTTACAAACATGGGACACCACTCATGATGTTGCAAGACACTCAAGGCCATAGTGGTAAAAAAAAAATGGGCATACAAGACAAAGGGCAATGCCCACAAACAAAGGCATACAATGACAAGAAAGTAAAAAAATGTAACAGACAACCATGGTGGCAAATAATCCTGCAAAACAAATGCTACACATGAAGCACTCGTTAGCACGTTAGAAAGATAACAAGTATGTCAAAAGCATGTATAATAAATAAAGTAAATTGTTAAGGACAAAATGAAACAATACCACCTGTAGTGTACGAAATTGGATGCCCTCAAGAGTTGTTGTGGCACTGGTACTAGGTATTGGACCAGGAATCCATGTTGCATGTAATGTCCCCGTATAATCTTTGATCACAACTAGAAATATAATGAACGAACATGTGTGTATGATAAAGATAATGACATACAAGATATCTATCTAGCATGCGTAATAAAGTGAACATGTAAAATTAAATGCAATCAAGAATAAAAGCAACCAAGATATGCAACATGTTGTGGATGGATAAAATGGAATGTAGATTGAATGATAGGAGCCACATGCCCTCGATTGAACGGAGTTGTATGCAAAGTGAGGTTCATTTGTTTATTCCCACTCAGTGTCAAGAATGAACCATAAACGAGAGTACGTCATTGGGAAATGGTTCAAACTATGTGTTGTTTATAGCATGATGTGATGAGTATGTAGTGATGGTGTGCCTCATAGAGATGAGGTGTGAAAATGTGTGATGATCTAGCCTAAAGCGTATATCACTGCAAGATGAGTAGGAGAATTGATGATGTAGCCTATGGCGTATATCACTAAATGATGCTAGGGAAGTGATGATGTAGCCTATAATGTATATCATTAACCTAGGAATTTCACATGAGGAAAAAGATTGAATCGCTAAATTTCTGATTGTGATAGGGTCCATTTGTGATGGATACCCTCAACAGTCTAGTATGGACTATGAGACTAGAATGCGTCATCAAGTAGTGAGTGCAGCATATAAGTGTAAGTATATGAAGAGGACTTGTAATATGTATAGTAGATGCGGTGATGAGAAGTCGTCAGGTGATGTGTAATGTGTAGTGTATGATGTAGGATGTATAACATATGATGTAGGATGTTTAAAGCATGTTTATAATGTGTATGATGTAAGAATCACAAGATGTACTATGTATGATGCAAGATGATAAAAGTGTAAGATGTGTGAAGATGCACCATGTGTAGTGTCTATTGTGTAGTGTGTGAGGTTCATGTGTATAGGATGCCCTCAATAGTAAAGTGTGAACTGAAGCACAAGAGTTTGTAATCAGGTAGTGGTCGCTAATATAGCATGTATTGTCAATTAGGGGGAGAAAATACGTATAATTCCCCCAAAGTGTGTAATGGGAGCAAGATTTCGATAAAAGTAAAGGATGAAGGTCTTCTACTCGATGATTGTGGTGATGAAAACGTGTGATTATGCTCTAAAATTGGTGGTATGTGAGAGAGAAATTGTATAGGGGAATGAAGTTGATATACATGTGATGAATGAGTATATGATGGGCACGTCAAAGACAACAAAATGTATAGGTGATGGAGATCTATGCAAAGATGAACGCAGTGGTGATGGGCACCAACATGGAATAAAATGAGGTGGTGATTTACGTCGAAATGCAGTAATTATCCTAGGAATGGACCTATACTAATACTCTAGACTAGCAGAGCGATGAGCCCGTGTGAAGTGTGTGCGAGTAGGTGAGCTAGGAGTATATTGTGTTTTAGGTTCTATGGGTCACACCGCGGTAGATGAAGCAGATGATACATTAGCCATTGCAAGAGGAAGGTGTGACCATGGAGTAGAAGGAGGCACACCATTGATAGAAATGACTTGATTGTTATGAATGAATTTTAAACATAAATGATTCATGGAGATGATGGACTTAGACCTACGAATCCAATTGAGGCCTAGAAGCATGTGATAACCGTCAAATGCTTGTCCGATAAGGAAAGGTACAAGCATAGTGAGAGGACCAACCGTAACATGGAGTTTGACAATACCATATGAATTATTCATTAGATATGATATTTGTGATAGTGGATAGCCAATAGTGATGAGAAGTGGAATAGAACATGCGTTGATAGGCCATAACGGATAAACTTGGTATTATTGATAGGAATAGATCCAATAGAGGAATTAATATGCAAGTGATTAGAAGTGAATGTTGCATGATAATCATGGTTAGAAAAGGAAATGATCGGTGGAGAAGTGTCTGTATGTGCAACTAGAAATTCAAGAGCTCTGAATGCAAGAGGAGAAATTGTGTGATATACATAATTAGTTGAGGATTCAGTTGCTTTTGTGTCATGCTTTGGTAGAGGATTGTTAAAGATTTTGAGCTTATGATTTTCATTGATGGTGTAAAAACTGGAGGTTCTGGAAGCTCAATTTTACCATTGTCAATTAGGTCCTGAATGAGAATGTGGAGCTTGAAGAAACAATCGGTGGAATGCCCTACGCACTAATGGTAATCACAATGAAATTTTTCATTGTAATGACGCCCTTTTGGTCAAGATGGATCTAATTGAAGTGGAGGAGGAAGTGTAATGAGGTTACTATCGATAAGTTGTGGTAGTAGAATATGTGAAAGAACAATTAACTTATTAAATATACGTTTAGGTGATTGCAACTGAAGCTCTTTGGTATTCGATACCACGTTAAAAGTAATTTTGGTAGCAGCTGGTTTAGTTGAAGATGGTTTGAATTTTGACTTACTTTGAAAAAACATGCAGGATGATGTTTTATCTTGATATTGAAGCTTGCCTATAAATAAGAGCATGGTTTCACAATGTTTAAGGGTATGACAGAGTTGATCGAATGAAGGAGAGGTATCAAAGAGAAAACTTTCAAGAGGTAGAAATATACAATGTATGAATAAATCTGAATCTCGAGTCAGTAAGCACATTTGACATCTTAGCTAAGTTATTTTTGTAACGCAAGACGTAATTTGCTAAATGTTCATTAGATCTTTGTTTAAGTTGTTCAAGTTGGGTGTAAGAGATCTTAGAGCCGATGTTGATAGAAAAGTGAGTTAGAAAATCATTGGCTAGATGTGTGAAAGATGTTACCAAATGGATAGGTAGGTCATAAAACCAATGCATCACATAATCTTGTAAACTGTAGGGAAAGAGCTTAGCTAGTATGGTATGGTCGTCCGCATAGTCTAGGCATGCCACATGAAAAGCGTGAAGGTGCTCTTGTGGGTCACCATGGCCTTTAAATATGGGTAATTTTGGGGAGTTGAAGTTAGGCGGTAATGGATAGGAGGAAATGGTGGGTGTAAAAGGAGTATGCAAAAGTGAAGTGGAGTCCAAATATGGTGATGCACGAGAGGTAGCAAGTTGGAGCTGGTGAATTTGTGTTTGTAGATCCTGATATAAAGAGGTTAAATCAAGAGTATTGGAAGAAGATCCAGGCGGTGCATTGGGAGTGTTAGGGTGAATGATTTGAGCAAGTTGTGGTAGGAATGGAAGCTGAAATATAAAGAGGTGGAGTAGAGACCATGGGAGGTGAAGATTGAGCAACAAGAGGTAGTCTTGCGAAAAATCGCAAGTGTTCTTAGCAGAACAAGAAAAGCATGCGAGAATATTTGAAAGATGAGTGCGATTACATGCAAAGCTTGTTGAAAATCGGTGAGTGTGTATAATTGTTCTTGGTCAACATTGGTATCCTCATCATATGATTTTTCACTATTAGAGGCTTCTATTTCATGAAGAGGAACTTGGCGAGATGTATCCAAGGGATTTTCAGTTGTAGCTACAAAAGTAGGGATATCAGTCATTGGTTTGGAAACCCTACGGGAAGATGAAGGAAGCTCGAATATTGAAAATACCCAAAACAACCACTATCTTTGTGAGTATAAGAAGAAGAAAATCCTAAAAAGAAAGTATATTTGAAGATCGGGTTCACCAAAATGATTATGCTAAAATGTAATACCCTAGCCTAATCTAATGCAAGTTTGTACTCAATAAATGAATAGTAAAATACTGAAATAATACCCAAGAAAACTATGTAATGAAATGTAGAAACCCTAATGTGTAAAGAGGGTTAGAAAGAGCCTTATATGATTCGGAGATGTCGTGGGACTTTTTGTAGTGAAAATAGGCTAAACAAGAATGGGAAACCATCACACAGGAGCTCTAAAAAATTAAGCTCGAGTGATTTAGTTGGACTGGGGCACCTAGAAAAGTGATTAGGTGCTGGGGCACCTTGTTTTGAAGTCTTGGTGCCCCTAGCACATGTAAGAGGTCCAGGAAGCTAATTTTACAGAGTCATCGGATGATGTGAAGCCCTTGCTTCTTGTCATGTGTATGTCGTACCTAGTTCATTGATGTCGTTCATTAACCTCTGTAATGAAGAAATCACTGAAAAACCCCACAAAAAACATCAAACCCTAAAAAATAAAGATCCAAATGAAGGAGTAGGAGTGTCTTGGATGCCATAATGGTGGTCTTATAGTTGAAACCTTTGCACTAAATCTCACGCCCAATGTATTTTTGTGTGTGTGTGAGTTGTCCCTAGGTGCTTTTGTGCGTGTCACACTATATGAGTAGCGAGAAAGTAGCTAGATGTAGAATGTAAATAATATGTGCATGGAATAGAATAAACTCCCCTCCTATGAAGTGTGATGCAGAATAACTATCCTTTGTCCCTTGTGATGGAGCTAGATGGATGCAAATGGAGAAATAGAAGCCTTGATGGATGCAACCTTAGGTGGTGATAGCTAGTGCTTAGTGTTTGGTCCCTTATTATGATCACATAACTTTATATTTATATGATTCCTTCACTTGAATTTTGTAATTAACCTCGAAAAGGCCAACTACCAAAAATATAAGATGCTCAAACAGCTAGAAAGGACCTAAAAAGTGAGATTAAAGTGTAAAGAGGACATGGGTTCCCAGAGGGGACGAGGGCACCTAGCACTGGCATCTTGGTTGGGAACTCCAAGCCGAGAAAAGGTAAAACTAAAGTATGAAAAGATAGTTTGGGCTAATAAAGTGCAAGGTGAAAGTAGCAATAGAAAGAAACATGAAATATGGATAAGGAAATGAGTTAATCAATACTCTTCTTTAGAAACCATATAAATAGTAGTATGTCATTGAGACTATATGTATACCCAAAGTGTGCAAATTTTTTCTACACTATATTTAGGTCACGGGTTCCGTGATTGCGAAGTATATTGTTGTTGTGATTGCTTCTTTAGTTGCAGTAGAGGGTGGTGGTGTAGGCATCTTGTATAAGATGCATGATATTTTTCATCGTATTAAGGAGGATGGGAAGAAATATGCGTGGGCACGATGTGTATTAGCCCATTTGTATAGGGACTTGTATAGATTCACACAAGAGGAGCATTGGGGTGGATTAGGAGCCACCACTTTGTTACATGTGTGGGTATATGAGAACATCACAATATTGAGACCACTTGGTGGACCACATGGAGAGTGCACGAGACCTAGTATATTTGGCAAGTGGTGGGTAGTTGTGCGGGGAAGGAGGATGGATACTAACATGTATAGATTGTTATTGGATTGCGTGGGGCGAGAGACCATTATTTGGAGGCCATATCACAACTATGGTGGATGGTCCGAGGATGCGATAGAGATTCAATGTATTTAACATATTATGTGGTGGAGGACGAGTTTATTGCGATTGCGGAGCTATTTCAAGGAGAGCGTGTGTCACGGTAGTTTGGCATGGCTCAGGATGTGCCCCTAGAGCCATATATATGGTTAAGAGCCATGAGGGCACCGAGAAGGACTAGAGATAGACTAGGGCCACAGGGCACAACTAGTACCCCGGGCCGGAGGAGTCAGATGTGGCCATAGAGCCAATACAAGTGGATTGTGCGGGGTGTACTTGAGGCATACGAGTACATGGTGGGAAGTGCACTGCGATGGTTGCAAATCTACCCAATTATCGTGGATGTGGTGGGATTACTACCAAGAGGAGGAGAGGGTAGGCACCTACCCCGATGACGATGTAATAGCGGTGGAAATAGTAGTGTGAGTATATATGTGTATTATGAGTTCGGTTGTATATTGTTATTAGGTTGTTTACATTTTTTTATTGTGTAAATGAGCTAATGCATTGTTTTTTATTGTTGCGAGGATGCTTATTGGTCATTGATTGTAGATACTTTTATCCGCACCTTGACGCGGATGTGCCCACTGACGTTCTTATTGGAGGTGGGATGTTAGAGCGGGTAGATTTATTTCAGCTAAGCATGCACATTATATTTGAGCGATAGCGGTAGCGGAGGCTACTTGTATAGTGCTTTTGAGTGAGAGGTAAGAGGCACGACAAGAGACACAGTGAGCTAGGGAGGCTGCGGGTGGAGGTTCCCTTACATAAGATGTATTTTTGAGGTTCGTAGAGCTACAAGGTCTCTTTGTGGAACAATTGATCAAGCTTACTCTATTACATAGGCATGTAGAGAGGTATAGGGGCCATGGCAGTGGCTTAGATTGAGCGGAAAAGCATCTAGTTATAGAGCTCCCATGCAATTGCATATAGTGATAGAGATGATGAGATACGATATGTATTGATGTAGTGAAGTATGAGGGCTTGCCCCCAAGATTGGAATTTTTGTAACTATGATGGTGATCGATATATAGATATAGATGGACTATTGGTGTATGTGCATTTTACTTGATGTTTATTGATGTGTGATGTTTTTATTGGTAGTCGGATTTTGAGTATGATGTATCACTTATTGTTGATATATGTGATGTGTGATGTTTTGATCATTTTTGTGTTGATTTGAGTTACAATATGTAGATGTTGATGTTTACTAATGAATAAATGATGGTTAATGTGATTATAGGTAGATAAGCTGGTGAGATAGTGTATTGTATGTGTGGATAGAATTTCGATGAATGGTAAAGCATGTATAAAATGAATGATATAAAAGAGTATGTGGATGAGATTGCCGTGAATGTGTACTTAAGCACATGTGAATATGATGAAGAGGGGGAGGAGAATAGTGATGTCGCTTTATTATGTAGATGATAAATTTCATTTATATAAGACCCCTCAGTAGTCAAGAATAAACCATAAAGAAAGAGTGTGTCATCGGGAAGTGATATGATAGTGTGTGCGAGATAGATAGATTAATGAAACATGTAACACAAGAGATGAAGTGAGTTTATTATATTAACATGTCCCTTAATAGTCTTATAAGAACATGAGTGTGTCATCGGGGTGAGGTGAGAGAATCACCTACCAAAGACCAAGTGGGTGTGGAGCGGTGGAAGCATGTGGAGTGTAAGCAACATGAGTGTATGAACCAAACTAAATTCCAAATGAGATGGTGCCAATCATGGATGGTGTAGTGGTGGGAAGTGAAAATATCGATGGCTTAGGAATCCAATGTGTAGTAGGAGCATGGTGTGGCAGATGAGATGGTGTAGTGATGGATGGATGAGATGGAGAATGTGCATGAATAAGAACCTATGGTGGCGGACAAATACTAAGCTTAGAATCAAGTGGAGGAGATAAATGAACTGAACTAGATGCATGCTTATGTGGAATTGGAGACATGGACCACTCATAAGAGTAAGAGGCAAAGGCAATGACACCCTTGTCTTCTAAGCTGTTGAAATGATCATGAAGAGAGTGCAATGCAGTCATTATCACGATGACCATTAATATGATAAAATTTACAATATGGTCTATCATGTTTCCGTTGCAAGTGATGTGGAGGACGATGTTGATTAGAAGGTAATTAAATCATGTGCTTATCAAGCAAAGCACGCAGCACATCATGAGGCCTAGCATCATGAGAAAATTGCAACGGTTCTCGTGGAGGGGATGGAGATTCCTTAGGTGAAGTCTGATGTGGTGGAGGAGATGGATGATTCTTATGAGATGGAGAAGATAAAATTTTCTTGTGAGGTGGAGGAGATGAATTCCTAAGAGGATGTTGAAAAGATGGAAGAGGAGAAGAACTAGATGATGTAGTAGTAGGAGAACTAGGAGGAGGATCTATAACATGCGCAACAATGAGATCATGTTTTAAATCAATGACCTTATAACATAAGAGTGTGAATGATTCACATGTATCATATTACAAGTGTTGTTTTAAAGCGGGAATCAAGCCATGAAAAAGATGAATTGCATTTCTAAGTCAATGGGATGGAAAATTAACTGATGCATGCAAGCATTGAAGCACAAAATGTAATCAATGATGGGTTTTGTTTTGCCTTGATGTAATCCAGGTAGATGATCATATGTGACTCTAGGGCCGTTGTTGAGTGTGAAAAGATGATTAAAAAATTCTTCCATCTCATAATAGGTACTAATAGATCCAAATGCTAAATGCATGTACCATTGGAGAGCATCATCAGTAAGACTATGACGAAAGGATTTGAGGAAACATTGATCATTAGAGTATGAATCCATAGCTATGCGATAATGTTTGAGATGTGAATATGGATTTCCAGTACCATCAAATATGAAAAGATAGGCATGATTAAATCCTTAGGGAATTCTAAATTGTGAATTTTTTCGGAATAGGGTTGTTGTACGATGGAAAAGTGACAAGCGAGCGTGGGAATCTACAAGTAACTCTTCCTCACACCCGACCTCCCGAGGTCATGCCGAGACAGCCGGTGGGGATGGAATACGTGTGGGATGCAAACAAACTAGTTAGGAAATCTGATGTCTTCGACGTGCACTAGTGGAAACTACGAATCTAAGGAAAAGAAGGCCCTCCTAACCTGAACTAGTGTGATAGATCGATCGGCAAGGATGACTGCTCGAAGGCTCCAATCAATATCGAGATCTGGCGTGATTCGGTCTATGGGTTGTGGGATACGTGGAAAATGACCTGGGATAGTTTCATGTATATCTCCAGACAGGGTCATAAGGTGGATGATGGATACAATGGACTCTACGGGCGATTGTCTGGTCTAGTCCAGAATTCCTTAGCTTTATTAGCTGCTACGTCTAACAAGGATAACTGTTTGATTATAATAGGTGGAAGTGGAGTGGATCTAAATACTAATGTGCGTAGCCGGCATCTATGTCTGATTCACTTATGGATTCATTGGGTTGCGGGATTTGTGGATCGCAACTGTAGACTCGTGGTTGTTGTGGACCTGCTATGGTCATGTGCGGAATCAGTCCCTAATCCCTAGTATCCAATAATCGTATGCTTTCTCAGCCTCTATATTTAGAATTAATAGTTGTGTGATCTTCTCAGAGTATCTCACAGGTGTTCGTGCAACTTGAATTCTTAAGCTAGTATCTATGTCTGTGAGAGTATCTCCTGCGTCTGGCTGTGGGACCAAAGGGTCACAACCGAATGTTTTCTCTCTTTCAAGCCCTTCTACAGTCATGTGGATATATACCTAGGGTAATCTGTAGTTTGGTTGATTTGACCAAAACGTGTGTGCTTGGTCGTCTTCTATGTTTAACCCGTAACTGGGAGCTGATTTGTTGTAAGTCTGTTGTTGTTTGGAAGACTTGGATCCTAAGATTCTGATCTATATCAGTTATTGCTGTGACGAGATTGGGTTGGGGCACGATTGGCTTGAATACGTATTCTCTGGGCTCTCTAGGTCCCGTGATTGTCATACAAAAGGAAATTATACAAATCTAACCAATGACAGAATAATCTAACTGTGAAAGATATATCTATGTATATTCCTAGATCTGATAGCTTATTGATAAACTACCTGAACAGAATTTAAAGAACATTTATCTAATATATCTAGAATTGACAACTAAACTAATAATGAACTAAAACAAACAAAGCAACCGAGTATAGCTACTTGTCTGTGCAATTGTGAACCTATTCTAAATAATGAAATAACTGATCTAGTCTATTTGAAAGACTCTCGATCCTACCTCAGAAGTGAGGAGTGAATCATAGTTTCTCAGAAACTATCAATCCCCACAGCTTCCCCGGCAATATCGAAAGTAAAATTGGTGAAGTGAAATGATTGGCTACTCTATTTGATATGTTTCTAACTAGAACTTTGAAAGCTAGAACCTGGATTCTGCAGAACAGTGGCGAATCCGATGGTGTGTGTGGCTTTGTCCCCTCAGTGTGATCTCCTCGTTCCTTCGTGCTCACATGGATCCAGAAAAGCGTGTAATGCTAGCATCAACAAAAGTAGATATTGGAATAAAGGCAGCTTTAGGATACAGACTGAATACAATGCGAGTAGGAGAGGGATAGTGCAAGAGTACAGAGCTTGGCTTATGCAATTCCTAGCGGGATTTATTGCGAGTCATGCGGCATAAAACGCCCGTAACCGAAACTATCCCATTTGAAGAACAAAACCTGCAACTTTAATGGCTTCCTATTGAATTCAAACTATCCTATTCCAATTGGTTTGGATGAAGTGATAACAGCACTTGCACAAGATGGATATGTGGCTTCCTAACAGCAAAACAACACTAACTAGGCATGCAATGAATGAAACTATGAATTCTAAGCAAAAGAAGAACTGAAATGAGAAATTGAGAGGAAAATTTGAGGGGCCATTTGCTTGAGCACAAGCCAACTATTTATAGCATTTGCATTTACCCAAGGTAAAAAACCAAATTGATCTCTTAAACTATAAACAATGGCAAAACACTATTCCAGGGAACTAGAATCATTAATGCAAGCCCAAGGCGGTGAAAAAAATTTGGTAAACGTTGAAATTACATGAGTCACATTAAAAAAGAGCATTCGGAAAATGCGTGAAGGACCACCACCCGAGCAAGGCGGCGGTTGCTGAGACCGCCACCCCGCCGTTCGGCGGTTTCAGAATCAAGAGAAAAAGGCAAAGAAAAGAGGGGAAAAGAGAAAATCAAAGCACGCGGGGGCTAGGCAGAGCATGCGGGATGATAACGCATACTTGGAGAGCTTTTCCGGATCGCGAACACCTTGCAAGGAGACTTGTATCATCATTGGGGCACGTGTTATGTTGTTTTTGCGGCAAGACCTTATAATTTTGGGTACGTACGGTTGCCATGTAAAGAATTGTTATTGATAAAAGCATAATAGGCTTTACTTTCAAGTGTGAGAGATTGGACCTAAGATTGTAATTGGACAACAACATGCATGAGTGATAAAATGTCATGTGAAGGAATGGCAAAAAATGTGAGTAGTGTATTGAGTGGTTGAAGCTTTCCATTATGAGTGATCATAGGGATGTCAAGAGAAGAAATGGAAGATGTCGATGCTAAGGGAACACTAGATATAGGTGCCAAAGAAGTAACAGGAGGTGAAGCACATGGAGTGTTGATAGAAGTAGTAGGACTAGCATCGACAACATTATTAGGAGATGAAGTGATAGAAGGAGATGAATCATGCATGCTACTAGAGATAATATTAGAAGAAGATGAAAGCTGGAGTAGAAAAGTCACATTCAACAGTATGCAAATAAGTAGAATCATTACTAGTATGTGTATCATCAATATCAGATAAAGATTCAGATGCAAGGATTTCATTAAGCATATCATCAACATATAATGAAGGGGAGGAGAACTAGTATGTGATGCATCATTAGAAACATTTTCAGAAATGCAAGGAGTATGAGATGCAACTATAGAATCAACCTGACTAGTATGAGAAACAACATCATGCACATGTTTATTTTCATCATGTTTTTTATCATCATCAAGATTGAGCATAAAACTAAGAATAACATCATCTAAAGTCTCAATAGAAATAGAAGAAGGCAGAGTGTGGCTGATAGAATAACAAGGTCTACAACTAGAAAATATTTCCAGATCGAAACAATGTTAATGGTAGAATGATCAAAGCTAGTAGGCACATTGCATTCATGAGCTAAGAGTTGTCTTTGAGTATCATCTAGAAGAATAGTGTTGCGATATAGAGTGGTAAGTTCAGTTATGGTTACTTCATCATAGATAGGATTGATACTCACATGAGGCATGACTAGCCTAGGAGGAGAAGAGCTATCCTTATCCATTAGGGTTTTAGTGGATCCTAGGGCAAGTAGTTCTAAGCTACGGGTTCACCAAAATGATTCAATAAAATCTGAATATTTTATTAAAATATGAATGCAAAGATCTTACTATAACTGATATACAATGAAATACAAATGTTAGGAAATTTATTTGATTTGATTATAAAAGAAAATGCAAGAGATAGGGTACTTACCTAAATTTTTCTAATCTTGAAGTATGTCTGAATTGGAAAATATGATAGAAGAAAAGCACCGACTTTTTGCAATCAGGCTCGGAAAATATAGAGATGCTCTCAATTCCCGAACATGGGTGTTCGAGATAGGGGCGAGGGCACTTGTGAGAACCCTAGACCTCTCCGGTGGATGCTATAGACTGCATAAATTCTCAAGATCTAGTTCCGACACTGCCGCTAGGGCTTCGTACTTGTTTGCCAATGATCGCCTAAAATTCACACTTTAACTACGGGAATACATGTAAACACCGCAACATAAATATTCTCCTACAAAACCCTCCAAACAACATCAAATCTTAAAAAGAAATATGTAATATGAGGGGTCGACTGTCCTCACTGTCACAATGGAGAACTTGCAAGTGATTTTTGCACTACATCTCATACCCAATGTAGTTCTATGTGCTTGTGTGTGCAATAGTGCTCCTAGGTTGCCCTCGCGCCAATGACACCAAGATAGCGAGCGATAGCTAAATAAAATGTAAATGTTTGGATGGAATAGAATGAACTCCCCTTCATATGCAGAGTAATGCACCCAAATGTAGTCCCTTGAGATATGTAGATAGCTATCTCATAATAAGAATTTCTCGTGCTTTTAATGGTATGTATGTTGTGTTTATATAGGGATCTCTTTCTTGAATTTCAACACTAATGACCTGACATGTCAACTAGTACCTCGAGATATGAAAACCGAAAATGCTAACTACAAATATGAAAAATGTAACCAAGAACAAAGAGGACACAGGCGCCCGGGATGGATAGGATTTCCTAGCGCTAGTGTCGTCTCAGTAATCTTGGTGTCCACATACAACCTGATAATAAATGTGCGAAGACTAACCGATGGAGATTCCTGCAACTGACCGACTGAAATAAGTATATGAGTGAAAAGTGTGAAGGATAAAAATAATATAAACCAACAAGACAAGCAAATTGACTAGGGAATGGTTCATCGGTGAATATATTTCATACACAAGATCCATATATAAAACAAAATACTGGGGGTATAGTAGATAGTAGTAAGTGCGTGATTTTGTGACTACATTTGTAATGAAACTTTTGGTTGTGGAGGTGTTGGAGATCATTGGGAATGCAATTAGGGACAATGAGAACAATAGAATTATTCCCATAGCCCATTGACACACAAGTTATTACATACTTTTGTTTTGAAATCTAAAAATGGAAGCCATTTACACACAACCTATTACATAGTTAATTTTGTAATTTGCATTGATTTATGACATACAATCAAAATTTACTCGGTGAAAATAAAATTATGAGCAACAAATGAAAAGAAAGATTTAAAAAAGAAATCTTACATCCCAGTCGACTTTATCAAATGTCATGCTCTTCTGCTTGTGGCCCTCCCTTTGCTTATTTTCCTATAATTTAAATGGATATTATTACATTTAAGCGTATTGAATTTTCTTGTGAGTTGGATTGAATCGAGATCACGTGATCTAACCGGGAAAATTTAATTTTTGTATTTGACATTAAATGATAGGATTAGTGGTTTTATAGCGCTTATTTTGTTTGATCATAGAATTGAATGCTTCTTCCTTCCTCTACATTTCCACGTGCCACCAAACAAATTGGACACTGAACCAAACAACTTAAATACGCCTATTTGTTTTCCAAATTTCTATGATTTATTGTCTATTAAAACCCATATTTGGTTTCCAAATATATTTAATTTATCGGTATTAAAATCATTGTTTTGGGTTATCAACTACAAATTAAATTTTATTTTAATTTGGGCAAAAAACATTAGTAGTATAGATACACTTGCAAAGGGAATGCATTTAATCTAATATTTCCATGTGTGGGGATGGAAATAGCTTTTCTACCTTCAAGTTTTATTTTTGGATTTTTCTTTAATTTCTAAAACATGTTTTCTTTGCAAAAATGTTGCACTAGTTACCGATAACCCATCCGGACGTACTTCAACTTCATCATCGTCAGCAGAAAATATGGCTGCCCCATCTCTGTTTGTTTTCCATGAAAACACCTTCACTCACAACATCGTTATCATCACTGCTGGGATTGGAACTTTGGTCCATCCTCATGTCTTCACCCATACTTTGTAAAATTTAGTTTTTCCAGTTTGGAGGTCCTCCTTATCTACCACCTCCTAACTTCAAATATGCTCATATCTCTCAATGTCGAGTAAATACAATAAATGTTATGACATCATTCAATTCTTGAAAATTTTGAAGGCTATAATAACATCTTGATTTATAGGTCAATCAAAAGGAAGATAAATAAATTTTTGTAACTATTTTGTTAAAAATTGTGCAGCTTTACTAATGTTTACTAATATGCGAATTATATATTTGTTTAGTGAAAATAATAGCACTCCATGATTTCCCTCCATAGGAAATAAAACTCTAGCAATTAATTTTTGTTTTAAAAGATTTTTTAAAAATAATATGAGCACCAAACTTTAGTTACAACTCATTCAATTATAAATAACGCATTTTTGTTTAGTGAAGACAATATACCTCGCCTTCTAAAGGACATATACCTCTCTGCTAGGGTTATGGCGAGAGGCATTGTGGCAAGCTTAGGTTTCTTTTATTGGAGCCCGAGTTGACACACTCTACAAGTTGAATGATGTTGTCATATCCCAAGTCTACTGAGTTATCAAGAGTTGGGGAGATTTACATATGAAGAAGCTTATGCGTCGAGGGCCATGGTCCGATTAAAACCATAAAAAATAATCCAGTTCACCAAGCGAAGGAGCATCATACCGACGACCCACTGCGAGGGTCATGTAAAAGTATAGAGGATCCAAGTAAAGGACATGGTAAGAGCTAAGCTTGAGTATTATCTAGACAACGGAGATTAGTGTTGAGCCGATGCAATAAATCCATCAAACCAATGAGGAACAACACCGAGAGAATATTACCACCGAGCCGAGGATGTAGGATGAGCCAAGCCGAGTTGAATCTGTTGAGAGCCGAGGTCAAGTCAATGTCCGATGTTGAACTCTCTTAGATGAACAATGTTGAGCTTGCCAAGTGTGCTAAGGGTGTAGAGCTCATTCAATTGATCAATGATCCAACTTAGGAGCTCTTCATTTTTCTCCAAAAAATATTGTAAATTAAGAAACAGAACTTTGCAATGTAAATTATCCATAAATGTAATCTTTTCTCAGTAAAAATGTGATTTTGAGATGTAAAAATAAACTATAACTCTACTCAAAATCGGGAAAGTTTGTACTCATGATCGAGAAATTTTCAATGTAATATTTTGGCCACATATTTCGTAACTATAAAAATATATATATTTCTAGTGCAAATCGATCAATTTTCTAGCAACGCAACATTTTTTTCCTAAGTAATGGCTCTTTGGACCACTTTGATACCATATCGAGTATTAAACACACTCATCCAACAATATCTCTCCAACAAATTCATTACAATAGACTCACGTCACACATAATATACATTTGCACATAAACTTGATCGATAATGTATCCTCTTGTTATTGCCCTCAATATATATGATTCCAATTATAATATATAAAGGGAGTGCCTATTACATTGGTGGGAGAGGTGGTTTCATAATAACAAATTATGAAAACCTCAATAATATGAGAATAAACAATAATTGAGAACTTAAAAATCATCATGCATAATAGTTTCACCCCAACAATAATCAAACAAACTCCCAATTTAAGCTTAACCCTTTGGGAGTGTGAACACAAACAATGCTAAGTGGTTTCAAAGGTCCTAAACCACACCAACAAGTGTCAACATTCTAACATGGAGGAAGCGAAAGAGAAAGAAAGGGGGACATGTAGATAAAATGTGTGGTTAGAGGATGAATGTATAATAGATCCATGTTGTAGAGGATGGTGCGTGTGTGTGTAATGAAATGTAATATCGATGACAAGGTGGGAACAAGTCTTCATCAAGAAGAAGTGTGTGCCCAAACAAGGTGATCATGTGAGAAACATGTGTGATAAGGGGATGAGTGTGTGGAAGAGAGTAGTTTGTTAAGAGCGTATGACGAGAAGCGAGAGTGAAGGGGATGTGATAGATTTTGGTAGGTGGCGTGGGTATTGGGCAATGGAAATATTTCATTACGATTAAATGCAGTAAGTAGATGATAAATGTGAACAAGTGATATGTGTCAATACAAGCAGGGGAGGGAAGAATAATGATGGGAGCATGGTCAAGTGTCAGTTTGGGATTCTTGATTGACAACGAGGTAGTATCAAGTGTAGTATGATCGTATTGGGTGAAGACCAATTAAAGAGGGCACCAAACATGAGAAATAATTCATACAAATGGATACACACTACTTAAGGTACACACATGTGAGAATTGTCAAGAGTGTGGGAATTTTTTCTAATAAGAATGATGTTGATCGATGTAGTCCAATTCATAAACTATCATATCATTCAGTTATAAAGATGTTACAAACTTCACTTTACCAGTAATTTACAATTTGAGGAACATTTGCTAGTCTAACATGGCTTGAAAGGTTTGAAAATTTTGATAAAACATCTCACTCAACTAGCCTTCACAACCCTATTTTGCATATATATATCTTGCATACAAATTCCACACCATATATACTAATTCCACTCTCTCAATTTCACTCCACACCTACCTTGCAAGTTCTTACACAACTTTATTCACATCTTACCTTACTAGTTTGTAGTTCAAGAGTGAAATTTTGGATTATTGTTCCTTCGGTGTTTCTTAAGGGGCTTCCATTGTTTTTCCCATCTCCATCAAGCTTAGTTTAACCATAAAAAAGGGCTCTAGGAACTCAAAAATCCAACTTCTATAGTACTAGTTAATAAGTGTTAACTAAATGCCCTTAAGACAAGTTGTTTTAGTCATTCTTGAGTATGAACTTCTGTAGATATCAATAAATGGATAAACACCTCCTTGGAATCCTTTCCAAATCACCTCAATCAACTTTGTTAGTCTAATTAAAAAATAAAGAACTCAAAACAATGAAGGACATGAACTATCTTGATTTTGTTAAAATTGTCCTCAATCCCTTAAGACAATGAGGTCTTGTACCATATATGGAAGTAGGCTTCTAAGGGTGCCCCAAGGATTCATAGACTCAGTAGTTTCCTCTTATCACCCTAAGTCCGTGACTAAAATTTTAGGGTTTGGTTCTTTGTAGAACTCCTTCTACTTCCTTATTTGTGTTTTGGTTCAAACCCTCACTAGGCCTTTACTAGAGAATTGTCATGCACAATATCTTTTCTAGAGAGCTTCAACATGAAAGAAGTATCATTTCAAGTACCCATTAAATGTTTTGAGATGTGTGTAAACTTTCACTAGCTAACTCTAGGGGGTTTTGGTACTTCCTTTGTAAATGAGCCACTCTTTTTAGGTCTAAGATTGGGTTTTTATATTCCATGCTCAAGCTGTCATCTGTAATTTCAAAACCTACCACTGAACCTAATAAATTCCTTTAAAATCCTTGAGAAGGAAGAAATGACAAGATATCTTGAAAGTTTTAAGACTAGATTTAATGATTGAATTCTCCTAAACCCATGCCTAAAGAACAACTTAACTATAATCTACGGTGAATCCCGAGAATGTTATTTTTCTTACAACTTCATTTATGTATTAATTCAAACCCCAATATTTTTGGGTAAGCACTATTTCCAAGGTCTCTACATACTCTCCTTACTATTAATCCATGAACCTTTCTCAATCTTCAACTTTCTACCAAGTTATACTATGCACACAAAGGTTTATGATGACCATTAGGGTCTAACAAAAGAATGACCTTCTCTCCATACTCACACTGAGTCTCTAAATGATTCCAAGAAATATTGCATGTGCATGCCTCTATGTTACATCTATAAACCTTGACGGTGAAGGAGTTAGATACATTCAACCACTAAAACCAGCCTGGGTCTCTTACTCTACCTCCCTTGATTAGAGATCATAAAATTCTAAGTAATATTTGCTAGACTACTTGTTCACACTTTTTCATCATAAGCTCATTACTGAGACCACATTTTCTTGGGCCATCCATAGTATTCTCAAAGTCATGTTATTTCCTATTTTCTTGTCACGATTCAAAGTAATAGACTGGACTTTGTTCTTCAATTCCTTTCCACGAGAATTTCAATAGATATCAATAAATGGATAAACACCTCCTTGGAATCCTTTCCAAATCACCTCAATCACTTGTTAGTCTAATTAAAAAATAAAGAACTCAAAACAATGAAGGACATGAACTATCTTGATTTTGTTAAAATTGTCCTCAATCCCTTAAGACAATGAGGTCTTGTACCATATATGGAAATAGGTTTATAAGGGTGCACCCGAGACTTCATAGACTCTAGTAGTGTCCTCTTATCATCCTAATTCCGTGACTAAAATTTGATGGTCTGCGGTTCTTTGTAGAAATCCTTCTACTTCCTTATTTGTGTTTTGGTTCAAACCCTCACTAGGCCTTTATTATAGAACTATCATGCATAGTATCTTTTGTAGAGGGCTTCAACATGAAATAAATATCATTTCAAGTACCCATTAAATGGTTTGAGATGTGTGTAAACTTTCAATAGCTAACTCAGAGGGGTTTTGGTACTTCCTTTGTAAATGAGTCACTCCTTTTAGGTCTTAGATTGGGTTTTTATATTCCATACTCAACTGTCATCTGTAACTTTAAAAATTACCATTGAAACTAAGAAATTACTTTAAAATCCTTGAGAAGGAAGTAATACCAAGATATCTTGAAAGGTTTGAGACAAAATTCAATGATTGAATGCTCCTAAACCCGTGCCTGGAACCAACTTATCTTGTAATCTATAGTAAGCCCGAGAATGTTATTTTTCTTACAACTTAATTTGTGGATCGATTCAAACCCCAATATTTTTGGTTAATCGCTGTCTCCAAAGTGCCTCTAAATAATTTCCTTGCTAATAATCCATGAACCTTTCTCAATATTTAACTTTCTACCAAGTTATATTGTGCACACAAGAGTTTATGAAGGCCATTAAGGTTTCTAACAAAAGGATGACCTTCTCTCCATACTCACACGCTCTCTAAATGATTCAAGAAATATTGCATGTGCATGCCTCTATGTTACATCTATAAACCTTGACCGTGAAGGAGTTAGATACATTCAACCACTAAAACCCATCTGGGTCTCTTACTCGCCTCCCTTGATTAGAGATCATAAAATTCTAAGTAATATTTGCTAGACTACTTGTTCACACTTTTTCATCATAAGCTCATTACTGACCACATTTTCTTGGGCCATCCATAGTATTCTCAGTCATGTTATTTCCTATTTCTTGTCGAGTTCGGTGATAGACTTGACTTTGTTCTTCAATTCCTTTCCACGAGAATTTCACATATCAACTAATCATTGAGGCACAAAAAATTTCAATTAATATAAGCATACAATCTCCTTAAGATGACGGAAACCCCTGTCTCCATAAGATCCAATTCTGAACACATGCATGCCTACTTCTCATATCATTCAAATATTGTATCACATCATGCAAAATAGAGAAGCATTCACAAATGAACATATGTATAAAGGTATATCTTACCAAAATCTAGGTTAATGCAACCAAATGACCTTTCTATGCTTTAAATTACCTTCTCGATGCAAGAGCATTCTTGTACGTAGTCATAGCTCATATTGTTTTTGAAGTGTGTGTGTGTGTGTGTGTGTGTGTGTGTGTGTTTTCACTCCACTAAGGAGGAATTGAGTAAATTGTGAATGTAAATTGTAATTTCTTTTTTGTTAAGTCAATTAGCGATAAATTGGCCAAATAAAGTATGTAGGCCTTGTCATCATTAAGGGAAGAAAATAGGTTACAACAAATCACTATCTTTGTATTTGGTCAAGTGAAATATGGGATTATTCGAGTTAATCTAGAAATGGGGAATTAATTAATAGAGGTGTAATGTAATCTTCCAAAGGTGGGTACAGTGCACGGGTACAAGAAGAATTAAGTCTTTCCTTGATTGTATTGTATTAGTGTATCTCGTAGATGTGGTGGTACAAAGATGTGAGTGCAGAAAGAATTTTGTATCTCGTGTTAAATTTATGAAAGGAGTTAAGTGAATTCGGAAATGTTTTGTGTTTTAGAGCTATGGTTGTGTTTTCCTTATTATTTTAATTGTTATTTTTGAATGCATTGCTCGCTCTTGTGGAAAGGGGATCACATGCAATTAAAATGGAGTTGTGCAGAAGTGTTTTTTACTGAGCTAAGGCTACACCAAATTGGTATCAAAGCCTGAAGATGCTCTCGGAGGTTGTGAGTGCTAAGGTGTGATAATCCAAAGTGATTTGAACAGTTGTAACATGAGTAAATGCATCAATTACGGGTTCTTATGAGTTTGTATATTTGGTTTAATCGGAAGCGAGAATGGGCGAGATTGTAAATTGTATATTATTGCGACTCGCATGCAAATAGACACATTGATTGAGTAGAATATGGTTCATTTGATTGAGTGAGACTTGAAATCTATCTACATTGAAAGTTTTGTAAGCGATCGAGTGGTCGAATTTGATCTTGTCTTTAAGCTGCATGCAAACAAGTTGATGAAACTAGATGTTGGGGCGCGATTGTTTTCCCAAATACCTGCTTATAGTGAGACGTTTCTCAGTCAAAAGCGTGGATCGGAGCAGACAGGTGGTCAAATTAAAGGTCGGGAGTGCCCTAGGCAATAGTTTGAGAGGACGCCCTCTTCACAAATTTAGTTATTATTTTTTTCCATAAAGAAAATAAATAAAATATTTCTATATTCTTGTATTTTTTAATTTACATCATGGTCAAAATAAATAATAAAAATATATTATTAAATTATCACAGAATGATGAAAAATATTCCGTCTGTGGAAAACATTAATCGTAGGAGATGCTCGAATGCAAAAAATATAATATTTTATACAAGGCTTCTTACAAATCTGATTTAGTCATATCAAGTAGGTGACAGAACTCTATCCTAAAATAAAGCACCATTTTTTACAAATAAATAAAAATGTTTATGTAGCTCCCATGGTTTTGTGAAGAGTTGTATTTGGACCAGGCCTATGGATTCCTCTATAATAAAATAATAGAAAATTTCCCCAAAAAATTAAGAATAGAAAATCAACTACTTTTTTCTTTCAGTTATACTCACCTCTACTAAATACACCAGCGACATTATAAAAAATACATTAACCTTTATCTAGAACAAATTACACACCTACATAATTTGGAGCTACATCAGAGAATGGGTAACAATACCAAAAACATATGTGCTTGTAAATATGTGATATTTACTTTTACTTGCAAAAATATTACAAAACGTTTTTATGTGTATGCGTGAAATTTATGTTACTATACAATAATATCTATAAATGGGTTGATCAATATTAAATCTTCAGATAAATTATTTTAAAAATTAACGGACAAAAAAATTAGATTCGGGCACCCCCTAATTGCTGGCGCCTTAAACAACTACCTAGTTTTCCCAAGGCTTAATCCCCCTCTGGAACACACAAATGACTATGAATATCAATCATTCAAGAATATAGAAATAAGGCAGAATTAAGGGGATCGTAAGAGGATCGGGACAGTAATCCAACAAAACTAATTTTGAACGACATTCGGATTGTTAAAAGGCTATGAACCGTGTCGTTGATACAAATTGGAACCACGAGCATGACGCTTGTGATCAGGAAAAGTAGTATGTGGGGAAGGTGAACAAGGATTGGAGGAAGAACATCGACGACTCCATTAGGTAAACCACAAAAGTTGTAAATACCGTAACTAATAAGTCAGTTCGCCGGCAAAGAGATTTGAACGAATACGTAAGGAGAGATCTTGTAGCAGCGGTTGGTTGGAAAACATTCAGAGTAATTCGTCCAAAATATTTAGACGTCTCTCTCAGTTTGTAGAAACAACATCAGTTAAGTCCCGCGAGCGGGTGCATTTTGTGAACAAAGAACGAAGGTTTAATATTGAAGAGAGGATCCCATAAATTTGTTGTCATATGCAACTCGTAGCAGACAAGTAAAGGACCGAAAAGTTATCGTTGCAAAGCTGAGATCAGTCTCGTGGAGCATATAGCAGAAAGCACACTAAGACTAGATAAATCAGTTTGCATTGAGGTCGAGTCATTTGAGAAATCATTGAAAGAGGATCAGCCTATTCGTGTGGAAGCGATTGCAGTTGGTTTGAGATCCCGATTGGCCATTGGAAGATTATAATCCGGTCCGAAAAATAACAGGAAGTCGAGACCGTAGTTGAAGAAACAATAACAGGCGGAGAATCTCGAATTACGTGGCCGTGAGGAGCAGTCACAAACGTAGTTGAAGAAACAACTAAGTACATCATCACCATTAATTAACAAGCATAGAAATGGATTCAATGATCGAACAAAGGATATAAGAAGAAAGTGAGTTGCAGAGCAAGGTGTAACTAGTAAAAGAAATAATTGCATGGATAAACCAGAAAAGGGAAGAAAGAGAGGAAAAGAGAAAGGAATAGGAGGAAGCTCCCTGAAGGAGATCAATGAAATTAAACAACAATTAACCTCAATTGAAAGTATGATTGATTCTAATCTTTTGAGTAAATATATGTTACAGAGGAAGAAAAAGAAATAAGTCAAAAAGATGAAAGGGGACATGAGGATGCAACAATGGAATTGACAAAGACTCACTTGGAAGCCTTGAAACAAGAAAATCTTCTAGATGATGAATTTTCTATAGCATGTTATTTTGATAATTTTATTGATAATTGTTTTGATGTGGATGAAGAAATGCAGATTGTGAGAGAGGACCTCATGGAAGAAAGCATCCCTGTGGAAGGTGCACATGAAAGAGGAGAAATAGGAGAATTTAATCCTATTTTTGATGAAGAAGAGGGAGTGACAGATTCCTTCGGAGGAAGAGGTAAAATTTGTAGAAGCTTTGTTTAATCCAGTTTATTATGGTTGTGAGAAAGATGCAGGAACACAAGATGTATTGCAACAAGGTGTTGAGGTAAGCAAGAAACCCATAGATTTGCAACAAGGTGTTGAGGTAAGCAAGAAACCCATAGATATGGGTAAAGAAATTTCATATTTGATGAAGATGTGAATTTTTGAGTGATGCTTTGTATGAAGAAACAATAGTATTTTTGGATAGGGTCATGAAGGGTGAATGCAAGGAAGAAACACTCATTGAAGTGCTCGGAAACTGATATGTTGCAGGAAGAGGTGTCACCAATGACACAGAATACAGTTGTGGCCGAGTTCGGTGAAGGAGAGGAAATGATTTGGCAGCAAATCATGAAAAATTCAAAAGAATTGAATCTTACAAGCGGTGAAGAAACTTCTAAAGAAGAGGAGATGGAACTTTTGAAGTTCCTCAGTAATGAATATGTGGCTAGAGAGGAAACAATGCCTCAAGTTTTTAAAACTAATTGTGTTCTGAGTTGTGAATGTGTAGGATTATTAGACAAAGAGATACATGCTATAGAGAGAAGAGCCCTTCGAGGAATCCAAATAAAAAGATAAAGATAGAGATTGTCATTTTAGAATGTCAAGTCTGAAGGAAGCAAAATGAGAAACATGAAATCAAAGAAATCAACCAATAAAGAAGAAACATAGAAGAACTGGAAGAAGTGAAAGAGAGAAGTAGAAGCGCATTTGAGCAAGGAGCTCAATTTTTCCCCTCCTAGGGAATCTGATGCAGGAGCATCTTGTATAGAGAGTCATAGCTCGTACTGTTTTTCGAAGTGTGTGTGTGTGTGTTCACTCCACTAGGGACGAATTGAGTAAATTGTGAATGTAAATTGTAATTTCATTTGTGTAAAGTCAATTAGCAATAAATTGTCCAAATAAAGTATGTAGGCCTTGTCATCATTAAGGCGAAAATAGGTTTCAATGATCGCTACCTTTGTATTTGGTTGAGTGAAATATGGTATTATTCGAGTTAATCTAGAAATGGGGAATTCATTAATAGAGGTGTAATGTAATATTCCAATGGGTGTACGAGTACATGAAGAATTAAGTCTTTCCTTGATTGTATTGTATTAGTGTATTTATAGATGTGATGGTACAAAGATGTGAGTGCAGAAAGAATTTTGTATCTCTTGTTGAATTTATGAAAGGAGTGAAGTGAATTTGGCAATGTTCTATGTTTTGGAAATATGGTTGTGTTTTCCTTATTATTTTAATTGCCATTTTGAATGCATTGATCTCTAGAGAAAGGGTATATCACATGCAATTCAAATTGGATTTGTGCAAAAGTGCTTTTGGTGGGCTAAGGCTGCACCATTCTTACTAACTTAGACATGAAGAGTCATTCCAAAAATGATCAACAAAGTCAAGAAATGTGCCATAAAAAAATTCATATTATGAATTTCCTTCAACATTCTTCTTAAACACTACAAACTTTGATTCTCATCCAGATGGAGTGAGAGATAAAAAAATTGTTGATGAAGTAAAGCAGACTTCACTAGTGCAGTCTATAGAGCTAGGTGAGAAGGAAAAGATTGATTCCTTCATGACCAAGGAGGACAAAGGATCGGGAGCAGTACCAGCACCCCACCCCGAAGAGGCAATGATCAAAGATGAAGGCACAGAGGAAACGGTGGACCCCAAGGTCACCACATATGGATTTTGTTGATGACCCAATGAAAGTGTTGCGCACGCATTTCCAGAGTACCTTGCCTCCAGAGAAATTACAATCTTGGGAGTTCTTTGGACCCGAGAGGAAGGAGTGTCCAGAATAAAGAATATGCTTTGAGTTGGAATCTGCATTCACATGTAGAGGAGCCAGAGTTTTAAGTAAGTGAGCATGCAATCGAGACAATGATTTTACAGAAAAATCCTGGACACAAGTATAAGGCCATCGATCCTAACCACTTGATGGATGAGCAGGCGTGCAACGCCTTGAACAAATTGGATTTAGAAGTGGTGAAAAGGAATTTAGATTCAAGCGCTATGGTATGCACCCTTGTGGCTGACAAGAAAGAGAAGGAACAAGAGATAGAGACCATTTGCACAAGGGGTCATAGGGGGAACATGAAGCGAACTAAGGAGGCATATGATAGGGTCAGCGCGCTAGTAAAGAAAATATTGGGATAGTGCCCTTCATTAGTAAGCCAAGCTAGGAAAGACTATGGGGATGAGATGGAATACTTAGAGGACTGGTTGGCATGCTCTTGGTTAAAATAAAACGAGCATATCCTATGGAGGAGGAGATTACTGAGTAAGAGAAGAAGAATAACAAAATTATAGTAGAGGCTAGGATCACTGAAAGTGGAGGACCTGCTCACCTAGCTCAAGGAAGCGAATACAAAATAAGATATTATCTTTAATAGGTGCAGGAAGTGCGAGTCATATATTGATGTGAGGTTGGTGGATGAGGAAGCAACTCTGAAGTCTATACAGGAAAAAACACCAACAAATAAAATAGAGCACACTCAACTGGTATTGGATACCACAACGCAGAAAGATAAGGTTAAGGCAAAGCACACGAAGCTTGAGCAGAGAATTGGTGAGTTCTAAAACTCTATACTAGAACATATGGATAATATTGATGACACTTGCACAAAAATAGGGTAGATGAACTAATGCCCACCAAGTGCCAAGGATTGTGGAGGTTGCGTCGGGAAAGGCTTTGTGAGTTGGAAGAGTGGAAGAAGCTAGTAAGTAAAGTGCATACGAATTTCTGAGGTTTTCCAAGAACCTTAGTTCTTCCTGGTATACTACTCATTTTGTAATTTTGCCATTTTTGAACTTGTATTCTTCTTCTTGGAGTTTTGGACTTGATGAACTAAGAAGAATTGCCGAGGGTGGTAATATAGCTAGTGTGGGGCAAGGTTGGACCCCTAAAATATGCTAAGTACAAGCGGCACGAAGGATTTTGACACACGGGAGTTAGGCGTGAAGGAACGCACAAGAGTATTATGCGACAACACGCGAGGGTTCATGACTAAGCCGGAGCATGTTTAAAGACTTAGCCGCATTTTGATAGAACTGGGAGATGAGTGGTTGGAGTGGTGACCAAACAAGGTTTTAGAGATAAGAATAGAATGTGAAGACTTGTAGTTTAAGCAAATTCTATTTTGGGATAGATCTCATACGAAGGTAGACCAAGTGACATGTATAGTAATAATAGGATCCGAGCTAGAAGTTAACTAAAGAAGATCTATTTTTAGGAAAACTTGCATGCTTTTATAGTTATCTTGTAGCGGCACATGACTATTCTTAGCATGTAGCCTATTTTTGGAAGGTGCATGGGTAGTGAAGGGTAAGTCCCCACTACCTATATATATGTATTAATTTGCATGGTTTAGAGAGGATTGAGTCGAGTTTTGTAACAAAGTTATATTTTAGTTTACGAGCGCATGACTTATGGTGACAATATTATGTATGTATGAAGCTTTTGTGTTTTACAACAATTAATATAATGGATCTTTGTGGCTGGATATTGGTTGCTAACATATCTATTACTGGTTATTGCATGGTGAACTTAATCTTGATTCTTGTATGAGTTAATCTTGCATATGGTTAAGATCTAGATCTAGTTTATGTTATATAATATACTTGATTATTTGTTATGGATATGGAATATTTGTATGATCATGCTAACTCCTTGAGAAAGCTTCCATAAAAGAGGACTTGGTACCCTTGTGTGCTTCGGTGAGAAATCGGTTCGAATCGAGTGATGTGTCAACATGACTTAGAATGTTGTGGGTAAAATAAGACTACACAATTTTCATGTGCATGGGTGGTCCTTGGCTTTATTGAACATCTCCCAAAAAAACAATTGGTCGGTAGGCACTAAACTCGACATCGGCCATGAGGAGATTCGTTGTGTCACCTATATATGACATCTCTAGGGGTACTAGTAGTGTTTTTATCACCTGAATCACAACACCCTCGATTTCTTAGCATGTGAGTTTGATAAGGCAAACAATGTGACTGGGAAACATGGAGTTATCTCGAGGTGTGGGACCTTGCAATTGAGATAACTCTCCAGAGAAGGTTGGTTCTTCTTCCTAATCTAGCGCAACAACTACTCCTAATGAAGGGAAAACTAATAAATACTCCTAATCTATGAATTCCAAGGGACCAAAGAGAGGGAGAGTGCATGAAAATTAAAATCATATACACTAAAGGAGGTGATAACACTAAGAGAAGGGTGTAGGGAGTCTCTCTAATGGGTGAAAATGGAAGAAAATACAGAGTAGAGAGGGTGGAAGTAATCACCACAGTCTAACAACAACACTCACATTACCATTTTCATGAAGGCACAATAATAATAAACCCTACAAGAAGAATAAAATAGGCACAATACATCTGTAATTGAAATGAAGAGGTAAGAGAATGCAAAGACACAAGCAAGGGAAGAGAGATATCCACAAACTCAAATCTATTACTTCATCAGTTCACACAGTCCATTACAATGCAAGAGAAAGGCCAAGATCATCATGCAAGATGTCTAAAATGGAGGCCTGTAGCACATTGGTGTTTCCAAAACAATTTTGGTAGAGTTTTGTTATAATGAGAATCCCCCTCTCAAATGAGAGGTCATTACAATTTATAGAAAATGAGGAAGAAGAGAGGAAGTTGAAAATATAAAAATTACCCTTTCACCTACTTGAAAAGTACCATAAGTGGCTGAAAGTTGTGATGGGAAGCCCTGCAAAATCCATCCCTTGTTGTCTTGTAACTTGTAGCAAAAGAAAAATGGTTGCCCATGCTCATTAAATGCAATTTCAACCACCTGGAAGCCATCATTTGAAACTAGGTTCATTTTCTGAAATTTTCACCACCAAAACTCCATCAAATCCTTAATTTATTGGTTTTTGAGTGTAGGGGATGGAGCCATAATTCCAACGAGTCCAATTTTGTGTAATTTGACTGAAAAATGAGAAACTTGTGACCGTTTGAGTGCAAACAGCTCCTTGTTCACTTCCAAGCTTGTTTACCCTTTTACGTGACTGTCAATAAAAATGGTAGCTGGAAGTGATTATTTTGATTTTCCCTCCTTCAAAATAATTTCCATGTTTTAATGGTCTCGAGAAATCACTTTTGAATTTTGGTGGGGCATACAAGGTTGATTTCCTTGTGGTTTGGGGGTTGAGTGTGTTCAAATTAGTGTTATCATTACACAAGGCAAACACACTCTAACTGACATTTTTCAACTCTCGCAATTTAAGGACCCTATCTAGTCCTTGCTTCAGCGTCCAATCACTTTTTTCAAATAAACTACTCCTTACATTGATCCACTTAGCGTCTTTTGACTAAATCTCCATCACTTACATACTTGGGGGCATGACGCTTATCATCCCCCTCCCTCTTCTAAACAACAAACATGTGTATTACATCTTCGCACATAGCAATCTAACATCTAATCATTACACATACATCCTATCATACACATATACATCGCCATTACCCGAGGAAACACTCTTGTGCGTCGGTTCACACTTACTTATTGAGGGCATCCTACACATGAACCCCACACACTACACATTGTGTCTCATCACACATATCGTGTCATATGTCTTACGTCTTACATCCTACATTCTACATGTAGTATACATCATTTGTATTTCAAAATTTGCGCTTCCACACATCATACATATTGTACACATTGCATATTTACACATTTCACACGTTACATGGTCATCTATAATCATTTCATATACTACATCTATTTCTATGCACCGCACTCACTACCCTATAACGCATTTTAGTTCCTCGAGTCCATACTCAACAATTGAGGGTTTACAAATCAAATGGACCTTAACATACTCACATGATTATCATCTATCCTTCTATCATGTGACATTCTTAGGTTAGTGACATACACTATAGGCTAAATGGTCACCTATCATATGATTGTATAGTGGTATATGATTTAGGCTACATCACCACTCCCTCTATTCATCTTGTAGTGATATATGCTTTAGGATACATCATCACTCCTTCGATCATCTTGTCGTGATATACGCTTCGGCTATAGGGTCATGCACACATCATTTATAGGTCACATATCATCACCACACATACACATTCATCACAACGCGTTACACACAACACACATTTTGACCATTTCCCGATGACGCACTCTCATTTATAGTTCATTCTTGACTACTGAGGGGGAAAACCAAATGAACCTCACTGTATACAACTCCATTCGTTTGGGGGGCATGCAAATCCTATCATCCATTTTACATTCCATTCCATCCATCCACAACATGTTGCATATCTTGGTTTCTTTTACTCTTGCTTGCATTTGTTTGTCCATGTTTGCTTATTACACATGCTAGATAGGTCTCTTGTATGTCATTATCTTTACCATACACACATGCATGTTCATGTCCTTTCTAGTTGTGATCGCAGATACGAGGTCTTTTACACACAACATGGATATTTGGCTACTACCAGTCCCATAGTGGTTATTGGGGGCATCCACATATGGCCACTACAGGTGTTATTGTTTCATTTTGTACTTAGCACTTTACATGACTTGGTTATACATGCTCGTGAAATATGGGTTATCTTTCTAACATGTTAACACGTGTTTCATGTGCAATATTTGTTTGCAGGATTACTCGCTTCCATGGCTATATGTTGGTTTATTTTCTCTTGTTTGTCTCTTGTTTGCTATTGTATGTGGGCCTTACCCTTTGTTTGGTGTGCACACTTGTTTGTTTGTATGTAGCCACTACGGCCTTGAGTGTCTTGTGACATTGTGAGTGGTGTCCCATGTTTGCAACCCACTTTTCACGATCTATGATTGTCTTCTTGGGTGTTTACATTATCATTTTGCTTACTAGCTTCTATATTGTTTGCGTAGCTTACACTTGTCTTCTACATGCATGCTTGTTCATACTAACACTTGTTTATCCTAGCCATTTATTTGTGTGCACCTTGGTTTCTACCAAGTGCATTCCCTTCCCCCTACAGGGCACAATTTACATGGTTAGTCCTCTTTTGGGGCTGCATCTTCCTATCCGCAACATTGCATGCACCCCTAAAAGGGGGCATCATTTGGGGTTTACACACTACACAACACTCTATCTTGAGTACAGTTTAGTTCAGATTTTGTCCTCGACATAGTGGGTTATACAACGAATGAGTTCATACCAATATACAAAACTCCATACACAACGACTTTTATAGGACATGTTGTCCTTAACATTTTGGGGAGCAATTATAGGTTGGAGGATACAACGAACTTTCCTCCCTACACTACTTTAGCCAATGTCGTTAGACCGCCTAAAAATCTAGGAAGTACAAAGATCTCTTCATATTATGAGGGAAGCAATTATAGGTTAGAGAATAACAAGCTTTTCCCCTACGGTTCTTCGGCCACAATGGCATGAGATCGCCCAAAAAACTCGCACTTCACCGACAATTACAGGATATCCTTATTCTACACCCTTTTTCTCATCATAAATCAGGTGCAAATGTTCCTTTTTCATTTTTATAATTCCATTTACAGTCTTTTTACTATATACATGAAATTTTTACATATACATGCATATTTGACTACTTGATAGTCTTCTCTTTTGTAGGTCTGTCCATATGGGAAGAAAGCAATCAACAACAACAACAAAGGCTACAAAAACAACGTCATTCGAGAGTTGTACCTCATACTAACATGCAGGTACCTCACACACATCGGCATCTACATATGTGCTTCCGCCCAGGTTCACTCTCATCACTTTTTACACTTTTACATCTTTAGTCTCCATGCTCCATCTTTTTGTCACTCCACACTTTGTCTAGTCCATCGGCATGCTTTCTACATCACTCTACATGGACATCAAGTATGCATCTCTATCTACTTTATGTTACTGAGCATTCCGCTCACCAACATAAAATGGGGGAAAATGTAGACACAAAATCACACACTTTGGGTATTATTTAGTCTCAGTCTCATACTACTATTCATATGGTTTTGAGTGAAGAAAGTACTAATTAACCCATGTCCTTGGCCATTTTACTTTTCTTTCTGTTATCACTTCCGATCTTTTTGTATGTAATTTCCTAGTCTATTTTGTCACTCTGCATCATTCCTATCCTCGATTTCGGGTGCCCTGCACCTTGACCCTCTTTACAATTTACTCTTATCTTTTGGGCACATTCTAGTCGTTTGAGCTTTCCATATTTTTAGTGGTCGGCCTATTCGGGAATTATGAAATTAGAACAAGAGAACCATATAAATATAAAGTTATGAGACCATAATGAGGGACCAAGCACTAAGCACTATTATCATCCACCTAAGGTTACATCCATCCAAGGCATCTAGAGCTCCATCACAAGGGACAAGGTTGGTTCATCTACATCACACTTCATAGGAGGGAAGTTTATTCTATTCCATCCACCATTTATTTACATTTCTACATCTAGTTATTACTCGCTACTTCACAAAGTGTGACTAACACAAGAGCACCTAGGGCACGATTTTCACACACACACCTAAAACTACATTTGGGTCTGAAATGTAGTGTAACACTCAGTTAGTAAGACCATCCATTTGGTAGCTGAGGATAGTCCGACCCCTTCATATGCATCTTTCGTTTTTAGGGTTTTGAGGCTTGGCTCAGGGTTTTGCGAGTCTCTTCTTTATCTCCGATTACCATCCACATTTGGCACAGTTCAATGACATACAACGAAGGATTCACATCACTTAACAACCCTACAAAGTTGGTTTTGGACCTCCTGCACAAACCAGGGTTCCCAGACACCCCCATCCTTCTCCAGGTGCCCCAGATTTGCTTAGACAACTCGAATATGAACTTTCTGAAGCTCCTGTGTGGTCGTTTCGCATTCTCGTTTATCCAGTCTTCACTGCGACACAGTCTTGAATAATCGTCGAATCAGCTAAGCTCTTCCTAATTCTCTTTGCTCATTAGGGTTTTACATTTATATTTACTTAGTTGGTTGGGTCACTTTCCTTATTTATTTAGTTGTTATTTTTTGCTTTGTATAACATTAGATTAAACTAAATTAGGCCCCTTATTTTCCATTTTAGTTTAATCTACTTGTGCACTCGCACAAAGCTTGTCACAAAACACAACAAAAAATTGATTTTTTCTGTCAAGATTCAATTTTGACAACACTTCGCCTCCTTTATACCTACAAAGAAGACTCAACACTACCAAATACCAACATACATGCTCAAAACATAGAAATTTCAACAAATTGAAAGAACTTGCATGAAAGTGGGAAATGAAGCTAAACTAAGAAAAAAGAAATGCACATGAGACAAAGGGGTGTCCATTGGGCATGCCATATATATGCATGTGAAAGTAAACTAAGCTAATGGAAGGGATTTAACACCAAGTAAAACCCTAACTTAGTTCATTTAAACAAATACATCAAGATTGAGCTAAAAAGGAAAAGCTTAATTAAATTGCACAAAATGTAAATCTACACTAAATGCAAACCTCCTTTTGATGTTTGGATGTGCTTTGATATGTAGATACTTCCTTTATGTGAACCAAACACAAGTTACGTGTAATCAAAGGGTTTTTACTAAAGTGGAAGATATCTCATCAATATGGCTTAAGTGCCATTTTTGACTCTTCTCCTACTAACTTTAGAAAGAGGTTTCTCAATTTATGCAAGCTTTCTTGTGAGGGAAATGCTCTCTTGAGATATGTGATGTCTTACAAGGACAAGGTGTAAGGTGTGACAAGGTGTACTAGGTTTCTTATATAGCTTTCTAATTTGGGAGAAGCTTGCAACCTAGTGAATGTGGGATAAAGTGAATGTAGAATTAGAAAAGGATAAACATGATTAGAAGAGATTAATTAGAGGTTAGTGACCCATGGGAGTTTGGGAAGGTTTAATTAATCAATTGAGATTAATTAATAGGCCAAGTTTAGCTTATAGAAGCCATTTGGAGATGATTTAGAGGGAAATTAGTAGAATTTGAAGGGTTTGAGAAGGGGATTTAACTAATAAGAGTTTTTTAATTAAATACAATATTTTGGAAGGGTGATTAATTAATAATGCTTAATCAACTAATTAAAATAGGATTTTAACTAATGAAGCGACGTTAATTGGCATCCAAGATGAGGGACAAAGCTAGTTAATAAAAAAATTGTTAATTGACCGAGAAGATGGGTAATATTAGCTTAATAGTAAAAATCACTAATTATAACAAAATGATGGGAAACAAGACAATTATAGTAATTTTAGTATTAAAATTGCGTGGTCAAAATTAGGTGTCTACACTCATCAATACTCTCTTAAGAATGTTGATGCACTATGTTCATAATGCCATTTCACATTCATGGGACCATCAAATAACGTTTATGGGAGCTACCACACATGAAAATAAGATTTCCTAACTTTGTTAGACTTAAGGCTTTAAAAAGGAGAAGGAAGATCGTGATAAATAGATATAGATTTAAATAACATTGACAATGAAAAAACAATCTATAATAACCATACACACCCTTTGTATGTTGTGCATATTATAGAGGTTTAATCAACACATTTAATATCCCACATTTATTGGATTTGGTACTTGTTGTGGCTAGTTTTTCCTTACAAGTGATATTAGAGATATGTCATCCCTAGGGTCACCTCATATTGTCTTTTTGTTTAATATGATGCATATATGCCATATGATTGAGCATTTAGAATGTACAATAGTGGTGCCCAACCTGAGCCACTATTGTCAGAGGTCATGGGAGACATTGTTGTGGTCATGCGAATTGTTCAACTAAATCCTTAGTAGGAACCATTGAAACGGTTTCTTAAATGCAAAAACAAACATCAATTGAGGAATAATAAGAAGAGTTTTTTCCGGGATGTTGTATTGCAAGGGCCCTATTTAATATGTATGTCAAATGTGGAAACATACACAAGGCATGTAAATTGTTTGACAAAATGCCCTAGAGATATGTCATCTCATGGGATGTAGTGATTGAAGGATATTGACAAAATGGGATTATTGTTTACGCCTGGGAACTTTAAAAGCCAAAATAAGAGCTTTTGTAGATAAATGCCAAGTGTTTGACCAAATGAAAGAACATCTTATCTTTTTAGTGAATATCATAATTACATCTTACTGTAAGGCATGATCATCCTCAAGGGCCATTGTGACTGTTCCATCAAATGCAACATATGTATATTCACCTCTATTAAATCACCTTTGCCAACATACTTGTGGGCCATAGCAACATAAGATGTTTACAACAACATATTTACATCCATCAAGGAATAATAAACAATATTTTTGTCGGAAGTTACTATATTGTCCTCTCCTCCCCATCACACAAACTTAAAATAGTTTAAGAGAACATACATTTCACCACAAATTACAACTCCAACAAACTAAAAATTGTTATCCTCTCCAGCGTAGATTGCAACTCATGTGCAATTGCTAGTATATTCATGATATAAATATAGAAATAGAGATAGAGTCACATCCGTTAGTCAACAATATTTACAATGATGTGATAATTTAAAATTAAATATAAAGTTAAACCGCAACTTTAGAAATAATAACCATTTTCTATAAGTTATATATAAATATATATATATAAAATAAAACAATAACAAATCAAATCACATCATTAAAAATTGAAATCAACAACAAATTAGAATTAACTATAAAGTCAAACTACAACGGAACTAACTATTTAAAACAATTGTAAGTTATATATAAATACAAATAAGAAATAAAACAATAAAAAATTAAAGCAAATCACTAAAAAAATTGAAATCAAAATAATAACAAATAATAAACTAAAGAATCGCATGTGTTCGATGCAATGTGAATGTCGAATGGTATATGTTATTAGATTTAGAAAGGAGTTACTACTTTTGTAGTTGATGTTGATAAGGGGTGTCGACAACTCGATTTTCTATTAAAGCCTTTCGTAAATGCCTTTGGATGATTTGAATGGTACAAAGTTATAATTATGCACAATAGGCATTGAGAAGAATGCATCCCATGCCCACTCCCATACTGATCATGGTCTGGATCGACACCACTAGATAAAACATCCAATTGGACCCTATGCATATAATTACAACACATTTAAAAGATTTGTTTTTGTTTAGATGTGAATGCGGAGATGAAAAGATCTATGTTTTTATGATGTGGATGCAAAGATGAAATGATCACTGTCGAGGATGTCACTAGTGATGCTTCTTGCAATAATCCAACACTTTGTGGACATGAGGAAATAAGAGTAAAATGTGACTGCCGCTGCGGTGGAGAGGGAAAACATTCCGAGCGGCCATCTCATTTTGTGGAAGGTGTAAGGTAGTGCCAGAATAGTCAACCCTATTATTGCAGTCATCAACTACAAAAGAAATAACTATCCCTCTAAATCAAATAACATATACCGTTCAACATGTTCACATTGCATTGTACACATGCGATTGTTAGTTTTAGATACTACATGAGTTAATGACCCAACGACCTAGGACACTTCTTGGTACGCTATTGTAGGGTGAGTCCTCCCAACCAGATGTGTATTGAGAATTGTACTTCATGTTTTCAATTTATGGCCGCATAATATCAAATTTACATCCGGATTCAAATTTTATTTACACTACTTCAATTTACTCATGTATACTCATAAGAGAACTCAATTTCCATGAACTCTTTGTACCTAACAAAAGGGTATACCATACTTGACTACTAGCTTTTATCAATTCTCAGACTTTCTGCGATTCTTATTTGAAGAGTTTGGCATATTGATGGTATATTTTAAGGCCGTGACTAACATGATTAATGGAATTAGCACCAGGCCTTTAGCCTGAGATCTCATTTACACCCGTCTAGTGTGGCTTAGAAATGGATTCATCAACATTGGTGACAAAACCTTAAATTGGGTTACAAGAACCTTAAATTCCCTTTATAGTTGGACCTTGGCTAGACCGCCTTGCTCAATGTGAACACTACCATCCGGACTCTGTGGAACCACCCTGTTTAAAATCCTTCTTGACAAATGGAGCCAAGTTGTGGGTGACTTGCGAGACGACGACGACCGCCTGGAGAAGAGAGCTATGCTGATGATGATCCCTTGGAGAAGAAAAGTTGTCGGGCCTTCGCGGCAGTATGTTGACAATAATTATGTCCATCGACTTCCTTGACGAGCTCCCTTCGACCAAATTCAAGCTCGACCGCAAACGGACCCGGTTTTGCCGACAAAGAATGGAAACAACCGAGAGTTGTTCTTCACCCGTGGTGCTCGATGAATCACTGACTACTATAGCCTCAGTATGGATCATAATTTTAGTCTTACCACATGAACTATGGGATGAATATCTTTAAAAAAATAGGGATTTCATAGGAGGTTGCATATACACAGAAAACATAGTCCTAGGAATAAGCGTCACAACCTATGAAAGAATCTACGTTAATCTAAATCTTAATCATCTTTTTCAGAAAGAATCACTTTTAAGGCACATGAGATCAAATGAATTCAGCCAATTGACTATGAATTTAAATGCATACCTGCAGAATTCAATTTAACGCAGGGATTGAATGGAACTTGGAGAGCTTGAAGAATGAAATTATAGTGTTAGTGACCAGTATTTAAAGGTTAATGCATGCAAAAGCTATAAAATAAAATTTAAAAATAGTAAAGCCAAAGCAACATGCAAAATCAGAAAAGCAAAAAGTAAAATTGTTAAAAATAACAAAAGCAAAATTGTTAAAAATAACAAAACTGTCATTTAAGTCCAAATTTGACATAGTCCCATGAATGTCCACAAAGCCTTTTCCCATAGGGGTAACACCTTCAGCGTAAATATAAGATCTTATTCCAAAAAATAAAAAACATAAGATTCATTTTTAATAACATTGAATACGGTTGATTCCATTTCCAATCCAACAACTTTCTTCCAAATTCTTGCGATTCCAGGGAGATGTTCACCTCCCACAACTGCTACAACTGACCTGCTCTCACTTGCTGACTTTCAACATCTCAAGCGCACATGTATTCATCTATCTTATCAACAATTTCCCTGTACTCGATATCTAATAATTTTCTATTAATGCATTTCTCCTTTGAGATTTCATAATCCACAACCTTAGTATACCATGAAATATAGTGTTTAAACATGGTTGAAGGTAGAAAATAAAGCACGAGTACCGTAAGAATAGACTTAGTTTTCTCTGATATGCTCATCACTGCCGGTACCCTCTGTTCCCTTAATGTATGAGAAGCGTGGTCTCCAAATATAACTTTACCACCATATTTCATTGCTTCTTTGTAGGCTTTTTCGTAGGCTTTTCGAATATCTGAGTCTTGACGAATTTCCTTAGAAAACTTTGTATAAACCAATGAAGAGAAAAGTTGATATAGATAGTTTTATTTTCTCCAAAAGTTCCTCAACGTACCAATAAAACTGGACACCACTTTAAGTTTTGAGTCTTGAGGGGCCAACAGATTTTCAAACATTTCTCTATCAAACCCCATAAAACCAATAGTTGGTTTTAGCAACCTAACAATATATTTCACATCTCTGAAACTACGGGGAGAGATATAACATATGCCAACCAAATAAACATTGCAAATTCCACTTGGGGATCTGGCAGATTCACATTGCAAAAAGGTCACTCTTTTCCTCAACTCCTTTAGTGAAAACCCGAGGTCTTTACTGGATTAATCCACCTTGCAAAACTTTTGCTCGTCTTTCTTATTACGAGAGCCATGTTCAAACAGTTTGAAACAATCAAACTTCTTAAACTTCTAAAATCTCTCGAATCGTGAAATGGAAAAATTTGCATGTAATTAAGTTAACTCCCACAATAACTAGAAGATGGTACGTATGTGAAACTTTCTTGGACTAAAAGCAAAGGTCTTAAAAAGAACAAAACTTTAAATTTATTAAATGGAATGAAAATAGTAATTATCTATTTAAAGACTCAAAATTGATTTAATAATAATAATATAAATTTTGTATCTATTTAAATTATTAGAAAAACTATAAAAAAATTAAAAATAATAAAGCCAAAGCAACATGCAAAATCGGAAAAGCAAAATTATTATAAAAGTAAAAGTAAAATTGTTAAAAATAACAAAGCTGTCATTTAAACCATCAAAGTTGTCTCATGAATGTCCATGCAAAGCCTTTTCCCATAAAGGTAACACCTTTGACGTAATAATAGAAATCTAAGATTTAATTTGTTTTATTTCACCGATAATTTATACGCTTTTTAAAACTAGTTATAAAATAAAATTTAAAAATAATTTTAATAATTATTAATTTTTTATATATTCTTATTATATAATAATTAAATTTTAAATACATAATTTTATATTATATCTAATAGTTAAAAAAATATTTATTAAAAGAATTATAGTCTAATTAAGGATGATAATTCGTTTGACCACTTAGGGGAGAGGCACCGGTTGTGGTGCACCCTATCTTTGCTGAGTCACTGTGCCACGTCACTGCCACCTGGGCGAGTAAAAACACCACCAGAATATTCAGCACTAAATTCTTGACCTCCTACATTCCTTTGCCACCTCACTTGCCACCTCAGCACCACGTGTACGAGCCGCGTTTTGGGGGATGTCAAAAAAGGTGGTTTTTTGCTTGGGACCAGGTGTCGTCCATTCGCCGCACTTGTAGTTCGGGCTACCGCCATGCATTGAATGCTCACCCACCAGCCGTTAATGCGCGCGGTTTGGTTTATGGAACCTGCCACCGCCAAATCGCGCATTGGGATTTCACGCAAAATGGAGATGGAGCTCATTGTCTTATTTTGGCGTGTTCGGTTTAGAGATCGAGCGACCATTTCTCCTCACCTTGCAGATCGGTGGTTGCGTGGGTTTTCTCCACTCCTGACCGACTTCTTCCTCGGCATTGGCTCGGCCTGCTACGAAGATGAGAAGAAAACGCAGAGGTGAGAGGGTTCTCACTCAGGAAATGATCCTTAGTGTTTTTAAACACTACACTATTATGGAAAGTTTGTTGTTTGCCATTCAGCAAAAGAAATTTGTTTTTCATTTGTCTTATTTTACAAATCCAAGCGTAAAATCGTTGGTTTATTGATTTATTTCCAAGTATTTGTGCCAGTCTCGGGTTTCAATCCAAAAGAGTAACTTTTCAGTCTAAAAAATTAACTGTTAATGAGTGCCAGTCTCGGGTTTATGAGTGCCATGCGTTTTCAACTTGGGTTGCTAATTACTGTTAATGGGATTACTGTAACTTGGGTTGCTAGTTACTAATTACAAAAACAAAAAGTAAGCCTTCAGCTTCCATTAGAAACATTCAACTTCCACCGATACTTCATCTCAGAGTTTCAGAAAACTGAACTTTTACTACAACTTTAATGAAGATATCTAGAAATTATTTTTTTAGTGTTTATATAATTTGAAACAAGAGGAACTGAATAAACAATATCTTGTTTAGTGCGAGTTAGAAACATTCAGCTTCCACCGATACTTTTGTAAGCCTTCTCTCCAGTAACGTCAGAGAGTATTTTGGCCGGGATGCGTACATGAAGAAAACCTAATTTTCATCCTGGTGAATTTTAGCACGCATTTATTTAATACCCTATTATAAATAGTTCTGGGTATCAAGTAAAGTAACTCTCAATTTTTATCTCTGGGCTGATGTTATAGTTTTGTTACATGAACTGTATTCAATTCATATCCTAGTATATATTTCATTTTTTCCAGTATTCCAAGCCACTTCAATCCGTGCTAATAGCATAGTTACACTTTCACCAATATCCAATCAGTGTAATTTCTGCTTCACCTCTTAGTGTATCCAATTGTTTTCTTTTTGTATCAGTACCCAATTGTTTTTTAAAGTACTTAGCAGCATTACCTCATCATTGGACTTAACGTAATCTATTTTCTAATACCCAACCCCTGTTTAAGCAATTTTTGGGTCTAATTATAGACAGATATTTATGGACAGAACCAATTTAGATAATAGGAATAAATATTGCAAATTGTTGAGGGTTGGCATAAAAGCTCACCACCAGAGATAAGATCTCAGTTGCTGTATACAAATGTCTTTCTTTCTATGGAATTTTATTGCTCAAAATTGTTTTCTAGCTTAAAGTGTCTTCCTGGTTTCAGCATGGGCCAAATGCCTTTTTTGGCTTTCAAAGTTTGAAGATAACTTTCATCATTTTTGGCATTACCACTCTCTGTTACTGCCATTTACATTGTTTTCTATTGTAATTGCTCGCTTCTGTATTAGCGTTCTCTCGATCTTGAGTCTAAATGTTTCAAGTGTCTTCTGGTTCATATATACATGTTGCTCCAACGGGCTGCATTGCTGGAACGCATTGCACCGGTTGTGGTGCACCCTATCTTTGCACAGTCACTGCGCCACGTCACTGCCACTGGGCGAGTAAAAACACCACTAGAATATGCAGCACTAAATTCTTGACCTCCTACATTCCTTTGCCACCTCATTTCCAGGTCACTGCCACGTGTACGAGCCGCGTTTTTGGGGGATGTCAAAATTGGCATTGTTTTTGGTTGGGACCAGGTGTCGTCCATTCGCCGCGCCAGTTGTAGTTCAACTAGAGACAATTATATGAATGCTCACCCACCAGACATTAATACGCCAGCCAGAGTTTATGGAACCTGCCACCGCCAAATCTAGCATTGGGATTTCACGCAAAATGGAAACGGAGCACATTCAATGTTGTTTTGGACCTGTTCATTTGCAAAAATCATGCGACCATTTCTCCTCACATTTCATGGCGGTGGTAGCGTGGGTTTTCTCCACTCCTGAACTACACCTTCCTCGGCAATGGCTCGGCTGCTTTGAAGATGAGAAGAAAACGCAGAGGTGTGAGGGTTCTCATTCAGGCAATGATCCTTAGTGGGTTTTAAACACTGCACTATTATGGAAAGTTTGTTGTTTGCCATTCAGCAAAAGAAATTTGTTTATGATCTATTAAAATAGTGAGCATCATCATACTGATATATTAACATAAGTTTGATTGTATACATAGAACAATGGAAAGTATTCTGATTACATACGTAAAATTTATATCAATATTCTGATTACACCGCCAAATAGTGTGTAAAATATAGAGCATCATCATATTGATATATTAACATAAGTTTAATTGTATACATAGAACGATGGAAAGTATTCTGATTACATACGCAAAATTTATATCAGTATTCTGATTACACCGCCAAATAGGGTGTAAAATATAGAGCATCATCATACTGATATATTAACATAAGTTTAATTGTATACATAGAGGGCTGGAAAGTATTCTGATTACATACACAAAATTTATATTGCACTATATAACTTTAGAGACTACATAGGAAGACTTCGGTGAATACATCTAGCAAAATGGTATCACCAACAAAATTACTACCATCATCATATGGGGTAATAAACATTGTTTACGGGCACATGTTCAATATCTTAGTTAGTATAAGTAATATTGCCCTCTTTCAATACTGCTTTTGGATTTTCTTTTCCTGCCGATACAGTGTTCGATTGCCCAGCTGAAAAGGGATTTAGAATCCCTTTTGACAGAGCATTTGGTTGCCCAACTGATAAAGGATCTGGTCCCCCTGCTGAAAAAGGATTTGGTTGTCCGCTTGAAAAGGGATTTGCACTGTTGTTGACAAAGGAGTTGGTTGCCCTGCTGAAGCTTGCATCCATGGTGGCATTGCAAATGAACTACTAGGACTGCTTGAACTTGTACAAAGTAAATGAGGTGATACATACCAAGATGGGACTGTACAAGAGTTATTCATAAGTGATGGAGGTGTTCCAATTTGAGCATAACCTGGAATTTGAATATTTAACATATCTTGAAAAATCCTTTGATTTTCATGATCAGTTGGAGAACTTACACGCATCCTCTTTTTGTATTCCCTTAATTGATTTGCAAGTTCCCTCTCCCTCTTCTCTTGCTCTTTCCTTTGTTGCTTGTGTGCCTTCTCAATCTCTTTTTGTTGCTCCTTAGCCTGCTTCTCCCTTTCTCTTTCAAGCTTCTCCTGCAATTTTTTTTTTTCTTGCTGCAAGTCTAGAAACCTTTTTTTCTTGTGCCAATTCTTTTTTCCTTAACTTTAGTTTTGCTTGTTCCTCCTTCTTTCTTTCCACATCAACCAATAGCTCCATGTACTCAGGTGCAGTCAAAATCTGTGAATGCCTACTCAGTCTAATAGAACCATCTGATTTGTTTATGATCTCCCTTGGAAGTCGTAGAAAATGGGAAAGTAACGTACCGCATCCATCTTGGATTTCAGTCTCTTCAGGGTGTTGAGGTTCATGTTGCATAACTTCTAAGTTAATTTCATTTTCTTGAGCATCCTCTTGAAATTTGACTTCGTCTTGTTCATCCTCATCTCCAACATCTGCATAGTAATGAATTATTGCTTCTTGTTCTAGTCCTTCAGGAAAGGAAGGTAGATTTAAGCTTTGATCTTCTGTGCTGGATGGTAGCTTGTAACCCATGTTTTTCATGGCATCCTCTAACCATTGTGGGGTTAACTTGACTTGGCAAGGACAAATCATTATTACTTACAAAATCTGAAGACCCCTCCTTATTGTTGATGATGTTACTTGGGTTTCCAAGAGCACCGTTTAGCTCCACTCCATGTGTTGCAGCTTGCTTCCATATCATCTCTTGAGTCAACATTTTGCATGAATTGAGTTTCAGGTACCACCTCTTCACTGTTATTTAATTCGGGATTTATTCGTTGAGATAGGCTCAAAATGTTTGTGACAGCATCAACATCTTCCTCACCTTGCATGTCAAATGCCTGGCTGCATGCCATGTCATTTAGGAGAGCATCATAATTTAATGGCCAAATACCAGTTCTTTTGAAACCTGTAATTATGTTAGATGGTGTTAGTGCCTTTTTTAAGGCTCTACTTGCAAGCTCAGCAATGTCATTCCTTTTCACATCTGCACATTTGTTCTCTGCCATCCATTTGGACCTCTCAGCTCTAAAATATGTCTTGAAAGGGCTGAACACACTCACGTCAAGAGGTTCTGACTTATGACTAGTATGTCTTTGGTAGTGTTATCAAATCAATGCCCAATTTGTTTGCCTCCTCCACAGTTTGTAATGCTACATGGCTGCCATGGCCATCAAATATCAATAGGTGTCTATTATTTGGAGAAACACCTCCTGGTATTGAACGTGCAAAATGACATAGCCAATTTAAAAACAATTCCTTTGTCATCCATGCATTTGGATGTGCAGCCATACATGCTCCAGGTTCACAATTTTTAATGTAATTCTTTATCATTCTCTTTCCCTTAAACAAATAAAATCATGGGATTGACAAACCTGCTGCATTGACACAACACAATATAGTGATCCACTCCCTGCTCTTTGGTATTACCTTTGGGACATTACGACTGCCCCTCTTAGCAATTACACGCACTACACAATTTCTTCCGGCTGCAAACCGGTCTCATCACAATTCCAGATTTTATGAGCACCGTATGCATAAGTTCCATAGCATTTGGCCAAATTATCATAAAATTTGGTTACTATATTGCAGGCACAAGTTTAAAGCTCTATCCTTATCAAGTCCCTCAGTTGTTCGGATTACAAGGTCTGGATGACATTTTTTGAATCCAACCCACCATGATTTACCAGGAAACCCATCTCTGAAGGGTTTTTGTCTTGTTTCACAAATCTGAGCAACATTTGCCTTTAGCTGCATTAACTCCAAGCCATGACCCATATCAGCCATTTCTTTGCACCATTCAACAATTTCCTCTTCTTCTTCTTCAGTTAGAACTGTTGGAGGACCCCTCCTCTTTGTGTGGGTGAGACCATTTAGCCAATAGTGTAATGATGTGGGTGGAATGGAATACTTCTTTCTTCTTTGCTCTAACTGAGAACCCATTAAACTCAACATCATCTATTGCCTTTTCCATATCTTCTTTTGTCCAACCTCGGATGACACTAAGCTTCTTTGTTGCAGATGTTCTTTGAACTGAGACAGTGGGTGGGTTTCTACATTCTGGTTCATTACCAGTTGGTGCTGAATTATCCTCTTCATCACTTACATTATGTGATAATTGTACACCTCTCACTTTGGGCCTCCTTGATCTTCTAGCAATAGCACCTTTTCTCATGGTGTAAATGAAATACCTGATTCACAACATGAAATACAAAATAGAAGTACATGGTTATCAACTCAATTCTAATTGTTGAAGGAAAGATGATTGTTGGAAAAGAAACTATAAATATACCAAAAATGACTGCTGGAATATGATTTTGGAATTGTTGAACGAAAGATGATTGCTAGAATATGAATGATTTTGTTTCATTTTTAGGAATTAATTGACTTGTAGTTTTCATTATGACAATGAAACTTGTATGGAATATGTTGAATAGAGAAAGTGCTTGGATAGACAATGTATATTTGACTAAATGAGCACAATGTTGTATAGTTCAACAATGTTGTATATTGCATTTCAGAATTCACTATATTGTTCTTTTTTCATGATAGACCATTCTCTAGTGTATTCGTTGGACTCTTCCTATGTAGTTTTTTGCTGCCATGGCATAAATATGATTGCCTGTAGTGGACTTTTCCATGGTTTTGCTGCCATACCATTCTCATTCTGTATTCGTTGGACTCTTCCTATGTAGTTTTTAAAGCTAAGTTGTCGTTAGAAATATGGAAGGGAAAATTTATAATGAAAACATTAATGGCTGGTGGGTGAGCATTGCTAGGGGATAGGCACCGGTTGTGGTGCAGGGTCCAATAATGGAGATAGTAGGTGAAAGACATTCACCTTTTTAATAACCTATTTAGAATGATATATGAATTTAATACAACCTGACTGTATTGTATTGTATTATTATTATTTAAACATGGAAGCATGAAATGTTGAATAAGACAGTTTTAAAATTGGTCAATATTCTCTTATTCATTGATAGAACTAAAAATTTCCCTTCCATATTTCTAACGAAAACTTGACAAACTCGAGCATTGCCAGTTATTTTTTGCTTTTGGTGTTCTTTATAAACAATGCAGAATTTCTTGCCTCATCTGAAAGGCCATGCAAAAGTGGAAAATATCGTCCATCCTACTATTGGTAAAAACCTGCAAGATAACAATTTATGCAGGATTTTTTTCTTCCTGATAGATATTTTGATTGGTAAGGTTGCATAAGTGGAAATGTAAACTGCGTTAGTTTTACATCCAATGCAGAGTCGGCTCTTCCTATTTTTTCCAATCTAGTGTATTCGTTGGACTCTTCCTATGTAGATTTTAAAGTTATGTTTTCAATATAAAATTTTCACATGTGATCATAATACTTTCCAAATTTCTATGTATACAATCAAACTTATGCTAATATCACAGTGATGATTGGAAAAAATACTTTTCAACTAGAGAATGAGATATCTGGAAAAAATGAACAATATAGTGAATTCAAAAATGCAATATACAACACTGCTGGACTATAGAACACTGATGTGGTCATATTCCAACAGAGTTGTATATTCCAGTAGTGTTGTACATTCTAGCTGTGTTGCATATTGTATTTCAGAATTTACTTAACATTTTTGTAGTGTGCACATACAACACTGATGAAATATACAACATTGTTTTCAATTTAAAGTTATGTTTTCAAAATAAATTTTGCATATGTAATTAGAATACTTTCCATCTTTTTATGTATACAATTAAATTTATGCCAATATAGCAGTGATGACTATATACTAGAGAATGAGATATATGGAAAAAATGAACAATATAGGACATTCAGAAATGCAATATACAACATTGTTGGACTATAGAACACTTATGTGCTTATATTCCAGCAGTGTTGTATATTCCAGTAGTGTTGTACATTTCAAATTTGTGTTGTATATTCCAAAGTAGTGTTATACATTTCAAAGGTGTGTCAGTATATCGTATTTTAATTTACTTACCATAATATGAACTTCAATTTACTATCTTTGTTTATTTTTCTTATATATCTCATTCTAATGTATAGTCATTACTTAGCATAATACAATGTTGGACTATACAACTCTACTGACATATACAACACTGCTGCAATATGCAACACTGAAAAAATAAATAGAGGGCTTGAATTATGAAATAGTTTGTAATTCATAAGTGTCTTACGAATCGCTGACCTGCTCCTCACTTCTTCAACTTTGAGAGATGAAAACTGCAGGAACAAATGGAATTGTAATCCATCCTTCAACTTTTATTCTATCATCCTAAATTCTGATTGGTTGATGTTAGTTGACATGGATTCAATATGATAGTTCAATCAAATGGTTGAGATTTATTGGGATTTAATCCAATGGATAATATTTTAGTTGGTTATTTTTATTATTTTATGTAGCTGGTTACACAATTTATTGTTCATATGGTACTGAGTTTTTAAACACTGTGAAAGGTGAACCTGACCATAATTTCATTTATTGTTATGCATGTGGTTACTAGGGATTGAAGACTCTTATATCAAAAATAGAGCATTATATTTGAGATCTGGTTTAAAAGTCTTCGAAATGACTTGTTGAAGTGACTGTAATAGAAATGATGTACATACAATGAAAATATTACTTGTTGAATAGTTGACTGCATAGACTTGGTTTTTGTACACTTGGATATAAATTAATATATATTTTTAGTTCTATCAATGAATAAGAAAATATTGACCAATTTTAAAACTGTCTTATTCAACATTTCATGCTTCCATGTTTAAATAATAATAATACAATACAATACAGTCAGGTAATTCAAGGTGAATGTCTTTTCACCTACTATGTCTATTATTAGACCCTGCACCACAACCCGTGCCTCTCCCCTATCACGAGAATCCTTCAAAAACGTCATGATCATTGATTTTAAAATTAAAAAGACACGAAAAATCAAACAAACCACGACTATATTTTCCCCGATTCCCTGTAAGATCAGATAGGTACATCCTCCTAGACACTTTCCGTTCTCTCTCTGTCATCATCATCGTTATCCTAAAATTATGTTTTTATACTAAACTCTATATATACACGTAACACAACGAGTGGGTGATACGGGAATTCGTGCCACTATGGTTTCAGTGCCGTTTACAGATTTTCTATCAATCACAAGGTTTTGAAAGATTCCTGCTGAATTATACACGGTAGATATCATAAACTAAACATAGCCTATGATATTGTCTGTCCATTGCAACCGAAGGTGTGGATCAGACAAGGACTCCCCCTTGAGCTTCTAATTTGGTAAGTTGATTTAGTTCAGTTTTGATGTTATAAGTTGGGGTTTGTTTGAATTTCTGAATCCCCAGAACTATTGTAGAGATGTGAGTTATATGGGTACGTGGTCATCTGTTTCTCTTTTTCTTTAAGATACTTGTTTACTTTCAATGTTTGATGTTAGAATTTCGAGTTTTTTTAATGCAAAGAGCTACAGATTTTGGCTTGAGTAAACATTCGAAAGAATTGGTAGACTCTGAGAACTTATGTGCTTTTTTGTTGTCAGTCAGTTCACCAAATTGTATTTGAGAAAGTAAGAAAAGGAGATCATTCTGACTTTTGGGTGTTTGGGTGAAGCAAATTAAAACCCCTTTTTTGGAGCATGTGAAATGAAAATGTTAGTAACAGCTAGGAGGTTCATGTTTTGATTAGACCATATAAGGCTTGGAACTAAACGATCTTGAATCACATTTATTCCAAGAAAATGATACCATTACCGGTGGATAGCGAGGCTGGATTTTCCTTGGATTTTAGGATAAGGCATGCTTAGAAGGAAAATTAGTTTCAGGGATAGCAACATCTCATGGTGACTATATTTAAATGTTATATTACTGTACCCTAATTCATTTACTCCCGTACCCTGTTTCAAATTGGAATCCTTATATTCCACGTTGTGTGGTAATTACGGGATAATATTAAATTTCGGGTGTGCCATTCCCAAGTTAAGGGCCTGAGACACTAGAGGCTGCTCTTAACATCCAAGGATTGTATTGTGCTTATGACAATGTTTGTGAGCTCAACAGCCAAAACTTTCACTCTAGTCAATTTGAGACTCACATGTGCTTTGGTTTTCAGTGCCCCATGGTTGCTAAAGCATTGAAAGTGGATCTGATTGGCACTTATCAGGCCTGCCTATATCTTCAATAATGCACACTGACACTCAAGTAAGAGTTGCACCATTTTGAGCCATAGAGCCAACTTTCTGCTTTGGGGTCTGAGGAATTTCCCATTTATAAATTGGCAAGTTGTTCACAATCACCATAGAGGGATTCTAACACTATTCTAGCATGATGTGCTCAGTCACTTGATTCAGCCTATGATAAATCTTTCTGGAATCTTGTGACCTGTCCAACCTAGTCAAGCATCATGCTTATGAAAAATTAAATGTAGTGCTAAATTTTTTTATGGTGTGGCAGAGTATATTAATTTACTTGTTCATTTAAATAAGACAATCGTGGGTGACAAGGCTAGAGGAAGGCAATTTACTCTTTTCACTTGTGTGAAGTGGAAAAAAGGAACCTAGGATGAAGTAGATATAAAGTAGATTGCAAAACATGCTCCAAGATGGAGATGGATGGTACTTGTGGGCGAGATTTAGGAAGACAAAGCAACACTTTGAGTGATTCATTTAAATCAGAGGAGCACACAACTTTGGAGGTAAACTACAAACTTGGTTCACTTGTGAGAGTAGGGGAAAAAAACTGAGAGAAACTAAACACAAAGTTAATACAAGGGCAGAGCTCCAAATATGGTACAATATGAAGATGGATGCCACTTGTGGATGAGGTTTTGGAGGATAAAAGAACAAATTGTGCAAAAGTAAAAACACTCTTAACTTGGAAACAGGTTGCAACCATACTTTAGGCAGACACGGCCCAAAGAATCTATGAATTATTGACAGAAGTGAGAAAAAGATTACATCTGACAAGAGGATGGGATTGAATATTTTTGAAATATTCCATCCAAGTAAGGCAGAAGGATGCACTATTCTTCTGAATTAACTGCAGTAGGAATAACACATTCTAATTTAACAGGGAAGAACAATTATTTCTTGCTATTTTAAGGCTAATATGTCAATGAGACAGGGATATGTAAAGAAATAGGCTTTAAGGTTTAGGATAAAATTCTTGTAACATACCCAAGCTTGTCAAAGTCAGAATTTGTCACAATTCCATACACAGATGAACTTAAACAAGTTTATCATTTCATGTGACAACTGTTTTCGTCACCAGCTCATCATAGAATTCCATTGTTGAAATTTAAGGATCAAAATTCATTAAGGAAGCACATGAGAACCGGTTTATTTTCAGTTTAAGATTATAATACAGCTTTTTTTTTTTAATTTAGTTTTTCTTCCTTTATCTTTTAGTTAGGACTTAGGACACTTTTATGTTTTGTTTGAGGAGTCTCAGAACCAGTATCTCGTGATTGTAAGGAGGATTCATTTAAAATAGTGCTTCTACATCCTTTCCCTATCTTTTACTACTTCGATCTGTTGGTGATGAATGTTGGAAGTAACTTATCTACAGCTAAATAACATAAACCATACATGTATATTATGACAAAACCTTTTGCATAGGATTATAAATGAGAATTAAGGATTTTTACAATGTTATATATTGATAAATAAATTATATCCATAACAGGGATCAATATGAGTAAATGCTTCAAATGGTTAGACACCAAGTGAAATAGTCTTTGCACACATGTAGTGTCTATAATCCTTGCACACTTTGTACTTCATAGAGCCCACAACATTGTGGTAATTGCTCACCCACGGTCCCACACTTCCATAGATTTACTTCAGTTGTGGCTTGTAATGTCCCCTTCTCAAAGCTAGTTCGATATGAAGACCTTGGGCCCATTTTTACTTCCCGTGGGCTTAAAGGGAAAAGCAAGGGAAGTACTTTAATGTTGTAATTGTAAGTTGCTATTTTTAGCCTTGTATTATTTTTTGTAAAAACAACTTTCTAATTATAACATTAGAAAGTGAAGTTTGGTTGAAAAAGAGGCAAATCCAACTTAAAAATAGAAGTGACAGAGTTAAAAGGGGAACATAACACCACTTAAAAAGGGGTCGACCCATTTGGGCTCCCTTTTTTGTGGATTGTGCCACCCACAATTATAAAAAGGAGTCGCTAGGGGTGGAAAAAGGATCACTTGTCATATGAATTCATTTCTATTTGGAGATTGGAGCTTGTGCTTGCAATTTTCAGCCATTGAGGACGAAAACCCTCCTTGGTATCCTATTGGGGACGAAAACCCTCAATAGAATTCAAAATTGAGGACAAAAACCCTCAAATTTTGCATTGGTGATCTCATTTAGAGGTCATATTTGGGCTGCAATTCAGAATCTCAGAGCTACAATTCAGAATTTCAGTGCTAGGGCACAATTTTCAGCTAGGGCTTCAAGGGCAGATCAGAATTCAAAATTTTGGGTGTGGAACAACCACACATTTTAGTGTTTTGTTGTGTTACAGTGTTTTGGATCAGATCTAGGGCATTTTCAGCTTGGGTGACCCACTTGGGAACTTGAGCGACCCATTTTGGGGTCAATTCCAGCTATTTTCAGGGGTTTCTTTGGAGCTAGGGTTTGTTCAACCTTCAATTCTGCCCTAGGGCATTCATTGCTGCATTTATTTCAGCTTCAAATGCTCGTAACGGTCAGCAGTAATTTACCCGATTTTTGTAAATGTTGTAAATGTTCGTTAGTGTTTTGAGCCTTTTGGGTACTTTTGTAATTGAGTATTTGAAGAGTAATTGAAGAAATCAGATTTTTGCATGTTGTATTGAGGGTTTGCAGACCAAAATCAGGTTGCTGCCCTAATTTGGGGTAATTTCTGATTGTTGTCATTTAAATTCAGATTTCTGTACTTTGTTGTCATAAATTTCAGTTTGTTGTCATTAGGGTTTTGTGCAATTTCTAGAAAATTCAGATCTCAACCCGAAAGGGACATTACTGACGGTATCAGAGCATTGTTCTTGCCAGCTTGTGTGAGGGAAAATTCGGATCTGCATGAACACCAGTGAGGAAGGGTTTAAAGTCTATCAAAGAAGAACTCCAACAAAGAACATGGGAGATAAGGATCAAAGACCTCCACCTTCCGATGAAATGAACCACTTGCATGGAGCAAAACTTTCAAAGGACCATGAGCGCTTCAATGTCGGAGTTGATTCAAGTGTAGACACCTAGATTTCGATCAAAGCAATCTTATTACTAACATTGCACTGACTATCTTCATCTCCTTTCACTTTGTTTCAAATAACGACACTTTGTTATCTAACTCTGCTTCTAACTCACTCAGGATGCCATTTTACGACAAGTTGATTGGTGATAATTCTCTTAATCAACTAGTTTCACGTTGATTGAGTCTTCTATCTCGTATTTAATCAATGAACCTTATCATTGGCTATCTCCCGCTTCCAACACTTCCAAAATCTAATCCAAATTCCTCCAAAACTCTCAAAAAGCTTCCTAAGCTTGTTTAGAGTCCCTAATTAATCCTAAAAGGTTAATTAACTCCTAATCTAGTAAAAAAGGTACTTTGACTTCCAAAAAGATCTATTTTGGCTTGTTCATTTGTCCCACATGCACTAGATTTTCAATCTTTCCCAAACCAAAATCTATAAATAGAGGGGTCACCCCTCCCTTTCAACCTTACACCTTATTGACATCTTGATCTTGATATCATATCACATCTTGACATAGCTTAAGAGCTCATTTGCATTAGCCAAGCTAATAAGGCATTTGATCTTGAGTCATCCACCATGAAATAGCTTCATCTTGCATCTTTCCTCCATTTTAGATTAGTAAGAGTTATCTAAGCATGGTCTTATAAATCATCTTAGAGAGATCTCTTCATCCTTTTGGAGCAAACAACAAAACCAATTTGATTGCTTAGAATCTAACTAGGTTCACTTTCATTAAGCTTTCTAAAGAGTAGAATAAACTTAGCATGTTGCTTGTTTCTTTCATAATGCATGCATTGAAGTTAATTTGCTTATCTCTTATCTTGATGGTTATTGATTGATTTGGCTTAAACTTTAGACTACTAGGTGTTAGTCTAGTTTACATAGTTTTCCAAGTTTTTTTATAACACACAAGCTATCCAAGGTGCTCTAGAATTCAGAAAGAACCAAGGTGATGGCAGCCCTTCCGGAAATGAAAGGACTTCCATTAATCCTCCTACAAGAACCTTTTGTGCTAAGTTTTTGCAAAGGGAAGAGGAGGAACAATTGGAAGAGGGGCAGCAAATTGGTGATGATGATATGGATCGATTCTATGTGGAGTACCAAGCTTTGAGGCCAACCACACGCCAAGAGTTATCTTTCATTGATTATTGCACTTTGAAGACAAAGAATGGTCATAAGGGTGGAAGAAGACTTCATAATGATCAACCCCAGAGGGATATTCAACAAAGGTTGGGGAAAATAACCCTACCTACATATGACGGATCAACAAAGTGTTCTGCTAGGGCATGGCTACAAAAGTTGGACACCTATTTGTCTTTGAATCCGATGTATGAAGAGGAGGCACTCAAATTTGTCACACTCCACTTGGAAGGAGTGGCACATGAGTGGTGGTACCATGGCATGATCACTCAAGGGCATGGGTCAATCACTACCTTGGAGGAATTTAGTCAAAGGCTCATAAAAAGGTTTGATAGGGTTGATCCGGAAGTACATTTTAGGGAGTTAGCGCAACTGAAGCAATGCAGTTCCGTGGATGAATATGTGGCTGAATTTCAAAGACTTTCTGTGATGGTACCAGATGTATCCGAAAAAAGGCTTGTGGTTTTGTTTGTTGAGGGTTTGGTTGACCCCCTCAAGGGGTTAGTAAGGGCCTTCAATCCTCCACTCCAAGAAGCAATTAAGAAATCTTTGGATTTAGAAAATTCAGCTCCAAGGACAACATTGGTTAGTGGGCAGCCAAGGACAGCATTGGGTAGTGGGCAGCCAAGGAAAGCAGCAACAAATGGACAACAAAGAGGACCTTTTGGGCAGCCCAAAACAACACCTTTGGACCAGCCAAAGAGGCCATTACAGCAAGTACCAAACATGCAAAAGGAGCTGCCTAAAACAAGCAAGGAGTGGGATACATGGAATGAATTGAGGAGGAAAAATTTGTGCTTCAATTGCAAGGATCCATGGTCACCCGGTCATCGTTGCCTAGGCAAGGGACATGTGCATTACATTGAGGTATTTTCAGATTGTGAAGAGGAAGAGGAAGCTGAAGTTGAAGAAGTAATACAAAAGCAAGAACCAGGAGAAGACATAGACACCTTGGACAACACTCTTGCCACTTTATCCGGTGCTCCTAGATATCATCCTTTTTGGGTGAGAGGTGTGTTGAAGGGTCAAAGGGTGATGGTGTTGATTGATAGTGGAGCCACTCATAATTTTATTGATGAAGGATTGGTTGCTAGAATGGGTCTTGAAGCGGAGGATTTCAAGGGTTTCAAAGTGACTGTGGCTGATGGCTTTTCTATTCCATGCACCAAGAGGATTCCAAAGATCAATCTCACCCTAGGAAGGCATAAGGTATGTGATGACTTTTATGTGATTGGCATAGGAGAGACGGATCTTGTACTTGGTGTTCAATGGCTGCACTCTTTAGGAGAGTTTACACAAAATTACCAAAGTATGGAGCTGAAGTTCAAGATAGAAGGGAAAGAGGTTGTACTCCAAGGCATGGCGAATGGAGCTCCACAAGTAGTCACGAAAAAAGAATGGAAAGAGCTTTCAATAGAGGGCAAGTTGTATGGGCTGCTCATTGTTTGGTAAGTTCTACTCATTCATTTTCAGAACAACAACCATATCATAAGGATATTCAACCTCTAATTGATAAGCATGCTAAGGTTTTTAGTAGTATTCCCCATGGGCTACCACCGGATAGAGGTTTCCAACATATCATTGAGTTGGAACTGGGTACTAAACTGGTTATTACTACCCCATACCGCCATCCAAGAGCTTACAAGGAAGAAATTGAGAAGGCCATTAAGGAGTTGCTGGAAATGGGACACATTAGGCCTAGTTCTAGTCCTTTTGCTTCTTCGGTTGTGTTGGTGAAGAAGGATGGAACTTTAAGGATGTGCATTGATTACTGGTTGTTGAATAAGAAGACCATCAAGAATAGGTATCCCATACCTAGGATTGATGAATTATTGGATGAGTTACATGGGGCAGCCTTCTTTTCTAAGATTGATTTGAGATCCGGCTATCACCAAATCCGGGTAAGAGAGGAAGATGTGCAAAAAACAACATTTAGATGTCATTTTGGGCACTTTGAGTTTTTGGTTATGCCATTTGGTTTAACTAATGCACCAGCCACTTTCCAATCATGCATGAACCATGTTTTTAGCAAATACTTGAGGAAATTTGTATTGGTTTTCTTTGATGACATCTTGGTATTCTAGTAGGACATGGGAGGAGCACCTCCAACACTTGGATAAGGTGCTGGAAATGTTGGAACAACAATTCCTTTATGCAAAAGAATCCAAGTGTGAGTTTGGTATGTCTGAAATTTTGTATTTGGGCCATGTTATTAACACTCAAGGGGTTCATGTTGATCAACAGAAAATTCAAGCCATCTTGGATTGGGCCCCGCCTACAAATATGACACATTTAAGGGGTTTTTTGGGTTTGTGCAACTACTATAGAAGGTTTGTCAAAGGGTTTTCACAACTTGTTGTCCCATTGACTGATTTAACTAGAAAAGGAGCTTTCAGCTGGTCCAAAACAACCCAAACAACATTTGATAAACTTAAGGAGGTGATGAGTTCATGTCTTGTGCTTGTTGTTCCATATTTTTCTATGTAATGTCCCCTTTTGTAAACTAGACATAATTAATAATATTCAAAGTTAAGCCCGGTCAATTCTCTATATTGGGCAACTTAATAATATTATTAGTAAAATAAAATTATTTTTAAATACTTGTATTTAGCATAGTAATTATTATATGTCGGCTAAAAGAATAAAAAAAGAAAGTTGGTTGAAAAAGTGCAATGCCAACTTAAAAGAAAATTAAAAAGAGATGGAAGAAAAAGAAAAGGAGAAATATATCTTTCCAAGGAAGTCAGTCCTCTTTGGGGATCATCCTTTTAATTTCAAAGTGCCACCCAATGTTACTCTGGGGACGTGCACCCCCATTCCCAAGCCGTCCTAGACATCCCGGGTGCTTGGGGATGGGGACGAAACATCCCCCATGCACCCCCCAAATGCAAAAATGAAGGGACGTCCCCTAACTTTAGGGAACACACCCGAGATGTCCGGGTGCTTCGAGACTTTGGGAACTCCAACAGGACGCTTTGAAGTCCTCGAGACGGCTAGGGACGTCCCAAAGTCCTCGAGTTCCAAAAAAAAAAACATAAAGGATTATGACTTTGAAAAGAGGAAAATGAAAACTAATCCTTTTCCCATGTAAACTTACCTTCCCAAGAAATGGATTTTTGCTGTCTTATGTAGGTTCCAAAAGAAGATATTCTAATGAGAGGTAGCTTCTATTTTACATTTTAAAGCTTTTCTTATACATAGTAATAGGATCAATAAATTCATATGCATATTTTAAAGGATTTCTTTAGTTTCAAAATTTTGTTGTGCAAGTCTTTCTACTTCTTTTTGTATGATATGAAGGCTTTACCGGTATATTAAGTTGTTTTAGAGGCCAACTTTGTATTTAATTTTTCAGTGTTTTTCAATTACCTTAGCCAGTTTTTTTCTATGGATGGCTATTCATGTAGTTTGCATGGCCTCTATTGTTCCAAAAGCTATTTTTTTAATTCGAGGATATAATTAGGTAAGTGACATGATAAAGAGATGTTGGCATGTCACAAGCCCTTTGGTAACATTATTGGCTATGGTGCTGAAATTATAACCTTTCATACTTTTTTTCCAAGGTTAGACCCATAATATATTTTTAATATTTATATATAATTTTAATAACCGTCCCCTAGCTGTCCCCTTTCCGTCCCCAAAATGTGGGAACTTTTTGCCATTCCGGAGTCTTAGGTAATTATGGCGCCACCTTTAGCTATATAAGGGGGTCGTTTGGCTTGGAATAGGGTGACATCATTCTTGGAATTTATTTTCTTGGAGTTGAAGCACGAAATTGCTTTATCTCTTGCAATTGAGGATGAAAACCCTCTTTGCACTTGATTTGAGGACGAAACCCCTCATCTCTTCATTGGTGATCTCACACGGAGGTCATACTTGAGCTAAAATATGATTTTCTTGGGAAATTCGCCATTTCTAGCTTATTGTAAACCCTCTCCTAGGGGGCGACTTGCATGGTGGAGGAATTTGGTGATATCTAGTGCACGACACTTCATTCTTTGTTGATATTTGGGTTATTCATAATTTTAAAGGTTGGTTGCACTTTACGGATTGATTTTTGGGCCTTGGAATCTCTACTTCTGGCTATTTTTGTAAGTGGATTTGCTGCTGTCATATATTTAATTAAATAAATTCCAGCTTGGGTTTGAAGGCTCATTTCTTGGTTTATATTTTTCTAAACTATTTTTAAAGTTCCATACATGCTTTGGATTGTGTAAAAGATGCATTTTTGGAGAGATTGCATTTTCCTTGTTGCTGTTATAAAAAATCAGACTGCTGTACCTTGCTGTCATAAATTTCAGTTGGTTGTCATAATTTTTAGTTTACTATCTATTGGGGTTTGTGCAATTTCCCTTTTGTTTCAGTTAGAGCCCGGAAAGGGGCATTATAGTGGTATCAGAGCATAGATCTTGCCATCCTGTTGGGAAGCATGGAGTTAATGAGTAAAGATGATTTGAGAACAAAGCTTTGCAGAGCAGGAAGGAAATTGGAGCAGCCATCTTATACAAAAATGTTCTACTCGGGATTTTGGAGGATGTGGCAAGCTGTTTGTCCAGGATAAGACAATCAGAATATCAGTCTATGTTTTGGGCGGTGAATCCATCAATGACTCATTTGGTTAAGCCCAAGCTTTTGAGACACTCGGATCCAGATGTGAGACTTGTAGTTATCACTTGTATTAGTGAAATTACAAGGATAACAGCTCCGGAACAACCATACAATAACAACACCATGAAGGAAATATTTCAGTTGATGGTGGAGAACTTTAAGGGTCTTGATGACATCACAAGTCCTTTTGCTAAGAGGGTCACAATCCTAGAAACTATGGCAAAAATCAGATCTTGTGTGCTAATGCTAGATCTAGAATGTGATGATCTTATCCTCCATATGTTTGAACATTTCCTTATTGCTGTCCATAAAAATCATATAGAAAATGTAGTAGCCACAATGCAAACCATTATGACTTTGGTCTTGAATGAGAGTGATGATACTTCACAACATTTGTTATCCTTACTAATGGCTGGTTTTGAATAGGAAGCCTCACTAGTTGCTCATACACTAGCTAAAAATGTTATTGCTCAATGTTTAGAGAAGTTGAAGCCATATGTGACAGTTGAAGGACATGGAGAGGTGTTGTTAGATGAAGAACCAAATTTTTTTTTAGATGAAGCAGAATCTCTAAAGAAAGAGGAAGAAATCATGGAGCATGAGCCAAGGAAAGAAGAAAAATTCGATTTGCAAGATTGTGGAGAGAATTTGGTGGTTGAAGCCAAATCTTCGATTGATAATGATGATGTTCAACTTGCTAGAATTTTCCGAACAGCAATCAATAAGAAGCAAATTGATGGTGTTCTTGACTTCGGCAAGAACCATGAAGATGTTCCATACATGTGTCAACAAAATATGGAAGGAGTCAAGGCGGAAAGATCTTCACTTGTTGAAGAAGTGAAGGAAAAGGAGGGTGAGCTCCTTGTGGGCAGCCCAAGGTATGATAGTGATGACCATATTTCTAATTTGTTGTTTCCTCCTATGTCGTTGCCATATTTTTGTCATCATGGAAAATATTTTAAGAAGCATGTTAGGTCCAAAGAGACAACTTGCAGCTATGGGCATGTTGCTTCTTCTATTCAAGGTATGTTGCTTCTTCTATTCAAGGCCAAGATTGCTTTGGCATGGGTGGTCTTCAGAGGATCAAGGTAAATTTCATTCTCTTGCACTTGGAATGAAAGAAAAATTATGAGGATGCATATAAAGTTTGTTGTACATTCAAACCTCATTGTGAAAGATGAAATGCTACAAAATGGCTTCATCATCCCTTGCACCAAGAGGATCCAACAACTCAAGCTCACCTTGGGAAGGCACATGGTAAGTAATGATTTCTATGTTGTTGGTATTGGAGATATAGATTTGGTACTTGAAATACAATGGTTGCATTCCTTGGGTGAATTTAACCAAAACTACTGATCTATGAAGTTAAGATTCAAGCTTGATGGCCAAGAGGTTGTGCTTCAAGGCATGACAAATAAAGCTCCTCAAGTTGCTACAAAAAAAGGATGGAAAGAATTTCCGCAAAAAGGCAAGACATATGGGCAGCACATGGTAAGAAAAACTCCCCACTTTCAGTTTTAAAACAACAATCACTTCATAGGAATTTTCAGCTCCTAATCAATGCACATGCTCTTAGAAGAAGCCTTCTGATAAAAGTAGATGTTGAGTTCATGAAATCAACATTTGGAAGTGAGCAAGATGGATGTTATCTTGTTGTCCAAAGCATTATAACTCAACATGACAATGATGGTATGATTGTTTGTAGTAGGAGCATTGATTTATGGGTTTTGAAGCATGCCGTCATAAGTTGGATTCCAGTCACTATCATCTCGATTTTGAGGAAGGAAATGCATGGTTACAGCTGTGTTTGGGGCAACATGATTGAATTTTTGGAAATCCATCCCTTGAATGAAGATTGGGAGGTGGTTGCAAGCAGTAAAAGAGAATTTATCATCATGTCTATGAGGCATGAAGGAAGGATGTTGAAAACTCTTGTTTTCTTTAATGTGTTTGTTTTATGTGCAAGCCCAAGAATGGAGAAGAAAGAAGGAAACAAGGAAGAACAATTGAGTTTGTTATCAACCCAAACAAGTAATAATGAATATGAGATTGCAGCGGAAGATGAAGAGATGTATCCACAAGCCTAAGAAGAACACCGAGAAAGAAGTTGATATAGAAACCAAGGTAAAAGAGTTGCTTGACACATTTGGGGCAGCAATGAGAGTGATTTTTGGTATCGCTGTCATCACCTTCACCAGCCACTTGATTACTCCTTTTGCTCTCATGCAAAGGAGTTTACAAGTTCCTTCAAACGCAGGAGGAGTTCTTTTCGATTGGTGATGGTTAATATGGGATTTTCAGTGCTTGCATGGCTGTTCCCAGCCCCTACATTGCCTAAGTTGTTGATTTTTGCAAGAAAATTCCACTTTGATAATCTGTTGTACCTTTTTTGATCCGTGAACCGCCTATTTCGAACAATAAACAGATCCTGTTCTAGTGATAAATGAATGAAAAATGACTAAGTTCCTTTTAACCAATATAATGTGCATAAAACATTCACAAAATATTGCAAATTGAGAGATAGAAGACAATGGAGACACAAGATTTATCGGAAGAAACCCAATGTGGGAAAAACTCAGTTGGGTAAGCAAATTGCTTCCCTTTCACTATGTAATTTTCCAAAATACAAAGCTATTGCCAAAGATTGGCTTTCAAGAAGGATTCAAATTCCTCATTGTATTTCATATTTGGGCTTACGGGATCCCCAAAAATGAAGAACTCACTTTAAATGAACAAAACAAGAAATAACTCCAACTCCTCTCCTTTGCTCACACTTGAATTTACTCAAAATCACATGCTAGAATAAAGAATTGAAATTGTATTTATAGTTGCTGCCCATTGATCGAGGGAAAGGCAAACGAACCGATCCGGGAAGTCCAAGCATTTGGAACAAGTCGAACTCCCGTTTTGGCAAGTCGTGAGGGATAGATATGCACGGTGACTAGGCTTTGTGGCGATTAGCAACCATGTTTCACCTCGTGAAGAGCGGCGTGCTACGTAACCATGTGGGGACGGCTCGACACCGTATCCTAAATTGTAACGTCCCCAAATGGACATTTTTGACCCTTGATGGATTTCTCACAAATCCCAAATAAAATTGCTAGTATAAATTATACAAAAATAATTAAGTGCAGATTTGAATTTCTATGGGAAAATGCGACTTGCCTAGGGTATGCAAATCATTCCAAACTGAACCAAAATAACTCTTTTTATCATCAAAATAGATCAACTATTTTTATAAAGACAAATACTCAAGAAAAGTACCAGATTTGATCCCAAATGAAGGCTGAATTATTTTATTAAAATCTGCAGAATGCTCCTCTAGACACACAACTGAAAATACAATTTCCTTGGCCCAAAAATTATGTAAACCAGTTGATCTTGGCTTCTAAAATTATGGCAAAGTTGTTGGTGATGAGATCCGGAACAGCCGTGCCCTAGAATGTACCTAACTCCACCCACAGGGGTGTAGATAACCCTAGATATGGCTGCAAATGAAGTTAAAAATATGCAACAAATTTCCACCTTCAAACCCTCATTGGAAGTAACACAAATCTGCAAATCTACTGCTGAAAAACACTGAAAAACACCAATAAATCCTTGATCCACAATGGAAACCCCTGTGTGGAGAATCCTCTCAACTAGGAGAAGGTTTTCTTTCTTCTACTAGATTCCTTAGATGGTTTTCGTCCTCAAGAGATTATTTCTAAAGGTTTTTGTCCTTAGAAATATTTTGTAAAAGCTCTATAGCTGAAAAAATCAGATTTGTGTAAAATAGAAAAGCATGCCTTCAACAAGCAAGTAGACTTGCTTTTATAGATGAACTTGGCCAAATAGCCACCCTCATCTTCCAATCAGATTGCACTTCCCGCATTTAATGTTTTTTTCACCCTTTTCATCCTCCAAAGGGGTCGCATTTTCTCCTAGGGGAGAATAATAATTATAAAGTGATATTTCTTTTTTCTTATTTCACTTTATCACTTTATATTTTCCTTTCTATTTTTAATTTGACTTTATCATTAATAAATTAATATAAAGTGCTTATAATATTATTTTATATTGCACTTTTATAATTAATTTATTATGATAAGTTTCCCTTGCAAACACCCTTTAGCCGTTGGGAAACAAAATTGGGCTAAAGGTCTTCGACCGAGAAGGGGATATTACATAAATATCATCATAATAGAACAACAATGGCCTTCTTATGTCATTCGAAGGTGTCCGAATCACCATCAACCTAACTAGACCATCTCTAGAATAAAAACATGCCAAGAATATGTATTACAAGTATCAATAAGGAGAATACATAGAATTGGGTCTTTCTAGATCCATCGGATAATTTTTTATGTTGTTGGGCATGAAAATAATAGGTATAAAACTACTGTTCCCAACTAAGGACAGTTGTAAGTTTGCACAAATTAAGGAAAAATCCTTGATGAAAAAGGTTGGAAAGAAGGTTCAGTTGAAGACAATTTTTATGACAACCACCAAGGTACTTAGTTGGGTGGAAACCCAAGTGTGTTGTGGCTGTTGTAACTCACTTCCAGCCCATCTACAATCTGATTTTTATCAGATATTAAAAGGAACAACCCACAAAATCATTGGCAGCCACCACATTATTTCAGTTGCATTCATATTTGGGGATACAAGATGTCCTCCCACCATTGTTGCCAAGGTTAGAACGAAGAGCGAGGATGCCATATTAGAATATGTCTTAGCTTGTCTAGCTGCTGATTATTCATCAATTCTTTTCTCTGTCTGAGGTTACAACAGTTTGGAAGGTTTTGAGTACAACTAAGTATTTGTTAGTGTTGTTTTTGAAGAAGAAAATGAAGACAATAGGTGTATGAGTTTGTTTTTGCAAGAGCTCTTTCATTTGATAGGCATGGGATCCAAACTTTTGGAGCACTACAACATGTTTCATCTCTTGGGCATGGTACTTGGGCATGTGAGCTTGCATTTGCTTGAGGGAAAGCAAATTTGGGAAGGGAGGATTGTAATGTCCCCTTTTCTAAATTAGAAATAATTAATAATATTTAAAGTTAAGCCCGGTCAATTCTCTATTTTGGGCAACTTAATAATATTATTATTAAAATAAAAAATATTATTATCAAGATAAAAATATTTTTAAATACTTAAAGTATTTAGCCTATTCATTATTATATGTCGGCTAAAAGAATAAAAAAGAAAGTTGGTTGAAAAAGTGCAACACCGACTTAAAAGAAAATTAAAAAGAGATGGAAGAAAAAGAAAAGGAGAAATATATCTTCCCAAGGAGGTTGGTCCTCTTTGGGGGATCATCTTTTGATTTTGGTGCCACCTTTACCTATATAAGGGGGTCGCTTGGCTTGGAATAGGGTGACATTATTCTTGGAATTGAAGCACACAATTGCTCTGTCTTGCAATTGAGGACAAAAACCCTCTTTGCACTTGATTTGATGATGAAACCCCTCATCTCTTCATTGGTGATCTCATCCAGAGATCATACTTGAGCTAAAATCTGACCTTCTTGGGAAATCCATCATTTCTAGCTTATTGTAAACTCTCTCCTAGGGGGAGTGACTTTGCATGGTGGAGGAATTTGGTGATATCTAGTGCATGACACTTCATTCTTTGTTGAATTTGAGTTATTCATAATTTTAAAGGCTGGTTGCACTTTATGGATTGATTTTAAGGCCTTGGAATCTCTACTTTTGGCGTCATTTTTGTAAGTGGGTTCACAGCTGTCATATAGTTAATTAAATAAACTCCAGTTGGGGTTTGAAGGCTCATTTCTTGGTTTATATTTGTTCTAAAATATTTCTAAAGTTCCCTACATGCTTTGGATTGTGTAAAAGATGCATTTTTGGAGAGATATTGTATTTTCCTTGTTGCTGTTATAAAAATCAGACTGCTGTACCTTGCTGTCATAAATTTCAGTTGGTTGTCATAATTTTCAGTTTACTATCTATTGGGGTTTGTGCAATTTCCCTTTTGTTTCAGTTAGATCCCGGAAAGGGGATTTACATTCTTTTCCATTCGTGCTTGAATGTGATGCTTCGGGTGAAGGTATAGGGGTTGTTTTGATGCAAAATAAGCATCCCATTGCATTTGAGAGCCGGAAACTAAAGGAGCATGAGCGGAATTTCTCCATCTATGATAAGGAAATGTTGGCCATTATGCATGCATTGGCCAAATTCCGGCAATACTTGGTTTGTGGTCAAAACCGATCATAATAGCTTGAGGTTCTTTCTTCACCAAAAGGATTTGAATGATCGGAAACAAAAGTGGGTGAGTAAACTTCAAGCATATGATTTTGACATCGAGTATGTCAAGAGGAAAAATAATGTGGTAACAAATGCTTTGTCTAGGAAGTCAATTCCTTGCCCATTGGATGATGGAATAACTAAGGATGCTACAATGGAGGGTGCTGAATTTTAGAACCAAGGTTACGCTTGCTTGTGGGCAAGCAATTTTGGGAGGGGAGGACTGTAATGTCCCTTTCTCAAAGCTCATTCGATATGAAGACTTTGGGCCCATTTTTTACTTCTCGCGGGCTTAAAGGGAAAAGCAAGGGAAGTACTTTAATATTGTAGTCGTAAGTTGTTACTTTTAGCCTTGTATTTTTTTTGTAAAAGCAACTTTCTAATTATAACATTAGAAAGTGAAGTTGGTTGAAATAAGTGCAAAGTCTGACTTAAAAATAGAAGTGACAAAGTTAACAGGGGAACATAACACCACTTAAAAAGGGATCGACCCATTTGAGCTCCCTTGTTCATGGCCCACAATTATAAACAAGAGTCGCTAGGGGTGGAAAAAGGATCACTTGTCATATGAATTCATTTCTATTTGGAGATTGGAGCTTGTGCTTGCAATTTTAAGCCGTTGAGGATGAAAAGTCTCCTTGGTATCCCATTGAGGACGAAAGCCCTCAAATTTTGCATTGGTGATCTCATTCAGAGGTCATATTTGGGTTGCAATTCAGAATCTCAGAGCTACAATTCAGAATTTCAGTGCTAGGGCACAATTTTTAGCTAGGGCTTCAAGGGCAGATCAGAATTCTAGATTTTTGGGTGTGGAACAGCCACACATTTCAATGTTTTGTTGTGTTATAGTGTTTTGGATCAGATCTAGGGCATTTTTAGCTTGGGTGACCCACTTGGGAACTTGAGCGACCCACTTTGGGGTCAATTCTGGCTATTTTCAGGGGTTTCTTTGGAGCTAGGGTTTGTTCAACCTTCAATTCTTCCCTAGGGCATTCATTGCTGCATTTATTTCAGCTTCAAATGCTCCTAACAGTCAGCTGTAATTTACCCTATTTTCTATCATGAAATTGATGAAATAAATTCAGCTATTTGTCAGAAAAATTATTTCTTTGTTCCTAAATGTTCTAAAAATATTCCTAAGTGTTTTGAGCCTTCAGGTACTTTTGTAATTGAGTATTTGAAGAGTAATTGAAGAAATCAGATTTCTGCATGTTGTATTGAGGGTTTGCAGACCAAAATTAGGTCGCTGCCCTAATTTGGGGTAATTTCTGATTGCTGTCATTTAAATTCAGATTTCTGTACTTTGCTGTCATTAGGATTTTGTGCAATTTCTAGAAAATTCAGATCTCATCCCGAAAGGGACATTACATGGTTCCTCAGTTCCTTTGGCACCAAGTGACTATCTCTAAACCCAAGTAGTTTTTTCAGCCCTTGCACACTTTGTATTTTAGAGTTGCTGTAATATCGCGTCATTTTCTCATCAACAACCCCCTATTAAAGTACGCTGTACTCTCTAGAAGTGTTGTAAAAATTGTAAGAAAAACAACTACAAGCATGTATACATAATAAATCATTGAATGCTTAAAGTAAAGAAATAATACAGGTTTATCAAGGGTTCCATGAATACCACAATATTATTAAGAAGCTCGCTTGAATTTTCCAGGTAAGAATAATTATCTTACATAATATGTCCACTAATACTAGCTCTGTGTGTTTATAAAAACAAGTAGAGGCTATTATTAGGGTGGGAGAGCTGGACGCTTGTCAAGCAAGTTTGCCTTAATCTATTAATAGTGGATAACACCCCACATCCAAAGAATTACTTTAGTGATCCCTGTTAGACCTTTTGTCTTTTTAAGTTCTTGCATGACCATAGCTCTATTGGCTGCAATTGTTAACTCCATGGCATAATCTCTATTAAGACCCTAAGCCACTTAATTGTTATGGGTGGATTTGCAAGTTTAGGAAGAATAAACTATGTGGTTTTATCCTTTAGGAATGACAACAATGATGCCTACAAATAGGGGAAACATATTTTTAATCCATGGCTCAACTTATCCGACATCGACAACGATGTGAATTAGATGTCTACCGATGCGTCGGCCACAAACATTCCATAAAAGGTGAGTGGGTGGAGAAAGAAGGGTGAAACAAGACACTTGGAGGAGATATGAAGGTGATCTCAAGGCGTTGTAGGAAGATAATATGAAGGTGGTAGTACCAAGGATGTCAAGTGGTCGTAAAGTGGTAATAAGAGGGCTAAGGAACACTAGGAAAAGCTAAGACAAGTGACACGATATTCTCTCACAAGGTGTTATGAACTAGTGGAAACTCTACCCTTGATGATCCCCTTATGACATACACTTTACGGGATTAATGTGTCGATAGCTCGCAAAGAGAAATTGTTAGTAAGTGAAAAATAAGGTGTATACATATGCTCCAACCGAAGATCATCGTGTGTCACAATAGTGTAATGCAAAGATGGTCTTTGGGAAATAAAAATAACACAAATAAAACGAAATGACTGAAATATAGTAATAAATGCAAACTCAATCAAATGTCATATACTTACCTTGAGTTACCTTTTTGCGAGGACACATATTGAAACTCATGTCTTGATTGTGGAATGCACAAATCTTCTTAAGAATTATAATGATACTAGACTAAAGAGAGGAAAACAATGCAAGCATATGCAAGTGAGTCGAAAAATGGAAGTATAATAAAATATAAAGACCTCTCAAAGGAGGGTGCTAAGACATGTTCGGATAATAAGACTAGGTCAGGTTTGGATTGCCTATGGAATGGTTGTAAAAAGGACTTGATTAGGCTTGGATATCCTATAAGGAGATTGAATTAGGTCTAGATTACCCATAAAATGCCATAAGGTGCATAGATGGGAATTAAGGCTGGTCTAGTAGGCTTGAAAAAGAGTTGTGAAATAAATAGATGGTACGAATAGGTTAGGTCTAGAAAGCTTATAAGGAAAGACTATGCATATACAAGAGATGAAGTTGGTCTAGTAGACTTGAAAATGAGTGTGAAATAACAAGGTAATAAGACTAGCTCAGTCCGGATAGCCTATAAGAAAAGATGATATTAGGTCCGGAAAACCTAAAAGGATGTCATAAGGTGAATAGACATGAAATAGTCAACCAATCTAACAGGCCTAAAAAGTGAGAAAAATAAGTAGATAATAGGACTAGTTTGGGTTTGAATAGCCTATAAGGAAAAACTAAATTAGGTTTGGAGAACTTAGAAAGACATCATAAGGTGCATAGATGGAAGATAATTCCGGTTTAGTATCCCAATCACAAATAAGAGAAATCTAAGAAAAAAGTTGATAATGATCGAGAGGATCAACTTGAAATGCCAAAGATGGAAGTGATCCTCAATTAGGGATGGTTTAGGGAATGTGTTTAAAACCTAATGCCTTCCACAATGCTAACATGTCTAAAACGAAATGAAGAAAAAGATGTAAAGAAGAGGAGAAAGTCTTAGAAGCTAGCTTGTTCAATAAGGGAAATATTGAGGAGGTAGGGAGAAATGGGCACCACTAGGGAAAAACAAGTTCTTTACTGAAATCAAGACAATAATTAATTGGCCAAGACTTAAGAGTTTTGACATCAAGGAGTTAAGGAACCTACATATGCAAGGTTTGGCTTAGGGAAACTAGTGAAGTATAAATATATCCCATGTCAGCTATGAGATGCAAGAAAGTAAAGGTTCCTACTTTCCCACAAAGTGTTCCTTGTTCCTCAAGTCTCAAAGAAGCCATCGTCAACTATGAGGATTAGGTACTTGCATGAAAAGGCAGGGGCACAAATGATAGATATGCAGCCTTCTACCCCTATCAGAAAAACCTACCTCACCCCAAAGAACTTCAAGCTCTATGGCAAGGCCAATTGTGGAGTTTATGCTTTCAATTAGGGTAGGGTGTGACAACGGTATCACGTCTTTTTGTTTGTGCTTGACTTTTGACTTTTATGATTTGCTTTTTTATATTTTTTGATTGATTTTTCTTTTGATATTGTGGCTTTTGAATTTTTGGGATTTTTTGTTCCTCCATATGAATTTAGAAGGCTGATCAAATGGGTATAAAGATGAATATCACCAAAGATCTTACACCTAGCCACTATAGAGGAGAACCTACAAACCGTGACACCTAGATACTAATAGACTAACACTTCAGAAACAAACGTTATCTCGAGTCCGACATTGGTTTGCTCAACAAGAAGTGTGATATAAAGGGTAGATGATGAGTCATGAATGGGTTACCCCAATCATTGCGTATAAAAGAGTGATGCAATAATAGACAAAGTTGAGACGTTTTCATCACAAGAGAGGGAAAAATGTGGATGAAAGGCATGTGAATAGAATGCACGAGTTGAGCTACAAGAAGCAACTGACTCTAGGAGACAAAAATATACTCTCCACCATTGTTATTCCTTTCTAAGAAAATGCCTAGTTGCACTTGGGAGCCTAAGGTAACAAATTGGTAATCATAGTAGATGGGTCTTTGTGAGGAAGGTGCGGTTGATTCCCTAAGGTATTACAATGCAAAACCAAGAAATGTAGAGAGTAAGGAAAAACCATGAGGCGTAAAGAAATATGGGATATGTAATATGTCAAAGCTATGAAGTGTGCAAAACCAAGAGGTGGGCAGTAATAAGGCAAATCTATGAGTATGAAGCATATAAATCCAAGAAGTGGGTGGTAATAACACGAAATGAAGTGTATATAACCAAGAGGTGTCAAGTAGGATAGTAGGTAAAAGGCTGAAAAGAGTAGGCAAAGTGTGGGCAAAGCTAAGGAGAGGGCTGCAATGTAAGATGTGAGAAGTTAGGAAGCGTAGTAAACTATGGAGTAAAGACTATAAGAGGAAACAAAAGATTGTTAGTCTTTGTGTTAGTACATAAATTGAGAACATAAACACTTGAATGAAAACTATGCTATTCATATCTAAGTACAATAAATGGAAGTAAAGCAATGTACAAGAAAGGTAAGGATAACGTTTCAAATGTAGTAATTTTTAGGAATTGAGATTTCGTCGATTTGCTTGAAATTTCTTGAAGTTGTATTTGATATTTCGAGGAAGGGTGGGCTTTGTAAGATGCCCCTATGTTTGAGGAAGAATGTGATGGGGCATCATAAGATGTCCCAAAGTCCGAGGTGGTGAAAGGGGTGGCATCGGAAGATGCCTCAAAGTGTGAGATAAAAAAGGGTTATATTGTAAGATGCCCCAAAGTGTGAAATATGAGAAGAATGATGCCCCCAAGTGTGAAATAGGAGAAGGATGGACATTGGAAGATTCCCAAAGTGTAAAGAATTGTGAGGTAATGGTTTATTGTACTTGACGATGATTTCAAGATCGACGTACCTTTTACCATTATGCTTGGTTTTTAAAATGGATTTACCTAACATATGTAACCTTTGCATCGAGAGTGATTTTTGATAGCTCGAAATAGGTTTAGCGAGTTTTTCTATGGCATCGGCCATTTTTGTTTTAGGCTATCTCGATGCGATTATTTATAATATGTTTTTCTAAAACGACATCGATTGTTTCAAAGGGTTGGCGAAGTAGTCTGCTTTATCTAAGATGTGTTTAACGACACTTGGGTTTTTCAATAGATTGGTTGACGCAATTAGATTGATCTCGATTTATTTGAATGACATCAAACTTTTTGCGGGATAAATCGTGTCATCAAATTTGTTCAATTTTTCGGTTTGTTTTTTTGAGTTAAAATATATAATTTGTTCTATTACCCAATTGGTGTGTTATAGTTGTAAATAAGATGAAAGATATAGTAGGGTAGAGGTTCTTCATCTTCGTCATTGCTTGTCAAATTACGGAAGATCTTGGTCATAAAAAACATTATTCATGTTTGCCTCATGATTGAAGGCATGCATTGGGTACATACTCTTTTGATAATGGAAAATATCGGTGTCTAGTTGGTTCTGGGATACAATGTAATCCTCACTATAAGAGGGCTGAATTGTACATGTTAGGGTATCACCATGGTCAAGATGTTGAGTTTTGGTAGAATTCTTTTGGCAATGATGCCTAGTTGGCTAAAAGGGTGTAGAGAGAGAAGAAGAGGATCTTGGAATATTTTGGCTATTCCAAATTTGTCACATTGATAGAGATCTTCATCGTAAGGAGATTCGTTTGCATTACATGCAGGATCTTTCTCATTCTCTTCCTCAAAGATAGACAAATATCAATCTCTTCGCAAGAGGGATGGAGAGATCCACTCGTGATACATTATGGTAACCTAGTTGTGTTACATGTATTTTGGTGTTTGTTAGGTTTGTCATCATTAGAAACCACAATGGTAACTTGTATATCAAGATTCATAGCGATAAATTCAAGTGGTGGCGTGCTATTGTCATGTTCCCTTCTCAAAAATAATTCAGCTAGAAGACCCTTAGCCTATCCATTATTTCCCATAGGCTAATGGAGTGGTAAAAGGGGAATAAAATAAATAATTTAACTAAGTTGGCCAAAAGTAACTTTATGTTTGTTGCTTTTGTGGGCTTTTCATTGTGTTGTCAAAAATTACACCCCATGTAATTTTGAACAACTCATCAAAAGGACTTTAACCATTTTCATGTTGTAGAAAAGCCGCGGGAGATTAGTTCACTCACTACGAAATGCAGAAACTTAGTGTTCCATGGGTTCTCCTAACCCACAGAATAAAGGAATGAGCAATTGCGGGGACGTGGAAAAAATTGGTGAAATTTAGTGTTGCACGACATCTTAACTTTTGCAACACTACGGAAGTAAGTCCTTTATGAATCAAAGTCGGACAAAGTACCGTGTGATTGTTTATGTAAATGGAAGAAATCACTTAAGTTCAAAAGCTAAGCCGTAGAACACTAGTTTGATGTTCTGCAGGTTCACTAAATTGTAGCGTCCCGTGGGTTTTCTCAAACCCGAGGAGCGATGGAAAATAGTTCAAGGTCAAAAGTTGTGGATTGAAGAGATAGACGCTCGTGGGTGACATGAAATACTTACGCTCATCAAGGAAAGCGGGGAAGTTGTGAAAGTCTGCGGAAGAGGAAAATTTAAAGTACCGCGGTGAAAGTCGTTGGACATAGCAAAAGCCGTGGAAAATCTCAAAGTTGCGCTAGACTCCAAACCAGAGAGCCAACCACCCCAACCACTAGAATTTAATGAATGATGGTGCCATGATGTGTAGTCTGATGGCGTGCAATAGACTCAAAGGTCGTGTTGTGGTTGTTGGCTAAAATTGGGGGCATCCATGCCCGTACTACAAGCTAACTCTGCAAGAATTCTGTAATGTCCCTTTTTGGGACTGAAACTGAAATAGAAGGAAACCACACAAACCCAAGTGAAATGAAATCTGATTTTTATACAAGCAGTTGTAATTATCCTTCAAACCCTAGGGCGAACTGTATAAGAGCTTAGAATTCACCATACAACCATGCACAACAACAAAAAAATACTTGTAAATAATTATTTCAACCACAACAATCAATATCCATCCAATTTGGCAACAACAAATGGAGAAAATCAGCGAATATATACTGCTGTAATTAAATTTAGGACAACAGTAGAACAACCACAAACCAACACTGAAAATGATAGTTAAACATCACCAAAAATCATGAAAATATAGATTTCGGCCTTATAAATTATGCCGAATCAGAATATAAAATCAGATTTGCAGTTCGTGCCCTAGAAGGCACCCAAATAGCACCAAACCCTAGTCGCTCCCTCTAGGGAGAGCTCCAAAATGCATGCAAAGCCTTTGTAGATATTTCCTTGATTGCCCTAGGTCCAAATCTGCAAGAAGTCTTCAATGAATATCTTCAAATCACCCACAATGGAGGGTTTCTGTCCTCCACCAAGCCACAAGGAAGGTTTTCGTCTTCCTTGGAATGCCACACAAGAGGGGTTTTGTCCTCAAGTGGAAAGTCAATGAGCACTATGCCCAAAAAACCAAGTATAGATTAAAAATGCGCCAAAGATGGGGTGCAAATGAAGTCCTTAAGTTCCTTTTATATCCTTCCCTTGGCGCCAACAACCAATTAGAAATGGACCGACCTCTTTAAGCTTCTTTTAATCTTTTAATTTGCCTTTATGATTCTCCAACCACACACCCAACTGCTAAAATAGAGGAAAATACTAAAAGAAACATTAAAATTAATAAAAGAAAGATGAAATGTAATGCAATTCCTTCCCTTGCTCAATCAAGCTTCATTGCCACAGAAAGGGAATGGCAAGAAGTCCATTGTTAGGCTCTCAAGTCAAAAAAGGGGACATTACAAATTCATGGCTCTCACACTCATTCAATACGTCTTCGGGGACGAATCCCGGTTGGGCGGTCCTTACTCCTCTCTCTTCCTTCTCTTTCTCCATTCCATAAGTTGTATAAATACAAGTGCTTGTGCACTTTGTATGGGTTCTTCTCCCTCTTTCCTTCTATAGTGTATTTTCAAGCTCTTCTCTGCGGAACTTGAGATTTCATGTTATCGACCTCTATAACTCGTGGATGGTGATGTCCTTGCCTCGGCTCTATATGTAGACTATGGAAGATTGATTAATGCAAGTGTGGTTCATCTCTTTCCTTCGAATACATAGTGTTTGATGTGAATATTTCACCCTCTTGCATATTTCATATTCTTTTATTTCTTTGCATTTGAACTAAGTGCATTTTCATGATCCCAACCTCGTGCTTTTGTATTCTGTGTCAACTAGATTTGGTAAATTCCACCTTATTTTGGTGCTATCACCGCCCTTAGCTTAGGATTTACCTTTCTTGCATCTCTTTCTCTCTAGTCCATTGGATTTGTTAGAGTAGGAATTAGTGTAGGAGTAGTTTAGCATTAGAAGTAGGTTGTGTTGTGCGGGTTTTACAAATCCGTGTAACAAGGAATCCGGCCTTCTCCAGAGGTCTGTCTCAAGCCGCAAGTCCCACACTTGGAGACAGTCCCATGTTGCTTCAAAATCCTTGATCTTCTTGATTCAGGGAAGGGTGCAATTTTGAGCTCCATCACATTGGAAAAAGTGAAAGGAAAATTATAAAAGGACATTGGGGCTCATTTGGAAAGCATTCTATTTGGCCATTTAACTTTTAACCTTGTGGAGTTTGAGCATTTGCCTCAGCTTTCAACATTAGAGGACGAAAACCCTCTCGTGGATAGAGACTTGGGGATGGAAACCTCTAGTCTTGTGAGGTGGTTTCAATTAGGGACTGCAATTGGGCTTCAATAACTGAATTTCAGCATTCACGGATAAATCAGGGCATCATCATGGGAAGATCAGACTTTCCAGAATCAACTAGGGCACAATTTTGTTGGTTAGAAATTCTCCTAGAAGGCTGATGTCACATTTTGAGGGGATTTCTAGGGTTGACGTCATCATTTCCAACCTTTTCCATCTTAGATGCCACCCTTGGGAATTTCAGTTGTTTGCCATCTAACATCCAGGGCATGTTTGGGTTAGTTTTGCGCGGTTTTCGGTGAATTAACTAGCGCTTCTTTTTTGTAAAATAATTTCTAATTCTAGCTAGGGTTTTAGCGTGGGAAAATTCAGTAGATTGTACACGACTATTTGTAAATAAAATAAAATAAAATTTTGGGTTGTTGCCATAAATTGTGTTGTATAGAAATTCGCAAATTTAGGGTAATTCCAGTATTTTATTTCCAACGGTAAGGGTTTTTGCTATGTTCTACGAAGTTTCGGGACGGGACAACAGGGACGGGGACATGTTTTAGGGACGGATTTTTTTGGAAGCCTTTTTAGGGGACGACTATTAAAAAATAAGGGAAAATATAAAAAATATAGGAAATTTCAAATATTCATATGATAACATTGATAAAACATTCATCACACATATTATAGAACCTTAATACATAAAATTGGAGCTGAATTGAGATTTCACATAAGATTCAAGTTTCAATTACAATAATAATTACAATGAAATGCCCAAGGGCTGCAAGTTTCAAGTACTCACTACAATATCTCTGAAACATAGAAAAAGTATATAGTACACAACACCTGCACAAAAACAATTCAAATGCAATCATATGCATCATCGAGCATACAATTAGCAAATGCATTGTCACACTTTTGAGCAGGCATATTGGAGCGGTCATGATAATAGGGTTTTTCAGAAATGAGTAAATAACCCACTGTTTTTTTCAGCAAAACATATTACTTTATGCTCTGTTCATACACCTTTGCTGCACAACACAACATTGAACTGAATAACACACTCTTTTTCACCAAAACATTTTACTCTATGTTTTGTAGTCTCACACACCTTTCACAACATTGAGTCAAAAACAATCTTTTTTGGAAAACATATTAGTATTACTCTATATGCTTTGTTTGCACACCCTGTGCTGCACAACACAACATTGAACTGATACCACAATGTTTTTCACCAAAACACATTACTCTACATTATGTATTCATACACATAGTTCAAAGAATTGGGTAAATACCCGTGTTTTTCATGAAAACATATTACTCAATGCTTTGTTTATACACCCTCTGCTGCACAACAAACCATTCAACATAATACCACAATTTGTTTATCACCAAAACATATTACTCTATGTTCTCTATTCATAGACACATTGCTGCATGAGCAATACAAAACTATTAAATGAATTCATTGTAGAATATTGCTCTCTTGCCTTCTTCTCACTATTGTTCTCTTTTCTTCTCTCTGTTGTTTTCTTTCTGTCTTCTCCTTCACAAGATGGGAAATGACAAAACGAGATTCTTTTTTTGTTTTAGTTGTAAGAGAGGTTATTTTAGGTATAGGTTAGTTAGGAATGAGTGTGGGGGCCACATTCATTTTTTTAAAATTAACTGTGTTTTTAAAAATAAATAAATTAACTTTACCTTTATTGGGACGTAGGGGGCGCCGGACGTCCCACGGTATCGGGGACTTGTAGAAGTCCATGCCGTACTGGGACGTCTAGACATCCCTTGCTCCAATTTTGACGTCTTGGGGACGTCCCCGATTTTTTTAGCAGATTGGGGATGGCTAGGGAACGTTTCCTACCCATCCCTGTTTCGAAATGTCTATGCACGGGGACGAACCTAAAAAGGCAGGGGACGTGTCCCCGTGGAACATAGGTTTTTTGTGAATTTTCAGATTTTTTTTTTTGTCAAAAAGGGGACATTACAACTATAGATGGTTTTAGTAGCTTGAATGTGGAACTCCCTTTTAGGATTTGCGATGGGGATATCCCATGGGTTGGGATCAACCTCATACTTGTATTGCTTATTGTTATGGATGAATTTAATGCATTGAGATGCGATTGCTCTCATGCGATGTGTCCATAGTCGACCCAAGAGCAAGTTATAGGAGAGTTGAAACTCTAAGACCCATGACCTTGGTGCATATGGTTTTGGGTCCCACGATGATGGGGAGACAAATACATCCGGGGCACTTGATTGTTCCTATCAAATCCACAAATGAGGTGTGTCTCTTTGAGGTCATTTTTAGAATATTGTAGGTCTTGATTAACCATAAAGATGTCACTTGATTCTTGATTCTTTGTCCACGAGGATATTTCTTTCTTGAGCATCATTGATCATGACATTGATAAAGAGGGAGGATCATCACCATGGTAAAGGATCTCGTCTTTAATCGTGGAGTCCTCGAAAAACTTAATGGAGACATGAGAGCCTATTAGTAGATTGAGGACAACCACGGTTTCTATGGTGTGTATTTCAATGGTATGCAAATGTTGATTAGGATGTTGTTCATCGACGGTTGTCGGGGAATCCTCTAAGGCTTGAATTCGTTCCATGAGGAATTTTCTATGATGAAAAGATGTACAAATAACTTCCATGAGAGGAATTTTACAAGGCATGGAGTTAAGCTCGTCAAGGAAATTCCATTGAGGTTTCTAATAAGTTCTGTAATGGTATTTAGATTGAGAGTGGGGAAAGGAGTTGGAGCTTTGATGATTTAAGGAGATTTGTCCTTAGGTGAGCTTCCCCTTAGGTTGAGGCTCCATTGGTAGAGCGGAACCTTCATTAGATTGATCATTTGAAGATGAAGTAGGGGTATCCTTGAGCAACATCTTTTCTTGAGATGGCTTTTTAGGATTTTGTGTAGGATCTTTGTATGTGGGTTTTTGTAGGTAGTTGACTTTAGCCATAGACACATACTGAGAATTGAGATAATTGGGGTTATAATGTATAGGACTTGACAAAACTTAAGTTATAGGTTTTTTTGCTCTACTCTTTGTGAGGATATTGAGCAACGCATGAGTTTTGTTGCACCTTCACTCAAGCATGAGAGTTATGAGATTGCTTTTTTCGGCTGTGTTACTTATGGCATTCTTATAGATTCAGATATTTACTCTCATGTTGCATTTGTGCACATGGCATTGAATCATATGTAGACATCTTCTACCATCCTATTCATCTGGGATGGATTTCATATTAGTAGTGGCGTCATTGTAAGCATTCTTGGCGAGGGATCTATAGGCTTGGTACCTGCACTATTCATCTTCTTAGTCCGCACACTACTCCTCCTGCCTTCTGATGCTCCTTTTATTATTGCATCTCTTTTTGGCAGTTGTCTTAGGAGCAACTCTCATATTATTGATGTCTTTTTCAATAGATTGACAACATTGTGGTCCCTCACGTCATTTGGTGGCTTGTGTTTATGGGTGTATTATGTTTTCACACTGAGTCATAAAGAGACGTGGATGGTTTTGTCACTTCATCCTCATCTACTTTCATGTGTGTGTGCACTATTCTGAGCATTGTTTTCTTTATTTAAGTTACTTGACTCTCCCACCATCACCAGGGCCATCTTCAGTCTTGGTAGATCTTGTATCTTTGGACAGATTGGCAGTCTCCTTTTATGGAGCTATTCTGGTCAATATAGCGTCATCTTGTCTTCTTCTATGTTTGAGTAGTAGGATTTTCCAACTCATACAATTTTTTTCAGTCACTCCACCCAGTCAGTCTTATTGGTGTGTGTGTGCAGATTTTCCTTTTCGGGTTTTGAGTTCCTTGCTAATCCCTTGAAACAGAAAAGCATCTATTTCAGGTAGTCGATCACATTTACTTTGGTAAAATATTTTGCACTTTTTGCTATTATATCCGATGCTCATGTTGTTGTACATTTTCTCATCACACTTTATATCTGCCTGCCTATCTGCTTGGTTCTTTTGAGAAACATACAACTTAACTTCCTACATAATCCATACCATAGGTCATCGTGGCAGAGGTATTGGTAAACAGGCATGAGGCATTATTTATCCTATCCAGCTTATTCACTGGATTGCTTGCCATGGCACTGGTTATGAAGAAAGTGTTCATTTTCCTTGGGGTCACTTGATGTGAACTTAACTCTAGTGTTTGTTTGCTCTACTCTTCGTGATGATATTAAATGGCACATCAGTTCTATTGCTCCTTCACAAAAGCATGAGAACCCTGAGACTGCTTCAGTTAGGCATGTTATTCTTGACATTCTTGTTGATTCAAATGTTTCCTCGCATGTTCCATTTGTGCACATGGCACTGGATCATATGTAGGCATCTTTTTCTGGCATCACGTATTCATTTGGGATGTATTTTAGATCAATTTTGGCGGCATTGTAGGTGTTCTTGGCTAGGGATCTACAAACATGGTACTTCTGTTATTCAACTTCTTATTTCGCACACTGCTCCTACCTCCACCAAGATGACCCATGGAATGGAGTATGTGGGAACCAAAGAACCAAGTAGATAGGTAGGCAAATTTAAAGTGGGATGAGCAAAATGTGCAACAATAAGAGCATCAAATATAGTGGCAGAAAGTGCAACAAATGGAGCATCAAATACAGTAGTAGAAAGTGCAACAAGAGCATCAGATACAGTAGTAGCCTCAGATATTGACAAATCAGAGGGTTAGTAGGTGCAGGTGATGACCATAGGTGGACTGGGCTCAAGGAAATTTGTAGTCCAATGTATCAATTTGATGCTGTAGTCTAGCAACTTTGTTCAATGATATCCCAAATGGGCTTGCACTTGTCCTCCATTGTGTTGAAGACAATTTTTATGATTTCTTTGGCTCAATCCATGCCTCCTATATATATCCCATCACAGGCTTTTCTCCATCAACCACATGGAGGAGAGAAACCAATGGCTCTAAGACTCGTAATTTTTTTCTAGAAAACGAACTTTATGTTTAACTTTAAACTTTAAGTATTGACTCTTAAATGAAGAAAATAATTATATTAAATTACATTTTAAAACAAAGAAAATAAATTTCTAGAAACTTTACATCTACAATCTCCCTTGCCGGTGTCCAAAAAGGGATTCATCAAACACACTACACAACATCAATCCCAACAGTGGTTTTTGAGTCCGAAGACACTCTATTTGTTGCTAACAAATATTCGCTTTCAGTGAAGCTTTTGATCGTAGCAAAGAATGCAAGGTGATGGAGGATGTTGCAAAACAAGTTACACCAGGTCAGACCAGCTCCTTGTTACCCATGATCTCTCTCATTAAATAGAGGATCCAAGTATGGTTATAAATGTAATTCAAAATATTTTGACCGTGCTCCACATTTGGCCTGACCCACTCCATTTTCACAATATCCTCTAGCATCAAATCGATGCTATGCAATGAGTCCAAAAGACCGTGGGGTGCCTCCTCACTAGCAGTCTACCCACAACAATATCATTTGCTGCTTTATCAGTGACTGCTGGCACTGCATTTCCCCCACCTCCACCACAACTTCTTCCAAAATTCCACATAAGTTCTCAACATTTTTAATCCTCCTCGAGGAATCAGTTGACTTTACAAGAAAATCCCATGTGAAGAAGAAACTAAAAAGTTCAGCCATGTTCTATTTTTCCTATCAGTCCATCCATTGGACATGATAGTGCAACCCTTTTTCTCCAAATAACCCACTAATCATCAATGATTGATTTGACATCAGCCACCTTATCTGACAAAATCGGGCCTTTTACATCATCAACAAAAGAGGCTCTGAACCCCGACCAGTAACAACATAGCATCCACTAATGCTTGCCATTATGGTGACCTAAAGTGCAAATAAAAAATAAAATTTAGAATTTAAATATTAAAATTTCGAAATTAAAAATATATTTTATACTTAAAAAATGATTTTAAAATTAAAATAACAATATAAACTCATACAATATCATAATATTACTTTGTTGCATGAAAAGAAATGCCACAAAAGTACCATAAGTCACCCACTCCTCTCCTCGCTGCTAGATGTGTTTGTCTTCCAACCTGTGCTTTCCAACGATGGTTGGTAACCAGGAGCACTGTGTGGCACAAACCAACTCCTTGAATTATAAGATCTAGGCCCATTGCTATTAGAAATCGATCCAGGCATTGAAGGCAATGGAATGGAAGCGACAACTATTTGTCGGTTTTCCCTCACCCGTTGTTCCTTTTCTTGATAGGTCTCTAACTGAGCAGTAACTTCCCTTGAAACCTCAGGCTCTACAACTGGGCACATTGAAATGTCACATCTAGGTATGTGGGCAAGGTGAATCTGACACAATAAATGCCACCTCTTAGAAACTTAGCGCCACATTATTTGCAAAACTCATGCTCTTTCTTCCTAGCCCGAATTCGCATGCTTCCAAGAAGAGTCTAAAGGTTTGTTTGGTCCCCTGACATGGTAAAACTGAAAATCCTGCAATGTAGACAAAACACAGTGGTAGAGAACATAGGATTAAGTTTTTCTTAATTGTAAATATCAACTATAGAACAAGAAAAAACATAGGAAAAACAGTGGTAACTGTAGTCTGTAATACATGAAAAAATAGTAAAAAGATAATGAAATTTAAAAAAACCTGGAGTCATAAACTTTTTCTATTCTACATTTTAAATTTACATTCTTTACAATTTAAAGAGAAAGAATGAGCATGATTGAAAGAAAAAGGAGGGGGAGGGGGAGAGAGAGAAGTGTTGAAGTTTTGATTTATTTACCTCTTGCATATGTTTGAAAAATGATAATAAAATAGCCAACCTTCCTATAAGCCCTAGCGATGCCCATAATCATCTCAAATCACTTCTTGTCCTCTCCTTACACGTCAACAATCATCTCTTTTCAAGTGAAAACTAGAAAATTAGAATTAGTTTGTGAGTGTGAGGAATCAAGAAAGTGAAATTTTGGAATGGGCTCATGAATATAGAATTTAAATTAGGGCTTTAGTGTGTTAGGGTGACTTTTAGGTTTAATTTAATGTTTTTTAAGAAACTTAATTGTATGTTTTTTTAATTTCTCAAAAAAGCTAAAACGATAGGTCTCGGTGAGTTTGCATGCGAGACTTGCGAGCCTCGAGTCTTGTGCAGACTAGCTTGCCGAGTTGATGAGTCGGCCGAGTTTTCTTCAAAAAATTGCTCATGTGGACTTGGGCTTTGATCCATGAGTTCTCGCATAGTCTTAATCCACTAATATCAAGGCTTTGTCCCATTTTGGATGAAGGAAAAAGGCCGTCTTTTGAGCTATGCAATGTTTCTTGGTGTTGCACAAGACGAGCATGGTTCACAGTAACTATGCGGAAGTGTTCAAAGCGTGATGTTGCGCAAGTGGCCATGGCACGCAAGATAGGAGCAAAATCGAGTGTGATTGTGCTTGGATTATCCATTCTCAGTTCTCCTCAACCACATACCCTAAGTAGGCTAATGATTGTTTTGCAAACTCACATTTCTTAATGTTGCATAAAAATTGTTTTTCTTTCAACACTTGTTGCAAGACTTGCTGCAAATGAGTTAAACATTCTTCCCATGTAGCGTTGAAAACCAAAATTTCATCTTGATACACTATGACACGAGAATCGATGAGATGTCTCAATGCATTATTCATCAATCTCATAAATATAGTAGGTGCATTACATAAACCAAATGGAAGAACTAATCACTCATGTAAAAATTGTCTTTTGTACATCTTCCTCTCACGAAGTTGATGGCACTCGGATTTGAGATCCAAGTTTGTGAAGTATTCGACATGTTGAAGTTGGTGCAACAAGTCATCATTCCATGGGAGTGGATACTTGTCTTTGACGGTGATGATATTCAAAGCTCTATAGTCTATGCACATTCTCCAAAATTTTCCATTCTTATATACCAAAGCACAATGGGTGACCCACATGGTGAAGTACTTGGTTGTATGAGCCTTTGTTCTCACTACTCGTAGAGCTCTTTTTCACTTCACTACTCCCCAAAGTGATAGCATGTACAAACCAATGTTGGGTAATGGAGATTTGGGAAACACTTGAATCGCATGCTCTACTTCTCTTTTGGTGGAAAACTTTTACGAGTTCGGAATACTTGTTGAAAAGAATTCAATGACTTATCCACATCTTTCAATCCAATGGTAGCACAATCAATTTCAGAAATTTCTAGTCCATCCTCTTGCTTTTCCTTCAAAGAAGTAAACAAAATTGTTTATTTGCTAGAACAATATTTTTGTTGGGTTGGAACTCACCATGGCAAGCTTGGGCTTGCTGTAATGCCCCCTTCTCAATGCTAGTTCTCTTCGAAGACCTTGAGCCCATTCCACTTCTCGTGGGCAAAAAGGGAATGAGCAAGGGAAGTTCATGTCATGTTTTTTAGTTGTTTTTGTGAGCTTTGTTGAAATGTCCCTTTCAAGGGATTAGACCAACAACCAAGGAAATTAGACAAATTACCAAATAACCAAATCTGATTTTTATAACTAGTAGATTGAAATAAAAAAACCAGCAAATTGATTTGTCCAAATAGGGGTACCTTCAAATAACCTTGCCACAAATTAAATATATATTTTAGGCATCCAATAGAACCATAAACAATGAGAAATCTGAATCAACACACTGCTGGAAATTAATAAATAACCAACGAAGAGCAGCCACAACAAAATTATGAATTATGGGTCTAGAAACCCCCAAAAATCAAGAGAATATAGATTTCGTCTGAATAAATATGCCAAATCAGATTATGATCTGAAAATGCAAATTTATGTCCACTAAACCATCAAACCCTACACTAAGGTAGGTCGCTCCACATGTAGGAAGCAAATAAAAATCTGAAAGTGATTGTTGTCTCCACAAATCTGCCCTTAACTTCAAAACTAAGCAATAAGGGTGGGTTTTCGTCCTTCACCCAAACCACTAGAAGGGGTTTTCGTCCTTCAAGCCACACAAGAGGTTTTTCGTCCTCAAGTGGAAGAACAAGGAGCAACAAGCTCTCAATGCTCAAGATTAGGAAAATGCGCCAAAACTAGATGCCAAATGATGTCTCAAGACTCCTTTTATATTCCTCCATTGGTGCCAAAGCTTGAAAAGGTAAGGCCGATCTAGAAGAGATGTTTTTTTCCTTCATTAGCTTTTTTTTTTTTTTTACTTTAACTCAGCTGACCTGCTATAAGAGAGAAAACACTAAAAAGGAAAACATAAAATTAGAAAAACAAAAGCAAATGGAAGCTCAATGTTCTTCTCCAACTCCTTTACTTCTTTGCCATGGAGAAGGAATGGCAAGAAGTCCAAATAGTGGCTCTCAAGTGGGAAAAGGGGACATTATAGTCCTCCCTTCCCAAAATTGTTTGTCCCCAAGCAATTGCAATTGTGGATGTTCTAATATTGCTGCACTTTCCCATGTAGCATCTTCAAGGGGTAAATCCTTCCAACGAACCAAATACTCCTTGATACTTCTATTCCTTAATTTTCTTTCACGCACTTCTATGATATCTTCCGGAATTAGAACCAACTTACCTTCTTCATCCAAGGGTGGCAGCTCATGTGAAGGAGTAAGATGTTGCCCAAGTGCCTTCTTGAGGCATGAAACATGAAAAACATTATGTATTTTACTATTTTCTGGAAGCTCAAGTTCATATGCAACCTTACCCACCTTTCTTGTTACCTTGTAGGGGCCATAAAAACGAGGTTTCAATTTTTCCACACCCTTTTGTTTGATGGATGATTTCCTATAGGGCTGCAATCTCAAGAATACCATGTCTCCCACTTCAAATGTCCTTTCCTTCCTATGCTGATCCACATATAACTTCTGCTGGTTTTGGGCACGAAGAAGGTTCTCCTTAAGCTCTTTTAAGATGTCTTGACTTTGCTGAATTAAATCTTGAGCCTTAGGCACTCTACTATCTGTCATAACCAAATCAACAAAAGAAGAAGCATCATACCCATACAAAGCCTTAAAAGGAGACATACCAATGGATATTTGGAAAGTAGTGTTGTAACAAAACTCAGCCATGTACAACCACTTTATCCAAGCTGATTGTTGCCCATCAATGTAGTTCCGTAGGTATCCTTCCACCCATTTATTCACTATTTCAGTTTGCCCATCCGTTTGGGGATGGTAACTAGTGCTATGAGCAAGTTGAGTACCCACCAATTGAAACAATTCTTTCCAAAACATGCTCAAGAACTGGCTGTCCCTATCACTTATTATTTCCTTGGGCAGCCCATGAAGTCTGAATATTTCTTTGAAAAACACATCAACCACTATAGGAGCATTGTATTTAGCTGGAAGGGGACAAAAATGAGCATACTTAGTAAGTCTATCAACCACAACATACAAACAATTCTTACCTTGGACCATGGGCAGCCCCGTAATGAAGTCCATAGAGATGCTTTCCCATTTTTGAGTGGGAATGAGAAGAGGTTGTAGAAGACCAGCTGGAAATGAGTGCTCCGCCTTGTTTTGTTGACATGTAAGGCACTCCTGGATGTATTGAAGCACTTCCTATTTAAGACCCTTCCAATAAAATCTTTCCCTTACATGCTTATAGGTCTTAAAATATCCTAGATGACCAGCTGATGGGTCATCACAAACAACCCTCAAAATTTTACTCTTTATCTTAGATTCAGGCACCAAATAAACTCGGTTCTTGTAAAGGATAAGCCCATCCATCACCTTGTACCTTTCATCACTTATTTCTCCTTCAAGAACATGATTAGCAAACTTGTTTTTTACATACTCAGCTGAAATTAATGATTTCCAATCCGTTGAAATTTTAGATAAAGATAAAAATGTGACTCCCATGAAATGGTATCTTCCACCAAATAATTAATTTGGGGTGTTTCCGGAAGCATACCTTGCAAGGTGACCTTTTTCCCTTGGTCCATGAAGCTTATCTCCATGCTTTGATAGTTGAGAGTGAGCTCTCCCAACAAACACAACCATTGAACTCCAAGTATGATGTCCAAATCAGCCATGTTAATCACATAAAAATCAGCACATACCTCATATGGTCCCAAGGCAATAAGGAGTTGAGGACACTTCTTGGTGCATTGCATAGAGTGGCCATCCGCTATCCTTACAATGAAACCTTTGAAGTCTTCAACTTTCAATTTCAGATTGGCTACCAAACATGCATCTATGAAGTTGTGAGTGGCTCCCCCATCAATCAAAATGGTGACCTTGTGCCCTTGTAGATCACCCTTAATGTGAAAAGAGTTGTAACTAGGTGCTCCCATCAAGGTAGCAAGAGTGCTATTCACTTCTTCCGGATCTTCTTTCAACATACTATCATGCCTAGCTTCCTCCACATTGCTATCTTCATCTTCACAATCAGAAATTACTTCAATATAATGCACTTTACCTTTGCCCAAACAGCGATGCCTAGGAGTCCATGGATCTTTGCATGAGAAGCATAAATTCTTCCTTCTAAGCTCGTTTCTAGCCTCCTTTTCATGGCTGGTTTTTGGCAGATCTGTGTGAGTAGTTGGCATATTTTGGAGAGGTTTTTTTGGCTGGTCCAAAGGGAAGCTTCGTGGTTGCTTGGTGGGTTGTCCACTCAAATTCACCCTAGGAGACTGCTGCTCGCTGCTGATTTTGGGGCAGCACCTTCAAGATCAAGGGCTTTCTTAATTGCCTGTTGTAGAGATAATGGATCAAAGGCACAAACTAAACACTTGAGGGGTTCAATCAAACCCTCAACAAAGAGCACTATGAGCCTTCTTTCGGATACATCCATGATCCTGGCGGAAAGCCTGAAACTCGGTTACATATTCTTCCATGGTGCCTTGTTGTCTCAAGTGTGCAAGCTCACGGAAATGCACCTCCAGATCCACTCTATCAAAATGATCAATGAGTCTTTGGCAAAACTCATCATAGGCATGTATCTCATTATGCCCTTGTGTCACAAGCCCATGGAACCACCATTCATGAGCAACTCCTTCAAGATGTAATGTGGCAAATTTGATAGCATCCTCCTCCACCATAGGCTTCAAAGACAAGTATGTGTTCAATTTTTGAATCCAAGCCCTAGCGGCACCCTTAGCTGATCCATCAAATGTAGAAAAGTCATCTTGCCCAATACATTCTGGACCTCTCTTTGTGGCATGTGATGTCTAGGCTCAGGCCTAGGTCTTCCTCTATTCACTCCTATGAATTCTGTGAGTGAAATAGCCTCACGAATCTCCCTTGGTAAGGCCATGTATTCCTCATAACTTGCAGCGACGTTCCATCCATTCGTAGGCCTAGCTTCTTCCTCTGGAATAATTTCCTCTCTATGAAGGAAAATGGGCTTCGTAATTGATCCTCGGGCTGATCCCATAGGTCGCCTAGCATTATTAGCTCCAGTTGAGCTACCTTCACCACTTTGAACCCTAGGTTCAATGATCCTTTGGAGAGATAGGGCAAGAAAATCCATGGTGTCTGCAAGTCTCTCTTGGCCGGCAATTAATTTATCAACTTTTGCTTCTTGAGAGTCAAGATCAACCACACTAGTCCTCCTTGTCCGCCTTCTTTCTTCTTTGGTAATGGATGAAACCCTGTTGCCTTCTTCTATTAAACCCTTGGCATTTGAAGATCCGAGCTCGATACCATCGAAATGTCCCTTTCTGGGATTAGACCAACAACCAAGGAAATTATACAAACTACCAAATAACCAAATCTGATTTTTATAACCAATAGACTGAAATAAAAAACCAACAAACTGATTTCTCCAAATAGTGGTATACAATATATGCCAAACACCAATTTTACTTCAAATAACCTTGCCACAAATTAAATATATATTTTAGGCATCCAATAGAACCATAAACAATGAGAAATCTGAATCAACACACTGCTGGAAATTTATAAATAGCTAACAAAGAGCAGCCACAACAAAATTATGAATTATGGGTCTATTTTGAGAATATAGATTCGGGGCTTAATAAATATGCCAAATCAGATTATGAATTGAAAATGCAAATTTATGTCCACTAAACCATCAAACCCTACACCAAGGTAGGTCGCTCCACATGTAGGAAGCAAAAAAAAAAATGAAAGTGAATGTTTTCTCCACAAATCTGCCCTTAACTTTAAAACCAAGCAATGAGAAGGGTTTTCGCCCTTCACCCAAACCACTAGAAGGGTTTTCGTCCTTCTAGGAAGCCACACAAGAGGGCTTTTGTCCTCAAGTGGAAGAACAAGGAGCAACAAACTCTCAATGCTCAAGATTAGGAAAATGCGCCAAAAACTAGATGCCAAATGATGTCTCAAGACTACTTTTATATTCCTCCATTGGCGCCAAAGCTTGAAAAGGTAAGGCCGACCCATAAGAGATGTTCTTTTCCTTCATTAGCTTCCTTTATTTGACTTTAACTCAGCCGACCTGCAATAAGAGGGAAAACACTAAAATGAAAACATAAAAATTAGAAAAACAAAAGCAAATGGAAGCTCAATGTTCTTCTCCAGCTCCCTTACTTCTTTGCCATGGAGAAGGAATGACAAGAAGTCCAAAAAGTGGCTCTCAAGTGGGAAAAGGGGACATTACATGTGCATTCTTTTAAAGTAATTTTCTTAGTATAGTCGAGTCATCCGGGAAAAGGAGAAAAACCTATTGAAAATTAGAAGAAGAAAAGGACCTATTATCGGTCCTCTTTAGAGGATTCTATTTGGTTTTTGGTGCCACCTCTAGCTATTTAAAGGGGTCGCTTGGCTTGGAAGAGGTTATGCTTGCTTTTGGAATTTATTCTCTTGGAGTTGGGAGCATGTTTGCTTTCTCTCTCATCCATTGAGGACGAAAACCCTCTTGGAAGACCTATTGAGAATGAAACCTCTCAATAGTGGGCTGGTTTGAGGATGAAACCCCCAAGCTTGCAAAAGGGTGATCACATAAGGAGTTTGTATTCAGTTTTGAAGGCATTTCCAGCCCTTCCCAAGGGTGGTGACTTGCCCTAAGGTGGAATTTGGGGTCTTCTAGGGCACGACAACTTCAAATTCAGCCATCATTGTGTTTCTCCTATTTTTAGTAGCTGGAATCTTCATTTGTACTTCATTTTGGGGCTTGGAAACCTTCATTTCCAGCCATATTTGTAAGGGTATTCATTGCTGTTAATTAATTAATTTCCAATAAATTGGTAAAAAGATATATTTTCCGGTGCTTTTCTCTTGCAATCATTTCCAGATTTGAAGAATATTATTTTGAAGGGTTTCTAAATTATTTCCAACAAGTTTGTAGCTGATTTCTATCATAAAAAATATATTTACAGCCTGCTGCTAGGGTTTGGGAATTTAATTTCAGTTTGCTTCAGTTTACTATTTGGATTTGTGCAAGTTCTTTGATTTTCAGTTTCAGCTCGGAAAAGGGGCATTACACTTGCTTTGATGTGCCTTGATCATGTAACTAATCCCATCCTTGACCCATATACATATCTTAACCCTTCTCATGAAAATAATGTCCCTAAGGTACAAGGAAGGACTTCCAAACAGTACATCAAATGCATTAAGGGAAGCTATATCTTCTTCCATCTCATCAACATATTTTGAATTAATACCAAATTTGAATCTACATTTTGTAGTCGCTTGAAACTCTGCACTCCTCTTCACCCAACCCAATGAATATGGATGATAATGTTTAAAAAAATTCAACCCAATATTCTTAACAACTTCATCCGATATCAATTTAGACTATGAGCTAGTATTAAAAAGTGCATTTACCTTTGTTTTGTTGACTTAGATCTTTTTTTAGAATAGCTTGCTCATGTGATTTGGTAGTGGTGCAAACCCAACTACTCATCAACATCAAAATTGTCCTCTATCTCCACCTCTGTTTGCTCTCTCAAAATGCAATAGACTTCTTAGGTTCCTCTAAGGCACAATTCTTAGGATTCAATTTTGGATGTAACTTCCAACATTTGCATCAAGTATGCCCATCTATAACACAAAAACTACAATGATTCTTTGGATCCTTGCAAACATGTAAATTGGTAACATTTCTCTTCCCTATCCAGTTACTCTCTTTGAGGATTTGGATGGATGATTCTGCTATTTCTTGGACTAATTTTACTTTAAAGATTACCCTTCTCCTTGCTTATTTTCTTCACAATGAAGTATGCTTGCACACATGCCTCATTAAGGTCCTTTGGTTTACTTTAGATGACTCCTTATTTGTGATTGGAGACTTCTCATATGCTTGGTAAAGTTTTTTTCATATTCCAAGTCCAAGTACTTTAACATAGCTTGTCTAGGGAATCCCATGTGGTGTAATCCCCGCACACTTTGACCACATCCTTGCCTAAAATACCCGCACTTAATTTTTTGATCAATTTTATGAGAAGTAGGATAAAAAAAATTATGCAACAATTATTTGAATTCATTCCATCTAGTTACAACCGACTCCTTTTCAAAAAAGACTAGATAACTTTCCCATGAAATCAGATCCTATCCTTCCATTTTGAGACGTTCCCAAGAAATCTTTTGCACCTCACTAATATTATGCATACTCAAATAAACCTTCACTTTAACGATTTTTCTAGCAATTCAACATCTACTTCTCATTCAAAAGATTTAATCTCAACTTTTGTTTCCACTTTGAAAGGTGTATGATTGAATATTTTTACGTTAGCTTTACTCCTGTCATTTGGAGGTTGCTCATCTCTACCCATGAATTCTTTTCCTCGCCTTCATGGGTCTCTTCTTCTCAAATGCCAAACTTCTTGGCTAGATCACGAACCACCATGCCCATGGATGTTTGGTTCCTAGCCGCAAGCTCTTGTTTCTTGAGATTTTATTACACTTTCCATACTTATTTCTAAGGCAGCACCTCTCTTGGAAAGATTATCTTCACCTTCCTTCTCCATTTCTTCCACCTTTTGATTCCATTTGAAGAAAATCTCAGGATTGGAAGTTAGCAACTTATTTTCCTTTTTATCTTCATTTTTCATACAATTCGACCACATACCATCCACAACACCCAGATATTAACTTGCTCTACAATATCAAAATGATCTCGTGAAATCTTTAGTACAAATGCTTTCAAAATTCAAAAACTGTCATTTGAAGTGAGTTCAACTACAGCAGCAGTTTTTGTGTAATGTCCCCTTTCTGTGATGTCCCCTTTTTCCTATGCCAAATGGCCCAAGGGCCAAGTTGGGTCCAAAACGTGGTCAGACCCGGGGACGGGCTATGGACGCTGGAAGCTTTTGGGAAGGGGCCCCGTGGTTTTAATATCCTAGTTTGGCGTTTGGGGTCACTTTTGGATGTGGCGGCTCAAAAAGGAAGAAAGTAACTATAGTTACTTTCATGTTAGTGGCCCCTCCATGGAATAAAATGCGCCTAGGGTTATGGGGGCTCGTTTGCCAATGAAAAGTATATAAGGAGACGGGGAAGGAAGAAAAGGCACTTTTTGTCGCATACTCTTAGCCTCTTCTCGTGCAGCTGCTGTTGTTGCATTTCTACAGCTTGTGGAGTCAAATCCCACAGGGACCCTAGCTTCGGTGGTGAGAGACCCGTCCCTAGCTAGCAGGGCATTCTTCGGTAGTGAGAGATCTACCCTAGTCTGTCATCTTGGAGCCGTTTTCTGGGCCGTGCTAGAGAGATATTTCCAAAGGGTTCAAAGGAAGGGTTCGGAGGAGGATTTTGGGGGCTTTTGGGGAAGACAATCAGAGGGGCTCTAGATCAGACTCACGGACAACCATCTAGGCTGGGCGTGGCAACACGTGGAAGGCGCCTCCCTCATTTCCCGACTCCATTACTAGCGAGGCGACTTTGCCTCTATTTGGGGTTTTCCGGTCGGCCGTTTCAGATCTGCAGTGGCGTACTATTTCCTATATCTGCCATTGTTATTTCCAAAGACCCTTATTTTGCTCTTGTATTTAGAGGATCACGGACCTCACGAAGTTTCCAATCGCCGCCTAGGGCTTTAGGGTTTTGTGCTTTTTTGGCAGCATTTTAATTTATGTAAAACTCCAAAAATAGTGTTATTATGTCCTTTATAATAATATCAAGCCCTCTTCAAGTTTTCAAGTAATTCGAATGAATATTTAGGGAGATATAGATTTTATTTAGTTCGTTGTCCTTACTGTAAAAATCTGGTAAAATCAGTATTTTATGTGGCTGCAAGTTTTCAATATTTTGTGCATTTTTAAGTGGTATCCCACAAGGGATATTTCATTTTGTTTCAGAGTGCATTGTTTCTCCATCCCTGTTGGGATTGAAAGATGGGGACAGAGGGTGAGGATGTAGTGGTAGAGTTGATGAAACAATTGTTCACCAACATGGTAAAAGCGGCGAGGAGACTACCAATCTCTCTAGCTAAGCCAACGACCTTTGGGAGATTAGCATGGGGACAGTCGATACTCATGTGGAAAGAGGAGAAAATAGCAACGAGGGGGACAATATGGTCAAAGAGGTGAGGGTGGACATTCAGGACAGCGGTCCCCCCATTCTTCTACCATGCCTCTGGGGTCTCACGAACCTTCGTTCTTGAAGGATCCGGAAGTTTCACAGGTATGGCAGCCATGGGAGGTTGTAGATGAGGAGTCTTGTTGGGAAAGGTACCAGACTTTAAGTGATGGCTTTTGTGACAACATGCCATTCCAGGAATATTGCAAAATGAAGATTGGCAGCAAGCCTAGGAGAGATTACAGAGCACAGTACCGAGAGATGCAAAGGAGGTTGGGACAGATTTCTATTCCAGATTTCGACGGTTCTAAGAAGTGTACTGCACAGTCTTGGGTGTAGAAGTTGAAGACATACTTCGACTTGAATCCTATGCGGGAGGAAGATGCAATTAAGTTTGCAATCTTACATCTAGAAGGAGATGCTCATGATTGGTGGCATCATGGGTTGATTACATAGGGACACCTATACATCACGACCTATGCAAAGTTCACAAAGAGGCTAGTGAGCAGATTTGATAAGAGGGACCCCGACAGGTATTTTAGAGAGTTGACTCATCCGAGGCGGACCGTTCCGTGGATCAGTATATCACCGATTTTCAGAGACTATCGGTCATGGTACCTGATGTTACAGAGATGAGGTTGATTTCCCTATTCACAGCAGGTTTGACAAACGCTCTCGTTGGATTTGTGAGGGCATTTGAGCCTTCTTCGTTGCATGAGGCTATTAGGAGAGCTCGTGACTTGGAGTTATCCACTCCTAAGTCGAGGTTTCCACCTCGAGTGCGCCTAAGGGTTTCCCTTGAACCGGGGTTCGCGCGGCCGAAGGTACCTCCACCTAGGAAGGATACAGCCTGGAGACCATTCAAAGCTAGTGAGGATAGGGAGGAATTGAGGCGAAAGAAACTATGTTTCGATTGCCACGCACCTTGGGTCCCAGGACACGATTGCAAGGGTAGAGGGAGGGCCCAATACATAGAGGTCTTTGAGGAGAGTGATGGTGACGAGGAGTTGGACACACAACCATTAGAGGATGATGATGATGAGGCATTAGATGGTGTGGGTGTGGAGCAGGATAGCGAGACTTTCCCCCAGGAGACTATCGCCACATTGTCTAGTACCCCGAGGTACAAGGCATTCAGAGTTAGGGGAGTTTTGCAGGGACAGCGAGTGGTGGTACTCATTGATAGTGGGGCAACCCACAACTTTATTGATGCCTCATTGGTTGAGAGGCGGGGTTACAGACAGAGGAATTTGAGGGCTTCAACGTGGTTGTAGCCAATGGAGATTCTATGAGATGCACACGACGGGTTCCCCAATTGAGCATCACAATGGGTAACTATACAGTTACCAATGATTTCTATATTGTTGGTATTGGAGAGACCAACATAGTGCTTGGGGTACAGTGGCTCCATTCCCTTGGTGAATTTCGAACTAACTTCCAGACGATGGAGCTGAAGTTTAAGTCCGAAGGGAGGAATGTGATCTTGAGGGGCTTATCTTCAGGGGCACCCCAAGTTGTTACGGCCAAGAGGATCGAGAGGATCTATAGGCACGACGAGGTGGATTGGGCAGTACATTGTTTGGTTTCGACCAAGAAATCAGAGGAGGGACAACAGCAGTACCATGTGGATATACAGGGCCTATTGGACAAACACAGTGTCGTGTTTGGTGACATACCTCCAGGCATACCTCCAGATAGGGGATTTGAGCATGTGATTGAGCTCGAGGATGCTAGACCGGTGGTCACTTCTCCTTACTGTCACCCCAAACGGTTTAAGGATGAGATCGAGAAGACTATACAGGAGCTCATGGATATGGGGCATATTAGACCGAGTTCCAGCCCTTTTACTTCTTCGATGGTTTTGGTGAAGAAGAAGGATGGGACCCTGCGGATGTGTATGGACTACCGGGCCTTAAATAAGAAGACAATAAAGAACAAGTATCCGTACCACGCATTGATGAGTTGTTGGACGAGCTACATGGTGCAATCTATTTTTCGAAAATAGATTTGCGTTCTGGATATCATCAGATCAAAGTCAGGGAGCAAGATGTGCATAAGACAACGTTCAGATGCCATTACGGTCACTTTGAATTCTTGGTGATGCCTTTCGGATTGTCTAATGCTCCAGCTACATTCCAGTCTTGCATGAATCATGTGTTCAACCGCCACTTGCGGAAGTTTGTATTGGTTTTCTTTGATGATATTTTAGTCTACAACAAGACATGGGAGGACCATATCAGGCACCTGGGTGAGATATTGGGGATATTAGAAGCTAATTCGTTATATGCGAAAGCCTCTAAGTGCGAGTTCGGCATGACCGAACTTCTTTACTTGGGATATGTAATTGGTGGGGGTACAGTGAAGGTGGATAGAGGGAAGATACGGGCAATCCTGGATTGGCCGCCACCTAAGACATTGACACAATTGAGATAGGATTCGTGGGGTTGTGCACATACTCACGGAGGTTCGTGAAGAATTTCTCTCGATTGGTTGCTCCATTGACTGATTTGACCAAGAAGGGGGCTTTTGCTTGGACAGATGCAACACAACAGGTTTTTGATCACCTCAAGGAGGTGATGAGTTCGTGTCCCGTCCTCGCATTACCAGACTTCTCCCGCCCATTCATTCTAGAGTGTGATGCATCAGGAGAGGGTGTTGGGGCAGTTCTCATGCAGGATAGGCATCCCATTGCCTATGAGAGTCGGAAATTGAAACCCGTGGAGAGAGGGTATTCAATTTACGACAAGGAGATGTTGGCCATCATGCATGCCTTGGCCAAGTTCAGACAAGTACCTTGTGGGCAGCAAATTTGTGGTTCGTACGGATCACAACAGTTTGAGGTTCTTCTGGGACAGAAAAGAGCTCAACGATCGCCAACAAAGATGGGTGAACAAGGTGCAAACCTATGACTTTGACATAGAGTACACTAGAGGTAAGAATAATATTGTTGTTGACACTTTATCTAGGAGGCCTTACCTCACTGCTATGCTTAGTTCTATGTCTGAGATTTCAGCGGATTGGATGGCTCATATACTTGTTGAGTACTCCAAAAACCAGTTTGCCTGTGAGATCATGGATGGTAGTATACGGGACGACCGTCTGAGTAGTGGATGATCTCATATTCTACTGAGGATAGGATTTTCCTTGTTTTAGGATCAAAATGAAGGAGAAGATCCTTTGTGCAAGTACATGATACACCACTAGCTGGACATTTGGGGTATTTCAAAACATACAAGTTCATCAGGGAAAGATTTGCATGGAAGGGAATGAAGGACAATGTCCTTAATCATGTCAGAGAGTGTGGTTTGCCAGCAAACCAAATCCGAGCATTCTTTCCCAGCAGGATTACTTCAGCCTCTCCCTATTCCCAAACAGAAATGGGAAAGCATATCTATGGACTTTATCACTGGGCTTCCCTTGGTGCATGGGCATAGCTGCATTTATGTTGTAGTTGATCGGTTAACTAAGTATGCTCATTTCTTTTCCCTACCCAAGGGGCATGAGGCAATGGATGTGGCCGGATCTTCTATACCGGTATTTTTAGGCTACATGGGTTTCCTAAAAACATCGTTAGTGATAGGGACAAGATCTTCATGAGCACCTTTTGGCAGGAGATCTTCAGACTATCAGGTACAGAGTTGACCCCTAGCACTAGCTACCACCCACAGACAAATGGGCAGACGGAGATAGTCAATAAGTGGATAGAAGGCTACTTGCGGAATTATGTAACAGGACACCAACGGGCATGGATTAAATGGTTACACATGGGCGAGTACTGCTACAATACCACCTACCAGATGAGCATAGGTATGACCCCTTTCCGAGCCCTGTATGGGTATGACACCAGGGCATTTGTAGATTTGGTATTACCAGATAGCCGAGCTCCTAAAGCTCGAGATTGGTTATATGAGAACTAGTATATTCGAAGGCTCTCAGAGAGAATCTTCAGAAGGCACAGAATCAACAGAAGGTATACACAGATCGGCACAGGACAAAGAGGTCTTTTGAGGTTGGGGATCTAGTGTTCCTACGTTTACAGCCATATAGGCAGTCCTCACTGAAGTAAAAGGGTGCAGAGAAATTGAAACCACGATTTTATGGTCCGTACCGAGTAGTTCGTCAAGTAGGGGTAGTGGCATATGAGCTAGAGCTACCGGAGCACAATAAGATACACAATGTCTTCCATGTTTCATGCCTTAAGAAGGTGCTCGGACTGCATATTGTACCATCTACAGAGCTACCGCCACTAGATGAGGAAGGGAAGTTGGTGCTGGAACCGGAAGCCATTATTGAAACGAGACAGAGGGGGCTCAGGAGCAGAGTAATCACCGAGTATTTGGTGCGATGGAAGGGACTGCCACTTGAGGATGCTACTTGGGAGGGGGAGCAGATTTTGTAGCATCCTAATTTGCGTTTGCTTGAGGACAAGCAAATTTTGGGAAGGGAGGACTGTAATGTCCCCTTTTTGTGATGTCCCCTTTTTCCTACGCCAAATGGCCCAAGGGCCAAGTCGGGTCCAAAACGTGGTCAGACCCAAGGGGGTTGTGGATGCGTTGGAAGCTTTTGGGAAGGGGCCCCGTGGTTTTAATATCCTAGTTTGGCGTTTGGGGGTCACTTTTGGACGTGGCGGCTCAAAAAGGAAGAAAGTAACTATAGTTACTTTTATGTTAGTGGCCCCTCCATGGAATAAAATGCGCCTAGGGTTATGGGGGCTCATTTGCCAATGAAAAGTATATAAGGAGATGGGGAAGGAAGAAAAGGCACTTTTTGTCGCATACTCTTAGCCTCTTCTCGTGCAGCTATTGTTGTTGCATTTCTACTGACTTGTGGAGTCAAATCCCACAGGGACCCTAGCTTCGGTGGTGAGAGACCCGTCCCTAGCTAGTAGGGCATTCTTTGGTAGTGAGAGATCTACCCTAGTCTATCATCTTGGAGCCACTTTCTGGGCCGTGCTACAGAGATATTTCCAGAGGGTTCGAGGAGGGGAGGATTTTGGGGGCTTTTGGGGAAGACAATCAGAGGGGCTCTAGATCAGACTCACGGCAGCCATCTAGGCTGGGCGTGGCAACACATGGAAGGTGCCTCCCTCATTTCTTGACTCCATTACTAGCGAGGCGACTTGCAGCCTTTATTTGGGGGTTTTTCCAGTCGGTCGTTTCAGATCTGCAGGTGGCAGTACTATTTCCTATATCTGCCATTGTTATTTCCAAAGACCCTTATTTTGCTCTTGTATTTAGAGGGTCACGGACCTCTGAAGTTTCCAGCTGTCTAGGGCACGCTGTGCTTTTTCTGGCAGCATTTTAATTTATGTAAAGCTTCAAAAATAGTGTTATTATGTCCTTTATAATAATATCAAGCCCTCTTCAAGTTTTCAAGTAATTCGAATGAATATTTAGGGAGATATAGATTTTATTTAGTTCATTGTCTTCTTTGTTAACATCTAGCAAAATCAGTATTTTATGTGGCTGCAAGTTTTCAATATTTTGTGCATTTTTAAGTGGTATCCCACAAGGGATATTTCATTTTGTTTTTATGAATACCATTTAATCATTTGTACTTAGGAGTTTACATATCTATGATATGCTAAGCGGCTTTGTGTGACACAAAATTACTTTACAGAGTTGGAGTTGTGTTGAGTTATCATCATGTTCTCATCGACTTGCAAGAAATTTAGATGGCTAGTTTCAAAGCCAAGGAAGTTCTATGAGTGGCTTGTGATGCCTTTCGGCCTCATCAATGAGCCCACAACTTTCATGCACATGATGAATAACATCTTGGAACCCTTCACAAACCACTTGTTTTTTTCTAGGTAGATGAAATTCTCATTTATAATAAGACTATGGAATGAGCAGCTAGATTACATTCAACAAGTCTTTTAGAAATTTCGTAAGCATCAATTTTACTCCAAGGTTATGAATTGGATCATTTTCCATGAAGCACATCTAGCATCTTGGATTCGTGGTTGATGAAGAAATGCACAAATCCAAATTAGATACAGTTCACCATCATTCATCTTGAGATTAGCAAATGTTCACCAAAGATAATTCCTTGGGCTCCTAATAGTATCCCTCCCAACAACAGATCAGCAATAGCGAGAATTTGAGAGATTTAAGTGTTGACTATGCTGTGTCATTTTTTGTGTTGCTGGATGTACAAAAATATATTCAAATTATAATAGATGTTGATGGAAGCTATCCTCACAAAGCATTTCAATTCTATCATCTTTCACTTAGAAACATTTATCAATGTAGTAAGTGGCATATAACCTATGATTTTGATCTTCATTAAGCGAATGGTGCACAAATGGAGACATTATATCCCTGTAACGAGACTTTAATACATTTTGACAATAATATTTCATAGTTCATAAAGACACAACTTAGAATTTAATGTGCATCCAAAATTTTCACCTTGTTATTTTTTTTAAATTTTTTTAAAACAAACAAATATTTTATTTCATAGGAAATATATTTTTACAATTACAAGTGATGCCAAGCTTGAAAGCTATTTGTCCAATCCTGAGCATTATAAAGGAAAATAAACATATCTGAAATCATTAAGGATAGTCAAGTTTTAGAATAGCTTTCATATCTTCCTGATCCCGTTGAGGCCACCAAAGAGGAGGATCACCATAGCAGCTGATATCATGATTATCCAGAGCCCAATTTGCCAATGCATCTGCCACTTGATTTCTCTATCTAGGAATGTGTGCGATTTGGAAAGTCTGAAATTGTGCTTGCAGACCTTTGATTTTATATATTTCTCTTGCAATCTGCCAATTTGAGCTCCTCGACTCCCATTAATAGTTAGCATCCTAACAATGACCTTAGAATCAGATTCCACCTGCACTTGAGTCCACCCACACTTAATAGCCTCTTGTAGTCCCCGATAAATAGCTCTAACCTCAGCAATATTATTAGTAGTGATACCCAATTTTTCAGCAAACATAAATGCAACTTTCCCATCATGAGTTCTTCCAATACCCCCCATCGCAACAAACCCTGGATTTTCCTGGAAGCCCCATCTCAGTATTCAATTTGCCAAACTACATAGGAGGAACCCATGGTTGTTTTTTGTCCTCTCTCCTTGGCAAATTAAAAATAGGTAAAGTGGAGCTTTGAGCCTGGAAAGAAAGCACCTTACATATATTAGCCCACTCCGGAGTAAGAGTAGAGGGAAGGGAAACCTTTTGCTTGATAGTTTCTGCCATATTAATTGAATTTTTATGCCACACATAGCCCCTATCTTTTATCTCTTGTTGGAAAATTCTTTTATTTCTTTCCTTCCATATATTCCAAATTAACAAAGAAATGCATGTCCATAGAGCTGGAAGTAAATTTTTTCCTTTTGGTAGACGTTCTTGCCACTCTTTCATCAATTGCTCAAAAGATTGAATGCCATAATAATGCATATGAAACATATTAGCAAGAGATTGCCATAAAGGTATCACCCACGAACATTGAAAGAAAAGATGATTTCTAGTCTCCTCATCCTGCCAACATAAAGTGCATCTAAATGGTCCATAAAAACCTCTTTTCATAAGTCTGTCTCCTGTTAGAATTCTACCATGGACCAAGAGCCAAATAAAAAAATAACCTTAGGCCATAAAGTTGGCTGCCATATTTGCTTAAACATTGCTTGGAAAGGGTGAGAAATACTTTTAAGTAAAGCCTCATATCCTAAATGAACAATATATTCTCCCGCTGAAGTATTTCCCCATCCTATTAAATCTGATTCATTAGATGAGGAAAGAGGATACTTTTGTAACAAATGTTCAATCAAAACTTGATCTTGCTGCCCAATCTGAATAGGCCATTCATGAGTAGGTATCCAACATCTACCCATTTCCCAAGGTAGGGATGATTGTCTAGTATAATGCATAACTCTTGTCCATCCTTTTTGATGCATTGTTGCCATAAGATTATGTAAATGGGGGAATTGCTTAATTAAAGGAGGATGGCCATCCCATGAGTCGAGCCAAAAATAAGCCTCGTGCCCTTATTCACTATCCAAAAAATCCTTTTTTTAATAATGTCTTCCCCTATTTTGAGAACAACTAGAATAGGAGATCCTCTTCTCGGAAGGGACAATCTAATAATATGTTCTGGTGGATAATTTTCCATATATTTAGCTCTTATATTAACAACCCACAATTCATTTGGAGATGTAATCAACCTCCAATAAAGTTTTCCAGCAAGAGCCTGTGCTTGTTTAGCTGTTGATCTAAAGCCTAATTGTAATGTCCCTTTTTCCCACATGACATTGAAAGGAGGAGTTTTCAAGCCATTTCTCTTCATAGCCTAGAGAAGAAAATAATAAAAGAAGGCATCAACTTAGCATTCATATTGTGTAATATTTTAATTAAATAATTATTAAATAATAAGGGGGTCGACTTAGCAAAAACAACAATAATTAAAAGATTGATCAAGAAGATGAAAAGTCATATCATAATGAAGTGGTCAACTAAAAGATGAAGGGTCATGTCTTTTGACCTTTGGATATTATAAATAGGGGATTTGGGGGTTCATTTTAGCATGACATTTGAATATTGAAATCTGATATTGTGAGATTGTTTCTCATAAAATCCTATTGGGACGTCAAACCCACTAGAGGTCCATTCAAGGGACGAAACCCTCTTGAATTGACTTAAAACATTTGAGCTTTCATTGAAGATTATTCAATTTCGTGCTATTTTGTAAATCTGATTCAAACTGTGCAATTTCCTTGAAATGCGATTTGCCTATGTGCTTATAATTAATTGTTTTGAGCAAATAAGTTGAGTTAATTCATTCAAATCTGATCGCTTGGGTCTAAAAAGGCTTAAACTACACTTTACACGCATTTCTATGCAAATTTGAGGCCAAATCGAATTAGATAGAAGTGTTGCGATTTGACAGTCTACAATTAATTTCTAGATTTGCATAATTTGCCCATACTAAGTCGATTTGGGTCATAATTTGTCTCAAATTATTAGAAATCAATTTAATAATATTTAGAGATCATTTTCAGTTGATTTGGCATAAAGATTTGGTGATAATTCTTCGTTGTTCATATACTTCAGTCTGCTGCAAGTTTATCCCAGAAAATATTAAAATATAATAATAACCCCAAAGGGTTATTTCACTAATCCACCTTCCTTTTTAGGGCGACATAGAGTGTCCCAATTCACTAATGACCATTTGTGTTCCATTCCACAAAAATCTGACAAATAGCATCAATTTTTTTCAAAACTGATTTAGGAATATTAAGAATAGATGAAACATAAACTGGAACAACTGAAGGACAACCTTAACCAGAGTCATTCTGCCTGTTGTAGATAAGATAAGATAAGATATATTAATGTCCAACGAATGACCACAAAAGTAGGTCAATGGGACTACAGCCCAAACAATATACGAAGTGCGAGAGAGCCATTTATTTGTCCATTTTTGTATCTTACCATTTATCTTTGCAATTAGCCACTCCCAATCTTTATTCTGTTTAGCAGAAAGAGGAACTCCCAGATATTTAATAGGAAGAGAACCTTTTTTGAAATGGAAGATCTTGAGAATTTTCTCTTCCTGTTGTATAGAGCAATGAAAAAAGAAATACTCGATTTTGTTTCATTGATAAGTTGACCAGAGGCAGAAGAAAACACATGGATGATTTTAGCAAATTGTTTAGCTTCCACTGGGGTGGCTTTCCCAGCCAAAGTAGAATCATCTACAAACTGCAAATGGGAAAGAGGCTTTATAGATTTGGCAAGCTGCACACCTTGTATTCTTTTTTCTTGACAAGCTCTATTTGCTAGTCTTCTCCAGACATTCCGCCAAAATAATGAATAAAAAAGGCGACAAAGGATCTCCTATTTTATTCCCCTAGAAGCTCAAAAAGATTTGTAGGAGTACCATTAACTAACACAGAGAAAGAGACTGAAGTTATACACGCCTCTATCCATTTAATCCAATCATAAAAATAAAAAAATTCCCGACTAGGAATCTTCCATCCACTCGATCATATGCTTTGGATAAATCCAATCTGATAAACATATAAGGTGATTTCTAGAGATCCATAGAATGCAGGATTTCTTGAGCCAAAGCAATTTCATCATGAATTTGATGTCCTGGAACAAACCCTCCTTGTTCAAGGGAAATAATCTTATGTAGAAGAGGTTTTAATCTTTCGCCATAACTTTTGTGATAATTTTATACAAAACATTGCATAGAGCTATAGGTCTGTAGTCCAAAATTTCAGCCACATCCGCAGATTTCGGAATGAGAGTAATGAATGTTTTGTTTATTTCCTTAAGCATAGCTTTTGAAATTCTAGCCTCTTCCACAACACTAAGTAAATCATACTTAATTATATCCCAAAAAGTCTGATAGAATTCAATGGGAAATCCATCTGGCCCTGGTGTTTTACCTTTCGCCATATTGAAGACAACTGTATATAATTCTTGTTCAGTAACTGGTTGTGTAAGTTGTTCATTTTCCTCTTGAGAAATCAACCGAGGCAAAACATCTAACACTTTTTGCTGGTTCTCTAAATTAAGAGGTTGAGCAGTGAATAATTCTATAAAAAACATAACAACCTCATGCTTCATTTCATCCAGAGAATATATCTGTTGTCCCTCTTTGCTCTTCAGAGAATTAATATGATTATGCACTCTTCTATCTAGTAATGATTTATGGAAGAAAGCAAAATTTTTGTCTCCTTCAGTTAACCATTGAATTCTAGATTTTTGCTTCCACATTATTTCCTCTCTAATTTCCCATTCTGTCAATTTAGCTTTTAGAAGTTGCTGAAGAAAATCACTTGAATTTCCTTGTTGGCGCATTTGAAAATTGATAGCTTCCAGTTGTTCCAGAATACCTATTTTCCTAGCCTTTATATCTCCAAAATCACTCCAGTTCCATTTCTTAAGTTTGGACTTAAGATAATCCAACCTTTTAACAAAGGAATACATCTGAGTACCATACCTTGGTTTACCCTCCGCCCACCACTGTTGGATAGAGTTTCTGATGTTCTCATGCCGCAGCCACATCAATTGGAATCTAAAGGGCACATAATGCCGATAAGATTTCCCTAACTCAATAGACACAGGCCGTGGTCGGAACCAATATTATTCAGAAGCTTTGCCTTAGGAACAAAATCTTTTAGCCACCATTCTTCAGATACTAAAAATCGATCAAGTCTTTCCATGATACACTGTTGTCCTTGTCTTCTATTATTCCATGTCATAACACCATTTCCTGTTGGAACATCCACTAAATGGAGTGACTGGATCTGTTGAGTCATAATTGAAGAACTAGAATCCAACTGCTTATTTCCACCCTGTTTTTCTTGTAGATTGAGAATAGTATTAAAATCTCCTCCTAAAATAAGAGGGGTCCCTGTAAACAGATTAGCCATACAGGATATCTGATTCCATTGTTTTTGTTTAGCACCCACATCCAAAGGGGCATAAACATTTATTAATACAAAATTTTGGGCATCTACTTTAGAGTACACATGAATTAGAAGCCCTCCGTGAATAGCGCATGAATTTAACATTGTAACAGCCTTTGGATCCCATAAAGTAATAATACCTCCAGAAGATCCTTGCGAACTCAAAGCAAGATGAAGGGCTTTAGGCCATATTCTCTCAGCAATGGCTGCCATAAGATCTATAGAAGCTTTAGTCTCTTGAATGAAAACCACAAGAGGACGATTAGTGTCAATCATTCGTTTTATTTCCTGAACTTTAGATGGGCTGCCTTTTAGCCCCCTTACATTCCAAGTAATTATCTTCATGATGGAGGAGTTTGGAAAAATTGGGATAAATCCCGTACCATCCCAACATTGCTCAACTTCTTACCCTCATTTTGAAGAGATATTTGAGTTGATTTATGACTTGGTTTTATATTTTTATCAACTTTTAGTTTTTTCATTTGTTCCTGAGCAACTCCTAAAGAGGATTCATCAATTTGTTTTCCCTTATCATGATTAAAAAGAACCAGAGCTTTGTCCATATTTTCTCGTTACCTGGATATGCGGCTCTACATCCAAAAACTTATCTTGATATTTGGTCTTCCTCTGATAGCTCTTTATGTTTTTCCTGTTGAATCTGATATAGGTTGCTGTTGAATAACCACCAGCTGATTTTGATTTTCTTTCCTTTGCTGATCCATGTTTTGTTCCTGTTGAGTGGGTTGATTAAGTTGTGTTTTTGGGACTTGGGATTCCATTAATTCCTCATTTCCTTCTTCCTCTTGTACCTGTTGCAAACTAGCAAATCGATTATGACTACTTACTTCCGATTTCGCTTTAGGATCCTCTTTGGCTGTTTTTTTCCTTTTGGTTTGATAAATTCCTCCTGTTTTCTTCCTTCTACAGTGGTATCTGGTATTTTGAGAGGACAATCTCTAACCAAATGCCCATATTCATGACAGCTACGGCAGCGAAAAGGGATGTTTTCATAATCTAGGACTTGCTCCCATGTCTCATCCTCCACTGCCAATGAAATCTTTTGCGGTAGAGGCTGATTTAGATCCATTAGCACACATATGCGTGCGTAAATCATTTGTTCTAACTTCAAAGAGGCATCCACCGTCATCATATAAGTTCCCAGACTATTTCCGATCTCCATGAAGACATGTTGATTCCAATATTCAGCTGGAAGACCAAATAATCTAACCCATGGGCCCCCTTGAAAAACTAATTCACGATCAAGAGATGAGGCAAAGAAAACAAGGAAATAACCATTAGGGTATACTGAAATGGTGTACTCACTAGGGTCTTCCACATTTTCTGTGCCCATTCTTTAAATGCTGGCAATGATGGCCTAAATCCAAGAAATCGGACAATTAATCCTCTATTCTCCAACTCTTCTATGCCACTTTGAACATATGCTTTTTGGAGCTTTATCACTGGCGTGCCATCAGCTGCTTTCATGCAACCATTCTCATTTTTCTTGGGATCCAATTGAGGCATTCTCAACGGAGGTTTTTGAAAATTCCGTCCTTGCAAATTAGGCTTAGAATTCCTTAGCATAATTTCTTTAAAAGTGGGAGCAGTTGGATCCAAGTGGGTTGAAACTCCTTGATCCCTTGGATTGTTCATTGAAATCCCTTTATTTTCCATGATAAACCCCTCACGACTAGGCTCCATGCACAGAAAGAAGGAAACCTAGATGTTTGCTGGTGAAGGGAAGAACATGAAAGAGCACCAAAAACAAAAACGTGGCCAAAATAAACTCTACTGTGATCATAGAGAGGCCACGCCAATGGTCGCAAGAGGACAAGACACAAAGAAAAGCAAACAAAAACATGAAACTTCCAAACCCGACCCCTAAGGTTCAAGTTATTAAGCCAAGAGGGGTAGTGCAAATCTTATTGCAGTTTTCCTTATCCAATGTTATCCTCTATAATTCAGCGCATTGTACTAACTTAGATAGTGTCAGAGATCACAATCAATACATGGGTATTGTCTCGAAGCTTACTAGGGCATCGCCATTGAGGCCCTAGGTAGACTAGTGATACAAAATGAGCAGTCTCTGATTGTTTGTTGTCTGTTACTCCAACTATTTATACACTTCCACTAACAAGATGTCTTATCTTAGGGTTTTTCTCTTGGTTGTTGGAGTAATTAACCTTTATCCATGGTGGTTCAAGTGCAGGCTATTTAGTTTGATCCAGCACTTAATTTTTATTTATGATGGGTGCACTTTTTAGTTATGATGGGTCATCTGCAGGTTCATGTGGTATTCAATATTTCAGCAGTGAAAATGGGTGTGTAATTTTCTTATATTCATTGAGTTATCCAAAGTGATATTCCTGCTACTAGATTTCAAATTTTTTAAAGATTTTTTAATTTTTGGGATGCCTACAAACAATCCTATTTGTTGGGTCTATATTTTATAGGATGATAGTCTCATGGCTTATAGGAATCTTGATGGGAGCCATCATAGCGTCCATAATTTCTTGGAAGGCCATGAATTCAACTAGCAATGGGAAGTGGAATAAAATAACATTATGTGCATTAACGTTGTTCTACTGATTTGTCAAAATGAGGTATTCTTCTTCCAAAGGACCACATAGTGTAGTACCACGTGTTAAGTAATATCCCATCAAAGGTTTGGGGAAGAAATTTTGGGATTCATTTGGTAGCATGGTTTTCTCGTAGTAGATTAGTAAATAAAGACTTTAATAACTCTTAACTGAGATCATGATAAGAAATTTTGAGGTTAGAATTCCTCTAAAGGAACAACAATTGTTGACAATGCAATGGGATCATGGCAATTCCAGCCAGTAATGGAAAGCATAGGCTGTTAACTATCAAATTGGGCAAAAGATGCATGAGAACTAATCTATCCCTTGAGCCTAAAAACTGACCGTTAGACCATCCACATTTAAACTGTACTAGATAATTTAATCCCAGGTTATCCTTGGTGTTCAGCTACTTTGCTATTTACTTTCTGTCCTTTCTTGATGTATTTTTGCAATATTCTCTGATTGTTTTCTTGTTCAACATTTGTATTTAATTATTTTCTTATCTTTATGGTAACTTGTAAGGTCACTAAATACATCTCCTTTTCCTTGAATAACTGTAGAGCTTCTTTTTGTCTATGTTTATGGTCCCTAGTATTTGTGAATCTGGTATTTAGCTGGAGACATTAAATATCTATTTCTCATTGGTGATACATGGATGAGAGTTCTCACAAATCCTATCATAGCACATTTTTTCACATTGCTTCATTTGTTTGCATACAGGTTTTCACTGTTTAAAAGCAAAGTCCAATATGGCTAGTAGTGCATTAACAGAAGCAACCTCAACAATTCAATCACTTGTAACTAAAGTTGAGGAGAAGTCTAAAAGTGGGTGTTGTGTTGGAGTTGGACCTGGATATGCGAGTCCTAAAGATGCAATCAGCGGCCCTCGAGAGAGACTTCTATATGTAACAGCTGTATATACAGGTACATGTAGTTGATAGGGATCTTTTGTATCTTCCCACCACCTTTTAATAAAGAGAAACTTGGTTTGAAAATAACATGCTTTCTCTGTAGTTAAATTGCAAATCCTGTGGCTGGAGGTAGATTGGTTTGTGGGTTTTCTTTTATAAGTGGAAAAGTTAGATCTCCAAGTCCATCCCTTGGAGTGTCTGAAATGGGCTCACATGTTAAGTTTTGGGTTATTGTCTAAATATGGACCCTTTGCAAGATTGAAGTAAACTTCCTAGCAGTTTGTTTGCATTGTTGATTTATATATTTTCTATGGTGGGTATCATTTCCAATGTGTATTTGTTGGTGATCTCTGTACTAATTGCAAGTTATAGTTCAAAATTACTATGTTGCATGGAAACAGATCTGAGTAAATACAAATGTATCATATTCAATGTGGATACGGCATATTTTTAGAAAACCTTGTATACAATATAATTAATTCTCATACATGTGAAAGGATAGCATAAAACTTAGAAATTTCAGAGCACAAATTTCTCAATCCCAAAATTCCAAATATAGCTCAAAGAAGAGTGGAATGTGTGAAAAGATAGGAGGCCTTCATCTCTTTAAAGGCGCAAACTTATTTTTAAATTATTTCCTCTCATTCTAATTTATGTTTTCGTAAGATTTTATTTAAAAAAGAAATCATGGGTAACTGCTCTGATTTTGTACCAGCTGTATCCAATATGTCTCCTTGATGTAATCAGGCCATATTTGGGTACAGATATGTATCTAAGCCATATTTGGGCGATATCTAAACCTTATCTGTACTAGATATGGGGAAACACATCTCATAGGGGATGCCATAGTGTAATCATGATTCCTGTATCAGAAAATGCTTCAAATTTTTCTTAACTACCATTATTCGTAGCAGAAACTAATAATTGTGAATTTTGATTCTTACACTAACAATATGCTAAGAATGTATAGGTTTTCAAGTATCATTATTGGCAGAGATCTTCTGTCCAAATAACTGAATCCTGGTGTGTAGCTTGGCAGTTAATTGTTTTGGGAAATGATATCTATTCCTAAAGCTGAGAGTAAGGTTGCTTGATCTCTTTGTACTGCTGCATGTAACACACATGTTTGATCTCTTTTCTCAAATAGTGTAATGTCCCTTTCTAGGGCTGAACTACACAAACAAGGAATTCACACAAACCCTAAGTGAAGTAAACTCAGATTTTTATACCAGCAAACTGAAATTAGGAACAGCAGTGGACAGCAGTCTGATTTTTAGGACAGCAGCTTGCAAAGAGTGAAAATTCAACCAAATATCATCATAGAAATCATCCACAACATAGATAAACACTTTAAGAACATTTTAGGGCAATTTTCACCATGAAACTCAACCAAATACCCAACTGGAAATTTATTTATTAACAGAGAAGTACAACCAATAGAAGTGACAAAAAATGAGGTCTCCAAACCCCAACAATTGCAAAATATGGAATATATCAGCCTTATAAAATATGAGAAGTCCAAATATCAACTTAGAATGTAGATTCGTGCCCTAGAAGGCACCCAAATGCACTCCTACCCTAGTCACTCCCTAGGAGAGGGGCTCCAAACAATGCCAAAACCCTTGTTATGACTTCTCCTTGATGCCCTAGTTGCAAACCAACAAGATGGTCTTCAATGAATGCCTTCACACCACCAACTTGGAGAGTTTTCGTTCTCCAATATCCCACAAGGAAAGGTTTCGTCCTCCTTGGATGCCACACTAATGGGTTTTTACCCCTTAGTGGATTTGGATTAGAGCAATCAACCCTAGAACCAAGTAGAAAAGTATATATGCCAAAAGATGATCCCAAAATGAGCCTATGCGACTCCCTTTATACCCTTATGGTGGTGCCAAAGGTCTAAGGGGTGAATTACCCCAAGACCGACCTCTTTGGAAGCTTGCTTTATTTTCTAATTTCATCTTGGGAGCTCTCTAACCCAGCTGACCTTCCTGGAAAGGCAAAACACAAAATAAAAACTAAAATATGAAATAAAGAAAACTGAAATATAGCCCAAGTTCTTCCCTTGTTCAACTTCTTGCCCATGGAAAGGAAGATGAGCAAGAAGCCTTCAATTTAAATAGATATTTGCAGTCCCAACATTTATTCTCTTTTGCAACACTCGTCTCCTTTTCCTTTCATTTTAGGTTTTCCCCAGCGGTGGATATTAGGCAGAAACATTAACAAACACGGTTTACAGAAACAGGCGGATGCTTCAATAATCTAATCCTTCTCAAATTCAACTTCTCAACCAATCTCATCCACTCTAAAAGTTTTCTTTTCATACTCTTTAAGAATTTATGACATAATTTCTTGCTTCACATGCCTTATGTAAATTATTGCTCCCACTATTCATCAAAGGATGTCAAGCAAGGCTGACTTTACAGAAGGTGATGTATTTTATTTTCAAAACATATCATATGTGAATAATGTTTTGAAAAAGATAAAGCACCACTGAATCCTAATTGTAGAAACCCTTTCTTGGTCATTTGTAGAGAAAAATTATTTTGTGCTAAATAATGATCTTTACCATGAGCGTAGAGAGGGAATAATTGTCGGACATAAATTGGTTAAGGCATGAGCATGCCAAATATCAAAATTAATCATGGTATGATGAGGAAGACCCTGATGGAGAGAGGCAGGAAGGTGGAGAATATTAAGGAGAAATCTCAAAATGCAATCATATAAGTCAAGAAGGGTCACCTTTGTGTGAATAACAAAGGATATGATGTTGGGGGCAAGTCACAGACTGCAAAGAAGATATTCTGAAGGAGCTTTGAGACTCTTTGGAATCGAAGCCACATGTATGTAGACTTTATACAGAGGATGATTGTGTATTTAGATAGAATCAGAGACTATATAGAGGATAAATCTGTCCGCTTGGATCATAAATCTGTTACACAACATATGTATAATCTTGTTGTTCTTTGAAAGGATGATATTCACAATGCAGCTTCCCACATCACCAGCCAACCAATTAATTATTCATTTTTGCTCCATATTATTCCAATCTTCACCTAAATAAAGCTTTCAATGCAGTCTCGTACATCACCAGCCAACCAAGTAATTATTCATTTTTTCTCCTTATTAATGGAATCTTAATGTATATAAAGGTTTCTCTTGCTTACGTATGTAAATTATATGCCGGTTTAATTACAATAATATAAATAATAAATCTGACTAAAACTCTCTCTACTGACCATATGAGTGCAATGAGATATCCTTATAGATCTAGCTCTATCATGAATTTCCTGTTTCCAACACCATTATTATTGAGATAGTTAAATGCCTGCATTGAGCCCCCTACATATAATTGCCATTTTCCATTGTTCTAACTTATATGTTTCAAAGGATGCTAATATGACCTTTGGCGGATTAACTTTTCTACTAGCTATTTTGGTTTAATTTGCAGAAGATGACAATGATAAATCACAATTACTATCAATTCTTGTTATTTTAGAAATAATGCTTGCATATTCATTTTTACTTATTTTTGGTTCTTGAAGATCATGTCATTGACTCAATTTCTGTATTGGCTGACACATTACTTGGCTTTATTCTAACTTTGTCCAGGAACTGGCAGAGGAAAGCCTGACTACTTGGCTACAGTAGATGTGGATCCTGAGTCCCCATCTTATTCAAAGGTGGTGCACCGCTTGCCTGTAACTCATTTGGGTGATGAGTTACATCATTCTGGATGGAATGCATGCAGCTCTTGCCATGGGGATGCTTCTGCACAAAGGCGTTATCTCATTTTACCGTCACTGGTGTAAGTTAACATTAAAAATGTTAGCATGTTTTTCTCATCTATGCACTTGCAATAACAGTATTAAAATTTTAGATTGATTTTGGCAAAATCATAAATGCTACAAGAATTGTTAGAACATCTGCTTGGTTTCTTCTCTTGTGAAGGAATTCCTATTTCATTCTCATGTTAAACACTGAAATTTTTACTGTTGCATTTGATCTGAAAAATATATGTTGTTATTACATAAGCAGAATATCTAAAGACTTAAACTGAGAATGTTTCTGCAAAAAATATGCCATTTTTAAATCGCAGAAATTCTTAAATCTCTAACTTTGATTCTGCAGATCGGGTCGTATTTATGCTATTGATACAGCGAAGGATCCAAGAGCGCCATCCCTTTACAAAGTTGTCGAGCCAGAAACTATTTACACCAAGACTGGGCTGGCATATCCTCACACAGCTCATTGCCTTGCAACGGGTGATATTCTAATCTCTTGTCTTGGAGACAAAGATGGTAATGCAGAGGGCTGTGGATTCCTGCTTTTAGATTCAGATTTGAATGTGAAAGGAAGGTAAATTCAAAGCTTCTATAGATGCACATATATAAATACAGGAATTTGTGTTTTCTCTGGAGTGATCAAATTCAATTCTGGTAACTTGGGACTATATACTTGAAATTAAGCTTCCATGTTTTTGGGTAAACAAGATTGTTTTTATGCCCACGGCATACCTGTATATTTCTGTCAATTCAGACTGGTGCCTAATTTATAATTTGGCCCCCTTTTACTCGCCACTGTGTGTGCAAGCTAAGGGCAGTTAGTGCACAAAATATTTGGTGGTATGTATCCAGCAAATGAAAGTTAAAGAACCTAGTTCAAGAACAAAATTACCTTGTCAAACATGAAGCTCTATTTTCTTATCCAAGCAAAAGAGATTTGGTTGCCACTTCAACTAATGATTTCAATGCTTAGAAATTAAAATTTGCTGGATATTATCTTCCAAATGCGTTGTGAAACTGTAAAAGTCAGAACCATAGACGGCATTGACTATCAAGTATGAAGATTTTTCAGATGAAAAGACCAAGCAAACTGAAAGCAGCTGCCAGTGATTGTCAGTTTTGGGCCTAATTAATAGTTTGGATCTCTCCTACCCACCCATGAAGGAAAATGCAATGCATATGCACGGCAAGGGAAAACAGTACATGAAATATCTTTTGGCGTGAATCCTCTCAATGTAAATAAATCCTTGTTCCAAAAATACATGATGCAATTCTACCTGTTGACAACACAATGCATCCATGTAAAAGAGATTTGGTTTTCACTGAAGTACATGATTTCAACCCTTAAAGCATTAAGTTGACTGGATATCTTCAAAACTGCAAAAGCTACATTGAAACATATAATTGTCAAGATTAGACCATCATATAGTTTACTCTACTTGATGTTGACTGCACTTTTGTGGTTAATGAGCTCAATGCAATATTTTATTTATTTATTTATTTTTAAGAGAAAATGCGGCTTATATCACTTCAAGGAGCAAAAGTTTACATCAGATGGGCACTCTACTAACTAAAAGAATATCTCCCTACATAAGCAAGGAAAGAAAACACCTGATTGTACCCCACTAGGAAGATAGTACACATCTTTGTGAAACCACTCAAAATTAGATTGTACAAATAGAGCCAACTCTTGTAGGAAGAATTGCAACTGCTCCAAACCGAGGGGGAAGTAGCCTCCTGAAAGACAGCCTGGCAACTTGTCCTCCAAAGAAAATTTAATTTCTGCCAACCTAGTTGTATGCCATAAACCCTTGCAACTTTCCCTTCCTTATCAACCATCCCCTAAAAGAGGCCCTTTCCAAGAGATAGGTGCAATAAAAAGGAAATTGAATTCAATGTGCAACCATCTCCAAAAACCTTGTGCTAGTGGAAATATCCCAAAAATATAGTCAACCATTTTGTCTTTCCCACATGCAATACAGAAAGCATTTATGAAACTAGTTTTGATTGCACTTTAACTGCTAGATCCTGATGCAATGCTAACTAGCCCAGGACCTTGAGTTTGAAGGATGTTCTTGTTTTCCAAATAACTTGACACCATTGTAGCCATCTCACTTCTGGGTCATTCACACCATTTCTTATTTAATTGTGCAGTAATAGGATTACAGTGGCATACTTGATGATACAAGTCCTTTGAATTATAATTGAGAAGTTTTCCCAGTGTTCCACTTCCAATCCCTCCAATATGGGCCCACACTCTAAAGCTGCATTATGAGAAGACAACTTTCCAAAATCATACTACAGAGGCCTTGGAAAGAACTCGTCTGAGCCTGGTTTAAATCCCTCCAAGTCTTCTAATGCTGTCGCTCATTATTCCAAAGGTCTCCCCAATAGAACAAACCCTTCCATGCCAACCTTTTGCTTGCAAAAAAAAGAGTCTAGTCTGACTTGTCCGTGTAGTGATTTGAAGGTCTAAATATGACGTGCCGCTAAATCCCAAGCATCTCGTGGGCCCTCAAACTGCCAGTGGATAAAAGCCGAGAATATTTACCAAGTTGCCCAAATTATCTTAGGAGGCTCTGATCCAACAATTATAAATGCACTAGCCCCCTAATTTTATGGACATGTTGTGCATTAAGAATTCTATGACAGAGAAGGACCTGCCAAGGGGCATCACCATCCATTGCCCTTACAATCCATTTTCTGGAAAGAGCTATTCCTTGTGCTCTGGAAAGAGCTATTCCTTGTGCTCTTATGTCTGGAATGCTCAACCTCCCTTGAGATCTTGGAAGAGTGCAAACATCCCAAGCAACAAGGGGAAGTCCTTTTTCCCACCTTGCTTGCCCCAGAGAAAACTCCTAAGAATTTGCTCAAGTGTTTTAAATGTTCCTTGGGAAGGAAACAAACAAGAAGAGTAGAACATATGCCTTGCTGCTAGAATTTTGTCAAATGCAAATTTAAAATTCAAATTTATGTAAGTTACCAAAACTACGTTACTAGATTATTTTTCTCGACTTGCCAATGGTCAAAAATTACCAAAATATTGTCTTCAATGATAAGCAAATTGATTTTTAAAGAAACACCAGACCAATTTATATTTGATTATGTTGTATACAAAATAAACAATAATAGACCATAATCAATACCTTTTCTTTATTGTCTTTCTGTTGCCCATTCAATTATAGATGGTTTCAAGATGATTCAAGATTTACTTCTTGGGAGCATGTGTCAAGCATGACGTGTTAGTGGTTAATATATTTGCAGGTGGGAGCAACCAGGTCATAGTCCTTCATTTGGCTATGATTATTGGTACCAACCACGGCACAAGACAATGATTAGTTCATCCTGGGAGCACCAGCAGCTTTTACAAAAGGATTTAATCCTCAACATGTTTCAGATGGATTATATGGAAGGCAGTTGTTTGTTTATAGCTGGCCTGATGGCACATTAGAGCAAACAATTGATCTGGGTAATGAGGGACTCATACCATTGGAGGTAAAGATTTCATAAGATACCAAACTCATCCATGAAATCCTTACACCAAGCAAAGCGGAAACACTTTGGGTGAATAAGAATTGCATGCCCTTCTTGCTTCCCTAGGAAGGAGGTGTCCTGTCCTTTGATGCAACATTTTTCTTAATATATAATGTATTGTTGGGTTAATACATAACTCTTTTTTTTTTTTGCAAAAAATAAATAAAAAGGAAAAAGATCTGTCACCTCCTCTTCCCAGTGCTTTTTCATTCACAGTTCCAAGTGAATCCGCCTTCTAGAAAGAAACTGAATAAAAATTGACATGCTATAGATTAGACAAAGATTAAAATGGGATTCATCAACAACGAAAATAATTGTAGTCATTTTTCTATTCCACTATAGCTTCAATTTTGTGCAAATGCTGATGTTACGGACCATTTTACAGGTGAGATTTCTCCACGATCCATCTAAAGATACAGGTTTTGTAGGATGTGCCTTAAGTAGCAATATGGTGCGATTTTTCAAGACATCAGATGGTTCATGGGACCATGAGGTATGATAAAGGTCTATGCAATGGTTTCTTAGAGAGATAATATAGATGATTGGTTGTTTTGTTCATGTGGAGGGTGGGGTTGGTTATGTTTACAGCGATGTTGCAGAAAACCTGCATAGAGTTTTAGAAGCAAATCATTGTATTATCTGATTGTTTCCAAAACCAGCAATGCATTTCTTTCTAAGGTAGTGTGGAAAGTGGGTAATGTTATTTTGTAAGCACGTCATGTTTATATCAAAAACATTTCTGCTTTCAAATTGAACAAGGAATTTATAACATCAATCTGCTGTCTTGTTTCCAGGTTGTGATATCAGTGGCATCATTGAAAGTTAAGAACTGGATTCTGCCAGAGATGCCTGGGCTGATAACTGATATTCTTATTTCCTTAGATGACCGATTTCTTTATTTTGTGAATTGGCTGCATGGGGATATTCGACAGTACAACATTGAAAACCCTGCGAAGCCTGTATTGACCGGGCAACTATGGGTAGGAGGTCTAATTCGTAAGGGGAGTGCAGTTGTAGTTGAGAAAGAAGATGGACAGCTATGGCAGTCTGACGTTCCCGATGTTCAAGTAAGTATTCACAAACACACGTGCAATTATGGTTAAACAAATACGCATGCTCTGTAGACAAAACAGAGATGGATGTTGATCTCTAGTTTGCTTGCAGATGGGATCTAACATAGTTTATAATTGTGTGGAGAAATTCTTCAAGCATATTTTTAATTTGAGATTCCATAAAGTGACTGTCTAAAGAAGGACATGTGATTGCAGGCTAAGCATTTGAGGGGAGGACCACAGATGATTCAGCTCAGCTTAGATGGGAAACGCCTTTATTTGACAAACTCTCTATTTAGTGCTTGGGACCGTCAATTCTACCCTGAAATGATTGACAAGGGCTCCCATATGTTGCAGATTGATTGTGACACGGACAAGGGTGGCCTTGTAATAAACCCCAACTTCTTTGTAGATTTCGAATCGGAACCAGAAGGACCAGCTCTGGCTCATGAGATGAGATATCCAGGAGGAGATTGCACCTCAGATATCTGGATATGAAAAGAACTGAATACCAAAAAGATGGTGGATGCTCTTCATATAAATGCAGATGTATATTTATTTTCTAAATTCCTGTTTATATTTCAATAAATATTTGAAATGTAAAATAATGTATATCCCTAGACCTAGACCTAGTATATTCACCTGCATGTTTCTTCAACTTTTATATGATTAATATATTATATTATCGTATCATGATTAATAGATTGTCTTTACCACATTTTGTAATCATACAGTTATAAGATTTACTTAGTTGTGACGGAAGTTGTAAAGTTCCATTAAGTATAAGGAATTTGTAACACCCACTCGGTTGCCCATATATCAAATATAAGAAATCTGTCGTGTACAATAATCTTCAATTTTAAATTTCTCGTGCCAAGACTCAAGGGAGACCTTGGTCTTTTGCTTAGCTAGTGATCTCTCTCTTCATGTTGTAATGGGCTTACTTTTCAATATTAAATGCATGGTTTTAGTAATATACTAGTAATCTGTCAACATAAAAAAAAACATGAACAATGATGTTCTAAATTTTCATTTAGGAGGCAAGTGTAGCCACATGATGTTATTGGTTAATAATTATATACGACCATGTAAACAACGAAGACTCGCTGTTGAGTTTTGGGGTATGTAAACAAGTACTTGACTTTGGAAGGGAGACTTCATCGCATCAATACCTACCACTTGGTGTTTTTGAACCATTTTAGAAGAAACTACCTGGTGAGTCTTCCTTTTCATATTCTTATGTCATTAGAAAACTTTATCAAGGAAGTGCAATGGGGTAAAAGGGTTTATCCCCTTCATCGGGGTGTTATTCTTCTCATTTATATGCATTTTATGAGCTAAAACCCTATTCAAAATCCTACTCCCTCCCTTCCCTACACCTCGCACCTAAAAACAATGAGACAATGATGTAGCCTAGAATATACCCACAAATCCCAAGGCGTGTTGGCACATCACTCAGGATCGAACTGAGCGCTCACCCGAAGCGCACAAGGGTACTGGCCCTCTTTAGAGATGCTTATCCAAAATGTTAGCATGATTGAGTAAACAATAAGGCATTCCACAATGCATAAACCAGATCTAGAGCTTAACCATATGAAAGATTGACTAAACAATGACTATAATGAGATTTACCATGCAAGAACCATATTTAGTCACATCTAACACCAATATCCAACCAATAAGATCCATTATATTAAATACTTTTGTAAAACATAGAAGTTTCATACATAATGATTCGGTTTCCATAGTTATGCATGTTAGCAATTTCGTAGCACAACTCTACAATAGAACGGTATATCCAAGCCGTGCAAATCAATACATATATATATATAGGGGTGGGGATTTGCCCTTCACCACCCATGCACCTTCCAAAAATAGGCTACATGCTAATAATAGTCATGTATCCTTACATAAGAATACGAAAGCATGCAAGTGCTAGAAATAGATCTCCTATAGTTAACTCCTAGTATAGATTCTATTAATAGTTTATAACTCTACATGGCACTCAATCTTCTCGCTTATCCAAAATAGCCTTACGTAGTCCACAAGTCTTCATACCTTTACGTGCTTTGCACTCCATGTCCAAAAATAGCCTTGACCTGCAAAATCGGCAAAGTCCTGTTTTCAACTTGTTTCTAGGCACGCTCTGTTTTGCTATATTGCCACACGCATACGCGCCTTGTTCCGCGCATCCAATCCTTATGTGCTTTCATCCTCGAGTTGTACTTCCTCAGCTCAACATTACCTCGCACTAAAGTCATTGCCACCCCAACAATGGGTAATCACATTTATACCTCCAAGAATAAAGAATAATGAATAAAAGAATATGTAATTACTTGAACAAAAGAATGAAGAACTACTCGGCACCTTGCTCTTCTCTGAGACATGATTAACTTTGGATATTCATTTTTAATCTCTGCTTCTAATGCCTACCAATCACTCAGCGCTTCACCTGTTTTATCTAGGACATCTGTAACCACGGCTTCCAACTCATCCTGAGTCATGTTTTCCTTTTCATTCTGCAAAATTATAACAATGTTAGCCATGCTGGAAACCATTCCCTCCATGTAATCCATTTTCTGCGCAATGAGCTTCCCAATTTCGTTCATTCTTTCCTTATGTGGTTCTTGGGCTGCGGCAACCACGTTGCGCTTTTCTTCTACCAAAGAAAGCCTTTTCATGTGCCCAAGCGTCTCATTCTTTATTTCCTTTAGGACCTCATTATCCTCTTCAATTGTCCTTGTTCTGATAATTGAATCTGGCACCACACACATATTCAGAGCTTGGTCCGCCTTCTTCAATTCATCTTTCAATGCCTGCAACAATGACTCATAACTTGCAACTTTTCTTGTAATTGCGGCCTTTTCCTTTTCGCCTCCTCTGCAACATCCTTTGGTGTTGGCATACACACAGCCTTTCATCGACTACCAACTTTACCAAAGTGCGAAGGTAATGCATAACAAAAGGAAATTTTTCTGGAACTTGTGATTCCAAGTGTGGTCATACCTTCAAAATGTCATCTCCAATTTCCTTTGCCATACTCACCAATGCTTCCGCCTTTGCTTCAACCCTTTCCTTCTCTACTATCAAGCACTTAATCTCCTTATCCTTATCCTTATTATCATCCATCAATGCCCTAAGGGTTGTCGCTTTATCTATGTTCCTATGTGCAACCTCTGCAGATACCTTCACTAAAGCATTTCTCACCTACTCATCCGACATGACAGTGGGCTTGACATTTACATGCCTGACGTGGGGCGCTTTCTTCATCATGTGTGAAACACATGACTCCTCACATACGTCAAAATCAGGCTCATCTATATGAGTCTACATAGACCAAGATAGTTGCTTTCGCGTGCGTGCGTTCTCCATGTCTGCATCCATGAGTTCCCACCCATACAAATCCTTAGGCTCCAATGTACTTTGGAACCGTGCGCATATGATTTTGCTCTTATCATCCACATACCCAACTGTATGGGTCTCATAGTCTTCATCCCCTTTTTCTTTCTTGGTGCGCTTACCTTTGGGAATTCGAGTGCTTGAGTCTAGTACTGGTCCTTCACCTTCTTGTGTAGTATGGGGTGCACTTGAAGGCCTGCCCTCTTCTGTTTTTGGACATGTCTCTCTTAGCTCCTCCTCATCCTTCTTCATTTCTTCTTCCCGAGGCTCTTTTGTATTCTCAGCCGTGTCGGGTACTCAAAGTGCACTTTCCTAGATTCCTCCTCCGTAAGTTTATATTGACACTTCTTCTTTTGCTTAGGTTTTCTTTCTAAGGAGAAGTCCTTGGAGACCTTCTTAGGGGTTGGGAAGGTCCTGCACCTTGATTCCTTGTCATTCGAACACCCTTTTAAACCGAGGCTCCTCCTGGTGGTGCATTCGCATCTATCTCCATGGCGCCCGTTTCTAATACTTCATCCTTTTGTTTCTACAATGAAGAAGTTACCTCGCGCGCTCTCTTCTCTCCAACCATAGGTTGTCTTCTGTCCCTGTGCTTCATGCCACCAATATCTTCATGAAGGTCTTCCTCTTCTCCTTCATCCAAGAAAGTGAACATCTTCCTCCTCCAAGGTGCCCACAATATGTTTTCCTTTGGACAGTAAGGAGCTTAAACTCATTCTCTAAATACTTCGCATTTTGTAAATTGGGCTTCAAGTATATATATACCCAGTCAGTGCCCAACTCTCTAATGGCCAAACTAACAACCTTCATGTTAATATCATCAAAAATCAGCCTCTTAATAGATGCAGTCTTACTTGAATAAACGTAAGACTTCCTCAGTGTGTGGTAGTCACAATCTACCTTGTTAGTGTTGAACAACAGCCATCGACGCGCGTTTGTGAACCTATGTATAGATGCTTGGAAGTAGTGCACAATGAAGGCGTATGGCAGTTTACACCAAGGGCCCCATTTTCCATCCTTCATCCCGAAGTGCCCAATACAAAAGTGTTGGTATACTGTAAATTGTACTTGTTTGTCCAATACCGAAGGTAACTCCTTGGGTATCCTCCATTCTTCTTCAAACGCGGCACATAAGCACTCGTACCACATTTTTCCCTTTGCTTGAAGGGTCCACTCATTGATCCATCACAAGTATAATTGGAAAATCTTTCTGCCAAGGACTTCTTCTCTTGAAACTACCAAATATTGTCTTTTGGCCCATTAGGCACTCCAATCTCAACAAAGACTAATGATAGAAGTATAGTGCCAAAGCTGATTTTATCACCTTCCTGTGCTTCCTCAATAATTGTCTTAACAATAAAATTTGATATATTATATACAACACCTTCTATCATCTTCCACGCAACATGAAGCCAAGCCTTGTTTACCTGAGATGATTGCTCTTGATTTTTACCTTTGTCGGAGATGGGTGCACTTTGAATGACTGGATATTTCGTATATTAGGAGTCCATCTCGCACCCTTCTTTAGTGTATCCAAGGTATTTCTTTGTCTTTTCTATGGCCTCCTTGTCAGTGAGGTCGTTATTCATCTCAACACCCATACTCCTTTGCCTGTCAAACTTCCAATCAAAGGCACAGTGATCCTCATTCGACGCCCAACAAAATAAAAGAAGTCCTCATGGACTCTACTCATGAGCCATTGGTATAACTTCTCAGGTTTTCCAAAATACAAGAGCTCATATAACTGTAAAACTCCTACCTTGGTCAATAAATTTTCACCGCATCGTCAGTAAACCGCCATGTCATCCACTGTTCTCTTCGAAGTTTTCACCACAAGCAATTTCTCCAATTCTTCCTTGGCATCTTTGTTTCGTGGTTTTAATCATCGACCTTCGGCAAAGCAACGAATGTGTAAATCCCAATCACGGCCCACGAGAACACCTTATGGATATTGCATTTCAGAAAACCTACTCTCGGAAGCATCTTCGACTTCAATCTCAACTTCCTTTTTCTTCTTTCCCCTTGTACCAGCTCCAGGTGCTCTTTTGGGTGCCATAATAGCTATAAAAGTGTGTTATTTTCCCTGCCTCGAGCTCTGCAACTCAACTCCCCTGTGTTGAGCTCGAAATTGCGTGCCCTAGTGTAATGTCCCCATTTCGAAGACCCTTGGCCTATACGTCCCCATGGGCTTCGGAATGTGCGAGGGGAACATTTTTTTAAATAATTAAATATTATTCCCTGGAGCAATAATTATTTAATTATTTTATAAAAGTTTTTTAATTTAATTCCCAAAATATATAAAATTAAATGGGGAATTAATTAAATAAAAAGTTAGGTGGCTTTTAATTTATAAAATCACCCTTTGCAAAGGGGACGCCACACCTAGGGAAGACAAACTGCTTTTATTTAATATTTTCCTTCTCCTAGGGTTTTCGAATTTTGTGCCTCCTTGCTTATAAAAGGAGTGCTAGGACCATTATTATGATTATGCTATGATGAACTTATTTTGATACTCCATGCTTGGAGTTGGGATGCATGCCCTTTGATGTTCTCTCTCTCTTGCGTGGGAGGTTGGATCGAGCTGATTTGAGATTTATTTGAAGTATTTATTTGTGAGATCCATGTCTTTGGCTTTGGACAATTGTTAGATGAAGTTTACTATTGAAATCTGCCCTTTACTTGTAGCGACGTCACTGTAGCAATTGGATTTTGATATTAAATTGGAGTATTTTTGGTGTGCTTGCAAATCTACTTGATCTTCAGTTTTAGCGACTTGTTTGTGGAGTATTGGAATTGATTTGGATGCATATTTAACTAGCTGGTCGTGTGGGTTTATAGCTGGTTTTTCCTTGGCATCAAATACAAAAATTATTGCAAATCGACTTGGTGTATTGGTCCCCAATCCCAGCGATTCCTCTTATTATATTTGTGGGCTGTTTGTATACAGTTCTGAGGATGATACGACTTGATATATATGTTTGATTTGGTATAAGATCCATGTGCTTAGAAATCTGAACTTTATCTAGTTGTTTGTTGTTATTCCCTTGACCAGCGATCTCTGTTGGAAGTTCATGTTTGTTAATTGATAGATCTATCTCCCTCCTAACAGCAGCGCCATCTAGGAATGAGTTTTGAATAGTTGAATGCATGTTTGGGGCTATAAATATTCAGCGAACTGATCCCTGTTGCAGCGATCTCTTTCAGAGCAATACGGTGATAGTATTTGACATGATTGTGATCTGGATTTGGTGTGAATAAAGCTGTTGTGTTTTCCTTGGATCAGCGACTTCATTGGGGAAGGTATTGAATGTTTGAATGTATGTTTTGAACCTCCACAGATCAGCGGACTGTATGGCACTATTTCTTTGATCTTAGCTGTTATTTTCATGATGTTTTGAGCCATCTAGGGCAGCGATCTGAATGTGTTTGTTTGAGGTAAAATATTGAATGACTGGAAGGGAAGAGTACATGTTCCAATGATCTAAATGGACATACTACTCAAGTGGTGTTGACTAGGTTTAGCTATTTACAGTTGAGTGGAGTGTTGAAGAGTTGTTGATTTGCATATTTTCTATTGATCCCGGAAGTGGGATATTACACCTAGCTTGAAACCAAACCCTATCTATCAATCCTCTTCCCCGCACACCTATGCTTTGCTCAAACACATCACCAATGGAGCACAAGACTATCCCATGCACAAATTTGACAAGATATAACTGGTTTGTAGCTCTCCGCACTTCACAATGGTCTTGCTAGCTTGCTTGCCTTCAACTCACTCAAAATATCTTGTATGCAAAGGTAAAAATGACTTTGCATCACATCCTTATATATATTTTCAAAAATTTATTGCATTTATTGCTCTCCACCTACCACCATCCCAACATTAATTCATTGTTTCGGCAACTTTTCCGTGTTGCTCATCTCGCGCCACAATCATAACGTTCGCGCGCCCTCTACTTTTGGCAGCTGCTGAGACCTCCTTCCACGCGCCTCATGCGCCAGAAGTACCTTGCCCACTGCGCCTTCTTCTAAGTAGTTTCCACTGCTGCAACCTACCTCATGTTACATTGTGCGTCCATCCATAAGTGGTCTTTAATCATGAGTAATTTTCTATCTGCACCTTTCCCTAAAACACCCGTACAAAAGTTTCTTTATGCATACCCATCTTCAGATGACAATAAAACTTTGCAATGAACCTTGTATATAAACCACCCCACACTAAGGGTATGTGTGGTCCTCTGCACATGAAAACACTTACATAGTAACCACCAAGCGCTTGCAAGTGCGCTTATTACACAAAACACTTGAACTAAATTGACAAAGCAGAGAAATAATGAAAGGAAACACATATAAAGGGAATGCAGTAAGTAAATCCAATCAAGTGGAAAATCGCCTTATTAAAAACACCAAGAAGACTTATTTATAGTAGGGCTTCACTTACTCTGTTAAAGTAACCGGGAAACCATTTTTCATCTAACGTCTCTAAGCTCGGTAAGCGCCCAAATCAAAGTATATAAGTGATAACATACGGTCCCAACCAATGCACCTTAAGGTTTGCGCAGGTGGTGCAAAATTTTGAATCATACTGGAAGTACCATCTTTCCAACCTCAACCTTCTTATCCTTCATGTCCCTCATGCCATGCCTTCGCCTGGATTTTTCTTGCTTCTTACTCTAACACACTATGGCGCGCCTCTCATCTAGCTGCATGAGTTTGTCAATACATTCTTCAAGTGCTTGCTCATCAGCTAAACCTCTTGCGTATGCAATATGTAAAGAAGGTAGCATGAATTCCATGGGTAGAACTGCCTCTATGCCGAACACCAACTGAAAAGGTGTTGCTTTATTCAACCTCTTGTAGGTTGTCATGTATGCCCAAAGTACAACAAAGACTTTATCATCCTAATCTCTCCTTCCAACATCACAATTTTTTGTCAATGTATGGCTCAATATCTTGTTGAAGGCCTCAACAATTCCATTCTCGCCACCGCACACAAGATTCTACTAGCTAGTTTATGGTGGGAGACCTTGTACAAGGATTGCAAGGAGTATTGTAAGGCGTGTGATCACTGTCAACGCCTTGGAAAACCTAGGAAGAGAGATGAAATGCCTTTGAGGCCTATTGCTAACACAGAACCTTTTGAGAAATGGGCAATAAACTTTGTGGGTCCTATTTCCCGTCGCTGCGAATGGATCGTGTTATTATCTTACAAGGTGGATGGAAGCGGCACCTACAAAGGATTGTATTGCGAAAAACAACAATAAGGTTCTTGTGGGAAAATATTCTTACCATGTATGGATGTCCTTTAAGTTTGACAAGTGATAGAGGCACTCATTTCCTTAATGAGACCATCAGGATATTATTGGATGAATTTATGGTTGCACACCATAAGACAACACCTTATCACCCTCAAGAAAATGGGACTGTTAAGGCTTTCAACAAGATATTGAGCCATACTTTGACAAAAATTTGTGATGTTGGAAGGAAATATTGGGATGATAAAGTTTCTACTGTGCTTTGGGCATATAAAACAACCTATAAATGGTTGAATAAGGCAACACCCTTTCAATTGGTGTTTGGCGTAGAGGTAGTTCTGCCCATGGAATTCATGTTACCGCTTTGTGTATTTCGTGTGCGAGAAAGTCTAGTGATGAGAAAGCATTGGAAGAGAGAATTGACAAGTTGATACAACTATATGAGAGGCGCACCATAGTACGAAGGAGTCGGAAGCAAGTAAAATCCAGACAAAAGGCTTGACACAACAGCACATCAGGGACAAGAAGCTTGAGGTTGGGAAGATGGTACTTCTTTATGATTCAAAGTTTTTGTGCCACCCAAGCAAGCTTAAGGTGCATTGGTTGGGACTATATGTTATCACTCATATACTTGACTTAGGTGCTTGCCAGCTAGAGGTGCTTGATGGAACATGGTTGCTCGGTTACTTCAACGGGAGTAGGTTGAATCCCTACTATAAATAAGTATTCTTGGTGTTTGTAATAAGGCAGTATTTCCATTTATATTATATTTCCCTTACTGTATTTCCTTTATATGTGTTTCCTTCATCGTCAGTTATGCTTTGTCAATTTAGTTCAGTGTTATGTGTAATAAGCACACTTGTGCGTCGGAAGCTAATTACAATCTCAAGTGTTTTTATGTGCAGAGGACTGCACATACCCTTAGTGTGGGGTGGATAAAGAAGGTTAGTCTGGTACATAAAAGAAATAAACTCACAGTGTCCATAAAGGGAATAGGTTTTGAAAAGTGATGAAAACTTCAAGAGGATTTCTCAAAGTTAAAGACCACGCATAAGGCGGTGAGTGCTCAAGTATAACTCAAGGAGGATGCAACATTTGAGACTACGTATGTTTGGGTCACATTGGATAAATACTTTGGTGTAAGGAAGTGTGGGTAGAGGAGATATGTGATCAGATAAGTAGTGGCGCGTCAAAAGTTATGACTGAGGCACAAAAGTTTGAGGTGCGAGAGATTGGGGTGCAGGACAAAGAGGTGCAAAACATGCTCAAAGGGAATTAATGCCATATATGGTGGTAGGTGGAGCAATTAATGAAAGGGATTTTTGAAACTTTAAGTCAGCATTTACAACGACATTTGTTACCTTGCGAGTTCGAATAAAATTGAGAAGTGCAAAGAAGAGTTGGAGACGACGAGCACTCTGTGAAGTGAGTAAACCTGTCACATTTGAAGCATGTTGTTGAGTATCTAGGTAGGAAGGGGATTCAAGTGGTGGTGCGTGTGTGTGTGCGTGATAGGAGGGTGACTTAAGTTTCATTTGCACGACAACTAGGGTTTTCATTCGCACTCATAGGATTGAAAGGAACGATGGCACCACAGAGGGCTCCAGTTGTGGAGAAGGAGGTTGACAACCCAATAGAGGAGTGGTTGGTTGAGATGTTATATCCGGAAGAATTTATTGAGGGGCGGCCATGGACAACAAAGATTACATAGTGTAGGGTTTCGAAATCAACCACCACACTGAGAAATTCCTAAAGGATGTCATAACAAAAGTTTACAAGAAGAAAAATCGGCAGTTGGCGAGATGACACTAGGGTTTTGGATGCCTCCATGAAAAGGTTACTCGAAAGCATGGGGGTCATGCAAATTCTAGAATTTCCTATTTTGGGAATCTCGAGCAATTGTATCAGTGGCTCATGTCGCACGTCCATGAAATTTTTTTCTACTTGCAAGGCGGGAGAATGAGGATCACCGCCAAGTTGACTAGGAAGGTGACAGGGTTGCGTGACTCAAGCTCAAAGATCGTTGGAGATCTATCAGACGATGAGGACATTGATGCCACAACCGCCCTACATCAGTATAAGAAGGGGGTCGAGCCTTCAAAGTAACCAAAATTGCAGACATGGCCACCGAGTTCAAAGACGCGTTTGATAGGAAGCAAGTTGGGTGCCATTGAATGGTGGAATGAGGTGAATATGCGCTGGTTACATATAACACATAAAATGGTCAATAAGACATATTACAACATTTCTAGGTACATCACAGAAAGCTTGGTGAATGAGGAACACGTCCAAGCAGATAAAGGTGAGAAGATTACTTGGGGCACAATCCTATTATTGATTGTATTTAGTGAAATTGGAGTACCTGACGGACCTAGGGAGAACATCTGGGAGTTTCCATTGGAGAATAAATCCCCAATGAAGAAATTTTCCAAATACACTTTACGCGGAACTGTTTTTAACGCGTATAAGGAGCGCTTGGGAAGGTGGTTCATGAGACTGCACAGGCATTTAAAGGAGAATGATGTATTCCATGTGAGTTGCCCAAAGTACTAAATGGAGAAGTTGAGTTTGCAGTCTACCAACACTTTAGCTTGGGGTGCTTCCATATGCAGTCGGTGGTAAGAGCCCATGGTGTAAGTTGCCCTTTGCTTTTACTGCCAGATATTTCAAGGAGTCAGTGAACAGGTTCCACGATGCATGCAAGCTCCATTTTGACACGTAGACAAAGTAGATGCAGAATATCCACATTCTGCATAAGACTTATGTATGGCCAAGGAAAGAGGCCTATGTGGAAACCATGGAATTAGGAAATGTGGAAACCATGGAATCAAGCAATGTGGATATCACGTCGGAGAGTTTGGTCATAGAACACATTGAACCCACGCGCATGTACATTTATCTGAGGCCAAGGTTCAAGGATGGCAAGGTGGTGAAAGGCACGGATATGACACTCCCAGAACCTCCAAAGAAGGGGAAAATAGTAGGAACCTCAAAGAAAGTTGCATTGGCATCCCTACTCAAGAAGATCCAGAGCCTACCAGGTTAGAGAACGTCTTGGAGTAGGAGGAACCAGAAGACAACGCCCGACTGGTTCATACTGAGGAGAGTTTTGTGGAAAATTCACACATCCAAAGACACTAGCGCAAGGACTTCACAGAATAAGAATATCATCGCGCGTAACTCTTGTGAAGATTGAGGAAGAAGAAAGGAGAAATAACCAAAAATATGTTCTTGTAAAGGAGTGAGGAGGAAGAGTCCCCCTCGGCAAAGAAAGAGCGAAGAAGGAGGACACCCCTAGCATTGAGATGTAGGAGGATGAAGATATTGGGGACTCGGTCATATATGAAACCATTGATGACAATATGAGTACCCATTAGAAACACTCGGGTGAAGGGGAAAGAAGCATCGGTGGAAATACGAAGTTCTAGAATGCCCGCGCTGAAGGAGAAGAGAAAGAGGGAGAAGTAAACCAGAATGTCGGAGGCACTGTGCAACAAGATGTAGGTGTGGCAGTACAACAAGAAGAGGGCACGTCTATTCATGAGGACATTGGCGAACACACAGGTGGGCATAATGATGAAGAGGCAGTGGGAACTCAAAATTTGGGCTACTTGGATGACCAAGCAAAAATCATTCACGCCCGCTTCCAGAGCACCCTGCCCAATATACAATTGTATGGCTAGGATTAGATGGACCCAGAGATGGCCAATATGCGCACTTGCAAGTAGTTATCATGGAGCATGCAGAATCACATGGATGAGCCTGAATTTGATGTTTGCGAGGAGGCGTGCAGCTCAAAGAAGATGAGGAAGGCGCCACATACGCGCCATATGACCATCAAACCCACGTAATTTTTGATGAACATGTGAGTAACGTATTGGTTAAAGTGTCCACTGAAGTAGCGCGTCCAGAATATTGATAAGGCAACAATAGTACAGGAGCTCTGGATGATAATAAAGATAAGGACAAAGAAATCAAACGACTCACCTAGGAGCGGGATAATGCAGTGGCCGAGGCACAAAATGTCAAAAAGATGGCCGAGCAGATTGTTGATGAAATCTTGCAGAAAAGGCCCGATTTTCAGAAGGTGTTAGAGGAGTTCAAGTTGGAATTGCATTACCTCCGTACAACAGTTCATTTGCTTTTAGAGGATGAACCAGTATGCCTCCCTAAACCAAAGGATGTTGCAGAAGAAGCATCGAGGGCCAAGGCTTTGATTGCAAGGAAGATATCTAGTTATGAGGTTGTTTTGTAAGCCTTAAAAGATGAAATGAAGAAGGAAGATACAATATTGGCCCATGTACAATGACTAATAACTTAATATAGGAAATGGAAAAGGCAAGAGGAGAATGAAGTTACCTTGGTAGAGACAAAATGTGACGTCGTTGGATGTTATGAGGAAACATCACATGGATCGGATCAAGGGCATTGGGAAGCTCATATTGCGTGAAGGTGGATGTCATGGAAGGGATGGTCTCAGGTATGGCCAACATCCTTAGAATTTTGAAAAGTGAGGGTGGAAACATGACTTTGGATGAGTTAGATGGTGTCGTTGTGGACATCCCTAACAAGGAAAATGTAGTGCTTAAGGACTGGTACAAATTTGAGGGAGAAATTCAAAGTGAATATCCATAATTCATTTTGTCCAGAAGAAGAAAAGGGTACACAATAAGATGACTCACCATATTCTTTATTCTTTGTTCTTTCATTCATTTATCCTATATTATTTGGAGCGACAAGGTGATTACCCATTTTCGGGTAAAGTAATCCATTTTAGTGTGGGGTAATGTTGGATGGACAAAAATGGCCTAAGTTTTGGGCACGCGAATGTAGGGTGCACGACACTCTACAATATATTTGAAGGGCCCATGATCAAGTACTTAGTTATTTATGTTTTAAAGGCTATTTTGGAGTTAGTGTGTTGAGCACACAAAGACATGAAGACTTACGGTCCACGCAATGGTATTTTTGGAATAAGCAACAATGAGCGCCATGCATAGTTTAAGCTAATAATAGGATTTCTACTCAGAGTTAAGGTTAGGAAGTTTATTCTTAAGAGCATTTGCATGTTGTGCGTCTTTTTCTAAAGGCGCGTGATTATTATTAGCATGTGACCTATTTTGAGAAGTGCATGGGCGGTGAAGGGCAAGTCCCCACCCATATATATATATATATATATATGTATTGATTTGCATGGTTTTGTGTGTGTCAAATTGTAGAGTTATGTTATTGGTTTTTTCGTGCGCATGACTCATGGAGATACTTATGTAATGTAAGAAGCTTCTATGTTTTACAATATTTAATACAATGGTTCATATTGGCTGGATAATGGTGTTGAACATGATTGAATCTGGTTCTTGCATGGTAAATCTTGTTATAGTCATTGTTTAGTTCATCTTACATATACTCTAAGATCTAGATTTGGTTTATGCATTATGTGTTGTTTACTATTGGTAATGAATTTGAATACCTATATGCACCATCATGCTAATATTTTTACAAGCAACTCTAAAGAGGGACTGGTGCCTTTGTGCGCTTCGGGTGAGCGCTCAGCTTGGGTTGAGTGATGTGCCAACGCGTCTTGGTTATTCACAGTGATTTCTAGGTCGCATCAAGTCAACTAGAAGGTTTTTTCATACTAGGTAAAGAGGAAAAGGTATGTAAACTCATAAAATCACTATATGGTTTAAATCAGTCTCCCAGGGCATGGTTTATTAAAATTGATGAGCATGTCGTTCAACATGGATTCAACAGAGTCCATACGATCCTAATTTATATCTCAAAAAGAAAGGGCGGGAGATAGTGACCCTTGTAGTATATGTCGATGATCTAGTCATTCTTGGAGGATTAGTGAGGATGATTGTGCCAACAAAGAAAGATCTAACACTATCATTCAAAATGACCAATCTCGAAGCTTCTGCATTATTGTCTTGGACTTGAAGTTTGGCAAAGAGAAAATCATATCTTTATGTCACAATTTAAATACACCAAGACAACGCTCAAGAAGTTAAATATTATGGATTCTAAACTAATTGCCACACCTACGGAGATAAGACTTCAACCTGTCTCGAACACATCCATCACCACAAGTAAATGTAACTCTCATCGACAGTTAATCGGGAGTCTCATCTACTTGACTTACACTAGGCCGATATCAACTATGTAGTCATCTATCTTTCACGGTTCATGCAAGAACCAAGGGATTCTCACTGGAAAGCAGCAAAGTGGATACTGAGGTACATCAGAGGAACTATGGACTATGGCCTAGAATACAAGAAGAATAATAACTTCTTCTTGACAGGAAATCCACTTCAGGATTTGTATTCTTTTTGGGATCTAGACAGATATCATGGGGGAGTAAGAAGCAGAATTGTGTTTCAAGATCCTCCATAGAATCATAATATTGTGCAGTAGGTGGAGCTATCTGTGAAGCAATATGGCTTCTGACGTATACTTGAAGGATTGGGAATACCGTAGAAAGATCCAACAATCCTACATGTAGACAATGAAGGAGTAATAAAACTTGTTTGGAATATATTTTTCATGAACACACCAAACACTTTGAGGTGCAAGTACATTTCATTCGCGAACATGTTTAGAACAACAACATCCAGCTCCAACATTGCTGACAGAACATCAAGCATGCAAATATCTTCACAAAGTCTCTTGCACGTCCAAAATTTGAGGCATTCAGATTTTTTCTCTCTGTTCACTTCAGAGTATGCTAAATTAAGGGGGAATGTTAGAAATAAACTAACACTTAATTCATCATATGAGTTAAAGTGATATTGTAATAAAGTAATTTTTTAATTACTTAAGTTAGCTTAGATAAAGTCAATTATTAGTGAGTTGTCTTATCCCTTGGTTTGTGGGATCATGTTCTATCTTGCATATTTTGTTCCGGATGATTTCCATGAGGGGAAATAGGGGCAGTTAGGGGCAATATGCTATTCCTACATATTTTCTCAGATTAGGTGATCTGTTTCCATATTTTGTGGATGAGATAGAAGTTGTCCAATATCTATAAATATTGCAGCTCTCTCATTTGTTTGTAATGCTTGATTTTGATATTAATAAAATACACAAGCAACCGTCTTGTTTTTGTGTAAAGCTTTTGTGTCAAATATTCTTTTCAAGTATTCATTGTCAATATTTATTTCATAAGATTTATTTCATTGTCAAGAGATATCTCATGCGTTATAACATAATATTCAAAAAATAATAATATGATGTCAAGCTTGGTTTTACTTTGGGTGACAATATACTTCTTTCTAAAATATGATTAGTTTAAGGTTTTCATCCATAATTTCTTTTATTAGTGCCTTCTTTTCTTGCCAAAACCTATGCATATGTTTTGGTGCACAATTTATGATTTTTTCATCCAAATTTTAAAAAAGTGGTTTCGTCTAAACTCCATTCTACATGTTTTTAAAAATGTCTTTTTCTCAAAGTTACGGGGTGTACACACAAATATTTCATTTTCGGGATGTGTGCACTTTGAAAATTAATAAAAATTTATATATTCATCCAAAAATTATGAAAAAATAGTGGGACCTCATACGTGGTATTAGCTAACTTTCTACCGAAGGGATTTGAATTTTTATAGAACTCAAAAAATGGGGTGCACACATAATAGGTTCTTATCTTTTTGACACAAAAATAGACATACTTTGTGTGCACACCACATTTGACCCTCTTAATCTCCACCATTTTAAAAAAATAGTAGTTTAGAAACTAGATTCCGAGCTCTACAATACTTATTCTTATCACTTTGTCAAATTTTGAGCATATGCATGCCAAATTATTAGATGAAGTTCATGTTTCGTTGATTTCGGAAAAATGTGTCCACTTTTGACCCCCTTTTGGTCCCCCATTTCCATGCACTTACCTTGAATAAATGATATTTTGGACTTATGATTTTCTACATAATCGTTTCTTTTTCTTTTTCTTTTTCTTTAGATTTGCTTAATCTCTTGGCATTTTTATTTGCATCTAGGTTGCCACTTGATCGACCCAAGGAAAATTCTTGACCTAATTTCTTTTGTTATCCTTATTTTATTTAAAGGATTAAAAGGGTTTAATTTGTTTTAACTTCTCAAATAACTAATGATAAGGCCAAAATATGCCTCATCAATGTGTAATGAATGATCTCATTTTACTCTCCTTTTAATCAAGTTTGACTGCATTTCGTGGCTTTTGTTTGATCTAGTATAAGTTAGGATGTAATTGTCCATATTTTGTTTGATTTAGTTCTAACGTCTAAAAACTCCATAATTCCTAACAAAATGTGTGGAAATTCAATTTTTTGAATGAACAGGTCATATTTGGTCAGATAAGCAAAGTGTGAAGCAACCAACACCTTTTTGAGGAAATTGGCTAGAATGTGGCTTAGTTAGGAACTCCAACACTTAGCTCCGGAACTCCATCACTTAGCTCTAAAACTTTGTGATTAGTTAGGAAGGTTTCCTTTGGTTTTGGAACTTCTCCAAAGTTCTAGAATTAATGGGAATATTTTTATTCTATCAAAATCTGGTTATGGAGCAATTAATGGGCCCTCCAATCAGGAACAAACCAACAATTTTCCAGTTCTTCACACTCCATAAATATGTATGTAAGACCAAATGACTATATGACCAGCTAGTTTTCTAAATTTCATATCTACTTTGGGCACTATTTGGTTTCACTAGAACCTATAGGTGGATAGACAACTATTGAACACTCATGATTGTAAATGCATCTTCGGATGAAGAAATATATATAAAGAATTGAAGATAGATAAAAGAGGATGATATAGAGATACATAGATATATACATAGTTAAGTTTTGTAAGACAAAACAATTCAATAATAAGATAGCCATTTCATTTTGAGAGTATCATACTTTGTTAACTCCTGATTCAAGGTGGAGCAAGGGCCCACTCCTCCAAGAAACAAGATCCTTTATTTATTGGTATTTATATCTTCAAGTAATTTGTGTAAATACATTAATTAGCAGTTATGTAAGTACTTTTTGATTCTTAAATTAAAATCTGTTGCATAAGTTATTTATCGTCCCCGCAGATGTTTTAGTGTACGTTTCTATTTCCTCAAAAGCATTTTAAACAATCTTTCAAGTGCATTTATTTCCAGTGTGTTTCATTCTCGCAATGTGTATTTATTTCCAAAGAATTTGTTTCATTCTCGCAAAGTGTATTTATTTCAAAGCAATTTGTTTCATTCTGCAAAGTATATTTATTTCCAACAGTGTGTTCAATTCTACAAGATTCGTTCATTTTCAAAGCAATGTGTGGTTATTTCAACAAGTTTCTTATAGGTTAGCTTTAATAAGGCTTTGGCCAAGAAATCTTAAAGACACTTTTAAAACCCCCAAGAAAAATAAAAATAATAAATATCTACAATCAATTACTAGTTCACTAAGATTCTTCTTGTTGCATATAGCTTCAGACACACCCCTGGTTTGAATATGACATCAACCATGAGTTGATTAAATGAAGGGAATAATGACACCCATCAACTAAGGTTTCTCAAATAAGATAAGCAACCAAACAAATTTCATAAACAAAACTTTATGTAATTCTCGTCATCAAATGATGTCAAAAATACATTTTTCTCATATTTTCAATTGAAATGAAACATAAGTGTTGAATATACTCGTTAAACATTCATGGAGTATTATCAAATCGGAGGAAGCTTACAAAAACTTGGAAGACAACCAACCCCTACACCAAATGATGAGCGAGAAAAAAAGGTGACTCACAACAAATCCACAAGTAGAAACAACAAAAATCCCTTCCCCAAAAATAGGGTATAAACATGCAAACCCACCTAACCCACCACAAACATAAAAGTTCTAATCAATTTAAACCTTTACAAAAACACGAAATCCTTCATCCGGAAACATGAAACACGTGTACATATCATATCTAGAACGTCCTTTACCTCACGACAAAGATTGCCATTTTTGGGGCCGACCTTCATACATAAGATTTTAATGAATTGTACTCATACAAATCTAACATAATCCATGAACCCAGCGCCTCATTAAACATACCTAAACAATCTACAAGTGAGAGTGGTCTATGTCGTTTGCCTCATGTCTCCACATATCCACACGACACCCACATTTGTTGTTTTTCTTGCGAAACACAACCTTGGTGTACAAGATTGCATCGTTCCTTCGTGCGGCCTTGCAATGCCCAACTATGACCTCTGCAACTCTCTATCCTTGTTACGATGCTCAAAATTCATAGTTTCGAGAGAGACACTATGCCCATAGTGATTATGTTACGCCCTTAATCCTAGTGCATATGTTGAGATATAGATATCCAGCTTGTGGCTAACATAATCTCTTATCATGTCATATCATATTTATATTTAGGATTTCATATACTTAGTAGGTCACCTAGGTGCCTTGCGATAGTATAACATGGCATATATAAGAGTTAGAGAGTAGTAGATTATCATCATATTGAGCACTTGAGTCTTACTACATATGGTTTGGAGGTTGCCCCTTCGAAGTGGCTAGGTCATTATACTTGCATATTATGATCATTTATTTATATCTTGGTATTATATTCTTGCTAATATTCAAATCTATTTAAGTAATTTCATTACTGATTAGGGTTTGGTGGTTTCTCAAACCATAAATTACACACATTTAGATTAGGACTTGTCTAGTTTTAGGGCTTCAAAATTCAATCGACGGCTCACATAAACCCGCACTTTAACGACCCCCAACCTCGACTCAACCATTGATTGACCTATCACATGTCAAGCTGAAAGAGGGACCATTCTACTTAGACAAACTTCTTTCAACATAATAATTAGTAATAATATATTGTTGGTCTATAACTAAGACGTACAACACAACCAACACAAGAACTTAAACCACTCTTGAGTTGATATAATACCTAAATGTAAATCGTACTAGAACAATATACATTTGATACTGAATGATAACCAATACAATTGCAAGCTTTATAGGACAAAGTATTTTCTTCCATGTGAAACGTTAAGAAAATCAGTCTTTGACCCCCAAACCGTCATTACCTTCCATTCAAGAATGAAGTTTCCGTGAGTCTCAAGTAGTAGTCCTTCCCACCAAAAAGTTGTAGGAACCACGTCCATATTTGGCATAGAAAAGGATGTCTACTGTTTTTCTTTATTGTTAGGACATAACGCATGCCTTGAGGGGCCGGCAAACCCTCCCTTTAGCCTTTGTGAGTAGAGAAAAGGAGGTTACACCTTACAACCTAACACATCACCATCTTCTACTTTCTTTAAAGGATCACATATCAAGTGGCCAACGGAAGAGACTTCCAAAGCCTCTTTTTCAACAAATATCTTCTCGATTTGCTGGTAATTAAGCGTAACATGCCAAATCTAGGTAATACAAGGGAGGAAGGAGAAAAAGATAACGACGACCGTCCAGGGGCATCTCAGATCTGGCACGTCAACAACTTCGAGAGGACGTTCTCTTAAATGCAGTGAGTGACAGAAGACCGTTTTCCCTGCATCGCCATAATTAGCCACCATGGAAACATTCTCCAGCCACCTGCTACCTAAGTTATGAAATCTGAATCCTAAACATTGCATAATAAAAATAATTGAACTCAATTTACATAGGCTATTACCTGCAGGCTGCACGCAATCATGGTTCTCAGTCCCAACCCCACACTGCGGAGTCATCACCACGCCCAATCTTAATGTAATCTCTCCCAGTTGCACATATATACATTGTATATATTTACTCTGAGGGGCCCAAGTGTCTCTCCTTCCCCTATTACATAGAAAGTGGCATCCATGTTCAGAATCCATTAAAGCTGCTTCACTGTAAAATGCCAGAGAAGTAGTGTGTGAATTTTTCTCGAAAATCATGGGGAAATCTGGGTTTAGAATAATGTTGCACAAGTTCAGAGATTTTGCCAGGAAAAGCCCGAATAATCCACAGCCTGGAAATAAAAAGATATCGAGATTGAGCGAACGATAAGTCTGCCCAGAAGCGGTTACTACCATAAGTTTGCTGGCGCTGCTGCTGCTTCTTCTTCTTCTTCTCAAGGATTGGCACGTCAGGAGCTGGAATCTCCGCGGGCCCTAAGTATGAAAAAGATGAGAAGAAGATTCGGAAAGATAAAGGAAAATTGTTGCGCAGTAAAAGCAAGAATATGTCTAGGCGTTCTTCGACGCTAATTGATACCGGAGTCTCAGCTGGCTGCAGCTGCAGAGCCAGAGTCGGTTCAAAGAGAGAAAAGGTTGCGAAGACAAAATCATCGGCTAACAAAAATCAGGTTTTGAAGAAGAATTTACAGGTATTTGAAATGGAGAAGCAGGGAACTCCAAAGTGCAGCGCCAGAAGCATGGAAATATTGAGGCAAAGGAATAAGGGAGTAATTGAGGATATCAATAAGGAATATTCCGATGCTCCTCCTCCTGCTAAGGTTTCTTTTGACGGAGCTCTTAAAGAAGAGATCGAGTTGGGGTTTCAATCCAGGCAGGAGGAACAGGCTTTGGAGAATAACGATAATGAATGGGATAACGCTAGAAAATGTTCCGGAGGAGCCGTGAAGTACGACGAAGGTTCCGCGTTCGAATCCCCGGAGGCCCAGCCCGTTTTGAAGAGTCATAATAGAAATATTAATAATGGGAAAAAATGTTCTGCTTTTTGCTGTAGCTGTAGATTGAGCGTCTCGGACTCCATTGACGAGTTCGATGAGAGCCTGTTGGGCGTGGATATTTGGAGCGAAAAGGAAGATTGTGAATCTGAAGATGTGCAGCTGCCGTTCTTAACTAAATCCGATCGTGTTGTTTTGGATATGAAGATTAATTTTTCCAAAGACGAAATGAAGGAGAGCAAGGCTAGTTTGTTCAGGCGATCCGATGCGGCCGCTCACGCGCAGGTGCAGGCAAAGCTTGGCCAAATGATCCAAGAAAAAGGCTCCAAGAAGAAGAAGAAGATTGCAACGCCTGATAATTTTACCTCAAATGGAAAAGATTTTCAGATTTCTGCACAATTACATGCAAAAGAAGCTTCAAACGGTGCAGAAACGGAGCATAATTTGTCACCTGAAGCAGAAAATGAGGTCCGTGTGCACGAAATTGATGAAGTAGAGGGAAACTATAGAGGCCGCGCTAAAATTGATAGCCAGCGGGGTAATTTGAGATCGAGGGAGCCAAAAAGTGGTCAGAAATGCAAAGGCGCGGTTAATTTAGCGCAGAAAAAGATCTCCGAAAGCTTAGCCGTTGTTAAATGTTCGTACGATCCTTGGAGAGACTTCAAAGAGTCCATGGTGGAGATGATACTGGAAAACAATATACGAGATTCTCAGGACCTTAAAGAGCTTCTCCATTGCTATATTTCTCTTAATTCTCAGGAGTATCATGACGTTATTTTCCAGGTTTTCGAACAAGTCCGCTTGGATTTGAGGATGCCTGAAATATAAAAGTATTCTTGTAAAATCTGAATTGATATATATATATATATATATATATAAAAGCTATGTCAAAAAGCCTTCGGTATTCACATGTCTACATTTATTTATTTATTTTTTGTGTTTTCCCCTAACAGAGGAATCAAAACTGAAATGTTTGCAGGTGTTTGAACAAGATCAGTCGGAATCGCGATCTCGATGCCTATAAAAAAAAAGAATTCATTAATTATGTTAGGACATGTAAAAATATCTCTGTATTCAACTTAAACGGGGGAACCTTTCATCGTTCAAATATAGATTTGTAAGTAATTACAGTGTCAGGAATCGTAATTTTCTTAGATACTGCTTCTGAATCAAATTTGTGCATGTTGCTATTGCCATATAATTTGTTCGAATTCGGTCTTTATAGCAATCGATTTTAAGAATTGATGAATCTAAAGCGATTTGGAAATTTGAATTTGTTAATCTTTCCGTATTCAAATAAAATTTTGTATTTGCAATGTTCTGTATAAAGCAGGAATCAAACCTGCGAATTATCGCAGATGTTCCAAAGCTAATAGTGAAAATCCGAGTGAAAAAAAAGAATATTGTTATATTACCGCAAAAAGCTTGTAGATCTAATAGTATTTTTCCTGACATTGGGTTTTATTCGGCTTTGGCAAAAGCAGAAAAGATTATGTGCAGATGCAAATCTTTAACGAATAATAAAACAACTTTACTTAGTGCCAGTTGCTGAAGTAGAGAATGTCGGAAAGTATACTTAGCTATTTTTCTTTTCTTTTTCGCCAGAACAATGATTCCGTTCAGAAATAATTGTCTGGAATTCCATATTATTAGTCGTTAGTTTAATTTTGGCCGTTTATCTTGGCGTAGTGGAACTGGAAGTCTGGAGGTATTTCCCCAGAAATTGTAACGCCTAATCTGTCACAAATTAGTGATCTAATTATAAAATGAGCTCTGGAAACGGTATAATCTGACCGCTCTGTTGGGCAGAATTTCCGCAAAAACCTTGACCCAGAAAAGCGACGCCATTAATAGCGCCGACTGTGCGGTAATCGTGTGCCGGGTCGCGAACTGACAATATATCTATGCAATGGTAGCTTGTAAGTAAGCAAGTGCTTTGTCTTGACTTCAGACGTACGTAATGTTGAGCAGAGACAGAGACCAGATAATAAATAGTGTCGGCAATCAAGGTGGTCACTGCTCACTGGCTACCACCGTGTTGCGATTAATGCCCATTGCCCAGCTTCAATTTGACTCTTTCCTAACGGTCTGAAAAATATTAATAATCCTACTTATTACACCGTTAGACGTTCGGGTACCTTTGTCTATCGACGCAGGGATTTCAATTAAAGCGTCCGTCAATTTACAATTTGTTATGGCATCTTCATTCATTTTTTAACAAATTATTATTATTAAGTTTTATATTATTTCAAATTATGTATATTTATAACGTAATATTTAACAAAAGAAAAAGAGAGAGCTTGTATCAATCTAAATCACAGAAAATGACTTGCAAACCATCAATTTCCAAGCCTAGCTCTTATGTTAGCCGAGGAACACAAGCAAACATATGCATGTGTTTGGAAAGAGACACTTTTAAATTTATGGAAAAAACAAATGTGTGTTTGGAGAGAGTGGTTTCAAATTTCACCCTTGTTTATATATTTTTAAATTTTAAATTATTAAATATTGTCTCTTTTTAAAGTATATAATTGCATCCTAGTTTGTACGATTAAAAAAAAAAGATGTTAGTTAAGAATAAGGTCAACAATTTTAGAGAAACATTAAGAATTTTATTATTTAATATCTACATAGTTGTGGACCGTAAACCATGACTTTGACAACTACACAAGGAGTCCCAAGTCAATCATGTTGTATGCCTTCAAGCAAGGTGAGCTTGACCTTCTATCTTTCTCAATACTATGTTGTACTATATACACTTGAAATGTCATGGCACTTCAAATTTTTGCATGTAATTGGGTAGTCCAATAAGGGACCATCCATATCTACTGTAGGTGCAATGTGACCAATGTGTGCAATTGAACCTTCTCAACTATGTGTGCAATGTGATCCATTGACAAATGATTGGAATCCTAATGCTATTGCTTCTAGTCATGTGCGCATGGAGAAAAATCTTCCAAATCAATTGTAGACAATCCAAGGCTACTTTGAATCCATAGTTTATTATGTGTAGTAATTTACATATACAATTCAACATTTTATCCCTTAAAGGCATGTACATCATAGAGTTGAAACCAAAATTTTAGAGATTCTTAACATCTTCATGATAGGAAAATTATGTAGAACCCCTTGAATCCACACACGCTGCGCACGCGCGTGCGCGCACACACACACAATTGTGTCACACTTTTTTCCACTTTTTGTTCTTCCGAAAAATATGTTCGATGGCCAAAACTTGACCAAATACATATAAAATGACCAAACATGTAGTTTTAAGAGCTTAAATATACCAAGGCACATTGCATATGTATTTTAAACGGTTTTTAAAGTATTTTAAAAGATTTATTTACTAGTCGAGTTTTAGAAATATTTTTGGCCACAAAGTGGGACAAACTTATATGCTTTAACCTTCTAAAGATTCTTACAAGTTCTACTTTTGCTTCCAAAATCAACCTTTAAAGGAACATATATCGATTATGATTACATAATCTTAAACTACATCCTTGCCAATTGTCATGGGGTCCTCATCATTGTCCTCAACTTCTTTTGTTGCCCCTAATACCTCTTCATCCTCCTCATCCAAGAAACATTGATGGGGTTTGAAAACATATTCGTTTGGCATGACTAAACTCATTCTTTGAGAGATAAAATCCTACCTATCGTGCATATCTTTGTTAAATCATTAAGGATGATGTGGTGGTGGTTGCGACTTTCTAGCCTAGAGTCATGCACAACATTATTTATAGGTCTTGATGATCTTCATGTTGTTTTAATGTCCTTGTAGTGTTTGACAACTTGTTTGCACAACTCGGGACTAGACCACCTCAAATACATTCTTGCGCCTTAGTATATACTTAGGGTCCAACATCTAGGATTTCATTATTTTGGTTATGGATTTTCTTTCAACCTCATCAATCTTAGTTGTATCCGACCACAATCTCATTACCCACACTCACATGAAGGGGTTCCAAATGTATCGGTCAATGTAGTTAGAAAACTTGTCCTCCATGAATGTACTAATATGATGTGCTACTCTTTCCTAATTGTTCCTTGTATGGAACTTGGAAGAGGAAGCCTCCTCAATCTTGATATATTTCATGTGGTTCATGAATAATAAATTCTCCTTATAGACAATTGTTTTAGCTTGGACATGAATCGAAGGAAGAATAAAGAACAATATCATTCAAACATCCTCAAATTAAAGAAAGGAAAACACCTACTTTGCAAGAATATATGTGGAAGAAAAGAGAACCATCCCACGACAAAAAAACAACTCTAAATTGGGCCCAAAAACTATCAACTAGAGACCATATTGCAAGTTCAACCAACATACTAAATGCATCTATCATCAAAAGAGAGGAGAAAGATTAAAAATTGACATACCTTTTCACGTATAAAGAAAAGATGGTCTATGCAAGCCACCTCCAAGCTTCAACACTATTGTTTTATCCTACACACAAATGTTTTAGTAGAATATATCAAAATGGGGGTGGTGTGTGTCACTCATGTGAGTTGAGAGATCACCAACTCATTAGAGACGATGCTCTTCAAATGTTCAAGTAATTTAAGCTTTCCTCTTTTATCATGGAATTCACCAATGAAATATTTCTTCAAATGATTTATGTGTGATTTCCACATAGGCAAGACCAAGAGACTAATGTACTCCATGACCTAGGCTAGGATGAGAAAATACTAGACCCCTTGGCTACCCCTTATAAAAGACATTGAATTATTGTGAAATGTGGGACATCCCACACAAGTATGGTTCACAACTCCTCAAGAAAGGGTGATTCCAAAAATTTACTCAACTTCCGAATTGAGATTTTCAATCATATTCTATCATTATTCGTCATGTCAACAACTTTATTTCCTTATGTTAGATGATATGTTGAAACTTGACTCTGTCAAACTTGGTTGTATCTAGGTTATTTCAATTAATAACGGCTTGATTTTACATGTGTTGAAATCACCCCCATTAGTAACAATGATGACCATTTGAGGATCTCTTCAATTACGATCATCTTTTAACCTTTCAAAAATGTGGCATGAATGCTTTTAGAGTGAAATCTAACTTCACCAACATTATTTTTGTGTGAGATGATGTACAAGTGAGAAAATTAGAAGAGGCTACCCTTTTATGATTTAGAAGATGTTGTCATAACTATCTAGGCTCATAATTCCTTTAGAGGCACCATAAAAATTGAGTTTGACAACCCCTAACTCAATTTAGAAAACTAGTTTACATAGTGCTTTGAAAGTTTACCTAACACATCACCAAACCTTTTATCGGGATAGATTGAACCATCTTTAAATTTATATAAAATGATAAATAATTTAGATAGTTACTCTATTGAATTTGTTTGAAAAAATGACATAAATCTTATAAATTCATTAAAAGATTAAAATCTTTCTATGGTTTTATTTTCACATATTTATTTTAAAAATAAAATAAAATTGCAATTTATCATATTAGATTGCATATATTTAAAATGATTTGACATTTATTTAAGTCCACAAATATTTATAAATTGAATAGGGATATATGTTTTGAATGTTGAATGATAATACAAAATATAATTAAATGTATAATTGTTTTGTGTTTAAATGTATTTTTATAATATATAAAATTAAGAATTCTAAAAATACAAGAAACATTATTAAAATTGTATAAATTCTATCAATCATATAATAAAGTTAATTTGGTAATGAGATTTACTGCAATTATATAAAACTGGTTTTAAATTTTTATGTTTGTACAAATATGTTGAATAATTATAATTGTTTGTTTGTTCATCACACTGATTATTTTTAATTTTACATATAGTTAATGTAACTATAAACTCAACTATATTTAAGTACTCTAGCAGCTAGCTGCGTGCTCTTTCAAATCATCCAATTAATCCACTATCTTTCAATATAAAGACTGAATGACAACACAAAACATGTTGAATACTAAATGACAAAGTTTAAATTGGGAGAAAGATAAATCATTATATTGAAAGCAAACTGATACCAGGAAAGAAGCCCCTTTGACCATTAAATGCAATCACATGTGCAATGGATTCTTGTTCTAAGCATTCCATGCACGTGAATCGTCACCTTATTAAGATATGCACTCCAAGCCAAAGCTGCATTTAAGAAGGGAACTGTTTTGATATATTTTATTTGTAAGGCAAGAGCAAGAGATACTTTCCTTATCTTGTTTTATGTTGGGGGAAGGGCTCGAGGTCGACCTTTCACGAGGGATTTGTTTTTCTTTGTTTCAGTATGGCTCAAATCAATTGCGAGATTACCAAAGCTTTTATTGATTTGCTCTCATGGAGTTCCTTAGTTGCAATCTGGATGGAAACATGTGGACGTAGCTGTTTGGAAGGTTCCTTTCATTCTATTTTTCAATTAATAGACTTATAGCTTATATCCTAGGGTAATGGTTCAATCTAGCTTTATATGGTTCAATCTCTCATACTCTCCAGTAAAATGCGGAGCCATTTATAATCAAATGGTTCAATCTAGCTTAATATGGTTTAGGGTTTAGTTGAGTTTGTGTAGTGATAGAAGGTTGAGTCTATGTTTTTAGTGTTCATAGAACCCACCGATATTGTATTTTAATTTTGATAAAGGGGCTTCCCACTCTTCACAACTTGTTTTTTCTGAAATAATTCTCTTATTGATTTATAGGGATCCAAAATAACTCCACTTCATCAGATCATCTAGCACTAGAAGAAGAAAATGGAGAAAACAAGGTTTTGTCAATATTTTAACAGAATGCCTTGTGTAAAGCGACGGTCCTGAACCGCACTTTTGCCCGGGCGGCGGTCCTATAACCCCCTGTTTGCGTAGGGCGGCGGTCCTGTCACTTTTGACAAAAAAATAAAAATGAAGCATGAACGGACGCGGATTTGAATCGTCCGACTTTGTCCCTTCCCTGCCACGACCTTTCCCATTCTCCAGTGCACGAGAGGACATGGGAGAGGCTATAAATACTTGGGAGGAGCAAAGGAATTGATCATTGGAAGCAAGAGATTTCATGGGAGTAAGTGCAAGAGTATTCTTAGTGTTGGAAGCAAGGAGGTTGAGAACAGAGCAAACAAGTACTTGGGAGGAAGTGTGAGACATTGTCAAATTTCCTTTCATACTTATTGTAAAATTTGTATCTTCATATTTGAATTGGCCAATAAAACAAGTGGGAAGAAAGAACAGTTTCCCTTCCGACTGGTTTTCCCTCACCTTTGGGATTTCGGGATAAAAATGATTGGTGTTTATGTTTTAATTCATTTCTCTCTGCAATTTTTTTAATTCTAAAGCATAAGTAATTGATCACTAGCTTAAAATCTGTCATTTTGTAATTGAAAGTAGAACAACATTGTTTTAAAGTGTGATTTGTGAGAATTCCAAAGTTGAAGGTTTAAAGATCATTTTGGTATCGAGCTTGTAGTCATTATTTTACCCTTAATACTTCTTTCTAACCCCAAGCGCGTCAGCCTATCATCTAGCATATGTTGGGTGCTCACCCGAGGCGTGCACGGGCGCCGAGCCCTCCTTTATGTGAGCTTTGTAAGAGAGTTCTACCATTAATGGAGGATTATTTGCAGAAACAGAAGTACATTCACTTACTTAAAAGGTAGAAGATGCAACTAACAGATCTACACATTAATGCATCATGAAGCTAAATGACATTGTAAGAAGTATAATAAACCATATCTGAGCCATGATAAGTCATATAACATGAGGGTTTACACCCATAAACAAGATGTACAAAATAGATCCATGTATATTGATTTAACAAAATCTCTGGCAGCCATACTACATTCAAAAGGGTCATCTCAGACCATATATATTAAATGACAGAGACTTAACTCCTGTAAGCTTCTCTGATATGAGATCCTAACTATACTTTTTCCCATTCTATCCCTTGTTACAGATCCCAAGTACCCATACATATGCTTATGACATCCCTTACAACCCTCCAAAGCACTAAGTACTCTAAACCCTAGCATTACCACAGCACTTTGTTACTCTCCTTCTCTTTCTCTGCATTCTCTTTGCATTCCCTCCGTGCCTCCATGTATTTTTGCACGTGTGTTCTGTCTATCTCTCTCTATCTTTGTTTATCTTCTTGACCCAAACACCTCTTTAAATAGGATCATCAACCACCACCATGACTTATCTCCTGAGCAGATTGCATGTCAAGTGTCGATGTGGTCCTCCATTGGTGAATGCTTATCCTCTTCACAAACCTTCCACTAACTGTAATGATGTCTCTAGGAATATTCCTGCGCGGGGAATATCCTTTTTGAACTCAAGGTTCGGTGGCACCTTATCCACTCATCACGCCTAGTCGGGTCCTCACATTTTTCCTCAAGTGACTCCATGATGCTAGTTATGGCTAAGTCCTTTAAACCCTTGTTCTACCTCCCACGCATGCCCTAGTTTCACTTAAACCCCTTTTGCCTACGTGATTTTCCCTAAGCGCCCTTCTATCTATTGATCCTATGCGCACACGCCTCTTGGTACTTAGCCAATATTTTAGGGTCCAACATCACCCCACACTATGCATGTTCTTCGTCCTCAGAAACATTCTTCTTCCTCAAAGAATAAAGAATAGAGGTATCAAAACAATCAAAGAATGGAAGGATGAAAGAAATGGAAGAATAGAAGAATGTGTTTCTACTGCTGCATGAGGAGTGGGAATTCCTTCTTCAGATGCCTCAATCTTCTCCCATGCGTCTACTTCTCCCTGCGCTTGCTGAAGTAGGTCACCCACTAATGTGCTTACTTCATCAAAACTAAGTTCCTTGCTCTTAGCTTTCAAGCATATCAATAATGCTCTCTAGCTGCTTGCTAAGATCACCTAGCACATCCATCCTGCGAGTGACTTGGGGGTACAGTTCCTTTAGTTTACTCTTAATCGAACCCCGCAAGTTATCGATTGCTTCCAATTTATTTTCAACTTCCGCTAGGATCTTGTCATGCTCCGCTCTATTACATTTGTAATTTTCCTTAAATTCTTTTAGATCTACCTCATGTGTAGCAACCAATATGTTTGCTACCCTATCCTATTGGCACAATTGTCATACACGGCTTCAGCCATTTATGTGGCGGTCTTTACTGCGGCAAGGAGATCAGAGTACTAAGTCACTACTTCCCCAATATTTATGTTTTCCTCCTCCTTCTGACATGCCATCACCTCATCTACTGACTCTAATTCGAGTTGTTGCCTTTCCATGGCAAGGATACAAGTCAAGTCTTCCAAGAATTGTATGGTTGACTCGTATTTTTGCTCAAGAGGAGCTAGGTATGGGTGCTTCAATATTATGGCATCTGAAATGACCTTTATCTTCTTATGGATTTCACGCACATTTGCCTTTTCATCCCTTATTTTGCGTCTTAACTGTGCATTGATCAATTCCTTTTGTTTTATCTCTTTGTCCCGCTCAATGATCTCCTCATTATTTTTCTCAAGCTCTTCCTCCAAGACCCTTATTATTTCATTCTGCCAAAGAGTCTTGCTTCTACCTCCACCAATACTTTGTTGAGCACGTTACAAACTTTCTCATTGGACAATTATTGGGCATTCACCAAAGGGTTTACTCCCTTGGCATCTGGTATCTTCATCAATGCATCTTGGTTGACCTCAAATTTAGGTTCATCAACATGGGACTCAAAATCCCAAGATAGCATTTTCCTCATGCGCGGGTATGCACCCTCTTCATCGAAAGAAGACCAAGCAAGGATTTGGTTTGTAGGCATGGTACTTTGGAAACGTGCGCGCAATACCTTGTTTGGATCATTAATGTAAGTAATTTCTTGTTCCTACACCACTATTATGCCCTTTCCACGTATGTATGCTGCCTTTGGGAAGCTTATTGTTAGGGGGGGGTCTCCACCCATGCTTCCATACTCCTTTCCCACACTTGCACTTTCCTCTGTCTCCTTTAGTACTTCCTAGGTGCTTCGCTTGACTTCGTGGTCTACCAATTGTTGGATAGTTCTGCCACTTCCCTCTCTATGGTATTATCCATATGCTCCTTGGTCTAGGTCGGGGTATTTTGATCCTTCATGTTTACTTCCTCGATCCGCCCTTTTTCATGAGTACCTCCTTCGTCCTCATCCTTCTCTTTATTTCCTTCTTCCTCTGACTCGTGTACATCATACACAAGATGGTTCTGAGCCTCATCGTGCTCTTCATCATCTTCATCGCCCTTGTCGGCCTCCATGCTTTCTATTTCATCTGAGTCTAACCCTTTAGTCACCCTTTGCTTCTTCCTTACTGGTGATTTTGGTTCAGGGGACCTCTCTTTTTCTCTTTCTCTTGCGACTTTTCTTTCTACGGTGACTCCTCCTTTTGTGGTGACTCTTTTCTCATGGGAGACTTCTTCCAACAAACGTAAATCTTGGTTCCCTCGTCGAATCTTGTGCCCCTACTATTTGTACTATTTGTACGCTCGACACTTTTTTCTCAGGATTTTCTCTCTCTCTTTTTTTCTTAGCGCAATATTCTTCCATGCGGTTAGGTCTTCATGAATGGAGACATCGTCTTCAACATAAGCTCCCTTTTCATACTTAGGCCTTATACACAAATACACCCTTGTTGTTTTCCTCCATGTAACATGTAATGTTATTGGTTTTAACATGTGCACATCATGGGAGACATACTTTTCCACATAGGCACGCTTCTTGGGGTATATTAGTTTTTGCGCAGCTCACGGTAGTCTTGATCCACTACACTTAGATCAAATCTAAGTTTCTTCACCTTGTTGAAACTATTGACCCGACACGGAAGTACTACACTTTGTGAGAGAAAGACAATTTACACCAAGGACTCTTGGTGCCATCTACCAAAGTAAATCTGTCGATGCAAAAATGTTGGTATACTATGCAACTCTCACTTCTTCTCCTTACACTAGTGAAGGCAACTATTTAGGTATTCTCCATTCAGCCCCGAATGCATCGTGCCTCCGCTTATACCATTTTTCCAGGACACGCCTTATGAGCGGTCTTCATGGTGTCACAGTATACTGTTCAAACCTCTTGGCAGGGGAGGGGTTCTCATATGGGTAATCCCAAACCAACTCATGCGGCCCATCGAGCATTCTAATCTTTGAAAAGACAATGGTGAGGAGGATGTTACCAAACATGATCTTTTCTACATCGTGTACGGCGTCTATGATCTCCTCTACAATTAAAGTTGAGAGGTTATAGATGGTTCCCTTTAATATTTTGTGTCACACATTCAACCAAGCCTTGTTGATATGTTTCCATCCCTCTTGCCCATTCATGTTTGTAACCAAACACGCAGCCATCCTCATCACCAGGTCAGTAATTGCTGAAATGTCGAAGTAACATGAACCCTTCTTGTAGTCATAAGCCTCAACGGTCTTCTTAATGGATTCCTTTTCTTCCAAGTCATCGTTCAATGAATCTCCTTCGTAGATAAAGCCGGTGAACTTAGACATTAGTTGGGGGGTTATGCGTATCCTCCGCCTCCGAAATAGAAGTGTTCTTCATGCATGTGCAACATCAACCATTGGTATAGTTGCTCATGCTTGCCGAAATAGGGCAACTTGTAGAGTTGCAACAACCCAACCTTCTTAATTTTTACCTTTACCTCATTGTCATAGATGTGCATTCCATCTGGTGTCCTCTTCTCCGTAGGGAAAACCAGTTCTAGTGTCATTTCATTCTCTGTGGTGCTCGTTTGATGGTTATAATCATTGATGGCCATCTTCTTGACATGAGATACCCATTATTTACTAAGCAATACATCATTCGGGTTCTGCATTTCCATGTACCATTCTTCATTGAAACTGGTGGAGACAACTTGTTTCCCCTTGCCCTTTCCCTTCTTGGTGAAATGTTTGCTACTTTCCTTGGTGCCATTTCTTCGTCAAGTCCTTAAAATTTCCTTTCTCCTGATCCTGGCTCTTCTCAACTTTGTGGCTCCACTCCTTTGTAAAAACTTCTTTGAACCTCATGCCCTAGCTTATAAAACCCTAACTGGATAACCCCTTTTTCCACTGATGGCGTAACACACGCGTAATTCTTCCACACAACCTTCTTCGCTTACACTGTACTTCTTTCCACTTTGGTTCATTGATCAAACTAGCTATGCATACAAATCTTCACAACTCTTCTCAAAATTTCTTCACAAGGATGCCCTAGTTCGCGAGAGCTCTTTTTAAAATGCAAGGTAGAAAATAACACACCCCCAATATTCTATTTATAACTTTTACTTTTCTCTGCAATAATTCCATGCCACCTACCAACATACTTTTGCAATAAAGGTGGATTTTTTTCTTTCAATGCCAACCTTCAGTGCTTTTTCCTTCGCGGTCAATCCTACACAAACACTTCCACAACCTTCTAGCACACACTACCTCAACCATAGAGTTCTTTGTGCTTTCTCCCGCACCGAAGTCAATTCTTCTTCTATGTCTTGGACAAAGTTCTTTCCGTTGCCTATCTCATGTTGCTCCTGCACTTTTTACCCTTGTATGTGGTTTCTCAAAGCCTTTTGACACCATCCTTCCTTCATGTTCACCTTTTCTACGCGTGATCTTCCAATCCACATGTTTTTGATTTTTCAACCCGGGTCATCCACAATCATAGCTTCCAATACTTGTCACATCATTCCACCCCACATGAAACTAGATGCGCAGTCCTCAACACATAGAAAACTTTTGAAACTAATAAGTGGCTACCGTACACAAATGCGCACAACACAAAGCAACGAGAAAGGAAACATAAATAAAGGAAATCAGAACAAATCAAAACCTAGGCTAGCGATAATACTTCCTTATTTACGAACACATGGAAGACTTATTTATAGTAGGGCTTTATTCTACTCCCATTAAAATGGCCTAGTAACCATGTTCCATCCACAATTTTTATCACTGCAAGCATATGAATCAAGTATGGGCCCCATCTAATGGAATTTAAATTTCCCAGGATGGCACATAAACTTGGAATCATCCAATAGAACCATTTTCCCAAACCTCAAACTATTTGTTCCTAATGTGTATATCATGCCATGCCTTATGCTTGGATTTTTCTATTTTTGACTCCAGCGAACAATAACCCACCTCTCATCTAAGCGCATTAACCTATCAATCCTCTCCTCAAGCGTTGTTTCATTATCTAATCCTCCTGCGCACTATACGCAGTGATGGTAACATGAATTCGACAGGTAACACCGCTTCTGCACCAAACACCAATTGTAAAGGTGTGGCCTTGTTCAGTCTTTTATAAGTAGTCCAATATGACCATAACATAGCAGAAACTTTATCATCCCAATAATTTCTTCACACATCACAAAGTTTGGTTAACGTGTGATTCAGAATTTTCCTAAACGCCTCAACAAGCTCATTAGCTTGTGGGTGATACAAGGTAGTCGTGTGGTGGGCTACCATGCATTTTTCAAACAAGAACCTAACTGACTTATTCAAGAAATGAGTACCCCTATCACTTGTTAAGCTCAATGGGAATCCATATTTGCTTATTATGTTTTCCCACAAGAACCTAGTTGTTGTTATCATTGTGCAATCCCTTATATGCGCCACTTCTTCCCACCTTATAAGATAATCTCTGCATGTAATGATATAACATGAACCTTTCCTTCACACGTTTTGGGAAATAGGGCCTACGAAGTTAATTTCCCACTTCTCGAATGGTTTTGCATACTGACAATCAGTCTTAATGGCATTTCATCTCTTTTCCTAGTTTATGAAGGTGGTCTTTGGCAAAGTGGTCACGAGCCTTGTAATACTCAATCCAATCCTTGTAAACCGTTTCCCACCAAAAACTTGCTAGAAGGATCTTACACACATTTGCATTCTCTGTATAGTATCCTCCTACAATTCCACCATGTGCTTCCTCCATGATTACAATGCATTCATGTTCTAACACGCACCGACACAAAACCTCATCGCGGCCTAGCTTGTATAAGTCTCCACTAATTAACATGTAGGGCACGACGTGTATGTCTAATTGCTTCCTTTCCAAAGTATTCATTCCCTCCGGTGCCACACTCATCTTGAGAAACACAACAATAGCTTCCAAGTCAAAGGGTGCATGCGCGCATAATATAAACAATTTTTCATCACGGGATTGTATCCCATATGCTCTCTGCGCATCCTCCCGTAAGTCAATCCTTGATAAATGGTCATGTCCTAAATTATTCTTACCTAGTTTCATAACAACCATAAACTCAAACTCTTGAAAATACATGACCCCCGCATATATGTGCCCTTGTTTACCAAGTACTTCAATGTCATGTGGTCTGTGTAGAATATAAAGGGTGTTGCCAATAGATACTACCTGAATTTTTGCAAAGGCATAGATCATTGACAATGCTTCGCGCTCAGTAGTAGTATAGTTATGTTCTGTTGGGGTTAGCTTTCTACTAGCAAAGCACAAGGGGTGGTCAAAAATTCCCTCTCCAGGTTGTGCTAAGATTGCTCCAATCGCCACTCTTGAAGCATCAACATGTACATGGAATGGATTATCCCAAGAAGGAAAGCGTAATATGGGCACAGTGATAAGCTTATTCTTTAATGTATTAAACACCATCTGCTGTGCCTCTCCCAGTGAAATGTACTTTTTGTTTTAGCAAATTTTCCAATGGTGTGGCGATCTTGGCATACCCCTTAATAAATTTCTAGTAATACCCCATATGCCTAAGGAATCTACACATTGCGCTCTGGCTGGTAGGTTCCCCCAATCCCACAATAACAACAACTTTGGCAGGATCCACCAACAAGCCTTCCTTACATATGATATGCCCCAAAAGGGTTCCAAATGGAGTAGCAAAAACACATTTCTTAATGTTGAGGGATATCCTCAACTGCCGACATCTTTCAAACATCAGCCTCAGATTGTCACAATGGTCCCTTACTAATCCATATACCGTCCAATCATCAAGGTAGACTTGAAGAAACTTATGGATGAAGTCTTGAAATTCTGCACCACTGATATGTGAAAAACATGCAAACACGCTCTTGATCCAAAAGCGTATGATTGTGTAAGAAAATATTACCCATTCGTGGTGACAAAATTTATCTTTTCTTGGTCCTCCTTTGCAATTCTAACTTGATGATATCCTGATAATCCATCTATGAAAGAATAGATCTTGTGCCCAACTACTCCTTCCAGGATCTCCTCAGTGAAGGGGGTTGAAAAGGGTCAATAACACATACCACATTTAGATCCCTATAATCAACACAAATCCTTATCCTCTCATCCTTCTTAATGTTGATGACCATCAGACTTATCCATTATGATTCTTCAACAACCTCAATGATGCCTGATGCGATCATCTTGTCAATCTCCTCCTTGAATTTGACGCATAGATTGATTCATTTGATAAGGTATCTTCTAAATTAGGTGTGCACCTTCCTTTAATTTAATCTTCATTTCTCCCAAAGAGTGGTGAAATCCTTTAAGCTCATGGTACCGCATGGAAATAAATCTTGAAACTCGCGTAATAGATCAATGATATTTGAAACCTTTTTTTTTTCCAGTAATCTTGATAGTAGTCTCCTTAGGCTCGCCTCCAGAACCAATGTTAACCTTCTTGGTTTTCAGGGTTCATGGTAGGTGTGTGCTTTCTCATCAACACTATCCATAACCTCATGTGTACCCATAATATGGTTAGCATCCAAATTTTCCACCTCTTCACCATCGATCACATAGACCAATTTTCCTTTCTCTTTCTCCATGCATGCGTGCTCAAGTTGTATCTCCTCTTATTCTTCCTCATCAAAGCACGCTTCTAAGCCAATTTCACCCAATAATTCCAGTATTCTATCCTCCACCATGGCACTATCTCCCATAGTTAGGCACTATCTCCCATAGTTAGGCACTATCTCCCATAGTTAGGCGCTTAACAACCTGCAACACCTCATCCACTGATGGCTTAGTACTCCGATATTCGAAAGCTTGAAGGAGGTCAGCTGTCCAACTCTGTCGATTTCCTATGTGACGGTGATCTCTCGAGTGAATGTACCATGCATGCGTGCAGCCTTGTAAGGTGGAGTACAACTTATGCACCCATAAAGAAGGTGGCAAGGCTTTTGCGCCTTCCATCAGGCCTTCTCACATGCTTGGACGTGAAACGAGGCGGTTCCTTCCCATGAAAATATTGTATGATAATAGGTGCATTGCTTTGAACAAATGTAACAGAGAATGTGATTCTCACTTCACGCCACTCTAGAAGGTTATCGCAATGGGTCACCCACCAATGTGTTGTGGTCTGAGCAAGGTATAATTAAGCATCCTCCTTTCAATCTCACATCTCCACTGGGTCTCCATTTCTCGCAGGAAAACATCAGGGTCGGCTCCCCTAGAGTAACTTGGCAACTTCTTTCCTCCTAGATGCTTGACGGAGCACGCCTTTTTTACTCTCATCACGGAGCCTCTTAGTTACCTTCCGACTAACTCATATGTCCCATGCGCTTAATTTTCACATGCCACACTAGTTGTATCACTTATAGATTGAGCATCTTCCCACTGAATAATGCCCTCTTTTGTTGGTTGCACAACTTCAGGGTCCCAGATAGTGCACACATAAATTATATCTAGGTCTTCTTCTCCTAAAGGCTCAATATAGGGCATTGACTTCCCATCCGTCAAAGGAATGATGACATGTTCGTATTTTTCTCAAAACTTATATACCCCTTATTGAAACGTAAGTCAACATTGTTCTTATAGCACCAGGGGCACCCAAGTAACATTGGAAAGTTTTCCACCTCAGCAAGCGCTAAGACTTCAAAGTCCCAGTGAATTTCACCCCTTGGATAGTGATAACAACATCTTTTAAAACACCAATGGGCATTTCCTTTGTCTTATTAGCCATATACAACACATTTGAAGATGGCTATAATGGGGGCCTTCCCATTTGATTCTAGGCATCTAGGGTGAGAACATTAACTTCTATGCCCGTGTCAATCAGAATATTACTTAGGAGCCATCCATCAACAACTGCATTCAAGGTAATCTCCTTATCGTAGTCAAGGCTATGGGAGGAAGGTTAGCATGCAAAACTTACCTCTCACACTCTGCTCCAAAGCACTTGGTATTTTATCCTCAACCATTATCCTAATAGAGGAATGATATTCTCTTAGTACAACATCTTACACACCTCTCTGACATCATCTATATATGACTGAGGGACCTCAGCGCTTTTCTTTTGCCCCAACTTCTTGGATTGCTCCTTTAGACATTGAATTTCCCCTTGAAGACTCTTGATTACATCCATGGTCTCTTGATAGAATTCCTTCTAATGGGTAGGGTCTAGATACTTCCCATATACCACCTCTTATCTTGTGACCATTGGTCTCTGCTTTGGTATTTCCTAGCACGTGCAGCCTCAACTCACGTTGTCACCAGTACATGTTCTAATTCTGACTCACGTGCCACCCTTGGCATCTCTACCGTGAGTCTACTTTCTTAATGCTTACCATCCCAGCACCATTTTCTTTTTGTTGTTGTTGGCTCATGTGTTCAAATAGCTCTAGGCACTCCTCATACTTGTGCTTCTTCCCACACCATGAGCACTATATTAGATCAGGACATTCGTGCTTGTAATGCTCTGTGGACCCACAATTATAACAAGTTCCACGAGGGAATTCACCTCTTCCACCTCTATGATTTCCATGGCCTCTAAATCCTCCGCAAAAGCTTCTTCCATGAGCTCCTCCATCCACGTGTCCTTCATAGTGATGACCATAATCCATGGCATTGTTTGCAACACTGGTCTGGTGCATGCCAATATCAATGACATCATGTATCTGGTCAACTAATATACAATCCTTGATGTCATGAGTAATAGAGATGTAAATATTGTAATAGCAAGACACATTCTTACGGATCGCGCCTACTTGCATGTAGTGGACACCTACTCACATCATGATCTCCATGGAAAATTTCATAGTCTACCGTCATGACGTGTACCAATCTCTGAGGACAATTTTCCTTCATCTAAGCTTCAAGAAAAGGACTAATGTCGATATTCACGCTTCCCATGCCTTAGTGCACAGGGCAGCCTCTAAGGCCTCACACGGGTCTATGAAAGTCTTATGCAAAAGTTTTCTCCTGAAGGGTGTTATTAATCATCCAACAAACCATTGAGCATGATGAGAGGATGAATATCATAAGATAGTTTTGACAAGAGAGTCTTAAAACACACATCATACTCCTGCACACTCTTTGCCATACCTGTTGAATCTCCTTGATGCGCTAATACTCTTATGTTCAAACTCGGCAATATAAAATTCAGCTAAGAAGGCATTATGCAACATGGTATAATCTACTACTGTCTGGTGGGGTCATACTTCCAGTACCAACTATGTGCACGCCCTTGCAATGTTGTTGTAAACTGACTTGCCTTCCAATCCGGGTAGTGATCCCCTTCACGTGCCATAGTAGTTCACATTTGTGTACATGCTTTGCAGCATCCTCAACACCTTTGTAATCTGGCATATGCAAATACATTTCAAAAATACTTGCTGAGGTGGTTGAGGCCCTTGTCCACCTGATCCAAAACCTGGATTCCCTCTGATGTTGCCTCCACCACCAGATCCACTAGATCCACTAGCGCTTGTCCCTCCTGACCCACCAGATCCTCCAGATCCACCAGGTCCACTAGTTTCTATTCCACCTCACGCACCATATCCTCCTCCCTGTAGGGGCAAGGGTCTGAAGTGGTTGCGCCTTGTGTCCCCACTGTCTCACTAAACTGTGTGCCAACAGTTTGTGATATTGCACCACTACCAGTTGTGTGTCCCGTGTTGATTCTAGATGCGACACCCAAGGTTTTTATACTCATACTTTTCCCAAATGTCATTCCAGACAATATACCTCCAAACACAAGAAATGATTATGCAGCCATAGATGTGCCAAATGAAAAGTTATACCTCCTAGGTGTTGATCGATTACTTCCACCAATACCAACTGGGTTAGTAATACTTATCTCTGGATTTGGAAAACTAAGCATCAGGGTTTGGTCACTAGGTGGATTCAGATGCACGCCAACAACTCTTCTCCTTTCTTCATATGATGAGATCTCTCTAGAAGACGAGGGGTTTCTCTTTTGCACTTGCCAAGATGGGGTAGCACAGATTGCTCAGATTTCATGTCCTTCGCGTGAAGCTGAAATCCTTCCCACAACATTTGTCTCCATAAATCCATCACTCCCAAAACTTTATTTTATCTTGTCAACTCCCTCTCCTAAGCTTCATTATACTTTAAGTTGCCTTTTTCCCTCTCCTTTTCAACTGCAAGGTCCACCATCTTCCTCCACTCTAGCTTCCTCATCCAATGCTTAGAAGAAGCTTAGCTGACCATAGGAAATGCTTCCAAACTCAGTGTAATGATCAGGATCTTTATAGCTAAAGGGATAACACGCAAGAACGATCCTCTTGGCTCCCTCAAGAACTCAAACTCAATAATCTCTGGAAAGGAATACGTAAAAATCGTGAACTCCAATGTGTAACTTGTCAAAACTCTATTCCACCGGTGATTAAGAGCACGCATCCAAGTCGATCGAGCATCATGCGCCCCTCGATACTCATCTTGGGTCCATATGTGAGTTCTATAGTACCAACTTGATCTAGATGCATACGTTGAAAGCCATTCATATAACTCCATTGGAAAACAACAAAAGAAGGTCGCACTGACTCATGATACAGATTTTCTTCTACCCATTTACGTGCATCAAACTTAGGTCTAGTACTAAATTTTTGAGGGAACTCATCCTCTGTGCTTTTAATCCATGCTTCGACACTGTCCAAGGTCAAGCGCTCTGTCATCACACATTGTTCTCACAACATCTTTGAAAATAGGTCCTAAACGGAACCAAGATGTAGTCATTATTTTACCCTTAATACTTCTTTCTAACCCCAAGCGCACCGGCCTATCATCCAAGCATATGTTAGGCACTCACCGAGGTGCGCGTGGGTGCTAAGTCCCTCCTTTATGCGAGCTTTGTAAGAGAGTTCTACCATTAATGGAGGGTTATTTACGAAATAGAAGTACATTCACTTACTTAAAAAGGTAGAAGATGCAACTAACAAATCTACACATTAATGCATCACATAAGCTAAATGACATTGTAAGAATTATAATAAACCATATCTGAGCCATGATAAGTCATATAACATGAGAGTTTACACCCATAAACAAGATGTACAAAACAGATCCATGTATATTGATTTAATAGAATCTCTGGCAGCCATACTACATTTAAAAGGGTCATCTCAGACCATATATATTAAATGACAAAGACTTAACTCCATGTAAGCTTCTCTGATATGAGATCCTAACTATAATTTTTCCCATTTTATCCTTGTTACAAATCCCAGTACCCATACATATGCTTATGGCATCCCTTACAACCCTCCAACACTAAGTACTCTAAACCCTAGCATTATTGCAGCACTTCGTTACTCTCCTTCTCTTTCTCTACATTCTCTATGCATTCTCTTTGCATTCCCTTCGTGCCTCCATGTATTTTTTTCTTGTGTGTTGTGTATCTCTCTCTATCTACATCTATCTTCCGACCCAAACACCTCTTTAAATAGGATCATCGACCACTGCCATGACTTCTCTCCTGAGAAGATCGTGTGCCAAGTGTCGATTTGGTCCTCTATTGGTGAATTCTTATTCTCTTTGCAAACCTTCCACTAATATTTGGGAATATTCCTATGGGGAATATCCTTTTTTGACTGTAAGGTTCCGTGCTAGCACCTTATCCACTCATCACGCCTAGTCGGGTCCTCACATTTTCTCCAAGTGACTCAATGATGTCGGTTATGGCTAAGTCCTTTAAACCCTTATTTTTCCTCTCATGTGGGCCTTGGTTTCACTTAAACCCTTCTTAAACCCCTTTTGCCTACGCATTTTTCCCTAAGCTCCCTCTCTATTTTTGATCTTGCACACGCGTGCTCTCTTGGTACTTAGCCAATATTTTAGGGTCCAACAGAGCTAACAAGTATCCAGGATGTGTTATTTGTTCTTTTTATTTATATGACAACGATAAGGTCTAAATGAAAACAAGCTTTACCTTGCAATCCATATATTTCTACAAAGAAGTGGAAATAGAGAATCCGAGTACAAATGGAGGAAGAAAACTGGTTCGTAGAATTGAGATGTTAGAGACCATGATGGATAGGATGTATAGACATCAACAAGAACTCTCAAATTTACAAGTGATGGATTATGTGAAACAAGATTCCATGGACTCGGTGGTTCGAGCATTGCTCGATAATTTTGGAAAAGGGAAGAGCCATGAGGAGGAAGATGATGTGGAAGAGCATGAAGAAGAGACTCAATTGGGAAGGTAAAATCTGATCATGCTTCCTTTAAGTTTGATACAAAATTTGAAATTAAGAGCTTTGAAGGACAAGTAGATGTAGATTTTCTTAATAAATGGTTAAAATAGTTGGAAGTCTATTTTAGTTTCCAGAATATTACTAAGGCACAAAGGATTACCTTTGCATGTCTCAAAATGGAAGGTCATGTGCTAGTTTGGTGGGAGACCCATCTAGCCACTTGTGAAAAGAAGAAACGTGATATTGTCAATAATTGGGAGGGATATAAGGAATTACTTAAAGCTAACTTCTATCTTATTAGCCATAAGGTGACCAGGATGATTAAATGGCGGTATTTTAGACAAGGAAGTGGTCAAAGTGTGAAAGACTATACTATGGAGTTTTAGAGGCAAGCCATGTTGTTGAATATGGACTTGGAGGATGAGGACATTTTGACCAAGTATTTGGGAGGACTTCACACTCACCTTCGAAGAAAATTCATCTCCACGAAGCCCAAAGATCTCAATGAGGCGTGTGTGCAGCATACTACATAGATGATGAAAGGAAGCAAGGAGAAGCAGAGTTGAAGACAAAACAGTCAACAAATCAAGAAAAGAAAGAGCAAGGTTAGACAAGTAACAAAGGTAAATGGAAAGGGAAAGGTAAAATAAACTACCACTACTTTGAATAATTGTAAAGATCCTAAGAACTTTTGCAAGAATTGTGATATCAATGGTCATACTAACACTACATGTTAGAAGTTACATCTTGAGTTACATCCGAAGAATTGAACCAAGGAATCAAAGAAATCCATGACAAATGTGAAGAAAGAAGGGGATGTGGAGATTGTAGACACCAAATTTGGGTCTTACGATACCCTGTACCCCGTATCTCATCCCGCAACCTAACCCTACCTCACCACCTAAACCTTACACACTTAATTATTTATTAATTACCTTATAATTAATAAATCCACATCTCCAACCCTGCCACCTCACCTCGCCACCTCACTATGACCTAGCCCTAACCCTAAACTAACCTAATTAAGACCTATGACTTGGTCCAGACCCACACCCATGACTCATCACCCCTCACCCGCATCAAAACGAGCCTAATAATGACTTGACCAAGCCCACAACTGACCCCTCGGGAGAAAAGGAGGGAAAGTTGGCTATTTTTGGTAAAAATAGCCAACTTTGACTTGACCGACGCCGGTCCCTACTCGACCGCCATTGGTTATGCAACCGCCATCGGTTCCCTGTAAATGACCTACCCCAACCAAAAATTAAGATCCGGATTCATTTGCAAGAAAAGAGTTTGCAGAGAGGAGCATTGAGTCCAAGACTATAACTGATCAACAAGATCACGGTCACACTCATCCAAGCATTGGGAGAGTCAGAGGATAGCTTCATCAGCTCACTTTCGATTGTCGGATCATCCCACCTAAGCTTTTCCTTTGTCACCACATTCCTCGGACCTGTATCCTCGTCGAAAGTAGTAGTCCTTACTGCGGACAAAAAGGAGTTCTTCACAATCGGTGTGATCTCTCTCTACGGTATGCGCACACCTTCCCAACACTCAACAATGTATTCCTCCTAACCCTAACCCCTTATCTGTTTCTCAAGAGAATGAAAGGATAGAAAGCAACTCTATTCGGAACTAAAAATTTGCATGCGAAACATTTTGGCACGCCCGGTGGGACCCTATTCGGGTTTCTTTCTTTCTTGATTGTTTTCATATAGGGAGCACACTTGCTGTTTCTTTCTTCTAAATATTCACAAAATATTTTGTCATTTTGGTAAAAGAACTTGTCTTTCTTTCGCATCTTTGCATTAGTGAAAGTCATCTTCTTGACCTCTTCTCTTTCTTTGCTTCATCGAATATCATTTTCGATTTGGGTTTAAAACACGTGCATCACATTCTTGCTTGTTGTTTTTAATTCTAGTGAACATAGATTAAGTAACAGGTTGTACACGTGGGGTGATATCCATGGTATTGACAAGAAATTAATCTTACTCTCACTGCACAACACATACCAAATCAGATCATAATCTACACAACATCTCAAACATCCCCCCTTTCCGCAGTATTCCTCCACCCGATTGAGGTAGCTTTACAAGCCAAAACAAACTTGACATCTCCCTTAGGTCTTTTGTTTAGGATTGACATCATCTTGCGTCTAAGGCATAAGCCCAAAAGTGATTAAAACTAATCCTAGGGTTAGTCTCTTGATTTGCTTATGCATCTTGCTTGTTTTCTGTTTTTCTTTCTGTTTCTCGTTATACCCCTGTCTCAATTATCACTTCAGATAGTTTGGTGGGTATACTAAGCCTTGTTATCCCCAAACCAAGCAGACCTCTTACATTCTCTCTTTGCCTTCACAGTGACGGAACCGATCTCTTCTACCGACATCGGTTACTTGACCGACGCCGATTAAATTTCGACCGACATCGGTTACTGACCGATATCGACATCGTGTTTTACTGATTCGACAAACCAGTAACCTACCAATTCCAACGTTTTGTTGCGTTTTTGTTCCTGATTGACTAATTCTCTATTGTATCCTCTTGTCCATGGTTGTTATCACCCGGCAACAAGCCGCAGCCATGGTTTCACATGCTTGTTCCGTGTCTTTGCCTGAGTCACCCCCTTCGCATCCTATGGGGAATCCTACGGACACCAATGCTTTTCCCAAGATCTCTGTCGGAGATCCAGATTTTGCTAAATTTTTGGATGCTAATCTTGGCGCCGTACAGTATTATTTGTCTCATACCCCTGACCGTACACCTGATGGTCAACTCCTCTTGGGTATTCCTATCAGTATAGCAGCTCACTTAGCTCCTTCCCCACCTAATAACTCGCCTTACTTGTCTTCATCCTTAGCCCCATCTCCCAGCCTCGGTGGATTCGATGGTCCATACTTGCACTAATTGACTTTCCTCTCGGTTAACTGGGCCCCACATATCACTACTGTCCACTGCCCCTACCTCATCCCTCTCGCAAATTGCCTCTTTTATAACTTGTTCTCTACCACCTATTCACACGAGCTTTCCCTCTCAGGCTCCGCCCACCTTTTCATTTCCGCAACCTCATCCGGTGGCCTCAACATCTTATATAGGACATCCTTATTTGGTCACCCCAACACATTCATCATCGATACCTTATCAACATTTAATCCCACCATTGTCTAGTAGCAGCTCTTGGCCTAATCCTCCTCCGTTTATGACGACAACACCATCATCTAACCCAACCAATGATTTAATTAAACAGATGATGGACAAGATGCAAAATCTTGAGGCTTCTGTTTCAGGAAACCGTAACACCCTGACATACGAGAAAGTTTTTCGGGAGCCTATTCACCCTTCTGTCCCCCTTCATACATATCCTCCTTAATGGGAATTACCAAAATTTACTCGCTTTAATAGTAAGGAGGACCCTCAACAACACTTGCGATCATTTAGACATGCCTGCTATCTGATTGCTCATGATGATGCCTTATTACTCCGTACCATCCCTATGTCCTTATCGGACTGCCTTGGAGTGGTACAAAGCGCTTTAGCCCAAAGACTCAATCTTCTCCTTTAACCGATTAGCCCAATCTTTCTTGGATCACTTCTCCATCAATATTGCCAAGAAAGTATCCATTACCGACCTCTATGCCATCCGACAATTTGAAGACGAGTCTATCACAAATTTCGTTGGACGATGGCGGGGCCTCATCAACCAACTTACTTATGCCTTACCTCGGAGCCGATCTCATTGAACTCTTTATGCGGGCTGCGCTAAACACATTTCTCCCACCCTCCAAATTCAAACTTTTCACACCTTTGATGAGGCCTTTACTATGGCTCGGAAACTAGAGATTCGAGCCTTAGAGGAGGAGAAATTGAAGTTGCACAACAAAAACTCAAATTTCTGAACCTAGGACTCCACGAACAAACCCAACACCACTAACTCTCATGCATCGGCTGCTTCGAAATCAAAAGGAGTTCTGTACACGCGGTAACGGTCAAATCTCAAGCACCGTCTTATACCCAGCCGAAATCCACCTATAAGTATAAAGCCGAGCCCATCCAGTACACTCCCTTGGGAGAAACTTATGAAGTGATCTTGGACAAATTGCTTAAAGTAGGAGCTATCACCTTGCCTCATGTTAAACCTCACTTCGGGTTTGATTTTTCCCCGCTATACCTTTTGGTATAAAGAAAATGTCTTCAGTAACTTCCATCGCGTGAAGGGACACAACCATTTAAAAGCGTAAGATGTTGAAAAACATCTAGTGCAAGAAATGGTTGATGCAGGGGATATAACCCTCAATAATCCTAATGCCCCTGCTAATCGAAATTTAAAAATCTTCAACAAACCATTTCCAAACCATTCCTCTAACAGTAACACAAACCAAGAAACCTTAGCCGAGGAGAAGAGTGTGCATGAGATCCATGTGGTTTTCAACTCCCAACCAAGGGCTTCCATCGAAGAAATTCTGAATCGAGCCTCTTCACCGACGCAAGAGTCCTCGCCCCCTTCTCCTTCATCAGGACAAGAGGACAACCCTACTATTCCTTTACCCATAAAGGAACCAACCGTCTAGAGTTCTCTTCTCACAGAAGAGCCTTCTTACACCACATCCCTGTAAGACTGTGAGCGGATGTTATCTAACTTATCTATTGCCCAAACATCTCCTTCCACCGCTCTTGCTGCAAAAGAAGAAGGATCACCACTTTTTCTGTCGTCCTTAGAAGAGAAACCCTTCGAACCTACTTCACCAAACTCCTTAACCAAGATAGATCCTTTAGAACATGCCCTCCTCCCTATCAGTTCTTCATCGCCTAAATCTTTCCAAATGACCGGTTGACCTCTTAACACCCATTGATACAAGACCTCATTCGCCCCGTATCATACCCACAAGTGGGACCAGGAATCACAACCCACTTCTTTTCCATACCAAAATTCCCGTCCATACGTGAAGATTGTCATCCCCTAGAAGATAAACGACTCTTATGGGAACGTTTGAGAACACGATGCTCTACTCAAATGCAAATGACTAATCCAGACACCTCTACCATATACCTGAATTTTTTACAAAAGCTCAAAATTCTATGTCCTCACCTCCACCCCCCTCATCTCCGCTGAATACCTCATCAACCTCTATCAACCTAAGCAAACCTTCCCCTACGCTTGGGACTTTACCAATACCTAGCCTGACGCACCCACCTAAACGGTTAGACTTATCCAAAGATAAGGCCGTCAATCCACCTAGGAGATAGACCCAATCTCCTCGAGTCCAATCTATGCCTCCACTACAACTAAAACCCTCGCGCCCGATCACACCAAGATACGGCGAGCACGGTTTCAACCCTCACCGTCACACCTAGCTTCTATATTGGGGCCTCACCTCTCCACCTTTCCTCAATACACCATGCCTCCCACATCTTCTTTAACACAACCAACACCTTCTGCACCCATACAAAAATCCACAGGCATCTCAACACCGTCGCCCAAAGTATCTTGCCTACCTACCAACCCTAAGCAAACTCGATCATCAAAGGACTTGTTTGCTACCGCTCCTCTTTCCCCATGGTTGTTTTCTGTCACCACGTCATCTATGGCCTCCTCATCTAACCAGCTAAACATGACTTCTGCGCAGAAGAAGCCACGCCAAGTTCAACCCAATCATCAAAATCCCTTGCCTAAACCACCACCCGTACGAACCACTCATACCCAACCATTACCAAAACAATCAATAATTTCACCCACTCAATCAATAGCCTCATCTTCATTTGACCCGCTCAAAGGATCTTACGCCAAGATCCTTGATATGCTGGTAGGGGATGTGACCATTTCCCTACCCCCACTCAGACCCTATGATCCATCTAAACCTCGACCTATAGGTTATGATGAATCTAAAATCTGCACCTATCACCGCACACCAGGACACAATGTAGAAGGATGCAAAGATTTGAAAGCCATCCTTCGCCAGTCACCTATCTCGGATAGAAAATCTTAGAAAGATGACTTACGGAAGAACAAACCCTTAGCTTCAATCCCTTCTCCTATACCACCTGTCCCCACCTCGCCAAAATCTATCATCATTGCAACCCCACCTCTCAAGAACAATGACTTATCCATGTCATCTTCCTCCTCTCGTATTCACAAGATCAACATGATTAGCATTGCTACTCGAGGTCAGAAAAACAATGGAAAAGCTAAAGAAAGCACACCTGCGGCCTCTCTTTCTTCTTCCACCATCCCGATCGCACCACCACCTAAAGTGGTTATTCGTGGACCTTCCTATCCAGTCTCTGATGGAGTTGCCCATCGTACCATGATCAAACAACTTCACCAATCTCCTATAAAAATGACACTTTATGATCTCATTCAAACATCTGAATCTCATCGACAAGCTCTAATTGAGATCCTCCAAGGGATAGAGGTCCTACCCAACGAAACCTTACCCATTTCCTCCATCTTCACACCCAACCACGTTGCTTCTCTCACCAAACAACCTACCTCCACAACCACCTCTGTCCCTGTACAACAAGCCGCTGCTATTAGTTTTTCCGAAGAAGAAATTGTCGTCTTTGGTGCAGAAGATCCTAACCCTACTCTTTTCATCTTGGCTTACGTCTGGGACATCCGGGTACGTCGTGTTATGATCGACGGGGCGCTAGCCTAAACATTGTCTCTTCCAAAGCCTTCTAACAGATGAATATCCCTCCTAGTTGCATGTGTGCCAACCCCACCATGTTGCGTTCATTCAATGATGCTATTACTTCTACCCTAGGCACCATGATCCTTAACATTCGTGTAGGGCCACGTACCTTACCCGAACTCTTCTATGTCCTTGAGGGATAATTCCAATACAACATGTTGTTAGGCCGCCCTTGGATCCGGGCTATGGGATGCGTTCCCTCCACCTTACATAGATGCATCAAATTCGAGTATGAAGGGAAGTCATACACCGTCACAGCTGACGCTTCCCCCTTCAAAACCTGTAATATGTTATACTGCCCTAATGATGTGCTTGTACCCGTCAAGACACCCATTGATCCAACCCAACCATCTACTTCAACCACACCTCAACCATCCACCTTAGCCGCACCCACACCTTCGACCAATGAAACCACCGACACAAATACTTCTTCCTTTCCCGTGGACAACATCCCAACCTCGGATCCCTTGGTAGGTGTTTTTCAATGCCTTACACTGGGGGAGTACCGCCTATACAACGTTAGCACCTTCAATACCCCACAAGAGTATGGATTACATGCGCATCCTAACTACGACGTCTTGTGGGGAGGTGATATCCTACGGACCACCTAATTACCGCACCAACCTAACGTATGGGGGTGTTGACGCATCCTTTGTCACCCCCGAACCTCCCCTTGGTGTGGTTCCCTTCCAATCAGATTTTCAATATCTAACCAACCGTCGTTTCACCCTCACCTTCCTGACGCGCTGTGCTTGGAAAGGTTTTGGTTTTGGTCTTTATGAGCAAGGACGACATACGGTTATTCCCATAACAACACATAAACACAAAGATCGTAGTGGTCTTGGGTTTTCTGAACCACCTACACTGAAGAAACCTCATGTCAATTGTATCCAGGAAGACGACGAATTCACCCATTCCGACAATTATCACCCATTTTACCATCTTCACCCATGGAGTCGATAGACCCTGAATCTATCCCTCCTAACTTTTTTTTCGTGAATGCTATCTTCCTAGGTCCTCTCACTTATCAACGTGATGGTGAGAACCCATCTTCTCTCCCCCTTTTATATCCAGACATGATCGAAGAAGACCTGCCTTCGATTAATGTTGTGGAGTGCCAGGATGATGACTCCATCCTCACCTACCTTGGTGCGGATGACTCTTATATTCAACGTGCCTTACCATCTGACACCCAAACCATGTTGAATGAGTCGACTATAGAAATCAACATCCACACGGAGGACGATCCTCACATTGTAAAGATCGGACAATCTCTCGACGCATCAGAACAAGCCACCTTCACTACCTTTCTCCGTGCCCGCAATCAAGCTTTCACTTGGTCCTACGCCGACATGCCAGGAATCGATCCTGACATTGCTGTCCATAACATCACTCTGAAACTAGACTCTAAACTAGTTAAACAGAAGCTGAGAAAAATGCATCCACGCATTGCTCTCTTGGTTAAAGAAGAGCTTCAACGACTCCTTTATGTTTCTTTCATCTTACCTATTGACTATCCGCAATGGATTTCTAATGTTGTACCTGTCACTAAAGCGACGGGGGGACTTCAGATATGTACGGATTTCTAGGATCTTAACCTCGCTTGCCCAAAGGATGACTTCCCCCTACCTAGTATTGATCAACTTGTCGATCTCACTGCGGGCCATGAGATGCTTTCTCTCATGGATGGTTTCTCGGGATATAATCAAATTTTAGTAGCCCCGGCCGATCAACATAAAACCGCCTTCATTACCCCCTAGGGCACCTTCTGCTATCATGTCATGCCATTTGGCCTTAAGAATGCTGGTGCAACCTATCAACGGGCTATGACTTACATTTTTCATGACATTATGCACACTATCCTTGAGGATTATGTCGATGATCTTCTTGGAAAATCTAAACATCGCAGTGAACATCTCGATGTTTTAACCATTATTTTCAATTGCTGTTACAATCATTTGTGTTCGTCTTGACCAAAGAAATGTATTTGGCATCCTTTCGAGAAAACTCCTTGGCTTTATCATCTCTTTGCGTGGCATTGAGGTCGACCCGCTAAAGTCAAAGCTATTTTAGAAATGCCCCCACCCACTAACCTAAAACAATTGCGTAGTTTGCAGGGAAAACTCCAATCTATCCGTCGTTTCATCTCACAACTCTCAAATCGATGTCAACCTTTCCATCATCTCCTTAAAAATGACATTGTCTTTCAATGGAGCGAGGAGTGCCACAAAGCCTTTGAGGCTCTTAAAACTTATCTCTTGTAGCCACCCGTGCTTATCCCACCTCAGGACAATCACCCTTTCTACCTTTACCTTTCTGCCACCGACCATGTTGTAGGAGCCATGCTCGCACATCGTGACTCCGAGCATTGAGAACAAGCAGTTTATTACATAAGCCGTACTCTTGTGGATTACGAAACTAGGTATACACATGTTGAAAAGTTGTGCCTAGCCCTATCATTTGTGGCCACCAAACTCCGACATTACCTCCTGAATCACAAAATTTTTGTCATCACCAACGCTGACCCCATACATTATATGTATGCCAAACCTCATCTAAACCAACGCATCACCCGATGGCTTATGCTCCTTGCCGACCTCGACCTTGAGTTCGTACACCAGAAATCAGTCAAAGGACAAACTATCACAGACCAACTCGCGGAAGCCCCTTTACCTAGGAACAATTTACCAATTTTACTTTCCCTGATGAACTCATCGCAACTCTTTCGCTCAATGATGCATCTTATCCGATGACTCTCTTCTTCGATGGATCTAAATGCCAACGTGGTGGAGGGGCGGGTGTTGTTCTCATTCCTCTTGAAGGTGAACCTATGCCTCTTTCATTCAGGCTTGATTTCCCTGCACTAATAATACAGTGGAATACAAGGCCCTTGTTTTGGGTCTCCATGTTGCGTTACACTTAGGTGTGAAGTCTATTCACATTTTCGGTGACTCTCAATTGGTAGTAAATCAAGTCACTAGCATCTACCAATGTAAAAATGAGGAACTTCAAAAGTACAAACGTTACGTAGATTCACTTTTGACCTTATTTACCCATTATACTATCCAAACCATTCCACGCTCAACTAATAAATTTACAGATACTATGGCTTGCTTGGCCTCGCAAATTCCTGCATCACCAATTGATTCTGACATATTTGTCTTGGTCCAACAACTCTTTTCCCCATCTTACTTAGTCCTGGATGTTTGTATGGTAAATAATGCATCTGCTGACTCGCAGGATACCTGGTATCACCAATTTCATGACTACCTTACAAACTCTGTTCTCCCACCTGACCTTAATAGTAATGGCAAATGCACTTTTCTTAAAGGTGTTTCTTGTTATGTCGTCATGGGGGGACTCCTCTATAAACGTGGCTTCGATGGTATCCTCCTTCGATGTCTAACCGGCGCTGAAGTCACTCATACCATCCAACAAGTCCATGACAGAATTTGTGGTGGGCACTTTAGTGGCTTTGCCATGGCCAAGCGGATCCTTCGCCTAGGATATTATTGGCCTACTCTTAATAAAGACTGCTGCGAATATGTTAAGCATTGTGTTATGTGTCAACAAAGCATGCCAACCTTCAACATACTCCCAGCCATCCGCTACAGGTCGCACGAGATCTTTGGCCTTTCTCACAATGGGGTTTGGACCTTATTGGTGAGATTCATCCACCTTCTTCACAACGTCACCGTTGGATCATCACGGAAACCGAATATTACACTAAATGGGTGGAGGTCGTTCCACTCATTTCAACCAAAAAGGAGAAAATTGTTGAATTCATCAATCATCACATTATTTTCCGTTTCGGTGTTCCTCATCGCTTGATAACCGATAATGGCAAATCTTTCAAAAATAAGCTGTTACGAGCCCTTTGTGACAACTTTGGTATCAAACTTAGCTTCTCGTCACCCTACTATCCACAAGCAAATGGTCAAGCCGAATCTTCTAACAAAACCTTAACCAAAATTCTCATGAAAGTTGTTAACGATTCTGGTCAAAATTGGCATGATCACATCCCCTTTGCCCTTTGGGCTTATCATACCAGCATTCATACTTCCACTAATGCCACACCATTCTCTCTGGTGTATGGTATCGAGGCTGTCTTGCCTCTTGAAATATAAATCCCTTCCCTCAAAATATCTCTCTAGGATATTCTCACCAATGATGACTTCCGCCAAGAGCGGTTAGCCCAATTAGAGCTTCTTGACGAGCGTCGTCTTACCACTCTTGACCACCTTCAAATTTATCAAAAGCGCATCAAGTGTGCTTATGATAAGCGAATTCATGAGCGTACCTTTAAAATTGGTGATCTCGTCCTCAAAGAGAATCAACATGTAACCAAACTAGAAAAGAGTAAACGTGGAAAATTTTCTCCTAATTGGATTGGGCCTTACATTATCACTCACACTTACGGATCGGTACTTGTCATTTAGCTTCACTTAATGGTAAAACGAGCTCGAACCCCTAATGCCTTGCATATCCGACCATCTCTTTGTTGAATTTAGTGTTATATCACTCCTTATCTACCTTGCGCTCGTCCCTTGAGCTCATTTACCACCTCATACACCCTTTTTCGTGCATCTCAAAGTAAATCAAACCCACATGGTTTGATCATCACCTCCTCTTAAAGAGGCCTTCTCCTTTTTAGTCTGGTCCATGACTTAAAAGTATCAAATTAACAAGTTCTCAATTATACAATTCTGGGATATTCTGAGTCAAACTTCCTGCAAAACTAGATGCTTCATGCCAAACAAACATCTAGACCTCCATGCTATAAACTAGACTACTCCTCAAAGGACATGACTATGTTCAAAAGCCGCATCTACTACTATAATTGCTCCCTCGATGGACAGCTATGTGTAACGCCGCGTCTGCTTACTATAAGTAGACTGTTCTCTTGAAGGACAGCTATACAAATTCAACCTCTATCAGAAGTTTCTCGCATTGATCGGCTTAGTGAAGACCTAAAAAAATGCATATCCCCTATAGACTTCCCGTATCGATTAGTCTATATTAGAAAAATAAAAGCGAGTATTCAAAATCACTTTTTCGACATGGACTTGTCTATTTAGGTTTGGTTCTCTTTTCGGAATAATCACCTTATAACAAGTTCTCTCGTGCCCATTTATACCATCCACCTCACCTCACCATTCTTCAAAACAACAATACTCAAGGGATGTGACATATATCGATTTATTGTGATTATACAACTCTTTTCACCTATCGACTTCTCGACTATGCAAGGTACTTATGGATTCAAGCTCATCCTATGATGATAATACGTGGTGTGTTTAGCTCTTTCCAACTATGGGACACTTTTGCCTCTTTTACCCGAATCTAGGATTGTGTGTTGACCTTAATTAGGACACGGTTTCTATGCTTGGGTAAGTTAACCCTCACTTCACCTATACCCACACCCACACCAACAACATTACTCTACCAACATCAAACTTTTACCAACCAAAAAATTGCCTAACCACAACTAAATTGCCTGAATTCACCTCTCCCTGGTCCTAAGGGAGAACTACATTGGTCTGAGGCCCCTCCTTGCTTTGTGCAATGGGTTATGTAGGTAGCACTTAGGAGACATGGAGTCTCCCAAGGTTAGCTTGACCATCCCCTACCATAACCTATCATGTGTTGTGTTTTCTTTAAAACTATAAATATTTTCACGTATTTTTATTGATAACACTCACCTTGGTCCTTTATCAATCCACACATTCAAAACAAAAATATTCTTATAATTATCACAAACTCAAATCAACATACATATTCCATTTTATTTAGATGTTAAACAAATACATCTTCTCTATCATCAACGCGCAGGTCGAGAATCTTTATTTATTCTTCTACCCCTATGTATGAAACTCACTTAGACCCCCGCGCCTCGTCCCGAACCAGGAAGTGATGGTGATCATCGACGCCGCTCACCTAGCCTCTCCGTACTCAAAGGTACCACTGCTATTGGTTCCTCCCACTGATCCACCAATCTCTCCTGTAACATACGAATCTGCCCTCTCGCGTGGAGGACTCTTGCCTCTAGTCTCTCCACTCGAGACTACGAAGCCTCTAACAATCTCGTGGTCTCATTCACCTGTGTTTGAAGCTGGTGAACTAAACCCTGTGGCGGTCTCTCTCCACGGTAATCACAGCTATGTCAGGATGATCGGCCCTCTCATGTGTATCTCGCAGCTCTGCTGCCCACCATAATCTATAAGACTCTGTCACTCCTACATCCATTACCCTGCGATCGGCTGTTGTCTCTTCTGGTCCTTCTGGAAGTGTCGGCCGTGGAGGTGAGAATGGTGCCTCGGCGTCGATCCTCCTGTATGGTCTATGAGCCATGGGTATATCCTGAACAAATCCAAATTGTCACCATACGCGATCTAGAGGAATCCTCTCGTACTCACCTGGCCTGTGTCCCGCGATCCACCTCAATCGCTCTACACCCCTCAAATCCTCGGCTATGTTCACCATCACCATATAGTTCCCGTAAGGCCTCCAATGGATATCCGCAATCGTCACCATCTCCCACATCTACCTATAATACTTGGTGTCATCTGTCACGGCCTCGGATCTCGCCTCTTGCTCTGTCTGGACCCATCACCTAAATCCCAACCTTTGCACTCCTGTCTCTCCTGCCTGGATGGGTCGGCCTATTGGTCGCACACACACAATGTGCTCATAGGCCCAACAATGTAATAAGTATGCACAATCCAGTGTAGTCCTGTGATTTCACTTGCATGCCCATAAACCCCTGTATAGCTCCGCCAGATATGCGGGTGCCCATGCGAAAGTAACGCTCCCTTCTATCATTTCCCGAATAATACACATCAATGATTTTAGAAATCTTCCCCGTCTGCTCTAGGTAATGCATAATACCCCACCGCTATCATTAATACCACGGCCAACCTTGTTGCCTCAGGGTGTGTCGTAAACATTATACCATAAGTGAATGTCAAACCTCACTGTGTCAAATCTCGTGCGGCTGGACCAAATACTGTCATTATCGCTACACGCGCCGCATTAGGCCCTGCCTGATACACTGGTCTTCCTATAATTGGAAGTCTCAAAATTTGAAACACATCTTCTAACGTCACTATCATCTCCCTTGTTGGCAGATAGAAGGTATTCTTTTCAGATTCCATCTCTCAATCAGGGCCTGCAACATAGCATGATTGCGTGCGATTCGTGAATAATAGCAGATTTCGCTTAACCCCACATGGTTTATTAATGCCCACTCAGCTGGTGTTACATCCACTCGGACTCATGACAACAAAGTTGGCACCCTATCATTCATCCTCAAACTTGACCGTGCTCGCTGCGCACATCCAACCCACAAACAACAAATCAACAAATAAATTCCCACGTGTTTTTTATCACAATCCGCAACTTTACACAATAACCGTCTAGGTTACTCCTAAACGATATCGGTCTATCATCAATTCCATCTACCGGCTAAAAACAGCACCTATGATCACTTATTTGCTTGTTTGCGCCTCTCTATACCTAAAAACATATTCGAAACCCTTGACTAACTACCCCATAACACCCACCCCATCCCAAACCTTTTCCTATCACCTTTATTTTTCATCTCTACCTACTTACCTTCCCACATCCTATTCATATGCATGCAAAAATTTAATTCCAACCAAAAATTATACCTCCCTGGGATGCGCAGTTTGAGGTGGAACCTGTCTTCCCTCTCCTCTCTGCCGTTGGATGCTTCTCCTTGTTCAACCATGTTCACCACCCTCTTCACTATTACTTGCCTTTACGCCTTCTTAATCCAAGCCCACGATCACTTTACCTGTCTCTTTCCTCCTTATCACTCAATTCTCCCATGCAATTACTGTATCGACGTCAACAGCCTCGCATCTTCGTATTTAACATGTTGCATGACTCTAAAAATAAGATTTCAGTTGCCTCCCAAGCTTTTCTATTTTTAGAAAAGCTTGTTTAAGAGTAACCGATATCGGTTAGCTAACCGGTATCGGTCAGGTTGTGACCGACATCGGTTATCTAACCGATATCGGTCATCTGTCTCCTCTTGCTTAAACCTAATCCTTTTCTTTGTCTTTTTTTAAATTTTTTGGCAGAGCCCGCCTCTTTTCCCTACATAAACGACATCACTATCAACATCCATCATCATAATAAACATCAACATTTCAAAACATATGCATATCATCAAAACATCATCAACATCATCTATATATATACATCAAATTCCACTACCATCGACAAAACACATACAACATTTTAATATATGCATCAAATCAAACATTATACACACCATGTGGATCAAACTCATCATCTATATATATCCTCAAATCAATGTCAACATATACAAATTGCCCTGCATGGGGCCTCTATAATCCAAAATACAAATTCGGCATGCAGGCCATTATCTCTGTCAAAATCTCGACTCGGCTCACAGGCCGGTCTCTCATGTCAAAAATATACTCGGCTCGCAGGCCGGTATCAACTATACAAAATGTACTCGGCTCGCAGGCCGGTATATACAACAAAAATGAATACATAAATCCTATGAGGGCACGCAGGCCTCTATATACACACTCGGTTCACAGACCGGTGTCTCTATCAACAAATCCTCTATCAAATCAACAAAACCCATCTCTGCTCCTGGGGTGACTCAGCTCTCTCCCCTCCCTCGGCCCATCCTCAATCGGCCCCTCGTGGCTTTGGATCTCGCCTCCTACACTGTAACCGACCCACCATTTGTGCATGATTGCGGCCCCCGTGTGACTGTGACTCTAAGAAGTCTCAGCTCTGTGAGCCGCATATGGCTGATACTCGGCACCGGTACCATCTAGTATGTCCTGATAATAGCGGGTCTGCTCTCGCTCCATATATCTAGCCCGTGTCACCATGGTGGTGGGGTTGGTCCCCGGCTCTTAATATAAGTACACCCGACCCCGAGCCTATACTTGTGGTGGCGGTGGAGGTGCCATCGAGCCTAAATAGGGACACGTGCTCGTGCTCGAACAGGATCTAGACCTGAGGCTATGCCTGTGCCTATGCCTGTCCCTGTACCTGTCCCTGTGCCTGGGCCAACTGCCCCTGTAACACTCCGATCTATGCCTGTGCAAAGAGCAACTGCCGCCTGTAATAACTACACACGACCCAAGAGACGGTCCTCTCTCTGCTATATATAGTGCCAATGCATTTGGGTGCGGGTGTCAGCTCTCATGGCTACTCTCGCTTACGCCCACCAAACCAAAAATGAACCTGTAACTCGGCATCGTCCACCGTATCATCAGCCGGTCTCTCTGCTACCCAAACTGGGTCAAATGGCTGCATACAGGCAGTGGTGCCTCTACATCCTCCCTCCGATACTGTGGGAAGGGAGGTGGCTCATCCTGCCATAGGCCCAACTGTCGTCGTACCCTCTCTAGGGGAATCCGCTCATACTCCCCGGGTCTCCATCCAGCTATCCAAAAGATGTACTGGATCCATCGCAGCTATGCTCGGGCTCCTCCACGGGGCTGATGGCCTCTATATGGCCTCCATATAATATCTAGTGCGGTCAGGCCCTCTAACATATGCCTGTAATACGTGACATCTCACCCTGCGATAACTGCTCGTGGCTGGCCCACGACCCCCAACCACCTCTGAAACCCATACCTATAAACTGCCTGTGGCCCTGGCTGTTGGGGCAACCCTACTGGTCGTAAACACACGATATGCTCGTAGGCCCAACAGTGTAACAAGAATGTCGAGCATATCCTGAATCACCTCATACGGCGATAGCCCCAGAGCTCTCTGTATAGCTGCACCAAATACACTGGTGCCCATGCATAGCAGGTGTGCTCCTCCACCATCTCATGTAATACTCCCATCAGAGCCTGGGAAGTGGCCTCCCTCTGAGTCAGGGAGGGTGAAGCAGGTGATACCAATCATCATCAGCATGGCAAGCCGTGTCTCCTGTCGATGCGTACGATACATATCGCCGTAGCAGATGCTCGCTAATACATATCACACGAATCGGGATTTAGAGCCTACCAAGTGCGACTACACGTCATCGTGGTGGGATAGGTGGTGGTGGTCCAACTCCTCCAACACCTCTGCTCCTCCTGGGTTGTGCCATAGCTCAAATCTCCTCAAAGAAGGTCCTCAACCAATCAAACTCTGCCTCCTGATCTCTGGGGCCTACCAATAACTCACTCCCCCACTCAACTAGTGCCAACTTAGCCCAAAACTCAACCCAATCAATTCAAAACTCAGACAAGAAAAATGTTGGCACTCAAATTGACAATGTGAAAATGACATGCCATATTTTTTCTTTTTATAGGTTTTGACCTCTAACGATATCGGTTAGGGCACGCCTAGAAAACCGATATCGGTCTCCTAACCGATACCGGTCACCACTAACCGATATCGGTTACCTGCCTAGTTTACCCTAACTCCTACCCTTATCCACCGAACTCTATTTTTCACCACATCACCTACCCCGACCTTTGCTAAATAGCCTTATTTTGAATTCATTGGCGGACCAAGGCATGACCAACCAATCGGCGACCCCAAGGCCAAAACCAACCAATTGGCCCGACCCAAGGCCACAACCAACCAATCAGCCCGACCCAAGGCCGCACCCACCCAATCGGCCCGACCCAAGGCCCAACCAACCGGTGGCCCGACCAAGGCGCGGCCCAACCAATCGGTTCGACCAAGGCGCAACCAACCAATCGGCCGACCCACCGCGCGCCAACCAATCGGCGACCCGAGGCCACACCAATTAAGTACCTCAACCGAGGCTCGCAAATTACGATTTTATCCACCCATCATGTAGTTGTTTGTTCAATCGAGCTCACATGTTCGTGTTTTAGCATGAATAGGATACTTGAATTGATCAGCCGACCAGCTTTGCCTAGATCGAGACCATGACGTTTATCTCAACCAAACCAACCATTTGGTACTGTGGAACATGCCTAACCATTCCGAGTACCTTACCCGTTATATCCCCTGGAGCTACTTCCTATGCCTTGGATACCAGGATTATATCAACCTTGTTTGGATAAACTATCGACCTTTGCCTATGAATTGCTTGTTTGCTCTTCAAAACATGTACCCTGGTCGCACTACTGCATTTCAACATGCGTCGGCTTCCTTGAACTTACCCCACCATCTTACCAGCATCTCATCATCATTCACCCTTTATCAACCCTATCCCTGATTTCATGTCACCTCAATCTGTGATAGATTTGAGGGGGATTACCTATACCCTTAACTGGGGCAAACACTTTTTATTATTGTCAGTGCAGCTTTACAAGACAAGCTACATGACAACAAGGGGAAAATGTAGACACCAAATTTGGGTCTTACGACACCCTGTACCCCGTATCTCGTCCCACAACCTAACCCTACCTCACCACCTAAACCTTACACACTTAATTATTTATTAATTACCTTATAATTAATAAATCCACATCTCCAACCCTGCCACCTCACCTTGCCACCTCACTATGACCTAGCCCTAACCCTAAACTAACCTAATTAAGACCTATGACTTGGTCAGACCCACACCCATGACTCATCACCCCTCACCCACATCAAAATGAACCTAATAATGACTTGACCAAGCCCACAACTGACCCCTCGGGAGAAAAGGAGGGAAAGTCGGCTATTTTTGGTAAAAATATCCAACTTTGACTTGAGTGATGCCGGTCCCTACTCGACCGCCGTCGATTATGCAACCGCCATTGGTTCCCTGTAAATGACCTACCCCAACCAAAAATTAAGATCCGGATTCATTTGCGGGAAAAGAGTTTTGAGAGAGGAGCATTGAGTCCAAGACTGTAACTGATCAATGAGATCACGGTCACACTCATCCAAGCATTGGGAGAGTCAGAGGATAGCTTCATCAGCTCACTTTCGATTGTCGGATCATCCCACCTAAGCTTTGCCTTTGTCACCACATTCCTCGGACCTGTATCCTCGTCAGAAAGTAGTAGTCCTTCCCAAACAAAAAGGAGTTCTTCACAATCGGTTTGATCTCTCTACGGTATGCGCACACCTTCCCAACACTCAACAGGTATTCCTCCTAACCCTAACCCCTTATCTGTTTCTCAAGAGAATGAAAGGATAGAAGCAACTCTATTCTGGAACTAAAATTTTTGTGTGAAAGCAGAGATATAGTATGACTCGGATGTAGACGAGAGGCTTGGATGCACGGCCACTAACATGGATAGCCGGGAAGAAGAGATGAGTAAACTATTCCGCAGATCAAAATCCAGATCAAGAGAACTAAGGTAAATGCTTTGGTCGATCTTTGGTTCTCAATCTAACTTGATTTCTAAAGCGGTTGTAAAAACTTGGTCTTGAGACTTACAAACATCCTCACCCATATCCTTTGAAATGGGTGAAGAAGGGTGTAGAAATTCAGGTAACAAGAAGATGTAAGGTCAAGTTTGGGGTCAATTCCCAATATATTGATGTATTGGAGGTGATGTTATTCCACTTGATGCATTTGATGTTGTTTTTGGAAGCCCTTACTTGTATATTAGGGATATTATATTCATGAGAAGAGAGAACCGATACTGAGATGGGTCAATGATGGGATCAACTATAGTTCATCCTGGTCACACCACCTAAGTCACGGATCACTATGGTGAGTGCTAACCAAGCCAAATGAATTATTCGGGAAAATCACAATCGGTTTTGTTTACTTTTTTAAAGGATAAACAACATGGGGTAGAAGTTTCAAATATTTATAACTAGGGGATGAAGGATTTGGATAGTATTATTCGATATTTTCAGGGGAATTTATTCGGGCTCCCAGGTGGGTTACCACCAAAATGAGAGGTAGAGCATGAGAATCATCTATTTCGAGTCCCCTATACCAAACATCGGGTTGTATAGGCAATTATTGTTGAAGAGTACTGAGGTGAAGAAACAACTCCAAGAGATGTTAAACCAAGGTGTGATACATTCGAGCACCTCACCATGCGGTTCGCCTATTGTGATGGTGCCAAAGAAAGATTTCTCTTGGAGAATGTGCATCGACTACCATGCTTTGAATAAGGTCACCATCAAGAACAAATATCCACTCCCCCGTATAGATGACCTCTTGGACCAGCTTCAACATGCCAAATTCTTCACAAAGTTGGATCTTAAGTCCAGTTATCACCAATTCATAATGGAGGAGGATATATGGAAGGCGCATTCAAAACAAAATAGGGTTTGTATGAGTGGTTAGTACTTACATTTGGTTTATGTAACTTCCCGCTACATTTATGAGATTGATGAATGATGTATTGCGAGATTTTATAGATTCATTTGTCATTGTTTATCTAGATGATATATTGATTTTTAGTGCTACATGGGAGGAAAATCTAACACATCTCGCAAATAAGTCTTGCAAGTTCTCAAGGAGAAATAATTACTATGCAATATGAAGAAATTTGAATTTTTCCAAACAGTCACTTTTCTATCTTGGGCACATGGTTGGAGGAGGAGAGCTATGAGTGGGTCCGAAGAAGGTGGAATCCATCACCAACTTTCCAACACCAACGGGAGCCAAAGAGACTAGAATTTTTGTGGGAGCGATGAGACTACATGCAGAATTTCATTGAGCTTCTCCACCATTACAAAGCACCTCTACACACGGTGGCCACAAAGAGTAAGGATTTTGACTAAGGTAAGGAAAAGATAAAGCCTTTGAGTTATTAAAATACAAGATTATTCATGCTCCATTACTTGATCTTCCTAATTTGCAGTAGCCCTTTGAAGTAGAGACAGACGCCAATGATTATGCTATGAAAGCAGTGTTGCTATAGGAAGGTAAGCTAGTTTGTTATCATTTTGAGACCTTTACTTCAGCAACTAGAGGATATTCAGTATATGATAAGGAAATTTATTTACTAGTTCAGGCCATTAAGAAATGGAAACATTATTTGTTGGGTAAAGAAACTATTGTGCACACTGACCACAAACCTCTCCAGTATTTGCAAGCATAGTCAAAATTATAGTAGGAAAGGCACTACAAATGGATGGGATTCCTTCAATAGTTCCATTTGGTGATCAAATACAAGAAAGGTAGTAAAAACTTGGTGGCAGACATGTTGTCTAGGCCGCCCACACAAGAGAAAATATCCTACTTGGCCACTATCTCTCAAATCGAGCCCTTCACGAAGGAAGCTTACGAAGAGGCATATGCCCAAGACAAAGACTTTGGGGTGACATTTCAGCAGTTGTAGTCCCAAGGGACTAAAAGGATGGGGATTGAAGATTGTTATCTCAAGGACGGGATGCTCTACCACTGGGGGAAGCTTTGTGTGCCAAAAGAATAAATGTTTCTATTGATTAGGGAGGCACATACCTCAATAGTAGTGGGACATTTCGATGTTGGTAAAACCCTAGCCCACTTACAAAGGTGTGTATATTGGCCCAATATGCAAGAAGAAGTTTCTAAATTTATAAGGGAATGTAAAATTTATTATACTAGAAAGCCTAAGACTAGGAAGGAAGGTTTGTATATGTCATTATCGGTTTCTACTCGTCCATGGGAGGACATTTCTATGGATTTTATAGGAGGACTACCCATGTCTAAACATGGTCATGACTATCTCTAGGTTGTTGTTGATAGATTCAGTAATATGTGTATTCTTATGGCATGTAAAAGATAGTTTAAGCACATGAGGCAAAAATATTTTCTTTGCTAATGTATGGGTGCATTTTGGCTTGCCCAAGTCTATTATTTCGACAGGATTCTAGATTCTTGGGAATGTTTTGGACTGATTTATGGGAAAATATGGACACCAAGTTACAGAGGAGCATGACCTTCCATCCACAAACAGATGGACAAACGGAAGTGGTGAACATGACTTTGGTGCAGCTGATCAAAGGGTATAATAGCAAATATCGAGGACTTGGGATGAGTCCTTAGCCTACATTCAACATTCCTACAATTGGGCAATACATACATCCACCATGAAGTCACCATTTGAAACATGTTTGGGATATCTACCTACAAATCCACTGGACATAAGCAGTGGGTAGTAGGATGAGGAGGAGATACGAGACTCGAGGTGACTAGAGAAACCAAATTCATTGAGAGGATCCGGAAAATCCATCTCAAGGTGAAAGAACAATTAGAGAAATCCCAAGCCAAGTACAAGGCTAGACATGATCAACATAGGAGAGAACATAAGCTTCATGTTGGAGACAAAGTTTGTCTTTACTTGAGTAAGGAGAGACTACAAGGTCAAGCACGGAAGATCAAGCCACTACGATATGGACCCTTCACCATACTAGAGTAGGTTGGAGAAAATGCTTTTCACTTGATTTTCCACCATTAAATGCATGAGATGTACTCGGTAGTAAACTATGAAAAATTGCACCTATATGAGCCATTCATGCTTGATGAAGATGAAGGATTACAGTTGTTACCTTCCATAAAATATTGCATCTTAGACTCACGAGGAAAATTGGAGGATGATGTAGTGTTGCAGCGAGAAGGTGAGAGAGACAAGGAGAAGTTCGCTAAGTAGTGTATTTCTCTGCTGCTAGCCATGTGTCCATAGCCCCGATGGAGATGCATCTAATTCTTGTCACAACATTTCTCTACTACCAGCCATGCATCCATAACCTCGATAGAGATGCTAGAAACACCCCTAAAGAGAGTCTTGAGGTGGATTTTATTTGATATTTTAAATTTTGATATGATTTTTATTTTTGATATTTGGATTTTTTTGCATAAAGAGGTTCCACTCTCTTGAGAACTCTCAAGGGGTTAAGAATCACTAGTGGCTTAATGGGGGATGGAAATGAGTATGGAGATGACATTGGCTAGAGTGTCAAAAGACATACCCAAGGGTCTTCACCACAAGTTGATTAATTATGTTAAAGTGTGTGGATCTCTAAGAGGACAATTGTGCTTGAATGTTGGAGGTAATGATAGACCAAGGTCACACGGTTGTAATAGGTATTATTATCTTACAACATGTGTGAGCAAAGTTGATCAAGTGTTCAAATGAATGGATTGGAAGAGGATATGAATGGATGTGATGATAAGAATGGATTAGATGTGAATAGATTTGGATGTTGGATGGAAGGAGGATGGGTGGGAAGGAAAGAATATCCATGCACCTATGAAAAATTATGTGTTCAATCCATTTTAGGTGTTTGGTATTGTTAGGGGGTTAAATGATTTGTGATTAGGTTGAGTGGTTGGGATGGTAGGATCAACAAGAGGAGTTGTAGAAATGGGTTGTGATGGAGTAGTGGGAGGGACATTTTTAGTGTTAGGTTTATACCCTAAGCCTAAACGACTTGGATTTTGATGAAGGGAGATGGGTTCGCGAATGCCTTGTTCATGGATGCCTAAGCCTTTGCCTTGATGTTTCATATTAGCAGCAGACATATGATTGGCTATAGGATATGAATTAGATGAGGAGGAGATGCCATGTGGTCATCATGAGATTGGGGGTTGTAGTTTTGTCATTCGCTAAGAGGTTGAACTTAACAAAGGATGGGAGGTGAGATTTTTTTGGTTTTTGGTTAGTGAGGGATGTTTAGATGTATAATGAGATTTAGATGGTTGAAAATGTTTGGATGTCAAGTGGGATTTGGATGGTGGATGATGGTTAGGAGTGCTACGCCCTTAACCTATTACTTGTATTAGGATATGAGTAGCCGACTTGTGGCTTACCATATCATTTTATTATATCATTTATACTTTCTCATGCTTAGTAGGTCGGCCTTGGTGATGGCCATAACATATGAATAGTATATATAGGGGATTGTAGGTAGTAATTCATCATCATTGGAGCATTTGAGTATTATTGTATGGTTTGGAGGTTGCCCCCTCGAAGTGGCGAAGCTATTATAATTACATATTGAGATCATTATTTTGGAATATTGTGTTATTTGGTGTTATATTTCTGCTCATGATCTGAATTATACAAGTAATTTCATTACAAGTGGTATTAGAGCTACGATCTGGGCCAAAATTAGGGCAAAAACCCTAATTTTTGTTTCCACCATATATTGTGAACCAAAGCGAATTGGTGGGATATATTTTTACCAGAGTTGTGAAACATTTCAAGTAAGGTTCCTTGAAAATTTCAGACTTTTTTGATTTATTTTGCAAAAGTTATTACAAATTTAGGGTTTTTCATAAAATTGCTCCCTAGGGTGCAAATTGTGGAATTTTTTCAAATTCGTTAAATTTTCGGAAAGAAAAACAAAATTTATTTGGGTTTTGTTCTTTAAGTTTTTTTATATTTGGCTGAATTCTTATCGAAATCAAAACCCTAAAATTTGACCGTGATCCCTACATCCTACTATTTGGGGGGGCATCATGGCGGGGCCTTCCACTGGGGAAAAAGAATCCCATCACTCCGGGTAAAACAATTTAAAAGGATGAGATAGTAGTTGAGGAGTTGGATACGTAAGATATAACTACTGATTCCTCAAGGTTAGGGTTTACTTTGATGAGCACTATAAAGTAAGCCAACTTGAGTTTAACCTGAGAGACCTTGAATCTAGGGTGGCCAACAAAGAAGATGTGGATAAGATTGGACATAGATTGGAGGATTTCATGCAAAAATTCAGTATGCATATGATGGGTAATCATACTTATGTCAATCAAGGTGGATCCTCAGGTCAACATAATAGACACATGAGCCAGAGTGGATCTGCAAGTGTGCACAATCCAAATACGAGCACTCTACAGGCCCGTACTATGTTTCCAAAAGTGGAGATGCACAAGTTTGATGGAAAGGATCCACTCAATTGGATCAACCAAATGGAGAATTTATTTGAACTACATCAGATTCCATCAGGACAAAAGGTGACCATGGCATCTTTGTATCTCGAACCTGACCAATTCATATGGTATCGATGGTTATGTGCTCAAAGGCAGAAGAGTGGTCTTAATGTTACATGGACAAGTCTTCACTGAAGAGTTACAATTACACTACAGTTCTAGTGTGTCAGATAATTACTTCAGCTAATTAGCAAAGTTGAGGCAGATAAGATCTGTTAAGGATTACATTCATCACTTCCAAAACCTTTCTCTGCAGGTGGAAAATATAATCAAGAGAATCAATGACCTAATTCTTGGGGGTCTTAAGGATCACATTGAGCATGAGGTGTGTATGTTTAATCCTCATAAGGTTTCTGATTCAATGATTATGGCAAGAAGGGTAGAGGAGAATTTTTTTTCAAGTAGGAGACAACATTTCAATTTTACTAGAGATCGCAACACCTTCGCCCTAAGACTCCCTCGGCCAGTTAGATTAGATGACACCTCAACAAATTGAAGAAAAAGAGAAAAAGGGTTATGTTTAACTTTAATGTGATAAATTTGGACTGGACATAAATGTGCTGAAAAGAAGTTGTTCTACATTGATGGGCCTAGTGAAGATGAAGATAATAATGAAGATGCAGAGTCAGAGGTCTTGGTTGAGCCAGAAGAGGAGTCAGGAGATCCTCAGCCAATGATCTCATGCCATGCAATTTCAGGTATTAGCACCCCCCAAACCCTAAAGGTGGTTGGATTCCTAAAAAACAAAGGGTCACAGTGTTGATTGATTCAGAAGTACTCACAACTTTATCAATCATAAGTTAGTAGTGCGCCTAAACTGTTTCATTTATCCAGCTCCTGAATGTCAAGTAATGATTGTTGATGGAGGTACTGTTACTTGTTTTGGAAAATGCCATAACATTAAGCTTTCCATGGGAGATTACATACTAAATAGTCCCATGTATGCCATTTCTATGGGAGGAGCAGACATTGTGTTAGGGGTTCAATGGCTTACCACTTTGGGAACCATTGAGATGAACTTCCAAGACTTGTTCATGCGATTTCACTCTGAAGGAAGGAATTTTGAGCTAAGAGGCTTAAGAGCAAAGTCTCCACAAATAGTAAGTTCTCATCAGATGCACAAAATGCTAAAAAAGGGTGCAGAGGGAATTGTGGCACAACTCTTTTCATTGGAGGCTCGTCATTCTAAGGACATTATACCATCAGATATGCAAGTAGTGTTGGATGCACACTCAGTTGTATTTGAAAATATACCAAAGGGCTTACCTCCAAAGAGAGATCATGATCGTGTTATTCAGTTATTACCAGGAAGTCAACCGCCTAACATCAGACCTTATAGGTACCCATATGTGCAAAAGAGTGAAATTGAGAAGATTGTACAAGAGACGTTGGAAGCAGGAATCATCTCGCTATAGTCATAGTGCTTATTCTTCTCCAGTAGTGATGGTACGGAAGAAAGATGACATGTGGTGCATGTGTCCTAATTATAGGGAACTTAATAAGTACACAATCAAAGATAAGTTTCCTATTCCTGTTATTGATGATTTTCTTGATGAGTTGCATGGTGTTGTTTATTTTACAAAGCTTGATCTTCGTTCGGGATACCACCAAATCAGAATCAAGGATGAGGATGTTCATAAAACCGCCTTTCGGACACATGAAGGCCATTATGAATTCCTAGTAATGCCTTTTGGACTCACAAATGCACCTTCTACATTTCAAAGTTTGATGAATTCTATTTTTAAGTCATTCTGCTAAGTTTGTCTTAGTGTTTCTCGAAGATATATTAATTTATAACAAAACATGGGAGGAACATTTGCATCATGTAAATAATGTTTTGGAAACCCTCGAGCAACATCAAATTTATGCAAAGCCCTCTAAGTGTTCTTTTGGACTCAAGGAGGTCGAATATTTGGGTCACATTGTCTCTCATGAAGGGGTTAAAGTGGATCCTAATAAGATCAAAGCCATGATGGAGTGGAAGGTTCCAAAAACCCTAAAAAATCTACGAGGATTTTTGGGGCTTACAAGTTATTACCGAAGATTTGTAAGGCATTATGGAAGCATAGCTGCACCTCTCACAACTTTATTAAAGAAGGATTCCTTCCATTGGAGTGAGGATGCAACCAAAGCATTTGAGAAACTAAAGGAGGCCATGTGCACCACTCCAGTCTTGGCTACTCCAGATTTTTCCAAAACATTCATTGTTGAATGTGATGCATCAGGGGTGGGTATGGGGGTAGTTCTCATGCAAGAAGGCCGTCCTATTGCCTTTTTTTAGTTTGTCAATTCAAAGGTAAGAATCTTTCCAAGCCAACTTATGAGAAGGAAATGCTAGCCATACTTCATGCAGTAAAGCAATGGAGACCATATCTCATAGGAAGACACTTTAAAGTGAAGACAGATCATGATAGTCTGAAATACTTCTTGGAGCAACGTTTATCATCTGAAGAACAAAAAAATGGGTCTCCAAGATGTTGGGATATGATTTTGAGATTATCTATAAGAAAGGGAAGGAGAATGTAGTTGCGGATGCTCTATCGCAGAAAGATGACTCAACTGCAGCCTTGTTATGTGCCATATCCATATTACAGGAAGATTGGATAGATGAGGCAAGGTCCGAATGGAGAAATGACCCAACCACACAAAACCTCATTCATCATCTCCAGAATGATCCAAGCATGTCTGAAAATTTTGTATTGAAAGGGGATGCTTTATGGTATAAAGATAGATTATACCTATGTAAGAACTCCACTCTTAAAAATAGGATTCTATCTGAGCTTCACTCTTCTCCAATAGGGGGGCACTCTAGATTCTTGAAAACTTATCATCGAGTCAAACAAGATTTATTTTGGGAAGGGCTCAAAGGGGATGTCCAAAAATTTGTGGCAGAATGCATGGTTTGTTAGCAAAATAAGGGTGAAACAGTTCGATCCCTAGGTCTTCTACAACCTCTATCTATTCCTAGCCACTATGGGAAGAGGTTTCCATGGACTTTATCACAAGATTTCCTAAATCTGAAGGAAAAATGTCATCATGGTTGTGGTGGATAGACTCACCAAATATGCTCATTTTTGTGCCTTGGCACACCCATTTGCTACAAGCACGGTAGAAAAAGCCTTTATGGACACAGTTCAGAAGCTTCATGGGACACCGAAGATTATAGTAAGTGATCGAGACCCTATATTTACTAGTAATTTTTGGACTGATTTATTCTCATGTTTGGGTACTCAGTTAGCTCGTAGCTCTTCTTATCATCCCCAGTCTGATGGGCAAACAAAAGTTGTAAATAACTATTTGGAGGCATATATTCATTGCTTTACGTCAGATAAACAAGCAAGATGGGTCCAATGGTTGCCACTTGTAGAATGGTGGTATAACACTTCCTTCCATACTTCATCTAAAATGTCTCCTTTTTAGCATTCTATGGGTACCATCCACCATCCATCACATCATCATTGAGAGGAAAACCATGGGTTAGAGCAATAGAAGAACACATTCAATATCAACAAGAGGTCCTCTCTAGTCTCAAGGAGAACTTGGTCATGGCACAAAACCGCATGAAGCAACAGGCTGATCAACATCACACGGAAAGGCATTTTGAAGTCGGTGATTGGGTTTTTGTGCGGTTACAGACCATATAAGCAAATGTATTTGAAACAACAACAAAAGGATAACAAACTTTCACCAAAGTATTATGGCCCCTATCAAGTATTGCAGAAGATTGGTACTATAGCATACAAATTAGAACTTCCACAATCCACCAGAATACATCCAGTCTTTCATGTTTCTTGCCTAAAGAAAGTAATTGGATAGAGAGTATCATCCCAAACATAGTGTTACCTGAGCTCAATGAGGAGGGGAGGGTCATCTTGGAACCTAAATGCATCCTTCAAACACGCACTAAAAGATTGAGGACACGGGTTATTACTGAGTACCTGATCAAGTGGAAGAATATGGACAATGAAGATGCAACATGGGAAGATATGACATTCTTGCAAAGAAGCCCAGAGCTTCTCAACATTGGGGACAATGTTTCTTTGAAGGGGAAGGGCATGCTATGCCCTTAACCTATTGCTTGTATTAGGATATGAGTAGCCGACTTGTGGCTTACCATATCATTTATACTTTCTCATGCTTAGTAGGTCGGCCTTGGTGATGGCCATAACATATGAATAGTATATATAGGGGATTGTAGGTAGTAATTCATCATCATTGGAGCATTTGAGTATTATTGTATGGTTTGGAGGTTGCCCCCTCGAAGTGGCGAAGCTATTCTAATTGCATATTGAGATCATTATTCTGGAATATTGTGTTATTTGGTGTTATATTGCTGCTCATGATCTGAATTATACAAGTAATTTCATTACGGGAGAGGATTGAGATATAAAGGTGGTATATAAATAGAGTACAAGGACAAGAAGCCCTTGGTGAATGAGGTTTTGGACATAAGACCTAAATTGCATGCAATGATTGGTTGAATGTCCATGGGTGCGATGGAAGTCACAATAATAGTGTTCCCGATACCAAGATGGTTTGGGAAGGTTTTGATCATGTGATTTGATTGGGGGATGGATGATCATGTTGAAGGTTTTTAGACGATGGAATATGGTGGTCAAGGATTCTCCTAAAGGAGTGAAGTGGTTTGGGTTAAATGGTTTTGGGGGAGTAGGAAGTAAAGGTGTAGGATTGGGTGGATTATGAGATGTTTTGGTTGATTTGGATTAGATTTTTGTGGCTTAGAAGATGAAGGGGATGGGTTAGGTCCGGGGGCTGAAGTGGATGGTTTGGGCTTGGAGGCCAAAGTAGATTTGGTTGATTTTGGATTGGTTGGAGTATGTGGTTTTGAGGTAGATGGTTTTGGCTTAGGATTAGATTGTTTGGGATTAATAGATGTAGATAAAGGAGATGGGGTAGATTTAGATGAAGGGGATGGGTGTGATATGGGGGTCATATTAGATTTGGGTGATGTTGGGGATGAAGGGGACTTGGGAGATGGGAGTGGTGTAGGAACCACATTAGATTTGGTTGATTTTGGGTGCAACTTACTATTTTTGGGTGTGTCATGGTTTTCGAGAAAGTCACATCCAATCGCTTCTTCAGTAAAACCGATATTTTGGACTATGTTGAAAGTGACTTTCGCTGCCCAAAATAGTAGTATGTGGATTTTCCCAAAATAGTAATAGTCGTGCATAACATCCGTGGACCCCTGCCAAAAAAGGAAAGAAACATCTTTTAAAAAAAGGCCTCCTACACGTAAACGAGAAAATGCTAAGCCGCAACAAAAATACCCAGATCGGATCTCAAGAATAAGTCTAGTCGTTAATGCTCTTTTTGTGGGGGTAGTAATCATGAAGAAAATAGGTGTTATAAGCGAATGCAAGCCTTAGAGGATGCACTCAAGAAACACAAAATTTCTATCTCCACTCCACCTCCTTCTAATCAAAGCATGGAAAAACACTTAATGTAATTGGAAGATCTCGAGTCACCACTTGCAGACAATTGGGTTATAGATTCTGGTGCTTCTCAACACATGACTTCTTCCAAGGAGTCTTGTGTTTCTCTAGGTTTGAGTTCTACTTCCAAAATTGAGGTTGGAGATTCTTGCTTTCTTTCTGTTGAAGGAAAAGGTGATATACAACTTGATGGTGGCAATATCTAAGATGCACTGTATGTTCCTAACATCACTATAAATTTGCTTTATGTATATCAAATTTGTCATTCTGGTCAAGGGAAAATAGTGAATTTTACACCACATGGGGTAGAAGTAAGAAATTTGTTGGAGCCTTATTCACGTGTTGCTCAGGGTATTGTTGATCATAGTTCAAGACTATATCACTTTGAAGGTTTTGATGACACTTCTTCTATAGGGACAAGATTGGTTTCTCATTCGATTCGAGAGTAAGCTTTGGCATGAAATATTTGAACATCTTAATTACGAGATATCTATGATTAAGAAAGAATAGAACTTTGAAGGAAATGGATAACTCTATGATGCATTCTATCTATTGGGCATAAGCGATTAATTGTGCTAACTACATTGAGAATCGCACACCACACACATAGCACTTAAGCATTTGACTCCGGAGGAAGCTTGGTCCAACACTAAGCGAGATGTCTCATTTTTTCAAGTCTTTGGAAGCCATGCTTGGGCCTTTGTGCCAAAGAAGAAAAAGAAAGCTTTGGATAAAAAGAGTAAACCCTTGATCTTTGTAGGGTATTGTGAGGACATGAGAGCTTATCATCTTGTAGATCCTAATACACATGATGTTCTTTTCCAAACACATGTTCGATTCGATGAGCATTTCACTCCTCATGATTCTTCATCTTCTTCCATCCCTTCTTCTTCTTCATCTTATCTTGAGGATCCTTTCTTTGAGGAGATTGATGAGGAGGTTATATATGTCATTGAGGATCCTATTCCCACTGATGTTATCACTATGCCTAAGTGGGCTCGTACTACGATTCGAGGTAAAGACCTTTCATGAGGATCTTCCACCCACTAGGCATCATTACACACATTCTACGGAGTTACGGACTTTTGTGTTAGGTAGTTTCGAGGATCCACAGTCTTTTTCAAAGGCTCATGGGATACAGGAGTGGGATGATGCGATGGCAGCTGAGTATTCTTCTTTGATGAAGAATCATACTTGGGATTTGGTATCTCTTCCTAAAGGAAGAAATATGGTTAGGTGTAAGTGGGTATATCGAACCAAATACGTAGCAAATGGGTCCATTGACAAGTATAAGGCTCATCTTATTGTAAAGGGTTTTTCACAAGTTGAAGGTATTGATTACTCTGAGACTTTTGCACCCATTGCCAAGATGGATTCTGTATGCCTTGTACTTGCTCTTGCTACATCACAGGGGTGGCCCGTATACTAGATGGACGTGAAGAGTGCCTTCTTACATGGAGATCTACAAGAGGAAATATACATGGAGCAGCCAACTAGATTTGTTCAGATTCTTCTCTTGTTTGTAGGCTCCGAAGGTCTCTCTACGGTCTTAAACAAGCCCCTCGGGCTTGGTATGAGAAGATGGATTCTTTTCTTCTATCTACTAGTTACATTTGTTACCACTCGATCATATAATGTATCTCCAAAGCATGTTGGTGAGGAGATTGTGATACTTGTCTTGTATGTTGATGATCTATTACTTACTTGGCAGCTCTTCTTCCCACATTCGAGTATTGAGAGGGCTCTTTCTACGAGTTTGACATGATAGATGTTGGGTTATTGTATTATTTCCTTGGTTTGCAGATTTCTTAGGCAGATTCAGTGGATTCATTTGAGTCATAAAAATATACCCATGATCTTCTTCGGTGCTTTGATATGGCTGATTGCAAGCCAAGTCCATCTCCTTTTCGACCTGGGTTTACTCTTACATCCACATGTACCACATCGGTTTGTGATCCTACGTTGTATAGGTAGTTGGTTGGGAGTCTCATGTACTTGACCCATACTCGCCCTGATATTTCATTTGCAGTAGGGATTGTATCTCGGTTTACACATTCTCCTCATAGTAGTCATTGGCAGGATGCTAAAAGGATTTTGCGCTATTTACAGGGCACTTCCCACTTTGGCCTACACTACACTAGGGGTTCTACTCAGTTGGTTGGGTATATAGATTCAGATTGGGCAGAGTTATATTGATGACATGCGTTCTAATTTCCAGCTATCTTTTCTATCTTTTTCTTTTCCGATGCTTGGCGTGTAAAAAGTAACAAGCTATTGCACTTTCATCTTTAGAGGCAGAGTACAGGGCAGCAGTTACAGTGAGTTAGCAGATTCTTTGGCTTCGCCAGTTATTGATAGAGTTTGGATTCCCACAGGATTCACCGACTATACTTTGGTGTGACAACCAAAGTGCAATTCACATTTCTCACAACCCAGTTGAGCACCAGCGGACCAAGCATATTGAGATACACATCCACTTCATTCGGCAGCACATTCAGGATGGAGTTCTTTGCTTGGAGTACCTTCCGACTCAGCAGCAGGTTGCAGACATCTTTACGAAGCCTTTTGCATCACCTCGCTACCTTGAGTTGCGTGGAATGCTTGGGGTTTCGGAAGTTGTTCTTGGGGGGTGTTCGTGAGAACATCTTCCTTCTTCTTCTTTCTCTTTCCTTATAACAGATTCTTTCCTTCTTTTGGTTCGATATTTCTTCATGGATATATTGTACATGAGTACCTCATCAGGCCTAGTTGTCGGGACTCATACTGTGGACATGCCACTTCTATTTTGGCCCCTAACTTCACTTGAGGGGGTGTTAGAGTAGGTATTTACCTTAGCTCATGTTCACCTAGGTACATTATTTACCTTTATTGTATTTATCCTCACCCACTTATGTGTGTGGATATTTCTTTTTATTTATTTAGATATTAGGAGATATTATCTAGTTGTTAGGTATAGTTCTTTCCTTGATATATGGTATTGACTAGTTCTTTCCTAGATCCATGGTATTGACTAGATCCTTGATGTCTAGTTCTCTCATAAATTTATGGACTTGACTAGTTCTTTGATGACTAGTTCTTTCCATGATTTATGGCTTGATCTACGACCTTGACTGGTTCTTAGATTGTTATTCCTTGCCTATATAAGCAAGGCCCATTCTCATTGTATTTCATTGAGTTCCATAATACTATATGATATTGCTGCTCATTTGTTTGCAAAGGTTTATATAAAGTTATTTCGCGAATTGCTTTCATCTTATTGATCGTGATGTTTGATTAGCAATCGTGTTCTTGGCTTAGCACAATCTAGTTATCGTTCCTTTTAGATTTAGGGGATGAAGTAGATGAAGGTGGTATAGAGCCTCATTAGATTGGGTAGTAGATTTGAGAGGAATGGGATTGGATTTATTAGGTTTATGAGTTGGTGACTTAGGAGTCACGTTAAATGTTTTAGGATTAGGGGATGGTAGATTTGAAATATTATTGAAGGATAGGATAGTGTGACGTTTAGGTGATGAAGGGGTAAGATAGGATTAAGTGTGGATGAAGAGGATGAGGGTGACATAGGATCCAAATTGTATGGTTTAGGATTGGGGTTAGAAGGGGATGAGGGTGACTTAGGAGTCACGGTAGATAAGAGAGATTTGATAGGATTGGGCGTGGGTGGTGGAGGGGATGAAATAGGCTTAGAGGATGAGTTTGATGGATTAGGGGATGTGGGACTATCTAGGAGAAAGTCCGTAGGATCAGATTGGGATGATGAATATGACGAGGATGGAGGACTAAGATGAGATGTGGGGATAATAATTTTGGGTTAAGTTGTTGGGATTGTTGTGGATATGTGAATGAGACTCGATTATAGGTTTTATGATGATTGAATTTAGGAGTTGAGGTTTTGGATGGTGGTGGATTATTCACATGAGTTTTTATGGGAGGAAGGTGTAGGTCATGATGATTGATAGGGGATTTGGAGGTTGGGGTTTGGGATGGTTGTGTGGGCTTGAGATGGGTGCCTAGATTAGCAAGGACATAAAGGAGGTCCTCTTGGTCTAGGTCAAAGTTAGTGAGGTAGTCAAAGTCAATGTAATTGGCTTGTGGGGATAGTGGTTTATGTTGATTAGGTTAGGGTGTGGATTGAGATGATTCAGTTCCTCAAAGAGGAATTCAATGGGGTGAGGGGTAGGGATCTTAGGAAGGGGAAATTTTGGATGGGGTTGGTTGGGAGATGATGGTTTAGGAGGTGATTGGTTGATACATGATTTAAGATCAGATATTTTTTGATTGAGTTGGATGGTTTTTAGGATGTTAGGATCAACATGGGATGGTTGATTCGGATGACAAGGAGGGGATTGGTTGAGGTAAGATGTGATATTTGAGATTTGTTTATTAAGGTGTTGGATAGTGTGTGGGATTTCATGATCAAAGCAAGATGGTTGACTTTGATGGGTGGGGGATGATGGGATAGCTTGGTTGATGGATTTAGAAAAGAGGTAGGGGTTTGGATGTTGGTTTGGAGAGGATGGGGATTGAGGATCAAAGGCCATGGTTTGATAGGATGTGCGGGGATTAGATTTGGATTAGGTTGGTTGATTAAGGATGGTGATGGGATTTAGATTGGGATTGTGTGATTAAGGATGGTTGATTATGATGATGTTTGATTAATTAAAATTTTAAGGTGATAAGATGGTTAAGGGTGTTCACAAGCAAGCAACAACATGCAATACACACCCTAACTAGTCAAGTGGGATTACAATCAAACTATAGCCCGCTTTTAATACCACACACCGACGATGGTGCCACAAATTGGCTCTCCACTTATGTGTCAATGTGGGATAGATTAACGAGTGATCTCGGGAGTACATGAGACTCCTTGCACTATAGTTTGATTGCGGCCAAAAGGTTGCCTAGTCTAGGATGTACGAGTTCACTAAGGGAGCGCGATATATCTTGTGGGATGTGGGGCCCAAGTCTGTGTTGTAAGGATGATGTCTAAGGCCTGGGTATTGGGATGTGGAAGCCCCTCACTTCACGTCGCTCTTAAAACAAACAAGTGCTTAGTCAATAATGTGACTTTAAAAGAATTTGTATACCCTATCGAAACACGGGTGTGTGTACTACTTGCGTGTAGATGAATCCCACGGTCACGAGACCCCTAGGAATATGGAAAGTGTGTGGATGTCACTTCCATGTCATGTTGCCCCTATAAAATGAAAATGAAAAGGCTATCCAATTTTGATCCTCAAGATTGTCCTAGGACACGAGATGAGAGCATACATGGTTTCACCTCTAAGATAAACAAACAACGATTTAAAAGACATAAGAAAGATGATGCAAGAAAATAGATGCAAGATAAAATTAAACAATAAAGATTATGTGATTAGGTCTTCAAGAGGAGGCCTGCAAAACAAAGATTAGTAATTTGATTTATAAACCCAAATGTCTTGGACCAATCATGCTACAAAATAAAGGGTTAGTAGTTTTAAACTAATTTTTATCTTTGGTAAGCATAGGAAGTTGCACACAAAGTGTTAGTAGTTTGGAGCAAGAAAAATATAACTCAATGTGTAGTTAAAATGACAAGATTTAGGAAAATGAAAACCATGAATAAATTATCTTATAAAATGTTAAATTAACACTTTCATTGCATAGATCTTTTTAATACCTTTATGGGAAAAAATGGATTCATTTTGAGTTCGAATCAAAAGTTATGGCTCTCGGAAGGTAGGCAACAAAATCACTACAACACAGAGCATAGGCGTTGAACTATGTAACATAAGCGCCAAAGTATGACATACACGTTGATACAGGCATAGACATCATTCTCGTGCATCTAGGCACCAAAACATAGGTCATATGTGATGTTTCGTGTTGGGAATGAAATTTGAGCTCGAAATTTTGAAATTTGAAGGTGTAAACGGCAATGAAAATTCTTGAAACTTTGACAACTTGTTCTAGGGATAAAATAAGATTAGAAATGATGAAAAATGGGGGTAAACCCACGGTGGGCGCCAAAATGTATATGTTATAAAGGATTAGTTAGTGAATATAAGAAAACAAACAAACTTGTTCTCCTATGCTAATCTTCTCAACAATACCCAGAGATAGAGAAATAGATTCAAAGGGGAGAGAATGAAATATCGCACTTACCAATGAAGAATGCAATGCTACTCCTTTGTTGTGTTGGATTTTCACTTGATTGAGTGTTGATTGCTTCAGATTTTGGTGGAGAAACTTGAGCAACACCTCCCCTTGATTTTGCTTTGGATTGCTCGATTGATGAAGATGAATTGATTGTAGATGAATGATGGATTGATTGAAGATGAATGATAATTGTGAAGAATAAAAATATCAGAGATTTATTATGGACTTGCTAATTTTTTCCCTACTAGCTCTCATGGAGGAGGAGAGCTCAATTTATAGCTTGTGGGAGAGAAAATGGAGGGTGAAGATCCATCCAAGTAGGATGAGGATCAATGGTTAGAAATTGATGAGAGGATTGGAGGATTATAGAATGGAGAATTCTAGAATTTGAATTCAAAATTCATGGAGGGAAGAAGCTTCCATTGAATTAAAAATTCAATGGAAGGAGAAGTTTAGAGGCTTCTAGAAATAGAAGCCTCTAGATTTAGAGGTGGAGGATGTGATTAGGATTAGAATTAGATTAGGTTAAATAAATATGATTAGGGGTGTGATTACATGGAAAGGCTAGGTGTAGGTAGGTGTAGAGTAGGTGGGTGTAGGAATATTAAATTCCTAGAAAATGTTAATAAGGATTAAAGTGAGATAATAGGATATTAATAATGAATTAAAAGATTAATGATGAAATGATAGGATATTAGATAAATGATGAAAATAATTAGAATAAATGGATATATGTGATAAAGAGATAATAATTAATCTTGCAATTAATTATTATAGGGATTTAGATAGTGATGATGCTAGAATATTTGCGGGATAAATTAATTGTAATTAATTATGTCGACATTTTAAATATCTACAACATGCATTACTATATTAAATATATAAATATTAGAATAAATTTAGACATGAGTACCTAAAATCTTATCATCCCTCTCAAAATTTACTTATAAACATTTCATGGTTAATAACATGATGACATATAAACAATGGTTAAATTGAATTTATCGTTGAGAATTTTCCAACATTCACATAAGAATACATTAATACAACATTTAAAATATCTTCCACATTTTCCATGCCTACTACTATGTAATATCCAACATCTAAAAGAAATAGAAAAGCTTAGAATTCTACAATGTACACTCACTCATACACATGATTTTTAGTAAAACACTAATGTTATATACAATATGCCTCTTTTGAAATAAGAAAAATTATAATTATTTAACTTCCAAAATATTTTCATTTGATTGTTAAAACCGGATTGGGTTTTGGCAATATATATACACCGTAAATTCAACCTATTATTATTAGATTGGTCCTTTTGATCTTTAAGCAGACTTATCCGTTTATCATCACAAAGTGATGATCCCTTCCTAATCCTTTTGCTTTTCTTCTTTTCCTTTTAAAAATTTTCAATACCATTATCCTCTTTCTTTTAAATAAATATTTAAAAGACACTTTATGTTTGGATTAAGTACCGATAACAATTTTTTAAAATGTTGCATATTAAAAATACTTTCAATAAGAAATTGAGCAAGATTCTCAAGCAATTCTTTAAATCTTGTACCACTAATCCTTACAATAATAATAAATGGACATTTTTATTTTATGTTTGGATAAGATGCATTCTTTCATTTTATTTTAATGTTGGATATTAAAATTAAATATTAATTAATAAATTGAGTAAGATTCTCAACATTTTTTAAATTTTGTATTGTTTTACTAATTATTATAAATATAAATTTTGATTAGTAAGCTGAACAAGATTCTCAAGCAATTTTAGGAATCAATTAAGTTGAATAAAATTGTGAGGGATTTCAATTTCAAATAGGAAGAATTTTAAATTTTGTCAGTACAATCCCAAATCACATAAATTCATTAGTATATAAAATTAAACTTTGGTAGATTTGTTAATCTAATATAAATTATTTTCATCAAAAAAATGGTGGGTTGTTTGTGAGCAACCATTCACCACCTGTTATAAACAACATTTAATAATCTAAATGAAACAAAAGAGAGAGATGAATACTTATATGACACCAATTCGAAAAATAAACTTTTGCTTTAATCTGACACAGGCAAAAGATGTCCACTTTACCCAAAATCAGATAAACTAAATGGGTCTAATGCATCCATGGGGTGTATTGGGCTTATGGTTGTCTGTTTAAGTTCAGGTTTATTGACTGGCAATCAATAACATTAAACATGTCCAACTACAGAGGAGGAATCCCTTTGTTACAATTCTTGCTGCTGATTGTGTTTTTCTCTTGTGGCAGATGCCTAAATGCTGTGAAGGATCCTCCTTTCCACATAGAAGAGGCAACCATTCCTCAAATCCAATCAGCATTCAAGGCAGGCAGGCTTACCTCCACAAGCCTTACACAGTTCTATCTCCACACGATTGAAAAACTTAATCCACAACTCCATGCTGTGATTGAAGTGAATCCTGATGCTCTCCTACTGGCTAAAAATGCAGATATGGAGAGGTTAAAAGCTGGAGGATTCATTGGTGGCCTTCATGGAGTACCTGTACTACTCAAAGACAACATTGCATCCAAAGATAAGCTCAATACCACTGCAGGCTCATTTGCTCTTTTGGGTTCCAAAGTCCCAAGAGATGCAGGTGTGGTATACAAGCTCAAAAAGGCAGGTGCTATAATATTGGGAAAAGCTAGTTTAAGTGAATGGGCATCTTCTATGTCTTTTACTGCTCCCGAGGGGTGGAGTTCTAGAGGTGGTCAACCTAAGGTCTGTGATTTTAACCTAATATTCTACTTCCTACAGAATTTTAATAGTTTGGTCCCATAACTGCATATTTATGGAAGTTTAACTGTGCAGAACTCATATGTTTTGACAGCTGATCCGTGTGGATCAAGCACTGGATCAGCTGTGGGAGTGTCAGCAAACATGGCAGCAGTGTCATTAGCCACAGGAACAGATGGCTCAATTCTCTGCCCATCTAGTTCTAACAGTGTTGTGGGAATAAAACCTACTGTTGGGCTCACAAGCAGGGCTGGAGTCATTCCAATCTCACACAACCAAGACACTGTGGGGTAACTCTGCAACATTTTTAAATTATTGCCACCACCTGGCTAAGCAAGTTTTATGAGTTAATGTTTTCCTTTGAAATTAAACAAGATTCTAAAATACCCATTTTGTATTTGTTGATGCAGACCCATTTGTAGAACCATAACAGATGCAGTTTACCTGCTAGATGGGATTGTTGGGTATGATGTACGTGATCACCGAGCCACAAAGAGTGCATCTCGATTTATTCCAAAAGGTGGTTATAAGCAGTTCCTCAAGACAGATGGACTGCAAGGCAAGTCTGGACCCTATAAAGCAGAATACCTTGAAAAACATCTAGGAACCATGAGGTAACCTTACATTTTTTGGTAGGTAAACATCTCACAGCGTTGATAATTAAATAGCTCAACTAACACCAGGGGATGCACACGGATTTAGAACCAACTTTGAGACTATACTTTTATTAAAAAAAAATCTAATTTAGAGAAATATATATCACCTCAGACGGTGTGGATGTCTAATTTGCAGGCAAAAAGGTGCACATTTGGTGGAAAATCATGTTTTCAGTGATCTGTTGAATATAAGCAGGGATATGGAGGAAATAGTGCTAGAATATGACTTCAAACATGATTTGAATATGTACCTTTCAGAGCTTGTGCAATCTCCTGTTCGCACATTGGCAGACATTATCTCCTTCAATATACAGCATGCTTCTGAGGTAGAATGTCCTTCTCTATCTCACATTGTTTCCATTATGGATTATATTAATATTGTAAAACGATGATGACTTTACGAATCATTTTTTCTATCAGGAAGGGATTTTGAAGTATGGACAAGAAATTTTCCTCCGGGCTCAGAATACGACAAGCTTGAATGCACAGCCATATAGAAAGGCTCTGAAGAGAGATCATATGCTTACAAAAAGGGAATAGATAAGGTCTTAGATAGATATAAACTTGATGCTCTCGTGACTCTTGATGATAGGATTTATAATGTTCTAGCCATTGCAGGGTACCCCGGTATCAGTGTGCCTGCTGGTTACAGTAAAGCTGGTGTTCCCTTTGGTATATATTTTGGAGGGCAAAGAGGTTCAGAGCCTACTCTCATTGAAATTTCCTATGCATTTGAACAAGCAACAAAACTCAGAAAGATTCCTTCACTCGGCAGTAAAAAAATTGATGTGTTGCTATCATGCCTGTCCAAGTTTAACTAGCTTCATGAAGACTTCTCATGTCAAGTGGAGCTGAATTATTATTTCTAGTGGATTATATGGCAGCACATAATGTGGAAGACTGTATAACTACTGTTAACTGCGTACAACTTGCAATATATTGTCTCTGTTTTGCAGCGGTTGCCTCATTAAAATTGCAGTTGCAGTTATAGAACACAAGCACATATCTAAACTAATTTTACATGGGCTAATTTAATTTGATCCAAGGAAGATGCAACGTTCCTCAAGCAAAAATGGCACACTACCACCACATTATCTTTTACAACAGCAGGAAAATACATCTTTATTTTAACTAATTGATTTTGAACACAGTCACAATAATTGATACAGTGAAGGTAGGGGGTTTAACGAAGGACAGCCATACCTTGCATCCAGATCAAACACGACAACAAAATGATATTAAATGGCAGATGCTTGATGCTTATTCAACAAATGAATACAGTTTGGCTTTGAAAGATGTACAAGATCTTGAAATGAACTAAAAACACATGAATAGGAACTGATATGTGTTCAGATGATCCTCCAGACCTGAAAACACCAAACTACACCAACAGGAATATAACCCAGTCACTGAGCAAGCAAGGAAACATAAATTTCTGTTTCAGGCATTTCGTCAAATATATTGTAAAACAAATTCCTGTTTCAAGGTACCCCATGCCACAGTAACACTAGAATGAGCAAAGTGACCTGTACAGTGTACGTCACACGAAATCGATGAAATTCAGGCATTTGAGTTTGTACACTATCTTCGTAGCAATACAAACATTGTGGTATCCTATTCATGTAATATGCACTGCTCTGCTCTCCAAAACATCAATTGTGAGGGAAAATTGAACGTTTGTCTCACTATTCTTATCTGCCCTCCAATTTTTGAATTTGATGATGCTTTTGACAGACCTCTCCAGCTAATCCTATCTTTTCCGAACCGTCATCGATCTCTTCATTTTCCTTACCAATCCCAAAACCCTTTTTTCGTTGTTCCCCGGATCCCTACCTCCCAAGTTTTTATTCGCCTTCCCCTTTGTTTCTCCAACAGTTCCTCCTTCCTTCCGGGACGTGACATATTTGTCAAGATACTGATTTTCTTAAACTGGAAGAGTCCCGGAATTCAGGGTGGCTCAGGGGCAAGCGCCATCTTTGGGGATCTCCAGGTTCAAGCTTACTAGAACGACTACTAGTGGGACTTGGTCTCCGTGGCTCTCCCTTGTTTAGAGGACCCAGCACCAGAAACCAACTAGTGATAGTTCCAGGGATACCGATCCTGCCATTTAAAGTTAGAATCTCCAGGGAATACTCTTAGTGGAAGTTGTATTCCACTCGGCCATAAAAAAACTCTTACTGTAAACTCCCATGTTGCTAAGAACAAGGACAAACTCTTCCATCAGCACGCCTGACAAGAAGACTTTTCCCTACACAACTTGCGTTGGCTTTGCCCAGGATATTCTGCCATAAAAAATGGCCTATAGATCTCTGCCTCTTCTCCATTCCATTCTCCTCTTCATTTTCTGACTTTACTCTTTCAAGTTATATATTTTTGTCATAGACTCATGAGCACCATGGGAAGGTAATTATTTACCTCTGTGTCATATTGTTCTCCGAATTAGGTTCAACATTCATGAGCGTTTCAAAAAAATTTCTAATCCTTTTCAAAGTCTCCTCCTTTTGGCTGCTCATACACAAGTGTGTGGGGATCAATTGAACATTTTCCTAAATGCCATCTCCATCAATGCAATGACTATCTAAGCATGCCTAATACCATACATCCATCACTTACCTCACTTTGATCCCATTCACGTTGGCTCATCCCACCCAGTGACACACATTGGATAATAGAGGCTCAATCCCAGCTGATGAAACGCTGATTTCCGAGGGTCAATACGTCACATGCCACCAATTTTTGACGTCTCCACCGTCCAAATTTTCAAAAACATCGAGTTTTTATTTCATTTCCCAGCTCCACTCGGCCATTCGTAAACGTCATTGCTCTGCTCCGCCATTGTTGCAGACGGTGGAATCCATTTGCAGTGGTCACAGAAAAACATGACACGAACAGGAAGTGTGACGAGGAAAAGGGCAAGATTGTTGATGGTAGTATCCATATGCAATGGAAATTGAGAAACAGGGTACAAACAAGAGAGTTGAAGAGAGAGAGGGCAAGACCATGACAACAAAGGCCAGGACGAAATTGACGAGAGTCCACTTGCTATATTTCTTTCGACATTCTATTGGCAATTTCTCTCAAATGTGTAGTAAATAATTTACTAGTAGTCTCTCCTCCACATGGAGCAAGTGTACGCCGTTATTATCCTACCGAAGGCTAGGATATTGCTTTCACCTTAGCAATTAGTTATTTGTATTTTGTTCAATCAAATTTTGCCATTTGTATTTAAATGGGCTGAACTAAAGTTTGATGCTTTAATTTTTGTGTTGTGGCAGGATTCTATTGGTCATCCCCTTTATTTGCTACTGTTGAGGGAAAAAGGGGATGTACTCCTGATCATTAAATGCATTTACTGTTCAAGCTTAAATGCATTTACTGTGCACCCTGCAGATTCGGATGGTTTTGTGTGGCTCGAGGCCAAGTTGATTTTTTTGCAAATCCTAATCTGCAGTCCAACCAAAGTAGGCAGAAGACTAGGACGAGCGTTCATTGCAGCAGTGTTTGCGATGCAGGGGTTCCAAATCCTTGCAGGCGGTGCAGTGTCGGTTATTGTGTCTGCCGCATTCAGAAGCACGGCGCCGTTCAAGCGGGCAAAGTGTGATCCGAATCGACCTCAACCCTGTCGATGAAGCTGATTTTGTATGGAGGATCATTCTCATGTTCGTAGCCATTCCCGCCGCTCTCACATTTTATTCCCGCTCCAAAATGTCGGAGACCGCTCGTTTCACGGCCCTAGTCGCAAAGAACGCAAAGCAGCAGCCGCGGACACAATCTGTTCTAGAAGGACATCTTCACCGCCGTCGGGTGGTTGCCTGTGGCTGGCAAAATGAACGTCGTGGAGGAAGTTTACAGGGTGTCAGTGGCACAAGCAAAGATTGCGTTGTTTTTATAGTCTTGGGAATCTTGGTTCACGCTTGCCTTAATCGACCGTATGGACAGATTTTCCATTCAGCTACTCAACTTCTTCTTCATGACGGTATTCATGTTTGGGCTAGCTATTCCGTACGAGCACTGGAAGGAACACAACGTCAAAGGCTTCGTTGCACTGTATGCGCTCACCACCTTCTTCGCCAATTTCGGTCCAAACAACACCACTTTTATTGTCCCCGCGGAGGTGTTCCCGGCGAGGCTTCGCTCGACGTGCCACGGGATATCGGCTGCATGGGGAAAGGCAGGGGCCATCGTTGGAGCTTTCGGGATCGGTAAGCTTGCAATTAAATCGACGAATACTAAGTGTGTGAGGGAGGCGCTGATAATATTGGCCGTCACAAATGCTGTGGGCTTCATTTTCACTTTTCTGGTGCCAGAAACCAAGGGTAGATCGTTGGAAGAAATAACCGGTGAGAAAGATAAAGAAAAAGTAAAGCTGCGGAAATTGGACTTAAATAAATTTCAGCACAGTTTATTATCACTATACCATGAAATCTCGAAAAATTAATTTACAACCTGTTTGTTACTCTTAGAGAATTACGGTATAAGTAGCCTCCCCCGACACCGCTGGATACATTTTGCTCCCCTTCATTACCACCTAAATAAATAAGATAAAAGTAAGGTTTTCGTTTACTAAGTAGTCGTCTGGATCGGTTGTATTTGGTGTTTTCTTCTCAACGACTTCTTTCAGCTCTTGGTGTAGTTTTCGAAGCTCTAAATATCTAGTCTAAATCTGCACCTGAAACTTCTTCACTATGACCTCGTAGGTTTTCAGCATGCTCTGCTACTCTTGAATTTCAGCCAGCAAATGGGCATCTTGCAAGGGTTTTTCCTTTTCCCTGTAACAGTGCTTGAGCTCTGATATAATCTTGACAAGAGACAAAGAGGGACACTTTATCTTCACGGGGGTGTAGACAAAGAATGGGAAAGCACGCATTCCGGTCTCAGGGTACCAAGGTCGTTACGAAATTCACTTCGCAATAAATAAACCCTAATCCTTTTATTGGTGTATCAAAGTATTTCATTCTCAGAAACTATTGTAATTGCTATATGATTTGGGTGATGTGTATTTTTTGAACCATCCCGTGCCACGACAACAAATTTATATTTCAAAATCACTTGCAGTCAAGTTGCAGATTTATGTTGAGTTTTTGCAGTTGTTAAGTTACAGATTCATTCTTGTTTTAGTATTTTGGATTGTGTCACGGATGCTTATAATTATTTTATGACATTTTAATTTGGTTGTTTGGACAAACCCTTTTGTGAATACATTTGTTACATTTTATGGGGTATGTTGACGCAATCAGTACATTAAATAAATATGTCAACCCCTTTCCTGTGCCACTGTTTTTTATTTTAATTTCCATTAGAACATATTTTGTAGTTTTTCCCTCATGGTAAATGAATCGGCTTTTCAGGCTTCCCATAAGTCATGATTATTAATAACTTTGTCGCTTTCAAGCTTTCTATAAACGAATTTTGTTTCTCAGTATTTTTGGTTTATTAGAAGGTTGTGCAGATCTAGAACAATCCATCATTGGTTCGTTTCAAGATATAACTTCCTTTTGCATATTTCAAAGTAGAATACTTTCAATCAGTAGGATACATGAAACAAAGTTGTAATCTACAAAATATCAAAGTTTGATGGACTGGTTACTATAATAGGTAGTTCAAGTAATTAGAAAAATTGCTTGTCATTCAAATTTGGGATATTGTTGATGCATTAAACAAATTGCATACGATTTAAACAAGCCATGTTTAGTGTTGAAAATGGAAGTAAGATTTTTACTTTAGAATTTTCAATAATTAACAACCAAAGCAATAAAAGGAAACAATAAGACTGTAAGACAACTTTTTATTCTATAGACCAAATTCATCCAGACATAAATTTACCATTTTCCTTTCCCTTTCTTGATTTGAGATGCATATCTCCATTTTCTTCATTGAGACTCACTAATTCACAAAAGGCTTTGTTCTTTTATTTATCATAGTCTTTTTGAGAAGCTGAACAAAATATTTTACCTTATATATTTGAGATTATTGTTGCATCAAATTCAAGGATAGGAACCACGGTGATGTGAGCTAACACATATCTTACATACATAATTGTCCCATGTCTTTAGGAATTGCAAAGGCTTGTGTTTGGATTGTGATCTTATCTAAAATAAAAAATTACATCACTGTGGACACCCATTCCAATCAAGGTCCAAGGAAAAAGTTATGCCCTTCTATAACATGTGATTCTTAGACTTGTTTACAACCATGCCCCGCTTTGACAAGCATCGAATTTACATGCCTATCATGATGTAGCTGATAGGTTGACCCTTGGGTGCCCGCTAACCCATTGTTTGTATACTCTTCCCTAATGGCCTACCAGTACCAGATTTAACTCAGCTTAACTTGAAACAAAGAATAAATAATTGTTTTACATACATATCTACCTAAGCACATATAACTATATTTTACGAAACTCATATGGCGTTTATTACTCATTAAGCTCTTACATTTTTTTACAAATGTAATATTCATCCCCGTATACCACAAAGCATTATTTTTGGCAGGATTTGCCATATCATGGCCTTGTTAGAGTAAGAGAAAGTGGGCGATAAAACACTCTAATTGTGAGCAATAAAACATTCTAATTGTGCAAGCAAATTATAGTGTGGGCATCAGCGTAAGAGTAGGCAAACAATAATGTGAAAGCAAAGTGGATAACAAATGCAACCGGTGCAATAAAGTGCGAACACTATCTCGTATGGAAAGGCAAGTGTAATGAAACACCCATAACGAGAACAAGATCTGCACCGAGCATGTTGTAGGCGGTCGCAGATACTAAATATTTACGATTTAATGAGCGGTGGGCAATAAAACACTCGATTGTGAGCAATAAAACATTCTAATTGTGCAAGAAAATTATAGTGTGGGCATCCAACGTAAGAGTAGGCAAACAACAATGTGAAAGCAGTGGATAACAAATGCAACCAGTGCAATATGTGCGAACACTATCTGTATGGAAAGGCAAGTGCAATGAAACACCCATAACGAGAACAAGATCTGGTATTGAGCATGTTGCGGGCAGTCGTAGTACTAAATATTTACGATTTAATGAAAAAGTGTTTGCGTACATAGCCATATCTTTTGTTGTTTGGAATAATAATGTTAGGAAACAAGGCATTTTGCGAAGGCATATTTGGTTTCTTTAAAAGCAGTAAATTGGGTTAACAGTACACTTTAGTAAAAGGTTGTAATATTGTTGACAATATAAGTAAAGAATAATGAGTAAATGGATCAAAGATAAAACAATAAATGTATATGTACACTTTATTACATTATGTTTTTACAGTGTAGTACATTGAAGCTGAGGTTATGAGTGTGTGTTTTGTAGTACAGTGGTGGTGATATATACAATTGTACATATGTTTGTATTTGTACATCCGTATGCAGTGTTATTTCTTGTTGTGTATCCTCGGGTGGGCTACCATGATGGCTCGTAGAATTTGTTGTGAACTATTTGTTGCGTATCTTCAATTGTGAGTGTGGCCTGTGTTAGCATGTGGGCAGCTTCCTCTAGTTTTTGTGGGTGAGCTGAAAAGTGAGGAGGTCGTCTTCATCAATGAGGTCGTTACTTTATGCCCATGCATCAATAGAGTCACATACTAGTTGGTGCAAGAAAGTGGTGTCATTTGGGAGTCGTGTAGCTAGCTTGTAGAAAGCATCGCTAAAGAAGTTGTGCATGCATACAATAGTATTAGTAGTATAGTAAAAGGTGTGAGTATGATAAATGTAGTTGTAAAAGACAAATTTATAAATACATACGAGTTTGGAAAAGGAATATGTACAAAAGAGGCATATCTTTACATTGTAAATGGAGCAGGAGGTGGGTTTTTTTATGCTTGGTTGACCGCATTGCTCTTTAGGAGAAGATGGGCCTCTGCCTGTTTTCGATTTGCTACATATTTGTTACATGTCATTCGCGAGTAGCGAGCAAATGAGAAGGTTGGGGAGATAAACAAATCTGAAAGCGCCGAACTTGGGAAGTAATGTGATAAAGGTGAGGTCGTGTCAATTGGTGCCACCAATGTCTATAGTGGCTTTTTCTAGAGTCAATCCCTGTTATTTATGAATTGTTAATGCCTATGCCATTTTTAGTGTGATTTGGCGAGAAGTACTTCTTTTGATTGGAGGATGGAAAAACGTATAAATGGGGTGAACCTAATAATGTCACAACATATGAAGAATATCATCAAAAACAAGTAAGACAGATACAAATTTCCAATGCGGCATGCTAAATCGTAAACCACAACAAGGGCGATCTGGAAAACTAAACCGGAAGTTCAAGAAAAATTATCAGATGCGAGTGCCACCTCTGTCGGCAGGGAATGATCCGGGAAAGAGTGCAACATCAACAGTGTAAGCACAACAATAATGAAGCAAAATTATGTGAGACGAGTTTGATGCACTTGTTGCTTTGTTAACACTTGTTGCATGTTTCTTACTTCCCTTTTGCCTCACCAATCATTGTCTCTATGCTTGACCTATTAATAATGTTGCTTCACTCCTTTCTGCCGCAACTCTACCAATGATGCATTTTTGGTTCTATGTTTTAGGTACTTGGTTGGTTAGTGTTCCACATTCCATTTTTATAGCTCTGGGTCGTCCCCTATTATGAGAGGCATCATGGCAAGTACACGTTTTCTTGAAGCGCATGTTTAGTTTTTCAGACGGAATTGTCTGTGGTTTATCAAATTTGTATGTTGCATTTGAAATTTGTAGCCATCTTACTTGTTACCTATGATATTCTTTGTATGTTGTGTCATTGTTAATTCCCACTCGTTTATACATTTTTCTATCCATTGTCAATGAATAGGAGCCAAATCTTTATATGATCTAAAAATCTTATAGGCATGTTCTATTTCATTGTCTGTGTTATATTAAGATCCATAACTGTACTTTCTAGGCATAGAACATGTATGTATTCTTCCTATTTTCCCCTAATATTGAACTCACAATATTAAGAGCAAAAAAAGGTCATGGTACCCCACGCATTTTAATCGTTATATAGAATACATATATCAAATTCATTTGATATATGTATTCTATATAATGATTAAAATGTGTAGGGTAACTTGGGACGATTACAGCTCTTACTATTGTGAATTTGCAGATATATGTATATGTATATAAAGGAAGGTATCATACAATCAATATGTGTGTGTGTGTGTGTGTGTGTGTGTGTGTGTGTGTGTGTGTGTGTGTGTGTGTGCGCGTGTGTGTGTGTGTGTGCGTGTGTGTAAGGTATCATCCAATCGAAATATTTTCCAAAAATTCAGCCACAACCCTAACAATCTAATTTTCATGATTGAATAAAATACCTAAATGTTTAAATAAAATATAATAATATTTCAAAGCAGTGTCCAACCTACCTCCGTGGACCAGAGAGCTCGTTGAGAGGCCCCAATATGACCTTTCCCACGGCTCCGCGGATTGAGAATATTTGCAAATGAAACTCATGGCTTGTATAAGCATGTTGCACATTGAAACCTCCTTCACTCCTAAATTTAAGACTTTGATATTTGTGTAGGTTTTTGAATTGATTGCATAAATGAGCATGTTATGTTACCAAAAACACAACACTTTGGGCGAGTTAAATTTTTGTGTTTGTTCGAAAAACTCCCTACCTATTTCTAATTGTATTTACCTCTTTCTAATAAAATTTCTTCACCATTTCGGTCTTTCTCGTTAATTTCTTGAAATTGAAAAGCATATATTTAAAAAAATATAATACTAATAGTACAAATTTCACATGTGTTTGATATTTTTTAAAATACAAATAATGCTAACAAAACATTCCTCAATTTTCAACATTGTTTCTACAATTCCTGGAAGTCTCCATTACCATTTTCAAAATTGCTATAAGTTTTCTTGTTTTGAGAGTGGTAAACATCTAAACTTGCAAACATATGTGGGGTTTAGATATGTGTGTTGTCAATCCTCCCTATACTTTCAGGTCCATGTTCCCTTTTCTTAGTACAGTGATACGCAAAAACACATTTTACTTATTATTTCTTGTATGAAAGAGTTCCTATTTTTGCTGAGAATTGTTTTATCGATAAATGAAAACTAGAATTTTTCAATGGTCAATTAGCATTGAGGTTCTATAGATAACCACATTGGAATTGTTGTTGCTTTTTGTATTTGTGCAAAGTGCCTTTAATTTAGAGCAATAACATAGTCTATGCAAGCGAAGAATGGTGCAAATAAATTTAGGTGCGAAAGCAACAATTTTCATAAATAACATCTCTACCCCATACTAGAATAGAGATGCCATTTAGTTGTTGTACACTTGCTTTGAGTAAGCATATATCTATATCGAAGCCCTCGTTTAACTTAGTGTTAGGTTGTGGATCCTATTTTCATGTGTGAAAGTGTTGAAGACTATACACTAAGAGTATTGTACATCCTCGAAACAAAACGTGTACAATATTAGGAAATGTGCTTTTTTCTCATATGGGTGGGATTTTTGACCCATAGGTTTATGGGACGGTTTTGGCCCATGGTTTTGATAACCCGTGGTTTTGTAAAACTACTTAGCGATTTTATCTACTTATGTGGTTTTGTGCATATAGTAGGTATTATGTAATATTGCGAGATGTGTTTGAATTCGGGTATGAATTACAGAGAGTTTGTTGAGCATAGCTCTAAACAAATCTGGGTATTGTATTGAGAGAGCGGTGGCTTGTAATAAAATGGGCAAGTGATTCTTGGTGGATGTAGCCCAAATTGGGTGAACCATGTTAAATATTGTCTCTTTGTGTTGTGTTATTATTATTCTGCACTTTTATTTGAGATCTGCAATATTTTCTACATATTAGTTTCTACTGTTGCGATTATGTGAGGGATTATTCCGCATATTTTATCCCTTATTTTCCGACACTTATTAGTGATGAGTAGGCAATATCCAATCAAATCAACTTCACCCGAAACTATCACAACCTAATCTTTGAAAATTTGAGAAAAGACTTTGAAAAAATAAAAATAGTAGCCCTTTCCCACATAAAGCAAGAATGCCTCGGTGTATATAGTAAAACCAAATTCATAAATGTATTTGAAAATATGGAGGGGATACATGCAAGTTTGCATAAGGTAATATTGACACAAAATGTAGTAGTATGGAGAGAGAAAGGACAAGTTAATTGTTTGTTTGTATGCATGGGAATGAGAATGGGAAATCATTTCCTTGACTTACACCTGTGGGAGAGAAGAGTGTCATTGGCGAGCGGTGGAGGGTTGAATGCCAACTCACATGAAGTATACATCCAATAATTTATAGAAGTGATACTCCCAAACTTGGATTTGGTCTTGATTGTCCCTTCCAAATCAAAGTAAATCTTGTTCCTCTATATTGAAATGATGAGATCCTCACCTTGTGTGGGGTCCAACTACTCTGCCATGGTGTTGAGGTCGAGGAGAAAGCCAGTGGTGTTTTTGGGCGGCTGGATGAGGGAGGGATCGAGGAGCGTGACAGTGGATATGGTGCGCTGCTGGAATTTGAGGTCGAACTTGATGTATTCGTAGGAGACGAGGACTTTGTCGTTGGGATTGTGTGCTTCAATAATGAAAATGACGTCAGAGATGAGAAGGAAATTACTATTGAGGAGGAGGGAGTTGAGGTTGTCCCCCTTCAAATTCAATTTTTGTATGTGCGGGTGGAAGGCCAGGTAGCCGATCAGGATAGAAGCCCCATCATGATCACCAAGATCGTCAATGCACTGCACGTAATCATGCAGCACCACACCATGGCATTCGTCCGAGGTGGAGGGGGCAAGATTGGGTCATTTGCATGCTCTGTCAGTTCCTCTTCATGGTTGCGCTTCCTTCTCAAGCTCTTTTGTGCACTTTTCAATAGCATATTCAATGTAGGCGTTTTCCTTAGATTTGACATAATGGTGTAGATATCACGAAACCATCACCGTCTTCCTCTTCATCTTAATAACAAAAATTTCATGCCTGCAAACGAAAGGAAAGGCACTACAAGTTTTGTATCTTCTTTGTACGGGAACCAAGAAAAGAAATTCTTCTCGCATGCCTGCAACCAAACATCGGTGATTGATGGGGCAGGATGGTATGAGGAAACATGTGCTACCAGGAACAACAACCAGTTAGCAGGGACATGTGTGCAGCAGAAGGAAAATCACCCGGGGAGGAACCATATCATCACCGAATCTCCCACCAATCAAGCACAAACACACAAAAATAGAATGGAACATAAAACTGGGGTCATTTGAAAACATGATGAAAAATGGGAGCCTCTTGCACTTTGAAAAATGCCTACGGCTTAATTAAATAGAAATTGTACATGAGTCGCAATCTATGCCGGAGTTGGACATTTCATTTTTGTGGCTGAATTTACAAAGAGACTTTGTGCATACCATGGCTTCTCTGTAACCATAATAACCAAAAATTGGATGCAACGCTACGAAGCGAGTTATGCCCCGTTGTTGGCCTCTTCCGCCCTCGGCATCCGCTTCACAAAGTTTCGACATTTCCTACCATGAGGAGGACCATATGAAGATCGAAACTCACATTTCGATCTTCATAGAGAAGTGACACCGCATGTTGGAAATATTCTCCAATCCTCATCTTCCCGCCTCTACCCTAATTCTGATTTCTTCTACACAACCACTTTCGATGTTATCATGAAGTATGGTTCATTTTAAGAGACCTCTTGGAAATCGAAGGTGGAAAATACTTGGCGAATATCCCGGAACCGGTTTCGCGGGAAGGCAATTTTTTTGGGGGTTGTATGCAAAATTTTCACTTGATTTTCAAGTGGTGTGACAGAAGGCTGCAGACGTGCGACATGAGATTTGTTATCGCGCGAAAACAACCTTGTTGATGCATGACAACAAATCTTCAATCGCGCGTCTATAGCTTCCACGCTCCGGTCGTGTGACAACAAAATCTCTGTGTCACACGTCTCACCGATGCACGCGTCAACAAGGTTGTTGATGCGCAAGCAATAACCTTGTTGACGACGCTGACGAAGGTTTCTTATCGCGCGACAACAAATTTTCATCACGCGTTTGCGCCTCGCCCTCTCGGTCACGCGACAACAAAATCTTTGTCGTGCATCAAAAACTCTCTATCACGCATCAACAAACTCTCCTTGTTGCACATATGTAGCTTCCACCCTCCTGTCGTGCATCAACAAACTCTCCCTATTGCGCATTTGTAGCCTCCGCCCTCCTGTCGCGTGTTTAATGTACTTGATAATACATATGCCCTCAGGTGGTATGAGTGAGATAGTAGTGTTCTACCTAGCGAATAATTTAGGATTTTATAGGGGATAGTTTTAAGGGTAGGTGAAGATGACCCCTAAAAAAAATTAAACTGTAATTTTTAGGCGAACAGGTCAGCGACTGCGTCGGAAAATTCGCCTTTTCAAATTTTTCAAAAATGGAATATCCGCCATATTACGAATATTCGCCACTAAAAGTATCCCTGTTGTGAAGTGAACATACCCACATACATATTTTTACGTCCTCTACTTCCATACTTTGTGTCACGCTAGCTCTTCCCAAACTTGTTTCTGAGTGTGATATACCGTCAAAAGATGGTGTTGATATTTTCGTGAACGTTGTAGGGGTTCCACTATTTTGTGCGAGGGATCTACCTGAACTCGTTCAAAATGTCGTTGGGAAAGAGCCAACTGAAAACTAAATTGTGTTGTTTGTGAAAATTACGCCGAAGAGAATCCAAATATTTATATATTTATTTTGGCATAGGAGAAAATAATATTGCGGAAAAAGTCTGCTTGAAAACATTGCCGAATTTTGACACTTTCCAACAAAGGCAACTTCAAAGGTGGATGCCTACCGAAAAATGCGGTTATGAAGGAAAATCCAGTCTCTGATACGTAGGAGTGGGGCAAGGTTTATTTGTGTGCTACGGATTGTGGCGATTAATATGTTATATGGATTGTATAATAAAATAATGGCCACTATTTTTGTATGTGTGATATAGTTTTTGCATGTATTAGGGTACCCTTGAGATTCAAAGAATTTTGTTTTACATTTGCACATGCACATTTTGTGTGCCAAAATATGGGTGGGTGTTATTCCTTGGTTTGAAATTTCAAGTATTAAGCTGATAATTGACATGTAAATGCCTCTTTCTTATATAATTCCCCCTCCGGGCACTCCAGGAGTCGTAATCCATGCAAAATAAGAAAATGAATAAACCCACCATGCATGTACTCATTTGTTCATAACAACTTGGAATTACATTTATTTTAGAAATATAGTACAAATAAAAATCTTTAAGATATTGTAAATACATTGATGTAAGCTATAATATAGTGCAAATACATTGAAGAAAGCTTGATGTTACATTCTTTTTTTTAGGTTGGATAACCATTGGTGTGTTTTATTACCTCCACTTTGGTTTCCATTACTACATACTTTGTTGTCGTATTGTAAGTACACAAACTATATACAACTTAGAGAGAAACCTATATATTGTATCAGATATACAACATATAGACATAAAGACTATCAAACATTTACAACATGATATGGTCAAACCGTTTATGTGGTTAATAGTCTATATGTAATTATATTATTTTATAAGTTTGATAGGCTTTCTATAATTCTACCATTATGGAACAAACTGTCAAACTCATTACTATTACATAAGTTTGACAACCCATCTATGATTGTAGCATTCTATTTTTAATGTGAAAAAATCTATATGTTCAAATCTATACCTTTGGCAAACTATATATCCATATCTTATTTTTAATGTTTGATTGTTTGGTCTAGCTTCCATTACATATGTGTATAGCTAATGATATCAATATAGCTTAACAATGAGACGAGAATAAGCGACATATTAAAAATCAATTCATATTTGTAACATTTTCCATCCAAAAGAGAAACAATGGTTTTAGATAACACTCATTACTTGTTCCATCATTTTTTTATTTTGTTCAATTGGTGATGACTTATACGAAAGAAGAACTTGTTCATTCAATATTTATTCATTGTATTTGCACTATCTCAAATCTTTCTTTAGTTTATTTGTGTTATCTTATTGCTTTTATTTCTATACGTCTAAGCCTTTGTCGATGCATTTTCTATTTCCTTATTTGTCAATCTAATTTACCCGGTATGGTATGTATACATATCATGTCCATGTGTTATCTTGTATGTTAGATAGACGTAGGATGAGAGGAGCCAACGTGAATGGGATAAGAATGCTAATAAGTGAAGGATGTATGGTGTTTATGATGTTAGGCATTGCAATGTAATTACTTAGATAGATTTGAATATCAACAACAATATAACACCAAAGAACACCAAAATATAGAGAAATGATCACAATATGCAAGTAGAATGACTTAGCCACTTCGAGGGGAAAACCTCCAAACCATACAATAAGACTCAAGTGTTCAATATGATGATCATATCCTACTCTCTAACTTATACTATCCAAATCCCTAAGGCCAACCCATTAAGCATATGAAAGCATAAAAAAATTGATATGTCATGATAAGAGATTATGTTAGCCATAGGTCGACTATCCATATCCCAATATATGAATTAGGGTTAAAGGCATAACATTCCCCTCCCCTTCAAATCAACATTGTCCCCAATTTTGGTAAGCTCTCGATGCTTCTCCTAGAATGCTTCATCCTCCCATGTTGCATCCTCAATGTCCAAATTCTTCTATTTGATCAAATATTCGGTGATGACCCTTTTCCTCAACTTCTTAATGTGTGTTTGTAGGATTCCTTTCAGTTCCAAAATGATATGTCCCTCTTCATAAAGCTATGGTAATAATGATTTAGAAGACACATTATGTCCAATGACCTTCTTCATGAAAGAACCATGGAAAATTGGATGTATTTTACTTGACTGAGAAATCTCTAATTTATATGCCACCGTATTTTACTTGACTAAGAAAGCCCCGGTTTATATGTTACACCTTGTTAATTGTTTCAACACTTGATAAGGCCCATAATATTTGGGTGAAAGCTTGTTATCTTTTTTTGTTTCAAAGATAGTTACTTCTATGGATGCGATCGTATAAAAACCAAACCTCCAACTTCAAAACTTCATTCACTACTGTGTTGATCAACTTATTACTTCATGCAGTTTTGTGCCATGACCAAGTTATCTTTTAGGCTAGAGATAACCTCATGTTGGTGTTGAATATGATCCTCGAATACTCTTACTTTAGGTTGGACCCTTAAATTAGAAGTGAGGGATGGTGGATAGTAACCATATAATGCCAGGAATGGGGAAATTTTGGATGAAGTGTGAAATGAAGTGTTATACCACCATTATACAAGTGGTAGCCACTTAACCCATCTCTCCTGCTTATTTGAAGTAGAAAATCATAGATACCCCTCAAAAAATTTGTTTAATACCTCAATTTTTCCATCATTTTGGGGATCATACGATGAACTACAAGCTAATTGAGTACCTAAACACGAGAGTAAATCAAGTACAAAATTGCTAGTAAAGATAGGTCGCAATCATTTAGTATAATCTTGGGTGTACCATGTAGCTTTTGAATTGTATCCATAAAATATATGGAAGCGTAGCCCTTTTGTAAATGGATGTGGCAAATCACAAAAATGAGCATTTTAGGTGAGTCCGTCCACCACCACAATTACATTTTTCCCTTCAAACTTTGGCAATCCTATGATAAAATCCATGGAAACATCTTCCCACCGCTCACTAGGAATAGACTCGAGGCTATAAATGTCTTGGATACTTAACAACATCACCCTTGTTAAAATAACACACCAAACATTCAGCCACACATTTATGGACATCTACTTTCAACCCTTCCCAAAATAAATCTGACTTAAATTTGTGATAAGTTTTAGGAATCCCGAATGTCGACCCACTGGAGAAGCATAGAGCTTTGAGAAGCTGATTTTTAAGGATATATTTTTATGCATAAGTACAACCGGTTTTTATGCCGCAATGCTTTCCCCTTCCATTTTTTTTGAAGTTCTTAGATCATGTTGGAGAATTTGAATGAGAGTTTGGATTTCTATGTCATTATTTCATTCGGATCTTTCTTGATCTACCAGTCTTCATGTAGTGTGGACAAGACATTGAATAATGCCTTTGTGGACTCATCTCTCCTCGATAATACATTAGCTAGATGTTAGGCGGATTTTATGTTGCTAAATATGCCTAATGGAAGCACATAAAAACCAACAATAACTAGATAATGCCACCTATAGACGAGGGTGACGTTCCTTTGCATTTGAGAGGGGCAGTTCCCTCATATGATGGGGTGTTTTGTATTTTTGGTGCTTTTAACAAAAAAACACCAAAGGGAAATAAAATTGGAAAATGGAAATGTATGACGGGCCAAGAATGTGTCTCAATGGCTTGCACTCCTAAATCTTTTGTTCCACTAGGGTTTGAGGCAACGAATAGGAGATACATGTGAACTAGCACACATCGGGTAGATTTAAAGGGGCTACAACAAGCATTAGGGTCGCATATCCAGGATGGCAATGATCCCTACACTATGTCAACCTATGGTTTCCAAGGCCCATGGTCAAGATAGAGGAGAGTACCCTCTAGGATATTGGTAGATGGGGGAGAGGTATAAATTCATAGTGGATAAGACAAACATGCCCAATATAATTGAAATGTAAATAAGGGAAAGATAAGGATATGATCAAATAAGAACAATATAATCTTGGGTGTGTCATGTAGGGGGTGGATTAGATCACACTCAAACTTACACAAACACCTAGGAGAGTTATACGAGACTTACTCCCACATGAGGGAAAGTAGTACAACAATACTAGGTCAATTCACCATCCAGGTTTTTATGCCAACGATAGTTCTTGCTAATGATTTGATGAAGGGTATTATAGGTTTCTACTTTGTTGTAGGTGATTACAAGTCATCCCAAAGTTTTGCGAGCAATATTGACATACGCCAAAGGAAATTTCTATAAAATCAAAACTTTCAAGAAATTTCATAACCCAACTATCAAAGGGTCCAAGACCATACAATCCAAGTCACGATCTTACAATTATAGGTCTTGATATGATAATTCGAGCTTCTTGGTGTACAAAAGTTATACGAGTCATGTTGTAGATACCTAAATTAGCACCACTAATTTCCCTAACCACATACACTACCCCCGCAAAAACATCAAGTCAATAATTCACGTAATCACATTATTTAATCCATGTACCACTTATCCTAAGTCTAATTTCCTCCACAATATTTAATCCATGTAAACATGATCCTACACCTGTAAATATCACTCTACAGCTATAAAATCTTACTTTACCCCTCCTAGAAACCACCCAACCACTCTAAATCTACCCTAACCATTTTAAAACCATCTAAGCCTATTTTATCAACACATCCCAACCTCTACAACTTGTCCCTAACTTCCCTTAACCATTTACTTTCATTAAAAACCCAAAAAAAATGTTTGGAAGTGGTTTTAACCACTTCCCAAATGCTTTCCCGAAAAAAGTGGATTGCCGATGATTAACTAACTAATCGTCGATTATAAATAAGCAATTTTTCTACTCTCACGGGGATCTTCATAATTCCTTTACTCATGCCTACACTTAGTTCTTCAACTTTTCAGAGAAATCAAGACATTCTAGAGATCACCAAGAGTTAGCATCAACCTCCAACAATCATCTACACAAAGTTTTCATAGCTTTTTTTATCATCGACTCTCGTGCAGACATGACAATCAACTTTGTGACTTCAATCGACTCCATTGAAATATTTGAGGCATCTTTTAGCTCATTTTTGCATCCAAAGGTACTCCTTAACTTTTTTAATAATTTAAAATCCATAAAAACATTGAAAACAAACAAAAACATCCTTTTTATCTATTTATCATCGTTTTAGTAAAATTGTCTTTTCAATGATAATTGCTAGCGATAACGTGAATCGTCAGTGATCCCCTGTCAAAATACATCTTTTCATCAATTTATCAGTTTAAAATCATTTTTGTCAAATCTCTTTGCATTTAACTTGTTTTTTCCAAGCATGGCTCTTTGTTAGATGACAGTTCTCAATCGTTCACATCCAATTACAAACATGTATGATCTCCTATAGTTCAACAACCATTCTTCTGAGAACAATACAACATTCTCCACGAATTGAAATTACGTGTAATACGATTTTTCATTGACGAAGAAGAAATTGAGGATTAGTTTTAATTCCTTCACGAGATAGAGTAAGAGACCGAGGAATTTTGAGTACAATTACTTCGATTCCGTTCGGATTACAACTATCCTTGCTTGGGCCACTTTCGAAGATGCACAAGACTTACCCTTCCACCTGAAGTTCTAGAGCTTCTTATCTGCTATCCATATATATTTGTCGATCATATATTTATCTTTATCTTTATCAATTCACTTAATTGTTACAAAATGAGTTGACATCCTCGAGGAAGTTCCATTAGATTCTGGAATCAACCTTTGTTGAAGCAACTTGTTTATCCATTTATCTAATCTATTTTTGTTTAGTGTCTTTAATTTGCAGTTCCTTCATCAAAGAAAAGAAGGAAGGAGCTTTCATCCATCAACATCACCCATCTCGCGGGTATCGGTAAACCTCGTCGTCTTCCGAGGTCGATTTGTTTGTGTTATTTCACTTCATTAAGTTAAAGTTGGAAAATAAAAATTCTCCGTACATATGGCCTGCTCAATTTCGGTTTCAGGTACTCGAACAAAGAATCTCTAGTTTTTTATCTTCCATTCCACATGTATGCACATGTTGCACTATTTTTAGCAGGAACTTGAAAAGGTCATAACTTGTGCTTGGTGTCCATTTGAGTCCGATTTTTTGAAACCACATGTTTCGACAAGACGAATGCACAAGTCAACCTGCTTTGTTGGTTGGAGCATGTTTTCAAAAAAATTTCAAGCCCGAAATCCGCCATTTGAAGGCCAAAAATTAGGATCTAAGTTGTAATTTAGTTTTTTTCCTATTTTAGGGCATTAGTAAATTTTAGTCTCTTGAATGCAAAGTAGGTTAGAAAGTTGGCAATTCCTCCAATTTAGGCATGTAGAAGATGCGTGGAAATTTATGTCACTCGTGCTAGTACGAATAAACATGTGAGCTTACTAAGAATAGTAGGTTCTAATAAACTGCTAAAAATAGTAAATTCCGCCACCTAGAGTAGATTTAGTCAAAGTTAGTTAGAGTTTGCTTGGCAACTCGGGTTAGCAATTGTTTTTGTTAGTTTGTTAGCTTGGATAGTTGTTTGTCCATTTGCTAAGATTAGATAATAGTTATCTTATTATTGAGAATGAATTAATTATTTTCTAATTATTGATTTCCTTTAGTGACACCTTGCAACCAAATTTGTTATGGTTGTTAAGTTGTTATGTATCTCAACCGGCCGATCGAGAATCGATCTAACTATTAGTTTTCCAATGAGAGTAGTATAAAAGGAGGTCATTGGGCATTTGGAGAACACAAGTTTGTAGAAGCATTTGCAGTGCTAGCAAATGTGTTTGTAATTTTGCAGTGATAGCAAACAATCTTGCAGAAAGTTGCAAGAGGGCGCAATGATAGCGTTGGGGATAGCGGTGGGGAATATCGGCAGGAGAAGTTGGGAGATTGTCGAGTTTTGCAAGAAGAGGCAAAGAATCTTTGTATCTCATAATTTTTGAAGTTAATATAATTCCTCATCTATAGAACTAGTTTTCCCTTAGGGGTTTTTCCAGGGACAATTTGTCTGAAAATATTGTGTTCTTTGTGTTACGCATTTCTTTCCGTATTTTTATTAGTGAAGTTTCAGTTGTGTTATTTTTCGATATATTATGAATTAGTTTTAGTGATTAATAATCTTTTAAGATAGGAGATTAATAATCAGTGACTGTAATAGAATTTTCACATGGTATTAGAGTTGTGTTAAGGGTAGAAAAGGTTTGCCCTAGGAAAGAAATTGAGGGTTTCTATAACCTTGTTTGATCTCTTTAAATTCCTTTTACTTTTATCCTTTGAGATGGCTTCAAGCTGGTTTGAGAGATCATGACAGATTAGATGGTGCCTCGAATTTTGGTGTCTGGAAGGCGATTTCGTTATTGTTGGAAGAGAATGGTATAAAGGATTATGTTACCCTTTGTTGTAAGCTGTACCTATAGACGTAACACGCTTGCGCAAAGATACAAGAAAGAGGATGCCAAGGCGAGGAGGATTTTCCTTGATGGTGTCAAGGATCATATTGTTCCACACATCTCCAAGTTAGGTACGATGAAGAAGATGTGGGATGCCATTCTGAATCTGTACCAGAATGCTACCACTAACCGAAGCTGATTCTCAGATAAAAGTTGAAGAATACTACTCGATGAACAAGGGAGAAGGCGTTACTGAGTTACCTCATTGAGGCTTAGACTCATCAAGGATGAGTTAGATGATGATGAGCTAGTAAGAATAGCCTTAAATGGGTTTATTAAAAGTGGGATGTCTTTGTTCAAATTGTTAGTGGATGAGACACCTTACCGAGTTGGGATCGACTATGGACTGATTTCACTTAGGAGGAGTTTAGACTAAGTCTTGTCAATGGGGCCAACAAGAGTCAGAAAAGTGAGGGAGAACAAGAAAACGTTGCCCTAGCGGGAAAAGGGAAAGCAAAGAAGGGATTTAGCAAAGGATCAAATTCTCAAAGTGAGAAGAAGAAGGACATGTCTAAGGTCAAGTGCTATGGCTGTCACGAGTTTGGCCACTATGTTAGTAACTGCCCACAAAGGAAGAAGAATGATAAGAAGGGCAAGAACCAAGTGGCGGCTTCAACAAGTGCAGAGGAGCTCTCTAGGAGATTGGAGGATGAGTTTGCACTCATAGCTTGTATGGTCAGCTCAACCTCACAGTGTGTTTGGTATATAGATAGTGGGGCGTCATTTCATATGACAGGAGTTAGAGAGTACTTCTCTAGTTACCAGGAGGAGGACACCAATATCCAGATTTCTATGGGGAACTTGTCCAAGCTCAACCCAGTTGGGAAAGGGACTATCAGTTTCAGAGGGAGAATGGAAAGATAGTTCCACTTCATGATGTCTTGCATGTGTCAGGCTTAGGTATGAATCTGATTTTTGTATCTATTCTTCAGGATAAAGGGTATAATGTACTTTTTAGAGGGACACATGTGTTAATTAAGAACAAGGATTGGAAATCACCCATAACTATTGGAGTTAGGAGTAGTCACCTTTATAGGTTACAGTTTGATACTCCTAAGGCACTTATGAGCAGCAGTAATCCTAGAGATCTTGGAGAGCTATGGCATAGGAGGATGGGCCATATTCATCATGGAGCACTTAAATTGCTTCGTGAGACAGTGATAGGTGTTCTAGAGGTGAGCACAAAGCATGATGATGTATGTAAGGGATGTGTGTTGGGGAAGTTTACGAAAGCATCTTTTCCAAGGAGTGACACCAGATCTGAGGGTGTTCTTGATCTAGTACACTCAGATATATGTGGGCCAATGTCGATGAAGTCTCTCGAGGTTACAAGTACTATGTTATTTTCATTGATGATTTCTCGAGGAAGACCTGGATATACTTCTTGAAGACCAAGGATGAGGTTTTCAGTTGTTTCCAAGAGTTCAAGGCTCTTGTGGAGAACTCGACAGGAAGGAAGATAAAGGTTCTTCGGTCAGACAATGGAGGTGAGTACATAGGGAATAAATTCCAAGATTTCTGTACCAGAGAAGGAATCAAAAGAGAGTGGACTGTTCCTTACAATCCACAACAGAATGGAGTTGCTGAGAGGAAGAACCATTCTATATCGGGGGCAGCAAGGGCTATGCTACATGATCAGGACATGCCCCACTACCTATGGGCAGAGGCGTGTAGTACATTAGTTTACATTCAGAACAGGGTTCCACACAAGGTACTAGGGAAGATGACACCAGAAGAAGCTTTCACAAGGAAGAAGCCAGATGTAAGTCACTTCAGGATATTTGGGAGTTTGGCATATTGTCATATTCCAGAAGATACACGCACTAAGTTAGATCAAAGCTGCAGAGAAGGGTACTTGTTGGGTACACTGAAACTTCAGAGGCATATAGGATTTTTATTCCAGGGACTAGAAGAATTATTGTTAGATGTGATGTCAAGTTCATGGAGGACAAAGCGTTTAGAAGGTCTAGAGATTTTCCAGGAGATGATCAAAGTGAGCAGCCAACAAAAGCTCCAAGTCCAAGTCAAGGGCAACAAAGCTCAAGTACAGTTACTAGTACAAGCATAGACTCAGGTAGTGAAGATTCACAGAGTATGGAGAACCTGGTACAACAGGATATGCATATATAAGATATAGATGTTGATATTTCATCCTCTACCATTGGCAGTAGGAACCATGAGGTTCAAGACACACAAAGGGATACTCAGGAGTTTGTGGGAGCTCCTAGGAAGAGTACGAGACAAAGGAGAGAACCAGCCAAGTTCAATGACTATGTGGCATTAGTCAGCTAGTTGGTAGATAGTGAACCTTCCAGCTATCAAGAGGTTGCACAACATCAGGTATGGCGAGATGCTATGGTTGAGGAATATACTTCAATAATGCATAATGATGTGTGGGAGGTAGTGCCTAGACCAACAGATAGGGCAGTAGTTGGATCACGCTGGATATTCAAGATAAAGCACGGTGCAGATGGTAGCATCGAGAAATACAAGGCAAGGTTTGTGGCAAAGGGGTTCTCTCAGAAGGAGGGAATAGACTATGAGGAGACATTTGCTCCAGTGGCCAGGTATACTTCTATACGAGCTGTAATCTCATTTGCAACGCAGATGGGATGGTAGATCCATCAAATGGATGTCAAGACAACATTCCTTAATGGTGAATTGAAGGAGGAGGTATACATAGAACAACCAAAAGGCTTTATAGCACACAACAAAGAGACCCACGTGTGCAGATTGAAGAAAGCCTTGTACGGACTCAAACAAGCTCCTAGAGCGTGGTATGAGCGCATTGATACATACTTGCAGGAAATGGGCTTTGTGAAGAGTGAGGCAGATGGTAACCTCTACTACTTGGTGGTTGGGGGTGAGGCTCTCATTCTTATTCTATATGTAGATGACTTGTTTCTTGCATGTACACTAGGGCTCATAGAGGATTGCAAGAGGGACCTTGCAGAAGAGTTTGAGATGAATGATTTGGGACTCATGCACTATTTTCTAGGCATGGAGGTGTGGCAGACAGATGGAGATATTTTCCTTGGTCAAGGGAAATATTGCATTGAAATCTTGAAGAGATTCGAGATGGAGGATTGCAAAGCCATGTCTACACCTATGATCACTAATTGGAGGAAGATAGATACATCTAAGGACAAAGATGTAGATCCCACCTTATACAGGCAGTTAATTGGTTCGCTCATGTATTTGGTCAACACCAAGCCGGATATAGCATTTGTAGTAAACTCTCTTAGTCAGTTCATGGTTGAGCCAAAGAGAGTGCATTGGACAACGACTAAGCATGTGTTGTGTTATTTGCATGGTTCAGTTGAGTATGGGATCAGATATGTTCGAGGTGAAGGAATCAAGTTGATAGGCTATACTGACGCAAATTGGGTAGGTAGTACAATGACAGAAAAGGAGCACTTCAGGTGTTGTTTCAGTTTAGGATCAAGAGTTGTTTCTTGGTTCAAGCAGAAGCAGAAGTCTGTGGCTTTGAGTTCATCAGAAGCAGAATACATTGCAGCTAGCATGGCGACATGTGAAGCTATATGGCTTCGGAAGTTGCTAGTGGCCTTGTTTGGTCAGAAGGTTGAGACTACTGTGATACACTGCGACAATCAGAGTTGCATCAAGTTGTCTGAGAATCCAGTGTTTCATGATAGGTCTAAACATATAGATATCAGGTATCACTTCATCAGGGATTGTGTACAACGAGGTATTGTTCAGCTACAATACATACCTACAGAGGAGCAGGTAGTAGACATTCTGACTAAGGCATTGGGGAAGGCAAAATTTATCTTCTTCAGAGATAAGATGGGTGTCGTGCAGAACAACTTCCTCGCTAAGAGGGAGTGTTAGTTTGTTAGCTTGGACAATTGTTTGTCCATTTGCTAAGATTAGATAATAGTTATCTTATTGTTGAGAATGAATTAATTATTTTCTAATTATTGATTTCCTTTAGTGACACCTTGCAACCAAATTTGTTATGGTTGTTAAGTTGTTATGTATCTCAGTTGTCGATTGAGAATCGATCCAGTCGTTGGTTTTCCAATGAGAGTAGTATAAAAGGAGGTCATTGGGCATTTGGAGAACACAAGTTTGTAGAAGCATTTGCAGTGCTAGCAAATGTGTTTTTAAGTTTGCAGTGATAGAAACAATCTTGCGATGCTTAGCAAGAAGGGCACAATGATAGCATTGGGGATAGCAGTGGGGAATATCGGCGGGAGAAGTTGGGAGATTGTTAGAGTTATGCCAAGAAGAGGCAAGGAATCTTTGTATCTCTTAATTTGCTAAAGTTAATATGATTCCTCATCTCGTAGAACTGGTTTTCCCTTAGGGGTTTTCCAGGACAATTTGTCCGAAAATATCGTGTTCTTTGTGTTACGTATTTCTTTCGTATTTTTATTAGTGAAGTTGCATTGTGTTATTTTTCGATTTTAGCTATGAATGAGTTTTCATAGTTAAATAATCTTTTAAGATAGGAGATTAATAATCGAGAATCGCAATAGAATTTTCACAGATTTTCCTATTTATGAAGCATTGTAATTCATGATTTAATAACGAAGAAGAAGATTTATTTTCTTTGAGTTCAAGATATTTGCTAGTGTATTGAGTTTGTGTTAAAGTTGGCTACATTAGCACATCTAGATCTTTGTTATGACCGATAATCACAAGTCTTATTCTCCTCTTGTGTATTTGATGTAATATTTATCAATCGTTACAGTATTAATACATTATTTTGGTTAGGAATGATTAATTGTAAAGTGATTGGATAATAACAATCCCTTGTTACAAACCCTTACATCCTCTTTATTTCGCGCACTTTCCATAACATAATTAGGGTGTAAACATAATCGGAGTTGATAGAGTTCTTATTTCCACACTATCTAAAATTTTGTGGGTAAAATGGTTAGTTACATGTTCAATGTTTTTGGTAAGTTTGTCATCCACCCACTTTATATTTGGATGTTTTCCATGTAATGGCATTGATTCATAGATTGTGAAGTATGTGAGATACAAAAATCAAACATAATGGATATTTGTTCATTGATCTTTAATCATCTTTGAAGAACTATGTACAAGGGATCAAGAACACTTTGTATGCTCAATGTACAACTTTAAATATGGTTAGTATTGATATCGGTTGTCTTTTTCTAATAAGTTTTTTAACACTCCCCACATATTCAAAAGAGATGTTGGGAGAGGCATCAAAGATGAGATCCTATGATTCTTACATAAAATCGACTTGGATAGAACCATCACGACCACTATAATAAAAATGCATCACTATTTAATGTACATTATCTTCATGTATTAGAGAGACATATTATTAATCCCAGTCTCTTTTGGTTTGGGATTTCCTATATATGTGCGTAAATTAAGGGTATGTTCTTATCATATTTACATAGAAGCGTGTTACTTTCTTATGTGACATCAATGCATATGCAAACATTGGAATAATGAACCAAAACCAAAGGAGCATTTTTGCAATTATGTGCCCATTGTATTAGGATATTTGTCACCGAGCACGAGAAGATTAACATAAGCTGTTTAACACATTCTAACTATTGACAAGCGAGGCGAGATAGGGTTCAAAACCCCATATGCTTAAAGCCGTCTTCAATAAAGAGGGACTGATGTCCTCCGCACATGCAAACCGAAAGCACGCTAAAGCGCGCTTCAACTTATGAACAAGTGCCTCCGTACTCCGCTTCCCCACGAGCCTTGGTGCAGCCGAGGCCTTCTTGAATGTGATCACTTTTCCCACTATAATTAATGTATGACGTGAACGGGAAAGGACTGTTTCCATATATTTATTATAAAAGATTCATAAAATATTATAAACAATGGAATCATTCCCTGCGGATGTGACATGCACCAGTACAGGTGCGCTAGAGCTATTGTGCTCATGTGCATAAAACAAGGGCTGGTGCTGTGTGACGTTGGAAAATAATGCTCGACTCAAGCCTTCGCCTCTTCTCCATGTGCGTAGGACATGATAAATGAAACCAAAAAGAGATGGGAGCTTTCCATAGGTTGGCATTAAGTTATACTTTTTAATTTTTCTTTGTAAAAAAATTAAAGAATGTTGGAAGTCGGCATAACTTATTCTATGCGTAACTTTCAAATAAGATTCTTCATACATGCAGTCCAGTAACTCTACTGGTGACTAAGCTCCGCCTTATCCACAAACTTATCTCCTGCTTCCTCCCCGAGATTTGCCACTTCATGGGCTTTGCTGACTAACATATTCACATTACCCAAATTTCACCAAAAAAAAAAAAAAAAAAAAACAGAAGGTTTTAAGGCATTGTTTCTATATGTTTGTGGGTATTTCTTTCTCATAAGCTGAAGTCCGTTTGACCTTACTAAGCTTAGAACATGCTCAATTACAGAGGAGGGATCTCCTTCTTACAAGTCTGGTTATTTATACTGTTTTCTTTGCATGGAAGTTGCCAAAATGCTCTCAAGGATCCTCCTTTCCGCATAGAGGAGGCAACCATTCCTCAAATCCAATCAGCATTTGAGGCAGGCACGCTTACTTCCAAGAGCCTCGTGGAATTCTATATCCACACCATTGGAAAGCTGAATCCCCAACTCCATGCAGTGATTGAAGTGAACCCTGATGCTCTCCTGCTGGCTGAAAAAGCAGATGCAGAGAGAGTGAAAAGAGGAGTCATTGGTGGCCTACATGGAATACCTGTATTACTCAAAGACAACATTGCTTCCAAAGATAAGCTCAACACCACTGCAGGCTCATTTGCTCTTCTGGGTTCCAAAGTTCCAAGAGACGCAACTGTGGTATCTAAGCTCAAAAAGGCGGGTGCCATAATATTGGGCAAGGCTAGCTTAAGTGAATGGGCGGATTTCAGGGCTAACATTTCGCTCCATGGGTGGAGCGCTAGGGGTGGTCAATGTAAGGTCTGTAATTTTTATCTCTGTTAATTTCTATTAGTACATATTTGTGAAATTTGAGTTTGGAATTCCGAATTGTGCAGAATTCATATGTTTTGACAGCCAGTCCTTGTGGATCAAGCTCTGGATCGGCAGTGGGAGTGTCTGCAAACATGGCAACAGTTTCTTTGGGCACAGAAACAGCTGGCTCGATTCTCTGCCCAGCTAGTTCGAATAGTGTCGTGGGAATAAAACCAACAGTTGGGCTCACAAGCAGAGCTGGAGTAGTTCCCATCTCGCACAACCAAGACACTGTGGGGTAACTCTGCATCTTTCATAAATTATCTAGGCCTTATGACTAAGCAATTTTTTTCCATTTTTTCACTTCCCTTCTGGAATGGTTTTCCTAAAGATAAAACAAGAGTCTAAGATACCTAACTTGTATTTGTGGATACCAGACCCATTTGCAGAACTGTAACAGATGCAGTTTATCTGCTCGATGAGATTGTTGGGTATGATGTACGTGATCACAGAGCCACAAAGAGTGCAGCTCGGTTTATTCCTAAAGGTGGGTACAAGCAGTTCCTCAAGACCAATGGGCTAAATGGCAAGAGATTGGGTATTGTTGAAGGCCAGTTTTTATACTCTGGACCGTATAAAGCAGCATACCTCAATAAGCATATGACAACCATGAGGTAAAATGTTCCCTTACCTTGCATAATCCAAGATTAACAACTGCATTAACAGAGATCAGCACACAGATTTAGAATCAACTTTAAGGAAATATCAAAAACAAAAGGTTTCATTTCTTAGAGAAATATGAGACCTATGACACAGTGTCTTATTGGCAGGGCAAAAGGTGCAACTTTGGTGAAAAATCATGTTGTAAATGATCTCTTGAATATAAGCATCGATGGGCAGTATACAGTGCTAGAACATGATTTTAAGCACGACCTGAATATTTACCTTTCAGAGCTCCTCCAGTCTCCTGTTCGCACATTGGCTGATATCATATCCTTCAATTTACAGCATGCTGCTGAGGTAGACTAACTCTCATTTTTTCCTGTACGAATGTATTGGTATTGTAAAATGTTCATGAAATTGTGTATGCTTCTTTTTATATCAGGAAAAGCTTTTCAAGTATGGACAAGAGGCATTTCTCCGGGCTGAGAACACATCGGGGTTGAGATCACATATATACAGAAAGGCCCTTAAGGGAAATCACATGCTAACCAAAAATGGAATAGATAAGGTCTTAGAAACATATAAACTTGATGCCCTTGTAACCCTTGATGTCAGGGTTTATGGTCTTCTGGGCATTGCAGGGTACCCTGGTATCAGTGTGCCTGCTGGTTATACTAAAGCTGGTGTTCCCTTTGGCATTTATTTTGTAGGGCAAAGAGGATCAGAGCCTACTCTCATTCAGATTTCCTATGCATTTGAACAAGCAACCAAAGTGAGAAGGATTCCTTTACTCAACAAGGAGATGCTATGAGCAACCAGTCTCTCTCTAGATATGTGTTGCATCTCCATGTTTAAGTAGCTTCATAAATACTCCTATTTCAACTGATGGTAATCATTATTAGAATATTTCTAGTGGCCTAAAAGACAGTATATGGGAAATACTAATTATGATTTCTAGTGGGCAGACTATACAACTTCTGTTAATTGCATACATTGTCTCTGTTTTTGTAGTAACTTGATAAACTTGCAGTAGCCTCTTGTTTAGACATTGTTAAAGCTTCAAATTGATTTGCTATAAGTTTACAAGGGTGTACATTTTGAGTTTTAGTCTATGCTCCCGTCTCTTTGGCTGAGGGTTTTACTCTTTCTTATTTGTGGAGCTCCTTTTGTGTTGCAAATGTTGGAGATATAGGGAGAGGACCCCATAATTGTGCAGGTACCAATATATGTACATTGATTTTCACCATTGGTTGTTGAAAAAATGACTAATAGTTGTTCACTATTTGATTAATGACACTTTTTAAGAGCCAATGACAATGTGACACATAGGGCGCTCGGTCATTGGTACCTCTTTCAAATGCTTTATATTATTTTTTTCATTTTAAATCAATTCAAAAACTACTTTTCCCTCCAAATAAACACGCGAAACGAAAATACTGATGTGGCATGATGATACACTATACGATGATATAATTTTTTTATGTTGACGAGACCCCTACATATATCTATGTGCCCCTAAAGTTAGGGTGCACGGTTATGGGGTCCTCTCCCTACTATCAATCCAACACTTTTTCTTACCTTGCGATTACTCAAGTGACACAAACAAGTGGCTCCGCAAGTTCCGGTAATATGTAACAGCTCAAAATTACAGCCATCTCCATCACATTACAAAATCAAGTGCATTTGATATGTTTGACAATACGATAAAGGACCTCAAGACTTGATGCAAACCAAGATGAGCTTTTTGACTAGAAATTATTTTAAACACGAAGAGGATGATTGAACAACAAGCTGAGCAAATCTATTTTATTAGAAGGAAACCTTTGTAGTACAATTAGCTAACAAAAGATGGTTCTGCGGCTCATGTAATACATATCTAGAGAGTTTTCTAAAGACAATTTGCAGAACAAAAGAAAAGAAATGAATCCCAATGAAATAGAATTGAATGCCTATAGTTGTTTATAGTTTATATCCGACTCACAAATGATACATCCAAATATTAATTAGAATTCTTAAAGTAAATATTTCATCAAGTTTGGAGAACCAAAAAGAGTTTACATCTATGATTGAATCGCATGATACCACATGGATTCAAGTTGTTAAAAGGCAACCCCAATTCTAAGTAATCATTTATTATAGATGCAATGATACAAACCAAATTTGAAGAAGCGAGAGAAAGGCACTTGAAGGCTTTCAATTTAAGAATTAGAACCCTAAAGAAACATGGCAACCCAATTAAATCTTTGAAAGAATTTTTACACAACACCTTAAAACCTTCATGATAGGCTCCAAATATTGTGACCTAAGAAATTTCTTTTCACCTTCTTTGAAAAGATTTATATGGATGAAGATTTAACCATAATCCAATACAAGGGCTTGAAAGAGAACATGGCTAAAATGGTTGACACAAAGAAACATGGAAAATGGATTTTCATGTGAAGTGAGAGAGTTTAAATTTAAGATCCCCTCTACCTCCCCTATTGTAGTCCAAGCCATGGCTTTACGCATCTTCATCCTCATGATGCCATATTAAGTACTAGGTTTATGAAGACACCCAACTTTGGCAATGATAACTTTGGCCTTGCACCTAAAGCATGACTTGTGCACTCATTCCAAACTTAAGTTACCTTTCCTTATCTCTCTTCCATGACTTTCCTATCTATTCACACTTCTCAATTGCTTACATAACTACTTGCGTTAGCCCACAATAGCATAATCCTCCTAGGTGTCATTCCTCGAAAATTATAGAATCCCATTGATCGCTTATATGGGACTACCTATCTAGGACCAAATCATCCAACAATTTAGTTCGGAGTAGACAATTTCATCCCTAGCCACATCCTAAGCCACCCAACATACACTTTTACAACTCGATACCTTTTCATGGATCGGTTCATATTCCATAGGTTGACCTTAATGTAAAATCAAAGCTATGAACTTAGCCTCTAAAAAATGAGTCTAACTCACCTACTTACCTCAACTGGCATTTTCAAGAGCACTCATTGCTACATTCTTAAAGCATTCCAAACTCTCGTAAATTCCTTTAAAGAAGCAAAACAACCTAGGAGTAGCCCGTACACATGTTTAAAGCAATCCTAATAAGGTTCAAGAGTCAAACATCCAATTGTAGCGACCTTCAAAGGAAAGCCAAGGCAAGCATAAGAGTGCCAAAGCCATTGTTTATCATTGTCAAGTGATTGAGCTGCCAAAGTAGTTGCATCAACATAGATATCACATGTCGGTGGAGATCTACATGTGGTTTGAGGCCTCTTCTGAGTAGTGTTGATGTAGGCAACACACAAATGCTTCAACTTGTCAATACCCTAAATCTACCACATTAGATTTACTCTAAGGGTGCACAAATGATGCTAACCTTCTTCTTTTTGTGAGCACACATATATTTAGGAAGGTGCATGTAGGCGGTGAAGGGAAAGTCCCCACCCTATAAATATAAGTGATGCTTCTTTGTAATAGAGAGCTAGTAGTTAGTGGAGAACCGAGAGTATTATGTGAGTCGAAGTACTTGATATGGAGTCTGTAGGAGAGTGCACATGGTCCAACACACTGATGTAATGGATTGTAATGTATTCATCTTCTATGTTATGTTATGAATTGTGGTTATAATGGACAATTGTGTATGGATTGCAAATATTTCTATGTATGAGCATGGCTTGATGGGTATTCAGATCTTAAGATTCGTTATCTATGATTAATTTTCTTATTATATGTGTTGTTGAATTTTCATGTTATAAGGTATCTTCCTCGATAGAGCTATTATGGTTATGAATGGTTAATAAACATGCATGTTAACATCTTGCTAAGAAGATCAAAGGAGGGACCTAGCGGTGCGTGCGCACGGGTGAGCTTCCAACCTTGTCTAGATGAGGTGTCAATGCGCATAACTATTTTGGGAATTAAAATATTGCGATGGCATCAACCATGGGTGGAAAATGTAAAGGGGAGATGCAAAGTGTTATGAAAAGTGAGGGTAATGCAAGACGAGAAATGGGGTTATGAGCAAGCTAGATGTTAGAAGAATGCGAGACAAAGTAAGAGGATAAGAGCAAAAGAAAGACATAAAATGGGGCCAAAAGCTTCTCTCTCTCCATGTATCATACTTAACTCAATGGTTACGTGAATAACAATACCCCTATCCCAGAACAAGACCCTTAAGGAACCCATTCCAAAGATAGATGCATTAGCGACCTCTACCCCAAACGAGAATTGTTATTAACATGTATGAAAATAGAAAGCATAATAATTTAGGTGTATACATATGCCCTAGTTGTTGATTATATCATGTAACAATAGCAAAACATGAGGTACTCAATGCGAAATAATGATACATAACACCGAAACCGAAAGTAAAATAAAGGACTAACTAGAAATGAAATATACTTACCAATGTGTACCCGATAGTATCAATCGTCTTGTTATGTATATACACAAACCATGTTCTTGGAACTCTAAAGAAACAAAAATGAGAATAAAAACTAGAGGATCATCAGTAAAATAAGACATAAATCACTTAGTGAGGGGGCCCATGGGATGGATGCCACAGATTTGGAATTTTGGAAATAGTGTAAAAAATGTCAAAGACAAGCGGCGGGTAATAACGTTGAAAAAGTGCAAAACATTGTATGATAGAAGCTACAAAGAGATGTGATTGAGCAGGATTTCTTATTTATCTAGGGGACCACTATATGGGTGCAACTTGTGCATGATCTATATAGGGTCCGATGAAGGGCACAGAGGACCATAGGTCCCATGATACTCCTAACAACATGGATATATGAGAGGTTTCCCATGTATATGCCCACATGGACACCATTGGTCATAGTTGCACATACCTTGTGAGATTACTTTAGTGGGCACAAAACACAAAGTGAGAGAACTTTAAACATACTATAAGTTGTGATAGGTACATCCAAATGAGGTCGTATGGGATCCCTATACAGGGAATGTAGATCAATGGCCCAATTGGCCATAGGTGGAGGATTTAAAGGTAGTGGAGGAGGTGACAAGACATTATTTGCATTGGGTAGAGACTCGTTTAGAGGAAAGGGTACCTAGATAGTTTGAAAGACCCGAGCTTGCTATGATACCACCACTACTAGCCTATAGTCAATGACATGTGAGTGAGGTTGTGAGTGCAAGAGAGACAGAGTACCCAGTGTTGCGTCAGGCCCTTGGAGAGTACGGTCCACATCCAGATAGGGTTGAATACAGAGATAGAGATGTGGGGAAGCTCGGGACCCACCGGTGATCATTGCAATCAAGAGTGCGGATGAGGGATTTAATGGAGTAACCGCCAACCTCGACTGGACCACAAGTGGGTGATCAAGCACCAACGAAGGAGAGGAGAGACAACCGGGACCTTGGCTAAGGGAGCATAGGATACGATGTCAGGAGGTGGTCACCCGATGCCATTAGGGATAGAGATGGCCCTACAACTATGGAACATGTCTAGGGCCTGCTGCAGAGGAGATGTGATTTTGATGCCTCGAGATAGATGGGCATAGTATGTAGGGTGGAGATCTCAAAAAATTGATGAAGTGGAGGTGGTATTGGGCGATCACGGAGATAGTGAAACTATCATTAAGCAAGCCGGGAACCGGGTATGATCGATGATAATTTTATTTAGGCATGTAGATGGCCATATTTGATTATTATATCATGATGTTGATATTGATTAGCGAATTTTGTGTGTAGTCTCTAATCTTTGCTTCAGCAAAGAACCGTTCCAAAATGCATCAACATATCATCTAGTTTAGCTGGAAGCTCACTCGAGGTGCGCACGGGTGGCGAGTCTCTCTTGTTAGCAATTTAACTTACCCTGAAAGATAAGTCAAATAAGGTCGGACAATTTTTTTTTTTGAGATCCCTGTATAATGAATTTCCAAGTCTTAGAGTCTAATAGTGAAATTTTCAGATTTTCGGAGTTTTCATTTTGAAAGTTTTTACGAAGTCCAGAAAGTCTGAAATTCTAAAAATTTTGGGTTTCGGAATTCGGAGCTTTCATTCGACTTTTGGTGTTTTGGCTTCATTTTTTCCAAAGTCCAAAATCCCGAATTTCCAAATTTTTGGAGTTTCGGGTTTTGGAACTTTTCATCACCAATTCACATTTTGTTTCCAAATTCCCGAAGTCTGAAATCCCAAATTTCTAAATTTTCGGACCTTTGGGTTTTTCAGGTTTCGAACTTCAGAGTTTTCTTGAGCATTTATTTCTTCACCAACCCCATACGGATCGGATCTTTGCCATAAATGCCAGGTTTTTCTATTTAAACTCGATTTTCTATGGTCATTTTCACCTGACAAAGATCTCTGACATCCATTTTTCTTGTCTTTTTCAACGTCCTTTTCAAGGTATGTTAATTTTGTTATTTCTTTTTGGTTTTAGATTTTCTTTTTGTTCTCGTCTCCCATTTTCTTTCTTTTCTGTTGTTTCTTTGGTTTTTCGAATAATGGACTTCCTACTCACCATGTTCTTGTTTTTTAGTTATCTCCAGTTTTTTAGGTTGTTCGCAAAATCATCTCAAGGTAGATCTTGAGTTTTCATAGAATTACCAGTTGTACTTTGGGAAAGCTCACCTCAAAGGAGATTACTTTACTTTGTCGTTTCGAGACTCGCCATTTTGGAGTTGGGAAAACCTTTTCGGAGAATTTCTTGAGAAATTCACTTTGAGTTTCAGGGAAACACATTTCGGGAAAACATTTTTTTCGGAGGTTTTCACTTCAGAAATTCGGACACTTTCGTTTCGGGATTTCTTTCGGCGTTTTTTCTTTTCGGACTTTCAGAACTTGGCGTTTCAGACTTTCGAAGATCTTGTTTTTAGAGATTTCTTTCGGAGATTTCTATCTTGCAGACTTTCGGAGTTTTTCTTCTTCGGCGTCCAAAATGCAGAACTTCATGTCTACTTCTACTTCAACAGAGAAAGAGAAGATGAAGTATTCATTTCTTGGAGTTGCTCCTCAGACTTGCCTATCGTCCGATCTAGGCAACATAGGGGACACTGACTTAGGTCAGATTGACTTCCCAGATTTTTGGAATAGAGTAAAGGCTCCTAACAAGAAGCCATGGATGCAGGCAATTTATGATAGCGGGCTTGTCCTTGCGGCTGGTTTTCCTACTTCAATGCATTGTCCCGAGTTTGTTCTAGCTGCAGCTGCCCACTTTGATGCGATTCTATGTCAGTTAGGGATGATGATGATAAGGTGGTTATTCGCCTAGATCCTGATTTCTTTGAAGATCTTCTCAGACTACCTGACATTCCAAACTACGCCACTATTTCACCTGAAAGCACAGTAGAACATTGGAACAATGATGTTGATTCATGTACTAAGATTGTCATGAAAAGCTACTTGGCTAAGAGCATGACCAAGTTGCCAAAAACCTTGTACAGGGCAGACTTCATCCAAGAAGTCAATGACATAATCATACTACTGAGCCGAGTCTCAAGCCTCCTACCGCTAAGGAATTCCAAGAGTGGATGTTTTTATACATTGCCACTATCAAGAAGAACAAGGAGCTTATTAGGTGGGGAGAGCATATCAGTAGCTCCATCTGCTATCAGCTGGGTAGAGTGTCAACCACAAACTCATTTTACATGACATCATTCCCTGGTCTATCCGCCACCTTTATGGGAGATTTTCTGGACTAAATACCAAGGGGGTTCGCAGCACATCCTAGATTTATGATTTCTATCCCCAGCTCACTCTGAGTGAGGGGTGCAAGCACTTTCAAAGGGTCAACGATGCTTTCTTCGCAGTCATCCACTACCGCTTTGACAAAGAGTTGTACAATTGGAGAATTTCTAATGAGGCCTTCAAAGAAGTACGGGAATGGGGAGCTATCTATCTCCAATTTCCCACTTTCACCTACATTCGAATTCCGGGTTTTGTTGGTGCCCGAGCAAATTGCCAAGGTGTCCTACGGATAAATGGGTTCTACTGGAGTTGGTTCGGCAACTATTGGATTACCATCGGATCCAAAACAAGCGCCACAAGGCAGGAGTGCATTTTCTGGTTTTGATTGGTAGGTATTCTTGTCAAAACATTCACAAAGCCAAGAACGTAGATGCAGAGATGGCCGAGGTAACCCTGCAGACTTTTCATCCAAGAACCAACTTCGACTACTTGGGAAAGTTCGGTGAAACAGGATGTTCATCTTCCCACACATCTCAGCTAGAAGACATCTAGATTCATTGTCGGGATGAGTATATCATCCGGAAAAGAGATTATGAAAGATTGGATGTAGATGAAATTTGCCAGTATGGGATAGCTGAAATCCCAGCAGATTTGCAGGATGATGGTGAAGTGTTGGACGAAGCATATAAGACCGAAGGTATTGCCGATCAACCACTTCCATGGATTGATTGGTATCAAGAAGAATGCTCCAATATAAAGGATAGAGCGGGTCCCATTCTCCAAAGGACTTACAGGTGGTTGGCTACTTTTGGAATCAAACCCAAAGGAGTTGAACAGGTTATAAGTACAACAGCCCCACCAGTCTTAAGCCCAACAATACCCACAAAGGGAAAGCGGTCGATTCAGAAGACCCCCACAGTACCAAGAAAAATTTCATTTGTTGTTGGAAGTTCATCTCTTCCTCAAACTCCTGTTTCTCAGGAAATACCTACAGCCAAGACTAGGGCGGATGTAATTGTGGTCAGCGATTCTCCTGATTGTTCGCAAGGTTCATCACTTCCTTCTTCTCTTCCATCATCCCTTCCTCCATCAGTTCCTCTCACTTCTGCCAGCATTTCATCTTTCCCATCTCCTTCTATGGCCCAAGTATTCTCATCCCTTCCAGCTCTCTCGGTTGGAGAGAATATTGGATCACCTTTCCCTCCTCCATTTCCTTTTCCTGTCGTTCCTTCTTCCAATATTGTTGTATCAATTCCCACTGTTGTATTATCAATCACCCCATCCATCATTGCCACCTCTATCCAGACGCCCATGAATGTTCCCAGTACCCTTGCCTCAACTCAGACCTTAAGTGCCACACCTACCACTCCATCTTCTTCATTATTAGCTATTCCAGAGTGGTTATTTAGGCAAACCCCAAGCAGAAAAAGAAGGTGCCTCTAGGAGATGTCATGGATCTCAACATCTTGGAGCAAACACCAAAAAGCAGGCCAAAAGACCAAGGACCATGTCAAATCTGACAAGTAAATTCGTTTGGAGAACGGGTGATAGAGGTCGCCACCCCTGCCGAGGGAAAAACCAAGGAAACAATCACAGCTGCTGATTATCAGATTTCCAGATTTTCATTGGGAAAGGCCACTCATGAGGGAGCCAAACAAGATGTTCACACTGCTCTGGGGAGGCGATGGCGAAATATGACAAGGATAAAGCTACGAAAGATGAGCTAAAGGCTAAGGTCGAACAACTCACCTCTTTATTATGGAGAGTTACACAACCCATTTCATCTACTGAGTCCTCATCTACTACGGCCTTAGCAGTTTCAACTTCTATTGATGACTTCTCTTATCACGAGCTTGAGAAACTTGGCCAGAAAGGGAGATCAGTAAATGGGTGGATCGAACGAATCTTTGCAGAGGCAAATCCTTTGATCAAGGAAGCTATGGAAATCTATAATGATTTGTAGGAGGCAAAGATAACTATTCAGAAGATGGATGAGGCTTTCTCTGAGGAAAGCAACAATCTGAATTTGAATCTAGCCACATGGGAAGAGGTTAGGGCAGTGGATTCCAACTTTCTTCTTCAGGAAGGGGTGATTGATGATACTTCAAAGTTGTTTGAATATCAGAAGGCTATGGAGTTCAGGTGCCAAGTGTTACAAGACTTGATTAAAAATTGGATGACAAGCGATTAGAAATCACAGACGCCTTGAATGACATATCAAAAGAATTTGATATTGCTCATTGTAAATTCTTCAATGAGAATATCGATGCCCTCCTTGAAGAACAAATTCAGGAAAACTTTAAAGACTTGGTGAAGCGGGATGATGATGTCACAAGAACTTTCAATTCTGATTCCATTGATCAAATGGTCTTGTGCCAGAACTTCATAGGAAGGATGTCCAAGGTCGTGTTCAAACTAAAGAGAATACCAGCCCGAATTACCAGAGAGATTGAGACAGCAGACGTAGTAAGTCACTACGCATGTGGACCTGAAGATGAAGAAATCCAGGGAATAATCAAGCATTAGGATATTCGTGATGAGCACAAGAAGATTAACATAAACTGTTTAACAGATTCTAACTATTGACAAGCAGGGCAGATAGGGTTCAAAACCAAGTATGCTTAAAGCCGTCTTCAATAAAGAGGGACTGATAAATGAAACCAAAAAACGATGCGACTCGCGAGCTTTCCATAGGTTGGCATTAAGTTATACTTTTTAATTTTTCTTTGTAAACAAAATTAAAGAATGTTGGAAGTCGGCATAACTTATTCTATGCGTAACTTTCAAATAAGATTCTTCATACATGCAGTCCAGTAACTCTACTGGTGACTAAGCTCCGCCTTATCCACAAACTCGTACGTTGTTTGCCTTTTCTTGAGAAATCTAATCTCCTGCTTCCTCCCCGAGATTTGCCACTTCATGGGCTTTGCTGACTAACATATTCACATTACCCAAATTTCACCAAAAAAAAAAAAAAAAAAAAAACCTTCACCTTACTAAGCTTAGAACATGCTCAATTACAGAGGAGGGATCTCCTTCTTACAAGTCTGGTTATTTATACTGTTTTCTTTGCATGGAAGTTGCCAAAATGCTCTCAAGGATCCTCCTTTCCGCATAGAGGAGGCAACCATTCCTCAAATCCAATCAGCATTTGAGGCAGGCACGCTTACCTCCAAGAGCCTAGTGGAATTCTATATCCACACCATTGGAAAGCTGAATCCCCAACTCCATGCAGTGATTGAAGTGAACCCTGATGCTCTCCTGCTGGCTGAAAAAGTAGATGCAGAGAGAGTGAAAAGAGGAGTCATTGGTGGCCTCCATGGAATACCTCTATTACTCAAAGACAACATTGCTTCCAAAGATAAGCTCAACACCACTGCAGGCTCATTTGCTCTTTTGGGTTCCAAAGTTCCAAGAGACGCAACTGTGGTATCTAAGCTCAAAAAGGCGGGTGCCATAATATTGGGCAAGGCTAGCTTAAGTGAATGGGCGAATTTCAGGGCTAACATTTCGCTCGATGGGTGGAGCGCTAGGGGTGGTCAATGCAAGGTCTGTAATTTTTATCTCCGTTAATTTCTATTAGTACATATTTGTGAAATTTGAGTTTGGAATTCCGAATTGTGCAGAATTCATATGTTTTGACAGCCAGTCCTTGTGGATCAAGCTCTGGATCGGCAGTGGGAGTGTCTGCAAACATGGCAACAGTTTCTTTGGGCACAGAAACAGCTGGCTCGATTCTCTGCCCAGCTAGTTCGAATAGTGTCGTGGGAATAAAACCAACAGTTGGGCTCACAAGCAGAGCTGGAGTAGTTCCCATCTCGCACAACCAAGACACTGTGGGGTAACTCTGCATCTTTCATAAATTATCTAGGCCTTATGACTAAGCAATTTTTTTTCCATTTTTTTCACTTCCCTTCTGGAATGGTTTTCCTAAAGATAAAACAAGAGTCTAAGATACCCAACTTGTATTTGTGGATACCAGACCCATTTGCAGAACTGTAACAGATGCAGTTTACCTGCTCGATGAGATTGTTGGGTATGATGTGCGTGATCACAGAGCCACAAAGAGTGCAGCTCGGTTTATTCCTAAAGGTGGGTACAAGCAGTTCCTCAAGACCAATGGGCTAAATGGCAAGAGATTGGGTATTGTTGAAGGCCAGTTTTTACAGTCTGGACCGTATAAAGCAGCATACCTCAATAAGCATATGACAACCATGAGGTAAAATGTTCCCTTACCTTGCATAATCCAAGATTAACAACTGCATTAACAGAGATCTGCACATAGATTTAGAATCAACTTTAAGGAAATATTTCATTTCTTAGAGAAATATGAGACCTATGACACGGTGTCTTTATTGGCAGGGCAAAAGGAGCAACTTTGGTGAAAAATCATGTTGTAAATGATCTCTTGAATATAAGCATCGATGGGCAGTATACAGTGCTAGAACATGATTTTAAGCACGACCTGAATATTTACCTTTCAGAGCTCCTCCAGTCTCCTGTTCGCACATTGGCTGACATCATATCCTTCAATTTACAGCATGCTGCTGAGGTAGAATAACTCTCATTTTTTCCTGTACGAATGTATTGGTATTGTAAAATGTTCATGAAATTGTGTATGCTTATTTTTATATCAGGAAAAGCTTTTCAAGTATGGACAAGAGGCATTTCTCCGGGCTGAGAACACATCGGGGTTGAGATCACATATATACAGAAAGGCCCTTAAGGGAAATCACATGCTAACCAAAAATGGAATAGATAAGGTCTTAGAAACATATAAACTTGATGCCCTTGTAACCCTTGATGTCAGGGTTTATAGTCTTCTGGGCATTGCAGGGTACCCTGGTATCAGTGTGCCTGCTGGTTATACTAAAGCTGGTGTTCCCTTTGGCATATATTTTGTAGGGCAAAGAGGATCAGAGCCTACTCTCATTCAGATTTCCTATGCATTTGAACAAGAAACCAAAGTGAGAAGGATTCCTTTACTCAACAAGGAGATGCTATGAGCAACCAGTCTCTCTCTAGATATGTGTTGCATCTCCATGTTTAAGTAGCTTCATAAATACTCCTATATCAACTGATGGTAATCATTATTAGAATATTTCTAGTGGCCTAAAAGACAGTATATGGGAAATACTAATTATGATTTCTAGTGGGCAGACTATACAACTTCTGTTAATTGCATACATTGTCTCTGTTTTTGTAGTAACTTGATAAACTTGCAGTAGCCTCTTGTTTAGACATTGTTAAAGCTTCAAATTGATTTGCTATAAGTTTACAAGGGTGTACATTTTGAGTTTTAGTCTATGCTCCCGTCTCTTTGGCTGAGGGTTTTACTCTTTCTTATTTGTGGAGCTCCTTTTGTGTTGCAAATGTTGGAGATATAGGGAGAGGACCCCATAATTGTGCAGGTACCAATATATGTACATTGATTTTCACCGTTGGTTGTTGAAAAAATGGCTAATAGTTGTTCACTATTTGATTAATGACACTTTTAAAGAGCCAATGACAATGTGACACATAGGGCGCTCGGTCATTGGTACCTCTTTCAAATGCTTTATATTATTTTTTTCATTTTAAATCAAATCAAATACTACTTTTTCCTCCAAATAAAAACGCAAAACGAAAATACGATGTGGCATGATGATACACTATACGATGATATCATTTTTTATGTTGACGAGACCCCTACATATATCTATGTGCCCCTAAAGTTAGGGTGCGGGGTTATGGGGTCCTCTCCCCTACTATCAATCCAACACTTTTTCTTACCTTGCGATTACTCAAGTGACACAAACAAGTGGCTACCGCAAGTTCCGGTAATATGTAATGACTCAAAATAATGACCATCTCCACCACATTACAAAATCAAGTGCATTTGATATGTTTGACAATACAAGTAAAGGCCCTCAAGACTTGATGCAAACCAAGATGAGCTTTTTTGACTAGAAATTATTTTAAACTCAAGAGGATGATTGAACAACAACTGAGCAAATCTATTTTATTAGAAGGAAACCTCTATAGTACAATTAGCTAACAAAAGATGGTTATGCGGCTCATGTAATACATATCTAGAGAGTTTTCTAAAGACAATTGCAGAACAAAAGAAAAGAAATGAATCCCAATGAAATAGAATTGAATGCCTATAGTTGTTTATAGTTTATATCCAACTCACAAATGATACATCCAAATATTAATTAGAATTCTTAAAGTAAATATTTCATCAAGTTTGGAGAACCAAAAAGAGTTTACATCTACGATTGAATTGCATGATACCACATGGATTCAAGTTGTTAAAAGGCAACCCCAATTCTAAGTAATCATTTATTATAGATGCAATGATACAAACCAAATTTGAAGAAGCGAGAGAAAGGCACTTGAAGGCTTTCAATTTAAGAATTAGAACCCTAAAGAAACATGGCAACCCAATTAAATCTTTGAAAGAATTTTTACACAACACCTTAAAACCTTCATGATAGGCTCCAAATATTGTGGCCTAAGAAATTTCTTTTCACCTTCTTTGAAAAGATTTATATGGATGAAGATTTAACCATAATCCAATACAAGGGCTTGAAAGAGAACATGGCTAAAATGGTTGACACAAAGAAACATGGAAAATGAATTTTCATGTGAAGTGAGAGAGTTCAAATTTAAGATCCCCTCTACCTCCCCTATTGTAGTCCAAGCCATGGCTTTACGCATCTTCATCCTCATGATGCCATATTAAGTACTAGGTTTATGAAGACACCCAACTTTGGCAATGATAACTTTGGCCTTGCACCTAAAGCATGACTTGTGCACTCATTCCAAACTTAAGTTACCTTTCCTTATCTCTCTTCCATGACTTTCCTATCTATTCACACTTCTCAATTGCTTACATAACTACTTGCGTTAGCCCACAATAGCATAATCCTCCTGTGTGTCATTCCTCGAAACTTATAGAATCCCACAGATCGCTTATATGGGACTACCTATCTAGGACCAAATCATCCAACAATTTAGTTCTGAGTGACAATTTCATCCCTAGCCACATCCTAAGCCACCCAACATACACTTTTACAACTTGATACCTTTTCATGGATCGGTTCATATTCCATAGGTTGACCTTAATGTAAAATCAAAGCTATGAACTTAGCCTCTAAAAATGAGTCTAACTCACCTACTTACCTCAACCTGGCATTTTCAAGAGCACTCATTGCTACATTCTTAAAGCATTCCAAACTCTCGTAAATTCCTTTAAAGAAGCAAAACAACCTAGGAGTAGCCCGTACACATGTTTAAAGCAATCCTAATAAGGTTCAAGAGTCAAACATCCAATTGTAGCGACCTTCAAAGGAAAGCCAAGGCAAGCATAAGAGTGCCAAAGCCATTGTTTATCATTGTCAAGTGATTGAGCTGCCAAAGTAGTTGCATCAACATAGATATCACATGTCGGGTGGAGATCTACATGTGGTTTGAGGCCTCTTCGAGTAGTGTTGATGTAGGCAACACACAAATGCTTCAACTTGTCGATACCCTAAATCTACCACATTAGATTTACTCTAAGGGTGCACAAATGATGCTAACCTTCTTCTTTTTGTGAGAATGCATATATTTAGGAAGGTGCATATAGGTAGCGAAGGGCAAATCCCCACCTTATAAATATAAGTGATGCTTCTTTGTAATAAAAAGTTGGTAGTTAGTGGAGAACCGAGAGTATTATGTGAGTCTAAGTACTTGATATAGAGTCTCGTAGGAGAGTGCACAAGGTCCAACACACTGATGTAATGGATTGTAATGTATTCATCTTCTATGTTATGTTATGAATTGTGGTTATAATGGACAATTGTGTATGGATTGCAAAGATCTCTATGTCTGAACATGGCTTGATGGGTATTCAGATCTTAATATTCATTATCTATGAGTAATTTCCTTATTATATGTGTTGTTGAATTGTCATGTTATAATGTATCTTCCTGGATAATGAGCTATTATGGTTATGAATGGTTAATAAACATGCATGCTAACATCTTGCTAAGAAGATCAAAGGAGGGACCTAGCGGCGCGCGCACTTTCGGGTGAGCTTCCAACCTTGTCTAGATGAGGTGTCAATGCGCATAACTATTGTTGGGAATTAAAATATTGCGATGGCATCAACCATGGGTGGAAAATGTAAAGGGGAGATGCAAAGTGTCATGAAAAGTGAGGGTAATGCAAGACAAAAGAAATGGGGTCATGAGCAAGCTAGATGTTAGAAGAATGAGAGACAAAGTAAGAGGATAAGAGCAAAAGAAAGACATAAAATGGGGCCAAAAGTTTCTTTCTCCATGTATCATACTTAACTCAATGTTTACGTGAATAACCATACCCCTATCCAGAACAAGCCCCTTAAGGAACCCATTCCAAAGATAGATGCATTAGCGACCTCTAACCTGAAAAGAGAATTGTTAGTAACATGTATGAAAATAGAAAGCATAAAAATTTAGGTGTATACATATGCCCTAGTTGTTGATTACCGCATGTCACAATAGCAAAACATGAGGTACTCAACGGAATAATGATACATAACACCGAAACTGAAAGTAAATGTGGAAAGTAAAATAAAGGACTAACTGGAAATGAAATATACTTACCAATGTGTACCCGATAGTATCAATCGTCTTGTTATGTATATACACAAACCATGTTACTAGAACTCTAAAGAAACAAAAATGAGAATAAAAACTAGAGGATCATTAGTAAAATAAGACATAAATCACTTAGCAAGGGGGCCCATGGGATGGATGCCACAGATTTGGAATTTTGGAAATAGTGTAAAAAAATGTCAAAGACAAGCGGCGGGTAATAACGTTGAAAAAGTGCAAAACATTGTATGATAGAAGCTACAAAGAGATGTGATTGAGCGGGAGTTCTTATTTATCTAGGGGCCACTATATGGGTGCAACTTGTGCATGATCTATATAGGGTCGATGAAGGGCACAGAGGACCATAGGTCCCATGATATTGCCGACAACATGGATATATGAGAGGTTTCCCATGTATAGGCCCACATGGACACCATTGGTCATAGTTGCACATCTTTGTGAGATTACTTTAGTGGGCACGAGGGTGATAAAGTGAGAGAACTTTAAACATACTATAAGTTGTGATAGGTACATCCAAATGAGGTCGTATGGGATCCCTATACAGGGAATGTAGATCAATGGCCCAATTGGCCATATGCGGAGGATTTAGCGGTGGAGGAGGATACAAGACATTATTTGCATTGGGTAGAGACTCGTTTAGAGGAAAGGGTACTGGATAGTTTGAAAGACCGAGCTTGCTGTTATACCACCACTACTAGCCTATAGTCAATGACATGTGAGTGAGGTTGTGAGTGCATAGACAGAGTACCGGTGTTGCGTCCTTGGAGAGTACGGTCCACATCGAGATAGGGTTGAATACGAGATAGAGAGGTGGGGAAGCTCAGGACCCACTTGTGATCATTGCAATCAAGAGTGCAGATGAGGGATTTAATGGGGGAACCACGACTGGACCCATGAGTGGGTGATACAAGCGGCAACGAAGGAGAGGAGAGACAACCGGGACCTTGGCTAAGGGAGCATAGGATACGATGTCTAGGAGGTGGTCACCGATGCCATTAGGGATAGAGACGGCCCTACGGCCTATGGAACATGTCTAGGGCTCCTGCCGCAGAGGAGATGTGATTTTGATGCCTTGAGATAGATGGGCATAGTATGTAGGGTGGAGATCTCAAAAATTGATGAAGTGGAGGTGGTATTGGCGATCACGGAGATAGTGAAACTATCATTAAACAAGTCGGGAACCAGGTATGATCGATGATAATTTTATTTAGGCATGTAGATGGCCATATTTGATTATTATATCATGATGTTGATATTGATTAGCGAATTTTGTGTGTAGTCTCTAATCACTACTTGCCTCAACAACCATTCCAAAATGAGTCAACATATCATCCAGTTTAGCCTGGAAGCTCACTCAAGGTGCGCACAGGTGGCAAGTCTCTCTTGTTAGCAATTTAACTTACCTTGAAAGATAAGTCAAATGAGGTCGGACAATTTTTTTAGAGATCCCTGTACAATGAATTTCCAAGTCTTAGAGTCTAATAGTGAAATTTTGAGATTTTCGGAGTTTTCATTTTGAAAGTTTTTACGAAGTCCGAAAGTCCGAAATTATAAAAATTTTGGGTTTTGGAATTCGGAGCTTTTGTTCGACTTTTGGTGTTTTGGCTTCATTTTTTCCAAAGTCCAAAATCCCGAATTTCCAAATTTTTGGAGTTTCGAGTTTTGGAACTTTTCATCACCAATTCACATTTTGTTTCCAATTTCCCCGAAGTCCGAAATCCCGAATTTCGAATTTTTGGACCTTTGGGTTTTTCGAGTTTTAGAACTTTAGAGTTTTCTTAAGCATTTATTTCTTCACCAACCCCATATGGATCAGATCTTTGCCATAAATGCCAAGTTTTTTCTATTTAAACTCAATTTTCTATGGTCATTTTCACCTGACAAAGATCTCTGACATCCATTTTTCTTGTCTTTTTCAACGTCCTTTTCAAGGTATGTTAATTTTGTTATTTATTTTTGGTTTTAGATTTTCTTTTCGTTTTCTTGTCCCCCATTTTCTTTATTTTTGTTGTTTCTTCGGTTTTTCGAATAATGGACTTCCTACTCACCATGTTCTCATTTTTTAGTTATCTCCAGTTTTTCAGGTTGTTCGCAAAATCATCTCAAGGTAGATCTTGAGTTTTCATAGAATTGCTAGTTGTACTTTGGGAAAGCTCACCTCAAAGGAGATTACTTTACTTTGTCGTTTTGAGACTGCCATTTCAGAGTTTTGGGAAAACCTTTTCGGAGAATTTCTTCGAGAAATTCACTTCGGAGTTTTGGGGAAACACATTTCGGGAAAAAAAAAAATTCGGAGGTTTTCACTTCGGAAATTCGGACACTTTCGTTTTGGGATTTCTTTCGGCGTTTTTCTTTTCGGACTTTCGGAACTTGGCATTTCAGAATTTCGGAGATCTTGTTTTTAGAGATTTCTTTCAGAGATTTCTATCCTGTAGACTTTCGGAGTTTTTTTCTTCTTGGCATCAAAAATCGAGAACTTCATGTCTACTTCTACTTCAAAAGAGAAAGAGAAGATGAAGTATTCATTCCTTGGAGTTGCTCCTCAGAATTGCCTATCGTCTGATCTAGGCAACATAGGGGATACTGACTTAGGTCAGATTGACTTCCCAGATTTTTGGAACAGAGTAAAGGCTCCTAACAAGAAGCCATGGATGCAAGCAATTTATGACAGTGGGCTTGTCCTTGCGGCTGGTTTTCCTACTTCAATGCATTGTCCCAAGTTTGTTCTAGTTGCAGCTGCCCACTTTGATGCAGATTCTATGTCAGTTAAGGATGATGATGATAAGGTGGTCATTTGCCTAGATCCTGATTTCTTTGAAGATCTTCTCAGACTACCTAACATTCCAAACTACCCACTATTTCACCCGAAAGCACTAGTAGAACATTGGAACAATGATGTTGATTCATGTACTAAGATTGTCATGAAAAGCTACTTGGCTAAGAGCATGGCCAAGTTGCCAAAAACCTTGTACAGGGCAGACTTCATCCAGGAAGTCAATGACATAATCATACTACTGAGCCGAGTCTCAGGCCTCCCAGCTGCCAAGGAATTCCAAGAGTGGATGTTTTTATACATTGCCACTATCAAGAAGAACAAGGAGCTTATCAGGTGGGGAGAACATATCAGTAGCTCCATCTGCTATCAGCTGGGCAGAGTGTCAACCACAAACTCATTTTACATGACATCATTCCTGGTCTATGCTGCCACTGCTATGGGAGATTTTCCTGGACTAAATACCAAGGGGGTTCACAGCACATCCCAGATTTATGATTTCTATCCTCACTCACTGAGTGAGGGGTGCAAGCACTTTCGATGGGTCAACGATGCTTTCTTCGCAGTCATCCACTACCGCTTTGACAAAGAGTTGTACAATTGGAGAATTTCTAATGAGGCCTTCAAAGAAGTACGGGAATGGGGAGCTATCTATCTCCAATTTCCCACTTTCACCTACATTCGAATTCCGGGTTTTGTTGGTGCCCCGAGCAAATTGCCAAGGTGTCCTACGGATAAATGGGTTCTACTGGAGTTGGTTCAAAGAACTATTGGATTACCATTGGATCCAAAACAAGTGCCACAAGGCAGGAGTGCATTTTTCGGTTTCAATTGGTAGGTATTCTTGTCAAAACATTCACAAGGCCAAGAACGTAGATGCAAAGATGGCCAAGGTAACCCTGTAGACTTTTCATCCAAGAACCAACTTCAACTACTTGGGAAAGTTCGGTGAGATAGGACGTTCAACTTCCCACACATCTCAACTAGAAGACATCTAGATTCATTTTCGGGATGAGTATATCATCCGAAAAAGAGATTATGAAAGATTGGATGTAGATGAAATTTTCCAGTATGGGATAGCTGAGATCCCAAAGCAGATTTGCAAGATGATGGTGAAGTATTGGATGAAGCATATAAGACCGAAGGTATTGCCGATCAACCACTTCCATGGATTGATTGGTATCAAGAAGAATGCTCCAATACAAAGGATAGAGCGGGTCCCATTCTTCAAAGGACCTACAGGTGGTTGGCTACTTTTGGAATCAAACCCAAAGGAGTTGAGCAGGTTATAAGTACAACAGCCCCACCAGTCTTAAGCCCAACAATACCCACAAAGGGAAAGCGGTCGATTCAGAAGACCCCCACAATACCAAGAAAAATTTCATTTGTTGTTGGAAGTTCATCTCTTCCTCAAACTCCTATTTCTTAGGAAATACCTATAGCCAAGACTAGGGTGGACATAATTGTGGTCAACGATTCTCCGATTGTTCACAAGGTTCATCACTTCCTTCTTCTCTTCCATCATCCCTTCCTCCATCAGTTCCTCTCACTTCTACTAGCATTTCATCTTTCCCATCTCCTTCTATGGCCCAAGTATTCTCATCCCTTCCAACTCTCTCGGTTAGAGAGAATATTGGATCACCTTTCCCTCCTCCACTTCCTTTTCCTACCATTCCTTCTTCCAATACTGTTGTATCAATTCCCACTGCTGTATTATCAATCACCCCATCCATCATTGCCACCTCTATCTAGATGCCCACGAATGTTCCCAATACCCTTGCTTCAACTCAGACCTTAAGTGCCACACCTACCACTCCATCTTCTTCATTATTAACTATTCCAGAGTGGTTATTTAGGCAAACCCCAAGTAGAAAAAGAAGGTGCCTCTAGGAGATGTCATGGATCTCAGCATCTTGGAGCAAACACCTAAAAGGCAGGCCAAAAGACCAAGGACCATGTCAAACCTGACAGTAAATTGTCTCGGAGAACGGGTGATAGAGGTCGCCACCCCTGCCGAGGGAAAAACCAAGGAAACAATCACGATTGCGATTATCAGATTTCCATATTTTCATTGGGAAAGGCCACTCATGAGGGAGCCAAACAGGATGTTCACACTGCTCTGGGGGCCCTGATGGTGAAATATGACAAGGATAAAGCTACGAAAGATGAGCTAAAGGCTAAGGTCGAACAACTCACCTCTTTGTTACGGAGAGTTACACAACCCATTTCATCTACTGAGTCCTCATCTACTACGGCCTTAGCAGTTTCAGCTTCTATTGATGACTTCTCTTATCATGAGCTTGAGAAACTTGGCCAGAAAGGGAGATCAGTAAATGGGTGGATCGAACGAATACTGCAGGAGGCAAATCCTTTGATCAAGGAAGCTGTGGAAATCTATAATGATTTGTAGGAGGCAAAGATAACTATTTAGAAGATGGATGAGGCTTTCTCTGAGGAAAGTAATAATCTGAATCTGAATCTAGCCACATGGGAAGAGATTAGGGCAGTGGATTCCGACTTGCTTCTTCAGGAAGGGGTGATTGATGATACTTCAAAGTTATTTGAATATCAGAAGGCTATGGAGTTTAGGTGCCAAGTGTTACAAGACTTGATTAAAAATTGGATGACAAGCGATTGGAGATCACAGATGCCTTGAACGACATATCAGAAGAATTTGATATTGCTCATTGTAAATTCTTCAATGAGAATATCGATGCCCTCCCTGAAGAACAAATTCAGGAAAATTTTAAAGACTTGGTAAAGCGGGATGACGATGTCACAAGGATTTTCAATTCTGATTCCATTGATCGAATGGTCTTGTGCTAGAATTTCATTGGAAGGATGTCCAAGGTTGTGTTCAAACTAAAGAGAATACCAGCCTACATTACCAGAGAGATTGAGACAATAGACGTAGTAAGTCACTACGCATGTGGACCTGAAGATGAAGAAATCCAGGGAATAATCAAGCATTTTTCGAATACAATCAAAGACTGGCTATATGGAAGGAAAGCTAGGAGGAGCTCGGAAAAGGTGAACAAGTTACAGAGCCAAATCAGGGTTGAACAACCATGGAAGGACAAATTCGAGCTCCAGATCGGTCAGAGTTGCAGGGTTGACTCATCAAACCCTTGCAACAGTTTTGCTATTTTCATGGGAGCTTGTTCCCTTAATTTAATGACATTTCTATTTTTAGTAAAATGTTAGTTAAGGGCCCAGCTGTAATGGCTCAGCCTAAAGAACTTATAAATAGATGAATGCTTAGAGTTCATGGATATACAATTTTCGAGATTTTGGTGATTTTACTCTTCAAGCTTGGAAGAGTATTTTCATATATTTGTGAAGTCCCTTTTAATTTTATTGAGAATTACACTCTGCCATTTGAAAGTCTGAATCACTGTGTGAAATAATTATTTATTACATGCTTTGTGAATGTGATTCCTTAGTATGTTTGAGTAATTTGCCTTTACTTCAGATTATTTACTGTATGCCAAGATTAAGTGATGTGGTTATTTTCTCCTCAGCTGTGATTGTATTGCTCCTGCTGTTGATTAAGGGTTACATTATCTTTATTTTTGCATAAAGTGGATACTTAAGATATGCTGGTGTTAGTTTTTAATAAAATTATCTGTGTATCTGAACCAAATCGAGTTCTTTCTCTTTTGTATAAGTTTAACAAAGGAACGTGTGTTTCTAGTTTGTGGTACTCGTACCCTTTTTAGTTACAATAGGTGAAAGTGATTTAGGATGCTAGCATCTCACTCACATAACCCTTCCAAAAGTTGAACATCCCTGCTCTTTGGTGCATCACCACTTCTAGTTTAAGATTTATTTCTTTGCAATTTCTCCTTAATCTCAGGAAGAGTCATAACACCTAGTTTAAACAAAGGAATCCAGCCTTCTCCAGGAGGTTCACCTCGAACCCAAGTCCCATAGCTTGAGAGGTGATCCCACGTGTCACTATCACACCGAATGTCGTGATTCATTTTCAGGCCATTAGGAGGGTGCAGTGATTTTGTGACAACACCTCCTTTATGTGAGATTCATGAGAAAATTCTTTCTTAACAAGAGGATGTAATATAACCTAGAAAATAAGTGCATTCATTCATGAAATTTAAGATATAAGCATTAACTCCTAACCTAATGCACCGAGCATAGAACAACATGATCAACTTAATGAAAGTAGAATCAACCATGAGATAACATCAAGGAAACCCATAACACACATATGAACATAAGGAAAATGCACAGATCAAGATCCATCACATGAGTGTTTCAGAATCACTTCATTATATTTCATTTAGTGTGATCGCACAACATTGAGTTTTCTCCAAGGTGTGGGACCTTGCAAGGTGAGAAAAATATCTAGAGAAATCTGGTTCTTACCCCTCTGTTTAGGTGTATGCATGAATTTATAGAGGTTCAATGCTAAATCCTACTCTAGATTCCAAGGAGACAGAGTTAAAAGATGCAAAAGAAACAAAACTAAGTAAAAATGGTGATACACCAAAGGAGTGATGGACCTCTATTTTTGCAAATAGACATAGATCATAAGAATGCAACACTAGAACATGCACAAATTACCAAAATGTAATGAAGGATCAGAAGGAAACAATAAACACAAGAAAGGATTGAAAATTCATTCACAGAGCATGCTTTATCATTCCTAGTTTTTGATATGATGCATTACAATGGAAAGGAGGAAAAAAAACATATTATAGTTCCAATGAGAGGCTGAAACTCCACAAATTCAACATGCCAAGGGGAAGAGGGGAGTCTGCAAGAACAAAAACATCCAACCCTTTACAAATGAGCCAAAATTGGCTTTTAACGATGAAGTAGAATGAAGAAAAGGTAAAAATGTGGGAAAATTGATTTGAGATCTCCAACCACCAATAAGATTCATTAAAATAGTAAGGGCACCCTCACAAATCCATTTTTCAATGCATTTGGCCATGTTGAGAAGAAACGAGTGCCATACTTCATCAATTTTGGTGGTTGGGGGTCGGTTCTACATTTTTTCCCATGCTAGAGACATTTTTTTTTTTTCTCCACCAAATCCCACAAAAATCAAAATTGAATAGTCCATCATGTGGATAATTTCAACAGATTTCCAATGATACCAAAAATGTGAAAATCCAAGCTCTGGATCAAAAGATATGGCCCTCTGAAGATTTAGGGAAATTAGGCAAAAATAGGGTCAAAATTCGGGGTTCAGTGGGTCAAATTTGGGAACTTTTTCCTCCTTTTTCAAATTGGGAAAATTTCCCAAAAATTTGTGCCCCCACCACTCCGAGACATGTGGCATTTCTAGTTCTGAGCTGATCGGATGTGACCTTCAAAATAACATTATGCCCCTTTTCGCCACTTTGGAAAAATTTCAAAAACTCTCCGCGGCCCCACTCCACTCCGAGACATGTGGCGCCCTCTCGGTTTTCTTGGCAGGGATGCACCTCAACTTTTCACCTTTGCCTTTTTTTTGGTTTTGGAAAAAACCAAAATATTTTCGACCCCCGAATCTCGCTGACACGTGGACACGTGTCACCATTTTATTACTTGGCGGAGGATGCACCTTAACTTTTCACCTTTGACGCGCTTTTTGACAAAAAAAACCAAAAACTTGAAGTTCCTTCCACTGCGATGCCGCCCTTCGACTTGGACACATGGCGGCTTTTCATTTTTCTTTGCAAGATTTCGGGCCAAAATTTTCCTTTGAGTTTTTTAGCCAAAAGGCTAAGTGCTAAGTCCGCCTTGGAAAATTTTCCCTCCAAACTCCGCCGAGCCATAACTCAAAAAATACAAGGAGTTAGGAGGACTTATTTACCTTTCTAGAAAGGGGAAGAAAAATCCTATCTGATGAAGCCATCTCTAGGAAACTTTTGAGTGCTTTTAAAGTTGAAAAATTTTCCCGCAACAAAAAGGAAGGAAGAATGAAGGCAAGTTAACCAAAACAAGCATGGGCTTATTTTGGATAACAATTTTGGCGACTCAGAGGGGTCATCTGCCTACTGGATGAAGTGACCAGCTGCCTAAAGCAATCCATTGGGCAATGGAGTCATGAACTTAACTGCTTGTTACTCTCAATTCATTAGAAAATCTCTAAGATGAAGATTGTGAGAGTAGAAAATTACTTTGACTGGAACATGATCTGCAAAAGATGCATCCTTGGGGCAACAAAACTTGTGCCAAAGCACTTAGGGAAAAGTAAATCTAAGCTACAACAAAACAATGTGCATAAGAACTTGGAGGAATGAAAAATCTAAGCTAATATGTACAAGGTGAGAAGTTTCCCTTCTAGTAGTAATGCTTTAGATGGATTCCATTAACTGGAATCTGCAGTTCCTCACCATCCAATGTAGACAATTGGAAGGCATTGTTGTTTTTGCATTTTGTGACCATGTAGGGGCCACTCCAAATGGCATCAAATTTTGAATGCCTTCCTGGCTTTTCTCGGTCTGCATCCCATTTCAACACTAAATCTCCAACTTGGAAAGTTCTAGCCTTAGCTTTCCTATCAAAGCTTCTCTTGATCAAAGCTTGGTCCTTTCCATTGTTTGGGCTACATGCTCTCTGATTTCTTGGAGTTCCATCAATTCTGCATATCTAACCTCCATGGGCTCATACTCCAACAATTCCAATTGCTTCATGAGTTCCAATGTTGGCAACTCAAGTGACATAGGCAAGACTGCCTCTTTCCCATAAACAAGTCTGAATGGAGAGTTACTTGTGGATCTCTTGGGAGTTATCCTATCAGCCCATAGAGCTGATTTGAGCTTAGTGTGCCAAGTCCTTTGATTTTCATCAAGAGTCCTCTTGATGATCCTTAATAGATTCTTGTTTGTGGACTCAGCTTGGCCATTACCTTGAGGGTAATAATTTGATGAAGTGCTCAAATAGATCCCATTTCTAACAGCCCATTTAGTTACCTTTGATCCTATGAATGCCAATGCATTATTTGATATTATAGTGGTAGGTATACCAAATCTGGTTGTTATCCCCTCATAGAAGTCTAGAATGCTAGATTCATTTACCTCTTTGAGTGCCACCACCTCAGTCCATTTGGTGAAGTAGTCTGTTGTTGTTAGAATCCATTTGTGCCCTTGGCTTGAGTTTGGATTAATGACTCCAATGAAGTCCAAACCCCATTGCATGAATGGCTGGTCAACTGAGATTGGGTGCAATGGAAGTGCTGTTAACCTCTCTTTTCCTGTGAAGAATGCACAATTCTTGCACCTCTTGATCCATGCATAACAATCACTAAACACTTTGGGCCAATAATAACCAGCCTTCATGATCTTGAGAGCTATCACTCTTGGAGAAAAATGACCCCCAACTGATCCATTATGGAACTCTTCTAACATTTTCTCAATCTGATTTGTCCAATGCATCTCAGCAACACTCCATTGATATCTTTTTGAACAAGATGCCATCAACAAGTGCATACGGAATAGCCTACAATCTGAAGTGTCTTCTTTTGGATTTGTTCATCTCTGGAGGGCATAGGCCTATTTGTAAGAAGTGCATTATGTCTTGGGTCCAGCAAGGAGTGAGCACACCACCATTTTCTTCTTGAACATCTCTTTGTTCTTGGCTGTCTTGCAACACCAAAACAACATTCTTCTCTTTGCTTGCTTCAATTGGTTGACTCAAGGCCAATTTCTCACACAATCCCTTTCCTCAGACCAGCTTGGTGACTTTGATCTCAATGTCATACTCCATGACACGAGTAATCCACCCCGCATTTTTCATTTAGATCTTTGTTGAGGAGGAAGTCTTTAACTCCCACATGAGAAACCAATAGTTGAACCTTGTTGTTTGAAACTAGATGCTTAAATTTCTTCAAGCTCCTAATCACTGCAAGAACATGCTTCTCAATGAAGGAATACCTTACTTCATAGTCCTCCAAGCTTTGGCTAAAGAAGGCAATTATCTGCTTTGCATTTTCTTCATTCTGTTGTACTAAAATTGCAGAAATTGTATCATCACCACCAAATGCATAAAGGATGAAATCTTTGGAGAAATATGGGTTAATGAGAGTTGGAGCCCATGAGATAGCTTCTTTGATTGCCTCAAAACTTTCCTTACCTTCAGCTTTCCATTTGAATGCCACACTTTTCTTCAACATCATAGTTATTGGCTTGACAAGGGCTGCAAAGTTTGGAACAAACCTTCGAACAAAATTGATTCTTCCCAAGAAACTTTGAAGAGCCTTCTTATGTCTTGGAAATGGCAGTGCTCTTATTGCTTCAACCCTCTCTGGATCAATTGCTAACCCTTCTTTGGAAACAATGTGGCCTAGGAGCTTGCCTTCATGAGCTAGGAATATGCATTTTTTGGGATTCAAGGATACCCCAAATCTTCTACATCTTTGGAACACTTGTCTCAAATGAAAGAGATGGTCTGCTGCACTTTTAGAAAATACAATAATATCATCTAGGTATATCAGCACTATTTTTTTGATCAATCCCTTGAATGCCATATCCATTGCCCTTTGGAAAGTAGCTCCGGTGTTAGACAACCCAAATGGCATTTTTCTATATGCATAGGTTCCCCATTTGGTGGTGAAGGCTGTTTTGAACTGATCATCTTCCTTTACCATGATCTGATTATACCCTGAATAACCATCTAGCAATGAAAACCTCTCAGAGCCAAAGCAACAACTTGCAAAATCTACTCCATAGAAGGAAGTGGGTAGTGATCCTTGAGGGATGCTCTGTTCAAATCTCTAAAGTCTACACACAACCTGATTTCTCCACTCTTCTTTCTAACTGGAACCAAGTTTGCAACCCAACTTGAATGCTTGATGGGGAATATGATACTTGCCTCTATTAACTTATTCAATTCCTTCTTCATGAGAGGCTCAATGTGTGGATTGACCGGTCTCTATTTTTTCCTGATGGGCTTAGCACTTGGATCTAGTTCAATTGTGTGTTGAGCTAGCTTGGGATTGAAACCTCTCAAGTCTTCATAGCTCCAAGAAAATACATCTGGGAACTCTTGGAAAAGTTGCATGAATTCATACCTTTCTTGCTCGGTTGCCACTTTACCAATTTGAAGTGACTTGCCTTCTCCAACTGAGATGGGCTAAATCTCTCCCTTGACTTGGATGTTTGCTTTCTCCTTCCTAAATTGATCATTAGGATTGAAGATGGACTCTAAAGTCACAAGTCCTTTTGGTAGTTTGTTGGTTCTCAGCTGTACCACTTGATCACCATATTGTTGTTCCAACTTTTCTTGATTTTTGGCTAAGAACTCAACTTCCTCTTGCAAGAAATTGATGATTTGTTGGTCACTCTCAAACACTTGCCAACTTGCATTATTTTCTAGCATTGATGGCCTCACAATCACATGGATGTTTGGCTGCATTTTATCTCTTTTGATACTTTCCACAACATCAAAAGTTGCTCCAACTGTTGCAAGCCTATCAAGCAGCTTGGTTCTCTTTCCTAGGGATGGAGTTGATGCCAAAGCCCTCAAAATCCTCAATGAGATCCCACACCCTATTCTTATAACTCTTGAGCAGGTCATTCTTGGCAGCATGTTGTCCTTTAACTTGATTAACAATCAACTCACTATCACCAAAGACTTGTAAGTTTTTGATGCCTCTCTTCCTTGACCAATGCAATCCATGTATCAAAGCTTCATATTTAGCAGTGTTGTTAGAACATGCAAACTGAAATCTAAAAGTTGAATAATACTTAATGCCTTGAGGTGAAACAAGCATAGCTCCTCCTCCTGCACCTTTTCTACTTCTTGATCCATCAAAGAACAACTGCCATACCTCATTGTCATCTTTATGGTCTGGCTTGGTGATGCTAGGAAGAGGCTGATTTTCTTCATGCATGTAATAGACTCCTAGTTCAGATTCCTCTATTTCCTTGTAGGGATCAAAAGCATGTACCTTTCTTTCCCATTCATCAAGAGTCAAATATGGAATGCTTCCAACTTTGGTGTCAGCTTCATGTGTGCTTGGATAATCCTCTTGATCAAACGTTGAACATTGGCATTGATTGGGCTTGGAGTATGAGGCTCAATGTGAAAGTTTGCAATAGGTTCGGACCTGATTGTGGCCTTGGCTCCATACCTTGTCCTAAATAGCATGTGTGACCAATCAGTAGATAGGTAGCCTCCAATTCTAGCTGTGAAATCCCTTGACAAACATATGGCAAAGAGTGGTGGCAAATCTATCACCGACACATCTTGCAAAATAGTGACATTGGGGCATGCATGCAAAGTAAGGCTCAAATATTTAATTACCCCAACTGTGGCTACTGTTGTCCCATCTAATTACACCACCCCCTTGGATATGACTTCATATTGAAGGCCCAACTGATCAGCTATTTTCTTGGGCATCACGGAACTACTTGCCCCATAATCAATCATACAATTATGTACTAGTTTATCCCCAATGATCAATGAAACATAGAATGGAGGGGGCTTTAAATTTTTACCTTGTTGTCCTCCATGATTCCCCTTAGGATGAGTAGCATTTGTGAGTACCTTCTCTTGCATATGAGCTTGTTGATTTGAGGTTGACCAATTCTTCATGGAAACTTGTAGTAGATCCCTTTGTCCTGGGATGGATAGTGACTCCCACATAGATATGTTCACATTGGTCTTCTTCATTTTTTCAATGATGTTAAATGGGGATGAACCATCTCTTTGCTGCCCTTTAGTCTGCACATTATTTTCTTGTACATGGGCTACAACAAACTGGCATTTGAGCTGGTCTAGAAGGTGGCTTGGGCTGTCCTTGCACATTTGGAACTGCATTTTGCTTGCCAACACCTTGTGGAGTGATGGAAGGTTGTGAATCACTTGGATCTAATGACTTCCCTTCACCAATATTCCTCTTCTTTGACCATGTGTTAGCTGCTACACTCTGAGAAGGTGTTTGATTCATACCACAAAAATCTTCAGCCTGCCAATTCACAAGTGTAGTCTCATTTGGAGTTGTATCTTGTTGAGATGTCCCTTGTTGTTGGTTTGTTTCTTGACTCACCTCACTCTCTACACCAGTTTTTGTCACCATCAAAGCTTGGTTCAAAGCACCATTAAAGCACATAGATTGGTTGTGAGGTTCACTACATGGGAAACACTAGTCATACCTCTTGAGCTATATTATTTTGCACTGGCACTAAGGCTTTAGAGGTAGATGCAACATTGGGGTTATAGGGCTGAAATGGTCTATTGGTAGGAGGCCTTACTTGATTTTGATTTTACAGTGGGTTGGGTGGCCTATTAGGCTGATATGGTTGTCTATTAGGCTGAGTTTGAGGCTGATAAGAAGGCCTAAAACTTTGAGCTTGCTGCCTCTTGAGTGTAACCAACTCATTTCCCAAATTTTGCAATTGTTTCATAACTTCTTGAAGCTCATTTGAGGCACTAGAGGATGAAGTAGAAGTTTCATTTGAACTCTGGTTTCTAGGAGTGGGAATAGGAGCTAAAGTAGGTGCTTGACTAGTACTTGGGCTTCCCAACTCTAGATATAAGGGCATAGGAGGCCTAGGTGCAAGTTTACCAACTTGGATCAAACAATTCTCATCCCTAATGGTGATGTTGTAAGCTGCAGGTATAGTTGCACCTCCCATGGATTGGATCAACATAGAAATGTCAGAATTTAAAGCCTTGAGAAAGTATAAGAAAGCACCTTGAGCTATTGGCCTCACTGCCAATGGGATTCTATTCCATGTTCTTTGAAATCTGAAATTGAAGTTTGTTAGCTACTCATTGGGAGCTCTCTTGATAGTTGTCAGTTGCTCCAATAGAGACAAGTTGTCCCCTTTCTCTCCAAATTGGTTATGGAGGGCTGTGCACAACTGGTTCCAATTTTGGATAGAGCCTACCTCAAGGCTCTTGAACCATTGCAATGCTTTCCCTTTGAATGAAGATGCCAACAATTTGACAACAATCTCCATCTCAACAATCTCATGGATTGCACAAACATTAGCAATGTCCTTGACATGATCACCAAGATTGGTCTGATTTTCTCCAGTAAAGTATGGGATGTTCTTCAATGCTGCAATTGGAACTAGGTTTTGTGCATTGAGAGAAAGTGGGCTGCTGCTAGTAAAGTTGACATAAGGATTGGGTTGTGCCATTCTGATTGGCCTGAGAACCCTTGTTGATTGGATGAAAGGTCTACCAGGTGGAGGAGTTGATAGAGTTCTGTTTGGTGGAGATGGAGACCTTTGAATCCTTCTTCCTCTTTCTCCTCTTTCTAGGGATAATTGCAGATAGTTAAACAATCCCTCTTCTCTGGTCCTTGACCTTGTTTGGATCCTTCTCATGAATCTTCAAGCTTGGACTACTGAAACCAGTTGATTCTATCCTTTTGGAGTCGCCAGATGTGCAAATCAAGGCTCTTTCAAGAAAGAAACTTACAAAAATTACACATCAACTTTTTTGTAATGAAGATGAAGACCTCTAAGGTCCCACCGGGTGTGCCAAAACTATTAGTGCAAATCTACAACACCCCCTAAATGACCTTCAGATCTGCAGTCCAGAATTGGGTCATTTAGTGTGATTGCACAACATTGAGTTTTCTCCAAGGTGTGGGACCTTACAAGGTGAGAAAATATCTAGAGAAAGCTGGTTCTTACCCCTCTGTTTAGGTGTATGCATGAATTTTGTAGAGGTTCAATGCTAAATCCTACTCTAGATTCCAAGGAGACAGAGTTAAAAGATGCAAAAGGAAACAAAACTAAGTAAAAATGGTGATACACCAAAGGAGTGATGGACCTATATTTTTGCAAATAGACACAGATCATAAGAATGCAACACTATAACATGCAAAATTACCAAAATGTAATGAAGGATAGAAGGAAACAATAAACGCAAGAAAGGATTGAAAATTCATTCACAGAGCATGCTTTATCATTCCTAGTTTTTGATACGATGCATTACAATGGAAAGGAGGAAAAAAACATATTGCAATTCCAATGAGAGGCCTAAAACTCCATGAATTCATGTGCCAAGGGGAAGAGGGGAGTCTGCAAGAACAAAAACGTCCAACCCTTTACAAATGAGCCAAAACTAGCTTTTAACGATGAAGCAGAACGAAGAAAAGGTAAAAACGTGGGAAAATTGATTTGAGATCTCCAACCACCAAAAAGATTCATTAAAATAGAAAGGGAACCCTCAAAATCCATTTTTCGATGCATTTGGCCATGCTGGAGAAGAAATGAGTGCCATACTTCATCAATTTTGGTGGTTGGGGGTCGGTTCTACATTTTTTTCTATGCAGAGACATTTCTTTATTTTTATCCCACCAAATCCCACCAAAAATAAAAATTGAATAGTCCATCATGTGGATAATTTCAACAGCTTTCCAATGATACCAAAAATGAAAATCTGAGCTCTGGATCAAAAGATATGGCCCTCTGAAGATTTAGGGCAAATTAGGTAAAAACCTTGGTCAAAATTCGGGGTTCGGTGGGGTCAAATTTAAAATTTTCCCTTTTGAAAAAATTTCCCAAAAAACTTCATGCCCCCACTGCCACCCAAGACACGTGGATGCCTAGTTTTCTGATGGGATGGAGCCTTCAAAACAACATTTTGCCCCTTTTTGCCACTTTGCAAAAAATTTTCAAAAAAACTCTGGTCCCCGCCGCTCCGAGACACGTGGTGCCCTCTGGTTGCTTGGCGGGGATGTGCCTCAAATTTTCACCTTTGCACCCTTTTTGGTTTTGGAAAAAACCAAAAATCTTTCCATTGGTCCGACTCCCACTAACACGTGGACACGTGGCACCATTTTATTACTTCGGCGGGGATGCCTCAAATTTTCACCTTTGACGCGCTTTGACCAAAAAAACCAAAAAAACTTGAAGTTCCTTCTGACTCCTTTAGCCCGCCATCGACCGGACACGTGGCCACTTTTCATTTCTTTTGTGGGATTTTGGGCTGAAATTCACCTTTGATTTTTTTAGCCAAAAGGCTAAGTGCCAAAAATTTTCCCCGCTGGGGTTTGGCAAATTTTCCTCCAAACTCACGTTGAGCCATAACTCAAAAAATAAAAGGAGTTAGGAGGACTTCTTTACCTTTCTCGGAAAGGGGAAGAAAATCCTATCGATGAAGCCATCTCTAGGAAATTTTGAGTACTTTTAAAGTTTAAAAATTATTCCTAAAGAAAAAGGAAGGAAGAATGAAGGCAAGTTAACCAAAACAAGCATGGGCTTATTTTGGAGCCCAACATCACCCCACACTAAACTGGTTTCGTCCCAACAATCCTCCACGCTTCCTGAACAAAAAAATATTGTCGACCAAAATATTGCTTCAAAGAATAAAGAATAGAGGTTGGGATAGAATATGAATAAAGAATTGAGGAATGGGGGATGTTATGTGACCAATTAGAGGATTTCAAAGAATTCCACATCTATCTCATCCTTTAATTTCTCCAAGGCTTCAATTCTGATAAGGCCTTTCCTTGCGCTTCACCTATGACACTTGGTACCTGGTCTGGGGTGATCTCTTCCACCCTCCCCTTCAGCATGTTGATAGCCACCCCCAACTCCATGCAGACACCCTTGAACTCATCCATCTCTGTTTAGTGATGAAGTCCCAAAGTTCGCTGATTCTCGAAATCCAAATTTTCTCGAGATTTGTCTTGATTTTCTCCTTCTCGAAAGTGTGGTGTTAACGACCAATCAGGCATGCTCCACCTTATAGGTGGGGATGGTCTCCTGAAAAAATTTGAGGGATTATTATTCCTCTATTACTCATGTGTCGATGATTGGCTCACATTTTCTATAGTTATTGAAGCCCCTATTTGCCAAAGTATATTTGCCTCCTTGAGTTGGGAGAGCAAGTCTTCCAACTCAGTGATCTCGGGCTTCAATGACAACCTTGTTTTCTTCATTTTCCTTTGCAATCTTGATAGTTGTGGGGCCCACAAAATTCTTGATGTTAATGAGAAACATCCCTATGAGGTCCTCGAGGTACTCCATTTCATCCCCGTGATCAGTCCTAGCTTGGCTCACTAATGCCATACATTGTCTCAGGATGCTTTTTATGAGGGTGCCAACTCATTCATATGCCTCCTTTATTCATGCATGTTATCCCCTTAACCCTTAGTGCAATCTATCTATTTCTTTCTCCTTGATTTTCTTCTCTATGATCAGGGTCCGAGCAAGGTGGCTCTGCATCCAAACTACACCGGATCACCTCGAAGAAATATTTTGCAATGCATTACTGCGCATGCTCATCTCGTTAAGTGGTTAGGATCCACCACTTTGTATACTTCTCCTCCCTTCTTCTTCAAATGAACAGTCTCGATCACATGATCATTGAACTCAAACTTAGGCTCTTGAGTGGCAAAGTGCATGCTCCAACTAAGCATATTTCTGGTTCTGGGCACACCCCCTTCTTGATCCATCAAATCCCATCCATAAAGTTTCTCTAGTGGGAGGGTGTCCTGGAATCTCACATGCAGGACCTTTGTGGGGTCATCCATGAAGTCCATATGTGGGGACACGGGTGTCCACCTCTTCCTTGTAGCTTTGCACTTTGTCCTCTGCTTCTTCACCCTAGGGGTGAATCCCTTATCCTCATTTATGGTAAAGGAGTCCCCTTTATCTCCCCTTGGGCTAGTGGTCTCGTGGTGGAGATGCCTCTGGCGCTGGACTCTTTTTTTGTCACTACAAAATATTCCTCCCCTTCCTCTCATGCCTTTCCTGCATCTATGGCCTCTGCCTCAGCTTCTTAACCCTCTAGCTCCGCTTCAGTTCTTCCTTAAAAGTGGTGGGGTCTTCTTCCTCTCCTTCCTCTGAGCTTGTTGTGGGGCTTGATGCATTGTGTGTCTTCTATTTCTTTTCTTCAGGATCTTCCTTCTCTCCCTCATTCCCGGCAATGAATCCTTGGCGCCACCTTGTATCTAAGTTTTGGCACCCTTGCTACCATTCCGTTGCATGTAGTACTTCCTTTTCTTGGAAGTATCTAACTTCCCTTCATCCTGCTCTTCTCTTCTTCTTCTTCCTCTTGTACTACTTTCATGGGTGGGATTGATGTTCCCCATGGCTTTGGAAAGGGGGAGTCTATAACCTCCACCTCAATTCCCCTATGTGTTTTAGGGCACAGGTTATACGAACACCGATGGACGTATCCATTGATGGTAACGCTGACCTGGGGGTGCAAGTCCAGAAGGTATGGCTCCAAAACTTTGATATAGGCAGGTTGAGTGCCATACTTGTATGTAGTGCACAATGTGTGGACATCAACATCCACCTTTTTTGCATCAAAAATCAACTTCTATGCATCATTGATCCAGTTGATGGCGTACTTCATATATTTGGCCATGAAAGTGAAGGGGAGCTTGCACCATGGCCCCATTTCTCCCTTGGCCATCATAAACTTTGCTAGACAAAAATGTTGTGTAACAAAAAATTTTACCTAGTCCCCAACAACTTGTGGTAAATTGTGGGGAATACACCACTCATTCTCAAAAGCTCTATGCAACCGCTTGAACCATATGTTCATTCGATCCTTGTAAATGCTAGAGATGGTCCCATCACATGTTAAATTTGTAAATTGGATTGTAAGGGACACGTGCATGGGTGGGTGAACCCAAATTTTCCCATCTGGTCCATTTGGGACACCAATCTCCTATAACACGATCAATAGCAGGATGGAGCCCCATGTGATCTTCGCTCCTGCCTCATTTTGCACCTACACCTCTTTGATAATGTCATTCACAATAAATTGGGAAAAATTGTAGTGTGCCCTCTTGGACACCTTGTAGGCCATGTACAAAAACCTCTAGTTAATGTCCATCCACCTTTCTGATGTGCCCAATTTTTCAAGTTAATGAGTCGGGAGGCAACTCTTAATGTTGGGTCTGGAAGATCTACAATTACTTGTGCCCTACCTCCCTTTTTGTAGTTCAATTTCTTTTCCAGCTCCTCAATCTTGGTAGTGGCACATAAATCAAGTGTCATATCCTCTCCAATATTCCATAGGCCTGTAACCATCTGAATCAAATGGCCTGTGATCCTCATTATTCTTCCCACGAAGTAGAAGAAGTCTTCATGCACCCACGACATTAACCACCTGAACAATGAGGCAGGTTTGGCAAAGAAAGGAAGCTCCCATAGCTACAAAAATCTAATATTTTACAACTCTTGTTGCACCAAGTCATCAACCTTAGGGTTTCTGAGCTTGTCCAATGTTGGAGTTTCGATACTAGATCTGCCCGCATTATATTTTCATTATCAGATGTTCTGTGGTTGTATTCGCTGATCTTACATTTGTATAGCTTCGAGCTCCACTTTTCTGCCTTGATAACTCTAGGAGGGTATTGCATTTCTAAGTAATTTTTCTTCAGGATCCTCCCTTTCCACCATGGGTTTCTTTGTTTGAGCCTTCTTTGGTTCCATATTCCTCCTTTCCTTTATGCCCTAGGTGTGTTGATCCCCTCTTTTGTCTTCCCTGACTCAACAACTTACCCACTTCTATTTCACACAAACTCCTTCCTCCTCTATTGTCTTCTCCCCTCCTTGTTATGCCACAAGATTACACTACAACTTGCACAAGTCCACTGGTTCATGATAGTGCTTTGTGTCATTCTTATTTGTAAAACCCTCGTCACACTTTGAGCTCGAGAGAAAACAAGTAATTTTCTAAAAGCAAAGTATTTGAAATGACTATTCTTATCTCTTATTTATACTTTATTGATGCCTTAGAGTTCCTTTGACCATGTGTCCTAATGTCACTTTTTGATAAATTACTTTATTTCACTTAATTCAACTTCTATGACTTCCCTCATGCTTTGTAGCTATAACCTTTAGGCCTTCAATACCACTAAACTGCCATAGACCTCCTTTGTGCACGTCACCGTGCTGAAGTACACAACCTCTACATTTCTACTAAGTAGTTCCCTATAATGTTACCTACCTTATGTCATACCACAATCCTTCCCTTCTTTTGGTCTTCATATTATTTCAACCCACCTTCATAACCACATGAATTTATGCACCTTAGCCATTATGTTGCTCATTCTCCTATGTTTGCTTCAATTTTTCCAACGATTCAATGTCAACGTTGTTGTCAACCGTGTTCAATATATCTACTACTTCACCCCACACAAAAATTTATGTGTGGTCCCCTACACATAGAACCTCTTACAATGCAATTAGCTACTTGGTGCACCAACACGTAAAACCAAACTAAAAATGACGACAAAGGAAACAACCTGAAAGAAAAAGTACTAGAAGGAAATCTAATCTAATTGGCAATACTACCTTATTTTTACTACACAGAAGCCTTATTTATAGTAGGGATTTAGCCTACTCCCATTGAAGTAACCTGGTAACCTCATCCCATCAAGTTCTTGTAATTGGCATACACTAGAATCAAGGATGTACGAGATGATGTATGGTCCTAACAAATGGACTTTCAGTTTCCCAAGGTGGTGTAGAAATTTAGAGTCATAAAGAAATATCATCTGCCAAACCTCAAACTGTTTTTTTTTAATATGACGATCATTCCATGATTTTTGTTGTGTCTTCTTAGTATTCTGGCTCCACCTAACAAGTGACTACCTTTCTTCTAACTGCATTAACTTCTAGTGTTTGATCGTCAGCTAATCCTCCTACGCGTGCTATTCGCAGAGATGGTAGCATAAATTCTACTGGTAAAATAGCTTCCATGCCAAACACCAATTGAAATGGCGTGGCCTTGTTCAATCTCTTGTAGGTTTTCCTATACGCCCATAGTATGGATGAGACTTTTTCATCCCAATCTTGTCTCCCCACATCACAAATTTTTGTCAGTGTGTGACTCAAGTATCTTGTTAAATGCCTCAGTAGTTCCATTAGCTTGGGGTGATAAGGGGTGGTCTTGTGATGGGCCACCATGAAATTTGCTAACAAAATCCTAACCATCTCATTCAAAAAGTGTGTGCCTCTATCACTAGTCAAGCTTAAAGGACACCCATACCTACTAATTATGTTTTCCCATAGGAATCTTTCCACTTTGTGGTCACTATGTGAGTCCTTGGTAGGAATTTCCTCCGCCCACCTTGTTAAGTAATCAGTGCAAGTAATGATATAGCGTGAACCAGTCCTTCACATGACAAGTGAAATCGGTCCTACAAATCAATCACCCACTTCTCAAATGGTTATGTACTAGCTATCGGTCTCAAGGGAATTTCATCTCTTCTTCCTAGTTTTCCAAGGCATTGGCAATGGTCATAGGCCTTACAAAACTCAATACAATCCTGGTAGATTTTTTCCCACAAAATCCTTGCCAGTAGAATCTTTCACACGGTGGCATTTTCTACATAGTTTCCTCCTACAATCCCACCGCGTGCTTCCTCTATGATTGTAATGTGCTCATGTTCTAACATGCACCAGTGCATAATATCATCATGGCCTAATTTGTATAAATCTCCACCAATTAATATGTAGGGTGTGGCGCGTATATCCAACTATTTTCTTTCCAAAGTCTTCATTTCCTCTAGCGCCATACCTATTTTGAGGAAACACAAAATATCATCTAATTTAAAAGGTGTGTGTCGTAGTCTAAACAATTTTGCATCCGGAATTGTATCCTCAATGCTTTTTGCGTCCTCCCCTAAGTCAATTCTTGATAAATGGTCAGGTCCCAAGTTACTCTTACCTGGTTTTACAATAACCGTAAACTCAAATTCTTGAAATAATAGGACCCATCTGCATATGTACCCTTGTAAAATGGGCTTGTTTACCAAGTACTTCAATGCCATGTGGTTTGTGTAGAATATAAAGGGTGTTGCCAACATGCTCGAATAGTATAGTTTTGTTCTACCGTGGTTAGCTTTCTACTAGCAAAACACAAGGGGTGGTCAACAATTCCTTCTCCAGGTTGTGCTAATATTTCCCCAATCACAACTCCTGAAGCATAAAAATGTACATGGAATGGCTTATCCCAAGAAGGAAAGCGTAATATGGGTGCAATGATAAGCTTATTCTTTAATGTATCAAACGCCATCTATTGCGCCTCTCCCTAGTGAAATGTACTTTTATGTTTTAGCAACTTTTCCAATGATGTGGTGATCTTGGCATACCCCCTAATAAATTTTCAGTAGTACCTCGTATGCCCAAGGAATCCACGCATTGCGCTCTAGTTGGTAGGTTCCCCCAATCCCACAATAATGGAAAATTTTGTAGTAAACCTTCCTTACATATAATATGACCCAACAAGGTTCCAAATGGAGTAGCAAAGAGACATTTCTTGATATTGAGGGATATGTGTAACTTCCAACATATTTCAAACATCAACCTCATATTTTCACAATGGTCCCTTACTAATCCATATATTGTCCAATCATCAAGGTAGACTTGAAGAAACTTATGGATGAAGTCTTGAAATGCTTGCACCACAATGCACAAAAACAAAAGGAACATTCTTCAATCCAAAAGGCATGACTGTGTAGGAAAATATTCCCCACTCAGTGGTGAAAGTTGTCTTTTCTTGGTCCTCCTTTGCAATCCTAACTTGATGATATCCTAAGAAGCCATCCGTGAATGAATAGATCTCGCACCTAGCTACTCCTTCTAGGATCTCCTCGATGAAAGGGGTTAGAAAGGGATCAATGACACATACCACATTCAAATCCCTGTAATCAACATAGATCCTTATCCTCCCATCCTTTTTAATGCTAATGACCATTGGGCTTATCCATTCTAATTCCTCAACATCTTCAATGATACCTGAAGCAATCATCTTGTCTATCTCTTCCTTGACTCAGATGTGTAGATTTGGATTCATTCGGTAAGGTCTCTTCCAAATCAGGCATGCTCCCTCCTTTAGTTTGATCCACATCTCCCTAAAGAGTGGTGAACTCCCTTAAGCTCATGGTACATGTGTGGAAATAAATCCTGAAATTCACACAATAGATCAATGATCTTTGAAACCTCCCTTTTTGACCAATAATCCTTGATAGTAGCCTCCTTAGGTTCTATTTTTGAGCCAATGTTAACCTTATTTGTTTTTAGAGGTTCATGGTAGGTGCATGCTTGCTCATCAACACTATCCATTACCTCACGTGTACCCATAATATGGTTAACATCCAAGTTCTCCACTTCCTCACCATCTATCACATAGACCAACTTTCCCTTCTCTTTCTCCATGCAGAATGCTCAAGTTGTAGTTCCTTTGGTTCCTCCATATCAAAATGTGCCTCCAAATCAGGTTCTCCCAATAATTCCAAAATCCTATCCTCAGCCATGGAATTGTCTCCCATAGTTAGGTGCTTTGCCTCATTCACCAATGGCTTAGTAATTTGATACTCAAAGGTTTGAATCAAGTCATCTGTTAACTCTCGTCGGCTCCATGTCCGAAAATGAAATTTCGAATGAATGTACTATATGTGCACACTAATGTGTAGTGTGGAATAAAAATTGTGCACCCAAAGGGAAGGGGGTAAAGCTTCTACGCCCCCCATCCACGTTCTCTCACATTATTGAACATGTTATGAGGTGGATGCCCCTCCATCATAGCCACATATTTTAGTAGGCATGTTGCTCCGAAAGAATATAATAGAGAGTGTGTTCTTCACCCCATGCCATTCTAGAATATTTTCTGGTGCATTTCCCACCATCATGTTGTGGTCTCGCAAAGTGTGTAGATAAGCATGCTTTGCCTTTTGATCTCACATCTCCACTAGGCTTCCATGGCTCGCAGGAAAACATCAAGGTTTCCTTCCCTAGTGTAGCTTGGCAACTACTTTCCATTCAAATTCCTAAGCGGGCGTGCCTTTATCACCCTTGTAACAGAGCCTCGCAATTGTTTCCCAATTAACTCATATGTCCCGTGCGCCCAATTGTCACATGCTACACTAGTGGTATCACTCATAGATTGAGCATCTTCCCACTGAATAACTCCCTCCGTAGGGTGTATCACCTCAGGGTCCCTGATAGCACGCACATAGATTCTGTTGAGGGCTTCTTCTCCCAAGGGCTCAATATAGGGTGTTAACTTCCCATCGGTCAAGGGGATGATAACCTATTCTTCCTTGTTCTCAAAAATTATATACCACTTATTAAAACGTAAGTCAGAATTGTTCTTATAACACTAGGGGCACCCAAGTAATGTTAGAAAGTTGTCCACCTCAGCTAACGCCAAGACTTCAAATCTCTAGTGAATTTTTCCCCTTGGATAGTGATAACAACATCCTTCAAGACACCAATGGGCATCACCTTTTCTTTTTAGCCATATATAACACATTTGAGGATGGTTGTAATGGGGGCCTTCCCATTTGATGTCATGCATCTAGGGTGATAACATTAACCTCTGCACCCATGTCTATCAAGAATATTTCTTAGGAGCCATCCATCGACTATTGCATTCAAGGTAATCTCCTTATCATAATCAATGGTGTGAGGGGAAGGTTAACGTGCAAGACATGTCGCTTGTGCTCTCTTTTCTTGCAGTGTAATTTTTCCCATAACCATTCCCTTAGCTAAGGGATGATATTATCTTGCCTTATAATTTTACATACCTCCTTGACTTTTATCCAAATCCTTCTATGGAGCCTCGAGCATCTCCTTTTTCCAATTTCATGACTACTCCTTTAGGCACTGGATCTCTCCTTGTAGGCTTCGAATCACATCCATGGTCTCTTGATAAACCTATTTTTGATGAGCAGGATCCAAATAGTTCCTATGCAAAACCTCTTCTCTTATGACCAATGGTTTCTAATTTGGTATCTCCCCGGTGTGTGTAGCCTCACTCGCGTTATCACCACTAAAGGTTCTAACTTTGACTAGCGTGCCACCCTTGGCATCCATTACAAGTTGTCCTTCATTCTTACCATTCCAAAAAGTGCCTTTATCCTTTCGATGTTTCTGGCTCATGTGCTCAAATAACTCTGGGCACTCCTCATACTTGTTCTTCTTTCCACACCAAGAGCATTGTAGTAAGTCAGGGCATTCATGCTTGTAATGTTCTGTGGACCCATAGTTATAACAATTCCCATGAGGAAATTCAATTATTTCACCTCCATGATTGTCGGGGCCTCTAACTCCTTCGTGGAAGCCTCACCCATGAGCCCCTCCATCCGTACGCTCTTCATAGTGACAACCATCATCCTTGGAATTATTTGTAATGCCTGACATACACCAATATCAATGGAATCATGTATTTGGTCAATCAATCTACAATCCTTAGTTTCATGAGTAGTAGAGGTGTAAATATTACAATAACAAGACACATTCTTACGGATCGCGTTGCTGCAAAGAGGAAACCTACTTGCATCATGGTCTCTATGGTAAATCTCAATGTCTACCGTCATGGCAAGTACCAATCTCCAAGGAAATATGTCCTTTGTGTGCCCCTCTACCCCACAATCATGTGAACCATAGGCCACTACAAGTCTCATGCGCTGAGTTCGCAGACAGCTTCTCTAGTTGCTTTTCCATGGTAACAATCTAAGCTTCAAGAAAAGGACTAACACCGGTATCCACACTTCCCACAACCTCAATACACAGTAAGCCTTCAAGGCCTCATGCGGGTCTATAAAATTCTTGTGTGAAAGCGCTCTCCTTTAGAGTGTTATTAATTCTCCAAATAACCATTGAGCATGCTGAGAAGGATGAATATCATAAGACAATTTTGATAATAGAGTTTTAAAACATGCATCATACTCTCGCACACTCTCTTTCATATATTGTTGGATCTCCTTCAATGCGTTAATGATGTTATGTTCAAACTCAGGAATATGAAATTCAGCTAAGAAGGCATTACATAGTGTGGTATAATCTACTACTGCATCTGGTGGGGTCATACTTCCGGTACCACCTATGTGTGCACCCTTACAACATTATTGCAAATTGACTTTCCTTTCATTTCGGGGTAGTGATCCCCTTCACACGCCATAACAACTCACATTTGTGTACATGTTCTACAACATCCTCAACACCTTTTTAATCTAGTAGATGCAAAAAAATTCAAAAATACTTGTTGAGGTGGTTGAGGCCCTTGTCCACCTGATCCAAACCTTGATTCCCTCTGATGTTTCCTCCACCACCAGATCCACTAGATCCACCAAAGCACCTATTCCTCCTAACCCACTAGATCCTCTAGATCCACTAGGTCCACCAGTGTTCGCTAGTTCCTATTCCACCTCATATAGCTGGTAAGGGTCTTGAAGTGGTCATGACTTATGTCCCCAATGTCACACTGAACTACACGCCAATAGTCTGTCACATTACACTATTACCAGTGCGTGTCCCATTCCGCTTTCAGACGTGATACCCAAGCTTTGTGTACCCATAATTTTCCCAAATGTCACTCTAGAAAATATACCTCCAAACACAAGAAATGATTGTGCAGCCATATATGTGCCAAATGAAAAGTTATACCTCCTAGGTGTTGATCGGTTACTTCCACCAATACCAATTGGGTTAGTAATACTTATCTCTAGATTTAGAAAGATAAATGTCGGGGTTGGTCACGGGTGGATCAAGATGCACACCAATGACTCTTCTCCTTTATTCATATGACGAGATTCTCTCCGAAGCCGAGGGGTTTATTTTCACGTGCTTTACAAGATGGGGTAACACAGATCGCTTATGTTCCATGTCCTCTACATGAACCTCAAATCCTTCCCGTAATGTCTCGCATCTATAAATTCATCACTCTTGTAGCTTCACGTTGTCTTTTCAAGTCCCTCTCTCGAGACTCATTATACTTAAGTCATCTTTTTTCCTTCTCCTTTCTAGCTGCAAGGTCGACCATATTCCTCCACCTTGGCTTCCTCACCCAACGCTCAGAAGAATCTTAGGTAGCCATAGGAAATGCTTCTAAACTTAGTGTAATGATCAAGATATTTATAGCTAAAGGGATAGAACACAAGAATGATCCTCTTGGCTCCCTAAAAACTCAAACTCAACAATCTCTAGACAAGAATACGTAGAAATCACATACTCCAAGGTGTAACTCATCAACATTCTACTCCACCAATGATCAACAAAACATGTCTAAGTTAGATCAACATAATGCAACCCTCGATACTCATCTGGATCCATACACAAGTTCTATAGTACGGCTTGATCTAGATGCATACGTCGAAAGTATTTCATACAACTCCACTGGAAAACAACAAAATAAGGTCTCATAAAACTCATGATACAAATGTTCTTCTACTCATTTACGTGCGTCAAACTCAGGTCCATCAATAAATATTTGGGAAAACCCATCCTCTATTCTTTTAAGCCATACTTCGATACTATCCAAGGTCAAACACTCTGTCATCACGCACCATTCTCACAATAACTTCAAAAATAGGTCCCGACAATGGAACCAAAATGTAGTCTTTAATCACTTTGCTTGCGTAAATGACCATTCCCAAATGCATCGGCATATCATCGACTTTATCTGAAGTTCACCGAGGCGCGTGCAGTGCACCGAGTCCCTCCTTTATGTGAGCTTTATGAGAATTTTCTTTCTTAACACGAGGATGTAATATAACCAGAAAATAAGTGCATTCATTCATGAAATTTAAGATATAAACATTAACTCACCCAAGCATAGAAAAACATGATCAACTTAATGAAAGTAGAATCAACCATGAGATAACATCAAGGAAACCTGTAACACACATATGAACATAAGGAAAATGCATAGATCAAGATCCATCACATGAGTGTTTCATAATCACTTCATTATATTTATTAGCCAAGATTACATCAAGAGAGTCCCATTTGTGGAAATTTTCACACTAGCAGAGCTTACTTTACATCACAGAGCTCACCATTACATTTTTTTCCCTCTCTCCTACTCCCTATCTATCCTTATCTCCCTTTCTTCTCTATGAAAACCATCATACTCATAGAATAATCATCCTCCTTCCATCTTAACCGCTCATCATTCTCTCTCTGTGAAATATTGAGGGAATCCATCATGATTTATCTACCACTACCTAGGAATATTCCAGTGTCACCATGCATTTCCCTCAATCGAGTTCCTTCTAGTATGCATGTTCCAACTAATCCTTAACAACCTCAACTCCTTATCCTTTCATTATAACTCGTATCGATTCCCTAGAATATCTTTTCCTTAAGTTACAAGTCTCCATGGCTTATCCACATCTATATCTAGGTGCTTTTCTGTTTTCTCCTTATGCGTCTTTTCATGATGTCCAAAACTCACTAAGTCCTAAATCCATTTTTTTCTTGGTGTGAGCTCGCTCCTCTCCAAGAATTACTTCTAGGTGTGCCTTCACGCACTGCTTCCACACACCACAAGGCTTCGTGCCTTAGGTACTTAGTTACTTTAGGGGCCCAACATTGTGTTTTGCAAAGTGAATGATAGAGGAGTGAAACTCATTGATTGAGAGTGCACACCATGAGACCTTGGACCCAATTTGGACGTTCAAGATATCTTGGTCATGGTGGACCCCATAACGCCATTAGCTAGCGAGTCGGTAGAGGGGTGTTTTGGTTGCTTGGGGAGGTTTTAGGACACTATGGAGATGGAGAGATGCGTAGAAACTAGCAGACATGGGTGGAATAGATATGATGTTGCAAAGATTATTATATGCGAAGGTACCTTGGTTCGGGAGAAGGAAGCATGCCTATCGGATGTTAATAGTGATGCAGAGAGGATCAAGAGGCTAGAGGAATAGTGGGCGAGAGCACAGGAGAGGCTTCCGAAGCTCGATCTAGGGCAAAATCTATAGCTCGCACAACCTGAGCATCTAACGCACCACCCTTGGCAGAAAGCATCTAGATACCCCCCAAGGGGGTGAGGATGTTTGAATCACATATATTTTTGATGATGTACTATAATGGACCATGATTATATTTTTATCGATGTATAAAATTGATTTTATATATATATATATATATATATATATATATATATATATATGATCCTTTACGTGTTCAAGGTCTTTTATTATTCTTAGCATCTGTCATTTTGGCACAGATATTTCTGGTTCTTAAAAAGAAACAATTTGAGAAAGTTCAATTGGTCGAGATGAATTTTTAGTTATATAAAAATTTAAGTTGTCTGAAAGATTAAAATCTCCGTCTTATAGAGGCTAATGCAATCATAAATCATATAAAATAAAAATTGCAAAATCAATTCATACCCCTTCGGAGATGGAGATTACGAAGATTATAACGATTCCTATCAAAAAGAAACAGGTTTACCCGACGCTATTCAAACAGGCATAGGTCGAGTAAATGGTATTACTGTCGCACTGGGAGTTATGGATTTCAAGTTCATGGGCGGCAGTATGGGCTCGGTAGTAGGTGAAAAAATAACCCGTTTAATCCAGCATGCTACTAAGAATTATCTTCCAGTAATTCTCGTATGTGCTTCTGGCGGAGCGCGTATGCAAGAAGGAAGTTTCAGTTTAATGCAAATGAGTAAAATAGCTGCTGCCTTGCATACACATCAAAAGGAAAAAAATTTGCTATATATTTCTATTCTAACATCTCCCACACACACACACACACACACACACACACACACACACACACACACACACACACACACACACACACACACACACACACACACACACACATTGATTATTTTTATGATTATGGTGTCGATAAATGATGCTCTACTTATCCTTTTCCTATCTTTCCTTATGCATATATGTAGTAATACTCATGATACTTTAAGAATAATGATAATGATATTTAGAAAAAAATATGGTAAGAAAGAAAGTAAATCCAAGTGAGGTCAAGGACCTAAGCGAGGATGCATAAGACCACGACGATCCACTAGGAAATGCCAAAACGAATTGAATCCAAAAGAGGCAGAATCAAGACCTTAACACTCTAGTGGTAGGAAATGTCAAGGCAAAAGAGGAGCGATGATAAACCAAAGCGGGATAGAGAGCACAAAAAGGGTAAGAGAACTTGAAAATGTGCATACAACCCAAGGGAGGTGAAATCCCAAGCAAAAGAGAGAACCCATGAGAAAAATGAAATCAAATTGTTTCTAAAGGAAATGCTTATCCACAAGGGGTGAATTGATGTAGAACATCAATGATGATGTCATCTACTTGGTTCAAAATGTTATTTTGAGCATGAGTCATGAGGTCTTTAATATAATGTAACAACCTCTTTTTACTTCATCGAACTAGAGTATTTTTTGTCAACTCATTAATTATAGTTAATGCCTTCAATGAATTTAACATGCAGAGTTCAATCCCAGCATTAAAAGTTTATTAAATCCCTTAAGTTCTCTTTTGTTGTAATGAAGAACATCATTTACAACCACCACTGAATTATTTCAACTTTTATTAATGTTTAGAATCCAACCAGACAAGCTATGATAACCATGTGTGACTGCAAGGGTTCAGATCCTACTCGATCCCCTCAATGCTCCTCCTAAGATAATATACCTAGTATATCATTTGGTTATACCCTTTTAAAGGTTTAGAGAATGTGTATCATCTTAATGTAGCCTCCTGGGCATAACATAGAAGAAATGGTGATCGAACAATGCAATCAGTCATTTGCATTACCACAACCATAGTTTAGGGCATCACACTAGCTAGCCTGGTTTCGTGACTACACATAAGCCACATGAAACATGTCCCTCCATTCACCACACAATCATCTCATTCATAGTATTAGAATTATTTTCTCTTTCTTAAGTTATTAAGTTCATATTTAATAACTTAAGCATTCATTAATGTCCTTAATTCATTATTAAGTTGATTCAGCTTCCTAATATTGATAAGTACATTTTTACTTAACCAATCAATCATGAAGTACCTTTGTACTTCACTCCATACCATCGTGATTTGGTTGTTCAGTGGTGGTACTCAACCATGTAATTGTATGTCATTGTTGGTAGAAGGCAACAATTATTCTCTAGGGGAATAAATCATATAAGTTGATTTATGGTAATTGTCCTACCTAGGACCATAAGTATAATTCACCACTATAGTTAATAAGCTAATATCCATCTATATGATTTGCTTTATATTACTAGTTTTATTTTATTAGATTTCCTCTAATTAATCTAAATCACATTTATAGTAGTATTATTACTTCAACATAAATAAAATATAAGGTTTATAACAACAGATTCTCGTAATAGATTCACAATCAGAATATCATTGATTTAATTAATCACTTGCCAATTCTATATCAATACTTATTACATAGTGTTGGTGAGAAAATTTATCGGGTGGAAAAACTTGTGGATTTCTTAACAAGGCTCTAGGAATCTAAGTCCCTATACTTAACCGGTGTAGCTTCGTCAGTAAATGCTTGCATGATAAAATCTGGATTTCGTGGTGGCCTTTCGACCGTAGGGGATCCAACAAGGACACTCCACCGACTATGTGGCAAATATTGTAGATACCTATAAGAGAAGAATTTTCTAGGAGAGTGGGAAAGGGAGTGAGAATATTAGATAAGAGAAACTAATGTTGCAAGTAGGAAATCAGAGACTTGCATTACACTAGTTGGAAATTACATCACATGCATTTATGAGAAGAAACAACCCTATAAATGGCAACAAGACAAGATAAGATTGCAAACTCATAGTTTCTAAAATATCCTCATCAAAAAGGCTACAAAATCCTTTTTCTTGTATTGATGCTTAAATAAAAGTTGTACATAGTGTGGGAATGGAAGAAATTTGAGAGTGGAGGAAAGTAGAAGAAAATGGCTATCTCCTTTGCTTTCTCTAAGTACAATGCACTCTTGAGTTTACAAGATCAATCGCCAACCCTTTGAAATGGGAATGGTGTTACAATTTATAGAATGAGAGGTGACTTATCATCTTCCTCATGACCCTCCATATGCCTTATTTCTAACTTTAGACTATTCGTATTCCTATCAAATATTTAAGTCCCTTTTATAAAATCAAGGTGACTTAATTTACATTATGTTTCTAAAGTCACTTTTAGGTGACTTAAAGGCATATCAAAAGTGCAAACCCCGATGAAGAATTAGAAAATTTGAAGGGGAGATAAAGTTGGGGGGAATAGGAAAGATAAAGAGACAAATAAGAAGAAGAGGAGATGTTGCCATATGAAGCTCGTTGATCCTTATTGATAGAAATCTCCAAACACAATGAAACTTTTATTCTTTGAACTCCTTGCACAATGTTAAACTACTCCAAATTATCTCATGAACACTCACAAAGTTGAATGAATTAAGATGGATCTTGAATTCCCTATGAAAAATGACTAGGATGCTCCTGAACAATGATGTCCCCCTGAATGATTATCCTTGTATGACCCATTGTGCCAAAACTATTTTTTGAGTGTAACTTACTATTTTTAGTAAGTGTGAATTGCGAGCTGAGATGACCTTTCCTGTGATGCTCCCTCTATGTTCAATGCCTTATTCATGGAATATTTAAATGGTGTCTTACCCGAAGTAGCAGACCCCTATGCAAGGAGACATGTTATTTTTAATAAGTGTGCCACAAATGTCGACTATGATAAAACGGTCTTGAAATTATGGGTTTTACTCTAGGGTTCTACTTTCCAAATTTTGAGTAATTCCTTCATCTGAACAAGTGGTAAAATTATGTTTTCATCGGTGGGGGAAGAATACCTGACAAAAAACTCAGTCCTCTATATCCATAAAAAATAGGGGCTTCATGGCACAAAACTAGTTCACGTGAAACTAGAGTTTTCAACGATCATTCCCTCCAAATTTCGGATGATTTCACCCATCGGATCTTCAGGAATTTGAAAATTTATTTGAAGAGGGAAGAATGCTGATAAAAAGACAGCCCTCCATATCCCTAAAAATAGGGAGTTCATGGCACGAAAACTATTTTGCACAAAACTAGATTTTTTGACAATCGTTTCCTCCAATTTTCGGGCAATTTCACCCACTAGAACCTTGAGAAATGGAGAGGTAGCTCGCTTATTTTTTCCACTACTGTTTCGTGGAAGCCATTAATGGAGCTTGAAATTTTCAGGTCTAGTTTTTGTCTCCGTTCGCAATGAAATCAACTCCATTGCGATAGGTTTTTCATTATGGTGCTTCACGTGAAATTTCTCTTCAATCCGATGACCAGTTTGATGGGAAATCAAGTTTTCCTTCGTAGAGACGAAAAGAGGATTTATTTTCTGCAAGCATTACTTTATGAGAATTGGAGGTTTGAATATGATTTTTGAATGGCCTTCAAGATAGAAGAACTCGAAACAAACGGTTTGTCAATCCATGCTCCGGTTGGAAGATTTCTTCAAATTTTGATTTCATGGCAATGAGGATTTCCACTGTTCTTCTTCTCTGTTCTTCATTTCTTCTTCTTATCTTGATGAATTATTCTTACAAGACCTATGTGCCATCATGGATTGAAGGATAATTTTCTGTAATGGAGCTGGTTCAAGCTTTGGCAATGGTGGAGTGGTGGAGTGGTGTTCTCTGCAATTTTCTTCTGGTAATGGAGAAGTAGAAGAAGCAACTAACAGTTAGAATTTTTTCAAATTTTTGGGTTGGATTTGGGCACATTTTTTCATGTTTGATGTCCCTAACCTCAGGGATGTGAGGGACATCAAATTCCATGGTGGTCAAGAGGACAACACATGGCGGCGATCCGACGATAGGGAATGAGTGCTCCAAAATTAGCTTTAAAGCACCGAGGGGCTGGAAACTGGTCATATGGGTGACCAAAACACTCTCCTAGAGGGTTGGGTGCATTTTTCCATGTTTTATGTCCCTCACCTTAGGTACATGAGGGACATCAGTTTCCACGGTGGTCCTGGAGCTGACACGTGGCGCTTGATCTCGACGGCAGGGAATGGATGCTCCAAAAATGCACCTGGGGGATGAACTGTCAAGTATAGAGGTCATATGAGGGTCCCAGAGGTCACATGGGGTCAAATAGGGATTCAAGGGGCTGGGATTACTTTTACAAACTTGATTTCCCTAACCTTGAGGGACTTTAGGGACACAAAATCCCTCCATGCTCTTGGAGCTGACATGTGTCATCCTAAAATTTGGCTAAGTCCTGAATTTGTGACAATAATAACTTGAGCTCCTAATGGAATTTTTGGAAAATTTTTATATGATCCTGATTGGAAATGGAATTTTGAATCCAATGGTGGGAGTATCATGTATTTATTCTTCCATGTGATCCCTAAAAATCATATTTTTATTTAGTATTCCACTTATGCCTGAGAAAAACTACCTGCAGACCTGATGCGCCAAAGTGTTGTGAAAAATATGATTTCACCATCATGTAGGGCTTGGAATTATCTTTCCGGATATGTTTTTTTTTACTTCTAACTCCATCTAGAGCTCCCAAAATCTTCTTCTGAAGCCCAACAACTGTTTTAGGCTTGTGAATTGCTTAGGCTTGTGAACCCTGTTTTTACTTAGACTACTCCAAGTCTTTTAGAACTTCCCCAAGCCTTCAAAAATTATTTCCATGATGTTCTAAGGTCTTCAATTCACCTCCATATTTAATTTTTCCCTTCCATTCCACTCTAGGGGTTTGATCCAGTCTTGGGAAGGCCGACGATAGCCCTTCCCAATATTGCCAGAAGATAGCATCTTTTCAGAACTCCCTAAAATCACCTTGGGGATGATAAAAATTCATTTGGGAGGTCACCTAGACTTACTCGACAGAGTTGGGGTATCTTGGAATGATAGAACTTGAAAAATTTGACACTGGGGTATAGTTGTTGTGCTTGGAAATTGTCAATTTCCCTATTGCACATTGCACGACAACATATAGTCATAGAAAAATTTCAACATTATCATTATGGGAATAATAATATTTTCAATACAATATGTATTATCAAAGATAATACTTTATTATTAATTGGAAAAAATTTTCCTCTCTATCATTAATATCACGGCGAAGTATTACCTTCGCTTAGTCAAATACAATACAATTAATTGCATTTCTCAATTCAGAACAACATCATCAATAGATAATCACTAATACATGTCCACAACTAATTATCAAAATAATCACAACTTGTTTCAAGCATCATGCCTTACTAAAATACAATTCTTTTCATCTTTTCACAACAAGAACAACTTTATAGATTTCATCATAAGACATAGCAGTGAGCAAAGGTGTAAGTCACGTCTTCCTTCATAATCAACCTGCAATGTTAATAACATGCATGGAAAATATTCCATTGTACATGGTTAGTTCCAACCAAACTGGCATGATAAGTCTTTTTCCCTCTTAAAGGTTTATGCCATTTAACATTTACATAAATGAAATGATGCATTAAATTAAATCATACAATTGACTTACTAGAACACAAGACCACATTTGTAACATAACAAGATAAATACTTTGCATTCACATTATTGTTAACTTCCTTTAAATCTACTTACTTAAGGGTAAGTAACAAAATACAAATCAGCTTACATCAACCATTCATTATCGACTTAGATCACAAGTACAATAATTATATCGATACTATATAATCCCAAAATATATTATATGAGTATCAAAGAGTATTTAAATCACACTATTATATTCAATTGTTTGTTGTAATAATTATTATTCCCAATAATAGAGTAATTATACTCCTTATAGAAATCCTTAAGTTTTCACATCATAACCATAATTGATATATCATAATTTTAATACATGGTCTCTTATCCAAGAGAAGGGTTACGGTCAGCTGCTACACGAATCTAATTTATGATTCTACATACCCCAAAGAAGACCATTTGACTAGCCTTGACCATCACATGATGGCCTACATAATCATAACATATTAATAGCTCTCAGCAGAAAGTGTACAAGGTTAGACAAAAAAAGGTAAATCTTATTTACCTTAAAATTTACAAAGGTGCAAAAGACCACAAAATTCCAACTCAAACAAAACCCCAAAAATAATTTCCAAAAGATATCAACATAACCCGTTTGCGTATAGCTGCTAAGGGAAGGGTCTTGCACGATTAAGCGTTAAAGCTTGAGAGCTCATGCAAAAGTAATATTATACAATGAATCACAAGAGTGAATTCATGTCACTTAAAAATCAACCCATTCCACACAGACAATCGTATACTATATTAGCTAGCTGTTTATACTAAGTAGAGACTCAAGGTCGAACAACAAGAACTCATGGATTCACTCATGCAAATCCATTTTGACAACCAATAATAAGCGGGTTCAAAACCAAGAGAGAGAAAGAGAGAGAGAGAGAGAGAGAGAGAGACTATTACGACATGTAGAGTATCTATTATCACTGCAAGTCAATCTAGACTGTTTAACAACAAAACAAAGATGGTCTCAAGAATGATAATCCCTGAATACCCACACTCTAATGTCGGATTCAATTTAAACACACACACACACACACATGTGTGTGTGTGTGTGTGTGTGTGTGTGTGTGTGTGTGTGTGTGTGTGTGTGTGTGTGTGTGTGTGTGTATGACACCCAAAGTTTCGGGTATTTCTTTTACAAAAATACAATCCTCGGATATATCAAATACATACTAGAAGATCTGTAAAAATAATAGCTGTAGATAATCTAAGGTTATTAGTATCACTATAACATCATCCATAAGAACTCAAGTAACCAAATATTCTTTCATATATTGTTAATAGCACAAACGATAGTCATTCTATTCATCAGTAACTTCCCAAAGATTCCATTCAAACCCATATACAAATAATGAAATAAAAAAGATAATAACTAGTATGGTGTATTTTCTAAAACCTATTTCCACATAATCAAATGAAAGCAACCGTAAAGATTTTATTTACACAAATAATAAATGGAGTAAGCCATTAAGAGAGGAATAGAGCTCATCATGCATGTTAATGCAACCCTCTTCTTTTCTTCCTTTTCCAAGCTCTCCTTTGCAAACACCGACTCAAAATCAATTCCATAGAAAGCCAAAACCTTCCAATATTCTCCATGCTTATTTATTGACCTCAAATATTAATATTTCCCTAAATATCTCACTCACGATTCTGAGAAATGCATGCAACAATCAAGTAAACAACCAAAAACAAAAAAATAGGGAGGAGTCGATTCATGTAGAGCTCAACAAAACCCTCATCTCCAACAAGCAAAACAACAATAACCAAAACCAACCCTTTTTTTCTCAAAACCACCTTGTGGTTTCCCCTAAGTGGTAGAGTGAACTTTGAGACATTCAATGCATGTAGGATAACTTCCAATTCCCTCCAATTTTTGCCACCGACTACCACATTTAAAATTAGTAGTGCCACTTAATTCTACTAACAATTAACCATTAACTTAGCCAAGTCCTCCATACTTAGTTGGTTCCTTGTAAGTATTCGGCGGTGGCCATTAAATTCCCTTCTTTTAATATTACCGGTTGTACCGAGTAAAAAAGGGGTGGTCACCAATGTGCCCCCTTCTCACGAAGTTTCAGAATGGGTTCGAATACATTCAACCCTATTGTTTGTATTAGCTTAGGTTCCCCATAACATTCATGCCTTTTTTATAAGGTAATATTTAAGGGTAATAACATTATGCCCATCATAGCTTAGGTCATTAAGGTTTGAATACAACAACTTATTTAGCCTTAAATAGACCTTAAATATAAATGCCCAAACATTACAAATCTAAAACCAAAGGTATTCACATTTAAACTTGCATCATATTATTTCCTCATCCAAACTCATGCACCTTTTCAATAGCATGCCCATCATACTAATGCCTTCAATATTTTAGCTCCTGCTATTTAATAGACAAGATCATATTGCCAATGTAAATGAAGCTCAATTTTCCTATCCAAAAAGTGATCATCCAAACCAAAATAAGCAATAGTAGTAATATAATCAAGGTCCACATACCTCATCATAAGAATCCTGATATTATACATGTTCATAGTCACCCAATAAATCTGGTAACGCAACATATTGTGACACTTAAACAGTAGGATTTAGAATCAAATGAACATGTTAGGCTTAGACCAACAATGTAACAACAAATTATAAAAACAGAATCCCAATAATAATGATACACAACATGTTCAACCATTAGTGCACTAATCACATTATATGAAGCAAAGTTACAAGTAGTGCAACAAACTAAGATCATGATCCAAATAATATATGCACGAGCATGAATAAGTTGTTAGTCGATACTCCATTGCAAAAAGGTAAACAACTCATAACATACCAAATAACATGGTGCTCAATCTTATTTATTACCGATAAAATGACCAAACAAAACATGACCATTTCATAAATGATTAGTATACCTCGCATTTCGAATGATAATCACTGTCGTAGGATTGCATATGAAACTATAAGTATATGTTCATATCCTTTACATGATATGCATACACACGTGTGGCTACATATATGACTCCGTGATAGATATTTTCCCCGATTCATGTGACCCACCCATCATTTATGACCCATCCATTTCAATGAGATAGACAAAAATCAAGGAATGTGACATATAATGTTGCATAATATATACTTGCCGGTGGAACTCAAATCATGTGGCAAACAACGTGTTATCATTTTTTCCTCCAACCAATCAAGAATGCCACATCGAATGTCATTAAGAGTAGGAAAGGCTTAGGGTGATGTGGAGGCCCATATGTAGGTTATGGTCTAGAGGAAGGTGGGTGGCTCCAAGAAGAGTCATATCTACACTTGTTTCCATGTGAAGAGGAATCGGGAGCTGAGTTCTTGTCACGCATAACCCGACAACTCGTGTCAATATGCAAGAATTAACTATGGTGGGAACAATATGATGGGGTTGAAGCAATAGGTCGTGTGGCTTTTTGAGCTTGATCTCATATAACTTCAGCTTCAATCTTTTTCATATGTTTTCTATATGCTCTACTATCATACACATCATGTCCTGGACCCTTATATCATGTGTAATGTATATTTTCCCTAGAAGGTTGAGGATCCATGAGGGAAAGAGGCAAAGAAGGATGTAAATGATCATTATGGGTTGACATAGATGATTTTTGCACATCATGTGCTTCATCATTCATGAGGTCATTGACTTCATAGTAAAAGCCAAATATACGCTTCCTATCCTTTAAATGAGAAGGCATGCTAGATAATATAGTAGAGTTATGGGGAGAGGGAAAGGATGGTGGAGCTATCTGAGGCTTAGGCACTAGTCTGTAATGAGGAGGTTCAACCGAATATGAAGATTCTTCTTGGACAAGAATGATATTCAAATCATGAGTGAGTGTGCTTTAAAGGGTGCTTTGGTAATTTTGGAATTCTCTATCCTAAATTTGGGAATATCTAGCCAAATGGGGATTATATAGAGCATAACCATCATCATAATTAAGAGTAGTGGTGTCTATTATGCATGAATAAACTATAATTTCTAGTTGAACAATTTTCTCAAGTGTAGGTTGAGGTGTGTGTGAAATGGTAATGGGGATAGAAGAATCCTTCTTATAAGACCACAAGTTAGGAGGAAGTTGTGAAACGACAAGATCTGGCATATCAAAAGTGTTGATTCTAATAGTAATCTCATCGGGATTTTTGTCATCGAATCAAATAGGTTAGAAGGTGTGCACCTAACTAACTCTGGATGACCCGCATTGCCATGAAGATATTATACATGATAATTAAAGCATTTATATTCAAGGAATGGAATGGTAGATATATATTTAAGCGTGAGGAACTTATAAGTTCCCCCCTTTTTTTTAAGATTATCATAATTCCAGGGATTTAGGTCACCTTGGATTTTATAGATTGCCCTTGATGTGAAAACTTGACACATTGGTACACAAAAGAGGTGACCGTGTTGGCCATTGTGTGTTAATTTTGTCATTGATGTTAATTACATAGATGGAAAAGGGTTTCATGGTGTGGTATGTTTCACCATGAGGTGTTATCAAAGTATTAAAGATGAAGGTTGATTGGGAGTGTCCAAGTTTGGTGATTTTTCATAGTGTCCTGGCATGGTTCTATCTTATTGAGTCATAATATGAGTCCTCCCAAGTGATTTGAATGTTTTCATGAGTTCAAACATGGTTTCTATAATGTGTCATGATTGTCTAATGGTTTGCGTGAGGTCGGGAAGGCCGGGTTCATGGTTTGTTAGTATTGAGTCAGGACATTCTAGGCCTATTCCTAGCCCTAGTGCATGAAAAATGAGATGGAAGTATGTATTTTGAGCTGATTAGTATTTTCCAAGCATGGTAGCATCATGGGTACAATGTATCTAAGGTGTATGGTAATTTTCAGATCAAAAATCATAGGTATGATGCATATTTGAGATTCTTTGAAAGCGAGCGGTGAGAAACAAACAAGTAAACAAAGGTAAATGAGATTAGCTAAAAAAATTAGATCTATTTGAGCTATGAGGTTAGTATGGTAAGTTATAGGATGTTTTCATGATGATTCATGACAGGTTTTAGGTCAAATTGAAGAATTTTTTTGAAGATATGTAAGTTTTGAGAAAACCAGTAAGTTACATTATGTTTTTGAGACAAATGTCGACCTTCTGATGCTCATTGTAAATTATATGATTTGTATGGGGACATGACCTATTTGGCATATATTCTTAGGTAAGTTATGAAGGTTTCAAAAAAATAATGATGTGGTTTGATTGTCACGTTTTTATGAATGATCGTTGAGAAGGTAAAGTGGTTTAAAACCCTAGCTAAGAGTGACCTGGATAAGATTGAGTATACTAGCCTAGTTTTGATTTATTTTTCAAAATTTATGATTGTATGTTGTAGAGGACTCTTCCATCTTTCCATAAAGATATATTAGAGCATGTGATAGTATGTGGGTCCCACCAAAAATTTCTTGTTTCTGAAGAATTTTTAAGGTAAGATTTTGCAAAGAAGTTGAAGAATAAATTGATACTTTTTATCCCTTGACTTTTTCTAGATGTTCATGATAGTTTCAATTCATGGTTGAAGTGAAAAAGGGAAAATTGTACCCTATTTAAGAAGATTGGTTTTAGGGGCAATTTGGAGCAGCTTGTGGTAAAAGTGGAATTCCAGGAGCTACAAGAAGAGATAAGGCTCCATTAAAGTTTTGTTGTGATCATGGTTCAAATATATTTCTAATGGCATATAAAACTTGTTTTTATATGATATGAATAAGTTAGGAAATGATATTTGAAGGTCAAATCTAGAGGATGTTAGATCTAGTAGGGTGTGAAGAGGCTTCATGAGGTAAAGTGATGATTATGAGTTTTTCATGCTTGGTGAAGGTTTTGAGTGCTTAGAGATCATGCATAATTTTTTACATGCCTTTTCAACTGAGGAAGTGAGTTTTGGTGAGATGGAGCAAGTTGAATTCAAGGTCATTTCTTGAGTCCTAGCATGCTTAAGAAGCGGTTTGTAGAGATGGGATTGGTTGAAGACCTTCCACTTATATTTTGAAGGATTTATAATATGTAATGGAAATGGGATTTGGAGGGATTTCCAGTGATATATGGCTTATGTATTTGTTATTTTATTTTATGTGTCTTTCAGTCAATTTGTGAATAATAAAGTAGCTTATTTTTTAGACGGAGTTTGTTCAAGATGAAAGATTGAGTTGGTTGAGGCAAGAAATGGATTGGTTGATGCTTGATATCACTTGAAGATGAAGAGGGATGCATTTTTTCCTATTTAAGGCATATTTAGGTCTTGGAAGTGGCAATAAGGGTGCAAACTAGTTGAGTTTAATAAACGGGTTTGGGCATCATGTTTTGGTGAAGAGGAAAGTTGTTGTGGATTGAACAAATGGATGTTTCAAGAGATATAACTTTCATGGATGTGATTTAAAGGTCATAATAATTCCATATATTGGTTACATGGCATGTTTGAGTTGATTTTGAGTAGTCTTGATTCCCAACGGTGAAGATAGGGTCTTTGGAAACAAGCTATTTGTTTTAAGAAGGTTACGCGCCTTTTGTCTTATTTTATGAATTATTTGTGTTTTCCAAGAAAATTTGTGACCAAAGATGATTCTAATATGTTATATTACACATGTGTGATTAATTTTGGGGCTTGAATAATCATGGTTTTGGCACTTTTTGTTTTAGCTCATCCTAGTGATGGGGTTTTGAGCTTGTTTGGTGCAAGATGAGTGGTTTTGGGAATGATGGACCTGAATGGGTCCACTTTATGAATTTGAATGAAGTTGTTATATTTTGGAGTTTCCTTGGTATAAATAAAGGAGAGAAACTGACCTTGGGTGAGTTTTAATCAAGAGAAGCATATAAAAGTAATGTTTTGGGTTCATTTGTGAACTAGTCTTATATGGGGGAAAAGTGTGACCCAAGAGGAAGCGTATAACATGTATGAATGCATGAATTGTAGTCTAAGGAAGTATATTATATTTTTAATACTAATTGAGAACATGTATACAAGGGTTTAGATCTAAGAAAATTCCAAGAAGAAGAAGATTGAGCGAGTTAGAGAAATGAGGGTTTGAAGAAGATTGTGGGAGCTTAAATTGTGATCTCCATCAATTATGGAAGAAAAAAATCAGAGATCATCATCTTCAGGTGGTTGAGTTGGTATTTAGTCATCTTATGTGGTTGTATCCTCCTTTTGGAGCGGGTGCTTCACTATATTAGGGGTTGGTGCTCCTTGTAGGGTTGGTGCTCTACTAAACTAGGGGTTGGTGCCTCAATAAATGTGAAATATGGCAATATAATGTTTGTGTTTCAATGGGTTTTATTCCCTTGATGGTTTCCCACTTATATTTGGTTTTCTTGTGTACTCTCTTGCTCTTTCTCTTATGAATGGTTGTTTCTATGTTTAAGTAAATACACATGTAGTTCATGGTTGATTGAATACATGTATGAATGGTAAATGGAATAAGTTTTTGTATGAATTATTCACCCCCTCTTAGTCCATTATGCTCACAATAGACCACTTGCATGCGGTAAGTCCAAGGTTGACCAAGGAGAATTTTGTAAGAAAGGGGGAAATTGAAGGCCACAACTTTCTCACATACTATCTTAGGAGGGATAGTGATAGGTAGCCAAATATAACCCATGTGAGGCATCTGTCATTAATCATACCCTTGACAAGTAGTATGTATGGTTTTGAGGTTATTGATTGAGTATCCAAGGGCTTTAATGAAGTCTAAAGAGGCCACACATGTGCCAACACCCTCGTCAATGAGGGAACACTTAACTATGTTCTAACCAATTTGTACGAAAATAAAGAGTGGAGGATTGTCCACCTAAAGAAAGAGTCCGTCTGAAATCATAGCTGATATGGGGAAATGAATGCAAGTTTGAACATCGGTGGTACAATCTGTATAAATGGAGAGTTCCTCACACTCGATCATGAATACTCTCCTTTGATTAGGTGCAATGTAGGATACTTCCCCAAAGTAGGAGGGAAGGGTTTATTCATATCAAACAACGTAGTCATAAGATGCTCACGATGGTGAGGTGATGTGCGCATGAGATTCAAAAAGGGAATTAGACCAAGAATTTGAGATAACACTTTTAAAGGATCGCACACATCGTGGTTGGATTGAGTAGTAAGTGAGAGTGTTTAGGATCCTCATAAATAGGAGGAGTGATTACAAATACTTTAGATATTTCTACTTGCTTATGCTTAACACCATCAGCCCGAATGAAGGTTTCTATTTTCAAATAAATAGTTTCATACGCCTTCAACCCTATTACATTCTTGTCACATGGCCAATGGTGTCTGTAGAAGGTGAGATTTTGATTTTAGGAGTTTGATTTTTGAAGACACAAGGGTAAATAACTATGTGAGTTCAAGGCTGAACTGATGGAGGGTATTCAGGTTCTATATATGCAATCACATGCCTCACATAATTTATAACCACTTTTTCTCAAGGGGATAGTCAGAATTAACCACGTTTTTATGGCATTTTCTAGTTTCTTAAAGCTTTCACCTGAACTATGGTTAGGCATAGGGTCGAGAAAACTTTAAGTTATTCATTAGCTTGATTAATGGCATTATGACTATCATTTTTCCTTTAAGAATATTGAGCCTTGATTGCTTCAATCAAACACTCTCTAGTGATGGCTTCATGGTCAAATTGAGGGCCTAAAAATAAAGTGATAATAGTTGTGTGGAGGGCACATCAATTTTCATGATAATTTCCCCAATTGGCGTGCCACCAACAAATTTTTTTCATCATGCCATTGTGGGATTGGTCATACTTTTTCATAGTTCATCCTTGGTTAATGGTTGATAGTAAGTAGGTTGGATCTTATTGTTATTAGTTTTTAATCAATAACAAAGCCATATTTGCATTCTTGTTCTTTGATTTTTGAAGGATTTGTATTTGTTTAGTTGTTTGAGTCTTAGAAGAATGCTTCTCAAACTCTCTCATAATATAATCTTGTCACTTATCTTTTCAAATGCTTCATCGAGATAAGTAATGGAAAAATACCTATTAATTAAATGCCCACTTATTAGATCCCATCAACCTTAATCCTCATTAATTAATTAATTAATATCCATTATGCCCTAATGGACTTTCCTTTTAGGATGATTTTATTCTAAATCTACATCCCTATGATTTTTATAGCTTTTATCTTGCCCATCTTTATCTCCTAACTACCCATGACACATCCCTAAACAACCTCTTCCCACCTACAAGATTTAAAGTGACTTTATCCCATCCTTAAAAACCCAAAATCCCAATTAAATCACAAAATCAACCATGTTGGGAAATTTTCCTCGTAGTCGGTGGTGACCCAGCCTAGTCACCATTGACCATATAAGATTAAGTTCTTCCCTTTCCAAAAATGACACACATAACACACAGGTGATGACAAACACTTAACTTTCTTGCATTCTATGAATCCATCTTCAAACTAGAGCATCCCAACAACTATGACAACCTTCTTACAGTCCTTAGAACCTTGTTTTCATCACTTGTATGATTTTGGGAGGTTTATTTTTTATTATGTTATCTTATTTTTGTTATCATTTATTAGATTAATGTTTTACTGATCTTGTTAGATCTAACATCTTAGTAGGTTCAACAACACTTGGGGCTCCATTATCAGCCTTCTCTTCTAGTTTCTTTACTTTCAAGACATCCATTCCACCCATTTTCTTTGCATTGTTCTACTCTGCTCTAGTTTCATCCCCACCCTGGTCACCATCGACAAGGGTCATGTTTGTTCATCATTAATCCTTCCTATTGCCTCTATTTTTTCTGCTTCATCTGGTTTATTTTCCTCAAACATTCTTCCCTTATTCAGTCACCCCAGCATCTACAAGATTTTATCATGCATTGAGTTTACATCTAGATCTCTAAAGGTTTGCATATTTTCTTGATGTTCAATATTCTCTCACCTACTGTCGTTGTCGACTCCCTCTGGACATCTGGGTCACCATCGACCAAGTCGGGTAATTTATTTATTTTTATTTAGATCATATTTTATTCATCTTACATTTACGCATTTTTAGATTTTTATGTATTCTCGATTCTATATATTATCTACTTATTTATTTTGCTTTTATTCTTATCAAATGATGGGGGTTGACATCCATGAAAGGAAGGTAACACTTCTTGGAGATGGATTTTTAGGCATCCCCACATAAACTATCTAATCAATCTCCTTTTTACATTCTTTTTATAGGTTTATCAGCTTCTTGCACTGAGGATCATTCACTTTGTGCCCATGTCTTATTACATCCATCACACATTTGAGGTACCTTAAACCCTCCATTTTTTGAGTTATTTACTTTTCTTTAGTACTAACTCATTAATTTGAATCAAATAAGAAAATTATAAAAACATTATGACATGCCTAGTGGGACCACCCTTTAGGTGATTCCTTGCATTTCTTTTATTTTTTGTGTTTCTTCTGTCTTCTACTAAAACTCAACAAGAAAAAATTCTTTTTTTTTCTTGCTCATGTTGGTTTGGATCGCTCTTGGATCATTCTTCTTAAAAGTTCAAGATAAAAAGGAAAAGTTCTACAGTATTCTCTTTTTTCCTATTTTCTCCTTTTGCATCACAATTTCCTTTTCTTGTGTGTGTCCTCATCAAAAGATCACATCTAGATTTGGTTTAAAAGAACCTTTCTTTTCTACATCTTGCTTGATCACATAGTTTAAGTAGGGGTTAATCTTTTACATCTCACATTCTATCACACACAACCAAAATCACATCTAAATAACACATCTAAAACATCATCCTACCAAGTGGACTGATTGAGATTTCATCACCCAATAGAAAATCCCCGTGGTGTTCGCAGCCATGTTAGAAACTTGTATAGACTTGGGCCTCATGTACCTTTGGGTATATCGAGGACTCCCCAACCATAACTAACCTAAAACCAAATCTAGATTTCCTTTTCCTATGTACCTTGATATCCATCTATTTTTATTTTTATACTTTCTTAATAAATCAAAAATAATTTTTTTGGCTTGACTTTCTTGATCTAAAAATGGACCATAAAATATTCACCAAACAATCTATTGTCCTCATTCTATGACTTTTACCTTGACCACTATTTCATCCATGTCTTTGGTTACCACATATGGATCTACCCAAACCCTTGATCATTCATTTTCCTCATCAAAATCCTTTTTCCCAAATCACCACATATGAGGAGACCAATCCCTTTATACATTATCAATCCACTCCCTCTAGACCAATGACACCTACATCTTCAACCCCTTTAGAGGACTCCTGGGCCTTTTTCTAGCCCCATGTATAACTTCTTATTTCGTAGATCCCCCACAATCTCTCAATCATATCATCCCATTCAATTCGTGGATTCTATTCCACCCCATAACGATATCATCCCTATAATGCCTATCCAACCATCACAATCTATTGACATCCCCACTCCTTATGTGCCTCAACAATCAAATATTCCCATCCAATCCCAACCATCTTATTACGTTCCTAATTTTCAACATCACACATTCCCCCAACCAATACAATCTCCATCCCGTGACATCTTAAGACAACCTTTTCCTAATCCACCACCATCAAATCTATTCCCACCTTCCACATCTTACCAATTAAATCCTCATTCAATAAATCATATACATCAAACATATCTATCCATTATTTATCTCACCTCATCATCTACTCCCATCCTAGACATTGTGCCCTATGAACTTCTCCAATATCTACCCCCACATCCCACAACTTAACCTACCTCTACCACTTCACTCTACATTGATCCCCTACATTTTACCACATCTACATTAAATTTGACTATACCTACCTCTTCATCCACATCTATCATACCCAATCCATCATACATCTAGCCCATCATCCACATCTACATCAAACACACCCATATCACATACATCCACCTACATCATGTCTACCCTATATCTTCCACATCAAAAAATTCTACATATGCTACCTTGACATCTTCATCCCATATTTCCACATTCCAATCCCCAACATCTACCATTCCCACATCTAATCATATCTCATTTGTCACACCTATCAATGATCCACCTTGAAACATATCATGGAATGCCCATCCCCACCTAAGATAAACACAAAGGGCATTCAAACCTCTTCCACAAAACCCCTCATTTCTACATCAACCCTCCATAACCTACCCAATCCACATCTCACATAGACCTTATCAATCACATGATCCAAACACCTCTTTCTCCATCAATATCCACACCTACACCAACCATTGATTCCACACCTATATCTTATCCTCATCCATCCATTCGGATTTGATCACACTTACTACCATCCACATCTATTCCACCTTTACCCATCATACCATCCATAGAATCAATCCCAGTTCCTCTTTCCATACTTCTACCCACACCTACCACATCAACTATTGAGACCAAATCCACATCCTCTTCTCCTCCTCATCACTTTCATCATTTGAAGAATATTGGAAAGCACTTCAACTTGAAAACTTCAAATGATCCTCATGTCTCATCTACACAATCCAACACTTCCACATCAAACCAATCTTCGCATGCTTTTGACCTCATCATGAAACAAATACTCCTCCACATGTAATACATCACCAAATTTCAAACCCTCTAGTTGAGATTGTTTTCATTCCCTCTAAGGTGCTTCTTCATAAATCCAAAACCTAAGAACCCTTGGCACACTTCCACAATGATCCCTTGTGTGCCCCCATAGAATATAGATAGACATTCCTCCAAACAAAACCAAATCCTCATCCTATTTTTGGGGCCACATCCATCCATCCTAGGATCACCACCTTCATCACAATCAATCAACCAATCCAAATCAAAATAGTCTAATTCCCTCCTAGGACCAGCTCCTTCATCAAAAACACTTCCTACTCACCGATCAATCCAAGCTAAAGACATCCAACGCTTCTTCATCTAGAACACCAATCATAACTAAACCAACATCCAAGACATCAAGGCCCCAAATTCCTCAAACTCCATCTTCAACATCAAAATATAGAAACTATCCAACCTCATCCTCGAAATCCAAATCATCTCACAAGACATATCTTAAAACATCCATTGAATCCTATGTGGAGATCCTTCAACATTTACTTTAACTTACACCATCATGCTTCCTCTATTAATGATTTTGATCCAAATAGTCAAAGCCATCGTGGTTTAACTCCCATCACATTTGCACTTATCACTATACCTTATGTCATGACAAATGAGCATTATAAGGCCCCAAACCATCATCCATGATCTTATTGAGGATGATGAATCTCTCATGCAAGAGGATCTTCTTTCTCCATCTACCACAACCAATCCAATTCCTACATCCTCATCCATCCTCTGATCTCATCCTTCATCCACATCCCCCATCATCATCCCTCCTCTATAAGAGGGCCTCCCTTGTTCATCGATATTGTTGGCCTTTCTAATCATACCTATGATCCTACCCAATATCCTTGACATCCACGCACTCATCCACATTCCATATGATTCTTTTGACTTTGAGGGAACATATTCTCTTGTTATTGATCCTCTCACATCTTCTTCCTCATCCATGCATCCTATCCACATCAATTTTCCTCCTTATATCGAATCCAACTCCTTTTGACTAGGGGACTTCATTCTAGGATCGGTCTATTTACTAAAGACTAATTCCTTTTCATCCTTGACATTTTCTTATCTTATCCATTTTATCCGATCTTATCTAGTTTATTTTAGTCAATCTATCTATCCACCATATTTTCATCTTAAGTCCACTTTTGTGGCCATATCTGTGCTTCCCTAGGGACACCATGGTCTTCATCCTAAGCCCACTTTTTGTAGCCATTTTATCATCTCCTAAGATGCATATTTTCTTGCTTCCCATTTCATTTCCACATTTTATGATGTTTATATTTTATGATCTTTATCCAACTCATCTCAACTCATTTATCTAAATTCATCTTGGCCAAATATTCTTATCTATCACCTCATTTGAATTCCACCTTTGTGGCCATATTTGTCCCTCCCTTGGGGGACCATTTCATCTCATCCTAAGTCCACCTTTGTGGCCATATTTTTTCCTCCCATTATGGGGACCATTTTTTCTCATCTTAAAGTCTTTCATCTTTATCTCTAAATACAACGTTTTGGTCATATTTAAAAGGTCCACTTTTGGCCATTTTTTCTTCTTTGGGGACCATATTTTCATCTAAGCCCAATTTGTTAGACATACATTTGTCTATTAAGGATTCTCTTCCTTCCTTTTAAAGGATAGCTCATATTTTTACCTTTCACATTTTCATATTCTATTATCTTATCCTATCAACACGAATTTAATGTTGGTGACCTTTTCTTAAAAAAACATAACATCACTACTCTAGAAAGGAGCCAACACGTGGAAATTTTCCCCTAATTTATTAGACCATACATTATCACACATAAGTATGGGTTGGGAGCCTATCGTTTGGCCTCCCTTGATGGTAAACCAGAAGTGGAACCTCTTAACACATTGCACTTGTGACCATTCTATTGTTAAGCATGTTACCAGTGAGCACTTAGTTTATCTTTAGATCATTCCTCCATCATTAGCCTCTTCCATCTATCATTGTAATGATTTGGAACTATGTGGTCTACCATTACTTTCCTCACATGACCTTAAATATGGGCACCACAACTCTTCCCATAGCATTTTCCTTATGGATAGGTTATCCCTTCTTGGTGAGAACTCCATGATCATTACATCCATCACCCTCTTATTTACCTATTGAAACCATGCTAAGGGATCATGGGTGTCTCTTGTACATTCATTATCCCCTTCTAAGTGGTCTACCTAGCTATTCCTAACTCTTCCCCTTGTTAAAGTCAAAATTCATGGATGCTCTTATCAAAATCAAAACTATTAAAAATTGATACTCCCTCAAAGGAAAACAATGTTCATATCAAAAAGAAGAAAAAGAAGAAAAAAAAAGAAAATCAAATCAAATCAAATAAATAGACTGATCCCTTAAAGGATGGATATCATGTATATCATTATTTCCATCTATATCATATATGTATAAAGTAGACCATACCCTCGAAGGATGGATACTATTTTTGTATTATGACATCAAAGGCTTCCCACATTGATCAACCTTCCATTTTATTAGCATCCTAAGAAATTTCACTGTATTGATCAACTTTCTTCTAGCAAACTTCCCGCATTGATCAATTTTCTCTTTCCCCTTCCTAGAGCTAGGGCATAGATTTAGGGAACACCACTCATGGAGAACCCTCTTCCCCATGTACAAGTTGATCATCAAAATCCCTTTTGTGTTGACATTAGGTTTATGAGTTCATTCATCTTTTTCTCATGATCTTTGATATAACTAACTATTGTTGGTTATATGCTAACATTTGTTTTGGTCACATGTGCCTTGTGTTACTTGGATCCCCTCTTATTTACCTCCAATGCGATTGGAGGCATATTTTCCTCATGCACTCCTGATATGATGTAGTATCGATTCATACCCATGGGTCACCATCGTTAAGTTGTGTTTTATCCTAAACATTATTTTCACATCTATCTTTTATCCCTCCTTTAATACAAATATATCTACTCTTATCTTATCTCTCTTTTATTACGAGCACATCCTTCTTTATCTATAACACTTATCACAACCACATATTTCACATCTACTTACTTATTCTTACCTATTATCTTTTTAATCATCACTCATCACATCTATTTTCAAATTACCCTTTTTCTTAACATCACATACTATCCATACATATACATTCATCATCATCAATACAAAACATATTACTATCATCATTTACATCCAATATCATCATCTATCATATTACAAACCAACCATCTAATCATACATTTCTTTCACCATCATCATCAAATATAAATTAAAGCAAAAATCAAACATCATCATCACATCTAATCTAAACTATATCATCATAACAACATCATCACATATTTTCAAACATCATGCAACATCATCAAGTCTAAAACAACATATATAAAACCATCATCATCACATCATGAATCCAGCTCATCACATCATATAATAAACACATAATTAAGTATAACGCAAATCAAAATCATATATATATATATATATATATATATATATATATATATATCAAAATGTGTATCAATACATCATAGTTGGCCTCTAAGGGCCCTCTCTCAAACCTAGACGGATCTGATCTACTGCTACTATATTGTGTAGATGCCTTTGATCGTAGTGTCTTTGACATCTTCTCGATCCCAATCCCTTTAGAATACTTAGCCTCTACGGCTAAGGATATGTATCTATCTATGGAAATCATGCCGGGAGGTTCCACCTTTTCGATCCTTGTGGTGCTTCTGAGCACCACTCACCGACTCTATCACAAGAATGGTCAATAGATCCCCAAAATAGGCCCCGTAGGCCTCCCTTTGTCGACCCTCAAGCTTATATAGTCACCGACATCAAGTCATTATTGACCCCCTTGGGTCTTTGTCGATTGGCCCTAGCCAAGTCGCCATGAACTTGCCTTTGTAGCCCTTGTTTTGGCTCCCACTTTCCCTTTTGTGACCTCTCCTAGGATATTCTCTCAAAGTCCACTTTTTGGCCATCTATATTCTCCCTTTAGGGAATTTTATTTCAATATTTCAAATCATCCCCTTATCATCTCGAAGTCCACATTTGTGGCCATATTTATTTTTCCTCCGGGAATTTAATTCAACATTCACTCTATCCATTTCTACTCTCAAATTCCACCTTTGTGGCCATACCTATTTTCCCCTTAGGCATTTTTATTTCACAATTCTATCCAACTTGTGCTCAAATTCCACCTTGTGGCCATACTTATTCCCCCTTGGGAATTTTATTTCACCATTTATTTCCCTATTTTCCTTTATGGCCATACTTATTCCCCCTTGGGGCATATTATTTCACCACCATTTTTCACTTTTCCCTCTGGGCCATTTTTTCATGTCCTATACTAGGGCACCATTATTTTCATCCTCGTCCTTTGCGAACACATACCTTTTCACTCAATTCCTCATGTATGAAGGATTTCACATAATTTTCACATTTAGTTGTGCATAGTTTGATGTTTTCCTATGACCCATTGGTCATCTCGACTCACATCCATTCGAGAGGTTTCCGTTGGATTCTCTCCATTTCACAGTGATTTTCACCCACTCACTAGCCCATAGAGCATTGCCACCATCTCCATTGAGACCGCCCTGTGTCCCCTACCCACGTGAAATTATCATTTTTCTTGGGGCATCTTGCCTTGCATTATCCTTTTACCCATTTTTCTTCACCCACCCACCCTTCATCATCTACCTTTTTCAAATGCGTCATCGATTCCCCTTGGCGTTATTGATCCCTCGTTTGAGGGGGATCTCATCATAAAAATTTCATCACCCCTCATCCTACTATTTATCTCTTATCATTTTTGTCTCATGGCTTATTACCGTAAACTACTTGACAAAAAGGGGAAAATGTAGACACCTAAATTTGGTATCTCTACTTTTGTCTTCCCGCATTTGTGTATCTCACCATGGTCCTAGCTAGACCCCCTTAATTTAATTCATCCCCCTTCATTTAATTAAATGCCCACTTATTATCCCATCAACTTTAATCCTCATTAATTAACATTAATTAATTAATCTTCATTAATTAATTAATATCCATTATGCCCTAATGGACTTTCCTTTTAGGATGCTTTTATTCTAAATCTACATCCCTATGTTTTTATAGCTTTTAGCCTTCCCATATTTATCTCTTAACTACCCATGACACATCCCTAAACAAATTCTTCCCTCCTACAAGATTTAAAGCACTTTATCCCATCCTTAAAAACCCAAAATCTTGATTAAATCACAAAATCAACCCCTTTGGGGAAAGTTTCCCCATAGTCGGCAGTGACCCAACCCAATCATCGTCGACCCTATAAGAATGAGTTCTTCCCTTTCCAAAAGTGACATAAAAAGACACAGGTGCGATTGACACTTAGCTTTCTTGCATTCTTCAAATCCATCTTAGAATGAGAGCATCCCCAAAGTTGTGCCAACCTTCTTACAATCCTTGGAAGCTTGTTTTCATCACTTACATGATTTTGGGAGGTTTATTTTTATTATTTTATTATTTGTGTTATCATTTATATCATCATTATTGATATCTTGTTAGATCTAACATCTTGTAGGTTTAAGAACACTCAAGGATCCATTATCAACCTTCTCTTCAAGTTTCTCTACTTGTAGGTCATCTATTCCGCCAATTTGTCTTTGGCCTTGCTCTCTACTGCTCCATTTTTGTTGCCCCACCCTAGTCACCATCGACTCCGTGTCATGTTTGTAAATTAATCCTTGTTTTCATGTGTTTTCTACCATATTCTTGTTTCTTTAGCCTCATGCTCCCTTCGTAGGTCACTTCCAAAGCATCTATATGCTTTCGTTGCATCCGTTTGCATCCAGATCTTTGTAGGTCAACATATTTATATTGTTGTCTAGATCTAATCACCTAGGTCACCATCAACCTACCTCTGTGTAGTCATGTGTTGCCATCGACCTAGTCGGTATACCTTATTTTATACCAATTTAGATCAGATTTATATGTGCCTTATATTTCTACATTTTTAATTTATGTGTTCCTCAAAATTTGCATATTATCCAGCTTCATTATTATTGCTTTATCATCTCTTATAAAAATATTAGGCTTGACATCCACCAAGGAAGTTAACGCTTCTTGGAGCTATCTTTTCAGTAGCCGCATAAACTATCTAATCAATGTCATTTTTAGTGATTTTTATTTACATGTTTATCAAGCTTGCATCAATGATCATTCACTTTGCGCTCATTTTCTTACATCCATCACACATTTGAGGTACCTTAAACCCTCCATTTTATAAGTTGTTTAGATTTACTTAGTAGCTAACTCATTAATTTGAATTGAACAAGAAAATTATAACAACATCTTATATAAGAGTTTAGTGGCATCATATGAATTAACTTTGATCCATTCTTTATAAAAATTGCCAAAGGAATTAATGTGTAAATTAGGAACAATTGAACCATCATATGAGATAGAAGGGAAATAACTCCAATATCCATGCTAGTTATGTAAGGTGCTAGAGGCTTTTATTGGACTACCTGTAATACTTTGTTTTTAATGAGAGGTTGGGAAATAGGTGCCCCATTAAGACCATTAGGAAAGGGTGGCGTAATTACACCCCCAAATCCTGTGTTAGGAAGGTTAACCATTATGACCATATTTTATTGAATTTTAAGGATTTGGGTCGTAGTGGCGGTTTCTTTGCTTATTCATTTTGTTTATAAGTTATAGGATAAGGCTAGTGGGATCGGAACTAAAGGTACTTTTAGATGATCCTACCATAGTAACCTTCCCACTATCCACCCTATTTTTAAGTTTCTTAGATAAAAAGTCAATAAAAGTTTATAGATTATTGACTTAGGTCCCCCTTGTATTGAGGAAACTTATCAAGGAATTTTGGATCTCAGGTGGAAGATGAGAAATGTCCTCAATCTGAATATCTTCCTCTTCATCACCTAAGACATTATTGTTGCGGGTATTATACTTTTTCCTATTAGCTCCTATCACACAACAATATGAATAGAAAGGAAAACTGGATTCGCCGATTAATTTTGAAAGTGACTATTCGCGGACTTGGAGAGCACTAGACCAAGATACTCCATGATGGAGTGTCGATGTGACCCAGAAGAAGTTTGGAAGAATATGTTGCCGACACAACGCCCGCAAAATGGCTTGATAGGGGCCAAAGGCATTTGTGAGGAAGTTTTTCTAAGTCAGAAAAGACCAGCCTTGCACAAAATTTGACACAGGGGCCGAAGGTTTCTAGGAAAATTGATTTTTAAGGTTTTTTGGAATTTTAAATACTGAAACAAGAAAAAAATGGCTTCTTTTTAACAAGTTGTGCTCAATTAGAAGGGGCAAAAAAGGATTCACGTCAAGTTCACATGAGAAAACATGTGTCTAGGAACCATGCACTCTTATCATTCATTCAACCAAGGTATTCAAGGCAATGAGTGAGGGACAAACCAAGACCAATACACAAATGAATAAAATTAAATGGGGTACATGGACTGCTATGATCACATACCCCAAGAGAAGTAACCCTTATGCTAGGACAACCTTTTCCAAGGACTTAGGTGGAAGAAGAGGAAGGAACCCTATGGAGGTATCAACACTATGGGAGGTAGTAATAAATAAACAAAAGAAACATGCAAAGTCTATGCTAACTAAAGTAAAGCATGTAACATGAAATGAAGAACTGAAATACAATATGTTAACCTAGCATGTCCATAAAATACTAAGCTAACATAGATTATATATCGAATGTAGGAAACTACTCTATACAAAATGACAAAGTGGGTTAGAGAACTTACCTGTTGGGGGTGGTTGTTGATGCATCTATCTCCCAAAGGACCATACACTAAGAGAAAAAAATTAGGTGGAGAAGGGGAAACAATCCATTCCTAGCTCACTATAGATGAATCAAAAGTGCAAGAAAACTAATCCAAGCAAGAATAATCTCTAAACCAAGATGTAAGAAATCCATAAGCTAAGCGATAAGGTGTAAGTTAGCGTAAGAGATCAAAGCTAATGGTGAGTTCTTGTTGATATGATCTAATTTTCATAACGTGAAAATGAGAGTTGAGGGATTTATACCAACACCATCTCCCATGGGTGAAGGTGTTGGTCATGATTTTAAATTTACACCGACGCAATTGCCCATGGGTCATGACATCGACCAAGGGTGGAAAATGTAAAGGGGAGATGTAAATTGTCATGAAAATTGATGGTAATACAAGATAGGATAAATGGGGTCATGAGAAATCTAGATGTCGAAGAATGAGAGACAAAGTAAGAGGATAAGAGAAAAATAAATACATAAAATGGGGCCGAAATTTTCTCTCTCTCTATGTATCATCTCTAACCCAATGGTTATGTGAATAACCATACGCCTATCTCGGAATGAGCCCCTTAAGGAATTCGTTCCAGAGATAGACGCATTAGTAACCTATAACCCGAAAACATAATTTTTAGTAACATGTATGAAAATAGAAAGCATAAAAATTTAGGTGTATATAGTCAATAATCATGGTATATGAAAATTAACTTTAACTTATATAAAATCAAAATAGAAGTGTGTAAACTAACTAAGTGAATCAAGGATAGAGTACAATGCATGCACGCCGAGAGAAAATAGATTGAATGTTCCTATATATTGTTTCCTTGGAAAAAATTTCATTAGGAGATGGTAGGAGGGGTCGAGAATGATCAATTCTGAACTATTATGAATACTTTGAGGATTTAGGTGTCCCTGTAGCTAGAGGAATAGTGTTGGGAGGACTATCATATTTTCCTTCTACCAACTGATGCTTCCCCATGGATATGTGTCATTTCAAATAGACACCAACCTAATAGTAACTAGCCATATATAACACATTTTCTAGGAATATCATTGTCCCTACATATTCCCTAGGTGCCACTTCTTATTTGATACCGATAGGAAAAATTCAAACCGAGAAAGAAGAGTAATTAGTTCCCTTGCCCAAAGTATGAAATATGTCATTGATTTTGGTCCTTTGTTCCTATTAGTAAATTGAATTCAAGTATCTATTATTGGATTAAGTGTGAAAATTCCATTGAGAACTTCTCCGATTATCAAATGCTTTTTTTCTCCGAGACCAAAACCATTTGGGTGGGACATTAGCTCCCACTTTTTCTTGTTTGATATGGGTGCTTCTATCCCTATGTTATTTTTGGCTCATGTCGAGTCTAAACCCTTTTTAGTTCCTATTTGGCCAAATTCTATTATGCACCATTTTATATCTTGTTTATGGATTGTTGAAACGGTAAAATGTTCACTTGATGATTTCTCCCACTCATTTGGGGTGTGTGAGATGGATCAATGCAAGTGCATCCCAAACAAGGGAACGAAGCTAATGTGCACATATGAATAAATTTTGCAGGGGGAATACAAAATGTGAAATTTAATAAGCATGTCACATGAAAAACAATGGGAATAAAGAAAACAAAAAGTGTTAGTGATAAACAAGCATAGCATAATGTAATAAAAACTAGTCAAACATGCAATAACACAATAAAAGAATAACGTAGTGGCTGGTCTAAAACATGGAACACCACTCGGGATCTCACAAGACACTTAATTCCTTTAAGGCCATATAGGAAAACAAGCAATCAAGCATAGGGCATAGCTTGCAGAAAATGGAAAACAAGGCACAAACATACAATATAATACACAAGAAAGGAAGATAACCATGGTTAGAAGTGATCTTGCAAGACAAATGTTACACATGAAGCACCCATTAGCATGTTAGAATAATTAATAATATGTCACAATGTATGGAGCTTAATGAAATAGAAATGAAAGTAGTAGATATTATAATGATAACACCCAAATGTGGAAGGATTGGGAATTTATATGCCTTCGAGAGCCTCGGTGGGACTAGAGAGAACCTTTTCAAACATCATACATCATGCGATACTCTATAGATAAAATTCATTCACCTCAAAGTACCATGTGAATGCCTATGTGTACATGTAAAATAGATAAAACATATTACGAAACCATTTTTTTCCATTTTGTCTTTGTATTTTCATTGATGGAAAAGGGTGTGTATGTTTCATGTATGTATCCATGAGGTGTCATTTAAGTTCAAACACGAAGGCTGATTGGTAGTGACCATGTTTGGTGAGTTGTTATGGTGTTCTGGAGTATGGTCTAGTAGGCATGGTCATTGTAAGAGCTCTCCTAAGTTGGTTGAATGATGATATTAGATCAATAAGTGTCAATATGACGTGTTAGAGGTGTCCAATTGTTTGCATATGGTCATCATGTTTAGTTCATGGGATGTCTTGGTTGAGTCATGTCATTCTTGGCCTAGTCATAGTCCTAACACAAGTATAATGAGTTGGAGGTATGAGTTTTGGAGTAGATTAGTCTTATTGAAGCATGTTCATCACATGGTGATGTTTCATATGAGGTGTATGATGAGTTTCATGTTATTTCTCAGAGGTATGATGATGTTTCATGGTCCTTGGGAAGTAAAAAGTTGAAGACAAGGAAAAATATTACAAGTAAGTTGTTGTGGATGGAGAGTTTGATGCATATTTGAGTAAGGAGGTGAGATTTGGTTGAGTAAAGGATGTTGTCATGATGATTCATTATAAGTTTTATGTCAAATTGAAGAGATTTTGTGGAAGATATGTCATTTTTTTTTTAAAATCGAGTTTTGATGAAGGAAAAACCATCTCGAATTGGAAACTTGTTTTCCTCACCTTCTCGCATAAACTTTGCATGGCACTCAAAGGTTTTGGGGATGTTTTTACATTGATCTAATATTTTTTTCAAAAATAATGAGGCAAATATACTATCATAGTTTTATGAACAATCATTAAGAAGTAAAATTGGTTTAAAACCCTAGTTAAACCCTCATATTAGAGAAACTTGAGAGATTTATATTGTATGGTCTTCAAATTTTCTTGGCAGACAAAAGTGATGCATCAAGGTTGAATAGGATTCCTTAACACTCATTTTGGTGATGGTTTGGTGTTCCATTTGTTTTGGGAAGAGAGAAAAACCCTAGTTTTGTGTAAATTATCAGTTTTAGGGCTGATATGGACATTCCACAATGAAAACCAAACTGTTCTAGAATCCTTTGGAGGTTCTCTAAATGGCCATGAAAGTTTTTAGGAATGTTTCTTGAAGAATATTTGAGATACATGTCCTCAAAGTTACAGTACCAATTTTGGTCTTGAGAGCTTGAGTTGAATTTGATCATTTTGCTTGATAGAGATGACCTTTTTAGTCATGGAAATCATGTTAGTACCTATTATGATTTGTTTGAATTTATTTATATTTGTAAAGGTTTTTCTTTCATAATCTCTAATGGCCCGATGGCCCTAGTTGGCTTTCAAGAAGACTTGAAGGAACCCTGTGTGTTGGATAAGATTTATCCAAGTGACATATTATTCTTAATGATTTTATATGTTGGTACAAGTTTCCTTGATGTTTTTTGGGTGGTGGTTGAGCTTGGAAGATGTTTTGAAGGTGTTTGTGCATTGTTCTATCAAGACATGTTCTGCGCTACTGTGGAGCTTTGAATGGGTTATTCTCAATATACGTCTATTTGGAATCCTTATTCCATGATTTGAAGTCTCTAATCAGTTTTATTAGATAGTATACTTCATGATATTTCTATTTATATGTGGTTTGTGTCTTAGTGAGGTGTTTTGATATGAGAACCAACTCTGTTTTGAAGACCTAGTTTTGGGGTCTTGAAGCTAGTTTGGGGTAGTTTCAGAGTTTTAGCTATTTGGAGGCTTTGCACTATGAGTTGAAGAAAATGTGAGTTTTTTTGGAAAGAAGATTTAGAGTGATTTTCAATGGTATAATAATTGATCTATGATGATGAATTTTTCTATGAGAATTTGGTTGTTGTTCGGGACTAAAATTTGGGGTGCTTGAAGACCTAATTGTTCTTACATGCTTTTGGAGTGTTTCATGGTGGAGTTAGATCTTTCAAAGGTGCTTCCTTATTTTTTTTATGCTTGTATGTTGTTATTATGTTTCATGATGCTTATGAATCCTTGGAAAATTTGTTTTAAGACCTTGGAGCTATTGGATCATTCGCTAGAAGCCTTATGCTTGTTCATGTTGTTGTGACCCTTTCCAACCCTTGTGGTCTCTTGGAATGAATTTATATGGTTTTCTTGTCACTATTTTGTATTGGGATGACTAAACTACTTACTCATGACCGATCTATGGGTGTTATGAGTTAGTGTTGGGTATATAAGCTAGTGTGTTTAGTCATTTGTGACTAGTTATTGATGATGAGGCTTTGAGTGACTTAAGAAAGGTTGAAGGAGAGTGTTGAGGGGTTATGGATAAATCCTATAAGAGGTATGATGACCTAAGAAAGATAAAGGATCAGTGATGCAAGGTAAAATGACCTAATTGGTCCATGAGAGTACAAATTTGAGTGAGTTGAAGGAGAGAGAAGTTTGAAGAGGCTTTGATGTGTTTGAAGATAAAATTTGATCACAATAAGTTGTGGTATCAACATATCATATGTGGTAATTCATTTATAAAATATCTTATGATGTGTAATATTTATAAGAGTCCTTTGTTGTGAGTTATATCAACAAAGGTTTACGGTGGGTATTCCTTGTGAAGTGGGTGCCTTACTAATTAATTTTTTAATGATGTGTAATATTTATGCAAGTCCTTTGTTTTGTGTAATATAAGTAAAGGTTTTAGTGGGTTTTCTTCCCCTCGATGGTTTCCCACTTATATTTGATGTATTGTGTTCTCTCTCTTATCTCATGATCTTTTGAATGGTTAATGCACATCTAATAAGTTCACGTATGGTTATGTATGATGAATGATTAATTGAATGTTGAATGCTTGACATGGAAAAAGATTTCTTTGCCACTCCCCTCTCGGTCCATTTTTCTTCCAACAATCGGTATCAAAGCTGGTCCTTGTGAGGAAAGTGTAATCACTTAAAGGAAATCCTCTTAAATCATAGGTATGGAAGATGCTCATGCTCAAGTTGAAGTTAATCCTCTTGTTAGGATGAGAGCATGCTTGAAACCCTTAGGGTTTGACATTTTTAAAAATATTCTTGGTTTTTTCACTCCCATTTCTAATCCAGTTGATGAGAAGACCGATGAATATGTTAAAGCAAAGTGTTAATTTTGAAGCAAGTCACCCTAAAGAAGATAATGAAGAAACTATTCAATACATATTAGTTTTTCATAAAGATGACCTATATGAAGTAGACGTGTTTAATCATTCAAAGACATAGCAATGTGTGTTGAAGCGTTATCTTTGGAAACAAGCTATGAAGAGACCAATAAGTTCTTTAAATATGAGTTGAATGGGTATAAGAGTCAAACTAGAATGTTCAAAAAAGATGGTATATCTAAAAGGGTTGAATCGATGAGTATAAGGATATATACGGTGTTTGAGATCCAATGTTACATATATGCAAGCTAACAATGGCACAAGTTTTTCAACAAAGCACCAAGATAGAAGTTTCTCATTACTTCAAGGAAGGTATGTATGATTTATATATGGATACCTTCTCTTGTTCATGAAAATAGACTATAGGATAGGAGACAAGTGGAAGGAGGAGAAAATGATATGATCTCGTACATTAGGTGTCTTGGGATTATATGTATTTTTGGAGGTGCATACGGTTTACAATATTGGAAGAAATGTCTTATTACATCAAATTAAAAATGGAATGGAGGAAATATAGGGTGATACAGGTTTTAAGAATCATGAAACAAATTTGTATTAAAGGTAGAGATCTAGGTTTTTCATCATAAAGCTTGAGAAATCTAGTTAAATATGCAAGGAAATCTCTCCAAGGAGGTAATTAGAGCATTAAGTGATGAGAATTTGAAATAGAGTCATAGTACATTACTATAATTCATAAATGTATGAGGTCTACGAAGTCTATATAGGATGATTGGAGTATGTTGTGCTTGTATCGCATCTATTGCTAGATCAAGGTGTCGAGTTGCTAAGCTAAGCTTAGTCAATATTGAAGAAGAAACATGTTGATTGTGTGAATATTTTTTCATTTTGCATAAAGGTCCCTAAGTTAGTTGGTTCATAAAATATATATATCACTCCTGCTTCATTTGGTGTCATTTATAATGAGTCTTCTTGTGTCAAGGTATGTTATCATGTTTCCTCGAGAGAAATTCATTTAGTTATTGTCATAGGTAATGGAGTCTCAGTCCATAAAGTTAAGACAATGTCTAGTTGTTATAAGTAAAAGAGTGTTTAGAAGTTCAAAGTCTCTATTTTAGATGAAAGAGTGATCCAAAGTTGGTAAAAATCTATGTTGAGTTATGAAGCATTGTTACAGGGGGAGAAATGGTGGTCTCTAGTAGTTATTGTAGACACGGGTTTTCGTCGACCCGCCTACCTCATATTACACACACATTATTTAATCCAAACATATCTAAAATACATTATCCTAAGTCACCCTTCTCCAACTATGTAAAAACAATTTTACACTCTCATAAAATTACTATTTACACATCCTAAACCACCTAACCACTTTAAATCTACCTATACCATTTTAAAACCACTTAAACCTATTTTATCCCCACATCCTAACCTCCAAACCTAATCCATAACCTCCCCAAACCATTTCACCTCGTCACTTACCCGAAAATTATCGTTTAGAAGTGGTTTTAACCACTTCTCAAACGTTTTCCTTGAATAACTCGGATCACCGATGATCCTAACCGATCGCTATCGATTATAAATAGGAGTTTTTCTCCTTTTTCGAGGATCTTCGAAACCTTTTGCTTGTTCTTTCACTTAATTGTTTTACCTTTAGCGAATATAAGACATTTCCAGAGATCATCAAGGTTCTACATCAACTCCAAGCTATCCTAAATATGTCATTTTGGTAGCCCTTTCATGATCATCTCTCATGAAATCCAATGACTTCTCTACAATTTCAATCATCTCTGTTAGAAGTTCGGAGAAATCTTTCAGCAGATGTTTTATCAATTAAATGTATTTTTTAATGACATTTCATTATTTACACCTTGTCCAAACATCTAAAATTATAAAAAATCATCATTTTCTAACCTTAGTTATCATTTTATTAAAATTGTCAATTTTTACAATAATCGTTGATGATTTCTGAATCACCAAAGATTCACCCTAAATAACCAGCTATCCATGTTAGTTCACATTTCTTTGTCAATTCATTAGTTTTATCTCATTTTTTTCCATCTTGTGTCTTTAACTTGTTCTTTGAAAGCATGGATTTACTTTAGATGGCGAGTTCTTGGCCGTTCTCATCTAATTTCAAGAATATACTACCTTCTTATTCAAGTAGCCCTTCTTGTGGAACAATACAACATCCTTCACGAGTTAACATTGTGTGTAATATGATTTTCCACTGACGAAGAAGATATTGAAAATTAGTTTGAATTTCTCCACAAGATCAAGCAATATCTTGAAGAATTTTTGTACAACTACTTTGAGTTTGTTCGGATTACATCCACCCTTGCCAGGGCACCTTCGAAGCTGCACAGGACTTACCCTTCAACCTTGAGTTCTAGAGATTCTCATCTACTATCCATCTATCATTGTCTATTACATATCTTTATCAATCTACTTAATTGTTTTAAAGCGAGCTGACATCCTCTAAGAAATTACCTTTGGATTCCTAGAATCGTCCTTTGTTGAACATCTCATTTACCCATCTATCTAATCTATATTTTTAGCATCTTTAATTTACAAGTTTATTCGTCGGAGAAAAAGAAGGATAATCAACAATCACCATCAAGGGTATCGGTAAACCCCATCATCTTTCAAGGTCAATTTGTTTTTGTTATTTCACTTCATTAAGTTGAAGGTAGAAAAGAAAAAACTCTATGGTATATATTGGCATGCCCGATGGGACCTATGTACCTTCTTTTCATTTCAAATTAATTAAAATTTATCATTTGGTTCTCTACGCTTTGGAATCACTAATGATCTAGTCAAATCTCTAGTGATCCTATGAGTCACCATCGATCTTTGTAGATTATTTTTTATTGCTTAGTTGGTTAACCTATAACATCCATTTTTTAATTTTTCAGTCTTCTAGTTTCATCTAACCCTTGTAGATTTCTTTCTTGGGAGATTGTTTTCCACATTGTAGCTGTGCAAAAAAATAAAAAAAATTAAAAATTAAAAAGGAATATTTTTACAAGTGAATCTCTTTCCTTTCTCTTTCTTTCAAAGCATTGCATTCTTTCTTGTTTTACTCATCGAAATCAATCTTTCTTTTGGGCTTAAAAAAACTGCTCATCCTTTTTAATCACATAATTTAACTAGGAAGTTAATATAATTTATTTAATTAACTTCCCACACACACAATCTAATCATTTCAAACAAAAAATTGCATCAAAAAATTCCCACCCAGGTGGATCTACTTTGATTTCATCACTAAGAGGAGAAGATGACTAAATGTTCTAGCTAAGTATAATCAATATTGTTATTGGTATATTTGCTAAGCACCCGATTCCTTATCGCTACAAGACTATGAAGTGAGAGGATAGGCCCTGATATTAGGCCCCGTACTAACACTAACACATATTTGGGCCTCACGTACCTTCAGGTATATTGAGGACTCCATCCATTAACATCACCTAAAACCATCCATAGAATTCCATTTCCTAAGACCCTATCAACCATTTTACACATTTCATACTTTCTTTCGTAATCAATCAAGATAATTAAAAATACTTCTACGTGATTTTGTTTGTTGTTCGTAGTCAACAATTTATATTTATTTTCCATTTTAGGTGATTATTTTCTTTCATGGTTCTTATAAGACAATAATATCATCTCCAAAGTTATGAAAATATGACTAAAATTCTTCAGCAATCTATTGAAAATATGCATACACGCATCGAGGACACCTTGTGCCTATGAGAACAATGACAAGAAACCTTGTCACCCCAACCAGAAGATCAAGAAATCCCACATTCCCCTAGTAACCAATCAAACACATCTGAAAAACTCAATCCTTTCATTCCTCATTTCTTTGATAGTGGGGATCCCGTATTTTCTAAAATCTTAGATTCAAACCCTATTGCTCTTAATGCATACCTTATTATCCAGGTGTTCATCTCTAACCATCTGCACCTTAACCATGACCTTATGTACCTGACCCCTCATGTGCTTACTCCCATCTTATCGATCCCAATTATAAACATGTTATTCAACATATAAACCATTATTCTTCTAGTAGTTAATAAAAACATCCGGTGTTGTATCTTCATCCCCCATCATTGCTTTTGATCTTAACATAGTTTCCTCAAGGATACCAATAATCAACAACCCAAATCCTCAACATACCTCTTATTTGGATCTACATCATCCCAAAACAATACTAACACATCCCCATAAACATCTACTCCTTTAGTCTCTTGTACCATCCAAACTCCCCCTGTGAGTTCTGTAGCTATCCCATCAAGCATAGGTCAACGTACCCCATCTCAACAACCTACATCCATTTTTTCAAAACGTAGTCATGTCCATCCGACATAAACCCCACTTATTAATACCAAATCTATTTCTACTGTTTTCCCATCCTCACAACAATCATCCAATATCCCCACTTCCTCTCAATCCATACCATAACAATCTCAACCCTTCATTCAAACCTCTATTCCCTTTCAGAACATACCCTAGAAATCCCAACCACTCATCTATTCCTCCACCCCCTTCCAACATATTCTGCAACAGTCACAACCTCTTATCCACACATCTATTCCCTTTCAACATGTACCACAACAATCAAAACCCCTCCTTAACACTTCCATGCCTTTCTAATATAAGTACATTCAACCTTCACAACCTCTTTATAATATTCCCCTAAGCACCCCTCATCAAAAAATATTCCCTTCCAACATAATATCCCCTCACAATATCAACCATATCAAAAACCTAACCAATTCTCATATAATCAACCTGGTTCATCCTCATCCCACACACAACCACAAACCAATCCTCTCTAGGCTTTAATGAATAGAATATCTATCCTTAAAGCCACTTCTATGGGTCCCAAAAACACATTGTCATTAAAGAAAATATGTAATGAACCTATTCATCCATCAATACCATATAAAGCCTATCCCCTCACTTTGGGAACTTGCTAATTTACTCAAATTTTATAACAAGGAAGACCCTCAACAACACATTCGAGGCCTTCCTTCATGCACTGTTACCTCATAGCTCATGGTCCAGGACTTAATGTTGAGAACATTCCCCATGTCCTTAGCTACTTAGAATTTATATTGGTATAACAACATACTAAAATATTCACTCAACTCTTCCTAGAACACTTCTCAATCAACATCGCCTATAAAATCACCATCACTGATCTATACACAATCAAACAATTCGAAGACAAGTCCATTGCATAATTTTCACCCGTTAAAGGGATATTATCAATCAACTATCATTTTCCCTCCCACAAACTAAGCTAATAGAATTATTTTCCTTTTCTGCACCAAACATATCTCATCCACACTTCAAATCCAATCCTTTCAGATGTTTGATGAAGACTTTACAATGGCCCGAAAACTCAAGCTTTGAGCTCTTGAGGAAGGTAGAGTCAAACTTAGACCAAAGAAACCAAAATATGAATTTTCATCCAAACCATCCTCCAACCAAGAAAATCCAAATCATCAACCAACACATTGGTCATAAAAGCGCTCCTAAGGAACATTCGATCACCGAACGCTCTCATCCTCAACGTAACTACACTCTTATTGGTGGTGATACAACATAATTATTTATAAACTCACAAATTGTTAACATGGTCACTCTTCCACCTATCCATCCTATCGATACGTACATTTCAAAACCTCTTGTACAAAGACAATGATTACTACAAATACCATAGGGTAAAAGGCCATGACATCAAAAGGTGTCATTCATTCCAAAATTTCCTCCAAGATCTGATCGATAAAGGTGATTTACATTTAGACAATCCTAATGCACCTAAAAATCAGAACCTCAATGTCTTTAAACAACCATTTCCAAACCATTCTCCATCGACTAGTCAACCACAAACCAATCATATTCAGTCCCATCATACCATAAACATAGTTAATGAGAAATCACTTGTGACATCCACAACCCCTATCGTTGAATCTAAATCTAAAATATTTACCAATAGTTCCACTATACAAACACCCAACATTAAATCAGCGGCACCCTTAGGCCTTATCAATGAAAAAAATATTCCTCATCAACATCCGGTTCAACCTCCTCAAACCTATCTCGTAAAATCTTCAAAAACACAACCCATCCTACAAATTGTGAAAATATCATATGATGATTTTATATCCCAATATCATAGAGGTAGAAATAAAAATACCATCACATACATCCATCCATCCATCCAAGAAAGTTATAATCATATCCTGTGACCGTCCTACTTCCTCAACACAAAAATCAAAACCCCTACCTTCTATCCTAGGGCCACATCCCTCATCCAAGTTACCTATCACCATTATGAAATAAAAAACCATCCCTCAATGCACAACCGAAGAAGCCACATCAAAAATAATGTCCCCCATAACTATCAATTTGAAAGAAGCGTCACTTCCTTCAACATCTATGTCAAAAGAAAACTATACAACAACCCTCGAAAAACCTCTCCAACAAATCACTCATGACATTACCTCCTTTTAAACCATCCATATCTCGAGGTTGGAATCCCTCCCAGTATAAGCTGTGAAGAAATATGTGATTATCATCATACATTAGGAAACTCTGTGGAAGATTATAAAGCTCTCTATGCTGCCATTAAAATCCTTGCAAACAAGGGATTCTTCCTTCATGGTTACAAAAATAAAAAAACGTCTTATAAGACACCTACAACCAATGTATCTACCCCATCATCTACATATACTAAGGAGTCATCTAGAAATAATCCCACGCATTATATCGATCGCGTAGTTTGTATCACCACTCGAGCATGTACCCATGAACTTAACCCTTCAGGACAAGATAAGTCCAAGGTTTCTATACCTCTTTCTCTCAAATCATCATCTGCTCAAACACCATCTGTGAAATCTAAAATTACCATCCTTGTTACTCCTCCTACACAATCCATCACCAAAATACAAAAATTTATCATCAAACAACTACACCAAGATCCAGTCAAGATGTCTATTTATGAGTTGGTTCAAACTTCACCATCACACCCAAAATCCATGATTAAATCTCTACGATCCATATTAGTTCCTTTGAGCGATCCAAAATCTTCACAAACTTAGTAGGAACTCTCAAAAAATCCACTTGTTATCTCCTTTGATACTTCTAAAATACCATCATTATAGCTAGAAGACCATGATCTTCCCCTCTTCATCACCGCCCAAATCAATGATGTCCTCGTAAAAAGAGTCATGATCGATAATGATGTTAGTATTAATATCATATCATCATTTTCCTTCAACGAGATTCGTCTACCAAATACCATTGTCACCCAAAAACTAGTTGTACTCGAGCCTTTATTGATACAATAACTCCCACATTTGGTACAATCATTCTACCTCTTAAATTCGGTGTCAAAACTCTCCCTGAACTCTTCTATCTTATAAAAGGAGAGTTCCAATATAACATATCTTGTTAGAACAACTTTAGATACTTGTTATGTGTTGTATCCCCTCAACACTGCATCGATGCCTTAAGTACGAACACGAGGGTAAAATATTTACATTTCTGTGGATCCTAACCCCTTCAGAGCTTGTAACATGACATATCGTCCAAATGACGTACTTGTTCCTAAATCAAACTTGGGATCCCGAGATGAGGCATCTTCCAGCACATCCATTCCATCATCCCAACTACTAGATAAATCTTCCTTTGATGACATTATACAACACCTATCGCTGGGGGAGTATCGTATCCTTACACTTAATTTGCTCCCCACACCCAAAACATATAGAAGACTAGATAAACAAACCATGTACGAACCTAATGTCAGATATATCATCTCCTCTAGTCCCCAAGATATAACAAATGAATCTCATCTATACAAGGATTGACCACCTTATTCATAGCTTACTTATCAACATCGTGCCATGCCATTTATATTAGAATTAAAATTCTTGTATAACTAAGTATTCACACAAATTTACCTCCACTACTGCTCTTAGAAAGGATTTGGATTTGGTCATTATGAATGGTGTATCCACAATCTAAGCATTCAACATTCCCTCAAACCACACAGAAAATATGGACTAGGATATGAAAGACCAGATTCTGAATCATCCACACATGTTGTATCCCAAGCCATCATATAATTGCAACCACCTTCCTCATCAATGAAAAACAATCCTATGGACACCGATGATACCATTTCCATTCCCCCTAAAAATTTTAGTCAATACTATTACATTAGGTCCATTGACTTATAAAACTAATCATGATACTAAAATGATTCCTCTCGTCTAGCATAAAATGATAGAAGAGGACTCACCCACCATCAACATCCTTCAATGTTAAGATGATCAAGATATCCTCTCTAAATGGGGCGAAGGACCATTTACTTCAAAAATCCTTACCACTTGACACATCAACACTCCTCAATGAATCCACTATCAACGTTAATATAGGGACTTCAAAAGAACCTCATGTAGTTAAATTTAATCAATATTTAAATCCACAGGAGTTAAATGACTTCACTACCTTCCTATCTAAGTATAGTCAAGCCTTTTCCTAGTCATATAGTGATATGCTAGGTATCGATCCCAACATCATCGTCCATAATATTGTCACCTATCCCAATGCCAAACCCGTCAAAAAAAAAGTTACGTAGGATGCACCCTCACATAGCTCTTCTCATCAAAGAAGAGTTACAACACTTGATCTCTGCCAATTTCATCATACCCATTGACTATCCACAATGGGTATCTAATATCGTACATATAACCAAATTCCCAGGAAAGTTACACATTTTTACTGACTTCCAAAATCTCAATGTCACTTGTCCTAAAGATAAATTCCCTCTTCCAAATATCGACCAACTTGTTGACTTAACCACCGGCCATAAGATGTTCTCCTTATGATCTATTTCTTTGGTTATAATAAAATCCTCATCACTACTAATGATAAAAACATCCTTCATTACCCCTTGGAGATATTTTTGTTACCATGTCATGCCCTTTAGATTCAAAAATGTGGGGGCCACTTAACAATGCACTATGACATATATCTTCCACAATCTCATCCATAAAACCATAGAAGACTACATTGATGATCTTCTAGGGAAATCTAAATAACATAGGGATCATCATGAAGTCCTTGACTTAGTCTTCACCCATTTTATTCAATATTTCCTAGATCTTAACCCCGCTAAATGTGTGTTTCATTTTATCACTAGAAACATTTTAGGGTTCATCATATTTATTTGAGGCATTGAAGTAAACCCCGCTAAGATCAAAGTAATATTTGAAAATCCTCCTCCGTTAAACCTCAAAGAACTACATAGCCTCTAAGGTAATTTTTAGCATATCTTTTACACTGTATGAAGGCAACTCAAAACTTTGTTTCTTAGCTTGATAGAGCTTTTGGAAAAGCTTACGAATTTGAATGCAAGAATGAGTTCATGGGAATGACTTACGAATTTTTTACACAGAATACCTATTGAAATGTCTTTGGTTGATAGGTTTGTTACATGCGTATGACTCCTTGATCCATAGCTGATTGTGAGAGATTCCTTTTGGCTGGGAGGAACTACCTGAAATAAAAAGAAAAACCACCAGAAAGATTTAAACAATATATGCAGTGGACTGCCTAGTATATGCTAGATCTAGGAAGTGTGATACTTCCTAGATGATCTGTCAATCCACTATTTAAAACAATTTAATGTTGGTAATAAAGTAAATCCTATTGTAGTTAAAATGATTTAGGTATCTCATTTAAAACACAATAAGAAAGATCTAATCTAATAGGCTAGGTTAAAATAAGATCCGAAGGTCAAGTAACTGGTTCTAGGTCTCTGCAGGTCTAACAGAGGTCTTAGGTAGGTCACAGGTGAGTAAGGGTGATGTGGGAATAGGTAGGTAGGTTACTTGTTCAGGATGTATTGGTAGATACAGAGACCGATGCCGGTTAAGGGTGACCGACGCTAGTTTGGGAGAACCAGTGCCAGTTACTATGGGGTATTGGGAATGTCACAGAATGAGCTTTAGATCTCCCATATGATTACACAAAGGACTAGGCTGGTTGGAAAGAGGTATTAAGTTGTTTGGATGGGATTTGGCAAAGTTTTAATAGGGATATGGAGGGGTGAGTATTAATGGAGGTTAGTGGGTGGCTAGGAGAACAAAGGATGAAAATACAATGATGAAATGAGTGAACCAGAGGAGTAAAATGTTCTACTTACTTGGAATCTAGTTCTGGATGTCTGTGAGTGAGGAATGAAGGTGTTGATAAGAGGTTGAATGTTGCAGAGGATCACCAAACATTGGGGAGCTCTTGCATGGGATGTATGTGCTCTCTCCTTCTTGCTGATTGGATCAAATTTGTGTTGGGGGTGAGTGCTAGATGGTTGCTGGGTGAATTTTGGATGTTTTTGCAAGAGAAAATACTTGATCTCCTTCTTTACATGTGTGTTCTCCTGAAACTTGTTCTCAAAAGATGTGATATCTCTCAAGAATTTTCCAACCTCGAAAATAAGGTTGTTTTGGGAATTAAATGGTAACCGATGGCAGTTGGGGCTTAACCGGCGGTGGTTAAGGGTAACCGGCGGGATTAAGGGTAACCGGCATCGGTTAGGGTGAGATTTCCTAGGTTTACTAAACTAGGCTAGATCCCCTTGATTTTTTGGGATCTCGTTTCATTTTTCCTGCATGGATTAGACTAGAAGCTTCCTTCTAACATGTGGGAATGTGGTTAGAGGGAATGTAGGCATTGATTTTTAGGGTTTGGGTAGGTCTTAGTTAGTTATGGCAACTTACTAAGAATAGGTCTTAGGGTGAGGTGGCTAGATGAGGTGGATATGTGGGCATTATCCCAATTAGGATATTTAAATAATAAATATGGTGAGGATAATGAATTAATTTAATTTAAATAATTAAATTAATATTATAGTAGGGTGAAGGGGGCCATGGTTAGGTGAATGTGTTCAATGGTGTTTATTTGATGAGGGACCAAAGGGGAGTGTGACCTAATTTTAGTGTCTACATTTTGCCCCTTTTTGTTGCATAGCTTGTATTGGTAAGCGACGTTGACAAAAATAAGATGTGGTTGCCCCATGTGTGGGTGGAGGTGATCCCCCTCAAACCAAGAACTGATGAGGCAGAAGGCAGAATTGGTGAGTGGTTTGATAAAAGGTGAATGTGATGAAGAGGAAGGTGGGTAACGGGGAAAAAGGACAAAGGTCTACTCGGGTAATCTAGGTAATGGGTCAAGGTCAATGTAGTAACAATCAAATACACGCACATGTATAAACTGCAGACATGGATACTAGGTTGAAGAGTAGGAAAACTCTACATTATCTAAGGTCGATAGGTTTATCAAACAAGGTTGAGGTGATTCTGGTATCCAAGGTATAGGATATGGTCAGGAAACATGACATAGGTTAGGTGCAGGAATGTTTAGGTATGTTCGATACACCAAAGGTAGGGTCAGGATAAACGGTCATGAAAAGAGGCAAGGTAAGGTCATTAGGTCAATCAACACAAGTAACAGTGCCACAAGGTATAGCAAACACATGAGGTCAAAAGTCACTAGCGATGTTCCAGGTCCAAGAATCTAGGTCACGACATGGGTAAGGCTGAGGTATGGGTAAAAGAACGAGTCCCCAAATGAGGACGATGGTAGGTAGTAAATGATGAGGTCAGGAGGATGAGGTAAATGGTCAGGGTAAAGGTTGGGTGGGGTGAAAAAGAGTGATGGGTAGGGTAATAGGGTGAAAGTGTGGGAAATGTGGAAGAGAGGGTGACTGATGCCGGTCAAGGGTAACCAATGCTGGCATAGGGTAACCAACCATGGTAAAGTAGGGCACGTGACCGATGTCGGTGAAGGTAAAACCGACATCGGTTAAGTCGGGTTTATTATAAAAATGAAAAATCATGTTTTTTGCAAATCATTTGTCTTCTTGTGAATTGGGAAAATGACACGAGAGAGAGAAAAAGGTGGAAAAGTGTCTAGATGGAATGGAGAGTTGAGTTGGTGAGCCGAATGGTGGGTGATTGGTAGTTGAGAGGTGGGTCCATGGGATCGGATTGTGTGATTTGGTTGGGTGGAGGCGTGGGTAGTGATTTGGTGATGGAAAAGGCCGAGAGGGATCGGGCGGGCCACCGGTGTAGTGGCCATATGTGCCACCACGGTGATGGGAACATGATGAGGTAAGAGTCAAACTCATTTTGTGTGTTTGTAAGGTAAATTGGTTGGTAAAGTGGGGTTTGACACATTGGGTTTTTTTTTTTTTGGGGGGGAAAATGAAATTTGAAATGGGGGAGGGTGAATGGGGTAGAATAGGAGTGGGGAGAGAGTAAAATAGGAGAATAGGGGGTGGGAGGTGGGTAAGGAGAGGTATAGGTGAGGATGGGTGGGTAGAAGAGGTAGGGAGAGGATTTTTTGAGAGGGGAGGGTTTTGGGGGTCGTGGATTTTGGCCCGATAGTGTGGCGTCTGGTCAGTTAGCCAGGTTAGATGTCGGTAGGGTCAAACCGGGATCGGCTAGAGAAAAAGTGACCGATGTTGGTTTAGGGAGAACCGGGGGTCAAAGTTGTTAGAGATGGCAACAGATGGGTTTTGGAGAGAAAAGGGTAGGGGTAAAAAGGGTCTTAGGAAAATGATAGGGTGAGATAGGGAAGGGTAGAATAGGGTGCGTTGTTGAAAAACCTAGAGTAGGCGGGAAAAATGGGTTTGGGGAAATGATAGTGGGTGAGTATGGGTATGATGAAGGTGAATTAATTTGTTGTTTGGATTGGATGTAGGGGAGAGATCAGCTTGTGGATGAGAGATGGTACCACCCCTACTCTTGAGAGTGCGAGGCGCGGTGACCCGCCGAGGAGTGGCAGCACGTGGAGGAGGTGGGCCTGAGTGGGGTCCAATGATATCGATATCGATATGTGCGGTCTAGCAGTGAGTCTGAGTTTGATGGTCACTCTCATCGATAGATGGGATTCAATGACCAACACATTCCACCTACCGATGGGTGAGATGACAGTCACCCTGGAGGACGTGTTCGAGGATCTGTGACTACCGATCGGGTACACGCAGTGTGTACTCGATCTCCTCGAGGCCTCGGAGGAGTTGATGCTGATAGTTTTGGAGAGGGACTGGTAGACATGACATTCCATAGTGCCAGTTTGAGCTATGGAGGGATGTACATAGCCCATCCAGAGGAGATGAGGCTCGTTGTTCTATTGATGGAGGAGGCAGTGTGTTATTTCATTGCCAGATGCAGAGGGAGGTAGATTTCTCCACTCATTGATGGGGTACTTCATGACATGATGATAGATCAGACCCGCTTTTCTTGGGTGCCAACATTCACAAGTGCAAATTATACAGAGAGCTATGGCGTATGGGTGTACTGTGAGTTCAACATGTGTTGTACCTTTTTACTACATTGTTGGGCCTATGAGCACATTGTGTGTGTGCGGCTGGGATGCCCAGTAGATGCATTTCCACCGAGATTGGTGTGGGTGGGGTATAGGTGATGGGTACTATGATTGGAGAGTGGCGATCAGACATGCCCACACATGATGTGGCCTATTACAGTGCATTTATTGGAGGGGTTTTCTAGAGTGGACATCATATGGAGGCCGTATGTGGGTTATCCCTCATACTAGGTGGATGCATGATGAGCTAGATGGGTCTTGTAGTGAGATTGAGATGGATAGTGGGGGCACCATACCGTGTCGGGAGCATGAGATGATCCTAGTGGACGGTTAGATGGTAGTTTGGACTGCCACAAGACATACCTCCACCCTTCCCATAGTACAAGAGAGATGACGTGGAGAGGCCATTACCTCTACCATAGCCGACAGTGCCCACAGGGTAGGAGGAGTAGGTGGTAGACCAGTAGATTGATGATGCCGGGGTTATAGATAGATACAGAACAGTGGTGGGTGGCTCATTTATGAGCAGTACCACCACCCAGGTCGGGCAGCCAGATTTAGCCACCATCATGGTGTAGAGGATAACCCTATAGGGGTAGGTGGTGACCTTGATTACCTAGTTGGGTATGGTGCAGGCACAACTTGCCAGTTTAGAGGCGGAGGTAGCTAGAGTTACATGTATAGGTGGCCAGTCTTCAGGCCCAGATGGCCTAGGGTGGGGATGGAGATGGAGATGGAGATGATGGTTGGGTGGCTGCCCTATAGGCACATGTGATAGGGTTGCAAGGCTAGTTGGCCATAACACATGCACAAATTGGGGCTTTACAGCTAGAGAGCAGGGCACAGGGCGAGGGGCCAATGCACACCACAGCACTTGGGACAGGGTCCCGATTCACAGGGTAGGGGCAGGAGACATGTAGGGCCGAGGCCTATGGGGCCACCACAGACCATCCCATATCTAGGTTATGGGATGCCCTAGGTGAGGCCAGATACTACTAGGATTAGTTGATGGTGGTCGGGATAGATTTTCTATCCTATGGAGAGTACAAGGCACAACAGGCCTCGAGTGAGAGGACTAGATCCCAGACTCACAGTGTAGAGAGCACAGAGGGGCCATCGAGCTCCTAGACAGGATCAGGGAGAGGCCACCAGCTCACGGAGACCAGCTCTAGGTGATGTGCCCCAGCCACCACCTATGGGGGGAGATGATACCAGGCCGACGGATATGAGCCAAGGAGGAGACTAGAGAGACCGACATGGAGGATGTCCGCAGGTGAGGCTCTGATGCCCAACCCTATATTTTTGATGTATTGTAGTCATTTTTGATATATATACTGGCCTACGTGCCGAAGATAGTGAGGATGTATGAGAGTTTTGTATATTTTTGAGCATATACCGGCTTGCGTGCTAAAGAGATTTTGTATTGTTTTATTATTTTATGTATATGATACCGGCCTGCGTGTCGATGACATTTTGTATTGAGTATCGGCCTACGTGTTGATGATTTTGAGAGATGTACATGATTGGATATCCATATATATTGTATTGAGACACACATATTTGTTTATATGATGAGATGGATGAGATTCTGATGATTTGTTGGTGTTTTATGAGAATTTTAATTTTTTTGTCGTGATATGGACGGAAAATTAGGTGAGTGAGGCAGTGATGAGTTGGTTTAGGCATGGATCGAGTCAAGGTTTAGGCATGGATCGAGTCAAGTTAGGTCATTTTGGTTGGTTTAGGCATGGATTGAGTTTAATGGTCTTAGGCATGGATCGAGTCGGGTTGGTTTAGGCATGGGATAGGAGTCAGGTTGGTTAGGCATGGTCGAGTTAGGTTGGTTTGAAGTTGTGATTCATTAATTTGTGCAATGAATGATGGGATGGGTCATGTTTAAGATGCTTTATAATACATGCATGATGATGGTAGAGAAATGGTAGTCATAATAAATGTATGTTGTGATGATGATAAAAATGTTAAGCAACTTGTTGTTTGTTTGGTTTAATTTCCAATTATTGATATAAAAAGGAAACTAAGTGGGGTAGAATGTAATTTAGGAAGATGAAAGATGAATTGGTTAGGGTAGAGAGTGGCTGAGCTAACCTCCAAGGGCCCCATGCCCTCGGAGTGCTGCCTACATAGTCCCGTGAAAAAGGACCTCAGGATGATGTAGTTCTCCCATAAGCTAGGGAAGAATATGAGGAGGTATGAAAATGAGTTGGTAGGTTTTAGGCATGATTTGGGTTTAGGTTTGTTAGGTGTGGGTGAGTTGTGGGCAACTTGGTATAGGTGATTTTGATTGTGGTGGAAGAAGAAGATTACCCCAAAGGAAGCATCGAGGACCAAGTCCTGTATAAGGTAATCAATACATAATAAAGAAAGTTAAAAGATAAGAGGAGGCAAGAAATCCCTGATTGGTTAGGATCATACCGAGTAGGTCATACCATGGAGGAGGTGATGAACGTGAGACCCTAAATACATTACATGATTGATTGTTCTAAGGGTGAAAAGTAGTCACATGATCACCAAATGTCATGGTTTCCAAGAGGTCCCTTGAGGTGGTAGGAAATGGGAGTGTGAATGGTGAGAGGGGTGAAAGGTGGTGAATTTTGATATGGTATGAGGTAGCATGCTCTTTGGGCAAGAGATCCAAGGTCACAATGGGAAAGTCCATGAAAAAAAGTTTTTATTGTTTGACTTGATATTTGAGATAGACTGATCGATGTGGGAAGTCTATATGGGATGAGGAAATTAACTCCTTGAGGTCTTCGTGAAGCTGATCGATGCGGGAAGCTTTTTCTCTCATTTTTTTTTTTTAAAGAGCTTATACATAGTTGTCCTTGAGGGAGCAGTCTATTTATAGCAGCGATTATTGAGAGGAAGATGTCCTTTTGAGGGAGTCATATTTTTATTAGAAGTTTGACTCAAGGAGTTGGGTCCCATGTAATGGCTTTGGAGTCATGGACAAGATCAAGGTGAAGAGGAAGATTCTTGTTCAGAAAGTAGGGTGAAATGACCATGGGATCTCATCTAAAGGTAGATGAAAAGTATCCATGAGAATCATGCTATGTGTAGTGTCATGGTACACATATTCAAGTGAAGATAACAAGTGATGGGTACACACATGATTCTTGTTTAATCATTGGTGAGGTGTAAGAAGTGGATAGCGCTCAAGGGATGAGCATGGAAAAGAGGCAAAAAGTGAGGTAGGACTAAAAGTCAATAGTAGAATGGTCGAAGATGTAAGGCATTAAGGGGCTCAGGTTGGGTTTACCATCGAGTGAAGATAAACGATAAGCACTGATCCGTAAGTATGGGTCACAATGTATGGTCCAAGCCAATTAGGAGAAAATTTTCCCCGTTTACTTTTTTTATGCTTTGGTTACATGTTGATTTTCTTTCAGGACAAGGTCACCGACTTGGAAGGTTCGTCATGGACACATTTTTTGTAGGCACGTTTGATACGTTTTTGGTAAACTTGAAGGTGGTCAAGAGCGTTAAGATGATGTTCATCTAATAACTCAAGTTGTGCTAAATGGTCTTGACAAAAGTCATCATCATTGAGCATGTCATGGAGAGAAATGTGGAGTGAGGGAATCTAGACTTGAGAGGTAGAACAGCCTCTAGTACCATAGACCAGAGAAAATGGTGTGGTAGCAAAGTGGAAGTACAGATACTAGTGCGGTATGCCCATAGGGAAAAAGGAATGTGCGTATGTCAATCCTTCCTAGTATCGTTAACCACTTTCATGAGAATTTTGTTTAAGGTTTTGTTAGTGGATTGGCTTGGCCATTGGTTTATGGGTAATAAGGTGATGAGAAACTTAGTTGAATGCCGAAGGCATCACAAATTTTTCACAATGTTTTGTTTTTAAATTGTTTTCCATTATCAGTGATGAGGCGATGAGGAACACCAAAGTGAAAAATGATGTGATGATTGATGAACTCACATATTTTCTCGGCTTTCATGGAGATGAGTGGTATGGCTTCAACCCATTTTGTGTAGTATTCGGTAGTGGTGATGATCCATTGATGGCATTGGGAAGAATGGGGTTGATCTCTCTGACAAGATCCAAACCCCATTGAGAGAAGGGCCAAAGGTCATGGGTGACCTATAAGGCATGACTGGGTGTATGATGAAGGTTGGCATGTTGTTGGCATTTTACACAACGTTTGACGTAGTCACAACAATCATGGTTGAGGTTCGGCCAGTAATAGCCTAGGTGAAGAATACGCTTAGCAAAAAGCAAGGCCATTGAAGTGACCTCCACATATGCCATCATGAACTTCCTTAATGGTATAAGGAATTTTAGAACTCGTGAGGCATCGTAAGAGAATACCATCAAATTCACACTTATAGAGAAGGCCCCCATGATGATGTAATGAGAGACCTTTTTAAGGAAGGCGCATGTTGTCCATTATGGGTGAGATTAGGAGGTAAGATGGAGAGAGAAAGATAGTTGGAGTATTGTTTATACCAAAGGTCACTCGGGTCAGGGGGTAGTGGTTATGATGGAGTAAATTTGTGAGGTAAATAAGAAGGTGATTGGAGTCATTGTATGGTGACAAATATTTTAGAATCGGCGGGTGAAGCGGGTATTTGAGAAGCCAAGCAAGCCATGGTATCTGACAAATTTGTTGGTTGAACGGGGGATGGTTTGAAGGGCGTAATGATCAAAGGTGGTCAAAAGTATGTCTACATGATGTTTATACTTTTGAAGTATCTCATTGACATTGGTATATACCATTGACTTGGTTTATAACCAATTGAGAATCACCAAAGATGTTGATTGATTTGACATCTAGGCATAGGTGGCTTGGAGACCTAATACGAGCACTTCGTATTCGGTAATATTGTTTGTACAATCAAAATTTAGTTTGAAAGACAAAGGCATGGGTTCACCATCAAGTGGAATGAGGATAACACCAGCCCCACCCCCACATTGACACTTGGAACCATCGAAGAAGAGTGTCATTTGGTAAGTGGGTTTGTCATCCAAGGAAAGGGTAGCAATTGACTCATCTGGAAAGTCAAAATTAGAGGGTTGATCCCTGGAAATAGGTGCATCATCCAATTGGTCGTGATGATAGCTTGGCCCTTGATGGACTTTTGATGAATGAATTCAAGGTCGAGGTCAGCTAAAAGCATAAGCCATCATGTGGCATGCTGATTTTGATAAGGTTTGGCATACATGAAGTGTAAGGGGTTGGTGTTGGTCACAACATAGGTTTTGTGGTTGAGTAGGTAATGGCGGAGTTTTGTGGCAATGAAAACTAAGGCTAAACAAATTTTTTTGGGATGGGTGTATCGGGTTTCATAGTCCAAAAGAGTATGGCTTATGTAATAAACCACCTGCTCCTGTGTTGTTCATCGATGATGAGCGAGCATGGCCCCAAGGAGTGATCGGTAGCTGAGATGTATAGGTAGAAGGGTTGATCATCTTTAGGTGGGATAAGTATGGGTGGTTGGAGAAGGTATTGTTTTAAGGCCTCAAAATTTTGTGGTAGTCATCATCCCATTTAAAGGAGACATCCTTCTTGAGAAGATGATGAAATGGTTGACACCGATTAGATAATTGTGAAATGAAATGGTGAATAGATTGCAACTTACCTTGTAGGCTACGGAGTTGTCTAAGGTTAGTGGGTGGAGGCATTTCTAGAATGGCCTTGACTTTAGTAGGGTCAACTTCTATACCACGTAGGGAAATGATAAATCCTAGGAGCTTTCTGAGAGGACTATGAAGATGCACTTCTTAGGCTGAAGGTGAACACAATATTTAATGAGGTAGTCAAAAATGGTTTTTAGGATGGTGAGATGCTCAAGAGGGCATTTAGATTTGGCCAGGAGATCATCCATGTAATCTTCCAATATACGATGCATGATGTCATGGAAGATATAAGTCATAGCCCATTGATATGTGGCACTAGCATGTTTTTAAGGCCAAAAGGCATGACTCGATAGTAGAAGGTCCCAAGGGGTGATGAATGTGGTTTTGTGTTGATCCTCTAGGGCAAGCAAGATTTGGTTATAACCGAGAAGCCATCCATGAGTGATAGCATCTCGTGACCAGTGGTAAGGTCAACTAGTTGAGTCAATACCGGGTAGAGGGAAGTCATCTTTTGGGTAGGCTAGGTTGAGGTCATGGAAATTTGTGCAAATGTGGAGTCCCCCTGTCACCTTAGTGATAGGGACAATGTTAGAAATCCAACGAGGATAATCAATGGGTAAGATGAAGGAAACAGGAAGAAGATGTGAAGTTCTTCTTTGACGAGAAGGGAAATGCGAGGGTGCATTTTCCTCAGTTTTTTGTTTGATGGGTTTGGCATCGGGAATGGTCACGATATTGTGGACCACTATGGTGGGGTCAATACTGGGCATGTCTACATAAGACCAAGAAAATGCATGGTTATGATTTTTGAGAAAAGAAGTGATGGCTTCCTGTTCAGTAACATCTAAAGATTGACCGATCTTTAGGATGTGTGGGTCATCCTGAGTATGAATGTTGATCTCGATAGTCGATTCATTCAACATGGTTTGTGTCTCAAAGGGTAATGACCGATGAATATATGAGTCTTCTTATGCACCAAGGTAGGTGAGTATAGATTCATCATCCTGACATTGAATGACGTTAATTGAAGGTGTATCATCATCGATCATTTCAAGATACAAGAAGGGATGAGAGGAAGGAGCCTCGCCCTCTAGCATTGATAAGTTAGAGGCCCCAAGGAAATGGTGTTTATGAAATTTTTTTTAGGAGGGATGGATTTTGGATCCATCAACTCCATCGGTGAAGGTGGTGATGAAGGTGGAGTGGGTGAAGAGGGTGGAGAAGGGCTAATGTCCTCGATGAGTTCAATGCGGGCTTGCTTGGTAGGTGGTTCAACAAAGCCGATACCACTATGGTCATTATGTTTGTGGGTAGTACATGGAATAATAGTATGGTGACCTTGCTCATAAAATCCAAAACCAAAACCCTTCCACACACATGGTGTAGGAAGGTGTGGGTGAAAATGGTGATTGGTGAGAGACTGGAAGTCAATGGAAAATGGGTGGGTTTATGACGGTGGTTCGGGGTGTAAGTGGTAGTATCAAGTCCCCATAGGTGAGACTGGTACGAAGGTGAGGAGGACCATAAAGGAGGTGTTCTCCTATGCGGTGATCATAGTGAGGATGTTGGTGAAGACTTCCATACTCTTGTGGAGTAAGGAATGTGTTGACACTATATAGGTGATACTCCCCAGAGTGAGGCATTGAAAAATGCCTTCCAAGGGATCGGTGGTTGGTATGTGGGTAGCTAGAATAGATGATGTGTGGAGGTTGATGTGGAGGTGGAGTTAATGGATTGGGAGGCTGATGGGTTGGCCGTGGAGGTTGTGGCGGTGGTAGGAATGGAGGAGGTATGTGTGGTTGAGGTAGCAGAAATTGTACTGGTAGTGAGTGGAGGTGTAGGTGAAGTGGTAGTGGTCATGGAGGTAGATGCCTTAATGGGTATAAGCACGTCATTGGGTCGGTAAAGCATGTTGCATGTTTTAAAAGGTGATGGATCAGCTATGGAATAGTATAGGTGTGTCCTTCATGCTCAAACTTTACACAATGATGCAAAGTGGAAGGAACACAACCCATGACATGAATCCAGGGTCTACCAAGCAACAAGTTATATTGAAATTCCCCCTCCAAGACGTAAAATAACTCTGGAACTATGTGGGGGCCCATGCAAACGTGGAGGATGATGGTGCCTAGTGTAGAGGTGATAGCATCATTGAATGAACGCAACATGACAGGATGTTTATGCATGTAATTGTTAGGTATGTGCATTTGAGTGAATGCATGAGATGAAATGATATTAATACTAGTGCCCCCATCGATCATTACACGTCGTACATGTATATCATCAATGTGGATAGAGATGAAGAGAGTTAGGTCTGGGTCATCCATTTGGTGCGGTGTGATCTCTTCCTTTGAGAAGCTAAGGGAGGCTATTTGGTGAGTAGGGTGAGGTGTGGATAAAGGTGGAAATTTGGTGAGAGAGGCTACATGATGGGGTGTGATAATGGAGGCTATAGGTGTAGGGTCATTGGGTAAAACCTCAATAGATTGAAGAACCTCCATGAGAGCTTGATGATGGGATTCGAGGTTTGGATGAGGTCATATAGGGACATTTTGAGGGGAGATTGGTGTAATTGTTTGAGCATGGTGTGATGTGTGACCCCATTAGAAATAGGGTATGTGGGGCATGAGATAGTAATTTTAGGTGTGGGTGTAGATGGTATGTTGGGTATAGGATTGGTTGGTGAGTCAGTTGCCTTTTCCTTGCCTTTGTCTCTTTGAGCACGAGTAGTGACATGTATCATGTTGATCTAAGGGGAGTTGGCAAATGGAGAAGGTGTAGGATGAGTGGTATAATGACATGATGGGAAAAAACCTATCGGGGAGAAAATCCTTGTGAAGTGAGTTGGGCGCAATGACATTTAGGTAATGGTGTGGCAAGTTCCCTGATGCAAACCATGTTAATTTTGAATCTTGGGGTGAAACTCTAAGAGTGTGGGGGTGGAGGTCATGTTTGTTGAGTAGGAAGTGAGGGAAGGACTGTGGGAATGGGTGTTGGTGAAATGGGGTCCTCATCAAGAAGGTCATCATCATCAAAGTTTGCTTCAGGAGGACATAACTAGATAAGGATGGTTTTCAAAGCTTTAGTTCTCACATCATCATGCCCCGCACACACGATGGTAGGCATAAATTTTAGTGTCATCAAACCCTTTTGGCTTGGGTTTGAGGGGGTCATAAGGTCTGAGTGGTGGTAATGTGATGACAGAATTCTCAAGGAGGTTGGTTAAGATTTTGGCATAGGACCTGCTAGTGGGTCACAATGGGAAGTGAAAGTGGGTTTAGGCATAGGTGCGGCTGATTGTTGAGGAATGGTCTTTGGAGGGGGAGTGGGTTGAGCTATGGTTTTGGGTGTTGGAGTGGTCTTGGGTGTTGGTCATGTTTGCTTGGGTGGGGGTATGGTAGATGAATGGGTAGGAGGGTGTATGGTTGTTTTGACTACCTTATTGGAGGGTAGCAGATTTTTGTCTTTGGGTTGCACCTTCTTGGGTAAAGGTGATATGGGTGTACGAGATCTAGAGGGAAAAGTGGATGGGGGAGAAGGCACAAGTTACCCATGGGGATAACGGAGGTTCTGTGAAGGTAGATGACGTGGGTCGTGTAGGGGTGTGAGAGACAAAGACTGAAGTGTAGGGGTAGTGAAGAAGTTGTTGAGGGTATTGGAGGTATGGGTGGTAAAGATGTTGTAGGTGTAGGTGTAAGTCATGTCGGGTGCACTTGGGTATGTTAGAGGTTTGCGAGGAAGGAGTGGGCTATTGTGTTTTTGGTTTATTGACGGGTGGAGGTTTCTTAACCGTGTTGGGAGGTTGAGGTCCTAAGATGGAAGGAAATGAAGGTGATGCATGTGTGATTGGCGTAGCTGGGGTGTGAGTTCTATGGGCTTGGCTCTTCTGTTTGGGTGCCGGAGTAGGTTGGGTGTTGACTGTGGAGGATGTAGCTAAATCTAGTTTGATAGGTGGATGAGTAAGGCTGGTGGTTGGGGTGACCCTAAGGTAATAATAGGTTTAGGCGAGGAGGATGTATGTGGGTTTGGTTTTAGATGTATGTTGGGTTATGGGTGAGGGTGTGTGTTGAGTGTGATGGGTGTCATGGAAGAAGTTGTAATAGAGGTGGTTATGTTTGGTTGATTGGTTGAAATATCTTTGGGTAGATAGTGGAAGTGTCAGCAAGTGACATTACATCTGTGTTGAGATAGGAAGTAGAAGACGCCCCCACAAAGTAAGGCTCTATCCACATAATCTAAGTGATCGGCTAAACGTGAGAACGACATGTTTGTAGGTGAGGTTGATGAGGACCTAATGGAAATTCTCGTAAAATGTGTCTTAGAGATGGGGAATTTGCTAGCTTTAGCTTCCATGGGTAAGAGAGCCAAAAGTAGGTCCACAGGATCTTGGGTAGCCGATGGAGAATGCTCGCCTAGAGGCAAAGGTATCTCTACTGGATCTTTGATAGGTGGAGGAGAAAATGGGTGCTCCTCTATAGGTGGAGGAGATGATGGGCCTCTATGGGTGGAGGAGATAAACAAGTATCCTCCATGGATTGAAGAAGTACTGTGGGTGATGACTCTCTAAGTGGAGAAGCCAAAGGTGAAATAGCCTCTATATTAGTAGTAAGGCTCCTCCATGGGTGAGGAAGGAGGTAAAAGGTGTTCCTCTATGGGTGGAGGAATAGGTGAAGTGGGTTCAAGTGTAGGTGGGGGAATTTGGGCTAGAATTTCCTCTATGGAAGGGATATGAGGTAATTTGGAAGCAACGGGTGTGTTTCAAAAATAGCGTGGACCTTGCGGGTATGGCTATCATGAGTTGAGGTTTCACCGGTTTGATCAGATGAAGGGGCATGATTAGGAAAAGGCTTCTTAAAGATGTGTAGGTTTTGATTGGTAGGTGTGTTAGGATTATCCATGGTTAACTCACCTTTCTCAAGCATTTCTTGGAAAATGTTTTTGAAAGTGATGCAATTATCGTCACTGTGACCCTTTACTCGATGATAGTTACAGAAATCATGTTCTTTATACCATGTGGGTGTGGGGTGAGAAGGGTCAAAACTAGTGTGTGGTTTTATAGGTGGAAGGGTGATGGCCCCAACTTTAATGAGATTTTCTAAGACAAAAGAATAAGGCTCCCCAATTGGGGTGTATTTCCATTGTTCCCATCTGAATTGAAAAGTCTAAATGGGTGAGAGATTAGATGAGGGGCTAACCTAATTTGATGGATGAGTTGGGCCAACTTTAAGTACCACTACGTTAGGTCCCCTTGGCCTTTGAATAATTGTTCTATGGTTTGGAAGAAGAAGAGGTATCATTCGACTTGAATGTCGAATTCTTATTGCATAATTAGATTTTCTTCTCTTCGATGGCCCGAATCTCTAGCTTTTAGGCCATGGTGAATGCTTCATCAAAGGTTCAGAAATTTTGGACTTGCAGGTCGGTGAGAGATATGTCTCTGCAAGCCCATGTGAAGAGCTTGATGAGTTTAGTTTGCGGTAGTTGGAATGTGAGTTGATTGATCAGGATATGCCAATGAGCAATGAAATTTGTGATAGATTCGTCATCATACTGATGCGTGGAGTATAGGTCAGTCATGGTAACCTTCTTAATGATATTGATAGAGAAGTGATCCAAGAAGGCTTGGGCTACCTGATTAAATGAAAATATAGAGTGTTCTAGGTAACCCACTATACCAATCTAATGCAGGTCTAGTCAGAGACATGGGAAAGGTCCTCAAGAGCAAAGCATCATCGTGGGTGATTAGGAAGCACCCATGTTTGAAAGACTGTAAATGTTGTTACGGGTCTTCCTTGCTATTGAAATGGTTGAATTTAGGCATTTCCCAATGTATGGGGTATGGAAGAATAAGGATGGATGGGTTATAGACTCATTACAAATCTCGTCGTAGGTGAGAGTGTTGAGAGCTAGAAAACCGATGCCTCCAATGTCTGCATCTTGTCCATCATTAATTTGATTAGGTCATTGGTAGGTTACGATGGTTGGGTGCCTCCTGTAGTGTAAGAGGGTTGGTGTTGGGCATATGACGGGGGTGGCATTCCAGTATATGGTGCTGCCGTATAGGTAGACTAAGAAAGAGGGAGTGAGATAGGGGGTACGTACCCAGAATGAATAATAGATGAAACAGGAGGCTGCTTTGGTAGTACGTATATGGAGGTGGAAGGGTCATGGTAACCCTAGTGGCAATGGGGGCTAACGATTGTGGAATAAAAAGGACCAAGTTTTGAAAAGGGAAAGGGGTCACCAACACCGGGGGTGGTAGTGTAGCTATGGGTATATGTGATACCATAGGGGGTGGATGAGGTTGTGTTCAGGTGGTGGTTGGTGAAGGTATAGTGGATGTGGTGAGTGCAACAGATGTAGGAGATGCTACATACATCATAGTGGGTATAGGACCTAAGCTACGAAACGACTAGGGGTAAGGTAGATGTGGGCAACGTGAGCAAGATGGGGCTGACATAGGAGTAGGAGTGAGTGTCGGGGGGATAGATACGGGCATGTCATATATCAACTAACCTAAGGAATCTCAAGTGGAAAGTGGGAAAGGTAAAACTGTAAGGTGATGGGATTTTGGTCAAGGATTTGTGCAAACTCCTCATCTCCAGTAGTGATAATGATAGGTTGGATAGGTTCCATGAGGTGATAAAATGGAAGGTGGTGAAGGGCTAGGTGGGAGTGGTTGAAAATTGGCATGGAATACGAGGGCACTTGCTTGTCGATGCGTCAGTACCATGTGAATAGGTACTAACGTGGTAAGACTGCTTTTATGTAAGTGACATAGAAATACAACACAGGTAGGATAAATAGGTGGTGGTAGGTGAATTGGTGCTAAAATGACAAAGGCTAACCGATGCCAGTTAGGGTAAACTGACACCGGTCACAGGTAACCATGGTGGTCACTGTGGAACGTGAACAGTTGGTCAAAAATAAGGTATAAGGCCAAACCTGATAGGTATGCCAAATACTGATGAGATTTACAAGGTCAATGTATATGATAAGAGTGACAGGGACTCTGAATAGTCGAAGAAGGTGAATACGTGAACTTTTGGGTAGGTTAACCAAAATGATAGTGAACTGACGCCGATTGGGTATAACCGATGATAGTTAGAGGTAGCCGACGCGGTCACTTTGGACCGACACCGGTCATTATGGAATTGAAATAGTGATGAAGAAAATGTGGTTGTGAATTAAAATTTGATGTGGAATCAGACCCAAAATTCTGAGATTGATGCGAATATGGTCCAGGCACACTTAGATGAAGCTGGAATACACCAACTATGATGAGGAGTGTGCAAGGAGAAAAAGAAAATAAATAACGTGACCTCTCACCTCAAAACGTAAGCCAAGCAGAAACACTAAGAAAAATATGATCCTAAGAGTGCTTTTTCTATTACGTTTGTTTAGTGTATGCTATTTTAAGGATTGACTCATGAACTGTAGAATAGATTTTTTTGGTGAGGATGGATTCCTATGAAGAAGGAGATCTACAAGGAGAGGTTTTAGGTATGTTATGGTGGGGGCGGGCCTCACTCTGAAGTATGACTCGATAGAGCAACAAGCTGGTTGCCCACTGTGCCGTGATGTGTGATCACCTACATCTTCTTCTAGGAAAGATGTTGTTTAAGAATGTGTATATTTTCAATTTTGTGAGGTTTGGATAAGACTTAGAGAGCGAGAGAGAGAGAGAGAGAGAGAGAGAGAGAGAGAGAGAGAGAGAGAGAGAGAGAGAGAGAGATAAGTGCTTGTTTATGATTTGTTTTTCAACCATCAGTTGGGAATGACTTCCAGCGTATAGGTTTCCCTCATTTAATGTGAGCTAATGCAAAAAAGCATAATGAAATGCAATGATTTTTAAGCCCCAAATAAAAATGTTGAATTCGATGACACAATAAGAAGAAAAGGAGAGAATATGATCCTTCACTAATGCAATGTAAATGAAATAGAAGAAATGTTGTTTTAAGCACCAAAACACGATTACTTTGAGACAATAGAAAGAAAAGAAGATTCTAAGGGAGAAATTTTTATATGAGAACATTTTTGAAAGGAAACAAACATGCAACTTTTCACCTAGGAATGAATGAATGCAAGGAACCCCGAATGGTCCCACTGGGCATGCCAAAATGTTTCACCAAATTCTATGATGTTTCTTTGAAAATGAAAAAATAGATAGAGTAACGAGCATAGGAGGAATACCTATTGAAATGCTAGTTGATAGGTTGTTGCGCGCATATGACTCCTTGATCCACAAGTGATCGTGAGATGTTCCTTTTGGCTGGGAGGAACTACTGAAATAAAAAGCAAGACCACTAAAAAGAGTTAAACAATATATGCAGTGGACTACCTAGCATATGCTAGATCCGGGAAGTGTGATACTTCCTAGACGGCTATCAATCCATTTTTTAAAAAATTTAATGTTGGTAAAAAAGTAAATCCTATTATAGTTAAAATGATTTAGGTATCTAATTTAAAACACAACAAGAAAGATCTAATCTAACAGATAGGATAAAATAAGATCGAAGGTCAAGTAATCGGCTCTGTGTCTCTGCAGTGTCGACAGAGGTCTTAGGTAGGTCATAAGTGAGTAAGGGTGATGTGGGAATAGGTAGGTAGGTTACTATTTATGGGTTGTATTGGTAGATACAGAGACCGATGCTGGTTAAGGGTGACCGACGCCGATTTGGGAGAACCGGTGTCGGTTACTGTGGGGTACTAGGAATGTCACAGAATGAGCTTTAGATCTCCCATATGATTGCACAAAGGACTAGGCTGGTCGGAAAGAGGTATTAAGTTGTTTGGATGGGATTTGGCGAAGTTTTAATAGGGATATGGAGGGGTGAGTATTAATGGAGGTCAGTGGGTGGCTAGGGGAATAAAGGATGAAAATACAATGATGAAATGAGTGAACCAGAGGAGTAAAATGTTCTACTTACTTGGAATTTGGTTCTGGACGTCTGTGAGTGAGGAATGAAGGTGTTGATAAGAGGTTGAATACTATAGAGGATCACCAAACATTGGGGAGATCTTGCATGGGCTGCATGTGCTCTCCTTCTTACCTGATTGGATCAAATTTGTCTTTGGGGGTGAGTGCTGGATGGTTGTTGGGTGAATCTTGGATGTCTGTGCAAGAGAAAATACTTGATCTCCTTCTTTGCATGTGTGTTCTCCTAAAACTTGTTCTCAAAAGATGTGATATCTCTTAGGAATATACCAACCTTGAAAATAAGGTTGTTTTGGGAATTAAATGGTAATCGACGGTGGTTCCAGCTTAACCGATAGCAGGTTAAGGGTAACCAACATCGGTTAGGGTGGATTTCCTAGGTTTACTAAACTAGGTAGATCCCCTTGATTTTCTGGGATATCATTTCATTTTTCCTGCGGATTAGATTGGAAGCTTCCTTCTAACATGCGGGAATGTGGTTAGAGGGAATGTAGGCATTGATTTTTAGGGTTTGGGTAGGTCTTAGTTAGTTATGGCAACTTACTAAGAATAGGTCTTAGGGTGAGGTGGCTATATGAGGTGGATATGTGGGAATTATCCCAATTAGGATATTTAAATAATAAATATGGTGAGGATAATGAATCAATTTAATTTAAATAATTAAATTAATATTATAGTAGGGTGAAGGGGGCCATGGTTAGGTGAATGTGTTCAATGGTGTTTATTTGACGAGGGACCAAAGGGGAGTATGACCTAATTTTAGTGTCTACGTACATATTAGTCTTTTAAAATGGACTTAACCATTTTAAAGATAAAAATACAACCAAATGACTACTAATTTCCATGCCTTAAAAGAATCAGCCGTTAGCAATAAAAATGCACGTGGAGCAAGTTTAAATCATTGACAGGTTTTATAAAAACCATGTGACATTTAAATGCCCATCAATTTTAACAAGTAAGATAGGGGCTATGTGTCGGCGGATCAATGGCTTAGTTAAAGCTACATGGCATCATTTCAGGCTCCTTATTATTTTTTTAACTCGATAGACCTAAGCCTGCATAATGAGCTCTAATTTACAAGTTTTGAGTACATTGCAGCAGTCGGTGAGGTCAAAGCTACATGCTGAAATCTTATAGACCTAGCAATCAAAGGACAAACCGACACCATAAGGTTCATGGAACCTTTTATTGGTTCATGTTTCATAGAACCCACCAAGGAAATGATTTGTGAAGTACGTGGAGCTATTTTATTCATTCGCAAAGTGGTCAACAAAACGAAGAGCGAAAGACGCATACGAGTTATTTCTATTCGTCCGAGTTTCACAAGAAAGTTTCATTCAAGGAAACAATTCATGAAGGATTCATGGATATGTTTGATTGGCTTGAATTTTGTAAGGTATAGTGGTGACATGAAGTTAAAGCTTTATAATCTCGACACTATGGAATCAGATCATATGTGGAATATTTTTATTAGCTCATGTTTTAAGGAGATGAAAAGATTGATTTTATGATAAAATTAAATAAGGACACTTGGAAAAAGGTCAGTGAGACAAACACATGAGCAATCTCAATTTTTGAGCCAATTAGGAGCTAAAACGTGTCAAATTCTTGTGCATCACAGTAGACAAAACTTTAGAAGGCCTATAACTTTTGATATACAACTCCAAATTTAGCAAAAATTATCTCGTTGAAATCTCTCTCCAATCTCTACAATTTAGTATCATTTATTTCAGAATATGATATTTTAGAGGAAAATACATATGAAAGAAATAAAAAAAGTGTAGAGAGGTTTAAAAATAGATTAGGACATGCTAGAAAAGCTTGTTTTGTCATCTAGAAGCTAAATAAGGAAGATAAAAGCGTGCAAAGAAAAGGAACAACTATTTTGAGCCATGCAAAACTTATTTTTAAGAAAAACATTAAAATAAATGAATTATTTCACACTAAAGGAGTTTATTTTGGGGTAAGAAATCAAATTACATTACTTTTATCCTATTTTAAGTCAGACTTGCATGTCTTGGATTTTATTATTTGTCTTGTCACATATTTCTATAAAATACTTCATAAAACATTGTAAAAGGATATATTCTTATTTATTCATGTTTCTTGAAGAAATTTAGTCTTTTGAGTGATAAATAAAGGGTCATGAGTGACTATATGTGCTTATTCCACCTCTTGGAGCAATACAAGAGTTGTTTTTTTACCTTATATAGTCTTTATTTAGTGCATACTCATTTAAAAAGTTTTTATTTTGTGATTCTTGTTTATCCTCATCTTATCAGTTTAATCTTTCGTGCCTTATGTAGTTTTTGTGTCGATTTTAGATCATATATTATGTTTAGTAGGTTGTTTGCGAGATTTTTTTGTGGTGCAAACCTCGTTGCCCCTCTTATTATTCAAAGTGATAATCATTCAAAACCCTTTTTTGAATCATATTTAGTTTGACTCAATTACTTGTAGTTTGTGTATGGATTTTTTTTCTTCATCCGTGTGATTCAAATAAGTATGAAGTTCTCAAAAATTTATAGTGTATCACCCCTTTTCATGTTTTTCTTCTTTCCTTTTCTTCTTGTGTGGATATATTTTATATCCTTTTGAAGTTAATTATCTAGTAATAAAACAACTAAATAAATCAAAACATGGAGGGTTTATGGTACCTCAAATGTGTGATGGATGCAAGAAGATGGGCACAAAGTGAATGATCTTGCAAAGCAAATCTGATGAGCCCGCAAAACATGTATAATTAGAAAGAAAATTGATTAGATGATATATGTGGGGCTTCTGACGAAGCCGGTTCCAAGAAGTGTTACCTTCCTTTCACGGATGTCAACCCCCATTTGATAAAATAAAATGATATAAATGAAAGATGGCTAGATAACATTGCAAAACCGATAAAAAATAGAATATGCAAATAATAGAAGTAGATGGGAAAGTACTGATCTAATTCAAATCAACTTAAAAAAATTACCGACTAGGTTGATGGTGATCTAAACTATAGAGAGGCAGTTGACGGTGAACTAAGTGGATGAAGCTAGATAACAAGATTATAATGCAAATATGTAAATATATGAATGCGAGAAGGGGGTCATTGATACCAAGACGTTGGAAGTGACTTATAAAGAAGGAACTAAGACATAGGAACAAGATAGATACTTGTTAGAAAAATAGAGATTTGGATGGATTGGTTGATGTACAAGACTTGGGTCGAAGGTGACCAGTGGTGTTGATAAAACAAGTTTGGTATAACAGGGAAGCGAGATGGAAGATCTAGAAATTGGAATAGAAATAGAGCACTAATAGACGTTGGGATGGATCTAGAAATAGAAAGTATGATGATAGAGTCTTTGGGTGACAATGACATGGAATGGGAAACGATGACTTGAGCAAAGTGTGAAACAAAGCCAAAGGTAGATGGGTGGGATGAGTGAGAAAAAAAAAAACTTGGAAGAATAACTGACAATGAAGCTCCAATAATGGTCGGACTGAAAAATGTTAGATTCTACAAAAACCAATAAAATTGCATATGATAACATAGATAAGCATGAAATTGAAATAAACCTCCCAAAGTCACGTAAGTGATGTGAAACAAGCTCGATGGACTGCAAGAGGGTTGAAACTTGATTGCTAGATTACTCAAATTCAAGATAAGTTGCATTACAGTGAAAAAAGCTTGGGTTGTGTCTTGTTTTGGAAGGGGGAGAAATCAATCTTATAGGATTGCGGATGACCCGAGATGGGTTTCCCCGACTACGAGTAATTTTTCTTTAGATGGTAAAATCATTGATTTGCTCGAGATATTGGGCTTTAGGGATTGGGATAAATGTTTTAAAGCATGTAGGTGGTGGTTAACGGTTGTTTAGGGAAGTGTAATTGGTAGATGAGAGATAAAGATGGGTATGATAAAAGCTAGAAAAAGCATAGGGATGTGGATTTTAGTGATTAGGGATAAAAGTATTCCAAAGAAATCTAATTAGAGGTAATTATCCAATTTACGTCAATTAAAAAGAATTAATTAATAATTAAAGGTGATGGGATAATATATGGTCATTTAAATAAATGAAATGAAATGAAATTAAATGGGTCTAGCTAGAACCATGGTGGAAAATGTGCACATAGGAAATCAAGGGTAGCGAAACCAAATTTTGGTGTTTACATTTTCCCCTTTTTATCAAGTGGTTTGTGCTTAGCAAGCCATGAGACAAAAACGATGAGAGACAAAGAGTAGGATGAAGACTAATGGAATATTGATGATGAGCTCCCCCTCAAATGAGGGATCGATAACACAAAGGGGAATCAATGATGAGTTTGAAAAAGGTAGATGTTTAAGGGCGGTGGGAGAAAAAAGATGGGTAAAATGATAAAGCAAGGCAAGATGCCCCAAGAAAGAAGGATTTACACAACAATAAAAATATATGGCCGTGATTCTGATATCACGTCGTAGAGAACAAAGGACCTGTCTCAATGGAGATGACGATAATGCTCTATGGACCGGTGAGTGGGGAAAACTTGTTTGTAAAATGAAGGGAATTCAATGGGAAACATATCAAATGGACATGAGCCATTGGGACCAATGGGTCATAGGAAGACATCAAACTATGCACAAACAAATGATAAGATAATGTGAAAATAATACGATACCCTTCATACGCATAGAATCGAGTGAAAAGTATACGTCCAAAAAGGATGAGGAGGATAATGGTGCCCTAGCAAAGGCGAGAAATGGTTGAAAAGGAAGAATATGAAAAAGTGATGATATAAAATGTCCCAAGGGAGTAAATATGACATCAAAGGTGGAATTTGAGAGCAAACAAGGATAAATAGATGATTCCACAGTAAGGGATGTAAAAGGATAACGACAAGCCAAAAAAAGGGTTGCGAAGGTGAGTCGATGATGATGGACTAAGACCGATTGATGGTGACCCGGGGATTGACAAAGTGACTTGGTTTCGTAGCTATATAAGCGAAAGGTCAGCCAACGATGATAATTTTCACATGTGCAAGTGACGATTGAGAGAAAAGGGCTAAAAAATAAGATCGAGAGATGAAGGCCAAAAGGAGAAGAAAGAAACACCATAGGGTGCGTAAGATGGTAACAAAACCCACACTTGTGTTTTAATTTATTTTATGTTTTATTTTATTTTTTCCTTTTTTTATAAAAATGATGATGTCAGGAGTGGTTGGTGGAGACCAAGAAGGGTCGACATTGGATGAGAACTAAGACATTTCGATTGATCCCTATACATGTTACCGACCTGGCAGGTCATGAAGTGTCGACCAAGGCTAGATTGGAAAATTTTGATAGATAGATGAAATAAACTAATGTTTGCATGTTGTTTGGATGATTGCAGGATAGAGAGACTTTATATTTGAGAGACCAAGTGTCAGCTCTATTAGAGTGATCAAAGGAGATGTTATAGTCATTGAGTGGGGTCACTTGGTAGTTGTGGGGTTATGAGGCTTTAGAAACTATCAGAGGATCCCACAGGATGTTAGATCGATGATTGTGTTAGTGGAGAGATGGGACATACAAAAGCAGACGAGAGGACTTGTATCACGGGGCAACATTTGAGGCTTTCGATGTACAATTTATTGGTTTTACTGATATCTCTACTTTGAGAGAGGGCCCTTAGAGGCCAATGATGTATTGATACACTCTATTATGGTGATACATACATACATACATATATACATATGATATTGTCATGGTGTAGCATATGTGTAATGTTGATTATTTGATTCATGATGATGTGATTACATGTTTTACTTATATTTGATGATGATGGTAAAAGTATAGGATGATATGTTTTATTATGATGATGATGTTAAATATGTTTTATATTGATGATGGTGATGATTACATGTTTTACTTTGGATTTAATTATGATGATGAATATATATACATGGTTGGATGATTTAATATATAATGTAATATGTTTGAAAATAGATGTGAGGAATGATCGGTAATATAAAGGGGATTTACATAGAGGAAGATGTGCTTATAATAAAATAAAGGAGAGGTAAAAGATAGATGTGTAAAGGTTTAAAATAAACACAATTTAACGATGGCGACCTATGGGTACAAATGATGCTATGTCATATCGAGGAATGTGTGAGAAAAATATGCCTCCAATTTCATTGGAGGTAAACAAGAGGGGGATCCAAGTAACACAAGGCACATGCGACCAAAACATGATGTTAGCATATAACCAACAATAGTTAGTTATACCAGAGATCATGAGAGAAAGTTATGGAATGAACTCATAAACCTAATGTCAACATGAAAAAGGGTTTGTGATGTAACTTGTACGTGGGAAGATGGTTATCCATGAGTGGTGTTCCCTAAATATATGTCCTAGCTCTGGGTAGGGGAAAGAAAATTGATCAATGTGAGAAGCTTTCTAGGAAACTTTCTTAGGATGCTGATAAAATAGAAGGTTGATCAATATAGGAAGCCTTCAATGCCATAATACAATATAGTATCCATTTTTTGAGGGTATGGTCTATTTTATACATATATGATATAGATGACAAGAATGATATACATGATATCCATCCTTCAAGGGATCGATCTATTGATTTGATTTGATTTTTCTTCTTATTTTTTATTTTGATATGAATAATTGTCCTTCGAGGGAGAAGTCTCTTTTTGATAGCTTTTGAATTTGATACGAGCATCCATGAATTTTTATTTTAACATGGGGAAGAACTGGGAATAGCTATGTAGACCACTTAGGAGGGGAAAATGAATGTACAAGAGACACCCATGAATTCTTTGCATGGTTTCAAGAGGTAAATAAGAGTGCGATGGATGTAATGATTGTGGAATTATCACCAAGAAGGGAGAGCCTACCTATATGGAACATGCCATGGGTAGAATTGTGGTGCCCATATTTAAGGTCATATCTAGGAAAGTGATGGTAGACCACATAATTCCAAATCATTACAATGATAGATGGAAGAGGCTAATGATGGAAGGATGATATAAAGATATGACTAAGTTCTCATTGGTAACGTGTTAACAATAGAATGGTCACAAGTGCAATGCGTTAAGTGGTTCTACTTCTAGTTTACCATCAAGGGAGGCCAAATGATAGGCTCCGACCCATACTTATGTGTGATAATGTATGGTCCAATCCAGTTGGGGAAAAATTTCCACGTTGGATCCTTTCTAGAGTAGTAACGTTCTAATTTTCTTTAAGGATGAGGTCGCTGACATTAAAGTCGCACTCTTTGAGGTGCTTATTATAAGCACACTTGATGCACTCTTGATAAACATGATGGTGTTCAAGAGCGAGGAGGCAAAATTCATCTAATAATTCGAGTTGTGTTAGATTCTCTTGGTGATAATATTCATCAGAGATGAAGTCGCGAAGAGACATGCACAGGACGGAATTTGAACTTTGAGAGGAAGGAAGGATTCAAATCCTGTACATAAGAGAAAAGGGAGTAGCTCCCATGGAAGTGTAGATGCTAGTCCGATAAGCCCAAAGAGTGAAGGGAGATGAAGATGCCAATTATGACTAGATTGGTCAATAGTCTTTGCAAGAATGTTTTGAAGGGTTTTATTAGTTGTTTTAGCTTGGCCGTTAGCTTGAGGATAATATGGTGAAGAGAAACTAAGTTGGATATTGAATGAGTCACAAAATTTCTTGAGATATTTGTTTTTAAAGGACTTTTTTGTTGTCTGTGATGAGTTTTGAGGGGAAAAAAAAGTAGCAAATGATATCTTTGGTAGATAAATTTAATGATTGGACCAGATTTTGTTGAAGTGAGGGGAATTTCTTCCACCCACTTAGTGAAATATTCAGTTATAGTGATGATAGAGTGATGTTGTTGTGAAGACCAAGGATTGATGAGACCAATGAGATCAAGATACCATTGTGAGAAGGGCCAAGGTCCTAAGCGATTGCAAATCTTGACTAGGAATGTGAATAATATTAGAATGTTGTTGAAATTTTCACATTTCTTAACATACTCACAATAGTCATGATTGAGGAAGGCCAAGTAATAGCCAAGATGAATAATGTGTTGAGCAATGGCTAAGCCACTAAAGTTTCCACCAAAAATACCATCATGGAATTCTTGGATAAGCATGAGAAGATTCATGGGATTTAAGGCATTGAAGGAGAATGCCATAAAATCCATGGTTATAAAGAATGCCTCCAAGTATCACATAGCGGTTAGCACATTTGAAGGAAGAAATCCTAGCATTATTAGATAGATAAGATGGAATAATGGATTGGGATGAATAATCAAATATTTATGGGAATACCAAAGATCGATGAACCGGATTCGAAGAGATTAACATGAGGTAGGTCATGGAATGATCGATCACTACAATGAATGAAAATAGAAAGTTTGGAATCTTTTGTTTTCCATGGGATGAGATTTGTAAGGGATGTCATCATATCAATGAAATAATTGGATGATCGAGGAGAGGCTTGGATAGTGTAAAATCAAAGGCCTCAAGTAGGAGGAAGATATGAATGATGTCTGCTATTTTGAAGAGTGTCATTTTTTACATTGATACTCACCTGTGACTTGTTTGATGATAAGTTCAAAATCCCTATAGATGTCAAGAATTTTAACACCTAGAAAGAGAGCAGTTTCAAGACCTAAGATAAGGGCTTCATACTCGCCATATTATTCATGCACTAAAAATTGAGCTTGTTTGTGAGGGGAATATGAGTATCCTTAGGAGGAAAGAAATGAAGCTAGACTACCTCTTCCTTTTGAAATTTATGACCATAAAAGAAGATGGTCATTTTAAGGGTTTCATACTCATGATGAAAATGATTAATACATTTAATTAGGAACTTCTCATGAGGAAGATGCATATTAGGAAGAGGGGATTCTACTTATTGGTCTGCAATATCTTGAACCTTAATGGATTTTGAGAAATAAAATTGAGGTCGAACTCAATCATGAACATGAGCCAACAAGTGATGTAATCATTATGATGGTTTAAGTTTTAGAATGCATCATCTTAATGATTAGAATACATCATCAAATTTTAGAGGTGGAAAAGAAGAGAGTGTAACACAAATTTTTAGCTTCAGTGTAGTGAGTCTCGTAGTCATGGAGGGTACTGATGATGTAATAAAAAAATTTCTCACAACCTTGGTCATCATGATGTACTAACATATCCCCTAGAGCATGATTAGTAGTAGAGATGTATAGATAAAAGGGATCCCCATTGTGTGGAGATGTAAGCACTAGTGGAGATAAATATATTGTTTAATATTCATCAAAAGCCTTTTGACAATTATGATCCCAATTGAAGTCTATGTCTTTATGAAGAAGATGATGAAAGGGTTTGAAAGTGATTTGAAAGTTGGGAAATGAAAACAATGGACCGATTGAAGTTGGCCTTGAAGACTATGAAGTTGTTTAAGATTGGAAGGAGGAGGCATTTCAATGATTGCTTTGATTTTCATAGGGTCAACTTCAATGCCCCTAATAGACATAATAAATCCAAGGAGTTTTCCAATTAATACTCCAAACACACACTTGGTTGGATTGAGATGAATGCAAAATGAATAAGACACTCAAAAATGACTTCAATAATGGAAAAGAAGATTTACCCAAAATATCATCAACATAATCTTCTATTATTTTTGGATGAGATCATGAAATATGTAAGTCAAGAGCCAATGATAGGTAGCTCTGGAAATTTTCAGACCAAAGGGCATGACACAATAACAAAAGGTTCCCAAGGGATGATGAAGGAGGTCTTATGTTGGTATTCTAGTGTGATAAGAATCTGATTATAACCATAAAACCCATCCATAAGAGAAATCATCTCATGACTGTAGTAAGATCCACAAGTTGATCAATGTTGGGAAGAGGAAGTCATCTTTAGGGTAGGTGAGGTTAAGATCTCAAAATTCGGTGCATATACAAAGTTTTATAAACACTTTATCGATGGGTATGATATTATAAACCCATTGGGGATAGTTAATGGGGATGATGAAATTGGTAGAAATAAGATGTTGTAACTCCTCTTTGACAAGGATGCTAACTCTAAGGATGCATGCGGTGAAGCTTTGCTTAACTAATTTAGCATTGGGAAAGGTGACAATATTGTGGATGATGATATAGGGTCAAGACCTGGCATGTATGAATATGACCATGTGAATGCTTAGCTATGATGAGAGAGGAATGCAGTGAAAGAATCAATCTCATGTGGATCAAGGATTGACCCATTTTGAGGATACGAGGCTCTTGGGGAGTCTGATATTGATGTCAATGGTGGCTTTATTGAGAAGAGTGGATGTGTTAGATGGTAAGGTATTATGAAGATAAGAATCCTATGCCCCCATGTGGGAAATAATGGTGTCATCATCAACACACTAAATAATGTTGATGGTAGAAGAGTCTTCTTCTATCATCTTTGGATGGTGAAGGGGAAGGGACCTAGTCGATTTTCATTGATTTTAAGTGATAAGGATCCCAAGTCCCAAGTAATGGTGGAGACTAAAAAAATATAGAGGCAATATAAACAATGTCATCCGTATCCAGACTCATGGGATGATGAAGATGGAGAAGGCATGTCCATGCACATCTCAGATGGTGGGATGGGTCGAGTTAGTTGGTTACTCGATATTATAACCTAATTTTTTTGAGGCTTACAAAAGATTGATCAATAAATAGGCCATGTGGCCCTATTCATAACGTCCCATGTTGAATCCCTTCCATGCACATGGTGAAGATAGGTATGGGTGAAGGATGGTTTGTTAAGGAATCCAAAACCATTGGTATAAGGTTTGGCATGTGGAAGATCAACGATGTGAGAAGAAGGGGTATTGAAACCACCATATATGAGGTTGGTTCAAAGATGTGGTGGAATGAAAGGAACGATATCCCCAAAATTGGGTTGGTACATTAGATCTTGGTCGGGTCTACCGAGATGGTGAGGAGTGGGAAAGGTGTTGAGTGTAAGAAGACGATACTCCCCCAATGTGATTTTATCCATTACTTTATCTAGGGAGTCATCGTTGGGAAATTTGGATGAAGGGATGGATGAGATGGTGGATGGTGTAGATGGATCATTCTTGGGAACAAGGAAATCATTGGGTTTATAGGTCATGTTACACATTTGGAAGGGAGGATCATCCCCAGGAAGTGTCAAGATCTTCCCCTCATGCTCATATTTAATACATCGATGAAGTGTAGAGGGGTCATAATGAATAACGCGGATCCAAGGTAATCCAAGGAGAACATTATGTTGAAGTTCTCCTTCTATTATGTAGAAGACCTTGTGGAGGATATTCTAACCAACATAGATAGGAAGGACAACCATTCCCAAGGCAAGAGTGATAGCGTTGTTGAAGGTGCAAAGGACCGCATGTGTTTGGGTGATTGTGGATTTTGGGATCTTGAGATGATCAAAGGTATGTGATGGGATGATGTTAATGTTTTCCCCATTATCGATCATGGATCATTGAATGAAAGTATCATTAATCCTAACTATGATGAAAAGGGGAAGGTCATGTTCTTCAGTGTGATATCCAAAATCTTAGTATCATCAAATGAGATAGCAACAGAAGTTGTAAGCGCTCCTATGAGAGATGCGAAGGGTGAGCCTCATCATTGGATGTTGAAATATACTTCAAGGCTTTAGTGAGGGCATGTCTATGGTCTAGTGAATATTTGGATGAGCTCGTAAAGTGACATCTTAACTAGGGCCTGATGAATTTGTTTGATGATACTTTGTTCAATAGGCCAAGGAGAAACTAAGACAAAAACCTTAGGTTTTGATGATGATGTGATCTCCTTAGGAGGAGGATGGTGACAAAGGTCTTGGATTTTGGCTAGGATTTTGACTTAGGATCATGTGGGCTAGATTGAGTGGATATCCAAACAACATTGATGAATAAATGGGGACCATCCTTAGAAGAATCATCATTTGGAGGTGGGATGGCTACAAAAGTCCGTGATGAATGAGGGGACTTATGCATTTGGATGGATGAGGTCAAAGGTGTTGGGGTGTAGGAGGAGATTGGTTTTACTCAAGAAGAATTTAATATTCCTTGATGATGTTATGTATAAGGGTTTGTAGTGCTTTACAATATTTGGTGTTGTGTCCATGGGTATGATTGTAGGCACAAATGAGGTTTGAATCGAACCATGATGGATTTTTACTATTTGGGTCAAATGCCTTAATAGGTGGAAGTGTGATGGTAGAAATTTGGAGTAAAAGTTGGATAACTTCCTCATAAGATTCGATTAAAATATTAGGTGCCTTGTTTTTGTGATATGTCTTGGTCTTAGAAGAAGAAATGGAGGCTAGAGATGATTTAGGTATCTAATATGGAGTTAGAGTATTTTGGGGTTTTGATGTCTTATTTTTCAGTTTTGGTGATGATTGGTGCTCTAGAAGAAGAAGCATTGGATGGTTTTGGCTTGGGTTGATTGGTGGATTGAAGTGTTTTTGATGAAGGGCCTAGTTGAAGAAGATATAGATGTGGTCCAAAGATAGACAATTTCCAAAGATAGAAAATTTAGTGTTGGATTGTTTGAAATTAGGAGGAGGGATGTCAATTTTCTTATGAGGACGTGAAAGAGAATGTTGAGGAAATATGCCAAGGGTTCTAGATCTTGTTTGTGAAGAGGCACCCTTGGGAGGGATGACCAAAATCTCAACTGGAGGGTCTGAAGGTGGTGTTATATAGGTGGAGGAGTAGTTTTTGCATGATGAGGTCAAAAGAAGGAAAATATTGGTTTGATGTAGAAGTGTTTGATTGTGTAGATGAGATGGGAGGATCACTTGAAGTTGCTACAAGTTGAAGTGCTTTCCAAAATTCTTCAAATGATGAAAGTGATGTGGAAGATGATGTAGATGTGGTGACAATAGTTGATGTGGTGGGTACGGGAAAAAAGTACAGAAAGAGGAACTAGGATTGATGCAAGGATGGTATAATGGGTAAAGGTGGAATAGATGTGGATAAATTAGTCGAATCCAATGAAGTGGATGTGATAATTGATTGAGTATATGGGATAGGTAATGAAGTAGATATAGGTGGGTGGGAATGGTGGTTTCATAAATGTATAAAAGGGCATCATTGATATGCTTGTGAATGGGGGAGATGCGACATGTGTGGAAGTATAAATAAATGTTGAGATAGATGTGGGTGTGATTGATATGGTTATGGGGATAAGTGTTGATGGGCTTGTATGTGTAGGAATAATTTCTAAAGAAGTAGATGTGATGGTTGATAAAGAAGGTGAAGTTGTTGATAAGTAGGATCTTGATCAATGGCGTGGATAATGTTTATGGTATGAGCATTGGGTGCTTGGGATGTAGAAGAAGTGGTGGATTGAGTTGTTGGTGCGTGGTTGGGAAATGGTTGTTTAAATATGTCAAGTGGTTGGTTGGGTGATGCATTAGGATTTTCCACTTGAAGGTCACCTTGATCAATGAGTCTTTGGACTAGGTCTTTAAAGGTTTGACACCTCTCTATATCATGTCCTTGGACTTGGTGGTATTTATAGTAATGATCCTCACATGATACCATGCGGGTTTTTATAGACTCATTGAATGGTCGGATAGGAGGAAGAGTGATAAGATTAACCACCATCAACTTGTCAAATATTGAACTATATGATTCTCCAAGGGGAGTATAGTTGGGCGTAGGTCTAGGGGCTCATTGTTGAGGCCATGTGCTAGATGTGGGTGCGGAAGAATACTTAACAACCAATATTGACTGCACTCTTAGATTTATCATTGTGTGTGGATGGTTTGGTAAACTCAGTTTTGGGTTTGTTTAATTTAAGTTTGATTTGGCCTTGCTCAAGGGCATGAGTTTCAAGTTTATGAGCCATGGTGAAGACTTCTTCGAATGTTTGGAAAGATTGGATTTGCAATGTAGAAGAAATATGCTTTCAAAATAACATGAGAAGAGTTTGATGAGTTCGGTTTGTGGAAGAGAAATTATGGTTGGTTTATATACCATGTCATTGTGTGAAAAATTATGTAATAGACTCATCCTCAAAATTTCAATGGTGTATAAGTCATTGATGGTGATTTTTCACATAATATTAGTTGAAAAGTTCTCTAGGAATAATTTATGCAGAGTTGGGGAAGGAAAATAAGAAATTTTGAGGAAATCCCATTGTACCAATCTAATGTTGGACCAGCCAAGGACATAGGGAAGGTGTAAAGCATAAGTTCTTGATCATGTGCGATAAGGTAACATGCGTGCTTAAATGCATGGAGATTTTGTTGGGGATATTCCTTGTTGTTGAACTTGGTAAACTTGGGAATCTCCCAATGAGGAGGGTAAGATTTGATTGGAATTTATGGATGAATAGGTTCATTATAGGTTTTTAATAAGATAATGTAACCTTGGGTTAGAAGGTAGAACTTCTAGACTATCCAACCTATTCATTAAAGCATGGATAGGATCATTTGATGTGATGATAGGTTGTGATTGTGATTGTGTGGCATGGAAAGTAGCTTAATAAGGTGGTTGATAAGTTTTGGATGTGTGGGTGTTTGAGGAATCATTTGATAAGGAGGTTATTGCAATTTTTGATATTGGGATTGGATTGGCTATTGTGGTAAATGATGAGTGGGAATGTAGGTATGAATATGAAAAATTGTTGATGAGGTAGATTAGACACCACATAATGCAAAGAAATCATAGGTGGAGGTTGGGAAGCAATGATATGTACATGTGATGTGAGAGGAAAATAATATTTATGTTGTTTGGATATGGGAAATGACATTTGGGAAGATTGGGTAGGGACACTAGTGATGATAGTGGCTAAAGAAGTAATAGGAATGGTTGTGGTGATATTTGTGTTGATTAGAGGAAGATGGGGAGGAATGGGTGTGACTAACTGATTGGTTTGATGAGGTGGGGGATTGGTAGAAGATGAAGTAAGATCATGTTGTATTGTGGTGGTTTCAGTTGGGTGGTTTTTATTTGATAAGGATAAATTTATTGAAGTGGTGGACCATCAATAAGAAGTTGGGTTGACTTCCTAAGAAGGTAATCTTGAAGAGCTATTGGATTGGCATTGAGAAAATCCTGGAACTCTAAACTACCACGAGGGACAATAGGAGGTCCAAAAGGTTCAGATGTAGTAGATGGAGGATTAGTTGGTTGATATGGGATGGAATAATATAAGAAAGGATCAGTCTCACCTACGGTAGTAGTTTGAACAAGAGGTCCTTGAGAAACATTGATGAGAGATTGGGTGGCCATGGAGGAAGTGAAGGCACATATGAGCCATTGGTCATGATGGATGTTTGTTGAGATGAGACGAAAAAATTTTTGTGGAAAAGTTTAGTTCCATTGTTTTGGCTACCAAACAAGTAACTATGGGCATGGAATGAATTTTTTTATACTAACTAAATCAATCAAATCAAACACAAAGAATTTTTTTGATTTATTAAGAAAGTGAAAAATAAAAAGGGAATGGATAACAAAGGTACCTATGAAATGGCAATCTAGAGTTGGTTTCAGGTTGTTATGGTTGGGAGTCCTCGATATACCTAAAGGTACGTGAGGGCCGATTCCATGTATCTGATTTCTAATGCGACCATAACATCATGAAAATTCCTATTGGGTGATGAAATCCCAATCAATTCACCTAGTAGGAAGATGTCTACATGTGTAGATTATTGTGTGAGGTTTGGTTTTGTGTGATAGAATGTGAGATGTAATCGATTAACCCTTACTTTAAGATATGTTTTCAAGAAAGGATGCAAATTTTTATTTTTAAGTGAAATCCAAATGTGAAATTTTGATGAGAACACACACAATGAAGGTAAAATGCAATGTAAAAATAAAAAATATGAAAAAAATGAGAATACATGTAGAACTATTTTCCTTTTTATCTTATCTTCAAAAAGACACAAGCGAAGAGTGATCCAAGTAATCAAGCACAACATGAAAAAGAAAAAAGCAAGCCTTTTCCCTGTAGTGTTAGTAGAAGACAAAAGAAACACAAAAATAATAAGAAATACACGGAATCACCTAAAATGGTGGTCACACCAGTGTGCGAGAATGTGGATCTAATTTTTTTCCTTTTCAATTTAATGATCTAGTACTAAAAAAACTAAATAACTTAGAACATAGAGGGTTTATGGTACCTCAAATGTGTGATATATGCAAGAAGATGAGCGCAAAGTGAATGATCTTGCTACAAATCTGATGAACCTGCAAAATAAGTATAACTAGAAAGAAAATTGATTAGATGGTATATGTGGGCTGCTCGACAAAACTGGTTCCAAGAAGTATTACCTTCCTTTCATGGATGTTAAGCCCTATTTGATGAAATAAAATGATATAAATGAAAATGGTTGGATATCATGCGAGAAAATGATAAAGAACATAATTTGAAAATAACATAAGTAGATGGGAATGTACTAATCTAATTCAAATTTACTTTAAAAAAATTTACCTGATTTGGGTCGACGAAGACCTAGACTACGAGAAGCGGAGTCGATGGTGACCTGAGTGGATGAAGTTGGAATCAAGATGATAATGCAAATCTACAAAGATATGAATGTAGAAGGGGGTCACATATACCTCAAGACATTGTAAGTGACCTACAAAGAAGGACATGAGACATAGGAACAAGATGGATATAGAAAAAAAGAGATTTGGATGGATTGTTTGATGAACATGACTCAAGTCGATGGTGACCAGGGTGAATACATACCAAGTTTGGTATAACAGAGAAGCAGGATGGAAAATATGGAAACTAGAATAGAAACATAACAATAATAGACTTTGGGGAAGGATCTGGAAACAAAAAGTATGATGATAGATGGATAGGTTAAAGGTTACTTGGGTAGCGATGATGACTCGAGCAGTGTGAAACAAAGTCGAAGGTGAATGGGTGGGATTAGTGACCTATAAATAGAAAACCTGGAAGAATGACCTAATAATGAAGCTCTAATAATGGTTGGACCTAAAAAATGTTAGATTCTACAAGACAATAATAAAAATTGCATATGATAACATAGATAAGGACAAAATTGAAAGAAACCTCCCAAATTCATGTAAGTGACATGAAAAAGGCTCTAATGGACTGCAAGAGGGTTGACACAACTGCTAGATTACTCAGATTCTAGGATAAGTTTGTATAGTGCAAGAAATCTTGGGTTGTGTCTCATTTTGGAAGGGGTTGAAATCAGTCTTATAGGCTTGACTACGACCCAACCGGATCACCACCGACTACAGACAACCATTATTTAAATGGTAAAATCATTGATTTACTCAAGATATGGGGCTTTAGGGATTGGGATAAATGTTTTAAAGCATGTAGGCGGGTAAGGGTTGTTTAGGGAAGTGTAATGGGTAGATAGGAGATAAATATGGGTAGGATAAAAGCTAGAAAAAGCATAGGGATGTGGATTTAGGTGGTTAGGGATAAAAGCATCCCAAAGAAAGCTAATTAGAGGTAATTAGCTAATTTAGGTCAATTAACAAGAATTAATTAATATTTAAAGGTGATGGGATAATAGATGGTCATTTAAATAAATTAAATTAAATGGGTCTAGCTAGGACCATGGTGGAAAATGTGCACACAAGAAATCAAGGGTAGCAAAACCAAATTTTTGTGTCTACATATGCCTTTTCCCGATCAAATTTGGTAAAGTAAAATCATCCTTACAAGATATAATAAATTTAGGTGTTGCACTAGGGGAAGCAACCCTCTTTGGAGATTCACTCCAACATACGCGTCACCCATAACCTATGAGCTTTTCACTTTTCAATTGAAAGGAGAGTTATCACACCATTCTCCAAAGGGTACATTTCAAAGTGACAACAGTTTTGGTACTCTGCTAGGACATAACAAAGAATTTGTCAATAATTTGATGTTATTTTTGAAAAAAATCAACGTTTCATGTTGCACCCAGAATTGTGTTAAGTATAAGCACCATGAGGAAGTTCGGGGATGTGTGCGAGGCGAGGTGCGAAAGTAGAACAGGAGTGTGCAACTATTTTGGGAACATGTGGAAGATCAAGAGTTACGCGAGTCCGAGCTAATAATAGGAGTAGTTTTGGAGCTAATTATAGATAATATATTATTAGGCGAAGCCTGCATGCTTCTTTAGTTATCTTTGTATGCATGTATGGCTATTTTTAGCATGTGGCCTATTTTGAGAGTGCATGAGTAGTGAAGGGAAAGTCCCCACCCCTACACACACACACACACACACACACACACACACACACACACACACACACACACACACACACACACACACACACACACACACACACACACACACACATATATATATTGATTTGTAATATTTTAAGAGACCGAGATCTAGATTATAACGAGTTATGTTGCTGGTATGTTTGTGTGCATGACTTTGTAATGATACTTATGGTGTATTTATATACTGGTTTGTCATGATTTAATATAATAAATAATTATGGATGGATATTGATTGTTGATATCTCTACTCATGGTTATTTTATAGTGAATCTAGTATTAATGCTTATGTGATCTACATGTTTTCCTTATCAGTGGTGTTTCTAAATTGAGATTTGGTTATTATGATGAGATATGTACTTTGATTGTGGTTATTATGAACATGCATGCTAGCACCTTGGTAAGACAATAATAAAGAGGAACATGGTACCTATTGCATGCTTCAGGTGAGTGCTCGAGATCATCTCGAGTGAAGTGTGAGCATGCCTAGGGATTTGATTGGGAAAATAAGACTAAATTTTGGTTCTATTATTGGGACCTATTTTCAAATTGTTTACCATGATGTTACATGATGATGTCATATCAGTTGACTCTTGTGGATATTGAATATTGGGTGATTGATAAATAAGATCAGTTTAAATGAAGATATGGTTCTGGACCTGATTTCAATGTGCACACGTGGGTTGAATAATATCTTTATCATGAGCTTTATGATATGTTATTTTGCTTATTTCCAATAGATTTGTGTGAGTGGTTGTCAAGCATATGCATCAAAGAAAAGCTAGAGTTACAAACCAAGGAATTTAACACATGAAGAGTATGAACCTTTGTTTGATGCGAGATGAACCTTGGACATGTGTTATAGATCATTGGTGGGCTAGTGTTGTGTGTAGTTATACTTTGGAGTATGGTGGGTCTACTTATTATTGTCTAGAAGTTCTTGATTTTAAATTCTTGCACGAGCCGAGAGGATCTTTCATCCGCACTATTCCTTTGTCCATTAAGATCTTGAAGGTGGTGCTTGAGCTTAGAGAGCCTCCTATGGCTAGCTAAACATACCACCGCACGTAGGGGTAGGAGAAGGTGTGGTGAAAGATGGTGGACCTTGTGGAAGAAAGGAAGAGAGAATAAAGGAGGCTTAAGTATAATGAAGCATGAGAGAGGAAATTAGCGAAGCAACGTGATATTGAGGAGTCTGTGGAGTTATAGAGGATGATGTCTCATGAAGGATTTGAGGCTCATGTGGAAGACATAGAGATGGAGCATCGGATCTCCCCACTTAAGCAAGTTTAGTAGAAAATCTCCTTCGACTTATGATGAGAGTGCGTCAAAGGAGGAAAGAGTAAGGACCAAGGTGTGCATCCGATCCCACCCGACAACATAGCCTTTATGCCTGGTGTTCCAGTTCCAGAAGTAATCATTAATCAACAAGTGATTGTAGGTAATCCAATAGCTTCAGGTAGATATAATTTTCCTTTGAATATAGAAGTGCATCAGACAACACATTCATCTATGGCAGCACAAACATTACCTTTGTTATTTAGAGGCCTGATTGGAAGAATATTTTTTGGCATGCCATCAGGATAGAGTGGGGGTGTGCAGAACATTTGGAACACATCTGGAAGTACTAAAAATTCATAGACTATGGGAGTTCAGTTTAGTAATGCTGTTGGGACACAAGGAATTACATCCACTAGTCTAGTACCCGCTACTAGAGGATCAAGTGGTTCTAGTGGTAGAGGAAATACTAGTGGCGGTTCTAGTTCTAAATTTGGAGGACATGGCCCACATCCATAGTAACCCCCACATCAACCTCAAAAATTTTATTATGAGATATCCCTCCACATGTAAGAATATAGAGGTATTATGGATCACTAAAGGAATCACTTTAGATAGGAAAGTGAGTTATTTTTCTCTTGCTCTTCAAGGGGGCATGCATAACTAGTATAGAAAGTACAACTGCACCAAAATGAGATGGATTATGATGCTTTGTACTCTGTGTTTCTAACTAAGTTCTATATTCTAATGTTTGAATAGAAAAGTATCAGCGCACTTAAGGATATTAATTAGGGCCTATCAGAAAGTGTTCAAGAGTATGATGCGCATTTTAAAACTTTGTTGTCAAAGTTGTCTTATGACATACATCCTAGTCAACATACATAGTGGTTTTTTTGGTGGGTTGTTGAATCCATTCAGAAGGTTGATATCTCATAAGACCTCTATAGACCCGCTTTACACTTTGGAGGTAGCTCTCGTGCGCTAAGGAAGTTAGAAGTGTGGACACCAGAGTAAGTCCATTTTTAGAGGTGCAGTTGCAGTAACTATGGTGAAATAGTTAGAAAAGGTCTTTGTTAATTTAGATCATGAGATGTGCAGTGGGATATGGTGTACGGATTGTGAGGTTGAAGGGAACACTAAGGATAGTTGTCATCATAAGTTAGTGCTCATCATGCTATTAGATTGCGAAATTTTCATCTAGACCATGATAAAAATGTCCTCTTTTGTAGTGCATGATCCAGAAGAATGTATCTATGTATTGTAAAATTTGTAAAACTTATACTCATGATATCTTTGTTATACGTAAATTGATTATTCGTATACATTAATCCATTACAAATGGTGTGCGCTAGACTAGTGTGGTAGGTGGATTTAAGAAACAAGGAGAAGAGCATAATGAAGTGTACAATATTGGGAATAATCGGTACAGGGCTTTCATGGTGGATATAGAGGCCGAGGTCATGGTAGTGCAAGAGGAGGATTTCCTAGAGGACCTTATTTTACTTGTGAATCTCCGATCATTATTAGCAATAATTCCCTCAGAATGTACTTTTCTCATGGTGTGTAAAACAACGAAATTTTAATAATGCCCTGACATATATGAGCATATGAGCAAGCAACACAAGCAAGACAATGAAGCAGCTATGATTAAGATATAATGTGTGGATGTCGATCAATGGATGTTGAAGGTTGGGCTTAACTTTGAATTACAACTAGTGTTAGTTACCATACGTGTTGAGGCTACAAACACTCGTGAAACTCTGAAGTATAAGCCTACTATAACAAAGAAAAATTGATTAATTTGAATTACCTTGATGTTAAACATCGAAATAATTTTTCTTGGAGACTATTGACATTATCAAGAATCTACAAGGAGAGATTCATAGCTTGATGGAACAGGCATGCGTGATGAAATGAGAAAAGAATGTTGAACTCCCACAAAATTACGTAGATGATTTAGAGGAGGTATGCCAAATTTTGTGCCGGAAAAAATTATCCACTTGTTAGGAGAGTGGTTGAGAGAAAATGTACATCGTAGAGGTAATGAGCGCAAGAGGCAGATGCTCCATGTAAATTTTCCTGCCCATAAGCATTAGTTTAATAAAGAGATTACATTGAATGTGGTTATTAATGGATGGCTTCTAAGAAAAATTCTTATAGATATAGGTATAGAAGTTAATGTACTCATGTTGGATGCTTGGAATCAGATGGATAAACCACCATTGCAACCTTCTTCAAATGTGTTGTATATGGAAAACAGAACTAGCGCTAATCCTATTGGGGTATTAAAATATGTGACTATCATGGTTCAGGGAGAAAATTTTACTGTGGACGTTGAAGTATTGGATCTCACAAAGGCGAGATAGTTTCCAAACATTACTTAGGCACCCCTAGTGTCATGAGAGTAATGCAAATGTGCGCTTCAACAAGGGGTATATTATCTTTGAGAACAAAGAAGAGAGCATCATTATACCTTTGACAGATGAAAAGGATTCCTTATTTGTTGAACCTTTGAGTGAAGAATACCTGAACATGATATACACGGTCACAATCAGATACCCTGAGGTAACCGAACCATATAAGGAGTGGTATAGTGGGATGATGCTCATTCAATTAGTGATAGTACAAGTATTACTTGTGACAACTGAGTGCATGAAATGTATGAAGTAGTTAGGCAAGAGAATAAGAATACGATTACTCTCATGGTTAGGATGCACATCATTTGATGCTTGATTCATAACCGGAGTTCCTTGGTACACTAGTAAAGGGAACCCGACATCTTATTGCATGCCATGGAATCCTAATGGAAGGATGAGGGTGATAGAATAAATATGTTGGTTTATACCCTGCACGGAAAGCAACGCATTGGTAGACTACACACAAATACAACCTATTGGAATGGAAAAAGGTGAGAAACACCTTTTCTACTAAGTTTCTAAGGAGAAATGTACCTTCACAGATATGTAAATTCCATGGGAATTCCCTTTCTTTGCACGTGTTTAAGAATTTGAGAGACTTTGGATGAAGGGGCAAGAGTCCTTACCACCATCAATTTGGGTACATAAGTTATACGCCACACTAAGTGGTTATGCGCATGCATGGTATGTCCATGCAAAATTGACACGAGAGATAGTTAATTTGTAGGAGACAACTCTAGGTATGATCCATACTTTTGATTACTTTTCTACTAAGCCTTTAATCAATGAAGAACTGCAGATCATGAAGTTCCTTACTTTGGGAGATAGTGTGAAGGTTCAATAACTTCTATTATATATGTTTGGCGAGTTGGATTTAAAGGCGCACCTTGACCTTGAAGAGATTGAAGAAGAAGAAATGGTCCATGCCTGGGAAGAAAAAGAAAGGGGTAAACTAGTGTGCATAGTAAATGATGATGATGATGAGGATAATAATTTGGACAGATGCAGAACCTAAAGAAGTGATTATTGGTAATTATTTTTATTATTAGTTTGAGAAAGAGGTGGCAAAGATTATTGAGATGTTGCGAAACTTCTAGGACTTATTTCTGTGAGGTTATCATGAGTTAAAAGGAGTGCATCACTCTTTGGGAGAGATGAGGATATAATTAAAAGGTGTGCGATCGATTAGGAAGAGACCTTACAAGATGAATCTTAATTTGTGTGTCAAAGTAAAGGAAGAAATTGATAATATTTTGAAATATGGAATCATTGAGCCCATTGAGGAATCATAGTGGGTTATCCCGATGGTAATAAGAATAAAGAAAAATGGTAGGATAAGGATTTGTGTGGACTACAAAGAGTTGAATGTTGTTTATGTCATAGACCCTTTCCCCACACCTTTTATTGAGGATATATTTGAGGGAATTGTAGGGCGCAATATTTACTCCTTCACTGATGGATTCTCCAGTTATTAACAGGTGCGTATCGCTAAAGAAGATCAAGAAAAGATAACTTTCACCACTGAATGGGGAATTTTTGCATATCTGAGTTATGCCCTTTGGGTTGAAGAATGCGCCTATAGTCTTTTCGCACATTGTTTTGCAAGCATCTCATGACTTCATTCATAAGGTTTTACAAGTATATCTAGATGATTGGATAGTGTATGGTTTGTTTAAGGACCGTTGTTAAAATTTAAGACTTATGTTTGAGAGGTGTAGGAAGTTGAGCATCTATTAGAATCGTAAGAAATGTATCTTTGCAAGACCTTTTGGCACCTTGTTGGGGCATATTATTTGTAAGGAAGGATTGTTGGTAGACCATGCCAAGGTCATTGTGATCTTAGGTTTGGAAGAACCTAATAATCAACGTGATGTGTACGGATTTCTTGGTCATATATGGTACTATAGGAAATTCGCTAAGGGATATGCAAAAATTGTTGTGCCCATAGAGGAAATTTTAAAGGCTAAAAGAAAATTCTATTAGGATGAGGTGTAACAACATGCATTGGCTCTTGAAGGAAAGGTTGACCATTGCACCTATGTTTTTCTTTCCTTCATGGAAAAAACCGTTTCATGTTCATGTCAATGTTTCTAGGATGGCAATTGGCGCCATGTTATAATAACCATGAGAAGGAATTGTAGACCACCCTATTTATTTTGCAAGTAGGAAGTTGACACCAATTGAACAAAACTATATAACTACTGAGCACGAAGCTTTTTCCATGATTTACATGTTGCACAAGTTCAGACAATACTTATTGGTGAAACCCTTTATCTTCTTCACAGATCATATGACACTTAAGTATTTTATCAATAAGCTTGTTTTACAAGGTGTATTTGCAAGTGGATACTACTATTTCAAGAGTTTCAGCTTATAGTGATTTTGAAACCAGGAAAAAGTAACTTAGGACTTGATCATTTATCAAGGATAAATTATGGTGATGATGCACAAAGAATTAAGGACAAAATGTTGGATGCACATCTCTTTAGATTGAATCGTGTGCCCATTGAACTAGAGGACATTGCCGTATTCTTGCACACTGGATAGGCACCTGAGGGAATGAAGAAATTAGAGAGTTAACAACATGTAATATGCATGCCACCTTACCAATTGATAGGTGGAGAATTATACAAGCTAGGTTGTGATGAATTTTTGTGCTAGTGTGTCTGGAGCATGAGTGTGTGGGGATTATGGAAGAATCCCATGGTGGTATTGCAAGAGGTCATTATGTAGGAGATTCCACCACCCGTAAGATTTTGATGGTGAGCCTTTAGTGGGAAACCTTATACAAGGATACAAAGGAATATTTCAAGGTGTGTAATCATTTTCAATCCCTTGGGAAGCCTGGATCCAAAGATGAGATGTCTTTGAGGCCTATTGCAAGTACCAAACCTTTTTGAGAAATGGGCAATCACTTTTTGGGTCCTATTTCCCCATCCACGTGTAATCTGACACGTACTACATTATAACTTGTAAATATTATCTAACATGGTGGGAAGAAACAATTACTACAAAGGATTACACGGTATCTAACACAAAAATATTTCTATGGGAAAACATTATCAGCAAGTATGGATGTCCATTGATCTTAACAAGTGATAGGGGTACTCATTTTATTAATGAGACAATCAAAATTCTTTTGGCTTAGTTTATGGTGAAACACCACAAGACCACACCCTATCATCCATAGGCGAATGGAATTTTTGATACTTTCAACAAGATTGTGGGACAAAAAATGACAAAAATATGTGATGTTGGAAGGAAATATTAGGATGATAAGGTATCTATTTCACTTTGGGTATACATGACCACTTACAAAAAATTGAATAAAGCCACATCCTTTTAGTTGGTTTTTGGCGTGGAGGATGTATTTCTGTGAAATTCATGTTTCCATCCCTATGTATTGCACACACATAAGGATTGGATGATAAAAAATATGTTGAAGAGCACATAGAAAAATTGATGCGGATTGGATGAGCGGCACACAATTACTTGGTGCAATTTAAGAAGGCGAGAATAAGCAAGAAAAAGGCATGACATGATAGACATATTCAAAATAAGGAATTTGAGGTTGGAAAGATGGTTATTCCATATGATTCAAATTTTCACGCCACCGTGCAAGTTAAAACTTCATTGGTTGGGACCACTTGTAGTCACGAAGATATTTGATTCGAGATGCTTTCGATTCAAGCGTTGGATGGAACTTTATTTCCTGGTTACTTCAATGGGAGTAGGTTGAAGCCATAATATAAATAAGTCTTATTGGTGTTTATAATAAAAGTATTTCCACTTAGATTAGCTTTTACTTTCATGTGTTTCCTTTCATCGTTGTCATGATTTGTCAATTTAGTTCAGTTTTTTGTTGTAATAAGCTCGCTTACGTGCAAGTAACTTATTACTATCTAGTGGATTCATGCATAGAGGACTCGCGCATACCTTTAGTGTGGGGTGGATCAAGTAGGGAGAAGAAAATATTGGATTTCATCTTGATGAAGGATAACTCATTTGTAGGTGTCTCCTGAAAGGTTGGTGTGAGAAAAGAAGGTGTTATGGGTGTTGTGAATTTTCAAGAAAATTTGCTTGCTTAAAGACCATGCGGGAAAGATGATTACACATTGTAACATGATGTAGGTAGTGTCATAATAATTTACTTTGGTGGTTATATACTTCAACATAGGTAGGCGTGCGGAGGAGGTCTGTGGCTAAGAAGTAATATAGCGTGCCGAAGGTTACAATTGAATCGCGCAAAAGGAAGTTGTGGAAGTGAGTAAAAATAGAAAAGGTACTTTATTGGAAAAGTGATTTAAAAGCATGGGTCGAAAGGACAATGTGGGTCATTGGAAAAGTATAAATAGGGGTAAGGGGTAGTCATTTTTCTACCTTGCCTTGAAGAAAACTTGAGAAAAGAAGCTACCGAGCATTTTAGTGTGAGAGAGATCAAAGTAAAATGCAAACTAGATCAGTGCGGGAGCTACATGTAGGTCCTTATGGAGAGGAAAGTTGGAAATAGCAGTAGAGCATGGGAAGAAAGGATTTGCATTCAATCTAATCAGCTAGGGTTCACAGAGGTCAAGAAGAAGAGAAGGTTGTGTCACAGTGTACCTAGGGCACGTGAATTTACAAAAATATGGCCCTGAAAGGATAAAAGGTTAGAATGAAAAGGGTGGAGGTAGTATTAGAGGATCCCTTGGAGGATATCTATTCAAAAATACAGTATCCCCGGTGTACATAGGGTGGAAATATGGAGGTAAACACCTAAATTTAGTATCTATACTTTAATCGCTTTGTGTGCGTATACTTATTTAATTTATCCCCTTCATATAATTAAATTCTCGTCTAATCCCCATAATTAATTAAGCCACATTAATTAATTAATCATTTTAATACCTTACATGACCAATTATCTCATCCACATTTATCCTTATTTTTATTAATTAATTAATTCCATTAATACCCTTCATCTTGCCATTTAGGATGTTTTTATCCTAAATTCATCCCTTTTCTTTTCTAAGCTTTTCTCCCATCTATTTTTTTCCCTAACTAACTTAAATTCATCCCCAAGCAACCTAATCCTACATATATGCTTTAAAGCATTCGGCCAATCCTTAAAAAAACACAAAATCATGCCAAAATAAAAAAAGATTGCCCATTGGGGAAACTATCCCTGCAATCGATGGTGACCTAGCTTGTTCATCGTCGACCCTATAAAACTAGATTCTTTTTTCCATTGATCATCGCATGTAATTTTGGGCTTTCTCCCAAACCGAGCATATTTCCTCGCACTTTGAGAATTCTTGAAACATTTAAAAACCCTCCGGACATCGTCTCGGTGTGCTTTCATCACTCAAAATCATCTTTCATGAGACTTGTCGGTATCTTTGTGCATCTTTATTGTGTTTTTGCTGAATTATCTTTGTATCACTCATATCTTATCTTTTGCATGATCATATCAGTTCCAACAACACTCATAGCTTCTCCAACAACCTTATTTTCTAGCCTTTTTCTTACAGGTTTTCCTTCTCATCCATTCATCCTTAACTTTATCTAATTCTACTACAATCACTTTGCCGACCCTATTAGATCACCATCGACAAGCCTAGTTTTCCAAATAGACTTCTTATATTGTTGTTTCAGTCATTTCCTAAAGTTTTATGCCCATGGTCTCCCCGATGAAGATCAGCGATAACATATACATATCCCTAACATCCTCTAGTTGGCATTCAAACTCTTTGGGTTTACATATTTATCTACAAGTTTAGAGCCATCCTATCGAGTCACCATTGACTGTCTACATATACTACTGGGGTTGCCATTGACCCAGACTAGGTAACAATCAATTTACAGTTATTGCAATCTAATCTGCTTTTAAATCAATCTTAGTCATTTTTAGATTTAGTAACATTGTTGTTTTTGCATGATATCTTCTGTTATAGTCCTTACATCTCTCTTTATAAAAATGAGCGTTGACATCTTTGAAAAGAAGCTAATCACTTATTGAACCGTATTGTCGTGAAACCCCACATATATATATCTAATCCATCTTAATTCCAGTTTTTTAGGTCTATCAAGTTGTAAAGAGAATCAACCATTTTGTGTGTATATCCATCACATGATACATCTAAGGTAACATAAACCCTTCAACATTTCTAAGTTAATTTATTTAGTAGTTGGTGTATTAACTTCATTACAAATGAGAAATTTGGACAACATACCTGGAACACCCTGTTGAAGTACCCTTTAGGTGATCTCTTGCTCTATTTCATTTTTATTTTCTTTTTATAACACTGTAGCATGAGGCTCCACTTTATTTCTTACTCATGTCAGGTTCATGGCTTGGATCCTCATTGCATCTAGGTATTCCTCACTTTTCCCCTATTTTTCTCCTTTTTGCACCATAATTTCCCATTTGTGCTTATGCCCTCATCGAATACCATACTTCATTTTGGTCTTAAAAAGAACCCTTCTATTCTAAATCTTGCTTTCTCACATATCTTAAATAGGGGTTTAATATTTTTCATCTCACATTTATCACACAACCAAAACCTCACAAATCAAATTAACACATCAAAACACATCCTTTCCCAATAAACTGATTGGGATTTGATCACCCAACAGGAAGCCACCTTAGACTTTCCCTAGCCATAACTTACCCGAAAACAAACATAGTTCACCTTCTTCTAGTTCCTTTGTTATCCATTCCCCTTTTATTTTTCACATTCTTAATCTCAACATAAAAGGAATTTTTGCTTGACTTGTCTATTTAAAATGGAACAAAACATTTCCTTGGAAAATTATTAATAGTTCTCCATGACCCCATCCAAACCCTTGGTTATTTCTAGACCTTCTTCTAGCCTCATCTATGACTACTTTCATCGTATACCCTCTACCTCTCGATCATTTCAAATAGCATACCATGTTCCACCCCATTCATCTCGTATCCCTACTTCATCTAATATCACCATGCCTAGCCATCCTATTGACCTTTCTGTCTCTCCCACATCAGATCTCCCCGTCCAACCCCCACCATCTTATTATGATCTTGCTTCTCCTCATCATATATCTCCTCAATCAATCCAATCTTCACCACCTGATATCTTCAGACAATCATTCCCCAATCCACCACCAAAAACTCATCCTCACCTCCTACATCATATCAATTCAACCCCTTTTCAATCAACACCATACATCAGACATCTTCCCCACATCTATTTTACCATCTTCATCATCTACCCCTATCTTAGATATTATTCCTACGACCCTTCAAGGGCTATCCTCACATCCACTATACCCATGATCCCATTACCTACCACCTTAACCTCCACTACTTCTCTTTCATCTACAACTAGTCCTACTCTTACCACATCTACACTAGCCTTGACTACACCCGTCTCTCTATCCACACCTATCATTCCTAGACCATTATCTACATCTCTCCCACACACACCTATCACTACAATTATCTCTTCCACATCCACAAATCCATCCAAGTATACCTTGACATCACTATCACATATTTCTTTACCCATGCCCACATCATCTAGTCCTCCAACATCTACCATCCCCATATCTACATCCCCCATCACATCTTCTCAATCCACATCTACATCCACAATTCCTCTTGAGAAAAACACAAAAGGAATTCACACTTCTCCCACACAACCCCTCATTTCTACACCGATTCATCCACCATCTATATCATCCCCTTCTCACATAGACATCATTAACTAATAATCCAAACACCCCTTTCTATTTCCATATCCACACCTACTCCCCGAATCTACTCTATCTACTGCATCAGACCTTGTTCCCCCATCCACATATCTTCCACATTTTCCCATCATGCCATCATTAGATTCCATAATAGTTCCACTTTCTATGCTTCTACCCACACCTACCGCATCGACCATCATGACCATATCCCTATTATGTCCTTCTTCTTCTATGCCACCTTCATCATTTCAATAATATTTGAGATCACTTCAACTTTCTGCACCTATAGGTGACCCTCTCATCTCATCCACACAATTATACATCCCGTATCTACCCAAGTTTCACCTTCCTTAGAATTCATCATGCAAAAATTACTTCCTCTATTAGCCACAACCCCATATTTGGACCGCCAATCAAAATCATTACTATCCCTTCCAAGGGCACTCCTCAACAATCAAAATCCAAAAACCTTAGCATCCTTCTTTAGTGATCCCTTGAACATCTTCATAATAAGATCAACATTCATCCTATCAATACTGGATCTATATCCTCCATCATAGGTCCATATCCCTCTGTCTTAGGATCCCTTCCTCCATTGTGACCAATCAACCAAATCAAATCCAAACAGTTTGATTCCATCCTAGGACCAATGCCCTCATCAAAAAAACCTCCACTTTTCCATTCATCTAGGCCTAAATCATCCACCACTTGTGGCTTATTATAGATCACCTAAGCCTTGACATAATCCACCTTCCTCCTCGCCATCCATGCCATCTCACAACATCTTTCTTGGTGCCTACATCGAATCTTATGTGGAGGTTCTCCAACATCTACTTCAAGATTTTTTCATCATACTCCCACCTATTAGGGCCTTTGAACCAAACATTCTGAAGCCCTCATGGTTTTATTCCTATTACATATGTGCCTATTGTCACACTCCAGGTCATACACTAAGCATTGTAAGGATTTTGGACTATCTTCCATGACCTAATGGAGCAATAGGACCTCCTTGATGAGTCTCCTTCTCCATATATTACTTCATCCATATCCCATCCAATTCCTCTCACCACATCTCCATCCGATTAGATTTCTAGGTCTCTTCCCCTTATCTACAACATCTCATAACACTCTTCTTGATGAGGGTCCTCCCTTGTTCATCGATACTCTTCGCCTTGACACATCATCCTCCTGACATCCATATCATTTGACATCCACTATCTTATCCACATCCCTTTTGTTGGGGAACATCTTCACCCCCATTATTGATCTTTTAGCATCCTTCTTCTCATCTCCATCGATTCATCCTCCCTGCACTATGGGGAATTATTTCTATGACGCATCTGCTGCATTATTTCCTCTTCACATTCAAAATTGTATTATGTTATCCATCTTGGTTCATCTGATCATACTTTCATCTTCTCTTCCTATGACCACTTTGTGGCCATATTTGTGTTTCCTGAAGAAGCACCATGGGTTTTTTTTTAAATCCTCCATTTAAGGGGCATGTTTCATGATTTTTGAAAAAAATTATCTCATCTGGTCCTAGTTTATCTTATCTCTCTAGGGGGCCATTCATTCATCTTAGACACATACCTTTCACTCCCTAAATAGGTGGTGCTTGCTCTTACTTTCATTTGTTCATCTCGTCTTGTCTCTCCAACACGACGTTAACGCGTCGGTGGTATCACAACTAAATCAAAACTCCACCGGTCTAGAAAGGATCCAGCGTGGAAATTTTTCCCCAAACTATATCAGACCAAAAATTATCACGCATAAGTATGGGTTGGGATCCTATCATCTAGCCTCCCTTGATGGTAAACTGGAAGTGGAACCACTTAACACATTGCACTTGTGACCATTATATTGTTAGCACATTTTGCAATGTTCCCTTAGTCATTTCCTTAGATCATTCCTCCATCTTAGCCTTTTCCATCTCTCATTGTGATGACTTGGAACTATATGGCCTTCCATTACTTCCTAGATACGACCTTAAATATGGGCACCAAGACTCTTCCCGTAGCATATTCCTTATGGATAGGTTATCCCCTTTGGTGAGAACTCCATGATCATTACATCCATCACCATATCATTCACCTATTAGAACCATGTACATGGTCAGAGGTGTCTCTCAGTATACTCTTTATCCCCTATTAGGTGGTTTACTTAGCTAGTTCCATCTCTCCCCCATATAAAAAATCAAAATTCATGGATGCTATTATCAATGAGATCAAAGTTATAAAAATATACTAATCCCTCAAAGGAAAATTGTTCTACAAAAAAGAAGAAGAAGAAAATCATGAAATCAAAATCAAAAAAAAAAATAGACCGATCCTTGAAGGACGACTATCATTTATTATTTCCATCTATGTATTGTATAAATTAGAGCATAACCTTAAAGGATGGCTACTCCTTATGTATTTTTAATGATTCCTACATATATCATCCTTCCATTTTATTAGCATCCTAAGAAAGCTTCCTGCATTGATCAACTTTTTCTAATGAGACTTCCGGAATTGATTAGCTTGCTCTTTCCCCTTCTTAGAGTGGGCATAGTTAAAGGAACACCATTTTTGGAGAACCATATTTCCTCCTGTACAAGTACATCTCAAACCGCTTTGTCATGATGACATAATGTTTATGAGATCATTTCATCCTTTGTTTCCTTATGATCTTTGAAATGACTAATTATCGTTGGTTATTTGCTAACTTTTGTTTTGGTCGTATGTGCCTTGTGTCACCTGGATCCCCTTTTTGTTTACTTCCAATGCAATATAAGGCATCGTTTCCTCGTATGCTTATCACTACAACATGGTATTGTTTGCACCTATAGGTCACCCCCGTTGTGAGGCATTTTTATCCTAATCCTATCACATATGTCTTTTAGCACATCTTTCTTCATCTCAATCACCTATATACTATATATCTATCATGCAACATATTTATTCTTACATCCATCATTAATCACATCCATTCTCAATTTTTTTCATCACATCTTACCCATATACATTCTAATCATCATGATCAAATTTAAACACAAAACATATAGCCCTAATCCTCATCACACATTTATATCATCATTCTATTCATACACGTGCACATCTAAATTAACCATCTAATCACACGTTTATTTCGTTGTCGTAAATCAAATATAAAAAAACATATAATCTAAAATCACCATCACATCTAATCTAAAAGCCATCATCATGACATATAATCTAAAATCATCATCATATTGAATTAAATTCATCACATCACATAATGATCCATGGAAAAATCATATATATATATATATATATATATATATATATATATATATTAAAAAGTGTATCAATACATCACGGACCTCTAGGGGATCCCTCAAAGTATAGATAATATCAAAATCGGTGAAGTGAATGTTTGAGGCTCTTAAGTGCTCTCCTCCGAGGTAGGTATAACATATGATACCTACACATCTCCATCACCCTCGTGGCCTCCCTCTACTCATTGTGGTTATGCCACACTCACTATTCTCCTAGATGGCCCATCTCATCTTATCGCCATCCTCTATAGATTCTCCCAATAGTGCAATATCTTCGGCATCTTCTTGAATAATATCCCCTCATAATATCTAGCCTTTGTGGCTAGTGCCCTGTATCTATCCATAAAAATAATGTTGGGAGGTGCTACATGTCCTGACCCCCGTGGAGCTACCTAGGTCGCCACCAACCACCCTGGTGTCATGCATTTTTGCAAAAAATGAAAAAACATAAATAAAAAATTAAATTTAATTAAAAAATAGACCGGGTTTTATTTCTCACCATCCTCTACATCGTCTTGTACTTCTTTACCTTCAAGAAACTTCCATCTTTCAAAGTCCTCTCTTTAATCACTTTGATCTTTATCATCAACTTCACAAGTGCAAATGAGCATTTTTCGGTGACCACTGAGCTTATATATTCATTGAATTCAGGTCGTCATCAACCCCTTTTGGTCATCGTTGATTATCTCTAGTTGTCATTGACTCCCCTTAACATTTTATTTTGGGCTTTTCCCCCTTGTCTTGTATCTTTCCTAGGGCATCATCTATTGTTGACCATTAAGTCCACATTTGTAGCCATCTCTATTTTCCCTCCGGGAAATTTAATACCAACATCTAAACTATTCCTCCTTTGGGCATACATACTTTCTAAGTCCACATTCATGGCCATATATTTTTCCTTTGGAAATTTTAATCCTATTGTACTTTCAAAGTCCACCTTTCGTGGCCATAATCACTCCTCTTTTGGGAATTTATAATCCACAATCCTATCTAATATGTGCATGAAGTCCTCTTTTGATGCCATAATCATCTTCACTATCTTGGGCATTGCATCCATCATATCAAGTCCACTCTTGTGGATATATTCTTGCCCTCCTTAGAGGCACCATATTCTCATTCAAATTCCACCTTTGTGGCCATACTTTCCCCACTTGGCGTATATTTTGTTTCTTTTATTTTCACCTTCTCAAACATATTTTCCCTTTGGGACATATTACTTCATCACATGTTTTTTCATCTTTCCATCTCATCCTTTTTCTCATGTCCCGTTAGACACCATACCTTTCATCCTTGTCCCTTGTGGACGCATACCTATTCTCTCGATTCCTCATGTATGAAGTATTTTGCATACCCTTTCACATATAGTTGTGCATATTTTGATGACTTTCCTATGACCCATTGGTTATACCGACTTACATCCATACTGTAGTGATCTTCACCCACTCACTGGTCTATAGAACATTGTATCCCGTCTTCATTGAGACTGAAATTGTCCTCTACCGATGTGATATTGGAGTCACCACCATTTTTTTTATTGATATTGTGATCCTTTTTGCTTGGGGAATATTTCCTTGGTAATCATTTTACCCATCTTTTCTTCACCCACCCACCCTTTTTCATCTACCTTTTCAAATGCGTCATCAATTTCCCTTGACATCATCGATCCCCCATTTGAGGGGGAGATTATCATCAATCATTTTTAAAATCCTTATCCAATTCTCATCATTTTTGTCTCATAGTTTGCTATCTCAAACCACTCAACAAAAAGGGGGAAATGTAGACACCTAAATTTGGTATCTATACTTTAATCACATATGTGCGCATACTTATTTAATTTATCCGCTTCATCTAGTTAAATGCCCATCTAATCCCCATTAATTAATTAATCATTCTAATACCTTACATACCCAATTATCTCATCCACATTAATCCTTATTTTTAAAATTACTTAATTAATTCCTATTAATTAATTAATACCCTTCATTTTTTCATTTAGGATGTTTTTATCCTAAATTCATCCCTTTGATTTTATAATCTTTTATCCCATCTATTTTTGTTTCCTAACTAACTTAAATTCATCCCCAAGCAACCCAATCCTGCATATATGGTTTATAGCATTCAGCCAATCCTTTAAAAAACACAAAAACTTGCTAATTGAGGAAACTTTCCCCACAATCGATGACGACCTAGCTTTGGTCATCATCGACATTATAAAACTAGCTTCTTTATTTTCATTGATCATCATATGCATGCAATTTCGTGGATTTCTTGTGAATTGAGCATCCTTCCTCGTGCACCTGAGCATTCTTAAAACATTTACTGAGACTTTCCGGACATCATCTCAAAGATGCTCTTGTATCACTCACAATCATCTTTCATGAGACTTATCAGTATCTCTATGCATCTTTATTGTTTTTTATTGAATTATCTATGTATCACTCATATATAATCCTTTATAGGATCATCTCGGTTCAAAATGAAAACTCATGGCTTCTCCAAAGAACCTTATTTTCTAGAATTTTTCTTGCAGGTTGTCCTTCTCATCCATTCATCCTCGGATTTATCTAATTATTTTACATCCACCACCGACCCCGTCGGATCATCGTTGACCAGCCCGCTTTTCCAAATAGACTTCTTCCATTGTTATTTCCATCCATCTCCTAATTTTTTCCCCTAGCCTCTCCCCGTAGAGTGCTCACAACATATACATATACCTAATAATCTCCAATTGGAATTCAGACTCTTCGGTTATGGATATTTATCTACACTTCATATCCATCCTCACAAGTCATCATCAACTTGCTTTTTGCACACCTGGTCGTTTCGACCTAGACTAGTTAACATTTAATTTATAGTTATCAAAATCTTAGCCACTTTTAAATCAATCTCAATCATTTTTCATATTTAGTAACATTGTTGTTTCTGCATGATATCTTCTATTACAGTCCTTACATCTCTCTTTCTAAACAAAAAGGGTTGACATCTATGAAAGGAAGCTAATCACTTATTGAATCACATTTTCAGAAACCCCCACATATATCTATCTAATCCATCTTCATTCCAGTTTTATAGGTATATCAAGTTGCAGCAAGAATCAACCATTTTGCACTGTATCCATCACATCATACATCCGAGGTAACATAAACCCTCTAGCATTTCTAAGTTGCTAATTTATTTAGTAGTTAGAGCATTAACTTCATTATGAACGAGAAATTTGGACAACAATTGAATTATAAGCTCCAAAAGTACAATATAAGTGAATATAATCATAGAATGGATGAGGATGAGAAAAGATTGAAGACATACTTAGAGAAGGTACTTTCACGAATAGATGAAGAAGGAAACCCTCTAATTGATGACTCTGTGAGAAGACAACTAGAGAATACCGAAGTTTTGCAACTTTATGAGCTTCCTTTCTTCATGAAGCCAGTACATTTGTACCAATGGTTAATGTCAAGGGTACATGAATATTTCTTTTACTTTGCCAAAAGAATAATGATAATTAATGCTCATTTTATTAAGAAAGTTAAATTCCTTCAAAATATGGGAGAAGACATGGGGTTATACCTTAGTGTTAATACAAATATAAATGAGTTGACCACAAAATTAAGCTATGAGAAGGGAGGAAGTGAAATGAAAATTACAGACTCAACAGTTAGGGTTACCTCAAGACTAGTGAGCTATAAATTGAGTGCCTTTGAATGATTGATGGAAGTCAATAAGAGATTCATGTATGTGGCTCATAGAATAACACATAGGGCACACTATAACATTGCATAGTTCATAACGAATGGGATTTTAGAACAAGCACGAGTGCAGAATGAGGAGGGTGCCAAGATAACATGGGGGTTTATTCTACTCCTCATAGTGTTTTGGGAGATTGGAGTTCTAGATGGACTAGAGGACAACATGTGGGTTTACCCACCTATGCATCAATCTCTTGCATTACAATTCATAGGATACACTTGTGATGGGATGATTACAAGTACATACAAGGCACAAATGAATAATTAGTATGACAGTTAAGAGGGTCATTTGAAAATGAATGGCACATTCTACACGAACCGCCCACCGTAGTTGGGGAACATATGAAATTCGTGGTGATGTAGCACTATAGGATTACACATTTCAAGATAATGAATGGGTAGATGAGCCCTGTTTTGCAAGCTTCCATTTTTATTCACTCGTATGATACCTTAAGTATTCAGTGAACATAATAAAATATGAACAAAATTTGACCTTCGATGCGAGAGAAGGTTGACTTAGAATTTCATACTTTACACACAACATATAGGCATCATTCAAGGTCCGTATACGTAGAGGTCTGGATCCGATATGATGTAATTACATCCCATGCTCAATGTCACTATTAGAGGCATGATTTGTAGAGTATTTGTATAGCTAAGGCTGAAAACTCAAGGAGGGATTAAGATGGATATTACAGATTCCCCATTTCCATAGCCTAGAAGGAAAGTAGTACCACCGGTGAAGAGGGTATGTGAGGATGACCTTGTAGAAGAAGAGGGAGATGAAGAGGATGGGAAACTGGACCACTCGCAAAAGAGGAGGTATTATACTAGACAAAATAGCATTGGTGCAGGGACCTCACAACAAGGAAGTGCAGAGAAGGAAAACTTTAAGTTCCAAAACTCCATTGTTGACTCTAGTATAGAGACAAGTGAAGAATCATATTTGGAAAAGAGATGAGATTCATTAAGAAAAGAATTAGAACAAATTTTTTAGAACATTTGGAGAGGGAAAAGGACAAAGAGAAGTAGAAGGTGCCTACACAAGAAGAATAAGGGAGTAAGAGTCTATTGAAGAAAGACACACCTGTGTGGGAGAAACATATGGAGAAAGGAACTAGTGATACTTTTGTCATTAAGGAAGAGACAGACACGTGAAGAGGAAAAGGTACAAGGACTCCAACTCCTAAGAAATGACGACAAAGAGAAAAGCATAGAGGAAGCGATGGACATGGATTCACCTCACATGGATTATGTGGATGACCCTAAGAAGGTATTATGAGTGTGCTTTCAAAGCACAATGGTGATAGAAAATTTACATGCATGGGATTTGATGGATCTAGATGGAGGGTATTGCGAAATAGGAAAATCTTAAAGCTAGAGTCTACATAACCATGCAGAGGAGCCAAAATTTGAGGTAAGCAAACATTCCATGAAAACTATGACATTGTTAAAACAACATGGGAAGAAGTATAAGGTAATAGATCTAAATCATATGATTGAAGAACATGCATACAAATCCTTACATAAAATCATCGAAGTAGCACAAAAGAACTTTGTAATGAAATTACTTGATTAATTATGATTATCACCAACAATAGAACACTAAATAACACAATATTGCAGATAAATTCTCTCAATATGAAAGTATAATAGGTTGGCCACTTTGAGGGGGAAACCTCTGAACATATAATAAGACACAAATACTCCACATTATGATCATCCACTACCTATAACCCCTATTTATACTATTCCTATGCTATGGCCATCAACAAGGCTGACCAACCAATGATAATAGATCATATATAAAAGAGATACATCATGATATTAAGTTATGATAGCAACAATTCGGCTATATCCATCCCATGTAAAATATATAATTAAGGGCGTAACATGCCCCTCCCCTTTGAGCACCATTGTCCCCAATGTTGGGAAGCCCTAGATGTTGCTGCATGAATGCTTCATCTTCCCATGATGCATCCTCAATATTCATATTCTTCCACTTGATCAGGTACTCGGTAATGACTCTGGTCCTTAGTCTTTTGGTGTGTGTCTGAAGAATGCCTTTAGGTTCTAATATGATCCTTCCTTCCTCATCTAGCTCTGGAAGCACTAATTGGGTGGAAATGTGCTGCCCAATAACTTTCTTTAAGCAAGAAACATGGAATATTGGATGTATTCTACTTCCGGAGGGAGCTCTAGCTTATATGCCACACTACCAATTTTTACGCAAAACTCGATAAGAACCATAGTATTTAGGAGCAAGCTTATTATCCTTTTGTTGTTGTTTCAAGGATAATTTCTTATATTGTTGTAGCTTTACAAAAACAAAGTCTCCCTCTTCAAAGTGTCGCTCAATCCTATGTTGATCAGCCTGTTGCTTCATACGTTTTTGCCGTGCAAAATTTTCTCTAAGACTAGAGAGTACCTCATGTTGATGTTGAATGTGATCTTCCACTACTCTCACCTTTGGTTTGACCTTCAAGCTAGATATGAGTGATGGAGGATGGTACCCATAAAGTGCCAGAAATGGTGACATTTTGGAGGAGGTATGAAATGAAGTATTGTACCACCATTCTCGCCAATGGCAACCATTGCACCCAATGTTCTTGTTTATCTGAACTAAAACATCAAAGATATCCCTCTAAACATTTATTTACCACCTTATTTTTCCCATCTGATTAGGGATGATAAGAGGAACTCGGGCTAGTTGGGTACCTAGACAAGAGAACACATCATCCAAAATTTACTTGTAAATATTTGATCATGATCACTTACTATAATTTTTGGCGTGCCATGGATATTTTGAATTGTATCCATAAAAGAGATGGAAACGGTACTAGTTGTGAAAGGATGAGCCATGGCAAAAAAATGAGCATATTTGATAAGTCTGTCTACCACGACCATGATGACACTTTTCCCTTCTAATTTAGGTAATCTTGTGATGAAATCCATTGATACCTCTTCCAATCTCTCATTAGGAATAGACAGAGGTTGAGAAGACCAGTGTCTTAATGGTCTCGCCCTTATTTTTGGTAAACCAAACATTTTGCCACAATTTTTTTGAACATCTCCTTTCAACCCCTCCCAAAATAAATCCTTCTTAACTCTATGATATTTTTCAAGACCCCAAAGCATGTCCACCTATTGGAGAAGAATGTAGCTATGAAAGAACATGGTGTTTAAGTGTAGAGTTCTTACATATATATAACTGATATTTTTACCACAATGTATCCCCTTCCATATGAATTGATCCGATATGGATGGATCTCGCTAGAGATTTTGAATGAGAGTATGTGTGGTTGCATCTTTCTTCCATTCTTCTCATGCTTGATCTACCCAATCTGCATGTAGTATAGATATGGCACATAACAATGCTTTGGTGGACTCATCCCTCCTAGATAGAGCATCAACGACCAAATTTTCCTTTCCTTTCTTATAAAAATCTCAAAGTCATATCCCAACATCTTAGTGACCCATTTTTGTTGTTCTTCTGAAGATAGACGTTGTATAATAGCTTGGCCAATTTGAGGGGGCAACCTCGGAACATATAATAAGACTCAAATACTCCACATTATGATCATCCACTACTTATAACCCCTATTTATACTATTCTATGCTATGGCCATCAACAAGGCTGACCAACCAATGATAATAAATCATATATAAAAGAGATACATCATGATATTAAGTTATGATAGCAACAATTCGGATATATCCATCCCATGTAAGATATATAATTAAGGGCGTAACATGCCCCTCCCTTGAGCACCATTGTCCCCAATGTTGGGAAGCCCTAGATGTTGCTGCATGAATGCTTCATCTTCCCATGATGCATCCTCAATATTCATATTCTTCCACTTGATCAGGTACTCGGTAATGACTCTGGTCCTTAGTCTTTTGGTGTGTGTCTCGAAGAATGCCTTGTGTTCTAATATGATCCTTCCTTCCTCGTCTAGTTCTGGAAGCACTGATTGGGTGGAAATGTGCTGCCCAATAACTTTCTTTAAGCAAGAAACATGGAATATTGGATGTATTCTACTTCCTGGAGGGAGCTCTAGCTTATATGCCACACTACCAATTTTCTGCAAAACTCGGTAAGAACCATAGTATTTAGGAGCAAGCTTATTATCCTTTTTTTGTTGTTTCAAGGATAATTTCTTATATTGTTGTAGCTTTACAAAAACAAAGTCTCCCTCTTCAAAGTGTCGCTCAATCCTATGTTGATCAGCCTGTTGCTTCATACGGTTTTTTTCCCATGTAAAATTTTCTCTAAGACTAGAGAGTACCTCATGTTGATGTTGAATGTGATCTTCCACTACTCTCACCTTTGGTTTGACCTTCAAGCTAGATATGAGTGATGGAGGATGGTACCCATAAAGTGCGTAAATGGTGACATTTTGGAGGAGGTATGAAATGAAGTATTGTACCACCATCTCGCCAATGGCAACCATTGCACCCAATGTTCTTGTTTATCCGAACTAAAACATCAAAGATATCCCTCTAAAAATTTATTTACCACCTTATTTTTCCCATCCGATTAGGGATGATAAGAGGAACTCGGGGCTAGTTGGGTACCTAGACAAGAGAACACATCAGTCCAAAAGTTACTTGTAAATATTCGATCATGATCACTTACTATAATTTTTGGCGTGCCATGGATATTTTGAACTATATTCATAAAAGAGATGGAAACGGTACTAGTTGTGAAAGGATGAGCCATGGCAAAAAAATGAGCATATTTGATAAGTCTGTCTACCATGACCATGATGACACTTTTCCCTTCTAATTTAGGTAATCCTGTGATGAAATCCATTGATACCTCTTCCAATCTCTCATTAGGAATAGACAGAGGTTGGAGAAGACCAGGTGTCTTAATGGTCTCGCCCTTATTTTTGGTAAACCAAACATTTTGCCACAATTTTTTTGAACATCTCCTTTCAACCCCTCCCAAAATAAATCCTTCTTAACTCTATGATATTTTTCAAGACCCAAAGATGTCCACCTATTGGAGAAGAATGTAACTCGAAAGAACATGGTGTTTAAGTGTAGAGTTCTTACATAGATATAACTGATATTTTTACCACAATGTATCCCCCTTCCATATAAATTGATCTCGATATGGATGGATCTGCTAGAGATTTTGAATGAGAGTATGTGTGGTTGCATCTTTCTTCCATTCTTCTCATGCTTGATCTACCCAATCTGCATGTAGTATAGATATGGCACATAACAATGCTTTGGTGGACTCATCCCTCCTAGATAGAGCATCAATGACCAAATTTTCCTTTCCTTTCTTATAAATAATCTCAAAGTCATATCCCAACATCTTAGTGACCCATTTTTGTTGTTCTTCGAAGATAGAAATTGTATAATAGCTTGGCCAATTTGAGGGGGCAACCTCTGGAACATATAATAAGACTCAAATACTCCACATTATGATCATCCACTACTTATAACCCCTATTTATACTATTCCTATGCTATGGCCATCAACAAGGCCGACCAACCAATGATAATAGATCATATATAAAAGAGATACATCATGATATTAAGTTATGATAGCAACAATTCGGCTATATCCATCCCATGTAAGATATATAATTAAGGGCGTAACAAACTCGGATGAAATTTATACTTTGAAGGCATTGGTCACTGATAAAGAGGATAAAGAGTGCGAATCGGATCGATTGAAGAAGGGACTGTGAGGATAACAAAGAGAACAAAAGAAGCATATGATAGGGCTAGCATTTTAGTGAAACATATTTTGGAACAGTTCCCATCATTGATGAGCCAATCTAGGAGTGATTATGAAAATGAAATGGAGTACTTGGAGGATTTAGTTGGGATGCTCCTTGTAAATATCAAGAGTGGTACAGGGCCTACGGAGGAAGAGATCACGAAGGAAAAAGAGAATAATAGAATTGTTGTTGAAGCACGGACCACCGAGCTAGAGGATTTATTGGCCAAGCTCAAAGAAGCAAATGAAAAAGATTATATGGCCTTTAACATATGTAAGAAGTGTGAGCATTTCATTGGTGTATGATTGGTGGATGAGGAAGTAGTGTTGAAGACAATTTATGAAAAGACACCAACTAATAAGGCCGAGTGCACACAGGTGATAGTAGAAACAACCATGCATAAGGAAAAATAAAGGTTACACAGATAAATTATAACGGTGTATAGGAGAGAGTTCCATAATATGGTACTAGAATAGATGGACATCATTGAGGGAGCATGCGCAGAACTATCGATGGTAATTAGTGAGCTCAAGGAATATTTGAAGAGTTAACTCCCACCAATTGCTAGGGATTGTAGGGTCTACGCTTAGGAAGGAATTATAGGAACTTGAGGAATGGAACACTATGGTAAAGGAAAAAGATGTTGAATTTCTAGACCTCCTCTATTCAACTTTGATTTGAAAGAGAAAATTTTGGATATGGTAACTCTTTTTGGGAATTGAATTTTTGTTCTCTTTTTACTCCAACCATGAATTTTTTTGGCATAAGTCAATTAAAAATTTCCAGCGATGACAATCCAATTAGTGTAGTGTAATTTTACACCCCATAATTATTCTAAGTATAAGCGTCATACGAAGTTTGGGATGTGCGCGAGGTAGGAACGAAGGCACGAGCGGAAGTAGAATAGGGAGAACTCAAAGGTTTGTGCCCAAGAAGAATAGATTCGGACTTAGTCATTTTTGTATATTGTGGGATAAAGATAGGTTGGAGTATGGAGCATGCATTGGATCAAAGCTAGAAGACTTCAAGGCTAAGCAAAGGATATTTTGGGAAAATGTGGAAGATCAAGAGTCATGCAGATTATGAGCTAATAATAGGATTATTTTTGGAGCTAATTGTAGATAATTTATTATTAGGTGAATCCTACATGCTTCTTTAGTTATATTTGTATGCATGCATGTATATTTTAAGCAAGCGACCTATTTTGAGAGTGCATGGGTGGTGAATGGCAAGCCCCCACCCCTCATATACATACATACATACATACATACATACATACATACATACATACATACATACATACATACATACATACATACATACATACATATATATATATATATATATATTGATTTGCACTATTTTAAGAGACCGAGATATGGATTGTAACTGAGTTATGATGTTAGTATGTTTGTGCGCATGAATTTGTAATGATATTTATGGTGTATTTAGCTACTGGTTTGTCATGATTTAATATAATGGATCATTATGGATGGATATTGATTGTTTATGTCTCTACTTATGGTTATTGTATGGTGAATTGGTATTAATCCTTATGTGATCTACATGTTTTCCTTATTATGTGTGTTTCCAAATTGATATCTGATTATTATGATGAGATATGTACTTTGATTTTGGTTATTATGAACATGCACGCTAGCACCTGGTAAGACAGTAACAAAGAGGGACCCGGTACCTATTGTGCACTTTGGGTGAGCACTCATATCTGTCTAAGTGAAGTGCCATCACACCTAGTGCTTTGACTCGGAAAATAAGACTACATTTCAGACATTAATCATCTAACATCTGGTGATTCCACTAGTAACAACACATCCTGGTAGCATATCATCACATATTCATTCCAAAGGTAACAACAAGATCATCTACAAAAGGTATTCCTTTTAATTTCATTGAATTACCTTTTAATTCAGCTAAGAGGAGCATATTTTCAAGTTCCAAACCATATCTCAAACCTCCTACCACTCAAAAAATCTAGTATTATCTTCCAAAGCTTCCATGACCAATTCTATTCTGAACATGGCCAATCCAAGAAATCAACCATTTGTTCCCTTCAATGTTGGTAGCCCATTGTTGCTAGCTCAACATAATGATATTCTAGCTAATGCCCTTAAGAGCATTCCATTTTTTACTAGAGAAAATCATATCACACCCATATAACATGTAAAGGATGTTGCCAATATATGATCTATTTATCACATAACTCAGGATAATGTTGCAGTCATATTGTTAGCAGCTTCTTTCAAGGGAAAAGCATTGTAGTGGTATAAAGGACTTGCACTAAATTCTATTACTACTTGGGATCAACTGGGAGAAGTATTTTGCAAGCACTTTGAAGATAAATCAAATCATCTTTCATTAGTTGAGAAATTGACTACTATCAAGAGAGCACCACAAGAGTTCATGATTGATTTCAATTACAGATTCCAAAGGACTTGGGATAGAATTCTAGAAGTGGTAAGGCCTACTCCTAAAAATTATTTCTTGTATTATCTAAGAGCTCTGAATTTTAATATTTTAGTAATGATATAATCAATGGGTGGAGAGACACTTCCTGATCCTAATGATATAGCAGTTAAAGCTTAAAATAGTCTTATACAAGCAGGAAAGATATCTCTAAGGCCTCATATGCCCATATTTGTAGAGATTTCCTCTCCCACTTCTCAACAAGTACCTACAATAGCCCCAATTCTAGCATCTAATTCTCATCCTTTGATCCAATCCAATGCTACCCAAGTCCAATCAAGTGATTTGCAAGAGATAAAATGAATTTTAAAATATTATGGGAATGAGATAGTTTCCCTCAAAAGGAAACAAAATCAGAGTTTTAGACCTTACTATCCTCCCAATCAGTAGAATAGACCTTCTTTCCAACCAAATTCATAAGGCTCAAATCAGATTGCTAATCCAAAGCCTATTCAAACAATTAATCCCAATGTTGCTACCACATCTAAAGCACTTGTCCCAGTTCAAAATAATCTGATCCAAGAATATGAGTGGTGTTATCGATGTAATTAGCCTCATAATCAGAACTCATGCATTAATGGTAATCATAATTAGGAACTTCGTGCAATAAAATGCTATATCACAAGGTCCAATAGTTGAGGCTACACCACAATAAGAAGTTTCAAAAGAGTTAGTGCCAAGTGATGTTACTTTCCTTAATTGGTAAGAGGATGACTTATGTGGAATAAATCAACTTGACAATCATGATTCTATTTTTTTGGCAGCCAACACAAGGTCTAAGAAAAGAGCATTAAAAGTAGAGTAGCTCTACTGGTAAGATTAGTTCTCACTTTTCTCTATTTTCGCATGTTGGGTTTTTAGTCTCAAATGAGAAAGGTAGTCAAAATAATCAGCCTACAAAGTATTAAAATCAGCAAGAGATTCCAATTCCCATTCCTCCAACACAAGAAGGTGTTAGCAATTTACTAGTAGAAGGTTAGTACCCCATCTTTTAATATCCTTGAGCATATGAAGCAAACTAAAGTTAGTATGTCATTATGGGATACATTGTCACTTCCTGGACAAAAGGACCTTTTGCAAGAAGCCTTGTCAAATCTCAATCTTTCTAGCCAACCATTCAAAGAACCATCTAAGGTTGTGCTCACAAATACATCTAATCCAAAGGAAGCTCAAGCAAATAAGAGTGTCAATACACCTCCCTTTTATGTATCATTGATAATAGTTTATAACCTAGTTCACAACTGCATGATTGATGTTGATCGGGTTTTCTTCACCTATGTTCATATTAGTGAGCTAAAAAAGAAACCAAATAACCTCAAATGATGGAGGGTTTAAGGTACCTCATATGTGATATGGTAGATATGTGCGCTAAAGGTGATATATCTCCACTGCATGAACTGGATAGACCTACAAGACATATGCAACTAAAAAGAAAATGGATTAGATGGTATATGCAGGGATTCTCGAAGTTGGATCTAAGAAGTATGAGCTTCCTTATGTAGATTTCAACCCTCGTTTGATAAAATAAAATGATATAAATGAAAGATAAATGGATAACATGCAGAAACTGATAAACAATAGAACCTAAAAATGTCGATGTATAGATGAGCTACTGATCTGATCCAAGAAAATGCAAAGCAAACCAAGCTAAGAGAATCAAAACAACATGAGGATGGTATTATGGTAATTCAAGTGGCATTACAAGGGCACTATGATGATATTATGATAAGTAAGAGGCTATAATGTCATAGGTTTTCTATCACTCTTAACTTGTTTGAAAGAGGGGGGGAAGGCCTATATTTATAGCCTAGAGATGGGGTTAGTTTAGGGGTTATCATGTAACTTTGAGTTGGAAAAGTAACCCTAGTTAATAGACATGATTTGAGTGATTAGGTAAAACCATGGATTTGATTTGATTGAGCGGGGCTCATGATTTGAATTAGTGGGTGAAATAATGGATGTGATAAGAATTTTTTACATTATTTAAATCATGAGTGGGGCTCATGATTTAAATGATTTTTGAATGATATGACTTAATTTGGAATATTTAGATAACGAGGTTTATGTATTTAAAAGGGAATAAATTAATCAATTAAGATTGATTAATTAAACATATATTTTTGGTGGGAAATGAGATTTGTTCAAATTGTTGGGGAAAATGGATTTGAATGGGTAAGCCTAACAATGGCAGGCACATATGGGGTGAAGGAGAGGAGTTACACCAAAAAAGGTGTCTACATTTTCCCCTTTTGATGAGTGGTTTACGTTGGGCAAACCATGAGACAAAAATGATGAAAATATTATTGATTAAGTGTTCCCCCTCAAACTAGGGAATGAAAACATAAAGGAATTCAATCATGAGTTTGAAATAAATAGATGGTAAATATTGGGTGGGTGATGCCAAGATGGGTTAACCAAGGCAAGATGCCCTAGGAAAAAAGGATTTCAATAAAAATGATAAATATGGCGGTGACTCCAATATCACATCATTAGGGGACAATTATGGTATCAATGGAGATGGGTAAAAATGTTCTAAGGACCATTGATTTGGTGAAGACCACTACAGTATGGATGTAAACCGCGATGATCAATGGGTCATAGTAAAACATCAAAGTATGCACAACTAAATGTGAAAGGTATGCAAAATCCTTCATATGCGAGGAATCGAGAGAAAAATCATGTGTCCGCAAAAGGGATGAGGATGAAAATAATGATGCCCTAGCATAGGGAAAAGTGGAAGATGGATTGGCTAAATAAAATGCCCCAAGGGGGAATAAGTAAAGTCACAAATGACAAACATGAAGAGAAGATTGGATAGAAGTGTGAGATAAAATGCCCCAAGAGAGGGGTAAATATGATTGTGAATACATGTTTCATAATAAAGGTGCTCAATTGATGCAGATGAGTAGATGAAGAAAAGAGAAAGCCATGCTACATCTCGATAAATAGAGGAAGAATGCAAACTACGTTGGTGAAGAAAAAGGTAGAGAAGAAATTCGTGGAAGAAAACAAAATGGTGATGAACGTTATGGTATCCTCCAAGATAAGAAAATTTCATGGGAATATGTGATGAGGGATATAGGTGTTTATGTTCGATCGGAGGGTGATAGGAATAGAAGAGATGACACTTTGCTCCCGAAAGGCGAGAGAGAGAAAATCAGAGAGAGAAGGACGTGGATGGGGTGTAATAGGATGGAGAAGAGACTTTCTGCAAGTAAGGAGGAGTATTGATTGGTCGAACAAGAAGGAAATATGAGGAAGAGAATAATGGAGAAAACGATAGGAGAAAAGAGAAGATATAAAAGTAGAGGTTGAAATCATAGAAGAGGGAAAGAGATGTGCAATATGAAGGTAGTGGAAGCCGGAGAAAAATAAAATAGAGAAAGAGGATAGGAGAAGAAAGTGATGAGGAAGGATGAACAACAAGGAGAAGACATGATGTAAAGAGATGAGGGAAGGATGATAGGAAAAATGATGAAAGTGGTAAGGGTAATGAGGGATGGTAGAGGCTATGTCAGTTAAGGAATGTGAAGGGAAAACCAACAATAATTGGAAGATGATGATGATGTCGGGTGAAGCGGAAACCAATCGTATGGGGATGGAAAAATGAATAAGATGATAGAAAAAGGGAAAGAAGAAGATGGAAAAAGGGGAATAAATAAGGATGATATGAGGAAAAGTAAAGGGATTAATGGTACACAAACAAGGAAAAGTAAAAGGGAAAGAGAAGAGAAGAGTGACATATTAGAGGGTGAAAATGGGAGAGAGATGTGTAATATGAAGGCGGTGGAAACAAAAAAAAAGACATGGAGAATGATGTAGAAGATGATGGAGAGAAATGACGAAAAAAAGAGGGAGATGAGTTAGAGGAGGAATTTAAGGAAGACAAAAGAGATGATAGAGTTGAGAAAATAAGGAAACTATGGTGGAGGAGGGAGAGGTGGAGAAGAGTATTAGAAGTGAAACTAAGACATAATAAATCAAAGGGGGAAGAAGTTGTGAATCAAAATGGAAGATAAGAAAAAGGAATGGTTGATTATGAGAAGAGAAAGAAAAGCAAAGAGTGAGGGAGACAAGGAATGGAAGATGGAGAAGGATATAAGAGATAGGGATGATAGGGGAAGAAGGGAATGATGAAGGAAAAACAAGGAGTAGACAAGAAAATTATAGAGCAGATGGTGAAATTATGGAAAAGGGAGAGAGATATTCAAAATAAGGGAGTGAAGAAGGGTGAAGTAAATGAAGGGAGAGAAATGATGGAAAATGAAAGAGATGATAGAGTGGAGAAGATTGAAGGGCCTAGGTTACCGTGAGGAAAACCAAGGTAAATAATATGGAACAAACCACATGGAAATGCATGTGGATGATGGGATGATAAAAAAATGGGACAATGCTGAAGATCTAGGCTATCAATGGGGAAGTAAGAAGGAAACACGAAGTAAAAAGGGGATGAAGATGATATAGAGGAAGTGAAATAAGATGAGGAGTAGAAAGGAGGAGAGGAAAACAGAGAAAATGATGCAGAAGGAAGGAAACCAAGAACGGAGATATTTAGTGAAGAGTGAGCAGTATCAGGAACATAAAGAGAAGCTGGAGGGGAGGAATGACACAGATTGGAAAAGATGCAGAGATGTGTGAGATGAGGATACAAGGATTACGAGATAATAGAAAAAGGATGTATGATGAAGACAATAAATAAATTGGCAAGGAAGAATGGAAGATGGAGAGGTGGTGAAGAAAAAGAGAGGGAAGAATAGAAGAGGCAATGCCAGGGAAGGGATGTTAGGAGAAGTCCACCGATAATGATCGGTAGGGAAGGATGGGAGGAAAAGTGAGAAGAGGAGAAATTAAATGAGGAATGGAAGAGGAAATTCCAATGAAGGGACGTTAGGATAAGTGCACCGATAATGATCGGTGTACACAAGGGAATGAAGGAATGGAGAGAAAAAGGAGAAGTTCAAAGAGAGGGAACAAGGCCGTGTAGAATTGGGATCAATGAATTCTAGGAGAATTCCATGGGTATTATTAGCATGGAAACAAAAGATGATGATGAAAGAATGTTAGGAGAATATCAGCAATAATGACATGCAAGCAAGGGGTAGATATGTGGTAGAATTTGAGAAGATGGAGTGAACATAGTAAAGAAAGGAGGTATAACGATTTGTGTGAAGATGAAGGAAAGGAGAGGATGCAGTGGATGAGAATGAATGAGGTAAATATGAAGAAATAAGACATGAAAATAATGGAAAGAAACGGTATGAAGGATGATGGATCAAGGAGGGAAAATGGGGAAAGGAATGTGGTGATAAGTGGAAGATAGGAGATGCACTCTGTGATATGATAGGTTGAGAAAGGAAAATGGTAGGGAAAAAATGTGGTTGGTAGGGGAGGCCAGGAGGAAGAAATGATCAACGAGATGGAATGACAAAAGAGGCAAGGGAGAAGTCCAGAATGATGAGTTTAATATAAGAATCTTGAAATGCTTTTTTACCAAAATAGCTTATCAATACAAATGAATGGAAGAACTGAAGAAAGGAAAGAGCATAATATAACAATACTTTCAGGAAATATAGATAATAGAGTATAACCCTATATGTACTGAGAAAGAGTGATACATAACAGAATCATTCACATTCACAACATAAGATATCATTCCATAGACACAAAGTTCTAGAAATCATATCAATAAGAACACAAAGTTTCTTATCACAGAAGATAAATGATCCATGAATTTTAGGTAAGCAAGAAGAGACAATAGATGAAGGAAGATAGAGAAAGGGGAAAATCCTTTTGTATTGATTTACTTTTGATTATAATTACACTTCAAAAGTATCAGAGTCCAACATTTGCAATGAGCCAAGCTCTTACATTTATAGATGAAGTGAAGAGAGGAGAAGAAGAGAAGGAAAAAATATGATTTGGAAGCTCAACCACCAACCATCAATGCCCCTGCAAATCCACCTACAATCTATCAAATCTGGTTTTGCATGTCTTTGGTGTGTCTGAAGAAGGAAGGATGGAAGATCAGATCAAATTTGATCTAGTTGAAGCAAGTCCGATCACATATTAATGGCATGAAAGATGTTTTCCATATTTTCACCCAAATCAAGATATCCAGTTGGTTCTCCATGTCTTGTTTGGCATGTTGGAGAAGGAAGGATGGAAGATCGGATCAAATATGATCTGTTTGAAGCAATCAGATCATGTATTAATGGTGTGAAAGATTTTCTAGATTTCCAACCATCAAACTCCTACTAAAAACAATATTTTATGCTTCCATGGTGTGTAGAGAGACCAAGACCTTTCCAACAATATAAAATTTGTCAAATTTGAGCACTGGAGTGAAAGTTATGCTCATTTGAATATTTGAATCGAATCCATACAAAAATGGTGAAAATGCAAAATGGATCCATGGGCCCGAAATTGAAATTGCACCTTTAGCACAAAAGATGCAAAAGTGCAAAAGTGTAAAAGTTCCCGCAGCCCCACAAGCCCACAACTTCACATTTGATATTTGGGGTCGACACGTGGGCTTTACTCGAGTGGTAAATGTGAGTCATGGACTCACTTTATAATTTTACTTCTTTTGGAAACAAGGCTCAAAATCTCAAAGTTCTCCACCGACCCACTTCCATTTTGAATTTTGATGTGGGCTCAACATTTGACTTTATCCCTTGGCATGAGTGGGGCCATGGTTCACTTTATCACTTTACACCTTTTATGGAAACAAGGCTCAAAATCTCAAAGTGCTCCCAACATGCCCACCTTCCCACTTTGACTTTTGATGCGGGCTATATTTGACTTTTTCCCTTTGGCATGAAAATATTACTCATTTCATGTGAACTTTGGACACCTTTTTCTTTTAAAAAAAAATTTAAAAATTTCAATTTTTGAAATTTTTGAAAGACAATGGACTCACTTTGACTCTCCTTGCCTTTGACAAATTTTATTTTTTTTTATTTGACTAAGTCCTTCCTTTTTTTGGAGCCATAATGTCGACACTTGGACATGTGGAGGAGGCTCAACGCACATTTGGGACCTACCTTTGATTTTTCCTTTGAAGCATTTGATTTTGAAGACACGTGGAGGCTTCCACAAACCCTTCTATTTTAGTGTTTTTATTAAGTCCCAATTTTTTGGACTTTTTCCCTTTTTTGACTTTTTAGGACACTGGGACATGGAAAGCTGGCTTTTTTGGGGACCACCTTTGGCTTCGACCTTCAAGGTGCACACCTGAGACATGGAGAGGCTTCCTCAATGTTTCTTTTATACTTACCGATTCAATTCAAATTGCCCATTTGACCCTTATCAGACGTACTAGACGGGACACGGCTAGTTCGGGCTCTCTTTTTGGGGGACCTTTCACCTTTTTTTTTCACACTTGAAGGCACATGAGACACTTTCCACTTGCACATGTTTGGGCTTCACCTTTGGATTTGACCACGAAGGTGCATGATGGTGGCTTCATCGAGATCCTTTTATACTTAACCGATTTGGGCCCACTCCTCTTTTTCCATTTTTTGGTTGGGTCCCTTCTACTTATTTAGGAGTGTATATGTTGGGTTCTGACTGACACGTGGAAGCTTGTGCGCTTGTTTGGGACTCACTTTGTATTTCACCTCTAAAGTTGCACCGAGAGACATGACACGTGGTTCTTTTCACCGGCCTTAGACCTTTTCCAACGATTTCGATTTAAATTTTTTGAGGCTCGAACACATGGAGGGTTGGCACTCATTTTGGGGTTTGTCCCTTGGGTCTCACTTCTAAAGTTGTGCCGATGAGGCACACGTGGAGGCTTTCTGCACGACCTCTTATACTTTATATTCGATTAAATGATTAAACTTTATTTTTCGGAACTTGGACACGTGGAGGGCCTGCGCATGTTTGGGGTCTCCATTTTGTGCACCATACCAAAAGTGCACGAAGAGACATGTGGCACCTTTCATGGTCCTTCTATACTTTGATTTTTTACTTCTTTTCATTTGACTTTGACTGACCCGACGTGTGGGGCTTAACATTTGAATTTTTTCCTTTTGGAAACAAAGATAAATTTCCAAAGTGTACTCGAATGAGACCTTGGCACCTTCCCTTTCCTCTTAGCTTCGATTCGACCAATCAAGATCCTTCGGGGACATGGAGCCAATTTGACACTTTTTGCAAAAATAAAAAAAAATGATAAGTTCACCAAATAAACCCGCCACACCACATCCAATTAGAGATGTCCACGTACTCATGGATGTTGGGGCCAAAAATTGACAAGGAAGATATGCCCATCATTCACGACTATAGAAAAAATATAGAGGAGGGAAGCTCCACCATTTATGCCCGAAAAAAAAATTGCTCCTCGTGGAAAGAAGAAATATAAACAATACTAGGCTCGATGCGATCCACGGCCATAGAAAAAGGATTTGACAATTTCATTCGAATGGAGGAAACAATTTTCAAGCATCTAGATGGGAAGATAGAAATTTTATCAAACCACAAGATTGTAAGATTCTAAATTAACAGGTGAGATTGCAAATGAGCACCCACTTCTTCAAAGCATGAATTTTTTATCTCTCCAGACTTCTCACTCTACTCAAACATCTCTCAAAGGCACCAACTCAAAATTTTTGAAACTTGACTTAAAAAAATGAGGGGAATTTTGAGGGTGACAATAACTGGCTCTTTTTGGGGATGACTTGGCTAGGACAAGAGGAATGAGGCAAGATCAAGAACCATAGAAAAACTCTGGGAAAGTAGACCAGTGCCTTATCCATTGGGAAAATAGAGTCAAAGGTAAAACCAATACATAAGAGAAAACACACACGGAAGGGAAACAAACCAAAAAGGAAAGAAAAAAAAAAAAAAACACCACACACAATATATACAAAAGGACTACCTAATCACCTAGGACTTGAACAACTTCAAATATTTCCCACTATAAGGAAGTGGGAGAGAGGATCCATCCATATAATCCAAGTAGAAAGAATTTTCTCCAGCAAAGTGTCTGATTTTGAAAGGACCAAGCCAAAGAGAATCAAACTTACCATGGCTTCCTCGAGGTTCATGTCTTTTGTCCCACAACAGAACAATGTCTCCCACTTGAAAATATCTGGGTCTAGCCTTCTTATCAAACAAAGCTTTCACCTTCAGTTGATGAGCTGAGATCCTATCAAAAACTTGCATCTTGTCTTCATCCAGCTTCTAGAGATACATGATCCTCTTGTCCAAGGAACTGATGAAACTTGAATCCTCAATAGCCTTCATTAAGTGCAAGGCTGGTAATTCCACTATTACTGGTAGTTGAGCTTCAACACCATACACCACCTGGAATGGAGACATCCCAATTGCTCTTTTGGGTGTAATTCTATCTACCCAGAGAGCATCATAGAGCTTCTTGTGCCAATTCCTTTGAGAGTCATTGACAAGCTTCCAAACGATGGTTACCAAATTCTTATTTGTTGATTCTGCTTGTCCATTCCCTTGAGGATAATAATGAAGAATGAGCAAGGGAAATTCCATAGCCATATACATAAATCCATCATCTCAGAAGAAGAAAAATTGGAAGCATTATCAATCACAATCTTGTTTGGTACCCCAAACCTTATCAAGATGTTCTCCTTGATGAAATTACACACCACCTCAGAAGTAGTGCTTTTGACTGGAATAGCCTCTACCCACTTTGTGAAGTAATCTGTAGCAGTTAGCACACGTGAGTATGTCAACACTGGAAGGTGGGTTAAGAGTTCCAATGAAATCCAATCCCCACTGTTGAAAAGGCTCATCAATCACTACTGGTTTGAGTGGTAAAGCAGCCAACTTAGGTCTCCCAACAAAATTATGACAGGCTTCACACTTACCTACCCATTTTGATGCATCTCTGAACAATGTAGGCCAATAGTACCCTACACGAAGGATCTTATGGGCAGTGACAATAGAAGAGAAATGCCCTCCACAAGCCTGATCATGAAAAGCTGAAAACAACTTCTTTTGTTGCTCTTTGTCCACACATTTAAGGAATCTTCCATCTATGCCTCGCTTGAACAAAGCATTTTCCCATAATACATACTGTGTAGACCTTAGCTTAATAGCTCTCTTTTCCTTGGCACTCAAATGGGATGGACACTCTCCATAAGTAAGAAAATGTGCAATATCAACATACCACTCATCTGTTGAACTGAGGAAGAGAACAACAGGAACATCAACTACTTTTGTGGACAATTCTTCATCAGCCCCTTCAACAATAAGCTCACACAAGCCTTTACCCTAGAACTAGCTTAGTTGGCTTGATATCAAGGTCATATTCTTGGAATTTTTTGCTACCCAATTACCTCTCTTAGTTCCAAACTCCTGTTGTGTAAGAATAGACTTGATGGTTATATCAAGTACAAGCACAACAGAGTGAGAATTAAGAATATAAAAATGAAACTGCTTGACAACTTTGACCACTGCAAAAGCATGTTTCTCCATCATAGTATATTTCAATTCATGAGCTTTCAGAACATAGCTCATGAAGGCAATTGGAAGTTCATGATCCTCATAATTTTTTGAGTTAGCACAACAAGCCAAGGTATTCTCTGTAGCATAGCAATAGATAATAAAATCTTTGTTGAAATCAAGACATGCTAAGATGGGAGTTTTAGCAATGGCTTTCTTGATATCTTCAAATGCTTCTTTACCTTCAGAAGACCAACCAAAGGTTTTCTTTCCTTTCATCATTTGAGAAATGCTCATAGTCAGTTCTACAAAATCTGGAATGAATCTCCTCAGGAAATTTATCTTGCCAAAGAAAGAGTGAACACCCTTTTTGCTTGTGGGAAGAGGAATCTACTAGATTTCTTGAACTCTTTTTGGATCTATCTTGATCCCTTCTTTGGAAACAATATGCCCCAACAACTTGCCTTCAGTAACACAAAAGACAAACTTCTTAGGATTGAGGGAAACTCCATGTTCTCTACATTTTTGAAGAACTATTTCAGATGCTGAAGATGATCTGCCCTTGTTTTGGAAAAAATAGTCAAATCATCAAGGTACACAACAATACACTTTCCTTTAGGCTGCCAAAAGCTAAATCCATTTCCCTCTGAAAAGTGGCACCAACATTGATAAGACCAAATGGCATTCTCTTGTAGGAAAAGGTGCCCCAAGGGGTAGTAAAAGTAGTCTTGTGTTGATCTGGGGTACTGACTTCCACTTGATTGTATCCAGAGAATCCATCTAGCATAGACAACATCTCAGAGCTTGAGACAACTTGCAAAACTTGATCCATCATGGGGAGTGGATAGTTGTCTTTTAGAGAGGCCTGATTCAAATTCCTGAAATCACACAGATGTGAATCTCACCATTCTTTTTTCTGACATGCACAATGTTGGCAATCCATGTTGAATGATGTATAGGGAAAATAATCTTGGCTTTTAGTAACTTTTGGATCTCTTGAAAAATAGTATCAACAACCTTAGGATTATACTTACCTTTGCTTCTACTTGAAAGGTTTGATCCTAGGTCTCAGAGGGATATAGTGTTGCATCTCCTTTGGTTGAAAAGCCTTAAGATCTTCATATGAATAGGCAAGAACATCAACATACTTTTTTAATAGGTTTATTGCTTTTTTTTTCTTCTTGAGTGCAACATTTTCCAATATTCACCACCCTGGGTTCATCATTGCTTCCAATATTGACCTTCTCATACTCAACAGATTGTCGAGTCCCTTGAGAAGCTTCAGATTTGATGAACCTATCATGTTTGTCAAACAAGATCTTCTAGACTCACCAATTCCTTTGGGAATCTTGTTACCCTTCAACTTAATACAACCATCCTGATCCATCTCTTCCTTGATATCTTCCTCATTAGAGGGCACATATTCTCTAGGAAGAGTTTCACTTCCTTCAAAATATAACTGATTGAAGTTATCTTTAAGCTCCAAGAAAGAGAGAAAGTGTTGATCATCATTGAAAACCTGCCATTGCTTTGCATTATCCTAGCACACTAGGCCTATGAATCATTTCAATGGTAAATTTCTCTTGAGAGAAATCTGGATGAGGAATCAACAAAGATCCTGAGACAACTAGAGAATCAGCTCTAGTATTATTTTCTCTTGGCACAACTTCAATTGAGAAAGCATCAAGGAATTCAATGGAATCCCAAACAAGATTTCTATAATGTTTCAATCTCCTATTCTTGACTTGGTAAAGATCCCTTACCTATTTCACAATCAACTCTGCATCACCACGAGCACAAAGATTCTTTACTCCTATTTCTTTTTCCATGCTCAACCCAAGGATGAGAGCCTCATACTCAGCTGTATTATTTGTATTTTCAAAATGAAGCTTGAAAGAAAATGGATGAATCTTCCCTTCTGGAGAGATTAACACCACACCAGCTCCAGAACCAGCTGAAGAGCAGCTTCCATCAAACTCCAAAGTCCAAATGCCATTGGGATCATGAATCACTCCCTTAGGAAGACTTTGCCTCATCCTCGACATGATCATATAGTTTCCATGCCCTATATCTTCATAGAGTATTTGTGCTTTTGGATCATCAGTCTTTTGCACAATATACTCAGTTTTCTTTTCTGGTAACAACTTTCTTATTTTTCCATTGACCGAGATCAAAGCATGTGACCAGTCCATCTGAATTTCACCTCCTACCTTTTTACAGAAATTCCTACTCAACAACATACCATATGAGGGAGGAATATCAACAACCAAAATAGTGGCTAAGACCCTTTTCTCTGGAAAAAAGTAGTGAAGGCTACTTGTGCATCTTTAATCCTTCCAACCAAAGGCACTTCTCTACTCTCCATGGAATAGTAGGAACCAAAGGCATGTGTTAGAGTCAGCCCAAAGCATGAGCTACTTTTGCAGGCATTACATTGTTTGATGCTCCTGAGTCTATAACACAATTACTGAGTTTATGGCCAGCTATGAGGAGAGTCACATAGAATGGTTCAATTTTCTCATTAGGGAAGTGACTCACAGCCACAAGGCTTGGTTGAGGTGAGGAAGAGGGAGTGGGAAAAATACCTTTAGAAGTATTGGATGAGGCTTTGGATTTGGAATTGACAAATTTTACCATTTTAGCAAAGGATTTTGGATGGGTTTGGTAAAAACTCGCCTCTAAAATTTGGATTTTGGTCTTTTTGAGGTGATCAATGATATCAAAAGACCCAGAGGTGGATGGGGCATCACTACTAGGAATAGGAGAAACTTTTGATTTATCAACTTTAGGAATTGAAGGACAAGAAGTTTTGGAAACAAGTAGAAGAAGGAGGAGGATTAGCATTACTCACTTTCTTTTTGTGTGGAGGCAGTGGGAATAGGAGCTCCTCTTTCGCAACCACCGGAATAGTTATAGGAAACTCCTTGGATTTCTTAGTAGTGCATCACTTTTTTTTTTTTTTTTCATTTTCTCCCGAGTCATAAACATATGACTCACTATTCATCTCTGCCACTCTTTCATCATATTCATCTTCATCATCCATACCTTCAGTGGTAAGGAAATGAACTTGAGATCCACCAAGTTCTTCTTGTTCTTCATCAACCTCTTCTTCTGGGTCTTCAAAGTCTTCATTAAACTCCTCATCATCAGGTTCTTGAACTTCACAAGTTGCATTGACTGGAACCTTGATAGGTGGGCCTTCAATAGCCAATTTATTTTGAGAAGGAGGTAACCGGTTCCTAGGCTAAAAATTCCTTCTTGGAATATCTTGATAAGGAGTATGTTGAGCCAATTATTTTTGATGGCAATGAGATCATTTTCCAACTTTCTGCACTAACTGATCTGAATTGGCTCCAGGGGAGAGGAAGAGAAGATGCTTTAGATTTGGAGGTTCTCTTTTCAATTTACTAGACATGATTAAATCATCCTCAACACTCGATAGCCAAATGTTGATCAACATCCAAGAGTTGCAAGGTTAGCTCTCCTTAGTGCATAGCTTACTTTAGGTAATTGAGCATTGAGGAAGAAGCATTTTTGGATTTGATCTAGGATGAGTGTTCTGTGGAATTTTATGAATGAGCTTGTTGAATTTGGCCACAAATTCTCTCATGGGTTCATGTGGTTCCTTCTTGATATGAGAAATTTGAGCCAAGAGAGCATGCACATCTTCAACAGGTTTGAAATGTTGCTCAAACTGAGTTGTCAAGGTGGTCCAATCAATAATTGACCCAACAGAAGATGATAGAACCAATCAACAACATTATCCTGCAATGTTTCTACAAAGAGCCTGACAAAAATGTCTTCATGCTCAATCCCAAGAATCCCACATGCAACACTGAAGGCTGCAATGTGTTCATCTGGGTGTACCTTCCCATCACCTCGAATTTAGGAAAACCTTTCCTACTACTCCTGGGTAACTCATTCAATGGTTGAGGAAGAGAAAGAGGCCCAATCCATTGTCCCCAAGGTAGAGGTGCTGCCATCTGTGGGAAGATTTTCTGAAGGGGAACTGAAACACCAACAAGTATCAGAGCAAGAAGATTAGGCTGAGTTGTTTTTATGGAGGAATGCTATTCTTGGAATTTTTTGTCTTTAACAGGAGGTGTGCTTGAAGAATGAGTTCCTCTATTCCTTCTTGCTGGAAGAAGAGAGAATTTTTGTTGCTCCAGAAGTTGAAAATGAGAATCTTCAACCCCAGAGATTTCTTCCCATGTGTATATCAGTAGACCAGATCAAAAATGATCTTGAAGTTGTTTTTTAAAAGGGATATGTTTGAAACAAAATCCCAAGAGAGTCACCAAAAACTGTTGGGTTTTAAAATGGTACTTTTAACAAAACCACAGTCAGGGGACAACAAGTCCCTCCTCTTTATGGGAGAGGTTCCCTTATTGAAAGCAAGCAACAAAGCTTATATACAAATGTACAACTTTCATCTTAAGGCTGGACCTCTGACATCTTGAAATGCTTTTATACCAAAAAATATTATCAATACAAATGAATGGAAGAACTGAAGAAAGGAAAGAGAAGAATATAACAGTACTTTCAAGAAATATAGATAGCAGAGTATAACCCTATACGTACTGAGAAAGAGTGATACAGAATATAATCATTCACATTCACAACATAAGATATCATTCCATAGACACAAAGTTCTAGAAATCATATCAATAAGAACACAAAGTTTCTTATCATAGAAGATAAATGATCCATGAATTTTAGGTAAGCAAGAAGAGACAATGGAGGAAGATAGAGAGAAAGGGGAAAATCATTTTGTATTGATTTACTTTTGATTATAATTACACTTCAAAAGTATCAGAGTCCAACATTTGCAATGAGCCAAGCTCTTACATTTATAGATGAAGCAAAAAGAGGAGAAGAAGAGAAGGAAAAAATCTGATTTGGAAGCTCAACCACCAACCATCAATGCCCCTGTAAATCCACCTACAATCTATCAAATCTGGTTCTGCATGTCTTTGGTGTGCTGAAGAAGGAAGGATGGAAGATCAAGATCAAATTTGATCTAGTTGAAAGCATTCGATCACATATTAATGGCATGAAAGATGTTTTCCATATTTTCACCCAAATCAAGATATCCAGTTGGTTCTCCATGTCTGTTTGGCATGTTGGAGAAGGAAGGATGGAAGATCGGATCAAATCTGATTTGTTTGAAGCAATCAGATCACATATTAATGGTGTGAAAGATGTTTTCATATTTCTAACCATCAACTCCTACTAAAAACAATATTTTATGCTTCCATGGCATAGAGGAGACCAAGACCTTTCCAACAAGTATAAAATTTGTCAAATTTTGAGCACTGGAGTGAAAGTTATGCTCATTTGAATATTTGAATCGAATCCATACAAAAATGGTGAAAATGCAATTTTTACAAAATGGATCCATGGGCCTCGAAATTGAAATTGTGCCTTTAGCACAAAAGATGCAAAGTGTGAAAAAGTTCCCCATAGCCCCACAAGCCCACAACTTCACATTTTGATATAGGTCTGACACGTGGCTTTACCTGAGTGGTAATGAGAGTCGCGACTCACTTTATAATTTTACTTCTTTTGGAAACAAGGCTCAAAATCTCAAAGTTCTCCACCCAACCCACCTCTCCCACTTTGACTTTTCAATGCGGGCTCAACATTTGAATTTATCCCTTGGCATGAGTGGGGTCGGGTTCACTTTATCACTTTATGCCTTTTATGGAAACAAGGCTCAAAATCTCAAAGTGGCTCTTCCGACAACCCCCTCCCGCTTTGACTTTTGATGTGGGCTTAACATTTTGACTTTTCCCTTTTGTTTGTTCAACATGGGGCCATACTTTTTCACCGACCCATGACATGGAGGCCAAAAGCACACATTTGGGACTCCTTTGGATTTTCCCTGAAAAGAATTTGTGCCAAGATGACATGTGGCTCCTTTCGCAAAACCCTTCTATACTTTTGATTGTTGGCTAAGCTAAGTCCCTTTTTTTGAGGCCATCATATGTGTCGACGTGGACATGTGGGGCTCCGCACATTTGGGGGACCCCTCCTTTTTTCGACCTTGAAGGTGCATCACCGAGACATGTGGAGGCTTCTCTTGCAAACCCTTTTATACTTAGCCGATTTGGGTGTGAAGACTCCCATTTCCTTTTTTAGACTGGGACATGTGGAAAGCTGGTGCTTGTTTGGGGACCACCTTTGGCTTTGACCCTTGAAGTGTGTGCACGTGACATGGAGAGACACGTTCTTTTATACTTGGGTCGATCTTACCTTCTACCCATTTGACTTATACTTAGACATTGGATTCAATGACTAGTTCTATCTCCCTTTTTTGAACATGGGACATGTGGAGGGTTGGTGCATGTTTGAGGGAACCACTTTTGGCTTTGACCCTTGAAGGTGTGCCGATGAGACACATGTGGAGGCTTCCATTAGATCCTTTTATACTTAACCGATTTGGGCCCGCTCCTCTTTCTCCATTTTTGGTTGGGTCCCTTCTACTTATTTAGGAGTGACTATGTTGGGTTCTGGACACGTGGAAGCTTCACGCTTGTTTGGGGACTCACTTTGTATTTCACCTCTAAAGTTGTGCCGAGATGACACGTGGTTCTTTCTATTGGCCTTAGACCTTTCAACGGCCGATTTAACTTTTTGAGGCTTTGAACACATGGAGGGTTAGCACTCATTTGGGGTCTGTCCCTTGGGTCTCACTTCTAAAGTTACATCGATGAGGCACGTGGAGGCTTCCGCCGACCCTCTTATACTTAGTTGATTAAACGGCCGACTTTGTCCCCTTTTTAGACCTTGGACATGTGAGGGAGCCTGAGGGTCGCACATTTGGGGTCTCCGCATTTGTACACCCTACCAAAACTACACCAAAGAGACATGTGGAACCTTCCGTGGGTCCTTATACTTACGTTAGCCTCGATTTGGCCTACTTCCCATTTGACTTTGGGGTCCCATGGGATTAACATTTGACTTTTTCCTTTTTGGAAACAAAGATAAATTTCCAAAGAGACCCGTGGCACCTTCCCGTCCTTTGCCTTAGCTCGATTCGACCAATCAGGATCCTTTGGGGCCACACCAATTTGACACTTTTGCAAAAATAACAAAAATGATAAGTTCACCAAATAAACCCACCATGCCACATCCAATCAGAGATGTCCACGTACTCATGGATGTTGGGGCCAAAAATTGACAGGGAAGATATGCCATCATTCACGACTATAGAAAAATACAGAGGAGGGGAAGCTCCACCATTTACGCCTGAAAAACAAATTCTCCTCATGGAAAGAAGAACTGTAAACAATACCAAGCTCGATGCGATCCACGACCATAGAAAAAGGATTTGACAATTTCATTCGAATGGAGGAAACAATTTTCAAGCATCTAGATGAGAACCATGTGGACTGCAAGATTCTAAATAGAATTCCCCTTATGACTATATGGATGGTTAAGTAACATACTAGGAAGGATGAGAAAAGAGTGAGTGGTGTATGCCAAAATGGAACAAAAGGTGAAAGGAGATAATAATGTGATAAAAGGAAACAAAGGAGAGTGACATGAATGGAATCTAAGGGAAGGTATAGACTATAAAGGAAAGGAAGATACACAAAGTGGTGAAAGGGGACAAAAAGGTGAGAAGGATGATGTGGGGATAAGTGGTGATGAGTGGAAATGAGGAGCGAGGAGAAATGGATCAAAGACATTGTTGATCATGTTGGGGATAAGAAGCTGCAGGATAACAAACTCACCTTGAGAAGGATCCTCAAGTAGGATTCACAAACTATAATGGAGATCAAGTAGAATTCCCAAAATTAAATGTGTATGAGTGAGAGTAGTCATAATTCATGGGATTATGGATGATGGTAAGATATGTCATCCTTAAAGGTAAACATATAGATATAAAATTCATGGTTTGAAATTTGATATGGAAGAATGCAATCTTGATAAATAGTGATTTCGATGAGAAAAAGACACATAATCATAGCAAGGGGCATACAAAAAAACCATGCTTCAAACTGGATTGGAGGTAAACAAGAAAGGGTACCACTCAAGGCATTGCACTTGCAGCCAATATCGGTGTTAGTACATAACCAATGACATGAGTTATACCAAAAGACCATGAGGGAAAAATGGATGCAATAGTCTCATAAACCTAATGTCGACACGATAAGGGGGTTTGAGATGTAACTTGTATGTAGGAAGAGGATTCTCCATAGGTGGTTGTTCCTAGGACTATGCCCTAGCTTTGGGAAGGGGGAAGATGCAAACTGATCAATGCAGGAAGTTTGCAATGTATATGAGAAAGTTGATTGATGTAGGAAGATTTCTTAGGATGCTATGATATATAGAAGGTTGATCAATGCGGGAAGCCTTTTTTTCCATGATAAAATGGAGTAGCCATCCTTCCATGGTATGGTCTACTTTTATAATATAGATGGAAATAATAATATGTAATATCTGTCCTTCGAGGGATCAATCTATTTCTTTATATTTAAATTTGATTTTGTTTTGCATATTTTTTTGTTTTGCAAGAACATTTGTCCTTCGAGGGATCAATCTATTTTGAGAGCTTTGATTTTGATTTTTACATCCATCTATATGGGGGAGAGCTAGGAATAACTAAGTAGACCACTTAGGAGGGGATAATGAATGTACAAGAGACACCCCTAGACTCTTTTGCATGGCTCCAATAGGTGAATAAGAGGGTGATGAATGTAATGATCAAGAAGTTCTCACTAAAAAGGAAGAACCTATCCATAAGGAAAATTCTATGGGCATATCCTTGGTGCCCATATTTAAGGTAAAATCTAGGAAATGATGGTAGACCACATAGTTCCAGATCATTACAATGATAGATGGAAGGGGCTAATGATGGAGGAATGATCTAAAGATATGACTATCTATTGATGGGTACATGTGCTAACAATAGAATGGCCGTAAGTGCAATGCATTAAGAGGTTCAATATCTGGTTTACCATCAAGGGAAGCCAAACCCATACTTATGCGTGATAATGTACGGTCCAATCTAGTTGGGAGAAAACTTTCCCCATTGGCTCCTTGATTAACATCACATTCGAGATAAGATAAGAGCTTGATAGGATGGGATACAATGAGATAGATGAGTGAAGGTAAAAACTATGTGCTACCCTTTAAGGAAGTGAAAATATGTGTCCCTAACAAGACGAGTAGATGGTCCCCGAGGGAGGGAAAAAATGACCACAATGGTGGATTTCAGATAAGATGGAATGGTCCCCCAAGGGAGGGATGAAAATGACCACAACAGTGGGTTTAGGATGAGAGTGAAAGATTAGATAAGATGTCATGAGATAGATAAGATGGAACCTATGTGCTACCTTTCAAAATTGAATAAGCGAGAAAAAGATATGTGTCCCAGTGAGATGAAAAATGGCCACAAGGGTGGGCTTATGATGAAAATATGGTGCCCCAAGAGAGACACAAACATGGCCACAAAGGTGGAATTTGATGAAAAAGATGGAAATATGGTCCCTCAATGGAAGGACAAACATGGCCACAATAGTGGACTTAAGATGAAAATAAATGGTCCCTTAAGGGAGAGATGAATATGGCCACAAAAGTGGACTTAAAATGAGATGAAGATTTGGACAAGATTAATTTAGATTGGATGAGGTAAATAAAAAAATGTCAAGGGGTGAAGTCCCCAACGTCAAGGGAGTTGTTTAGATAGTTAATGCAGATGATATGCTCAAGGATGAGGGGAGGCTTCTCCAAGAGATTGTATCATTATGGATGAATGGATGTCAAAATATTTTAGATGAGATTGGCTTGAACTTGGATTAGATATATGGTCGAGGATCACAAGGGTGATTATCAAAACCAATAGTATCAATAAAAAGGGAGGACCCTCTTTAGGAGGAATAGTAAGGGATTATGTAGATGAAGGATGTGATTTAGTAATTTGGGTGGATGGAGATGTAGGAATTGTATTTGAATTGCCTATAGTGGATGGAGGAGAATGGTTCCCGTAAATGAGGGAATCATCTTTCTCAATAAGGTTATGTAAGATTGTCTGAAAGGCCTTACAATGCTCAATGTTATGACCCAAAGTATGATGATAGGCACAAATGCAATTAGGATCAAACCACGATGGTTTCTTATTATGTATATTAAAGGATCTGATAGGAGGAAGTGTGATGGAAGATATTCGAGTTAAATGTCGAAGGATATTTGTGTAGGATCTCGATCGAAGTGTCAAAAGGAAGATAACTCTTATGGGTTTTAACATGATATTTTGGCTTGGATTTAGGTACGGATGTAGATCAGATGGGTAAATTATGTGTCTTGGAAGACAAATCAATTTTTTTTTAGGATTAGATTGGCTGGATTTGAATTTATCGTTGTGAGATGTCATTTCTTTTGAATTGTTAGACGTGGATGTTTGGGATGTTGATATATGAACTAATTTGGATGTTGGGGATGGGGGTGGATTGAATTGAGGATTTGGTGTCTTGGTTTAAGTTTTAGTGTTGGTTGATGATTTAGGTTCATGTGGACCGAATCAAGTAGCCACTTGAACAACTTTGATGGACAATGAAGGATCCTCTTTAGAAGAATCGTCATTTAGAAGTGAAATGGCTGCAAAATTTTGTGAAGAACAAGGGGACCTTTGCATTTGGATAGATGAATTCAAACATGCAAATGTTGAAGTGGAAGGAGGTATCCTTCCTTAATGAAGTTATGAACAATGGATTGAAGTTCTCTGCAATGTTCAATATCATGTCCAAGTGTACGATGATATGCAAACAAGGTTGGAATTAAACCATGATGGATTCTTGCTATTGGGGTCAAAGGCCCTAATAGGTGGAAGTGTGATTATAGAAATTTGTAACAAGTGTCGGAAGACCTCCGTACATGATTCAACCAAAGTGTTAGGAGGTGTTTTGTCTTTGCATGAATATCTTGGTCTTTGAAGAAGAAGTGGATGTTTGAGATAATCCAGATGTTGAGGATAAAGTTCAACATGTTGATGTCTTGATGGTCTGAATTCAGTTTTGGTATTGGTAGATGCCATAGTGTTGAATGATTTTGGTTTTAGTTGATGAATTATTTTGATGAAAGGGTTGTCATGTTGGATTGTTTAGAGGAAGGAATATTAATTTCCTTATAGGAATGTATAAGGGATTTTTTAGGCGATGTATTAATGGTTGTGGATTTTATTTGAGAGGTTGTGTCCTTAGGAGGAACAACAATAATTTCCAGCGGAGGATCCAGAGGTGGTGCTGATATAGGCATAGGAAGCAAAAAAATTGGTGGAATCTAAGAAAACCAAATATTGATTCAATTGCGTTGATGAGGTAGAGGTATTATTTGAAGTTTTTGTAAGTTCAAGTGATTTGAAGTTCTTATAATGATGTAGGAGAGGAGGACGACATGGATGTGGTCTCAATGATTGATGTGCTAGGTGCAGGAACTAGGATTGGATTTATGGATGGTATTATGGGTAAGGATGGAATATATGTGGATGAGGTATTTGAAACTAACGAAGTGGATGTGAAAAGTGATGAAGTAGGAGTGATAGATAAAGGAGTCAATATATGTGTTAGATCAATGGTGGGTAAAGGATAAGAGGGCGATGGTTGTTTTATAAATGATTCAAGGGGGATTGGTATACTTGTGAATGGGGGAGATACAACATGTGTGGAAGTAAGTACGGGTGTGGGAATAGATTCCAGGATATATGAAGGTATAAGAAGAAGTGTTTATGAACTTGTGGATGTAGGAAAAATGTCTAGAGAGGTAGATGTGATGGTTGATGAAGGCGATGAATCTGTAGATGAGATAGGATATTGATCAATAGTCTACATAGTATCTATGGTATGAGTGTTAAGTGTTAGGGATGTAGGAGTGGTGCCTTGACTTGTTTGTGCATGGTTGTTTAAATATGTCAAGTGATTAGTTATGGGATGCATTAGGATTGTCCACTTGAATATTTCCATGATTGATGAGTCTTTGGACTAGATATTTGATGGTTCGACACATCTTTATATCACGTAGTTGGACCTAGTGATATTTACTGAGAGTGATATTCTCGATACCACGTGGGCGTTGGTCTAGACTCATGAATTGTTTAGATAGGTAGCAGTGTGATCAAGTTCACCACCATTATTTTGTCAAATATCATGTTATATAACTCCCAAGAGGAGTGTAGTTGGTTTTTGGTCATGTGAATCACTTTGTTGAGCCAATCTAGTAGATGTAGACACGGGAGATGATTTGACAACTACAACATTAGCCGCTGCCTTTGATTTGTTTTTTTTTGGCAGATGATTTGGTGAATTCATGATTGGGTTTATTTGACCTTAATTTTAAGTCTCCTTATTCGAGGAAACGTGTCTCAATTTTTCTAGCCATAGTGAAGGCTTCATCTAAAGTTTGGAAACATTGGATCTATAATGTAGAAGTTATGTGCTTCACACATGACTGTGGAAAATTTTGATAAGATTGGTCCATGGAAGAGGGAAAGATAACTTATTTATTATGTTATGCCATCAGGTGATGAATTTTGTGATGGATTCGTCCTCTAACTATCTGATGGTATAGAGATCGTTAATGGTTACTTTGTGCACAATATTAATTGAGAAGTGTTCTGAAAAAAAATCAGGCAAAGGAGATAAGGAAAATGTTGAATGTTGGGGTATATTTTTATACTAGTCTAACGTAGGACCATTATAAGACATAGGGAAAATGTGGAGCATTGAGTCTTGATTATGCGCAATGAGATAACATGCATGTTTGAATGCATGGAGATGTTTCCGTGGGTCCTCTTTACAATTAAATTTGGAAAATTTTGGTGATTCCCAGTGTAGAGGATATGGTTTAATTAGTATTGATGGATGGATAGGTTCGTTGCATATTTTCTCATATGACAATGAGAATCTAGATCCCAAAGTTACGGCCTCTAGGTTAGCTAATTGAATCACTAAGACTTGTATGAGATCATTGGGAAAAATTTATTGAGGAATGAGAGGTAGTGGTTACATGTAAGAAGTTACAGATGAGTTTGTTGTTGGATTTGTGGATGCGTGGGTGTTTGAGGAATTTGATAGGGGTGAGTGTGAATCATGGTCTATGATTGAAGGGGTGGTTGGTGAAATAATTTTTGTTGAGAAATGGGGACATGGTATGATTTTTGGGACTAGGTAGGTTGTTGTGGAAATTGTTGAGTGGGGATGTGGGTGTAGATAGGTTGATGGAATGGGTGAGACACTGAATAATGCAAAGGACCCATAAAAGGGGGTTAGGAAGCAATGACATGCATGTGTGATGTGAGAGGAACCTATTGTTCGGATAGGGGATGTGATGCGTGGGCATGTTGGATGGGGGAACTAGTGATAATTGTGGCTAAAGAGGTGATAGGAATGATAGTTACAATAGTTGTATTGATTGGAGGGAGATTGGGGGAATATGTGTGACTAACTGAGTAGTTTGGTGGGATGGTGGATTGGTAGAAGATAAAGTGAGGTCATGTTGGGATGTAAGAAGTTTGTTTATGATAAGTTGGGTGTTTTTGGGATTGGTCTGATAAGAGTAAATCTGCTGAAGTGGTGGACCATCTTGGAGGAATTTGAGTGGATTTTCTAAGGAGATAGTCTTGGAGAGCCACCAGATTGGCATCAAGAATTTTTTTGAAACTCTACATCACCATGAGGAAAGATATGATTTCCAAAAGGCTCTCGATCTAAAGGATGGTGGGGTGGCTGGCCTAGATGGGATAGATTGATGGTATAAGAAAGAATTGGTCTCATCTAAGGTCAAAGTGTGAACAAGGGGTCCTTGGTGAGAAACGTTGATGAGGGGTTGAGTGCCCATGAAAGAGGTAATCAAGGGCATGGATACAAAAATAATTTGATAGATTTTCTTTGGAATGAAGATTTGTGTTCCATTTTCTTAGTGGTTGAATGAGTAATTACGGGCATGAAACAAAAAAAAATTTTACACTAACTAAACTAGGAAAATCAAGCAAAGAGTTCTCTTTTTTTTGCTTTTTTATTAAGAACACGTGTGAAAAGAAAAAGAAGATGGACGTGAGAGGACCTAGAAGAAGGAAAACTATGTTTAGTTTTGGGTAAGTTGTGGCTTGGAAATGTCTGAAATGGTTTCCTGTTGGGTGATCAAATCCCAATCAATGAACCAGGTGAAAGGAATGTTTTGATGTGTTAATTGGTTTGTGAAGTTTTAGGTAGTGTGTGGTAAAATGTGTGATGCAGAATATTGAACCTCCTATTTAAACTATATGAGCAAGTAGGATGAGAAATGAAAGTTCTTTGTTAACCCAAATCCAAATGTTATTGTTCGATGAGGACACACACACAGGAAAAGGGAGTTACGATGCAAAAGGATAAAATAGAGAAAATGAAGAATACTTGTATAGAAATTTTCGTTTTTATCTCGCATCAAGTTGAGGCAAGAAAAGAGTATTCTCCGAGCAACTCGTTGCAATCAAGCCAACAAAGTAGACTATCCGCAGTTAGCGCAATGAAATACTAGAGATAATATGGAGGTGTCAATGTGATTATGTTAATTATTTAAATGACAAACTACTTATGCGATGAATGGTCCCGCAAAAGAGGTTAATAGCTTTCTATGATAATTAAAATACAATGATTTAGGATACTAATGTCACGTTTCGATTCTCAAGATCGCTTTCAAGAAGTGAAAGAGAAGAGAATACAGGAGACGGGTTGTGATTAGCTTCTAAAATAAAATGACAAGAATGTGTACAGGAAAGGGAGTTAGATATCAATGTGAGTGAATTATAATGGTCTATCGTAAAGTGATATACGGTATTGAGAAATGGTGAAAGACGTCAACGAAAAACTATTCATGAGGAGTGGTATTGTTGGAGTTCTCGGTGGGATGTAAACATTATAAAAAATATGTCTTTTACAGCAAGATAAGGTGGGTGCAATCATAGATTAGTCACTTGCAAAATAAAATAAGACAATTAGGTAACCATAGTATAAAAAGTACATTAAATGCAATTAAAAGATCGAATATTTTCGAAAGAAGATCCTATGAAATTTTTTTAAATGAGTAAGCTAAAATAAAAAATGATGTACTAATGTTCAAAGGAAATGATGTTAAACAAGCTATGAAATATATACAAATATAAACAATATTAATAATATAAATATAAACAATATTAAAGTTAACTAAAGGCTACAAATAAACAATATAAATAATACAAATATTAAAGTGAACCAAAGGCTATACAAATAAACAATATTAATAACACATGAAAGAAACAAACGATGAAATAAAAGCTAAATGATAAATGATTCATGGATGCATTGCGTTGAAAATGTGGGGATTTTGATTTAAGACATTTTTCCTAAAAGTTAACTTATGTGTGGTGGAGCCATGTGGAGTTCACGTGGATCGGTGCATGTCAAGGAAAGTGTTTATGGAGAAACGAGGCGTCCACATGGTCCAGCTTTGTGTCAAGTGGAGATTGAAATGAAATGTGATGTGGGAAGAAGCATGATAGGCTCTGTGGATAGTAGGATGAAAGGATGGTAAGCTCGGGACAGTCGGTGAAGAGCATGTGAGGGAGGTGGCTAGAATATACCATTTGGAGCTGTGGTGGTGTGGGAGCAATGCGCAGAGGTCGTGAAGGGTCATAGGTAGGGACGAGAATGAGGAATTTTTTTTTGGGAGTGGGGGCTTACAGAGGGATTGTCGAGTGGCTAGGAGCTCGAGATCCGAGTAGGAGACAACATTAATGGGGATACCTTTGATGAAAAATTGTGTACTCCTAACCCACAGAGAATGATTAGAGCTTACCGCCAAGCAATGACCACACCGAATTTGCTTTGTTATTTTATAATGGGAGGTTATGCTACAATGCAATGATTCACTAAATGGAATTTAGATTTCACAAAGCACATGTGAACAGGGAGATAGGCATATGGAATTTGCACACCGCATAGATGAGGCATTGGGAGCTTGGGTGGTTGAGCGGCCAAGGGAGTTAAGGTAGGGAGACTCATGGTCGAGTTGAGTAGATAGAAGTGAAGTCAAGGTAGGGAGGTTCATGGTTGGATTAGGTAGATAGGAGAGAGATCGGGGTAGGGAGAGCCATGTATGTGGAGGGAGTTGAGTGGCAAGTTGGGTATGGGAAGTAACCCGGGATTGGGTAAAGAGAAAGGCGGTGTAGGGAGGTTGATTTGGTGGGAAGTGGAATGAGTCACACAGTTGACAGGAGTGGGTGGTGAGTGTTGAGGGTAGTGTGAAAGGGGAGGTGGACGAGTTGGCCAAGTTGAGGAAAAATAGATAGGAGATGGGTAGATAAGGAGGGTAAATTTCAATAATTTTTTTATTTGATTATTATTATTTATCTAATAATAAAAATAAACTTGATACTAACTATAAACAACCAAATAAAAATCTGATTGAGAACAAGAAGATAACTTACCTCCAAGATGACATAGACCACTGAATGTAAGAAGCACACCACATTGACGGAGATAACACTAAATCTTGCAAACTAGTGAGTCTAAAAATGAAATATTCACAAAAGATATTTAAATTGAGAAGAACTATGAAACTGTTAGAATTTGAGGATTCTAATAAATACATATTTAATCAACTTACATATTATATAATGTTACAATAAATATTTAAATAAATATTACATCATAACATAAATAAATAAAGAAATACTTATAGGAAATAAATAACACAGGTGACACAATATTTATAGTGGAAAACCCCAATAGGGTAAAAACCACTTTGAAAATAATCTTTTACTTCAGAGAACTTATTTACATCCCAAGAAGATCACCTCCTCTTTTGAAACCCTATTTACCAAGGGTAAAACCAAATCACTTGATTTGCACACCTTTTATATATTTCTCGAATATATCAAATGAGGACCTAAAGTCCTTTTTATATAAGGTGATCGGGTATGTCTCCGACCCACCTTTTCAACCTAAAATTATTGACACATACACCTAAGTTTATAATATTTAATATTAAAAATATAATCATTTCATGATATTAAATATTTATCCTAAAGTATATACGTAGGTTAGCATATTTAATAATAGAAATAGAAATATTTCATATTATTAAATATTAACCTATATATTAGTGATGGAATCATATACATTAAGGGTTGTCTGACCACTTAATCATTATGTTCCAACACTCCCCTTTAAAGTTAAGTGAGATAACATAACATATGCCAATATATTACCTGCCCGTGGTACACTACAAGATTTACAATCCTTAAACCATAAAGGTTTTAGGCTAGCATATCGGTTGAAGGAATTATAAAACCTTCATCATACTCAATTTACCTTTTAGTACAAAAGGATTTAGAATCTCAAATATCATCCCATGATCGGTGGCTAAGTATGATTTGTGAGTTTTACATGTTCTCACAGGTTCTCATAAAATTTATTAAACCCAAGCATATAGGAGTCTTTTACAACTAAGGACCTCCTTAATAATATGCTTCATCTTGAATGTTTACCAAGAAACTCAATAACACTAAAGCGCCATCAAGATCACCTTTAAGATCTTTCTATACTTCTTTATGAAAAGAAGTTTCGAGGAGTTATACATGCCCGAAGGTATTTTTTAACACTTGCCCGAAGGTCTTTTACAAAAACCAAGTTCTATTAGGAGGTGACATTGTCATGCACACTCCCTCTCAATGAAAACTCCAACAATCCAAGTTTTTCATGAAAGTGACAAAACTTTACAAGAATCGTGGTATTTGTGAAGATGTCAGCAACCTGCTCTTCAATCAATGTGAACTTGAGATTTATGTCATCACTGAGTTCCTTCTCACGGTGAAATGTATATGTATCTCAATTTGTTTTGTCCTCTAATGTTAAACCAGATTCTTAATCAAGATTAATTCAACTCGCCACCACATAGAAGAGGAATACTTCCTTTAACTCTCATGTGTATTTCTACCAACACTCATTAAAGCCACATGGCTTCTTTACTTCTTCCATTGTACTTCTCTGCCTCAGTAGAAGAAATGGAGACTGTTGATTACATTTTTTTCCAAGTAATGGTTCCTACATCAAAAAAACTTGAACACATATCTAGTATATTTTATAACACAACATCAATATGGTTAGAATCACAAAATCTATATAAGATAGCATTTTCATTCTTAGTATAATGCAACCCATAATTGATTGTTCCTTTAATATATCTAAAAATTCTTTTAGCAAGATTCAAATGATCTCTAAAAAAGGTTCCTACATAAACCTTGAAGTAATTCCTACTGTATAGAAAATATCTAATCTAGTTATAATTAGATAAATCAAACTATCAACTAAAAACGTATATAAAATATGATCTAACTTTTTCATATGCATATTTAGGGTCAATATTTATTTCAACTTCCATTCAAGTATAAAATGGTTTACAATCAATCATCAAAAAATTCAATACAATGGTTGCATATTGTGTTTTAAAAATAACAATAGAATGAAATACAAGCATACAAATAACATGATGTGAGAGACTTAACTCATTCATTTCAAAGTAATACTTGAATTTCTCTTTAATTCTATGAATTAAATCAAAATTGTCACTGATCATAAGCAAATCATCAACATATATACATATAATGATAATATGTGAGTTTTATTGCTTAATGAATATGTCATTGTTAGAAGAACAATTAACAAAACCTAACAATTTAAAGAAGAAAACAATTTTCACATACCAAGCTCTAAGAGCTTGTTTTAAACCATACAAGAATTTCTCAACTTACAAACATAGTTTTCTTTACGCAGTTTCTTTAAATCATTTAGGTTAAAACATGTAAAGTTCTTCTTTTAAATCGTAATTCAAAAATATTTCTCTTATCCATTTAGTGGATCTCCCACCCAAATTAAGCGAAATTACAAATAAGGCCCTAACAAGTACTCATTTTAGCTATAAGGGAAAATGTCTCAACATAATCAATACCGAGTTTCGATTCAAACATCAAGCAACAAGTCTATATTTATGTTTGTTAATACTACCATCAACATTATAATTTACTTTCTATATCTACCTAGACCCTATAATATTTCACGGCTCAAAGTTCATACAAGGTAATTGATGCATGGTACATATGATAGCTTCTAGTCATTTTCCTAAGGTTAATATGATTTTAACTTTCTAACATAGATTGAGCCCAATTTAATTTCTTATTTAGGAAGATAAGAGTTTAACAAACATATATAGCATCAAAACATCATCATGACTATTTACTAAATCAAAATCAAAATCATCATTTAGAAGCATTTAATGAAGTAACTTCAAGAGAAGAAGACAACACATGTTAAAATTTTCACTAGATTATATCTATACATTTTATATAAGCTTCGATAATTAACATGTACTAATCTTTCATTTCATAGTTTTGAATTATTCAAACTCGAGATATAAAACAAGATGCAAAAGAGAAATCATCAAAAATATACAGACTATTTCTTTGAATTCCTTCATCTATTATACTCTCATTACTATCCTTGATATACTAAGTATCCTTCATGTATGGATTCTAGTTGCGTACATATCTCTTTTGGATGTTCGATATTACCAATGTGTAGAAGGTACTCGTTGTTCACATTGCACAAAATCATGTAAAGAGCCTCCCGCATTTGTTGAAGAATACATTCATGTTATCTACTGATTGCTTAATGACCGGTGGGAGCAACCTTAGATCTAGAAACAATCGTCTAGAGTTTCCTCACCATAAATTATGTTTTAACCCAAATTTTGTAGTTGGTTTCATTCAGGATCTAGGTTTTGTCAAGACAGAAATAGTTGGATGTCATTGTTTTCCTAAACTTGTAAAACACACCCCATTATAATATACAATGTACCACAGAGTTAGATACATATTTATCGATAATAAAAAAACACTTTTAATAGAATCATATCTAAATTTTATAGATCTAAAGAAATTATTTGATCATAACTAATTTTGTCATTACAATGCATTATAATTAACCTCCCATGATCAAAATAATAACCCACAATATAAAAGGCTCGCCTTATACCCCATATTTATATAAAAAATATTTTCGACCATATAGAAGTGAAGAAGAGACCCCTAAGAATGCATAACAACTTCAAATTTCTGAAAAAAATTAATGTAGACAAAGATCCGGCTAGCTTAAATTTGACGTCTAAATGACCGTCATAATGGCTTATTTTTTTGTTTGTCATGACACTCATTTGTCCGTCAATTTTAACTCAGTGAAACTTTTATGGAGCCTAAAAGCTTAAATTTGACGCCTAAATGACCATCATCATACTCTTATGTTTGGTCTCATGTGACGGTCATTTGATCGTCAAATTTAATGAAGCCAAAACTTGTGTATTTCCGAATGTGAAATTATAGAATTTCTTTTTCGTATAATATTAGGAGCCTATTGTATATTTTAATATATTAGAATAGCCTATTGTAATTTATAATATATATATATATAGTTTATAGAATGTAAATAAAAAACAACATATAGTTCATAAAAATTATAAACTATAGTATATTTTTTATAAAAAACACAATGACCAAATAAAAACATCGGCCACTTGGTATGTAATTATTATTTTAAGTTTTTATAAACATAAACTATGCCAAGGCGGCCCACATTAATATGGCATGATAATTTAGAAACATAAGTTAGGATATTATATATTTTTAATTAAACATGTCATACTTACCAATGCCACGTGAAAAACCTAAGAAAATGCCATATGATTTAAAAACTATTTAGGTTTTAAGTTTAAATTTTTTTATATCTCACTTAGAAAAAAGAATGGGGTCGCTTTAGAGTTGAAGTAGTTTTTACGGTTTAAGCGTCTATTTTAAACTTAGGAATTTAAAATTGAAAAACCATAAAACTTTTACCAAGAGTTTAATTACACAAATGTAGTGCCAAAATAAATTAGGGAAAAAAAGAAGGGGACTGGATACTTTTAAATACCCTTTCGGGTTGGTTGAAAAAACCCATACAAATTAAATAAATAAAATACAAAACATTTGATCTTAATTTATTTAATTTACCTCGCTCTGTTACCATGTTAGAATTTGAGGATTCTAATAAATACAGATTTAATCAACTTACATATTATATAATGTTACAATAAATATTTAAATAAAGATTACATCATAACATAAGTAAATAAAGAAATACTTACATGAAATAAATAACACAGTGGCATAGTATTTATAGTGGAAAACCCCAATAGGGTAAAAACCACTTTGAAAATAACCTTTTACTTCGAGAGAACTTATTTTACATCCGGTAAGAACACCTCCTCCTTTGAAACCCTATTTACAAGGTAAAACCAAATCACTTGATTTTCACACCTTTGATATATTTCCAGTATATCAAATGAGGACCTAAAGTCATTTTTATATAAGGTGATCGGGTATGTCTCTCGACCCACCTTTTCAACCTAAAATTGTTGACACATACACCTGTGTTTAGAATATTTAATATTAGAAATATAATCATTTCATAATATTAAATATTTAACCTAAAGTATATACCTAGGTTAACATATTTAATAATAGAAATAAAAATAAAAATATTATTAAATATCAACCTATATACTAGTGATGGACCCATATACATTAAGGGTTTGCTAGACCACTTAATCATTATGTTCCAACAAACAGGATAACCGTTATACTTACAACACCTACACAAGATGAGTAAAGTAACAAAAAAATGACCAGATTTTGGAGTCCGGTCCCACTGGGCATGCCTAAAAGTATGATTGAGTTTTCTTCACCTCTGTTTAGATTAGTGAACTAAAAATAAAGAAACCAAACAACTTCGAATGATGGATGGTTTAAGGTACCTCAAAATGCGATATGGTCGATATGGGCGTTAAAGGTGATAGATCTTCGCTACGAAATGGATAGACCTACAAGACATAGGAAACTAAGAAGAAAACATATTAGATTATATATGCAGGGTTGTTCAATGAAGTCGGCTACAAGAAGCACAAGCTTCCTTATGCGGATGTCAACCCTTGTTTGATAAAATAAAATGATATAAATGAAAGATAAACAAATAACATGGAAAAACTATTAAACAATAGAACCTGAAAATGTTGATGTATAAATGAGTTGCTGATCTCGATCCAAGAAAATGCAAAGCAAACAAAGCTAAGAGAACCACAACAACATGAGGATGGTATTATGGTAATTCAAGTGGCATTACAAGGGAACTATGATGATATTATGATAAGCAAGGGGCTATAATGTCAAAGGTTTTCTATCACTCTTAACTTGTTCAAAAGAGGGGGAGGAAGGTCTATATTTATAGCTCGTATATGGGGTTATTCTAGGGGTTCTCAAAGAACTTGGGTTGGAAAAAGTAACCCTAGTTAAGGGACATGATTTGAGTGATTAGGTAAAATCATGGATTTGATTTGATTGAGCAGGTCTCATGATTTGAATTAGTGGGTGAAATAATGAATGTGTTAAGGATATTTTTGCATTATTTAAATCATGAGTGGGGCTCATGATTTAAATGATTTGTGAATGATATGACTTGATTTGGAATATTTAGATAACGAGGTTTAGGTATTTAAAAGGGAATCAATTAAGCAATTAATATTGATTAATTAAACATATATTTTTGGTGGGAAATGGGATTTGTTTGAATTGAGGGGGAAAGTGGATTTGAATGGGTAAGCCTAACAAAGGATGGCACATACGGGGTGAAGGAGAGGAGTTACACCAAAAACTAGTGTCTAGAATTGATTCTGGAGCCTCTAACTCAGTTATGCCCAAGCAAGTTGTTGAGAAAATTGGTTTAGATTATGAGCCTCTTTCTAAGGGAGTAGTTTAGCTTGATGGCACACTAGTAACCACTATTGGAGTCATTATAAATCTAAGCTTAACCTTGCATGCATGCCCCACCTTCTCCATTCCTCAAGATGTCTTCATTATTGATCTTCCTCTTCTTTTTCCTTATTCCTTTCTAGAGATTTCACGGCCAAAATTGGAGGTTATTTATCATCATGACTAGTTTCATATGTTATTCAAAACAAGATATGGTGCCAAGATTATCATAAAATCTAAACCAATATCATAACACCACCTTGAGCCTTATGTTCCTAGTGACAGTAACTCAAATTGCATGATCATAGATGAAGAAGACCATTCAGTTGACCATCAGCCAACCACACTTGTAGAGGAAGTTCCTGATTTATTACTAGATGAGTGGGATTTTAAGAAATATGCACATGATTTGTATCACCAAATGAAATAATTTAATTTTGGGATATATTGTTTACATGAAGAATATTTTATGGTTCCTAACCTTGTCAAAACATAAGAGAAAGAAGAAGGTTTTTGGGAATTATACTTTGATGGATCAAGGAGAAAAAATGGAGTAGGTGGAGGAATCATGTTGGTTTCCCCAACAAAGAAAAATTATTTTTCATCTCTGAGATTTCATTTTTCTTGCATAAACAATACAACAAAGTATGAAGCTCTTGTGTATGGTCTTCAAGTGGGAAAGAAAGAGAGGAGCAAAGAAATTGCAAGTTTTTGGTGATAGCAAGTTGGTGGTCAACCAAATCAGAGAACAAGTTTCCACTAAGAACAACTTATTGAGATCTTACAAAACATGGTATGGGATTTAATTGAGGACTTTGATGCTTTTAATATTCAGTCTATTCCTAGAGTGAAGAACAAACATGCAGATAAGCTAGCTTTCATTGGTGCTCAAGTTGATATTCCAAATCAGAAAAAGAAGGAAAAAGATTAGAAGTATGTCAAAATAGTGGTAAGGCCTTCTATTCTAGATAACAACGTTAATTGGCAGGTTTTTGAATCAGATGAGAAAATTGTTACATTCTTACAAGATGGAGCTAAGTTTTGGTCAAAAATCAAAAAAGGTTTCAAAAATAGTATGATAATCAAATTATTCACTGAAATCTAACAAAATTCCTCAAGGATTGATTACTCTTGAGTCTATTTTCAACACAGATGATCAGGTCAGAAAAGAAAAATCCAATATGATGATCAAACAAGAGGATTATGAAGCAGTCAATATTGGAAATGACAAAGCACTCAAAGTAGGAAAGGTATGTAATGATGATGAAAGGATTGATTTTGTTCAACTTGCTCAAGAATTTGATGATGTTTTTACATGGAACTATGGTGATTTAAATTTTTTTAATCCAAATCTATCCCAACACACCATAGAATTGGATCAAAAATCCAAACCAGTTAGACAAAAGCAAAGACCAATCAATCCCAAGATTAAACCATTGATGAAACAAGAATTAGACAAATTAATCAAGGTTAACATAATTTTTCCTATTAAACACTCATCACGGGTTGCCAATTTGGTTCTGTAAGGAAAAAGAGTGGAGAAATATGGTTGTGTGTAGATTTCAGAGATCTGAACAAAGCTTCTTTGAAAGATCATTACCCTCTACCATCTATGGAGCAAATTTTACAAAGGTTAAGTGGCTCAAAACATTTCTCCTTACTTGATGGTTATTCAAAGCTACAATCAGTTATTGACACAAGATTTGGATTAGTTTAAGACAACATTCACCACAAAATGGGGTACCTACACATATAAGAAGATTCCATTTGGAATGTCAAACACAAGATCCACTTTTCAACGTGAAATGGACTTGGCCTTTGAAGGATTAATCAATACTTGTGTTCTTGTTTACCTAGATGATATAACTATTTTTTCAAAACATGTTGTAGATCATATCATACATCTTAGACACGTTTTTGAGAGGTGCAGGGAATATGGTGTTTCACTTAATCCAAAGAAGTGTGTATTTTCAGTCCATGAGGGTAAGTTACTTGGTCACATTATTTCCAAGAAAGGTCTCACAATTGATCCTGAATGAGTAAGTGTAATTTTTCCTTATCTTTTCCAAATCATAAGAAGGCATTGCAAATTTTTCTAGGTAGGATTAATTTTATCAAAAGATTCATTCCAAATTTTGTAAATCTTGTAAAGCCACTAACCTCAATGCTCAAGAAGAATATGGTTTTCAATTGGAAAATAGAGGGAAAGAAAGCATTTGAAGAAATCAAGCATGTCATCTCACAAGCTCCAACTCTCACTAATCCATATTTTAGTAAAGACTTCATTCTTTATGCTTTTGGGTCAATTGATACAATCTCAACTATGTTGGTGCAGAAAATGATGAGGGAATGGAGCAACCAATTGCTTTTTTCAGTCAAGGGCTACATGATTATGAGGTGAAGTATTCCTTTGTTGAGAAACAAGTTCTTTCAAGTAATTAGGAGCCTTAAGAAATTTAGACACTTCCTTTCTAATAACAAGATTCATCTGATGGTTTCTCATCCAAGTGTCAAGGAATTTATTTTGAGAAAATATTTGAATGAGAAGAGGGAAAGGTGGATCAAAAAGGTAATGGAATATGATGTTGATATTAAATTTACTAAGCTAATCAAAGGAAGAGAACTCGTGTGATCGTTAGCTTCATTTGAGGCAATTCAGAAATGATGTTTCTATCTAGCAGCTTCTCGCATTGCCTCAAAGTTGGATCCAAGAAATGATTCATTTTCTTAGGACTGGACAATGCCCACAGGGATTGGACAAATTAAAAAGGAGGTATTTTAGGTTACATTCCATTCCTTATGTTCTTGTTGATAATATACTTTTAGAAAGGATGTGAATGGAGTTCTTTTAAGATGCATTGAATCAAATCAAATTGAGCATGTTTTAGAGGAATTTCATGATGGTTCATCTAGTGGCCATTTTGCACCAAGAGCTATAGCCTTGAATATCATGAGAGTTGGTTATTACTAGCCAAACTTATTCAAAGATGATCATACATGGGTAAGGAAGTGTGCAAAGTGTGTAATTTTTGCGTAAAAACAAAGCTAGAAGATCCCCTCTCTAACCCATCCAAGTAAATGGGGATCAGGTTTTATGGGCATGATTAACCCAACTTATATTGCATGTCATAAATCAATTCTTGCAGCTACATACTAATTCACAAGATGGACAAGAAATGGTTTTAAAAGAAACAAATGAGATAGTAGTTTTAGATTTTTATGAAAGTCTTGTCACAAGGTTTATGTTATAGTAACAATCATCTCAGATAATGATTTAGCTTTCCTTGGATCAAGAATTAGTACATGGGTAGTCAAGCTTGACATTCATCAATCAAATTCTAATTATTATCCTCAAGGGAATGGCTTGGTTGAATCAACAAACAAGAATCTTCTCAGAATCATCAAGCGTATGGAAGAAAACCAAAGAACAAGGCATACAAAATTGAAATCATCCTTATGGGTTAATAGAATTACTCCTAAAATTTCAATTGGTAATCATCCTTTCATGTTTTTCTATGGCAAAGAAGCAAGGTTTCCTATTTCTAATGAATTACCAGCCTGGACCTCATTAAGAAAATAGAGATGTTGGAAGTAGATTCAATGGAAATCAAATTTGCAGAATTGATGGAGTTGGAAGAAATAAGGAACAAGGAAATGACAATGATGGAAATTCATCAAGCACAATTCAAGAGTCATTTTGATAAGAAATCATCTGCTAGAACATTCAAAGAGGGAGACATTGTGCTTAAGTGGGATGAAGACAAAAAACCTGGAAGACACACAAATTTTGATGCTCTTTGGAGTGGACCATACTTGATTACAGGTTGCAAGCAACACAATGCTTTCCAACTCTCTAGAATGAATGGTGATGAACTTCCCATCCCAGTTAATGGGATGTATCTCAAGCCTTGTTACTAGGGGTGTTCTTCCTTTGTAGTAGATTGTTGTGTTTACTTTTTAATAAGTGCTTACATGCACGTGTTTTCCCTTTTGTTAGAATGTATTTTCAATATCCTTATAGCTTCAAGAATGTTCTAAAAATTTAATACTCAACTCCATGCCCAATGGATACATGGTAATCGACCCCATAGAATCATTGGAATTGTTACCATTTCTTACACACCTACAAGAAAGTAACTCAAAAATTCATTACTCGGCTTGAAAAATATTTTGGAAAGGCTTGAAAACTTTGAATGGAAGAAAGAGTTCCTGGGAATTACTTATGAATGTTTTGCACTAGCTAAGGATTGTAATTGCTAAGGTTCGGTTGGAATCATCGAAGGCGAAGCATCAAAATGATAGAGTACATATCAATATTTTAAAATGGACTTAATCGTTTTTAAGAGAAAAATATGTCCAAATGGTTTCCAATTTCCATGCCTTAAAAGAACCGGTCGTTAGCATTCAAAAATTCCACATAGATCAAGTTTAAATCATTGATAGGTTTTTAAAAAAATGTGTGACGCTCAAATGCTCGCCAATTTTAACAATCAAGATAGGGATATGTGTCAGTGGATCAATGGCTCAATCAAAGCTACATGGAATCATTTTTGTCTCCTCATTATTTCTAACTCTGGTAGACCTAAGCCCACAAAATGAGCTCTAATTTACAAGTTTTCGTGTCGGTTGCAGATGTCAATGAGGTCAAAGCTACATGTCGCGTCTTATAGAGAGTCAAATGGACGTAACGAAACCATAAGGTTCATGGAACCTTTTTATTGGTTCACATTTCACAAAACCCAATTAAGGAAATGATTTACGAAGGATGTAGAGCTATGTTATTCATTTGCAATGGTCATCCAAATGAAGAGTGAAAGACGTGTGGGCCATCTCTATTGGTATGAGTTTCACAAACAAGTTTTAATCAAGGAAACAATTTTTGAAGGATTTGTGCAACTTTTTGATTGGCTTAAATTTTGTAAGGTACAATCAAGTTGACATAGAGTTAAATATTTATAAGCTTGACATTGTGAAATCCATATCATATGTGGCATATTTTTATTAGCTCACATTTTAAGGAGAATAAAACCCAATTTTACAAGAAAAACAAAGAAGGACACTTGGCGGAAGGTTAGTGAGACTCGACACATGAGCAATCTCAATTTTTGAGCCAATTAGGAGCTAAAACGTGTCAAGTTCTTGTGCATCATGGTAGGAATAACTTTATAAGGCCATAAATTTTGATCTATAGCTCCAAATTTAGTAAAATTGGTCTCGTTGGAAAGATCTCACCAAGATCTACAATTTAGTATCATTTATTTTAGGAATTGAGAAATTTAGAGTAAAATACATGTGAAATAAAGAAAAAAAGTGTAGAGAGGTTTAAAAATAGATCAAGGCATGAAGAAAAAGCTTATTTTGTCATCTAGAAGCTAAATAAAGATAAAAGCATGAAAAGAAAAGGAAAATCTATTTTGAGCCATGCAGAACTTATTTTTGAGAAAAATATTAAAATAAACACATGCTTTCACACTGAAGGATTTGCTTTTGGGGTAATAAATCAAATTGCATTGCTTTTATCCTATTTTTAAGTCAAATTTGCATGTTTTGGTTTTTCTTATCCTTCTCTCACAGATTTCTATGAAATACTTCAAAAAACATTGTAAAAGGATATATGTTTATTCATTTATGTTTCTTGGAGTAATTCAATCTTTTAAGTGAGAAAGAAAGGGTCATGAGTGACTATCTGTGCTTATTCCACCTCTTGGAGAAATAAATGACCTGTGTTTTACCTTCAACAATCTGTATTTAGTGCATTATTTGTTTAAACTGATTTTATTTTGTGATTTTTGTCCATCCTCATCTCGATCAATTTAATCTTTCATCCCCCTTATGCATCGTTGTGTCGGTTGGAGATCATGGATTGTGTTTGACAAGTTGTTTGCAAGATTTTGTTGTGGTGCAATTTGTTGCCCCTTCTTATTTAGTGACAATCATTCCAAAACCCTTTTGTGAATCATCTTCAGTTTGACTCAATTACTTGTAGTTTGTGTATGGTGTGTGTGGCTTCTTTTCTTCATCTATGTGATCCAAATAAGTCTAAATTTCTCAAAACTTTCTAGTGTATCACCCCCTTTTCATTTTTTTATTCTTTCCCTTTCTTCTCCCTTTTCCCAGTCAGTTGGTAGAGTAGAGTTAGCCTTAGGAGATAGAATCAGTTTAGGTGTTGCACTAGGGGAACCATCCCTCTCTAGAGATTCACTCCAACATACAGGTCACCCACAACCTAGGAGTGTTTCCATTTTTTTAATTGAAAGGAGAGTTATCACACCATTCTCTAAAGGGTGCATTTCAAAGTGACAACAAGAAGCTTCATCCATTTGACACTTTTTATCACAACTCTTAGACCGTTGTCGACCATTTCATCATATCCTTCGTAAAGATGTTAACTTTAGATGGGATCATAATTTTCAAAAAGCCTTTGATGATCTCAAACAATACCTCTTATCGCCACTTGTGCTAACACCTCCTCGTGAGGGGGAGCCATTCTATCTTTACATATATGCTACAGATCACACCTTAGGTACCATGCTTGCCCATTGAGATGAGAAGGTTCATGAATAAATATTCTATTACATAAGGGGCACCCTCCATGAATATGAAATCTATTATACTAAAGCTAAAAAATTGTGTTGTGACATGTACTTTGCAATGTCCAAACTATGCCACTATCTACTCAACCATAAGATTTGCGTCATTAGAATATTTAATCCACTTAAAACCATATCATAGTGACCGTATCACCCGGTGGCTCATGTTTATGACTGATTTTGATCTAGAATTTATACCTCAAAATCTATCAACAAAAAATCCATCATCAATCAACTCACGAGACTCCTCTCCCAAACAATCAATCACCCCAAAAATAATTTCTCGATGAGTCTATCAAATTTATCAATGATATGAATTCAGTCCTATTAAAATGACCCTCTTCTTTGATGGATCTAAATTCCAACAAGGGTGTGGGGACGGTATCGTCATCATACCTCTCTGGGTGACTCCTATCCCTTTATCAAACAAACTTAAATTTGAATGTACTAACATGGCAGAATATGAAGCTTTAATAATGGGTCTTCAAACCATCGTTGTACTTGGTGTTTAAATATTATACATTTATAGAGACTCATAGCTTGTCATTAATCAAATCAAATCAGTGTATCAATGTAAAAATGAAATTCTAAAGAAATATAAAGCCATTGCTGAATTCCTCCTTAAAGAATTTGACTATTACACTATTCAAACGGTTCCAGGATCTTCTAAAAAATTCGTGGACACCATAGCTTATTTACGTTCTCTCATTCCTTTATCAAATGAAGAATCAACAGATAATTCCAAACTATTCATTAGCATCCATAGATTAGATCAACCATCTCACAAAAATGAACTCCCCTCTATCAATGTCATTGAAAACAATCCAACTGACCTTTGGTACACACAGACATTTGAATATCTCTTGGAATCCAAAATTCCTCCGATCTATCTAGAAATACTAAATGATATTTTCTCCAACGCGTTACCCGTTATGTCATATTAGGTGACATTATTTATAAATGTATATTTGACAACCTCTTATTAAAATTACTTAAATCTCACGAATCTACTAAATCCATTCAAGAATTCCATAATGGTATATGTGGTGGACACTTTAATGACACCGTTGTTACTAAATGTGTCCTCGGGATAAGTTATTATTTGCTTACTATCAGCAAATATTATTGCACATAAATTAAGAAATGTGTTAAATGTCAACAAAATTTGAATCTCACTCATATCCCCAGTTAAGCCTTGCAACCTACACATTACCTATGGCATTTCTCACAATGGAGGTTAGACCACATTGGCACCATCAATCCTTATTCATCAAAACAACATCATTCTATTATTACAACCACTAAATGGGTTGAAGTTATTCCCTTAACCTCTATTAAAGAAAATAAAATTGTCGATTTCATTTATCAACACATCATATGTCATTTTGGTATCCCTCACAAACTTGTCACCGAACAATGGAAAATCCTTCAAAATAAGGATGTTAAGGAACTTTTTGACACATTTAACGTTAAACCGAGATTTTCATCACCATACTATCCTCAAGAAAATGGACAAGATGAAGCTTCAAATAAAACACTTACCAAAATCCTCATGAAAACCATTGATGAAGTAGGCAAGAATTGGCATCTCCAAATCTTGTTTTCTCTTTGGGCTTATCAAACTAGCATTCATACTCCTACAGGTGCTACACCCTTCTCACTATTCTATGGATTTGAGGTAGTTCTACCCCTTAAATTTCAAATCCCATCACTCCATGTATCTCTCAAATAATTCATCCCTGACGAAGATTATTGACAAGATTTTCTAGCACAGATTAGAATTACTCAATGAAAAACATTTAATAGCTCTCAAAATCATCATGTCTATCAAGAGTGCATCAAATGAACATATAAAAAACATGTAAAATAACATGAATTTAACATAGGTGATCTCGTTCTCAAGGAAAATCAAAATTTCACTACTTTAGAAAGGAGTAAACATGGAAATTTTTCCCCTAACTAGATCAGTCCATATGTTATCACTCACAAGTATGGGTTGGGAGCTTATCATCTAGCCTCCCTTGATGGTACACCTAAAAATAAACCTCTGAATTCCTTGCACTTGTGGCCTTTCTATTGTTAACACCTTGACCATCATGACAATAGCCATATCAAGGATCTTACTTCATCAATGAACCAACCATATTACCATTGTAATGATTTGAAAGCATGTGGTCTTCCGTCACTATCCTTACAAACCTTAAATATCAACACCACGACTCTATTTATCACATCTTTCACTTGGACAAGTTTCTCTTTAGCATGAACCATGCAATCATTACACAAATCTACCTCATTTACCCATCAAATACATGTTATGGGGGCACACATGTGTAGTGTGTGTTCACATTTCTTCTCCCCTCCTTGAAATGGTCTATCGTGGTTTTTCCTCATCTCAAGCAAAAAGTCAAAAATATCTAGATGCATCTTATCAAAAATACATATATTGGTCCCTTAAAGGACAGATATCAAAAAAAACCTATTATTAAGAAATAAAATTAGAGGCTGGTCCTCGAAGGACAAGTTACCCATCAAATTCATAGACCGATCCCTCGAAGGATGGCTATCTAAAACAAATTCAAACTAAGTATACCACTCCCTCAAAGGATGGATACCCATGTAAAAAGGCTTCCTGCATCAATCATCCTTCAAAATTCAAAATATAAAAAGGCATCCTAGGAAATATTCCCACATCGATCAACTTTCCTATCAAAGAAAAATTCCTCATCGATCATTTTTCATCAAGAATAAAATATAGTTGGGGCATCTCTCTATGAAACCATTGAAAGGATAATCTATTTTCCCACACAACCTATATGTGTTAACCCTTCTCATGTCCTAGGAAGGTACACTTTTCACTTCATCTCTATATCCGAGATCTTACATGTGACTACCCATTATTAATTAGGTATTAGCATTTGTTTCAAAGGCCATGAGTGCAAGTGTCATCATCATATTTTATTCCCATCACATATGTATCAAATCTAGTGTAAAGCAATCATTCTATATTTCATACCTATCTAAGAGTTAGAGCACATTTTGATACATTAAGATCCCATTAAAGTCACAATATTCCTAACATATCAACAACATCATGAATATTTAACAATACATTCACATAATATCAACAATAAATCAAATACATATAACCATAAGAAAATCACATCATAATCAACACAAATCATGAGTCAAAACACATCACCATCACATATATACATGTATTTATACATCATTTGGATTCCCCAAGCTCCGTATATCAAAACCTATATATAAAAATCTATACATCAAAATCAAGTCTTCGTAAATGAGTCGTATATGTGTGAAAATATAATATCTATATCCAAAGTAAACTAGACACCCGCAAAGAACTCATTACCATGAATAATGATCCTTTGAGAAGCCTCACCACCACCACCATGTAAACCATCATACCCACCCCTTTCCTCCATCTGGTCCTCCTCCCTCGTGACCCCAAAGTAGTTGGCCCACACTTGCTGCACTAACACTCGAAACTTTCCCCTCCGAGCTAGATGATTTGCATAACAAATGTAATAGAAAATTTTTGTAGCATAAATCCTCATAATAGGCCAACTCCTCTCACACCAACTAATAATGAGAAAAATTAACCATTCCCGATGCACCCATCTTACTACTAGCCTAATCTCGAGCTGCCAACTTATCACTTGATACCGATGTCCCTGTAATACCAAGATCCCTTTTTTAAGGTATCTCGATGTTGTCTATATCTTTCATGATTGGTTACATCCCGCTCTCGCCTAAAAACCATCTCTCTCTGTCTCCACCATGGTATTTTCAGCTCCAAGCATGTAATCGTAGCCTCTAGGGCCTCTCTCTCTCTCTCTCTCTCTCTCTCTCTCTCTCTCTCTCTCTCTCTCTCTCTCTCTCTCTGCACCATCATCACCCTCACCATCATCCTCATCATAATACTATCTACCATCACCTCCATATCCTCCCTCCACTTGGGCCCAAACCCATATATATCCTAGAGATGGATGAGCTCCCCCATGCAAAAATGTCCTAGGACATCATGCTTTATACACCATGGTCATTTCAGCATCATCAATAGGCACCCTATCACTATGGTCATCAAATCTCATTTATCCCTCCTCCTCAAGCATAATAAAATGAAACCCCACCACGCCTTAAGGGTATCCAAATCTCCCTCATCTCTTCTATATAAATTTAGAGCATCAAAAACATCATAGATCAAGTCTAATTGTCACCTAATGTAAATGTATATAATGAGATCCCACTCTCCTCCTCTCTACCCCCGAACCTAGAACTCCCGCTAAGTAGAGCTCTGGGCCCATCTCATATCCGGCCTACATTGGAAAATCAATATAGGGCCTCCATAGTACATCACTTTCCCGCAACACCGCAATGAGTTGTCAAAAATTCTCCTCATTCCGTACTTCTCCAGACTACCCTACATTTTCACTCCATCACACAAAACTAGGCCTATCCACAACCATATCAACACCTCCCCATGGTAAGCCATGAGGACGAGCTAGGGAAATATGCTCAAAGGCACAACAAAGTGTAATAGAAAGAAAACACTATGCCTAAATCTCCTCCAAATCCTCCAACCCCACAACTTCTTGTAAGTCTCAGTGGAAGTAATGAGGGGACCCATGAAAATATTTTCCTATGCTTTAACATCTCTACCACAACACTAGTCATCATCTAGGGAAACCGACCACCACCTAAGTCGGGTAGAGAAAAACATGAAATCCCCATCATCATCATAGTCATACGAGCATGACCCTCCTATCTTCCTCATACAAAGGTTGATAATAAAATCCACCCACAGTAAACCCTACATCACCTGTGTCATCCCCATACAAAATCCTCATAAACTCCTTCCTCTCAATATCATTTATACAATATATACCTTCTCCTTGTATAGAATACTTGGTAATCCCTGTGAATGTCCTATAGGGCGATAGTAATCTCACCCATGGGTAATCTAAAATTGTAGGTGGAAAAATCCCATATCTCTATCAAATCCATCAATAATCCTTGGTGCTTATGGATATGTCTATAGTGATACATCCTCACAAAACCCACCTCCTCCAAATGTGCCCAATCATCATTAAACATATCCTCCCTCACATCCCCTAAAATCACTGGAATTCAATCTCTCGATGGTCATCTTTGCCTTCACCGCATTCAAAAGTCACAAAAACATCAATTAGAATAGATCTCCATCCAATTTCATCAATTTTCAATAAGAAAACTCAATGGCCAATGATTTATCCTAAATCACTAGTGATCCATCTAATCTTCGGAAATCTTGATGACTTCCAAAAATGTACCTTAATATGGCATTTTAAACAAAAAATTAAAAACAAAAACACACAAAATGACAAAATATGATACGTAATTCTACCTAGGTGGGTCTCTCTATCTTCCGGATGGTCCCTGGCATTACCATTTGTCAATTAACACACTCCAAAACACGTAATTAATCCTCTCCAATCTTGTAAATTCGTTGATCGCAAATGGAAAAATTATTATGAAAATCATAAATTTATAGCCCCCAAATTTTTTACGCAAGAATCATCAGCGATTCCTTTAATTGTTGAAGATTTACCTAAATACCAAAGATTCCAACCTCGAATCTCTAGTGATCCATCATTTTCCATCACAAACTACCAGTTCTCAAAAAGACAAATGTTTTCAAACACATTATTACATCCTTCAATGATGTCCCTCATTTTGAGGACCCCAAAATTGGTCATCTTTCATAGGAAGCATTTTTACAACATTGGTAAGCCATAGGTCTATAGGCTGTGAACCCCTTGGTTCCCCTGTCACTTGGCTCTACAATATTTCAGCTATCCCTATGAATCATACATTTTTAGGGCGTTGACCCTTTGGTTCCCCTATCACTTGATTCTATGGTAATATTCATCTTGTTTTGATACCTTGTATTGGGGAAACTTCAAACGAAATGTACACATGTCGAATCTATCCAATCAACTCAAATAAAATTGGAGATTCTTTCACTATATCACAATCACCCCTAGTTTGAAGGGGGTCACCCTTATGACACACACCATTTTTTTCAAATAGTTCGGTTGTCATGAACTACTTGACAAAAAGTATCAAATCTAGACACCGGGTTTTCATCAACCCACCTACGATAGTAAACACACATTATTTAATCCAAACCTATCTAAAAACCATTATCCTAAGTCACCCTTACCCCAAATCTGTAAAAATAATTTTACACTCTCATAAAATTACTATTTACACATTCCTAACCACCTAACCACTTTAAATCTACCTCAACCATTTTAAAACCTATGTTATCCGCACATCTTAACCTCCACAACTCATCCATAACCTCCCCCAACCATTTCCCCTCGTCATTTACCCAAAATCCTCATTTAGAAGTGGTTTTAACCACTTCTTAAATGTTTTCCCTGAAAAACTCATATCGCTGGCGATCCTAGCCAATTGCTAGCAATTATAAATATGATTTTTTCCTCCTTTCTCAAGGATCTTCATAAACCTTTTGCTTATGTTTGCACTTATTTTTTTGACCTCTAGAAAATCTAAGCCATTTCTAGATATCATCAAGGTTCTATCAACTCCAAGTTATCCTAAATACGTCATTTTGGTATCCCTTTCATTGATCATCTCTCACAAAATCCAATGTTCGCTCTATGATTTCAATCATCTCGGTATACATTTGGAGACATCTTTCAATGTGTTTTATCAACTAAAGGTATTTTTTATCTCATTTCATTATTTACACCTTATCCAAACATCGAAAATTATAAAAAAATTGTTTTCCAACCTTAGTTCTTTTTTATTAAAATTGTCAATTTTATAGCAATCATCAAGCAATTACCTAAATCACCAACGATTTACCCTGAATCACCAACAATCCCTATTGATTCACATTTATTTTTCAATTCATCAGTTTTTTCTCAAATTTTATCAATATTTTGGCTTTAACTTGTTCTTTGTAAGCATGGCTTTACTTTAGATGGTAGTTCTTGGTCGTTCTCATCCAATTACAAGCATCTACAACCTTCCTATAGTTCAACAACCCTTCTTTTGGGAACAATACAACATCCTTCATGAGTTAACATTGTGTGCAATATGATTTTCCACTAATGAAGAATATATCAAAGATCAATTTGAATTTCTCCACGAGATCAAGCAAGAGACCAAAGAATTTTGGTACGAATACTTCTTAGTGTATTCGGATTACATCCACCCTTACCTAGGCCACCTTCAAAGCTGCACAAGACTTACCCTTCAACCTTGAGTTCTAGAGCTTCTTATCTATTATCCATATATCATTTTCTATTACATATCTTTATCATTATCTTTATCAATCTACTTAATTATTTTAAAGCAAGTTGAAATCCTCCAAGGAAGTCCCTTTGGATTCCTAGAATCGTCCTTTTCAAGCATCTTATTTACCCATCTATATAATCTATTTTTTTAGTGTATTTTATCTCGCAGGTTTCTTCGTTGGTAAAAGAAGATTGAGATTTTATCCAATAACATCAAAAATCATCATCGTAGGTATCGGTAAACCTCATCGTCTTCCAAGGCATGTTTGTTTATGTTATTTCACTTCATTAAGTTAAAGTTAGAAAAGAAAAACTCTTTGGTATAGCTATGAATGATTAAATATATGTTCTAAGTATTTATACTAACTAATGTGCCTCTTGATTTCTATGCATGATGTATCAAGAATTAATAAGATGTTTGATGAGTTTGTTTCTATGGTTGATTCCTGGTTTAGAAAGTAATTTTGAGTAACAACAAGGTATGGGTGTGTAATTAGTCCAAAGGTGTAATTCTCTGTCATATAATACGATTGGCACTATCGAGTATGTGTCCCTACTACTGTCAAAATTCATCAAGATGGTCTTGTGAGTTAGTGTCTATTTCATCTTGATAAGCATGGAAATTTTGCATTTGGCTAGTAGTGTTGTAAGGATTGGTAAAGTCATGTTTTGTCTCTAATATCTATAGGTTATTAGTCAATTTATGATGTTACAAGCTCTTTCATTAGTTGATACACATGTTATGATGCAGAGGTTTGGAAGAAACTTAGATTTGTTTCAAGGTTACAAGTAAGTAGCATTTGTATGAATAAGCATGAAGGATATGTTTTCCTAGGTAAATTTGGTCAAGTAATGATCATATGGGTTTGTGTTTGAGGTACTCTACGTCATGAATAGGGTGATCGTATTATGAATGTGGTCTCGAGTATCATAAGTTATCTATCAATGATGTCAAGCTTGAACAAAAAAGAGGACTCTTTTGATTTTATTGCTTCAAGATAAAAGGAATGAGGGTATTTAAGCTTGTAAATTAGAGCAATGGCGTTTCCTTATAAGAAGAAAATTTTATATTAATATCCAAGCATTAGTAAAGGTGTTACACATGGCTACTAGACATATTTGAAGGCTATTTGTAGGTACATTGATAGGGGAACAACCCATTTGATCAAGTAAGCTATTATTGCATAAAAAAATGTTGTAAACTCGAAGAAGTTGTTTAAAGATTTTGCATTTGTATTGATCTAATTTTATGACAGAGTTAATGAAGGTATGTGACCTCAATTTCACATAGATTATTAGATATTGATGAAATAATGACAGGGAAGCTAGAATATATTGTTTCATGGATTGTGTATGCCTCTATGGCATGGTGAAGTTTTGAATTTTTAGATAGAAAATGTGGTTTAGGGATCTTAGTCCTAAATCATGATATGTTAAGCTTGGAATAAGAATTAGTGGTTAAAGCATGAAAAGGCCTAGAAGATGGTGTATAGCTAATATAGAAACAAAATATGGTGGATATCCTCTCATGGGGAGCTAGTTACATGATTATTCAGGTCCATAGATCATTTATTGTTGTTGTTGAGGTTAAATAAGAGCAAGTACATACCAAGGGGGAGCTAGTGAAGCATGTAAGTCATTATTTTCATTGTGTTTTGTCTTTGTGTTGTCATTTTTCATGTTGATTCATCATTGTATCCTTTTTCATATATTTTAAAGGGGGAGATTAGGATTAGAAACATGGAAAAGAGTCATGTAGGTGTTTTGTCTTGTTGGTTGCCATCAATGTTTTTGAAGGTGGTTTCCATCAATGACAAAGGGGGATATTGTTGGCCATTATGTCTTGGTGTTGTCATTGATGTCAAATTCCATTGATGGAAAAGGGTGTGTAGGTGTCATGTGAGTCTCCATGAGGTGTCATTTAAGGTCAAACATGAAGGTTGATTGGTAGTGACCAGGTTTGGTGAGTTGTTATGGTTTTCTAGAGTATGCTCTAGTAGGCATGGTCATTGTGTGATCTCTCCTATGTTGGTTGAAGGTTGTTATGAGGTCAAGCATACTCATTCTTATGTGTTGGATGCTTCCAAGTGTTTGCATATGGTCATGGGATGTCTTAATTGAGTTAGGTCATTCTACGCCTAGACCTAGTCCTCACACAAGTAGGAGTTAGAGGTATGAGTTTTGGATTAGATTAGTCTTGTTGAAGCATGGTCATATTATGGTGATGTTTTATATGATGTGTATGAGGAGTTTCAGTTTATTTCTCAGAGGTATGATGATGTTTCATGGTCTTTGGGAAGCAATAAGGTGAAGACAAAGCAAAATAACACAGGTAAGTTGCTATGGATGGAGAGTTTCAGGCATATTTGATCAAGGAAGATATTTTTTTAGTTATAGGATGTTGTCATAATGCTTCATGACAAGATTTAGGTCAAAGTGAAGATATTTGTGTAATATATGACATTATTGGTAACACAAAGTTTTGAAGAAGGCAAAATCAGCTTGAATTGGCAACTTGTTTTGCTCACCTTCTCTCATACACTTTGTATGGGACCTAGAAATTTTTGGTATGTTTCTACATTGAGATAAGAGTGTGTTGAAAAAATAATAGGTGGATTGATCATCATATTTTAATGAACAATCATTAAGAAGTCAAAGTGGTTTAAAACCCTAGTTAAACCCTCATAACAAAGTGAATTGGGATATTTGCATTGTATGGTCTTAAAATTATCTTGGCATGAAAAATTTATGTATTAGAGTTGAAGAGGATTCCTCATAGATCATTTTGGTGGTGGTTTGGTGTTCCAAATATTTTGGGAAGAGAGATAAAACCCTAGTTTTGTGGAAATTTATAGTTTTAGGGCTAAGATGAAGGTTCTAGGATGAAAAAAATTGTTCCAAAATCCTTGGGAGGTTCTATAAATGGACATGAAATTTTTAGGCATGTTTCTTAAATAATTTTTGAGATACAAGTCCTCAAAGTTGCACTACCAATTTTGGCCTTAAGGGCTAAAATGCTAGTCTTGTGGTTTGAGTTGAGTTTGATCATTTTGCTTGATAGAGCTAATGTTTTTGGTCATGGAAAGCATGTTGTCACCTGATATGATGTGTTTGAATATTTATTTTTATTTGGAAATGTTTTTTCTTGTATAATCTCTAATGGCTTAATTGGCCCTAGTTGGCTTCTTAAGAAGGCTTGAAGGAACAAGTGTGTTGGATAATATTTCTCCACATGACATATGCCTATTAGTATTTATATATTTTGGTACAAGTTTCCTTTATGTGTTCCAAATGGTGGTTGATCTTGTAATATGTTTTGAATTTGTCTATTCATTTTTCTCTCAAGAATGGTTCTCGAGCTCTTGGATCCCGAATGAGTTGTTCTAGAGATTGGTATATTTGGAATCCCTATGCCATGATTTGAAGACTCTAATTAGTTACATCAGATAGTATACTTCATGATATTTCCATTGATATTTTTTTCGTCTTCATGAGGTGTTTTGATATGAGAACCATATTTGTTTTGAAGACCTAGTTTTGGGGTCTAGAATCTAGTTTGGAGTAGTTTTAGAGTTTGAGCTATTTGGAGGCCTTGCACTATGAATTGAAGGAAAGTGTGAGTTTTTCTGGAAATTAGATTAATGTATATTTCCAATGGTATATGACTTGATCCATGAAGATTATATTTTCTATTAAAAGTCATTCGTTCTTAAGGACTGAAATTTTCGGTGCTTGAAGACCTAGTTGTTCTTGCATGCTTCTTTGAATGTTTTATGGTGGATTTGGATGTTTCAGTGCTTCCTTATATTTTTGGTGATGCTTGGAGGTTTTTCTTATGTTTCATTATGTTTATGAATCCTTGAAAAAGTTTTTAGAAGACCTTCGAGTGCTTGCTTTGGGCTTATTTTAGAAACCTTGTGCAAGTTCATGTTGTTATGACCCCTTGCCGACCCTTGTGGTCTCTTAAAATGAATTTTTATGATGTTCTTGATATATTTTTGTGTTAATATGACCAACCTACTTGGTCATGGCCGACATAGGGTTGTTATGAGCTAGTTTTTGGTATATAAGCTAGTGTGTTTAGTCATTTGTGATTAGTTTTTGATGTTGGGGCTTTGAGTGACCTAAGAAAGGTTCAAGGATAGTGTTGAGGGGTTATGGACATATCCTAGAAGAGGTATGGTGACATAATAAATATATAGGATCATTGATGCAAGGGAAAATGACCTAATCCTCCCATGAGAGCGTATATTTGAGCGAGTTGAAGGAGAGAGAAGTTTGAATAGTGTTTGATGTGTTTGAAGATGAAATTGGATCACAATCAGTTATGGGATCAACATATAATCTGTGGTCATTCATTTATAAAATATCTTATGACGTGTAATATTCATATGAGTCCCTTTTTTGTGAGCCATATCAGCAAAGTTTTAAGGTTGTGTGCTCCTTGTGAAGTGGGTGCTTCACTAAATAAATCTTATATTCAATGTGTAATATTCATGCAATTCCTTTGTTTTTGTAATATAAGAAAAGATTTCATTTGGTTTTCTTCCCTATGAGGGTTTCCCAATTATATTTGGTGTCTTGTGTTCTTTTTTTGTCTTGTGATTGTGTGAATGGTTAATGCACATCTAATAAGACCACATGTGGTTATGTATGATGAATGGTTAATTGAATGTTGAATGCTTGACATGGAAAAAGAAGTTAAATTTTTGTAGAGGACTGATTCACCCCCTTTCATTCCATAGTGCTTCCAACAATGCTAACATGATAGGGAAAATGAAACATGGAGTATTATATGCAAGCAAAGTTACATCCAACCAAGATCTAATCTAATATTCTAGTATTTTGGTAAATATTTGAATTTTTTTTATATTATTAGAATATGAGATGTTATGACTAAGGGAAGGGAAGCAATGATTCCCTCTAGTGTGTATGTGTGAAAATTGAGGTTCATGTAGGCAAGTACGCTCTCAAAATTCATTTTTCAACCTAGAATAAGAGTGTTTCATTAAGTAGTAAGGGGTAACACAATACCTAAATAAAGATTGATGACAACATAGTGAGTGACGATAAAACCCTATAAATTCCAAGAACTCAAGTGCATGAGTAGTAAGTGCAATGGTATAAACAATAAAAGTGTGGTTATTGTAAGAAACTAGAATAGGTGGAACATTGGTAAGCAATAAGTGCAATTTGGGAAGATAAGAAGCATTAAAGTTGTATGTACTAGCCCCTATGACTATAGAAGAAACCATAGACATAAATGTGGAAAGAGGGGGATTGATTTCCCCTATGGATGCAACAAGATGAGGTATAGCCATAGCATATGATTCATGCATATAAATTTGGAAAGTGAGTAAAAGAAGAGCATCATGGATCATTATAAAATAAGCACACAATATTCTTACATGCGATGGAAAAGTTCCAGTAAGTGATGTAACATTAGAATCAATAATAATATGATCATTAGAATTGCATTGAGAGTTGTGCCAAGAAACAAATTTGAAATCCATGGTCATGGTGACATTGTGAAGGGGGATATGAGTGTCTCCCAACACATTAAGTATCATATATGTAGAAACCATCATAGGGGACAAATCTCTAAATATAGGTAAGTGTGCAACAATATGCATTAGGGATCAAACATCATGTGGATGAGAGTGAGACATAATAGGAGGAGTATCATGGGTGTCAATAGAAATTTCATCATGTAAATCAGTAGCATTATAGTCCATCACAAGAGGAGAATGATGTGTAATGTAATTAGTGCCTTCATTATCATGTATGAGAGGGATATCACAAATATTAGCAACATGAGGTATAACATTATCCATGGAAGGTGTTGTAAGGGCCTAGTTTGTTATGGCATGGGTAGAAGGAATGTAACCAAAGACAACCTAAAGGATAATGTAATTAATATTATGAGGCATAACGTGACACATAACATTAATAATGTAAGTTCCTACAATAATGGGTAGATTTATTCCTCCCAAAAATTTCTTAGGTGTATTAGCAAAACCACGGATACATAAAGTAGAGGGAGTTAAATAAAAAATTGAAATCCCTAGTTGATGGAGAAAAGAGATGTTACATATATTAAGACCATATCCATTATCAACTAAAGCACACTTAACAAGAACATTATGAATGTGAACATGAATATACAATGGGGGAGCATTATCAACAATTGTTTGGGAATGAATAATAGACTCAAGAGCATGTGTGCTAGATGAAGATTCATGGGAGCTATGATAGCTAGGAGATGTGGGAAAGCTAGATATATATTGATAATGATCCCTGAGAGTTGGCATGATGAATGAAAGATATTGAAATCCACAACCAAAGAAAGAAACCCTAAGGTCACTAGGGTTAGGGATACGATGTTCGATGAGAGGATCAAGTTCACCAAATGATTTAATAAAAATTAAATATTGATTCAAAGAATTGATGCTCAAATAGATATATCGAAACTAACAATATGCAACATACATGTAGACACTCAAAATTTACATTCATCATTATCCTTCATCACTTTTACTATCTTCATTATTTCATTAATTAGAATCACTATCTCATTCATATATTCCCTATCCTAATTCTAAAATCCTCCATCATATTTACCAAGCATAAATATTATCCACAGTTGTAAAATATATCCTTAACTCCTTTAAATCTACACTTAACCACTTAAAAACCAAAAGAAAAATAAAACAAATAAAAAAACATAACCATCCAACCCATCTACCTTGAATAACAACATCCCTTCAACATTTACCCAAACTCCAAAAACTAAAGAACGTCATTTGGAAGTGGTTTTAACCAATTTACCACTCAAAATCCTGAAAAACCCATATCACCAGTGATTTTGTTGAATCACCTATGATTATAAATATCATTTTTCATACCTTCTTCTGGGATCCTCAATTTTCAATATTTTACCCCAACTTTTTGTTGTGAGCACTAGCATATTGCATCCCATTATTCAACACTATCACATCATAGACATCATCAAACATCATCAAGTATTATCACCGAGCCTTTGCCATTTCTCTGGAGACCAGTTTTCACCACTCACGTTTGCAGACTACATCACAATATCATCCAATCAATTCAGATCTTCTCCAAGTAAGGCTTGAGGATTATTTTAGCTTCACAATAATCTCAAGGTACTCCTTATATCTTTCTTATCTTATTTCAGTCATATTTAGCCTTTAATTCAGTCTAAAACATCACTTTGTATCATCAAGCACTCATTTTTATTAAATTGTTAAAATTCTATGAAATCGCCAAATGATTGGCCTAATCGTCGGTGATTTCCTGTCAAAACTTGTCATTAAATTTTATCATCTTTTTTCAACTCTATCAAATCCTCTACATTTAAAATTTTTGTTTCCAAGCATGGCTCTTTGTTAGATGGCGGTCAATCACATCTAATTACCAACATTTACAACCTTCCACTAGTTTGACAACCATTGTAGTCTTATTTTCCCACTCAAAACCCTAGGCGCACTGGCACTTCACTCGAGAAAGATATAAGCTCTCACCCAAAGTGCGCAAAGGTAACAAGTCCCTCTTTGTTAATGTCTTACTAGGGTGCTAGCATGTATGTTTAAAATAACCATATTCAAAGTGCATATTCCGTTCTAATAATCAGATCTATGAGCTCAATTTAGAAACACACATAATAAAGAACATACAGATCACATAAATATTAATACCAAATTAAACATACAATGACCATCAAGTAGAGACATCAACTGTAGACACCTAAAATATGCTTACACTTAGCATTTCCTCTAATTCAATCGATTAATGACACTTCGTTAATTAGTTATTCTTCACTCCATTCTTGAGTTCCCATCCACGACCCTCTTTCGGTCGTATTCCTCCTATATTTAACCTAATTGGGCCAATATCTCTCTTATTAGCTAAAAATTCCTCCTTTCGACCATTCAAAACCTCCCTAGTTCTCTCTGAACCACTTCTACAGGCTTCCTAGGCTATCTATCAGTCACAAATGATTAATCAAACTCCTCCCAACTCTCAATGAGTCTCTAATCACTCGCTAATCAAGCTTAACTAGCCTAAACCCTAGTTAACTAGCCTAAACCAAGGTTAACTAACCTAATCCTTCTTAGACTTTAGTCCCACATGCACCCAAATTCCAATCTCTCCCAAACCAAAATCTATAAATAGAAGGGTCACCCCTCCCTTCAACCTTACACCTTGTTTACATAACAAAATATCTCAAGCACTTTGGAAAGGCATTCAACAATCAATATCCATCCATAATGATCCATTATATTAATTCATGACAAACCAGTAGATGAACACATCATAAATGCCATCACAAATTCATGTGCGCAATCATACCAACAGAATAAATTTATTACAATCCAAATACTCGGATCTCGGTCTCTCAAAACCATGAAAATCAATACATATATATATGGGTGGGGACTTTACCTTCACCACCCATGCACTCAAAATAGGATTGCATGCTCAAAATAGCCATGCATCGCTACAAAGATAACTAAAGAAGCATGCAAGCTTCACCTAATAATAGATTATCTATAATTAACTCCATATCTAATCCTATTATTAGCTCGAACTCATGACTCTTGATCTTCCACTTGTTCCCAAAAATATCCTTTTCATGTATTCTTGAAGTCTTCATGTCTTTATCCAATGTGTGTTCTGCACTCCATCCTATTTTTATCCCATGTATGTCAAAATGGATAAGTCCCAAACTTTGTCTTCCGGGGCAAATATGTCATCAACCTTTCACACCTATTCCACATGCCCTCTTCCTTCGCACCACTATCACATGCGCCTTTGATACTTAGGTAATATTTTCTCGTCCCAATTACCCCACACTAATGTCATTTGCCCCCAAGCAATGGGTACTCATACCTTATCTCTCCAAAATAAAGAAAAGAATAAAGAATAAAGAATGAATAAAAATGAATGATGTGAAAGAATACTTGAACAAACAATGTGCACTATTCTCATCGAGGTAGTAAAAAAACTTAGGTACTCATTTTTATATCTACTTCAACCTCATTCCCAATCATTGAGTCCCTTATTCCCTTAATAGGAACATCTCCAAGCACAACATCCATTTTCATCCAAATTTGTATCATATCTTCACCCTTGTGCTTCAACACTCCCAAAACATTTTCCAAACTTGAAACCATCATCCATCCATCACATCATCAGTCGTTAAATTTCCAAATTATTTTATCATGTCATCATGAGGGTCCCAAGTTCCTTTTGAGTGCATCGCGCTGCTTCTCTCGCTAGTAATGTCATCCTCTCTCCTCATGCCCCAAAGTATCATTATTCTTCACCACAAGGACCTCATTCTCTCTCTTCCAATGTCCTTGTTTTAATAATATGCTTGGATCTTCACACATATTTAGTGCCAAAGTTTACATTTTCAATTTATCCTTCAAAGTATCAAGTAGGCATCATATTCAACTATTCATGAACAATCTTTTTTCTTAGCTCTTTCTCTCTACTAAGGCAAATATTTTTTTTTTTTTCTACATCTTTTTCTCCTCACTTGGTGTATGCACTTTATTTTCATCAACATCAAATAAAATGGATTAAAGTACACAAATAATGCAATGATGGTGAATTTCCCAAATACTCTTTCTCATATTGTATGTCATGCCTTCAAAATTTCTCTCCAATCTCCTCTCGGCATATCCAAAATGACATGCACTCTATGCCTCTCCCTTTTCCTTCTTCTCGATCAGAATTGAATTTCTTCTTCCTTATCCTTTTTATCTTCAAAAATCGTCCTCAAACTAGTAGCTTTATCAACATTCCAACAAGTGACCTCTATAGATATCTTTGTCAATGCATTGCTTTTTGCTCATTTGAGAACTCCATTGGTTTGATTGTCACATGTCTAGAGTATGGAGCCTTATTCATTCTTTTTGTAGCACATGAATCCTCACACACATCAAACTTAGGCTCATCCATGTGAGTTTGCATACTCCATGATAATTTTTTTCTGTGTGCGCATTTCACCATCTCTGATCCATTATCTCCCATCCATAATTTTTCGGGGAAAGAGTGCTCTAGAACCTAGTGCATATAATATTTTTTGGGTCATTGATGTACCCAAGGTTTGGTGTCTACACCATCTTCTTCCCTATTCTCCCACTATGCTCACCCTCACATGTATTTTTTTATGTTCTCAGTGCTCTCTTTATTATCTTCTCTCTAATTCACCCTTCGGGCCATCGTTCATCCATTGCTCAACACTATCTTCCTTATATATCCCCAACTGCATAGCTCTCTTCTTCATTCTCATGTATATACTCACACCTGGGACATTTATATCAAAATAACTCTTCTCACCACCGATCCCTTCATCTTCTCAAACTTCAAGGTTATGTTTGGAAACATTACTTTGTGTGCCCCATCGATGACTTCTCCTCATCACTATCTTTCACAAGCACATACTTGAGCCTTTTTTTTTTTTCTTCTTCATCCTTCTTTATGGGTGTTATGCATGGTGAATCTCTCATAGGATGTGAGGGTCCATCACCACACCCACATCTACATATTTTCACCCCTGTAGTTATCTTCTACCATGATGAAGTCAGTACTACCTTTTCTTCTTCTTCTTCTCTTGAGGACATTTTCTATGTTTGCCATTTTTCCTCCTTGGGGTGTTTCTTCAAGTGGCCTCTTCATGCCCATAGTTTGTTTTCCTTTTGGAGGACCTAGCAGTAAAATTCCTCTTCCTACAATAATTTTTCCATCCTTAAACCTAGGCCTTAAGTACACATACATGTGTGGGCTCTATCTACCTCCCACAACCATGACCTCTAGAGTGATATCAATATTATCGACTCCATTGTCTCCACATATACCTCCTTATTAGGGTAGACATATGTTTTGAATAATGTGAATATATGTGTCTACCTTATCAACATCAAATTATAACTTCCATGTGTTATGTAGCCAATTCACTGAATCTTTAAAATAATCAAGAAATAAAGGAAAAGGAAACTTACACCAAGGGCTTTTCTCCTAGTCTTCATGAAAAAGTGGCCCAAATAGAAGTGTTGATATGTTGCAAACTCTACTGCTTTCCTTCCAATACACCAAGAAGGTCTCTCGTGGGAATGTGCCATTCCCTTCAAATGCGTTATACATCCTCTTCTATACCACTTCTCTTGGCATTATTTGTAAGTGTTATTATGTGCCTTGGAAATGTGAACTTTGTGAAATTTCTTCAGATGACTTATTTTTTCTAAAGGGTACTCCCACATTTTATCCTTTAGCCCATCAGAACACCAATTTCACTAAACACAATAAAAGTAAGATGGCACCCCAACCCCAAGTTATATTTCTCACCTTTATTTCCTGGATGTGCACTTCTTCCACTATACCTTCTACAATGTAGCTCGTGATGTTATAATACATCTTGTTTTCCATTTTGTGTGCTATATATAACCATCACTTGTTCACCTCTTTCCACATCTCTCGAGGTGCCCAATTCAACTAACTAGTCACACAGCTACCCTTGTAAGCTAGGTATTCTATGTTTCTAACATTAAAGGCTCGACCTCCTTTATGATACTTAAATGTAGAAGGCCATTTTCTCTACTCCATCATCATTAGAAAGAGGTCCCTACAATATCCTAAACTAGATTCACAAACCTGTAACTTTTCCAATCAATTTTTTGTAATTCTCATTCTCTCTCCCACAAAAATAGAAATAATCTTCATGCACGTGTGACATAAGCCACTAGTATAGTATGATCTGGTTTTCCAAAGAATGAAACTCAAATAATTGCATAACCCAACATTTTCCAGTAGTTTGTATATGTCAAATTTTCCATACCCTTTTCCATCATCTGCAAGTTTCTCTTATTTCATCTTCAAGATGGTATTTTCCTTTATGTCCTTCAGGTTTTTTTCATTCATGATGATTGAAGTCACTAATTTTGCATTTTTTCAACTGTGATGTCCATGACCTTCCTTCAATAACCTCCTCTGGTATTACATTTTCAAAACCACTCATGTGGTTCTTCCTTTCTCTTTCAATAACCACAACTCTCCTTGGTGCCATTGTTTGTTCTTAACTAAAATGTGCTCTAAAAACTAAATCTTTTCACTACCTTACCCTCGCACTCTTCTTGATCTTCTTGCTTTGCTTCAAATATCCCATTCCCTAGTGTTCCCTAGCTATAAATTTGTCTCCTTAAAACCCTAACCTATGAACCTTCCTTCCTCACACACCCAACTAAGCTCAAACACCCTTCCACATGGAGCTCTATCAATGTCATGTCTTGAAATCACACTGGTTTTCCATTCAATCAAACTCTTCGCACTTTCACACTCTCATCACACTTAAAAACTCAAAACTCAAAGGATGCAAGGTAAAAATATCACAAGCACCTTCCTTTTATAATTTTTTCAAAAAAATTTTCCGCATTAATTTCTCCTCAACCACCACCATACGTGACATTAATTCCACCCTTTCACTTCTTCCGCATTTCATGTCATATTCTTCCACACTTCTAGTTGTAACCTTTAGCGCACCCACTACTTCTCTGGCCACATACCTCCTTTACGCATGCCTCCCTACCAAAGTACAAAACCATTGTGCCTCATACCAAGTAGTTTCCCATGTTGTTTCCTACCTCATGTTACACTATGCATCCATCCATCTACATGTGTGGTCTTCAATATGAAAATTTTATTAAATACCTTCAATCGAGCACTGTAACATTTTTTCATAATGCACACCAATATGTAACAAAGCACCAATCACTTATTCTTTTCGATCCACCCCACACTAAAAGTATGTGTGGTCCTCTATGCATGAATCCAATAGATAGTAATCAGCTACTGGTGCATGCAAGTGCACTTATTACAAAAAAACACTAAACTAAATTGACAAAGCATAACAATGATGAAAGGAAACACATATAAAGGAAAATGCATTAAATGGAAATCTAATCTAAGTGGAAATATTACCTTATTACAAACACCAAGAAGACTTATTTATAGTAGGGCTTCACCTACTCCCATTGAAGTAATCGGAAAATAAAGTGCCATCCAGCACCTATAATTGACAAGCACTTGATTCAATATCTTTGTTACTAACAAAGGGTCCCAACCAATGAACTTTCAACTTCCAAGGTGGCATGTGCAAAACTTTGAATCATACAAAAGAACCATCTTTCCAACCTCAAATTCCTTATTCTAAATATGTCTATCATGTCATGCCTTTTGTCTTACTTTTTCTATCTTTTGCTCCATCGAGAAATAACATGCCTCTCATCCAACTACATCAAGTTTGTCTATGCACTCTTCAACATCTTTTCATCATCAATCCTCCTGCATGCATAATACATAGGGATGGAAACATGAATTCCATAGGAAATAACCTCCATGCCAAACACCAATTAAAAGGGTGTGGCTTTATTCAATCATTTTGTAAGTAGTCATATATGCCCAAAGTACAACATAGAAACTTTATCATCCCATATCTTTCCTTCCAACATCACATATTTTTGTCAATGTGTGTCCCAATAATCTTGTTGAAAGCCTCAAGTAGTTCCATTGGCTTGTGGGTGATAGGGTGTTGTCTTATGGTGTGCCACCATAAACTCAAGCCAAAATAATTTGATGGTCTCATTAAGAAAATGAGTTCCCCTATCACTTGTCAAGCTCAATGGACATCCATACATGTTGATAATGTTTTCCCATAGAAATATTATTGTTGTAGTTTTCATGTAATCCTTTGTAGGTGTTGCTTCTTCTACCCACCTTGTCAGATAGTTTGTATAAGTTATAATATAGCACACACTAATCCTATATGTGGGTGGGGAAATAGGACCTACAAAGTCAATCACCCATTTCTCAAAAGGTTCAACACTTGCAATAGGCCTCAAAGGCATCTCATCTCTAGATCTAGGCTTCCAAGGCACTGAAAATGATCACATGCCTTGACATATTCTTTAATATCCTTGTATAAAGTTTCCCACCAAATCCAACCATCAAAATCTTGTGCACGGGCATCTCCGCATAATGACCTCCTAATTCCACCATGAGCTTCTTCCATTATTCCCCTCATGCTCATGCTCCAGTACACACAGTGACACAAAACTTCATCATGACCTAACTTATATAAATCTCCACCTATCAATTGGTAAGGTGTTGTGTGTATTGCAAGTTGTTTCTTTTTCTAAGTCTTCATTCCCTCAGGTACCTATGTCTAGTGTGCAAAAAATATGAAATATCTTCCAACTCGGTGGGGTGCAAATTCAATCTAAAGAGTTGTGCATAGCATTGTGTCCTCAATGCTCTATGCATCCTCACCAGAATTGATTCTCGACAAATGATCAGTCCCTTGAGTTACTTTTTTTCCTAGTTTCACAATCACTATAAACTGAAACTCCTAAAATAGTAGTATCCACCTGCAAATGCCCTTGTAAAACAGGCTTGTTGACCAAATACTTAAGTGTCATATGATCTGTGAAGAAGATAAATGGTGTAGCCAATAAGTATTTTTTAAACTTGTGCAAGTGCGTAAATCATGGAAAAGCTTTGTGCTCAAGTAGTTGTATAGTTTTTTTTCGTGGTGTCAACTTCCTACTTGCAAAAAAAATAGGGTGGTCTACAATTCCTTCTCTTGGTTGTGCTAACATGACGTGCCAATTTCCATCCTAGAAGCATCACATGAACATGAAATGGTTTGTCCCATGAAGGAAAGCACAAAATAGGTGCAAGTGGTCAACCTTTCCTTTAGTGTTTCAAACACTGCTTGTTGTGCCTCACCCCAATAGAATTTTCCTTTAGCTTTCAAAAGTTCCTCCAGGGATGCAAAAAAATCTTTACATATCCCTTAATGAATTTCCTGTAATACCCTGTATGTCCAAGAAATCCATGCACTTCACTTTGATTGTTAGGTTCTTCCAATCCCAAGATCACAATGACCTTGGTTGGATCTACCAACAAGCCTTCCTTACAAATAATATGCCCAAGAAAAGTGCCAAAAGGTGTCGCAAAGATACATTTCTTAATATTTAGAGAGATGCTCAACTACCTGCACCTCTCAAACATAAGCCTCAAATTGTCACAATGATCCTTAACCAAACCATACACTATCCAATCATCTAGATATACCTATAAAAACTTATGAATGAAGTCCTAAAATGCTTGCACAACAATGTAAAAAATACTACAGATGCATTCATTCAAGTCCAAAGGGCATAATGTATATGAAAAACTTCCCCATTCAGTGGTGAAATTTTTCTTTTCCTGATCTTCTTTTGCTATATGCACTTGATGATAACCTAAAATCCATATGTAAAAGAGTAGATCTCAGCCTGTAACTCCTTCAAGATCTCCTTAGTAAATGGGGTGGGAAAAGGATCAATAACACATGAAGCATTTAACTCTCTATAGTCCACACATATCTTTATCCTCCCATCTTTTTAATACTGATGACCATGGGACTAACCCACTTGATTCCTCAATGGGCTCAATGATTCCATATTTCAACATCTTATCAATTTCTTCCTTCACCTTGATGTGTGCAGATTAGGATTCATCCTATAAGGCCTCTTCCTAATCAAGGGTGCACACCTTCTTTAAGTTTGATTCTCATCTCACCTAAAGAAGGGTGTACTCTTTTAACTCATGATAGCCTCATGGAAATAAGTCTAAAAGTCATGCAAGAGCTCAATAATCTTAGCCACCTCTTCTCAAACCAATAATCACCAATAATGGCCTCTTTAGGTTTTGCATCATGTCCCAATGTTAACCTTCTTTTTTTCATAGGCTCATGATATGTGCACCTTTCATCTTTGTGTCCATCACCTCATGCATGTACCTTTAGTGTGGTTAACATCCAAATTATTATCCTCATCATCATCATCATACTATGCATACTAGTTTACCCTTTTCCTTTTCTTCCTAGGTGTGGACCATTTCTTCTTCTTTAGTCTCTTCAAGGTCAAGGTGCCTCTAAATCCATCTCTCCAAACATATCTAAATAATTTCCTCAGCCTTTGTGTTATCTCCCAAAGTAAGGTGCTTCATAATCTGCAATGCTTCATTGACCTAGAGGTTTAGTAGAAAAGTAATCAAAAGTATGGATCATACCTGAGGTCATCTCTCTTCTAATTAATTATTTCTCGTGTCAATTCTGCATGGACATACCATGCACGCGCATAACTACTTAGGGGGTGGTAGAACTTATGTACCCAAAGTGATGGTGGTAAGGCCTCCTGCCCCTCCATCCAAAGTCTCTCACATTCTGAACGTGGTGCAAAGTAGGGGACTTCCCATGGAATTCACATATTATGTGAAGGTACATTTCTCCTTAGAAACCTAGTAGAAAAGGTGATTCTCACCTCTCGCCATTCTAATAGGTTGTCTCTATGTGTAGTCCACCAATGTGTTGTTGTCCCACACATAGGTATAAACCAACATATTTCTTTTGTCACCCTCATCCTTCCATTGGGATTCCATGGCATGCAAAAATACATCAGGGTTCCTTCACCAAGTGTACCGAGGTACCTGGTTATGACTTAAGCTAATGAACCATGTGCACATGGCCCGATCATGTGAGTAAGTAATAATATTCTTAATCTCTCCCAACTACTTCATACATTCCATGCCCAGTTATCACAAGAAATACTTGTAGTATCACTAACTGAATGAGCATCATCCCATTATATCACTCCTTCCTTAGATGGCTCAATTACCTCAGGGTCTCTGATTGTATGCATGTATATCTTGTTCAAGTCTTCTTCACTCAAAGGCTCAACATATGGGGAAACCTTTGCATATATCAAAGGTATAATAATGCACTCTTCTTTTTTGTTCTCAAAGCTAATGTACCCCTTGTTGAAGCACAAATATGCATTATTCACATAACACCAAGGGCACCCAAGTAATGTTGGGAAACTATCTACCTCCGTGAGCTCCAATACTTCAAATTCCCAGTAAACTTGGCTCCTGAATCATAATAGTCACATATTTTAATACCCCAATAGGATTATCCCTAGTTCTATTTTCCATATACAACACATTCAAAGAAGGTTGTAATGGTGGTCTCCCATCTGATTCCAAGCATCCAATGTGAGTACATTAACTTTACACATGTATCTATCAAAATGTTTCTAGAAGCCATCCATCAATAACCACATTCAATGTAATCTCTTTATCATACTCATGATTATGGGGGGGCATATTTGCATGAAGTATCTACCTCTCATGCTCATTACCTACGTGTGGTATTTTTCTCTCAACCACTCTCCTAACAAGGGATTATGTTCTCTATGCAACATTTGACATACCTCCTTAAATCATCTACGTCCTTCTATGGATTTCAACCTTTCTTTTCTCATTCCATCACATGCCCTCTCCTTCAAACTCTGAATCTCTCTTGTAAATTCTTGATAACATCCATAGTCTCTAGGTAAACTTCTTTCTGATGTTCAACATCAAGGTACTTTGCATTAATCACTTCTTTCTTTTTTAGTTGGCTTATACTTTGGAGGTTCATGGGTGTGTGCACCTCAGCATGTGTGGTAACTAACATAGGTTGTAATTCAAAATTAAGCCCAACCTTTGGCATCCATTGATCTCCATCCATGTGTTGTATCTTAATCATATAACTCCCTTGTCTTGCTTGTGTTGTTTTCTCATATGCTCATACAAGTTAGACATTCTTCAAATTTATGTTGTTTTCCACACCATGAGAAAACCACATTCTGAGGGCATTCACGTTGATAATGATCAAGAGATCCACAAGTAAAACAAGTTCCTCTAGGAAATCCTCCTCTTCCACCACCAATGACCTCGCCTCTATATCCACCATGGAAGCCTCTATTCTGTTATCCCCATTATTGTGCCCTTCATTATGTTGTTCTCCTTGTTCCTTAGATCCACCTACTACACTAGTCTAGTGCACACCAGTTTCAATGGCTTCATGAATATGATCAATCACTCTATAGTTAACAATATCATGAGTATGAGTTTTAAAATTTTACAATACATAGATACATTCTTATGGATCATGTGCGCACAAAAGAGGACATCTACTCACATCATGGTCTAGATGAAAATATCACAATCCAACAACATGGCATGCACACCAACTTTTGAGGAAAACTATCCTTAGTATGTCCTTCAACCTCACAATTTGTACACCATATCCCATTCAGTGTCTCATGAGTTGAATTAGCAGAGATATTTTCCAACTGTTTTCACCATAGCTATGTAATCTGCCTTCTAAAAATGGACTTACACTCAGTGTCCACACTCCCAACCTCCTCAAGCATGTAGAGCTACCTCTAAAGCATCACGCATGGATCTAAAAGGTCTTATGAGATAGTGCCCTTCTAAAAGGATTCAAAAAACCCACCAAAAACCATTATGCATGTTGACTAGGATGTATGTCATAAGACAACTTTGACAAAAAGTTTTAAAACACACTGTCATACTCCCAAACACTTTCGATAAGCCCTACTTAATGTCCTTAAGTGCATTGATACTTTTCTATTCAAACTCAGGGATATGGAACTCAGCTAAAAAAATGAAGAGTGCAAAGCATCATAATCCACCACATTAGTCTGGTGTGGGTCATACTTTTTATACCAATCTATGTGTGTGCCCTTAAAGAGTAGTAGAAAATTGACTCACCTTCCTATCTAAAGCAAGTGATTCCTTTAGCATGCCATAGAAACTCACACTTGTGCACATGCTCTACAACATCTTCAATACCTCTATATTCTAGAAAGTGGAGGACATCTCATAATAAACTTTTGAGGTTGATGTGGGGTTGATGAGGGATACCACCACCTTCCTCTATCAGATCCAGAACCAGAACCCACCTATTTCCTCCACCACCAAAACCACTGATCCACTTGATCCCAAGCCTCTTGATCCTAATCCCTAACCTCCTAATCCAGTGGCATCTAGACAAGTGGATGTACTTCCTTGCATCCCAAAATAGTAGTACTAAACTAAACTCCCATAGTCTATGTAAAGTTTTAGTACTTCCAGATGTGTTCCCAATGTTTTACATGCACACCCACACTTTGTCTGATGATGTGCCAAAAAATATTCCTCCAATCGGTCCTCCAAATAAAAAATGATGTATCACCTATGATGCCATAGATGAATGTGTTATCTGATGTACTTTGTATTCAAAGGAAAATGATATCTACCTAAAGCCATTGGATTACCTACACTCGCCTTGTTTATCAATAGTTACTTTATGGAACTCGAACACCAAGTGCAAGGGCTAGGTCACTAGGTGGGATCAAATGCATGCCCATGGTCCTTAGTCTTTTTCCTCATTAGACACACTCTCATCAAAATCTGAGGGGATTCTCTACTGTGCTTTCCTAAGTGGGGGAGATCTGATGCTCTCAAGATCCATGTCTTCCACGTGAGCTCAAATCCTTCATGAGACATCATCCTCCGCAACTCCACAGACTCCTCAATATCATGCACTTCTTCTCCAATTCCCTCTCCATGCTTCATTATACTTAAGCCACCTTTTTTTCTCTCTACCTTTCTGCCACAAGGTCCACCATCTTTCACCACACCTACTCCTGCCCCCTACGCATGGTGGGATGTTTAGCTAGCCATAGGGAGGTGCTCTAAACTCAACACCACCATCAAGATCTTAATGGACAAAGGAATAGTGTGAATGTAAGATCCTCTGGGCTCACACAAAATTCAAACTCAACAACTTCTAGACAAGAATACATAGACACAACGTACTCCAAAGTATAACTACACACAACACCAGCCCACCAATGATCTACAACACATGTCCAAGGTTCATCTGCATCAAAAAATCCTGATACTCTTCTTCCTGCATCCAAGTCTTGGTCTGTAACTCCATTTTTCTTTGATGCATATGTAGACAACCACTCATACAACTCTATTGGAAAGTAAAAAATAAATGTCTCATAAAGCTCATGATAAATATGTTCTTCAACCCACATGTGTGCATTGAAATCAGGTCCAAAACCATATCTTCACACAAATTGATCTTTTTTTCAATTACCCAATCTTCAATAGCCACAAGATTCAACCGATATGCCATCATCATGCAACATCATGGTAAATAGTTTGAAAAAGAGGTCCGAAAATGGAACCAAAATGTAGTCTTATTTTCCCACTCAAAACCCTAGACGCACATTGCACATCACTCAAATAGATCTGAGTGCTCACCTAGAAGTGCACAAAGGTACCAGTCCCTCTTTGTTACTGTCTTACCAAGGTGCTAGCATGCATGTTCATAATAACCATACTCAAAGTGCATATTCCATTCTAATAATCAGATCCATGAGCTCAATTTGGAAACACACATAATAAAGAAACATATAGATCACATAAGGATTAATACCATATTCACCATACAATAACCATGAATAGAGACATCAACAATCAATATCCATCCATAATGATCCATTATATTAATTCATGACAAACTAGTAGTTGAATACATCATAAATACCATCACAAATTCATGCACACAAAATCATACCAACAGTAACATAACTTTGTTACAATCTAGATCTCGGTCTCATTCTCTTAAAATCGTGGAAATAAATATATATATATATATAGGGGTGGGGACTTTCCCTTCACCACCCATGCACTCAAAATAGGTTGCATGCTCAAAATAGCCATGCACATACAAAGATAACTAAAGAAGCATGCAATCTTCACCTAATAATAGATTATCCATCCTATTTTTAGCCCATGTATGTCAAAACGGCTAAGTCCCAAACTATGTTTTCTGGGCACAAATCTTGGGCGTAAATATGTCAACCTTTCATCCCTATTCACGTGCCCCCTGTCCTTCATTCCAATATCACATGTGCCTTTGATACTTAGGCACTATTTTCTCAGCCAACATCCATTCTTCTGGGAACAATACAACATCTTGCACAAGCTCACACTTTACACAATACGATTTACTAATATTGATCAAGACATTGAGGATCAATTTGAATTCCTTCATGAGATCAAACAAGAGACCAAGGATTTCTGGTACGACTACTTTGAACATGTCCAAATTGCATCTACCCTCGCTTGGGCCACTTTTGAAGATACTCAGGACTTGCCCATTCATCTGGAGTTCTAGAGCTTCTCATCTTCTATCTACATATCTACGTTGATTGTATATCTTATCTTCATCCATATCATTTATTTTTCAATCTACTTAATTGTCTAAAAGTGAGCTAACATCCTCCAAGGAAGTCCCTTTAGATTCTTAGGATCGGCCTTTTCCGAGTAGCTCACCTATCTATTTATCTAATCCTTTTTGTTTAGTGTCTTTGCGCACAGGTTATCTTGCAGGACATAAGGACTTACATTCATCTAGACTTGATCAACTTCAATCAAACATAAACTTTAACATCCATCTCTATGGGTATCGATAAACCCCGCATCTTCTGAGGTTGGTTTTGTTTTTATTGTTTCACTTCATTAATTTAAAGTAGAAAAGTAAAAACATCTCTGAACATTCTAACATGCCTGGTGGGACATGGTTCCCTTTTCTCTCATTTAAATTTATTTTCATTCATTTTTGGATTTTTACTTTGAAATTGTGAGTGATACGGTCAAATTGCCATCGATTGTGTGAATTGCCATCAGTTCTATCAATCACCTATGATCTCTGTGACCGCTTCGATTACTCTCTACCAACTCCTAACACCATTTTCTTTTTCATTTTTGTCTTTTGCTAACCTTTTTGCATATTTTTGCTTTAGGAGGCTTTTTCTTGCTGCATTATTGCTTATAAATCAAAAATTAAAAAGGTAGTGTTAATCATGTGTGTTTTCTCCTTTCTTTTTGTTTTCAAAGCATCACATTTTTCTATTTGTCCTCGTCGAAGTCATTTGTTCTTTTGGATTTAAAATGAACCTTGCATCTTGCTTGATCACATAGATTAATTAAAGGATTAATTTATTACATTCACATCATCTTCCCTCACACACTAGCCAAACCACATCAAACATTAAACTTGCATCAAACACTCCTACCCAGTGATAACTATTGGGATTTCATCACCCAATAGGGAAACCGACTTGGTGTTCTAGTTGAGTATAAAAATTGGTTGTTGGTATATCGCTAAACACATGACTCGCTTATCATTATGTAACCATGAAGTGAGGGGTAGGTCCCAGTATCAGCCCCATACTAGCACAACACAAATTTTGTCCTCACGTACCTTTTGGTACATCGAGGACTCCAACCCTAAACACTCAGGAAACCATCCATACATGATCATTTGTTAAGACCCTATCAGCCATTTTACACATTCCATCTTTATAAATTAATCAATATAATCAAATCCTTTTGTGTGACTTGTTTGTTTCTTATAATCAACCCATTTAGATTTCTTTTCATTTTGTTAGGTGATTGTGTGTTTGTTAATATGGTACTTACAAGACAACAATCTCGTATCCATACTTCAAAAAACATGTCTAGTCCATTCCAACAATCCACACCACAATACCACCAAACCTTACAACAAGCCCAAACCCAACTAGATGAAGCCCAACAATTCATTAATCATGAACCTGTTATCAACACCCCATCCTAAAAAATCAAGAAAACATTGAATGTTCCATCGATGACACAAAAACATGTCTTTGGAATGTCTAGCACTCATTTTAGGAATGAAAAAATGTTGTATCACCCCCACCCAAAGATCAAGAACAACCACACTCTCCCAACAACCAATCCACCTCATCCGAGATACCTGATCCTCTCATCCCTTATTTTTTACGATTACGATCCTATCTTCTCGAAGATTCTTGATTCAAAACACGTAGCCCTTAATTCCTATCTCGCACTAGGGGCATTCATCTTGATCACCATTACAGAACCACGACCTTATGTGCTTGATCCTTCATGTGGTTTCTCCCATCTCATTGATCTAAATCATGATCCTTTCATTAAGCAGATATATTATTATCCCCCTCACAACCCACCGAAACATCCATTGTTGTGTCTTTGGTTCCCATTTTTGACCTTAATGTAATCTCTTTGCAAGACATAACCACTCAAGAACCGACATCTTCACTCCGACCCTTCCACTGGCTCTACACAACTTCAAAAGATCGTGAACACTTCTTCATCCTCACACACCCCTCCAACTTGCTTTGCTATTAAAATACCCACCGCAAGTTTTGTTGCTATTCCTACTAGTGTATTGTTGGCGAGAAAATTTGTCAGGGGAAAAATTGGTGGTTATCTTACCAACGTCTTTGGGACTCTAGGTCCCTTTACTTGGGTAGTGCAGCTCCACTTATTATTCCTGCATGAAATCAAAATCATTGGTGGCCTAATGGTCAGGGATCCAACAGGGGCACTCCACCGACCCGCAACAAAAGATTGCAAGTTACTGCAAGAGAGTAATTTTCTAGGAGAGGGGTAAAAGGAGTGACAAAAAGAGAGGGGGATTAACGTTGTAGGTAGAAAATAATATTCCTAACACCATTAACTAGAAAATTCCAACACACATATTCTAAAACCCCTCATTCAAAAAGGCATGAAACTCCTTCTTTCTTTATTGATGCTTTACAAAATTGTGCATAGTTAGAAGTAGAATATCATAGAGAAAGGAACTAGATGAAATAAATATCTCCTTTGTTTCTTCACAAGTAGTGATCTCTCATGAGTATTCAAAATTGATAACCCTTAAGAATAAGGGTGTCGTTACATTATATAGAATCAAAATGACTCTTCATCTACCCCCATGGTGACCTTTCATTTGTATTTTCCTTTCGTGACTTTTGGCATTCTTAGGAAGAACATTAAGTCCCCTTTTATAAACTAAAGGCAACTTATTACATTGTTGACTATAGTCACTTTAATGAATAAGACGAATGTCATGATTTCTCACAATGAAGAATTAGAAAGGGGTAGAGAAGAGGGGGAAGAATGGAGAGAGAATGGAAGAATTTTTTGAATCATGAATAAGAATACCTATGCCTTCAATGAATATTTTTCCAACGATAATCACAACCTTTGTATGATGCACAGACACCCTAGACCACAGAATGAGTGTTCAGAAACATTGTTATGAGATTTACCAATGCAAGCTCGGGATGAACACATATAATTCCCATGATGACCCTCCTTGAAACTTGGTTGATGAACTCTTTGACTTGTTGAACTTGATCTGACAAAATCACTTTGAATCGCCAAGCTCCCTAAGTGATGAAGATGGATTCACATGTTGTGCCTTGCGATGCCTTGTTTTTCCTCTGTATACCATTACACTCAAGATGATGCTTCCAAGACCTCTGTGAAGTTATCATTCCTCCATTTGACCCATGAAACCATCTCGTTATCCGAAGGAGAGTCCAAAAAGTGGAAATATGATTGAGAATGAGGTCATCTACAACTTTCTGCCTTCAACACTAAAACTTTCTATTTTTAGAATATGAGATCATGACCATCCATTTTGGGACATAACACCATATTTTTCCCCAATTTCACCTTTTGAACCTTCTCACACATTCCATCCTTCTTTGCCAAGGCATTGCTATTTTATGCCTTTTTCGATTGTCTCGAGGGATCGAATTTGCAATTCAGGGGAACTTGTCATTTATAGCATGTGGGGAAGCATAAAATATGCTATTTTTAGTAAGTGGAAAAAATGGCCTCGATTTGTGATGGGAACATTTTTTTGGATTCCCCTCTTCATCGCAAACTCATGCTCTAATTTTCATCATGATTCGCTCACCGAAAAGCTCAAAATCAAAAATGAAAATTTACACCTCGTAAGAGCTTCGGGCACAGAGCTACCAGGCAAAAATTAATGGAGTCATCAATATTTTTGAAGGTTTTCTTCCCCACCTCTAATTGATGAAAAATCAACTTCTCTGTGATGGTTTTTTTCTCTAGATGTTATGTATAAACTCCAACTCTAATTGCTCATCGGATCAACGACAAACTGAGAAAAGGAAGCTAGGGCACAAAATTTGATTTCACTGCCATTAATGGTTTGATGCACCTTTGAAATTTTTTTGCATCATGGAGGAATTTGGGAGAAGATAATTTTCCCAAATTTTTATGAAGATTCGACCACCGGTTTGTGAGTTATGAGTGATTCTTTATTTTTCCACATGAGAGTTTCGACAGATATGATCATGGTTTTTTCTCAGAACTCTTGGTTTTTCTCATTTCCATAGTGAGGAATGATGGAAATATGATGATGAAGATGTTTTAGGTGCTGTGGAATTTTTTTAGTAGCAAAAATGGAGGATTGGAGGGAGAATCTAGCAGTTGGAGAAAACATGTGCATGTGTGAAGGAAACAACTAGTGGCTGACCTAAAAGTTAGAATTTTTGCATAATTTTCATGTTTTGGAATGATTTGAATTTTACTACACCTATTACACAAAATATTTGGTGAAATTTGTGCAAAACATTGTGCCCTAACCCTATTGCGCCACTTGGCAGAGCGTGATCGGTGAGATGGGGATGAGAGAGGGGCTAAAACTTACGCTTTAAGAACTGCAAGGGCACATGTGTGACTAAGAGACTACATGGGAGGGATGGGGAGTTTTTTCCACTAAGTGAAAAAATGATTTGGTTCACATGGGACACAAAAATTCACCCTCGCCCTGGCTTGACAAGTGGCGACACGCGATTGTATGGAGCGGGGGCTGGGAAATGAAGTCTAGGGGCTTAACTTGCAAGAAAGAGTTGAATCTTGGTTGTGTGGAGGTTCCAAGGGTCAAAAATAGGTAGGGGTGAATTTTATCACACCTCTTGCACTAAATATTTAGTGCACTTAGTGCAAAAAATTGTGCCACTCTCCCATTGGTTAGATTTCCAACCCATAAAATGGCTAACTGTTGGAGCTTGTGGATCGAAGAGTAATTTTTCAGGGCCATAACATGAGTTCCAGGAAGAATTTTATGATGAAAATTTATATTATATTTACTGAAAATGAAATTTTGAATCCAATGGTGGGACTTTTAGACCTTTATTCTACCATTAACCCCCTTAAATTTAGGCATTTTTTTACCATCTCTAAAGTTGTACATGAGGAAACATGGATGGGGACATAGTGCACCAAGGTTTTGTGAAGAATATGATTCCACAATATTGTATATATTTGAATAAAATTTCCAATGATATATTGTTTGAATCTTAACTCCTTCAGAGCTCCTAGAATCACTTCCCGAAGCTCGGGGTTGTTTTTGCACTATGCGTTGCCTAGGCCTCCAAGACTCTCCTTTGTTGAACTTGCTCCAAAACTTATGAAACCTTATAAAACTTATTGCAAAATTTTTCTACCTCTATTATATGCCTCCATGATGGAGTTTTTATTTTCTTTCCACTCAGAGGAGGTGTGTCAGCTCCAAGAAGATCAAAAAATGGTCTTTCCCAAGCTTGCCAAAAAGTTTGTTTTGATAAATCTTATTTTAAAAGATCATGTACTGATTGGATACCCTTAAATCACCTATGGGAACACTGAATTAGGGAATAGGGTGATAGAAATGAGGGATAAAAATTACCTTTGAGAAAAAAACTCGGGTAGGGTATGGTTGTCATGCTCGAAAATTGGGAATTTTCTTGTTGCACATTTGCATGAAAACAACTAGCTCTAGCTTAGGGACATGTTATGGATATAACACAGCAAAGAAATCACATGAGAACTCAAAATATCAATGCAACTCATAACATTTACCAATGTCTTATCCAATGGGCCTTTGTAACATGCACAACTTGCAAGAGATAGCTAGAAAGGAACAACACACACAGAAACACACAACTAAAAGGAAACATGCCACACAACAAAAGGAAAAACACACACAAAAGGGAAAGGGGAAACAAACCTAAATCGCCTATAGTACAAGGTGGTGGAAGACCTACTTTCATTTTAGTGCTCTTATCTTCTCGGAGAGGTCGCCCCGAGTAGGCAACACCGATTGATGTTGTTTCGCAAAGCCATTGACCGGTTTGAGGAAGTATTCTCATCTCCGTAAATGTTTATGAAAGCTAGGTAATTTCATGATTATCTGTGTACTTGGTAGGAATGAGTCTACATGAGATTCTTGATGCTCAAGCCTTTGCTTAGAAATTCCATTTCCTTCATTCCCTTTGAAATTGGTTTCATAGTGTCAGTTGCATTCCATGTTTATCCACATAGTTGATTCTTCATTGAGCATCCCATCGCTGCCCCAAGCCTGATTTTCATTCAAATTTCTTGAATATTATGAGTTATTCTCTTTCCCAGGTATATGCTCATTGACATCTTTTCCATGAGAAACCTTAGATTCATCCTTTTGCTCATTTTCACTATGAGGTGTTTGAATACTGTTGGAGGATCTGTTGGTGCCATTTCTAAGCTGGCATAGTGTGCACTAATTTTTCATATCCAATTTTGCTCAGAAATGTTTTATCTCTCAAATTGGTGATTTGCAATTCCTCCTCCAGTTGAATGCTTCAAAATGCCCATAAACTTGTTGTTTTTCCCTAATTTGAAACAATATTCCAAGTTTGCCCCTTTTTGTGCCCTAGTTTTTCCAATTTTGCGGGTTGTGTCATTTTCCCTTTGCCAAATCGTGCAAAAATTGAAATTGATCAAATTTTAATTGTTTGCAATTGAAGACACATTCCCAAGGTCAAAAATAATGTCAAATCATGCTTCAGTTGATTTAAAATCAAAAAAATTCCATCCTCGTTGAAAATTTTGAATTCTAGGGCATCCTTTGAAATTTTTACATTTTGACGGTCATATGGGTGTCATTTTCTGTCAAATTCATCATCGGAAGGTAATGGCAACGTGGCGGTTTCCTATTGGCCGGGGGTGTCGGGAAATATTTCTAACTTATCATTTTTTGAAATTTTGGCAAAAAGGAAAATTTTGATCCGTGGCTCCACCTTCTGCAAGAAGTGCCTACGTGGCATGTTTTGATTGGCTAGGGGATTGGCGGGTGGTGGACTTTCCTTAGGAAATTTTGATTTCATTTTGCAAAATTTTCAAAGACAAATTTTGGCCCGAAGGCCCGCAGCGAATAGGGAGAGGACACGTGGCACATATTTTGGTCTGAGGGCATGCGGATGGCGGAGGGACTTGGAGAATTTTGATGTTTTATGGCTCAAAGTGATAAAGTGAATTTTTGGCCCGAAGGCCCTTGGCCAATCCCTAGTGGACATGTGTCCAGAAAGGATAGGATGGGGCAGTGGGTTTTTGCAATGACTTTGAAGTTTTTAACTTCAAATGGTAAAAATCAAATTTTGGGCCAAAGCTCCGCAACAAGTCAGGAAGTGACACGTGTCCAGGAATATGAAAAGTGGAGAGGCGGGGTTGTGGGAGTTTATGAGAATTTTTTCCTTTGGAGGCAAAAATCTCATAATGGAAAAATGGCGGAGGTTCGGACCTTGGGGGCAACTTTGAAAATTTTGTAAATTTTGGCAAAATGTTTTAAAATCAAAATTTTGTGCGTGGCCCCGACTAGGTGTAAGTTTGAAGCTTGTGCGGGATCATGGAGCTTCGGGGGACAAAGTAAAATTTTGCCTTTTTGGCAAAAGGAGCTAAAGTGTAAATGGGAAGCATGCCTCCACAGCCTATCCATGGTGGACACGTGGCACATTCTAAGAAGTCAAAGGAAGAGTGCAGGCCGTGGTAAGTTTTAAATTTTTCAAATTTTGTAGGGAGGTTTGAAGGTAGAAAAGGAGACTTGGCCCTGCAACGAATCGAGAGCGCCACATGGCGGGGAAGAGATTGGGCATCCGGGCCCGCGGAGGTTTTGTGAAAAAATTTCCTTTTTCCACAAAAGAGGAAAAATTGATAAAATTGGTCTCGGTTTCAATGGGACCCACCTTTGGACACGTGGCGGGCCCAGGAGGTAGGTGGGGAAAAGTGGCAAAATTTTCCAAATTTTCAAAAGGTTGCAAATGCATTTTTTAAAGGCATGGGCCCGATCCAATCATTTTTTGACACATGTCCCACCTTATCCAAAGTTTAAAAAGGTAATATTGAGCTTATTTTTGATTGCATCTTCCACATGGAGGTTGATATTAATAGGTGGATGAGATCGACGGTTATTGTGCATCCATTTGTTCTCACTGCCATGGGAGCTCCAAGAAGCTTGGAAATCATGTTTTTGCATCAAATTTCATCAAATCTTATATGATTTTGTGTTGTCTTGGCCTTTTGAGAACATTGGCATCATTTTCATGACTTAATTCTTCGATCTATAGTGTTTTTGAAATCATTTTTTCTCAAGCCCGAGAAAAAACATGAAATGACAAAATTAAAAGTTGCAAAGGTAATTTGAAAAGGTAAAAAGGTGAAAATGATGAGTCAAAGGTGTTTGCATGCCTCAATGATAAAAAACGTGCCTCAGGATGGATAATGATCCAGATATTTGTAATGATTTAATCCTTTTGGCACACTTGGCAACATGCGAGTGTTTTTCTGTTTGATGTCATTTTCATTGAATCATGAAGAATTGTTGTAACAAACTTGATCCCATGGCATATTCTTTGCTTGGGAAAGAAGGCTCCAATGTGGCATAGGGTATATAGTGCATTTTGGAGAAATTGTAAAGAGAGGGAGTTGAAAATTACGGGAAAATTCGAGAGAAAGCTCATTTTCTAAGAAATCCACCAAAGAACCAAGTTAATGTCTCATGTGTTGGAAATTCATGTATGTGAGTTGGTTACAAGTGTATAGCCATCACACAGCTCTGAGATTGTTCATGTAACTCTCCCCTGTTGTTGAATCTAACAAGTTTTGAATTAAATATGTGTTTTCTTTGGGCAATATGATGTTTGTTATCATTTTTAAATGCCTGCAAATAAATTTTATTGTTCTTGTTACAATATTACATTGAAAGTCTTTAGAAATCACACAGGATCTCCATTTCTGGTTGATAGTTTAGTGGAATTTGCAATCTCATATTCAGAAGAGCCTTCATCTGATAAGGAGATAAAAAATTTAAATTCACTTTACCTTCCTCGATTGCAGATATTTCTTGTAAGCCTTTGGGGGTACCTTAGGCGTGGTTTAATCATGAATCTTTATGTTTAATTGAGTTCTTTACTTCAAGATTTTGTGGTGAGTTCTCAAAGATTGTGTGAAGAGTGTAACCTATGCTTCCATTTATGCCTCTTCCGGTTGAAAGAACATTATGATTATTTGAGGCATTTATTCTAATAGTTGTTTAGATATTGTAGAGATTATCAAAGATCTGATCTATCCCAGTTTGTCTTGTCAATCCCCCACCAAAAAATCATCTAACAACAAAGATCATATCATGTACTATCCCTGATTTGCATTTGTATACCTACAAAAGATCAAAATCCATTTGCAAAAGTATGCATAACATATCAGGATTTCCAATGTCTCTAGTAACCTTTTCCTTGTTTTGAGAACATACCCATGTTTTGAGAAGTGACAACACGTGAGTTCAGATCTAGGGTGTTGATCATGTTTTCATCAAGGTCTCCATCATAGAATTCCAAGCAAAGAGAAGGACATCTTCACCTCCTTCACCATTACAAGGTTACAAAATAGGTCCTCTTACCTTGGTTGCAAGGCACAACCTAAAATAGCTAGGACAAGATCAAGTCCTATTGGAGTGCTATCCATTTCTCCACAAACCTAAGTGCCAGCTAGACCATATCCCCGGCTACCAATGACATACAACATGGTCTGATCTATCCTTAAGCTCCATGACATATCTATGGTGCTGCTCAGACTGAAAAGGAGAAAAAATCGGGGATACCAACAAGATCAAAAGAAACCTCATACTTGTCTTGTATGGCCATGACATGAGCTAAGAGATCAAGAATTTGATCGGGGTCTTCCGCACCGTCTACCGCATCCAATATTTATTGCATGGATATATTCTTTGTTACTTCCTGTAGCTCATCTTTGTACGCCTTCGAAGAATATTCATTTTGAAGCTCAAGGAAACTATCTGGAGGGGTTAATTCATTTCCTTGAAGCTTATTACATTCCACTACTTATTTTTCAAGGGGATATTTTCCTTCAATGATTTCAACACCCTCTATTTAATATTTTTCATCATGGAAAGAGTCTTCTTCTTCAAATGGGAAAGAAAATAATTCCATTTCATCTTTGTATTCATCAACCATTGGCTCGGGAGGGGCCTTGGGTTCATCACCTTGCTTTATTTCAACATGTCCGATCTTCACACTAGTTGAGGATTCCAAATCAGATTCACGGTTGTCTTACATATTCATGAATTACATCGGGATTTCAATATTGAGCTCAAGGTATTCAATTTCTTCCATGAATCTTAACATTTCTTGTACAAACCATTATTTCAAACCTTTCGTAGGCTCATCACAAGCTGGTCTTGTCCCTCCATGGATGGCATGATTAATATCATCTTCATATACAAATGGAAATGAGAACATCTCCTATTCATGGATAAGAGTACAAGTTGATTTCTCTATTTTTAAATCATCAAGAACCATTTCCTCTTCTTCTTGGCTTGCATCATCTAGCAAATCAGGTATATCCTCTTGGAACTCAAAGTTCCTCAATGCTTCTTCAAGATCCATAATCCTTTGGGAAGATATACTCAATCCTATCAACATGGGAATTTATTCCTCCTCTTTAGTTATTGTGAAAAGATTCATTCTCTTATTGTTTTGGTACAAAATGTTGGTTCTGGATTTCCCGCTTTTTGTACCGTGTACCTCATCTTCTTTTCTAGAAGAAATTTTTCCATGTCTCCCTTAATCGGGGTGGTTGCGGAAGACCACTTCATCTAGATCTTACTCCCTAACCAAGTTGTGAAACTCCCACTTAGCAACATTCCAAATGAATTCGTAACGTCTAATACCAAAATCATCATTGAAACCTTCTTTCTCGGGAATTTGGTGAGAGCCACCTATGTATCTTTGACCTTCCCTACAAGCGAGACCTCTTTTTTACTCCAAGAAGTAACAAGGTCTACCAAGTGGGGTAATGGTTAGTTTGAGGGCCTTAGCAACCTTCGCGGGAATCACGTTTTGGAGGCACCAGAATCTATTATGTAGTTGTTCAATACATTTTCTCCAACAAGAAGGGAGATGTAGAAAGGATCAACCTTATCGGTCTTTGATGCACTCAAAGCAAGCATGTTCTATGATGAAGGTGTAGGTGGGTTTGGTAGTATTCCTTTAGAACTAGGAGTTATGGAATTGGGTGTTAAACTACCACTCCTAATATATCGGAAAAATATCTCAAATTGTTCAAGAAGAATCCATAAATATTTGGTTTTTTATTAATCTACACATTGGCTCTATTCACATATTCTACGAAGTCAAAGGGGTAGATGTGAAAAAGGGGGATGAAGAGACCGATTTTGGAGCGAATAAATTTGGAAGTAGGGGTAAATATTTGGGGAAATGAGCCTATTTTAAAAGGTACATTAGGAACCTTTGAAGCATTGTATTTTGTAGGATTATATTTATATTTATAACTGGAAGAAATGTTGGAAGACTTACTTGAAATAGCGGTTGACCTCGTGTTTGCTACAAGATCAGTTTTCTCTAGTGCGAGACTCCATACAAGGTGGGAGTTAAGATCCTCGACTAATTATTTTATTTTGTAGGTTCGCCACAGAGGATCTTGCCTCTTTTTTTACAACGGTGGAGGGAGATGCTCCTTTCTCGAATGAGAACGCAGTGAATACCACACATGAGAAACTAGGTGCTTCTTCTTTGTCATCTTCATCACCTCCAAAATACTCATAGAATCTGATTTGTGTATCATTCTTGAGTTCTTCAACCTCTAGGAAACTACCACCTTCATTTTCTTGACTCCTAAAACTTGCATTGACAAGTGGAGCCTCCAAGGCAAGCCTTTGAGGTACTCTTGTAATCTAATTTCTATTTTTTCTTTGAGAATACACTCATTCAAAATTTTCCTCTTTAATGATGCCATTTCATTTTCCAATTTCTGTAAGACCGGATCTGTTATCTCATCCTTATGATTATGGGCTTTACCCTTTAAGGGATTATTGATCTTTTTAGAGAGAATGAGATCATCATCAAGTTCAATGGCCATCCTTTGTGTTTCTACAATGTTCTTTGGTTGAACTCTTCATACGAAAAATCCTACCTCCATTGCTTGCGCATTTATGAAGAACATTTTGAATTTGTTTTTAGACGGTGAATCTTCTTCGATATCTTGTGGAGCAATGGTTGAAACGAGCCACGAAGTCTCTCATGGTTTCTTTTTCTTCCTTATTAATTTGTGCCAATTGAACAAGGAGATCTTGACAGTCCTCAGTAGATTTGAATCTTTCTTCAAATTTGGACATGATATCATTCCAATGAGTGATTGATCTGGCAAGTAGGAGGTAGAACCATTTTTTCTACTTTTTCTTGGAGAGATTCCATGAACAATCTTACAATGACATCTTCATGTGTGACTCCAAGAATCCCACATGATGTGATGAAAGCAATGATGTGTTCTTCGGGATTTTGTGTGTCATCACCTTTGAAATTTGGAAAGTTCTTGTGGGAACCTATTAGTAGATCATGAAGAGATGGTTCCAAAGCAAGTGGGCCCATATTTCTTCCCCATGGAATAATGGGTTGAGGTATTTCTACTTCGTCTCGCCCTTGTTTCTTCGTAAATTCTTCTTTCGATTCTTTTCTTGGTTCTTCTTCCTCTTCGTCGGGAATTCAAAGTATTCAATGGTGGTTAAAAGATGGGAGAATTTGTTGGGGGAGTATTATGAGGTGTTTGAATGGGATTTCCAAGTGAACTCGCTTGAAGACCCGGATGGAGAGGAGGCTTGAAATAAGAAGTATGTATTATCTCTTATTCATTCTTGCTGATTTTGCAAAGCCTCAAAATTAGAATCAACAACACCCCTCAACCTTCTCAACCTAATATATCTTTCTTCAGCTATATCCGAGAAACTTTTGTAATGGGAATATGAAAGGACATAGTATAATGTGAAAGGTAACGTGCAAGGTGAATTAGCAGTGTATCTTTCTGCAATGGACTTCTAACAAATTTTTTATTTTATTTTTTCAATTTTTTAATTTTTTTTTTTTAATTTTTTTTACTTTCTTTATCTTGTGATTGTGTTTTGGGTGTATATTGTTACCAATTATGCCCCACGGAAGGCACCAAAAATTTTGGCAAGAAAATTTGTCGAGGGAAAAATTGGTGGTTATCTTGCCAACATCTCTGGGATTCTAGTTCCCTCTTCTTGGGTGATGCAACTCCACTTATTATGTGTGCATGAAACTGAAATCGTTGGTGGCCTGATGGTCAGGGATCCAATAGGGGCACTCCACCGACCTCGTTATAAAATATTGTGGTTACCTACAAGAGAGGAAATTGTTAGGATAGTAGAAAAGGAAGTGAGAAAAAGAGAGGGGGTTTAACGTTGCAGGTAGAAAATCATATTCCTACAATGATTACCCAAAAATTCCAACACATGTATACTTAGAAAAAATAATTTCACAAATGGCAACAAGACGAGTTAAGATTGAGAACTCAAAGTTTCTAAAACCTCCTCATCCAAAAAGGCATGAAACTCCTTCTTTCTTCATTGATGCTTTGACAAAATTGTGCATAGTTAGAAGTAGAAGAACATAGAGAAAGGAACTAGAAGAAATAGCTATCTCCTTTGTTTCTTCACAAGTAGTGATCTCTCATGAGTATACAAAATTGAAAACCCTTAAGAATAAGGGTGTCATTACATTATATGGAATCATAATGGTGTCGTTACTCCCCATGGTGACCTTTTCATTTTTCTTTTCCATTCATGAATTTTAGCATTTTAAGGAAGAACATTAAGTACCCTTTTATAAAATAAGAGCAACTTATTACATTGTTTACTATAGTCACTTTAATGGATAAGATGAATGTCATGATTGCTCACAACAAAGAATTAGAAAGTGGGTAGAGAAGAGGGGGAGAATGGAGAGAGAATGGAAGAATTCTCGAAGCATGAGTAGGGATACCTTCACCTTCAATGAAGATTTTTCCAATGATGATCGCAACCTCTACGTATGATGCACAGACACCCTGGACCACAAAATGAGTGTTCAAACATTGTTTCGAGATGTACCGAAGCAAGCTCGGGATGAACAAATATAATTCCCACGATGACCCTCCTTGCAACTTGGTTGATGAACTCTTTTACTCATTGAATTTTATCTAACCAACTCACTTTGAATCACCCACCTCCCGAGTGAAGCCCTATTTTTCCTTTGTATTACTTTACACTTTGGATGATGCTTCCAGGACCTCTATGAATTTATCATTACTCCATTATTACTATGAAACCATCTCATTCTAGAAGGAGATTCCAAAAATTTTAAAAATGAGTGAGAATGAGGTAATCTACAACTTTCTACCTTCAACACCGAAAATTTCTATTTTTAGAATATGAGATCATGACCGCCATTTTCGGACATAACACCATATTTTGAATCAATTTCACCTTCTGAACCTTCTAGCACATTCCATCCTCTTCTGTTTCATAGGAATTGCTATTTTGAGAATATTTTTATTTTTAGCAAAGTTGCTTTTGGGGGACTCGTTATTTTGGGAAAAATTCATTTTTTGTCTTACTTTCCATTTTACACCTTTTGTGATTGTCCCGAGGGATCAAATTTACAATTTGGGGGACTTTCCATTTATAGGATGTGGGGAAGCATAAAATATCCTATTTTTAGTAAGTGGAAAAAATAGCCTTGGTTTTCAATGGGAACAACGTTTTTGGATTTGGCTCTTCGTCGCGAACTCGTGCTCCAATTTTCTTCTTGATTCGCTCACCGAAAATCTCAAGAGTAAAAATGAAAATTTTTGCCTAGTAAGAGCTTCGGGCACAGAGCTACCAAGGTATCCATTAATGGATTCACCAAGATTTTTTGAAGGTTTTCTTCCCCACCTCTGATTGATGAAAAATCAACTTCTCTAGATGCTTTGTACAAACATGCAACTCTACCCGCTTATCGGATCAACGAAAATCTGAGAAATAGGAAGCTAGACCACAAAATTTGATTTTGATTCCATTAATGGTCTGATGCACCTTTGAATTTATTTTTTTATCATGGAGGTGTTTGGGAGAAGAGAATTTTCCCAAAGTTTTATGAAGATTTGACCACCGGTTTGCAAGTTATGAGTGATTCTTCGTTTTTCCACATGAGAGTTTCTAGCAGCATATGATCATGGTTTTTGCTCAAAACTCTTGGTTTTTCTCATTTCCACAGCAAGGAATGATGGAAAGATGATTATGAATATGTTTTAGGTGTTGTGGAAGGTTTTTTAGTAGCAGAAATGGAGGATTGGAGGGAGAATCCTGAGTTGGAGAAAACATGTGCGTGCGTGAAGGAAGCAACTAGTGGCAACCCAAAGTAGTTAGAATTTTTCCATAATTTTCATGTTTTGAAATGAGTCACACCTTCTTGCACCTATTACTCCCTAACCCTATTGGGCCACTTGGTAGAGTGTGATTGGCAGCTAGGGATGAGATAGGGGGCTGAAATTTGCGCTTCAAGCGGCTGTCGTGGGCACATGTGTGACCAAGAGACTACATGGGAGGGATGGGGTTTTTTTTTACACAAATTTCACCAAGGATTTAGTTCACATGGGAAAAAAATTATCCCTCACCTTGGCTTGACAAATTCCAACACGCACCGCACGGAGGGATCGGGAAATGAAGCCTGGGGGCTTAACTTGCAAGAAAGAGTTGAAACTTGGTCGTGTGGAGGGTCCAGGGGTCCAAATGAGGTAGGGGAGAATTTTATTGCACCTCTTGCACCAAATTTTTGTGCACTTGGTGCAAAAAATTGTGTCACTCTCCCATTGGTTGGATTTCCAACCCGAAAAATGGCTAATCACAGAGTATGTGCATTAGAGAGTGACTTGTCTTAACCATAACTTGAGTTTCAAGGGAAGTTTTTGATGAAATTTTATATTATTGTGACTAAAATGACCTTATTAATCCAATGGTGGGACTACCATACCTTGATTCCACATTTACCCCCTAAAATTTAAGATTTTTTTCCTAGCTCACTCCAAGGTTGTGCATGAGGAAAACTCGGATGGGGACATCTGCGCCTAGGTGTTGTAAAGAATATGATTCCATAATATTTTATATATTTGAATTAACTTTCCAAATATATCTCTTTTGACTATTAAATCCTTCCTGGAACTCTCCGGAATCACTTCCTGAAGCTCAAGGGTTATTTTTGCACTATGCACTTCCTAGGCCTCCAAGACTCTCATTTCTTCGAACTTGCTCCAAAACTTGTGAAACATTCCAAAACCTTCCAAAAATGATTGCAACATGTTTATACCTCTTTATATGCCTCCATGATGGATTTTTTTGTTTCATTTTTCTTCATAAGAGGTGCGCACTCTAAGAAGATCAATAAATGGTCTTTCCCAAGCTTGCCAAAAAGTGTGTTTTTGATGAATCTTGTTTTGAAATATCCTCGTACTGATTGGATACCCCATAAATCACCTAAGGGAACACTAACTTTGAGATTAGGGTGATATAAAAGAGGGGTCGAATGAATTTGAGTAAAAATTTAGGTAGGGTATGGTTGTCATGCTTGAAAATTGGGAATTTTCTTGTTGTACATTTGCATGACAACACGTATCTAAGCCACCACATTCCCAATAAAATAGACCACCTCTCCAAAACATTACTATGTTTATCCTCATATCTATACCCTTATTTAATTCCAATGTTATTTCCAACACTCATCGACTTTACAAAATTCTTCCACTCCCCTTATTTCATAGCATACACTTCGACCATCACAATCACTTACTTTCTCCCAATCCATACCACAATAATGAAAATCCCTTCCTTTCCAAAACATTATGCAATAATCATAACCATTTATTAGCACTTGTATTCCTTTTAACAATCATCCCCATATCCACACATCGATCCCCTTTCAACATGTTCCTCAATAGTCACAACCTCTCTTAAACACAAATTCCCATCCAAAAGTATTAATATATCTAACCATCAGAACCCCTAGTATTGCCCACTTACAACATGCCTACAAACATTCCTCAACAAAACATTCCCTTCCAAAATTACATCCCTCACTAATATCAATCATACCAACATCCTAATCAGTATTCATTTAATCAATCTAGCTCGTCCTCATCTAGTACACAACAACCACCAAAAATGGACCCTCTTCAAGATTTAATGAAAAGTATATCTAGTCTTGACATCGCTTCCATGGGCCCTAAGAACATGATTTCATATGAATAGATCTATAATGAACCTATTCATCCATCTCGTTCCTGGAAAATCCTATCCTCCCCACTAGAAACTTCAAAAATTTCTCAAATTTTATAGTAAAGAAGATCCCTAGCAACATATTTGAGCCTTCCACCATGCTTGCTATCTTATAGCTCATGACCAAGATCTAATGCTTAGGACATTCCCTATGTCCCTAGCTGGTCCTGCCCTCGATTGGTACAACAACATCCCACTAGAGTACTCTTTCTTCTCATTCACACAACTTTCTCAGCTATTCCTAGAACACTTCTCTATCAACATCACATGCAAAATCACCATTACAAACCTTTATGCCATAAAAAAATTTGAGGATGAGTCTATTGCAAAATTTTTTTCCCGTTGGAGGGGTATAATCAATCAAATATCATTCTCACTCCCACAAATGGAATTAATCGAATTATTCTCCTGTTCATGTGCTAAACACATTTCATTTACACTACAAATTCAATCATTTCAAACATTTGATAAAGCTTTTACCATGGCCCATAAGCTTGAATTGTGAGCCCTTGAAGAAGGCAAATTCAAACTCAAACCAAAGAAACCTAAAACATAATTCTCATCAAAACCATCTTCTAGTTCAAATAAATCTAAGTCATCAAAAATGTCATAGTCACAAAGCCGCTCAAGTAATGTTGGACCACCAAATGCTCCCACTTCAACATAACTATACTCCTATTGGAGAGACTTACAAGACATTTTTTGACAAAATCCTAGCCGCTAACATGATTTCTCTTCCACCCATTCAGCCTCGCCAACATATTTCTTTCTAAGCCCTCTTGGCATAAGGATAACGATTATTACAAATACCACATAATCAACTCCCTTTAGGATCCGATTAACAAAGGAGAGATACATTTAGATGCACATAATGCTCCTCGTAATCATAACCTCGACATCTTCAAATAGCCATTTTTGAATCATCCCCATCGAGTAGTCAACCGCAAGAAAACAATGTACAAGCCCATTGTGCGCACTCCAAAATTACACGTGCTACATTGTCGAAAAATAGTTACAAAAGGTCCCTAATGATTATCTATATCCTTTCGTAAGGTTTCCGAGATCCTAAACCCATTCATAGTACATATTTGTAGCTTAGACATCCTCACTTAGCTTTTCCACGCTTTCTTCCAGCTTCCTACACATTTCTGTGCATGTTTTGGCCTTTAGTGTCGGGATCGTCGCCGCATTGGCGTCGGTCTTGTGCATTTTTTCCAAAACTCTTCATGTGTGGTTTTAACACACGTAATTTCACTTAACTTGACTTATAAGGTGTATTTGTGAACCAAATTGCCTAAAAATAGACTTGATTGCATGGTATTCCTTATCTCTTCTATTTTTAAATATATTTAATTAGTTTGAACTACCTCTTCACCCAATGATTTGACACTCCAAGGATGCCTTGTGTATGAAGGCACATCCCAGCCAATTCCTATATATTCAATGCTTGTATTCAAGCAAATGGCCTGAGAATTTTGTGTATCTTGCATAGTATTTCTGCAACAATCCTACTGGAAATTGCATAGCCAAGCTCTATTCACTTGTGTTATCCCTCTTCCACTTGCATTGCAACCAGATTGCCTTCAAGCTGCCATTTCTCAAACGCCTTCTCCTGTTGTTGCCTTTACATTCCCAATTCCTTAGACTCATATGGACACACATAGAAAGAAAGGATAAACTAAGGGGATAAGTCATCACACAACTAGATTTACCTCTATTCTATGAATTCTAGGTTGGAGTTGTTTGATTTCCTTCATTGCTGCAATTTATCATTGTTACATCATATCAAATAGAGTAGAAAACTAGTATTATTTCATTTACAAGTAATTAGTTAATTTCCAAGAGGATTTAAAGAATTAATAACAGCTCCCGATGATGGATCCTCTTCTCCCATCCCTATGGATCTGAAGGAGAGAATACCTATAGGAGTTTGTCTATATATCATAGATCATTTGGAAAAGTTCTTGTTTTAAGCTAGTTTAGTTTCAATACACTCAGCACACGTGGATAACCACACCGGGTTATTTTTCTTGTTTAGTTTTAGTGTAGAAGTAGATTTGATTATTTAGAATAAAAGTAAATTATTGTTTGTTCTTATGATATTTCAGTTTTTTGTTCTATTTAGGTTAATTTCCTTTCAGGAATAACATAGATTGTTAGTTTCATCTAAGTTAATTTGGACACTTCAAACTAGTTCAACATTGAGATTCAATTAGACAAACCATAGGGAACTTACACTACCCATTCATAGCCTCTAAATCTCCCATTTTCCAACTCAACTACTAGGAGATCACACTACCGAGATCATAGTCATTGATCCTCCTACGCTTAGCCACACACATTTCTACATCGGTGCCCCAATACAACCTCGAGGGTTTAAGTTCATTGAAGGTTGCATGTCAATTTTCATCCGTACAAATTGGTGACCCCGACGTGAAGGATTAAATCCTTCTTGTTTCATTTTTTTCATTGCTAGTACCTCATCTTTCCATTTCTTCCCCTATTTTTATAGGTATTTAATACTTTCAAAAATATGTCCTGGAAGAGAATTTGATGGGAAATTTGGCTCTGATAGATATTACACCAACATTCAACAACAACAATCCCCTTCTCTTTTGTGGTGGGGTGATAATTACACAAACAATGTCCAAACCTCCCCTAGTTACACTTGAAACCCCATTAGCTATGTAAGGATGGAGGAATTTCATCAACCGTTAAACATGCAATACAATCAACCCAATGCAAACCATGTTGTTATCACAAATGGAATAGGTTTTTACCATAAATTCTTGTTAAGACCTCACATTTCCATGCAATCAATAGAAGATGATATATTTGCACGAATAGCTAATCCTCTTCATCAGATACATGAGTATTTCGATAGAATGAAGGCTATAGCCCTCTAAGATTTCGAATGCATATCCTAATATTCTTACTTCTGAGGAAGAAAAGAATTATAACACTAAATAATTCATGACAGGGTATCATGAGCCTTCTCAATTAGACCATATGCCAAAGGCACCCCAAAAAGGGACTCAATCCTCTCCCAATGATCTTATTTCTACTTTAGTAGTGAGGAATAGAGAAATAGAAAGTTCCCAGACTTTTGCAACCAACACATGTAGTAGGAAGAACACAGGTATCCAATGACAAGAAAGGATACATCTCTTCCAATGAGAAACCAATACAATCTATTATACAACAAGGTTATCTGGTTAATTCAAATCCAGGTGATCTTCTCACTGGATTAGACACACTAGGGATGGGTCCTCATCCTTCTCAAGCTTATCCTACGTAAGGGCTGGCTGGAAGTACATTCTCGAATGCCTCCATAACATGCAATGTGAGGTTCCCTGTTTTTATGTCAAGTAGTCAATATCCTAGTACTATCCCACCTTACATGCACATGTATTCAAAAACCCCAAATGGACCCATACGCCATTCCCGCTCCCTACATGTCATATCAAGGGACCCCATACATTCCCATCAACGCTTATAATGCATCTTATCCAACTCCTCCTCCTCCACCTCCTCATCAAGGATCTTCAATGGTGGAATCTTACACAATGGGTACATACGCTGAGTACTTAAAGGAGCCTCTTGACTTCACCATACGTGGTGTCATGCTTCCATACCCATTGTTGGATCTTCCAAAATTTAAGGGAGAAGGAGACCCAATGCTCATATCAAATCCTATGCATCGCTATCACGGAATTGCTTCCTGGGATGTTGTAGTGGCTAAGATATTTCCAAAGACTCTCAAAGGAATCACATTGGATTGGTATTACCGTATTCCAAGAGCTTCAATACATTCCTTTAAACAAATTTTTTCCAAGTTCATTAAATCATTTGACATAAATAAGTTATTGTGTTCATGGATTAGGAGTTCCTACATATTAGATAGAGCAAAATGAATATGTCGCCCATTTCATCTAGAGATGGTGTCAAGTTCTCTATTCCTCTATAAGTGCACCCAACATGGATCAGATGGAACTTTGTGATCTTTTCCTTCACTCACTCAATCGAGAGACTAGGGATGAAGTCCAGAAGTTTCCTTTCCGCAATTACAAGGAATTACTAGAGGGTATGCTTCGGATTGACCAAACCACTATAAACAAGTGGGCATAAGATCTACACTCCAATGGGAAATTGGTAGCCCTAAATCAAAATAATGCAAATTATCAAAACAATGGTGTTAAGAACCAAGAACCTAAGGGTGTGAATCAAAATCATGGTGCTACCATGAATAGTGCTACTAATCAAGCCAAAAATGTAGGTTTTCCAAACAATGGTAACACTAACAAGAAAAAAACACCGCAATCAAAAATCCCCTATCAATATGTCTTATGTCAACACGCTTGACTTAAACTATCCCTCTTAAAATAAAAATCAAACCCAAGGCCCAAACCAATATCAAACTCTAGCCAAGGGGCAACGAATCATGGTTATAATAATGAAATTAAAAATTATAACCGAGGTTATAATCAAAAATAGTAAAATGCTTATCAAAGGCCAAGATATTACGACCCTAACCTATAATTTGGTTTCCATAAGGTTTGAGGTCATGACGATAGGACTTTCTCGTGATTGCAACAAGTTTCTACAAAGACTTCCCGAAACCCAAAGGCATCTCTTTGTAGATATGTTCCTAGAAAATCCCTAAACAAACATGCAACCTATTCATACCGTATATGTCATGCCCGAAAATGTGATCCCTAAATGTCCTGGGGATTCCCAAGTGAATCCTCAAAATATAAACAAGGTTATTCCTATAGGAAACAATGACCATGAAGCCTCAACTTATGACAAATCTTGGGTTGCTCCTAACCTTGGTTCAAACAATAATACAAAAATCTTGGGGTTAGTTGAGCTAGAGGTCAAGCCATAAATCAATGCAACAACTTGGATGAAGGATTACATTTCACAACCCATACCCATTCTTTCCTTTCCATAGAATGATGTTCCTACAATCTCAAAATCAATATGATCCTATGATTTAATTGTAGATTGAGAAACAGGGACGGAAGCCTGTGTAATTTTATTAATCTCAATCAACTAAAAAATTACAGTGAATAGGCTGCAATATTTATAGATATTGCACAGCCAAATACATCGGGAAAATGAGTTGCACAGGTGCAACCAAAAACCAGAATAAACAAGCTTCCAAATCACCCGGGAAGCAACAATTACATAAAAACAAATATATTGTTGAAAACAATATAACAGTATGCATACAGACAAATATGGTTGATTAACCATATAACAATATAACCATTTAATTAACAAAATTAATTAAATAATTCAACTATGCATAATTAATATTTAGGATAATAAAATTTATCCTAACATTCCCCCCCTTAATTGTGCATTGTCTGAAGAGATGAGGAGAGAAATGCTCTGAACAACTCGAACTCGTCACGTGCAAGTGACTTTGTGAAAATATTTGCTCGTTGTTCACCATTGGACAAAATCAAGTCGATGTTGTGCTTCAACACATGTTCGCGTATGAAATGAACTCGAACTTCAATGTGCTTTGTTCTCTCGTGAAAACTAGATTGCGAACGAGTTTGAGAACACCTTCATTGTCAACATACATGGTGGTTGGTTTGTCCTATGGTATTCCAAGTCCTTCCAGTATGCGACGTAGCCAAATCACTTCACAGACAGCTTCTCCTGCAGAACGATACTCGGCTTCTGTGGAAGAGCGAGAAACAAAGTGTTGTTTCTTACTTCCCCATGATATTGGTCCAAATCCCATAAAGAATACAAATCCAGAAGTGGATTTTCTATCATCAATGTTACCTGCATGATCTGAATCCGAATATCCAGTCAAGAAGAAGTTTTCATTCTTCTTGTATTCTAGACCAAGATCCACTGATCCTTTGAGATATCTCAAAATGCGCTTTGCTACTTTCCAATGACAAATTTTGGGTTCCTGCATGAACCTGGATAGATAGCTCACCGCAAAGCGATATCCGGTCTAGTGTAGGTCGTAAATGAGACTCCCAATCACTGCCGATAGAGAGTGGCACTTACCTCAGGAGATGGATCTGAACGAGATAATTGTAATCTATTCTCCATAGGTGTAGCAATTGGTGTGCAATCCATCATCCTAAACTTCTCGAGCGTTGTCTTGGTGTATTTCATCTGAGAAATAAAGATGTGATTCTCTTTCTGCCATACTTCTAGTCCAAGACAATAGTGCATAAGCCCGAGATCTGTCATGTCGAATGATCGCTTAAGATCTTTCTTTGTTTCATCAATCATCTTCACTAAACTGCCAGTGATGACTAGATCATCGACATAAACTACAACAATCACCATCTCCCCCCCTTGCTTTTTGAGGTAGAGATTGGGATCATATGGATTTCTGACGATTTAATCCATGTTGTACGAGATGCTAATCAATCTTGATGTACCATGCCCGGGGTGCCTGTTTGAGGCCATACAGAGATTTCCTGAGTCTGCATACCTTTTCTTCTTGACCAGGTACAACATATCCCTTAGGTTGAGTCATGTAGACTTCTTCTTGTAAATCTCCATTCAGGAAGGCACTTTTTACTTCCATTTGGTGAACTTTCCAACCAAACTGAGCAGCTAGAGAAAAGATCATCCTGATCGTTTTGATCTTAGCTGTGGGAGAAAATGTCTCCTCATAGTCAATGCCTTCTTTTCGTGCGTGCACTTTGCTACAAGTCTTTCTTTGTACTTGTCCACCGTCCCATCTCGCTTTGTACTTAGTTTTGAATATCCATCTACATCTAATGGGTTTCTTCCTGGTGGAAGATCAACAAGCTACCAAGTGTTATTCTTCATCACCGATTGATATTCGTAATCCATGGCATCTTTCCAAGATTTTGACCGTAGGGCTTCCTGGATCGTAGAGGGATCGCTCGATTCAATGACTCTACTCATCAAAGCAAAGTTAACTTCTTCTCTTGCTTTACCGCGAGTCCGTGGTCCAGGGTGGATGTATCCAGGTGGAGCATCCATCTTGCATCTCGTAATGTGCTTGTACACCATTTAGGCATACGTTGACCTGTTCCCATGGGTTGTGGTTCTATCTGATCAACACCATCATCCCCATCATCACTTTCATCTTCTGAGGGAACATTAGCTTCAATTTTTACAACTGGTGAAAAATCTACATCTGCAAGTCCAGGAGGAGGAGTCTCGCTTCCTTCTTCTCAAAAAACTCAACATCTCTCGCTTATGTAGACTTTTTCTCGGTCTTAGGATCCATCGATCAGACCCAAGAGTCTCTTCACTGTATCCAATGAAGATGAGATTTTGTGACTTCATGTCCAATTTCTTTCTGTTCTGTTTGGGTATGTGCATGCTGGCTTTGCACCCGAATACTTTGAGGTGTGCAATGGATGGTTTCCTTTTTGACCATGCTTCTTGTGGTGTAATTCCATCAAGAGCAGTTGTGGGCGCTCTGTTTAACAAATACACTGTTGTTTTTGCTACTTCTGCCCAAAATGTCTTTGCAAGTTCGGAATCATCGATCATGCATCACACCATTTCCATGATAGTACGATTTCTTCTCTCGACAACACCATTTTGCTGCGGTGTGTGTGGAGGAGGCATTTTTCGACGAATCCCGTGAGTTTGTAGATAGTCTCTCGAACTCATCATGGTGAATTCCCCCTCAATCTCGAAAGCGGAGAGTTTCGATGTGACGACTCAGTTTCTTTTCTCAACCGCCACTTTGAACTTTTTGAATGTTTCAAAGGCTTCACTTTTTTGCGAAGACAAAAATTCACATTTTACGTGAATAGTCGTCAACACAGAGCATGAAGTACCTGGAACCCTGAATGACTTGGCTGCATTGGACCACACAGATCGGTATGAACCAGGTCAAGTTTACCATGAGCTCGAAAAGTACTCGTTTGGAATGAAACTATGTGTTGTTTTCCTGCTAAGCAGTGAGGACACTTGTCTGTATCCTTCTGAAGAGATGGTAGCCCATGTACCATATTACACCGGCAAAGTGTTTCGAGATATTTGAAACTTACATGACCAAATCTCCGATGCCACAACTGAGCTGAGGTGGAGTTTTTAGCCACAAGTGCTTGATCATTTTTGTGAATGAAATCAAGTTGAAACATTCGTCCCACATTTGAGGCTTTTGCAATTATTTTCAAGCCTCTGGATTTATCTCGAATCAAACACATTTTCTTGCCGGATTGACTATCAAAGTCAATTTTCAGGTTGTGATCTAGGAGTTGACTGACCGAAAGAAGATTCTTTGTCAACCCAGGGACATATAGAACATCTGATAGTTTGCATTTGCGTGAACCAAGGGGTAGAGAAATGTTTCCAATCCCCTGAACTGTATATGAAGAATCATCTCCCAATGAAACATGATTTTTCGATGGCGTGTCCTCATTGAAATAAACCAGTCTCGTGGCGGTCATGTGTCGAGTGGCTCCCGAATCAACATACCGGGACGTCACTAGATGACGTGGATGGTTCACTTGAGCGAGCGGTGAACAAGAAGTCTTCATTATCGATGTTCTTGTTGCTCAAGCAATATTACTCTGGTGGGGTCTTCATTTCTAGTTCCCCTTTTTCTTCCCGTGATAATTTTTGAATGTCCCTTGTAAGTTTGTTGCTATTGTGGTCTAGAATTGCTTGATGAACCTTTCTTATATGTGTTAAACCATTATTCTTGCAAGTCATGTCCTCTTTTGCAAATTGGACATCGCTTCTTTCGTTGATTGTCCCCATGATACCGATTCTCGATGTGGGGACTTCGATAGGATTTAGGTTTTCCTTTACCTTTTCCTTTCCATTTTTGATGTGAAGACAAGTGCCTCGCTCCTCTTCATCATCCTTGTTGTGCATTGCTTCCTCTTGTGCAAAGAGGTTTACTAGCTTGTCAAAACTAATTGTCGTATCTCGACAAGTTTAGAGTTGTGACAAAAATGTGGTAAGAAGAAGGGAGAGCTCTCGTAAAAATGGGAACGAGAGATTCATCTTTGACTTCTTCTCCTAGTGGCTAGAAGTGAAGCCCTCAACTCGCAACTCTTCTTAGAAGGCTTCAATTTTCTCATTCTGTTTGAATTTCAATGTATGTAATCGACTCTACAAATTGAGTATGACATTCTTGTTCTTGGCCTCATATATTGTGCAAACTTATCCCATGCTTCTTTTGCTGATGTGGCATCGTGAATCGGGCTTGCACATCGTCGGACACTCCAAACAAGATGATGAGTTTTGCTTTTCGACCGCTCTATCAAATTGTCGTTGTTGTGTTGCATCCGTTGGTGATCCGGTTAGAGTACTACCACAACAAGCCGATTTCTTCAAACTCAAGTTGTGTTTTTATTTTTGTCTTCCATGCAAAGCATAGTTACTTCTCTCGAGAAATTGTGAATCCGAAAGAAAAATTTGGGGGCATTGGTGCCCATTTTGCAGAGATCACCGATAGGGTTTGGCTCTTATCACCTGTATTAGGTCTCCCAATCTATATACCGTCGATCCGATATACCAAACCTTTCTATATACGCGCCTTCCGATATACCCGTCAGACGTGGAAGAAGCTTGCCCATTCTATATACCATGCAGACGTGAAAGAGGCATTAACGCACGTGAAAGAATTCGATACGTGGTACCAAGATAGTATCGATGGGGTCTGTGTGATTATCGACACCGGCTCAAAGAAATATCCTCATACGCGCGTAACTCGCTATATACTCGGATAATTTCTCCCCATTTATGTCTCTGTAATCGCTCGCTGACGGATGGGATGGTTCATAGTGTGCACTGTGACTTATTACTCCCCGCCGATTTATAGGGACGATGCCGGATGACATTGTTGCAGCTATATTAGGCGTTAAGTGCAGTAGTAGTCGCGATGGCTTTACCCGTAAGCGCTTCCCAAAGGCACCGTATATACCGAACGCTGCGAATGAGATCTAGGATCTCGTGAGTGTTACAGAACCAATTTTATTGTTTTTTATTACAATTTCGCGAGTTTCGAAAGTAGCATAAATTTTTGCAAGCTTGACTATGGCAACCTACAAATTAGTACAATATAAGATAATTTGAATGACAGTAAAAAAATTTCAGTGGTCCTAGTGACCTCCTCGAGCCCAAGAGACGACCCAAAATGCTAAAAATTGCAAAAAAATAGTTGAAAATGCAATTTTTAGATGGGTCTCCTTTTGCAAAAATGTCCTGAATGAGAAAATGCACTGGATGGGAGAAAAAAAAATTACCCTAAATTAGGGATTTCTCCGCTAGATTTAGTTACAGAACTAAATTCAAAAAGCCTCGCTAAATTTAGCAGTTCCGCCAAAATTTCCGCCAGATGCAAAAGGAGAGTTTTTGAGTGTTTTTAGTGGGATTTGACCCTCAAACCTCTCACTCCCAAGGCGCATGCACTAGCCAACTTGCCCACTTAGGCGTGGGCACATGAAGGAAGCAATCAGTATTTAATGATAAGTAAAATTGACTTACCTTTAAAAAAATGTGACTTGGTGAGCCTCCACGTGGCACATGCTGGTGAAGAGGCATTTTTAGGGTTGTATTTGCCTAAAAACCGGATCTGAAGCTTTATTTCCTTGCTCAAAGCCACATTTTTTTCTTCCCACGCACCGATTTTGCATGTACAGCCGCGTTTTTTGTATTTAGGCGTTGTTTTTCCTCCCGGGCCGCGTTTTTTTTCTTTGGTCGCATTTTTAAGCTTTGCACGCACCGCATGCCCCTTTGCTGTATTTTTTGCCTTGGCCGCGTGTTTTATTGCTTGGGCGCTGTTTTTACATGCTTGGCCACGTTTTTTATTGTTTTTGATCACCAACAGGTCACTGGAGACAGAGAAAGGCGCGGGCGAGGAGGACGTTTTTTGCTCCAAAAAAACGTTTTTACTTGTGCAGGCCGCGCATGGGTACATATGATCAAAAAAACATTTTTTTTTCCTCTCAGACAGCGATTTTTTGTGTGTATTTGTTTTCTGTTCTTCCTCCCTTTCTTTTTCTTTTGTGCAAGTCCGTGGCAGAGTATCAAATAGCCGCTGCGCCCCTTCTTTTATTGTTTTCTTTTCTCTGTGTATTGATCAGAACGTGGAGTGGCCATTTTTGCAGAGAAAAGACTGGATCCTCAAGCACATGATGTTCAGTTTGATCTGTGCAAGACAAGACTCAGCTGGGGCTTGATGAATAGCTCAGTAGACCTCCAAAACAAGCAAAACAACCTCCAAATACAGTAGATACTAAATGATTCTCTAATTTAGAGACAAAACCCTTATTGGGAAAAAAAATTATTATTTTCAATACCTGGAGCAATTTTTGCAGTGCCGAGTGCACCAAAGGCAAAAATTTGCGTTCCAAACACCTGGAACGAACTCGGGGATGTGGAAAGGCAGAGATGAGGCTGGGAGGTTACAGGAGGCTGCACAGGCTCTCTATTGCTGCATACTCTTCTCCAATCTTCTCTATTTCTGCTGCATTCTTTTTCCACTCCTTCACAGGCTGTAAATTCGCTCTGGTACCAAATGTAGATTAAGAAACAGGGATGAAAGCCTGTGTAATTTTATTAATCTCAATCAACTAAAAATTACATCAATAGGCTACAATATTTATAGATATTCGCATGCCCAAATACATCCGGGAAAATGAGTTGCACAGTGCAACCAAAACGAGTAATAAACAAGCTTCCAAATCACCCTAGAAGCAACAATTACATAAAAACAAATATATTGTTGAAAACAATATAACAATACAGACAAATATGGTTGATTAACCATATAACAATATAACCATTTAATTAACAAAATTAATTAAATAATTCAACTATGCATAATTAATATTTAGGATAATAAAATTTATCCTAACATTAATATCCTATTTGAACAAGACATCTTCTCACATTTCATTTCTAGATTTGCTAAAGAATTCACACCGTGTGTCATTATGTGTTTCTCAACGCACTAGTTCTTGGTCATCTAATCCATGTTACGTTGCCTCCCGGTGTTGAAATAAATCATATTGAATTTTACATACATCCTCCTAGACAGAATGATAGGGATACTGGGTTTGTTTTCGACATATACAAGATGTCATATGATGTTGAAATTTCCCGAAGAGGTGATCCTACCTTATTTTTACAAGTATGGGTTTATAAAAGTTACATTAAGAGAGCCATGATTGATGACGGGGTTGTTGTAAATTTGGTTCCCTTCTCTTTCTTACAAAAATTGGGATATGGAGAGACAAATTTTTCCTCTACAAGAAATACATTACAGTGGGGTACGCAGGTCTTAAAACAACCTCGATTAGAACCTTAGTTCTTCCGCACACACTTGGTCCAAAACCATCTTGACGGAGTTTTACATTATCAACAGGAAAAATTTATAACATGATGCTTCGAGACCTTGGATTTATCAAATGAAGGCTATCCCTTCTACCCTATTCCAATATATTAGATTCCTCCATTTACGGAAGGTCTTCATCACTCAAGGGGATCCTAAGCCTTTTGATATACACTTATAAAACCTCAAGAAGAATAAAGGAGTCCATACATAATATGAACTTCATGTGAATCAATTTAACAAACCACCTCCATCAAAAGAGTTAGTCTCAATCACCCCTGGGCATGCGTAAGATTGAATTCATTGACCCAAAAACATTTGAGGTGGTAAAAACAGATAAGGATAAATCAATATCTTTGGAAACAAAGTGTCCACTAAAACCATAGTAGAAATTATGAAACTCTTAGAGAGTGATTATCTCGATCTTCCTCTCATTTAAACCATAAGGGATGGGTAGCCTTTTCGGTTTAGCATCCTTTCCTCCGATGACCTAGGTCTAGGTGTAAACATGATAGAATTAAAAATGAAGAATGGAAATTTGAGATTGAAACGATGCCCATCAAAACCATATCTAATGTTTATTCTATTCTAAACCCTGGTTTCAACCCATGTGCATCTAAAGCTAAGCATGCCATATCCATGGAGCAAGGCCTCATCATTCAGCAAGTGTCCCAAGTAAACACAACACTCTACATAGGAAATAAGGCCGAGTAACATAGTCATTCTCACCCACACACCATGTCTCAAGAACGTGACAAAGAGGTCCACAAATGCCTCTTTCAAAGAAATTATTTTAATGATTGGACATATACACTTTTGGGAAATGGTTGTAAGTTTAAACCCAGAATGGTAGGCCCTTGTCAGGAGAACAAAAATTTTGAGGATCATGGCTCTCCTCTGTGTACTTTTAGGGGTGAAGAATTTGATATTCGTCAACTTTCTTCACCTTAGCCATCATGACATGTAGTTTCACCTGCATTTCCACTGTACATTATTGCATCCGCATTGCATTTTCATTTTTTGGTTCATTTTGTAGAATTTGTGATTAAAGGACTTATTCTTATATCAATTCCTAAAAACTTTTGAAAACATTGGAAAACATTCAAATCATATCTCTTCAAATCCTCATGGTATCATCAATTGTTTCTCGAATAATTTCATCAATTCAAGAAAGATAAGACAAAGCTTTGATAATAACCATACCAAGGCCTGCATACTTGGTTCTACTCATAGTTTCTTCTAGATTAAGTGTCTTTTACTATAGTATATTCTAAAAGCTTCATGGTGTCACATATATCCCATATACATCTCTTTGGAAATAAGAACATTCTAGACATTTTTCCTAGATAAATAAGTCAAATGAAAATCCACAGTAAAATTTTTATTTTACACATTTCTTTTCCCTACCAACCTTCGGTGTTGAGCCTACATCTCTTACTAGTGATGTAGGGTTGGGAAAGGATAGAAGTTCCCTTACTCACCTATGCCTTGTCCATGGTGATAAGCCCATACTTCATACTGGTAGTTTGGGGCAAGGTGTCGGGGTCTCTTTGAAAATTTGAAAGTTAGAAATAGTTCATTCAAATGCCATGAAATCATAAATATGAACAAAGTGAGTTAAATGTTCAAAATTCCAAAAGATTTTAAAACCTCAAGACCAAATTTTTTCAACCGTGTGGCCATCTACGGATCTAAGTTTAGATAAAATGGAAAACAATTCACATTTTAAAATATGAAGAAAACTTGAGTAGAATGAGGTTGTAGTATCTCAATTTGGTTTTACCAAATCCTTTTCTTTCTCTCATCATTACTATTCAACGAATTTCTATAACTTCAGGCCCTTTTGGCTCTTGGTGTTGAGCCCTCGCATCTTACTAGTCAGATGGAGTTAGGATTGGGAAAGTTCATTTAATTACTATACCACTCTTTCGTCACATCTTGCCAAAATAATACAAAGTATCAAAAATTTCTTAGAGAAACTAAAGTTTAGCATTACAGTGTATTTGCATTATCATGTATCAACATTATAAAACACAAAAATAAATCGTTCTATTAACATTCATATCCACCGCATACATCCCGAAGAGCATATAAAAACGGAAGTTCTAAACATCTAGAGCACACATGAGAATTGAGCCAAGAAGAAGTCAACTCGTATACAATAAAATACCGAACTAAAAATAAGAGTATGTATATATATCATAATAAAGCGAACTTGTGTACAATTCCATCACGCACTAGGCATGGTCAAAACGCTCGCAATGAGTCTGAAATATACAAAAAAATCATATAAATGCCTGACAAAATGGAAACTAAGAAATAAAAGGCCCAATGGCCTATCAATCCCGTGGGATCCCCGATATGGTACAGATGCATCAAATACTCCCTACCGTAGCTACGACGATGGGAATGTACTGAATGGTGGGAGTGCTTGTGGTGGCGGGCACTAGCTGTGGTCTCACTACGAGAGTGACTTTTCCTCATCAATTACTCAGTTGTTGCACACGCGGTCACTTGAGTATGGAGGGAATTCATTCCCTCCGCTTCTCTCCATATGGGTGTAAACACATGAGTGTGTCAAAGCATGCCGCAAGTGGTTGTCTTACATCCTCAATCAGCTCAATTCAGGTCTTCCTTAAGGGGATTAGCAAGGTGTCCACACACACACATGTTGAATAACCTCTCGCCACTCTTGTGTAGTCGATGTAAGAAAAAAGAGAGGAAATGGTAAGTTAAAAAGTAAAAAAAAAAACAAAAATAAATACCAACATTTCCGATCGACAAGGTCAAGAGAAGAGAATCAACATAATCATACCTTTGGGCATTAATGTAGGGTCAAGTGGTTATTGTTTCTATTGCTGATCATGGACTCATCATCCCCTCTCCATCGTGAGGAAGTAGTCCCTTAAAGACAAGTGTCTCCTCCTCTACGGCTGCCTCCTCTAGCTCCGCTCTCAGAGCATCCTGAGTATCATGTCATTTAGGATCACTCTCCTCCTCCATGTGAACTTCCCCACTAGCCTCACCACCTAATCCCTCATCACTTGTCTCCTCTTCGCCAATCTCCTCTCCAACCGAATCCTCTCCAGTCTTATCCCATGTATACTCCTCAGATTCAAATTCCACATCTATGGGCTCATCCTCTTCTCCATTATGAGTAGGTACGGCCTCAATTTGAAGTAAGGGTGCATGAGTGGCACACCACCCCGCTGGGAATGAAAAACTTTCCTAACTATAAAAGGAACCCCTAGAGTCACCATTATCCAACCTAGATCTCTCTAGGGCCCTCAAGGGCCTTCTTGAAAGTCTTTTTCACAGTGCCACTCTGGGGAAGCATATAAATATAATGAAGGCTGAACCACCGAGGAACTCACCAAATGGTTGATATCCTACTTATGGAGGCATGATCGTGATCTCTCAACGAATTTTTTTACTATTCTTTCGATGAAAATGTTCACCATGCGCCTAGAGCTTAGAAATCACCAAATCAAATGAGTAAAAATGAATTGGAAAATGAGTTTGTTTTGATATATATATATATATATATATATATATATATATATATATAACTTTGTTTTGAGTGCATATGTTTACTGTGGTGGAGCGCTCGGTGGAGGTAACCCCAACACAACCTCAGGGGGTCGAGTGTGGTTGAATTTTGCATGTAAATTTGCATCTATACACCCACCATACCATAAACAACATTAATAATACATCATCATTGTTAATCACTAAATCTACACCTACACCTTCTAATGGCACCTCGAACTCAACATCCAACAAACAACAAGAAACAACCCCACAATCATTGTCTAAAATGAATCTTCTACATTTGTAGCTACCACTTCTTCAATTAGTAGATCTAAGGATTCTTCACAAACCCTTCAAAAGAAACCCAGTTATGTAGATTATGAAAATTTCATATGATGACTTCACAACCCATTATCATCCACGTAACCCCTAGATTTTCCTTCCCCATCTAAAAAGGTCACCATTATAAACCATTCCACCACTCCTATACAAAGAACCAAATATCATCCCTCTATCCTAGGGCCCCATCCCTCATCCATGCCACCTATCACCATCACAAAATCAAAACTACTCATCAAAAAATAACTAAAGAATCCACACAAAAACAATGCCTCCCGTGACCGCTAAATAAAAAAAAATAGTGTTGCCTTCAACCTCCACACCTAAAGGACACTATGCAAAGAACTCTAGAAAACCTTCTTCAAAGAAAATCTTGTATTGTTACCTCCCCGTCATACCATCCAACTCTCGAGACCGCAAACCATCCACGGTATAACTTTGAATCTTCCCGTGATTACCATCAAACACTAGGACACTCTATAAAGGATTGTAAATCCTTTCACGTAGTCGAAGAAGAAACTTGAGGGTAAAGATCTTCTTCTTCTAGAGTCACACAAATCCTTAAAACCCCACACAACATCTATAGCTACATCCTCGACCACATCTAAGGCATCCTCTAAAAGGAACTTTCCTCATTAAGTTGATGCCTTTCATATCACCACACACTCACATGCCCACAATCTCTTTTGAATCTTCCGAAATACCATCACTTTGGCTTGAGGATCATGACTTGCCTCTCTTCATCAACACTCAAATCGATGATGTCATTATCAAAAGGGTCATGATTGACGGTGGTTTTTCTATCAACATTATATAATCTATCACCTTCAATCAGCGTAGACTACCAAACATTGTTATCACTCATACACCTATCCTACTCTGAGTTATTAATGAAACCAAAGCACGCCCACGCTCAATACTATCATCCTATCACTTAAAGTTAGCTCAAAACCATTCTAGAACTCTTCTATATCATAGAGGGAGAGTTACAATACAACATGTTGTTAGGATGACCTTGGATATCCACCATGTGTCAGTGCCCCCTCAACCCTTCATTGTTGTGTTAAATATGAACGCGAGGGCCAAACATTCACAGTACCTGCGGATCCAAATATTTTTGTTGATTGCAATATGATATACCATAGAAACGATGTCTTAATACCTAAATAAACATCAGAATCATCCGACAAAGCATCCACCATTACATCCATCCCATATCCAAATTACCAGATGACTCTTGATGAATTTGGATCAGATTGCAACAATTAAACACAATAATAATTATTTTTGTATTTCACATAATGTAGTTTCATACACTATATTGGCTATTAAATAGCCAAGGAAATAACAAACCAACTTCCAATTAAATAGGAAGGTAAAATAACAAATGTATTATTCGTAATATATTGTTTGTTATAACAATATATATATACAACAATATTTATTAGCTTACTAATTAAACTATGAGTAGTATTTACTCTAGGGTAAATAACAAAAACTAATGTGAAAACTAGATTTCCTAACATTCACCCTCTCGGTGTTTACATGGCTAGAAATCACATCTCGGAAACTTGAAACATAATCATATGCCTCTACATACTTTTAGGTCTGCATACTTGTTGGCTTGGATCTTGTTGTCTGGATCTTGTTGCACATGACCAATCCGCTTCACCATAATGAATCCCATACTAAATGATCACACTTCCACCAATTCACCTACATATGCGAACTCAACAGTTCCCTCTTTCACTTCTAGTGAACGTTGGATTTCACCGGTCAATCAATGTTAGAAGTACGACAGTCAATGGATCTCTACAGTCAGAGGATCACTCTAGTTTATCTACCCTCCTATACAACTATTCTCAAATTCTAAAATGCACATCCTCCTCATTTTAATTAAAACAAGGGAATGAAACCGCACACCATTTTATTATGCACACCACTCAAAGAAAACAACTAAAATAATATAAAAATATGCCACCAATTCTATATGCGACCCCGTCGTTGGTGTGTGATGAGAGACGTTGATCGCCCTCCATCCTCTGTTTCCTCCGACCTCTAGTTTGAAGTTTCTAAGTTGGCGTAATGTGATCATTTTTCTCAATGATTTCCACTAGACATCGTGTAACACCAAAAAATTCATCCGTGCAACAAATTTTTACAATTTTTGACATTGACATGATGGGGCTCAAAAAAGAGGGTATTTTTCAAACTTAGTATTTCCTCCAAAAATTATAATCAATGCGACAAGAATGAAAAAATAAGTGCTTTTGCAAAATACGACACTCGATTTTGAGTTACCGTGTAAAATTTATTGAGGTTACAATTTCCTGTAAAATGGCCTAATTTAATTAAAATTGACAAAACGATTAAATTTTTTCTCAAAATGGAGAGAAAATTAATCATGTGACCACTCATTGGAATTGGGAGGAAATGAGAATTCCAAAATTTTCAATATTTTGGAGAACTGGCACGGAAAAAATATTAATTTGTCCAAAACTATAATAATTGCACTTAAAATGCAATTATTAAGTAAAAACTATAGGAAAATAATAATTTTCCAAGACTATAGCCTTCATGGAAAATTAAAATAATTTTCCAATCAGAGTTAGTCTGCAAAAACTCCCATTAATTTGGAGAGGACCATATTTGTTTGTTTATTTACACCAAAATGGGTTTAGAAGTGGAATTTGGTGAATGACAGGTGCAAGGTTGAGACAAACGGATCTGCACCAAGAAAAGTGAAACTCCTCATTGTTCAAACTGCATGGAGGCACTAATGTTGCAGAAAATGTGAGGTTTGCAGTTCAGATCCAGAGCATAAGGAGCTCGGATGGTGACCGATGTGTATGATTATGTTAGGATCAATTGTGGAACCACAAATTAATGATACAATGCTACCGCAAATGCAAAGCAACATGGCCCTTTGAAGATGAATGCAGATGCAATTTATTTGAATGTAGAACACCAATAATGGGTGTTCATTGAAACATCAATGCAAAACCTTCATCACTTCAAAATAGAGATTTGATTCAAAATGCAGATAAACTTGGAATCAAAAATGGGTGGATAACTCAATCCACATACGCCGCAAAATCTAGCCATGCTTAAGTCCAACATACAAATCTAATTTAAAAAATTTCCCAAATTATTTTTTCTCATCTATAGGGGTGAAGTAAAATACAAATGCCCTTAAAAACTTCACTATGCTTCCATAACATGCAGGATCTTAAATTGCTGTGATAAGATGATGAATTTGGATCAGATTACAACAATTAAACACAACAATAATGATTTCTGTATTTCACATAATGCAGTTTCGTACACTATATTGGTTATTAAATAGCCAAGGAAATAGCAAACCAACTTCCTATTAAATAGGAAGGTAAAATAACAAATGTACTATTCGTAATATATTGTTTGTTATAACAATATATATACGACTAACCAATATTTATTAGCTTGCTAATTAAATTATGAGTGGTATTTACTCTATGGAAAGTAATGAAAACTAATACGAACACTAGATTTTCTAACAACTCCTCCCTTAGAGACGCCATGGAACGTATTTCATTGAGGAGTACCATCTCCTCATGCTTAACTCACTACCTACACCTAAAATGTATGGTAGACAAGATAAACAACCTATGTACAAGACTGATATTGGAGATGTCATCTCTTATGGTCTAACGTATTTGAAAACCAACCTTGTTTATGGAGGGATCGACCAACCTTCATCACAACCCAATGAACAACATCATGTCATGCCCTTTTCGTCTAATTTCCACTATTTATATAATCAAAGCTTCACTCTAATTTACCTCCATCGTTGCTTGGAAAGGCTTTGGTTTTGGACGTTATGAACAAGGAGTACATGACTTAATCATCCAACACTCTCTTAAACCACATGAGAAGTTTAGTTTAGGATATGAAAATCCCACTACCAAACCATCCACACATACCGCATCTTTATGTATCACATAATTAGAACCATCATCACCGTCTATCGAATATGACGACCCTATGGACACTGATGACACCATCTCCATCCCACCTAAATTTTTTTAGTCAATATTATTTCCTTATGTCCATTAACTTATCAATCTAACCATTTCACCAAGAAAATTCCTCTCATTTGGCTAGAAATGATTGAAGAAGACTCACCCACCATCGATATTCATCAATGTTGCGATGATCGCATATCCTTTCCTATATGGGGGAAGACGACCATTTCCTTCAAAAATCCTTACCACCTGATACATCAACCCTTCTCAATGAATCCACCATCGACATTAACTTAGGAACTACTCAAGAACCCCACATAGTTAAGGTCGTTCAATCACTAAATCCGTAAGAATTAAATGATTTCACCAACTTCTTATCCAAATATAGTCAATATTTTGCCTAGTCATATAGTGATATGGTAGGTATCGATCTGAATATCATCATACATAATGTCTTCACCTATCCTAACACAAAACATGTCAAACAAAAACTTCATAGTATGTATCCCTGTGTGGCTATCATTATCAAGGAAGAGTTACAATGCTTGTATTTCATCATACCCATTGACTATCCACAATAGGTCTCCAACATCGTACCCATAACCAAAGCCTCATGTAAATTACGTATATGTACTGACTTTTGGGATCTCAATCTTTCCTGCCCTAAAGATGATTTCCCTCTACCAAATATTGACCATATTGTTGACCTAACAGTCAGCCACGAGAAGCTCTCCTTTATGGATGGCTTCTCTAGTTACAATCAAATCCTTATCGCCACCAACAATCAACATAAGACATCCTTCATCACCCAATGGGGAACCTTCTGCTATCATGTTATGCCTTTTAGACTTAAAATGTAGGAGCTACTTATCAATGCGCTATGACATACTTTTTCCACGACCTTATCCAAAAAATCGTAGAAGATTACGTTGATGATCTCTTAGGAAAATCTAAACAATGCAAAGACCATCTTGTCATCCTTGACTCAATATTTATCCGTCTTATCTAGTATTTCCTTTTCCTTAACCCTACCAAGTACATTTTTGGTGTTCTCACCGGTAAACTCCTAGGGTTCATCATATCTATCTAAGGTATTGAAGTAGATCTGCCAAAATTAAAGCAATCATTGAAATGCCTCCTCCATCAAATCTCAAACAATTGTGTAGCCTTCAAGGTAAACTGCAGTCTATCCAATGTTTCATATCTCAATTATCCAATTGTTGTCAACCATTTCACCACCTTCTCCACAAAGATGTAGATTTCAGATGGGATCTCAATTTTCAGAAGGATTTTAACAAACTCAAACACTATTTATTATCGCCGCTTATGTTTATTCCTCCTCACAAGGGGGAGATCTTCTACCTTTACATATCCACCATAGACCATGCTTTAGGAGCTATGCTCGCCCATCGTGATGACCAAGGTTGTGAACAATTCATCTATTACATAAGTCATACACTCCACGAATATGAAAATCATTATACCAAAGCCAAAAATTATGTTGCACTCTATATTTTGTAACCTCCAAACTATGCCATTATCTGCTCAACCACAAAACGTATGTCATTACCAAATTTAACCCACTTAAAACCATGCATTCTAAATTGTATCATAGTGATCACATAACTTGGTGCCTCTTGCTTATGACCAAGTTTGATCTTTAATTCATATCACAAAATTCCATTAAAGGTCAATCCATGACATGTAAGCGACTTATTGAAGCACCCCACCCCGATACCCATCTTCCTCATGAACAATTCCCTAACAAATATATCAACACTTTCGACGAACATGAATTCATTCATATCAAAATGACCCTCTTCTTCAATGGATCTAAATGCCAACAAGGGGATGATCTCGGGTGTCGTTATCATACCACCCTAGGGGATTCCTATTCTCGCTATCATTCAAGCTTAACTTTGAATGTACTAATAACATGGCAGAACACGAAGCTTTAACCATGGGTCTCACAACCGCTATCTTATTTGGTGTTCATATATTAGAAATCTACGGAGACTCACAACTTGTCATCAATTAAGTCAAAGGAGAATATCAGTGTAAAAATGAAATCTTACAAAAATATAAAGCCAATGTTGATTTTCTCCTTGGAGCCTTCAACCATTACACCATCCAAACAATTCCACGATCTTCCAACAAATTTACAGATACTATGGATTCTTTAGGATCCCTCATCTCATTACAAACTAAAGAATCAACTGACAACTCCAAAGTATCCATAGTCATTCAAATATTGGATCACCCTTCACATCAAAATCAACTTCCCTATCGATATTGTTAACGATCATCCAACCGATGTATGGTATCCTCAAAACTTTGACTACATTTCTGAATCTAAAATTCCTTCTGACTTATCATGAAACACTAAAGGATTGTTTCTTCAACATGTCAATTGTTACATCATCATAGGAGGTATCTTATATAAACACATATTTTATAACCTCCTATTTAGGTGTCTTAAGTCTCACGAATCTATCAAATCGATCCAATAGGTTCGTGATGGTATATGCAGTGGACATTTCAATGGTAACATCATCGTTAAACATGTCTTATGACTCGGCTATTACTGGCCCACTATCAATTAGGATTGTTGTGTGTATGTCAAAAGGTGCATCGGATGTCAACAACATTCTGACCTCATCCATGTTCCTAGTCAATCCCTATAACTTGCTCATGATCTATAACCTTTCTCACAATGGGGGTTAAACCTCATTGTCACTATCAATCTAGAATCATCCCAACAACATCATTCAATTATCACAGCCACTAAATATTTCACAAAATGGGTCAAGGTTATTCCCTTGACTTCAACTAAAGAAAATCAAATCATCAATTTCATTTATCAATACATCATATGCCACTTGATGTCCCTCATAAGCTTGTCACAGATAATGGAAAATCCTTCAAAAACAAGGATGTTAAGAAGCTTTGTGATGCTTTCAACATTAAACTCATATTTTCATCACCATATTATCCCCAAGAAAATGGATAGGCATAAGCCTCTAATAAAACACTTACTAAAATCCTCATGAAAACAATAGATGATGCAGGCAGGAATTGACATCTCCAAATCCCGTTTTCTCTTTGGGCTTATCGAACTAGAATTTGTACCCCTATAAGTGTTATGCCCTTCTCTCTAGTCTATGACTCGAGGTGGTTCTACCCCTTGAATTTAAAATCCCATCACTCCATGTATCACTCAAAGACTTTATCCCCAATGAAGAATATTGACAAGACCATCTTGCACAACTAGAATTATTAGATGAAAATGCCTAATGGCCCTGGAACATCATCAATTCTATCAAGAACACGTCAAATGAGACTACAATAAACATATAAAAGAACGTGACTTCAAAATTGGTGATCTCGTTCTCAAGGAAAATCAAATTTTCATTTCTTTAGAACAGAGTAAACATGGAAATTTTTCCCCTAATTAGATCATTCCATATGTCATTACTCACAAGTATGGGTCGGGAGCTTATCACTTAGCCTCCCTTGATGGTGAACCTAAAAAGGAACCTTTGAATTCCTTTCACTTATGACCTTTCTACTATTAACTTTCGATCATCATGATAGTAGTTATATCTTAGACCTCTCACGCCATCAACCAATCATTTTCTTGTTGTAATGATTTGAAAAGTGTGTGATTTTTCATCACTTTATTTACAAACCTTAAATATGAGCACCACGGATTTGTGCATCACATCTTTCACTAGACAAGTTCCTCCTTAGTAGGAACCTCGTAATCATTACATCCATCTAACCTTGTACCAACTAAAAGCATGTCATGGGGCACGTATGTGTAGGTCATGTACACATTTTTTTTTTCCCTTTGAAATATTCTATTAGGTTTTCCCTTAGCTCAAAATAAAGTCAAAAAATATCTAAGGATGCTCTTTATAAAAATTCAAAAATAATAGACTGATCCCTCGAAGGAAAGCTATTTAAAAATATATAAAAATTTATCAAAATAAAGTAGATTGGTCCCTGCTGAAAGGACAACTACTAGTCAAAATCATAGATCGATCCCTCGAAGGACGAATATCTGTATAAATCAAAAGTAAAAATTGTAGACCACTCCCCTTCAAGAATGGATACTGTGTAAAAAGGATTCCGCGTCGATCAACCTTCAAAAAAAATCAAAGTATCAAAATCATCTTAGGAAAGCTTCCCGCATCGATCATCTTTCCCATCCAAGCAAAACTTCCCACATCGATCGGCTTTATGTCAAAATAAATATGTATAGCTAGGGCATTTCTCTATGAAGTTGTTAAAAAGGAGAACCCTCTTTCCCACATGACCTATACATGTCAAACCCTTTTGTGTCCTAGGAAGGTACATCTAATCACTTCATCTCTATAATTGAGGTCCAATGTATCACTACCCACTGATAGTCTTGTGTTAACATTATTAAAAGGATAAAAGTGTAAGTGCTTTCACATTTTTATACCCATCACATATGTATCAAATCCATATCAAAAGCAATCATTCCATTTTTATTCCTACTTCAAAAATATAGAACACATTTTGATCACATATTAAGTCACATCATACATCATCATCCAAATCACATTTAACATTTAAATCATAAATTCACATTTTCCATATTTTAAAAAATCATAGACACATCAATTAAAGAAAACATTAAAACACATGTATCAACACATATATCATAATCAACACATATAAATCAAATAATCCAAATCACACACACACACACACACACACACACACACACACACACACACATAATCAAAATCCAAAATTAATTATTAAATATTCTTTGTACATCACATATATCAAAGGCTTCACAAAGAGTCATATACATATCAAAATCCACAATCCAAATACACATAATCACTCTCCAGTAAATTGGACACCTCCTAGAAACTCACTGACACGGATAACACTCCCATCACCACCCTAAGCGCCCCCACCCACACCACATCCTCCATCACCATTGGCTCCTCCATCCAGCCCCTAGGTGGTTGACCTACACTCCTTGCACTCACACCGAGCACCGCCCCTTGCTACGTTAGATAATTTGCATATAATAAAACATTAGGCAAGTCATGTATAACCATATCCTCATAGTATGCCAACTCTGCATACGCAAGGACTGATATTAAGTAGCATTAATCATACCAAAGTGCTCCCATCTAACTATTATCTTGTGCATAACCTCGTCAACTCGCACCTAATATAAAATACCTTTTAATGCCTAGGACCTTCCTCAAATTATCTCTTTGTTAATGGTATCGATCCCGATCGCCATCGCCTCTACCAACTATGCTCTGGAATCCATCTTGCTCGGCTAAGTTATGACACTATCTCTCTCCAATCAATATATATGTCACTCCAACTAAATCATCTCTCTCTCTCCTCAAACTATCCCTCTCAACCTCCACTATGGCCTTCTCGGTTGTCAACTATGTCACTGCAGCCTATCGTGTCCCCCTCATCATCATCATCATCATCATCACTAACATTCACCACCTCCTATGCCCCCTCTACTTGAGCATGCACCCTCCTCCCCCTCTGAATCAATCTAGTCCTCTTGAACTCAACATATGCCCTCATCCACCATTGACTGTAGCCAATAGTCACTCTGGCATCATCAATAGGAACTAATTCCCCCTCCTCATCAATACCCATAGCCCCCTGCTCCTCTACTATCACAAACAGACAATCCACAACTACCTTGGGAGTCTTTGTATCTCCCTCCTCTTGCCTATAAGGTATTGGATCCTTAGGTACATCATGTATCAAACCAAACTTCCATCTGACATAGCTAAATCTAACCATCTCATACTCCCCTCCCTACCTAGCCTATACCCACAAGTCTTGTTGTGTCCCAAACAAGCTCGTGCTCATATCCTGCCACTCAAGAAACTCCACATAAGGCCTCCATACCACATCACCTACCTGCAATCCTATCAAAATCTATCTATAGTAGCTCACCTTCCTCATCCTCCATGCTCAACACTTATCCTCTCTCCATCTCATGATACCACCCCATTGAAAACCCTACATATGAGAAATGGTTATATGCTTGTATGCCCAATAATGTAACAAAAATGCCACATCAATACCAAACCTCTGTAGACTTTCCAAGCCCACAACTCTCTATATATTTGTGTTAATAGTGTCGGTGCCCACTCAAAAATAGTCCGACACTCCATCATCTTAGCCACTACTCCTATCATCATCCATGGGAACCTACCTCCTCCAGAATCAGGGAGGGAAAAACATGAAATAGCCATCATCATCATCATCATTTGTGTATACCCCTCTCTTGATAGAAATATAAAAAGCAGACGATAAAAAGCTCCTGACAAGTACTTCACATCATCTTCCTCATCCCCATACAACATCTTCATAACACCCTCTCTCTCGATTCATCAATAATATAAATACCCTCTCGACATACTAGTAATCTCATGATCCTATGAATATCCTCCACCGTAATAGTAATCTCTCCTGTCGGTAACCAAAAAGTACATGTGGCAGGATTCCACCTCTCCATTAATGCCAACAAAATCCTCAACATCTATGGATCCACCTGTAATCCCTCATCCCCACAAATCCCACTACCTCTACATGGGCCCAATCATCATCTGTCATGTCTACCACGAACCTCCTCTAAAATAATCGGTATCCTGTCTCAAAGAGTCAACTTCACATCCACCTACACATAAAATCCAACATTAGAATCCATTTCACTATCAAAAACATCCAAAAAAAAATTATCTAAAACATAGGTTGACCGAAAAAAACATCGCATAACTAAAATCAATCCAATCACTAGTGATTTACTTGAATCATTAGTCAATCACTATGAGTTGCCGATGATTCTTGTGATTTCAAAACAAAACCGTCAGACGTGAAAAAATGACCAACAAATCCAAAAATTGGCAAAATTAATCAAAAAAACAAACAAATTGAGGACTTTTCTTTGTCTGTGTGGGCCTCTTGTGTCTACTCGAAGAAGCCATCATCTTGTTTCTCGCTAAATTACCCTCTTAATCAACATTTTTTAGCTCAGTCTCTCTCCCAAATCATGCAAATGTGGTCACAACAATGCACTATTCATCACCTCCCTTGGCTTTTATAGCCCCCAAAAAAAACCTTGCGTGGCAATCGATCAATGATTCCTTGAATTGCCAAAGATTCATAACAATCGTCCGCAATTTCACAAATCGCTAGCGATTCCTCCTATTTTCACATTCATCTATATTTTTCAAAATCAACATCAATTTATCCCATTTTTCAACACATTGTCTCACTTAAAAGGACCCCAATCCTCGAAATATTAAATATCAAACAAACAAATCATCTTAAGATATGTCATATGTCTATGGGATGCACACCCTTTGGCCCCCATCACTTGACTTCCCCATCCTTACAACCTACCTTTACGGATCATATGTCCATAGGTAACGGACCCTTTGGTTCCCCTATCACTTGATTCCATGGTAGCATTCCTCATTTTGATACCTCACTGGGAAAATTTTAAACGAAACACATGTCAAAATTATCCAACAAACCTATCAAACTGGTGTTCCTTACACTGCATTATAGTCACCCCATTTTGAGGGGGATCACCCATACAAATCAATTTATCATCATTTTTTGTCTAGCACTTTGCCTACACCAAAATACTTGACAAAAAGGGGCAAATGTAGACACTCAAAATTTACACTCATCATTATCCTTCATCACTTACATTATCTTCATTATTACATTAATCAAAATCACTATCTCATTCATATATTCCCTATCCTAAGTCTAAAATCCTCCATCATATTTACCTAGTGTAAATATTATCCACAATTGTAAAATATATCCTTAACTTCTTTAAATCTACACTTAACCACCTAAAACCACTTGAAAACCAAAAGACAAATAAAACAAATCAAAAACATAACCATCCCATAACCATTTAACCCATCTACCTCAAATAACAACATCCCTTCAACATTTACCCAAACTCCAAAACCAAACAACCTCATTTGGAAGTGGTTTTAACCACTTTACCACTCAAAATCCTAAAAGAATTGGATCATCGGCGATGTGATTGAATCTCTAGTGATAATAAATATCAGTTTTCAGACCTTCTTATGGGATTCTCAATTTTCAATCTTTGGCCCCAGCTTTCTGTCACAAGCACTAGCATCCAACATCCTCGTTATTCAACACTATCACATCATAGACATCATTAGATATCGTGAATTATTATGATTAAGCCTTTGTCAACTCTCTGGATACCAGTTTTCACTACTCAGGTTGCAGAGTGCATCACAATATCATCCAATCAATTTAGATCTTCTCCAAGCAATGTTTGAGGCATCTTTTAGCTTCACAACAACCTCAAGGTACTCCTTACATCTTTCTTATCTTATTTCAGTCAGATTTAGCCTTTAATTCAGTCTAAAACATCACTTTGTATCATTAAGCACTCATTTTTATTAAACTATTAAAATTCTCTGAAATTACCAGTGATTCCCCTAATCGCTGGTGATTTTCCTAATCGTCGGCAATTCCTATCAAAACTTTTCATTTTATCAATTTTATTAGCTTTTTGTCAACTTTATCAAATCCTTTGCATTTAACATTGTTGTTTCCAAGCATGGCTCTCTGTTAGATGGCAAGTATCCTGGACGATCACATCTAATTACCAACATTTACAGCCTTCCAATAGTTTGACATCCATTCTTCTGGGAACAATACAACATCCTGCACAAGCTCACACTTTGCACAATACGATTTACTAATATTGATCAAGACATTGAGGATCAGTTTGAATTCCTTCATGAGATCAAACAAGAGACTCAAGATTTCGGTATGACTACTTTGAATGTGTCTAGATTACATCTACCCTCGCTTGGGCCACTTTTGAAGTTGTTCAGGATTTTCCCATTCATCTGGAGTTCTATAACTTATCATCTTCTATCTATATATGTGTGTTAATTATATATCTTTTTCTTCATCTATATCATTGTTTTTTCAATCTACTTAATTTTTTAAAAGTGGACTGACATCCTCTAAGGAAGTCCCTTTATATTCTAAAAGGAACGATAACCAGATCGTGTCAAGCCAAGAACACAGATGCTAATCAAACATCACGATCAATAAGATGAAAGCAATTCGCCAAAATAAATTTACATAAACCTTTGCAAACAAATGAGCAGCAATATCATATATTATTATGGAACTCAATGAAATACAATGAGAATGGGCCTTGCTTATATAGGCAAGGAATAACAATCTAAGAACCAGTCAAGGTCGTAGATCAAGCCATAAATCATGGAAAGAACTAGTCAAGTCCATAGATTTATGAGAGAACTAGACATCAAGGATCTAGTCAATACCATAGATCTAGGAAAGAACTAGTCAATACCATAGATCAAGGAAAGAACTATACCTAACAACTAGATAATATCTCCTAATATCTAAATAAATAAAAATAAATATCCACACACATAAGTGGGTGAGGATAAATACAATAATGTACCTAGGTGAACATGAGCTAAGGTAAATACCTACTCTAACACCCCCCCTCAAGTGAAGCTAGGGGCCAAAATAGAAGTGGCATGTCCACAGTATGAGTCTTGGAAACTAGGCTTGATGAGGTACTCATGTACAATATATCCATGAAGAAATCTCGAACCAAAAGAAGGAAAGAATCCTGCTAGAAGGAAAGAGAAAGAAGAAGAAGAAGGAAGATGTTCTCACGAAAACCCCCAAGAACAACTTCCAAAACCCCAAGCATTCCATGCAACTCAAGGTAGTGAAGTAATGCAAAAGGCTTCGTAAAGATGTCTCGTAACTCGCTAACGAGTCGGAATGTACTCCAAGCAAAGAACTCCATCCGAATGTGTTGTGAATGAAGTGGATGTGTATCTCAATATACTTGGTTCGTTGGTGCTCAACTGGGTTGCGAGAAATGTGAATTTCAATTTGGTTATCACACCAAAGTACAGTCAGTGAATCCTATGGGAATCTAAACTCTATCAATAACTGGAAAAGCTAAAGAATCTATTGACTCGCTATAATCTGTTGCCTTGTACTCTGCCTCTGAAGATGAAAGTGTAATAGCCTGTTACTTTTTGCATGCCCAAGAAACTGGAGAAGAACCAAGACAGAAAAGATAGCCATAAGTGGAATTCTGTCATCAATAGAACCTACCCAATCTGAATCTGTATACCCAACCAACTGAGTAGAGCCCCTAGTGTAGTGTAGGCCAAAGTGGGAAGTGCCATAAATAGCGCAAAATCCTTTTAGTAGCCTACCAGTGACTACTATGAGGAGAATGTGCAAACCGAGATACAAGCCCTACTACAAATGAAATATCAGGGTGAGTATGGGTCAAGTACATGAGACTCCCAACCAACTGCCTATACAATGTAGGATCATAAAGTGGTGTGGTACATGTGGATGTAAGAGTAACTCTAGACTAAAAAGGAGATGGACTTGGCTTGCAATCAGCCATATCAAAGTGCCTAAGAAGATCATGGGTGTACTTTTACTGACTCAAATGAATCCCTGAATCTGTTTGAGAAATATGCAAACCAAGGAAATAATGCAATAGCCCAAGATCTGTCATGTCAAATTGTGTAGAAAGAGCCCTATGAATACTCTGAATGTGGGAAGAAGAGCTACCAATAAGTAACATATCATCAACATATAAGACAAGTATCACAATATCCTCACCGACATGCTGGAGATACACTGTATGATTAGAGTGGCAATGAACAAAACCAGTAGATAGAAGAAAAGAATCCATCTTCTCATACCAAGCCCAAGGGGCTTATTTGAGACCATAGAGAGACCTTTGAAGCCAACAAACAAGAGAAGAATCCTGAACAAATTCAACTGGCTACTCCATATATATTTCCTCTTGTAGATCTCCATGTGAGAAGGCACTCTTCACGTCCATCTGGTATACGGGCCACCCCTGTGATGCAGAAATAGCAAGTACAAGGCGTACAGAATCCATCTTGGCAATGGGTGCAAAAGTCTCAGAGTAATCAATACCTTCGACTTGTGAAAAACCCTTTGCAACAAGATGAGCCTTGTATTTATCAATGAACCCATCAATCTGTGTATTTTGTTCAGTATACCCACTTACACCTAACCATCTTTCTTCCTTTAGGAAGAGATACCAAATCCCAAGTATGATTCTTCATCAAAGAAGAATACTCAGCTGCCATCGCATCATCCCACTCTGGTATCCCATGAGCCTTTGAAAAAGACTGTGGATCCTCAGAAATTACCTGACACAAAAGTCCAAAACTTGTAGAATGTGCGTGATGATGCCTAGTGGGTGGAAGATCCTCTATGAAAGGTTTTGCCTTAGAAAATGTAGTACGAGCCCACTTAGGCATAGTGACAACATCAATGGGAATAGGATCCTCAATGGCATCTATAACCTCCTCATCAATCTCCTCAAAGAAAGGATCCTCAAGATGAGATGAAGAAGAAGGAATGGAAGAAGATGAAGAATCATGAGGAGTGAAATGCTCATCAAACTAAACATGTGTTCAAAAAATAACATCATGTGTATCAAGATCTAAAAGATGATAAGCTCTCATGTCCTCACAATACCCTACAAAGATCAAGGGTTTACTCTTCTTATCCAAAGCTTTCCTTTTCTTCTTTGGCACAAAGGCCCAAGCATGGCTCCCAAAGACTCGAAAAAATGAGACATCTGGCTTAGTGTTGGACCAAGCTTCCTCTAAAGTCAAATTCTCAAGTGCTCTGTGTGGTGTGTGATTCTGAATATAGTTAGCACAATTAATTGCTTCTACCCAATAGATAGGAGGTATATCTCTAGAATGCATCATACATTTAGCCATTTCCTTCAAAGTTCTATTCTTCCTTTCTGTTAATCCATTATGTTGTGGAGTATGAGGAACATAATCTTTGGTGAATAATGCCTTGAGTTACCAAAAATTCGAAAACTCATTGCTGAAGTACTCCCCCATTATCAGTGCAAAGGTTCTTTATGCTACTAGAAGATTGTTTCTCGACCAAAGCCTTGAATACTTTGAAGTGTGAAAAACATCACTTTTGTACTTGAGAAAATAAACCCAAGTACGCCTCGAGAAATTATCAATAAATGTAAGTGCATACTTAGCTCCATTAAAAGATGGGGTAGGAAAAACCATCAAGTCACTATGCACAAGCTCAAGTGGTGAAGAAACTCTCTTAGAAAAATTCTTAGGAAAAGTATCTTGGTGTTGTTTCCCTAATGCACAACCATGACAAACTCCCTCAAGACAAGAAACTCTAGGAAGACCATCTACCATACCATGAGTGCTCAACTCCTTCAAATATATGTAATTGAGATGTCCAAATCTTTCATGACAAATCTTACTCTCGAATCGAATGAGAAAACAATCATGTCCCTATAGAAGAAGTGTCATCAAAAACCTCAAATTGATATAGTCTTGAACTATGATCAACAATACCCGAGCAACAAGTGAATAAGGCTCCAACAAATTTCTTCTTTTCGCCCCATGTGGTGTAAAAGTCATTGTTTTCCTTGACCAGAATGACAAATTTGATATATAGAAAGAAAATTTGTAGTGATGTTAGGAACATATAGTGCATCTTGGATATTACCACCATCAAGTTGTATATCACCTTTTCCCTCAACAGAAAGAAAGGAAGAATCTCTAACCTCAATTTTGGAAGTAGAACTCAAACCTAGAGAAACAAAAGACTCCTTGGAAGAAGTCATGTGATGAGAAGCACTAGAATCTATAACCCAATTGTCTCTGTAAGTGGTGATTGAGATCTTCCAACAACATTAAGTGCTTTTCCATGCTGATTAGAAGGAGGTGGAGTGGAGATAGAAATTTTGTGTTTCTTGACTGCATCCTCTAAGGCTTGCATTCACTTATAACACCTATTTTCTTCATGATTACTACCCCCACAAAAAGAGCATGAACGGCTAGACTTATTCTTGGATTGAGAAGACTCCTTGGGTTTTGAGTTGTTTTATTTGGGTTTAGAAGCATTTTGAGATGGAGGTGTGAATTTGGTTTTACTGTTTGGTTTTCCCTTGCCCTTAGGATTAGATGCAACTAATGCCTTTTGAGATGTGGAAGACTCAAGGTGAGATAATTTAGATTCTTTCCTAGTAAGTCTTTCAAAAAATGTTTCTAAGTTAGGCATTTTGAAGGTGTCACCTAAGGCATCCATGCTAGAGAAAAAGGGAAGCATTAAAAATTGGAATGGTCCTCTCAACTTGGATAGAATCAAGTAAACACACTCTTCATCATTCTTATCTCTTCCAATCCCCTTCAATTGTGTCAACAAATGCTTGAACTTGGTAATATAGTCTATAATTATTGGAAAATCTTCAAAATTAAGAGAGGTGATCTCAATTTCAAGTTATATGGCTCTAATATGATCCACCTTACCAAATAAATCCTGTAATTTCTCCCATATTTTGAAAGGAGAGTCAACTTTTCCAAATGAAATAAAATACTATCACTTACATAAGTTCCTAGCAAACCCATACACTCATTAAATTTGCCTGGTACTAAAATTTATCATATTCTCTAGAGAACACTAGTTGTTCAAGAAGTTAAAGCCCATAATCCTTTCCGCTTAATTATTGTTTCCATTCTTGATTTCCATGTGTGGAAATTATGTGTTGTTAATGGCTCAACATGATCTAATGCGAAGAAGATAAAGATGCCATCCTCAAAAAATCACCAAAAGAAATGCAAGAAACAAGCAATGCAACAAGAGCCCCCAATATATTGGCACTTGATAATGAGTAAGTGTTACAATATGGCACTTTATGATTATAGTGCGATTCTAAAAATAAATATTTCCAATGGAAAGAGCATAAAAACACGAACTTTTGCGAAAAACGGAGTTACCGATCAAAAGATACAAGTTTTTCAATAATATGCTCTACTATTTATTTTAGTTTCCACTAAAATAGAATAAAATGCTCTTGCCTTCACCACACAAATAAAATGAAATGGGGCTAGAGTTAAGCACCTCTTTAAGCCCTCCTATGACCAGGGGCTAAGGATTTCAATGGGTGAATAAAAAGAAATATCCACACACATAAGTGGGTGAGGATAAATACAATAATGTACCTAGGTGAACATGAGCTAAGGTAAATACCTACTCTAATAGATTCTTGGGATCGACCTTTGCCGAGCAGCTTGCCTATCCATTTATCTAATCTTTTCTATTTAGTGTCTTTGAGCGTAGGTTACTTTGTAGAATAGGAGGACTTACATTCATCCTGGACTTGATCAACTTAAATCGAACATCAGCTTCACTATCCATCTCTGCATGTATCAATAAACCCCGTATCTTCTCGAGGTCGGTTTCATTTTTATTGTTTCACTTCATTAATTTAAAGTAGAAAAGTAAAAACATCTATGAACAATGCAATGATGATCAAGTACGAGTAACAAGATAAGACTGACTTAGTTGATATCTCCTTATCTTTACTTGAATCTAAGTTGGGATGATGGTGGAGTAGGATCAATCTAAATTGTGCATACTTCTTCTTAAAGACATTGATCTACAATTATTCTAGATAGATGTTTCACCACTTTCTTTATGGATTTGACGAAACAGATAAGGTGATGGGCCAAGGAGGAATACCTATTGTGATGGTTGGTTTAAAGGTCATGCGCGTGTTCTAACTTCTTGATCCAATGCTGACTGCGAGAGCTTCCTTTTGGCTAGGAGGAACTACCTGAAATACACAACAAGACCACAAAAGAGAGTTAAACAATATATGTCAGTGGGTTCCTAGCGTGTGCTAGATCTAGGAAGTGTGGTACTTCCTTGGTGGCAGTCAACCCATTGTTTAATACAACTTAATGTAAGAAATTTCATAAATAAATAATGTCCTACTGTAGTTGATATGATTTAGGTATCTCATCCAAATACAATAAGAAAATATAATATAACATGCTAGGTTATGATCAGATCTGGAAGTAGGGTAGGTAATCAAGGTGCTAGAATAGGTCAAGGTCAGATTCTGGGTAGCTTGGGTTTCTTGGATGTAGGTTTTTAAGTTTATGTTATTGGTAAGATTACCAAATACAGAGACCGACATCGGTGAGGTATGACTGACGATGGTTAAGAGGGAACTAACGCGGTTAAGGCGGGATGGTAGAAATTCAATAAACTAGGTTTTGAGAACATGTTTGAGGTAAGGTAGTGAGTGTGAGGAAAATGGCTAGGTTTGCAATGGTGTTGGGGGTACTCAGAGGTATTTAGGAATCAAGTATAGGTGATTAAATGATTATGGGTGATGGAATGGTTGGATTCATAGGAAGGTAACAAGGGTGGGATGAAAATGCAAATAGATGTTGATAAACAAAGATGAAGAAATTTTGTAATCTAAATAAGTATGAAATGATGCAGGTTAGAAATGCACTTACTGGTGTTTGCAAATTTTATGGGTGGATGATGGTGATGGTTGATCTACGGAATGGTACTCGGTGCATGGCATCGCTTCTCGGAATACTACCGTGAATGCAAATACCTTAGGATTCGTCTTGGTGCTGGTTATGGTTGTCTAGATGTGCGATAGAGCTCTGGTTCTTGCTTGCATGAAGATATCCTGCGTTCCAAAACTCTAGAATGTGGCCAACCTCCCAAATAAGGTTACTAAAGTAAATATATGGTAACCGATGATGGTTTAGGGTGATCGGCGTCGGTTTAGGGTTGACCGGCGTCGATTAACATGGCGGAAATCCTAGGTTTCCCAAAATAGCAAATCCTAGCTATCTTTTTCTAGCTCTGCCCATTGGTGTCGGGTCTAAAATGGTGTTTGGCACTTAGATAAGCGGGTATGTTGTTAGAGGAAGAATAGGCGTGTGATTTTAGGGTTAGACTAAGTCTTAGTAATTTAAATTAAAAAGAGGTTAAGTCCTAGTTAGTTAGGAAACATGCTAAGAATAGGTCCATGATGAGGTGTCTAGGTGAGGTGGAAATTAGTTTTAATTAAGGTAATTAAATAATGAATGAAGTGAGGATGAGTATTAATTTAATTATAAATAATTAAAATAATATTAATATGGGGTTAAAAGGGTCATGGTTAGGTGAATATATTTAAGTTGGCTATTTGAAAAGGGACCAAGGGGAGTGTGACCTAATTTTGGTGTCTACAGCAGGAAGCTTCCATAAGGGAATGAATTGCTCTGTGCACTAGTTTCGAATTAGGTGCTAGTGTTCTAGTATTGAGTTTGGATCCGGTTCTTTCGTGGTCTCTGTCAATGTCATCTTCACTTCACTTTGTATCACATGTACTTTTCTTGAGGGTTATCTTGTCACACTTGTACCTACAAAACAAACCCTATCTAAATGTATAGTGCTCAATCACACATTAGATGGAATAAAATATGCATATGCTTGAGTCAAAATGACCTTAGCAGTCACCCCGATGTGATTTTCACTAAGCATTGCACTACATTTCAAACTCAATGTAGTTTAGGTATGTGTGTGATAGAATCATGTCCCTTGAAGCTAGGTTGTCCTTATGCGAATTACATCAAGATAGTGGGCTAAAACTACTTTGCTCCCAAGATAAATGTGTGTGATAGAAATTAAAAGCCACACCGCCCTTAGAGTAGTTGTTAGGTTGTGTGTGTGTGTGTGTGTGAGAGAGAGAGAGAGAGAGAGATTCCTTTGTTTGAATTTTGACATTTAGTGACACAAACGAACAACCAAAAACATGAAATAAGAATTAGAAAAGAACTAAAGTTATGCACCAAGTGATAATTTAAAATATAAGAAAGATTGGACAAAAATGCCCGGAAGTGACACTAGCGCCCTTGGGTTTATTTGAACATTTATTAAGGGGGTGACATATTTATTGTCTCTCGCTTTTTTATTGTCCCATGTTGTTTCTATTACTTACATATAATTTGGGTCCCCCTAAAGTAGGTTGATGACATAAAAGTGTAGGTGAGATTTTTTTAATTGAAAAATAGGTGAGATTTTTTTAATTGAAAAATAGATGAGTTTAGAGTCAAATTTGTTTTGTGTTGGAAGATGGAAACTCACCCACCCACTTGGATTTGGAGTGGGTACAATGGATACGATCAAAACTCGATATTTTTCATTTAGTTTTTTTAATATTAAGTTAAATGTTCAAATACAAGATTTATTAGAGAGGGACAATGCATGCAAACAAGAATGCAAATGCAAGTGTGGAGAGAATATACGGAAAAATGCAAATAATAGAATTGCATATACCTAAATTTGGTACGGAATTAGTTATTTATTATATTTTTATACTCTTGTATTTGTGTGTTTTATTGACTAGCAATCGCAAGTGAACTTTGTAATGGAGACACCAAAACCGATACGCCAAAGAAAATAAGCTTGAAGGAATGAAATATTGTATGAGGAATGAGGGTGGTGAAGAAAGGGATTAAGGGAGGAGAAATATAGGGGTGAGGAATTGACCAATATTCACAATGTCAAACTTTACTTTTTGCAATGTTAGCATTTGTGGTTTCAGAATAGTCAAAGCACATGGAAATTTTAAAGGAATTCGCTTGTGTTTGTTACATGATAATTTATAGATACGAACATGTGGAGGGATTTGGCATCCCATGTTGAGTTGATCTAGTAATTGAATTTGATAACCATAAAACATGGCAAGACATGCATTTTTGCGCCATGTTTATAGATCATTATGTTAACCCATTCTCGCGCTTGCATTGAGACAATAATAAATATCAACCATAAGATTTTTCCTTGTGGATTTGTATTTCACGCGACCTCCTCAACATTCCAAGTTCTTAACACTCATTTGTATGTGTATATTATTATGCATGTTATTTTGAAATTTTGGCTTTATATAACTTTGCACTATATGGGAGTGATCAAAGAAGATGATCTAGAAGACCAAGTGTATGGGTATTCTCATTAGTTTTGTAAGGAATTTTTGAAAGTAAATACACTAACTATTGATTCATGAATGTTATTTTATTTAATATTGTAAACATAAATCTATATCAAATGGATTTATTTCCTTGCGTTCATGTTGTTATCAACAAAAACATGACCCTACGATTTGACATGCCTATGTGAATGAGCAACCGATTTTTTGGATAACATTGGACCATCTCTCAAGTTGTGGGACTTGGTACTTGAGATGGACCTCAAGAGAAGGTTGGATCCTCTACCTAAATCTAATGTTAAACTACTCCTAGAAGGAAAAAAACAGCTAGCTATTCTAAACTAACCATTCCAAGGGACCAGGGAAAGAGGGAGGGTTCGAAATATGCATAAAAGGGAATTCCTACACTAAAAGAGGTGATAGCACCAAAAAAAGGGAGTTGAAACACTTTCAAATGCATGAAAATGGGAGAAAATGGATCTGGAGAGGGTGGACAAAGCACCACAGACCACAACAACACTCAATGCACTGTTTCATAAGCACAACATCATTGAAGCTTGTCGTAAGAACAAGAAAATGCACAAAATACCTAGAAACATGAAGAAAGGCAAGATAAAGCAAGTAAAAACCAAGCTAGGGTAGTGAAACAACCACAAAAATTAATTTTATTGTTTCATATGGCTGCACAATACATCACATTGAAGAAAAGAGACATGGATTCATCTTGCAGTGCAAAAATGAGGCTTAGAACTCCAACATTCACCCAGCGGCTGAAAAAAGTGATAACAACATTTCAAAATTTCCAACCACAACAAATGAACTCCCTTTTACAATATATAGAAGTCGAGAAAAAGCAAGAGAGGAGGGAAATCCTAAAATTTGCATCCAACCACCAACAAAGATCATTAAATGGCCTACAAAAATCATGGAGAACCTACAAAATCCCATCCCTCCATGTCCTCTAGCTTGTTGGAGAACAAAGTTGCTCCATGCCTCCATTAATGTGTTTTTATCCACTTGGGACATGTTCTTTTGGACCGAGAGAGTTTTCTTCATTTTCGCTCGCCAACCCCACCTACTTTCCATATTTTATTGTTTCATGATGAAGAGCTTGGAAAGAAATTTCTAAAAAGTCTAATTTTATTAGATTTGGTGCCCTGAGTCAAAAGTTATGGTTGTGTGGGTTTGCGAGGTGACTCACTTCATTGTTTTATGTAGTCACAAAATCATGCACTTTAGACATTTATTTATCCTGGTTTCATACTATTATTTAGAAGGTTCTTAAGTGAAGAAAGTACTAATTAACCCCCATCTTTTGGCCATCTTGTTTTATTTTATTTCGTCATTACCGCCCCTTTTCAACCACATGCCCAGTCTATTTCAACCATTTCTTGTCATTTTAGTCTCGGTTGGGGCGCCTCTTTGGAGGGCAAGATCTTGGGCCGGTCTTTTCACACTTTCTCGCCACTTTTGGGCTCTTTCTAGCCGTTTGACATCTTTATTTTCTTGTGGTCGACCTTTTCGGGGTTAATTATGAAATTAGATCAAGAGAACCCTATAAATATAAAGTTATGAGACCATAATGAGGGACCTAACATCACTTACTACTATCACTCCATCTAGAGTTGCATCCATCTATTGCATTGGAGATCACTTGCATCCACATAGCTCCATCATCAAGGCTAGGAAATTTGCATCACACTTCATAGGGGAGGGATTCTATTCTATTCCATGCACACATTCTATTACATTTTCTACACATAGTTATTGCTTGCTACTTCACAAAGTGCGACTGGCACAAGAACAACCTAGGGCATGTTCACACACACTTGCATATAGAAGTAAATCAGGTCTAATATGTAGTGCATTGCTCAATTAGTAAGTCCACCATTGTGGCTATTGAGGACAGTTTGACCCCTTCATATACATTATTCTTTTTTAGGGTTTGATGTTTGTTTTGGGGTTTTGCAGGTCTTTTATTCAGCTTGGAGTATTGATGACATTTAGCGCAGGAAATTGATGTTGATGTGACACACAGTGAGGGTTTTGGACCACCTTTTGACCCTGTAAAAACTAGTTTTAGAGTTTTCTCATAGACCAGGGTGCCTAGATTGCATACCAGAATGCTCGTAGGTTCTCCAGTCCTCTTCCATGCACCCCATCTAGAGAAATAGTCCAGATCCACTCTTTTCACAGTCATTCCTACTCCTAATTTTTCTAGTTACCTCTGCGACACTCTCTAACAATCATCTGTTATCATCTGAGTTCTTTCCTCACTCTCTTTAGCACATTAGGGTTAGCATTTCCTTTTGCATAGTTGTTTAGCTTGCTTACACACTTCTTTACTGCATTTATTTACTTTATTTACAATTGTTCATAGCTTATATTAACTATCTATATACTACTTAGTTAGTCTATATTTTAGTTAATAATTTTGGTGAACCTCGACATCTTATCATGGCTAAAGATACTTCTTCTACACCTCCAATCATTTTTAGTTTGATAGTTTTTTTCCATGCCTTTGTTGACACTCCAACTTATTTTTTTGCTTATCAACCTTGTCCTTCGCTTATTCATCTTCCATCTTCAGACATAGACCATACCGCTCTAGATGATGTTATTGTTGTTTATATGTGTACTATTGACCCTAATACTTTAGTGAGAGTTCTAGAGGAGGCACAAGCTCCTCAACCTAGTCACATAGCTACACCTCCTACCATTTCCAAACCATATGATGTTCTCCATTTGCATCCACCCATTAATCCTCCTGCCTTATATATAGAGGATTATCCTGATACAATATTTTCTCCTACCTCTCCATCTTATGCTCTTAAACCACAATCCCATCAAGCTCCAAATAACTTCTACATTACTAACTCGACGTTACTATTTGTATGGTTAATGTGGTTCCTCGTACTTCACCACAAATTATCGATGTCACGAATGCTATGATACTTTATACAGGTCTACTCCAAAACTCTCCCTTACTTTACCTACCCTTCCATCACCTCAACTTGTGGATGAACCACCTCACTTATCACCACTTGAGGGTGTCATTTTTATGATAGATGTAGTTCCTTCTATGCTTATTACTACTACTTATATCATTCCATATCAGGGGCCTATCCAATCCATGGATGTCACTTTATCACCCACACCTTCACCAACTCTATCACCCTCAGTACACCCACCATTTACTTGCACTCTCTTCATGAATGATTCTTATTGGGAGCACATACCGCTTGATACTTCCTGCAAAGCCATTGTATGTTCACACGACGGTCTCCTTTGGCTTGGTTTTCCTTGGAGGACCTCCATTCTCCCTTATACAATCCACATTTGTATCATGGATATTTTATTCTCACTGCTGCATATGGACTCCATGTTTTCCATCTTGTTGTTCACCTTGCACGTTATCATACTTCTTCTTTGCTTACTCTCAACCAATCTTGGTTAGATTATATTGGAGGCACACTTGACCCTAGTCATATTGATATAGCTTTTCCTATGCCATTTGGTATTGTGCATATTTGCAATAGCTCTTTTATTTGTTACTCACCCAATTTCACCATATGGTATTCTCATGGATGTCCATTTCCTCCCTTTATTGATGAACAATATGTCATGGTAATGTATAAATTGTGTGTTCACGGTTATTTGACTAACCAAATGTATACTTATTGCTTATCAGGTTTCCCACATTGTTTCATATGATTTCGATAATGACCATGATGATCTTTTAGATGATACTACTTGACCACTACTCATTTTTGCATCCATTAGGGGCATAACACTTAATACACTTCCCCCACCCTCACTCATCATAATCATTTATACATCTATCACTTTGCATTTCCACTAGGCATTTTTTCATCACACATTTTAGCATTGTCGTTACTCGATGACAAACTCTTTTGCTTCAGTTCACACTTGGTTGTTGAGGGATTATTACTACATTAAACCCCACACACTACACTATAGGCATTACACATTGCATTTCATCACATATTATGTGTCATACACCATCCATTCTACATTTTGACATTTTGACATTTATACATCATACATCATACTAGTCACCATTATATCTACACCATTGGCTACGTGCCTTACATCCTATACTACTTATCTTACATACTACATTATTCATTTATCTACATACCTTACATACCATTCATTTTACACCATGCACTTTCACACATATTCTACATACTATACTAGTCTTCATCCTATATGAGTCTAGCATAGCATCATTCTTACATACTACATTACTAGTCCATCTACATACATACCATTTTACACATTCTACACCTCTGGCATTCACATTCTACATATCGCATATTCACACATTCTATTCACCTTACATCTTGCATTTGCATTACACATATAGTATATTTACACATTCTACTCATCACATGGTCATCACCTATACTATATTGTCTTCTATGTGCTGCACTCATCACCCTATGATGCACTTTAGTTCCTTGGTCCATACTCGACTGCCGAGGGTTTACCAATCAAATGGACCTTACACTCATCACACATGCAAAAATCCTAGGTTAGTGACATATGCTTTAGGCTAAATCATCACCTATTCTATCATTTTGTAGTGGTATACACCCTAGGTTACATAACCACTTACTTGTTTCATCTTATAGTGATATACAATTAGGGATAAATCATCACTTATCCATTCATCTTATTATGATATACGCTTAGGCTAAATCATCACTTATACGTTCATCCAGTCGTGATATATGCTTCAACTATAGGATTCATGCACTCGTCATTTCTAGGTCGCATCTCACCACTACACCTACACATTCATCACAACACATTAGACACAACATCCTACTCGACCATTTCCCGATGACACACTCTCATTTATGGTTCATTCTTGATTCTGAGGGGGAAAAAAAATGAACCTCATTACACACACTTCCATTCACTTGGGGGCATGTAGCTCCTAGCATTCCATTCCATCCATCCATAGTATATTACATTATCTTGGGGGCATTTACTCTTGTTTACTAGTATTTTACATGATCACTTTACTACACATGTTATATTGATTTCTTATATGTCATTATCTATACCATCCACACATGCACGTTCATGTCTTTGTCTAGTTGTGATCACAGATACAGATCCTTCACACGCAACATGGATTCTCACCTTCTACCCTTCCTACACTAGTCACTGGGGGCATCCACATTTGTCTCTCATAGGTGTTATTGTTTCATTTTGTACTTAGCACTTTACATTACTTGGTTATTCACACTTTGACATATTGGTTATTTCTCTAACATGCTAATGGGTGTTCCATGTGCAGCACTTGTTTTGCAGGATTACATGTTTCCATGACTACTTTTATTTGTTTGTTACATTGTCTGCCATTGTTTAATTTTATATGTGGGCCTTGCCTATGTTTGGTGTGCACATGTGTTTTTTGATTGTGGCCATGATGGCCTTGTATGTCTTGTGACATCATGAGTGATGTCCCATGTTTATGAACCACTTTGTGTGGCTTACTTTTCTTCTTGTGTGTTTACACTACTATGCTTGGTAGTTTTTACATTATCTGTGTACTTTACACTTGTTTTCTACATGCATGTATTTTCGTACTAACACTTGTTTTGGCTATCCATCCTTG